>CM057388.1:28561085-29851085 GCA_030015415.1 Cynopterus sphinx | reverse complement strand
TGGTAGATCGTTCCTACTCTATTTAGTCTTCTTTGCTAGTTCAATTTCCTGACCTATTATTGCACTAGAATGTCCCAAGCAAGGCTCAGTCTTACTTTTTCTTATTTTCTCAATCCACACTCACTCACACCCCCTTGGGGATCTCATCTAGTCTCAACCATCCTTCTAGATGGTCAGACTAACCTAGACTCCTCTTTCTCACACCCCATTCCATCAGCTAATCCTGTTGGTTCTACCTTCCAAATATAGTTGACCCTTGAACAACACGGGTTTGAACTGCACAGGTCCTCTCATACACAAAATTTTAAAAATACTGTAAATGTATTTTTTCTTCCTTATGATAATCTTAATAACATTTTCTTTTCCCTGGCTTATACTTTATTATAAGAATGTAGCATATAACATATATAACATACAAATGTATTAATCAGCTGTTATCAGTAAGGCTTCTGGTCAGCAGTAGGCTATTAGTTAAACTTTGGAGGAGTCGAAAGTTATAAGTAATTTTTTGACTCTGGGGGGGTTAGCAGCCCTAACCCCCACATTGTTCAAGGGTCAACTATAGAACCAAAAGATGACTAGCTCTACCACTGCTAATCTGGGTCAAGCCACCACCTGGATTATATAGCTTAATATTCAAACTGTTCACATCATTTCTACTTTTGCCTCCTTTAGTCTATCCAGAGTAGTAGAGAGGAGCTAGATAAAAACTAAGATCACATCACTCATCCACTCAAAATCCCTCTATTGCTTTCCATTTTACTCAGAATAAAATCCAACATCCTTACAATGGCCTACAAAGCTGAAAATGATTTAACTAGCATGTTTCTAGGTGGACCACATCTACTTCTCTTCTCACCTTTTGCTAGCTGCTCAGCCAGGCTCAGCAATTCCTTACCACCTTGATTTTCCTCAAATATGCAAAATACACTCTTGCCTTAGGGCCTATTGCTTCTTGGTGCCCACAGACCTGGACCACTCTTATCACACATATCTTCAAAGCTCACTTCTCAAATCCCTGACTTTCCTATTATAACTGTAAATTGTCTATCACCAATCTCTAATATTTTCCAGCTTCCTTTTCTAATATATTTTTCCATAGAACTAATCCTATCATTACCTAATATTCTTATATGTAATGCTTATTTACTGTCTGTTTACCTATATGAATTAAGACATTTTTGTGTTTTCTTTGCTAAGTTATCCCCAGAACCTCGAATAGAATATGGACATAGTAGGTATTCAATATTTCTTTAAGAATGAATAAAACTACTAATCACACTAGAAGACTACTTCAAGATTAAGCTTAAGTCTTAGAAAAGGAACTTATCTCAATTTTATCAATAACAAAAGGCTAACCAGCAATAAGTTAAATATTTCTTATAGTAGATCAATAAAAGTACAAGTAATTTGGCAATATGTATTGGTAACATTTTTTTAAAATGCTTATTCTTTGACCCACTTTGAAGCACTTGCTCAATGGAAATAATCCAAAGTATAGGAAAAACTAAGTTCATAAATAATCAGAAGTAAAAACTCAGAAATTAAATGTTTAACGTGACCTACTGAGTTAAATATGGCACATATCTTTGATAAAAATAATGTTCGTGAAATCCACTATTGTTTTGAAAACTTTACTGGTTCTACTTTACCTTTAAGACAAATTAGGCAATCTTCACCTCATTCAGCCCATTTCACCCTCCCCTGTTAATCTACAATTATATATGCTCATAATCTATACTATAGAAACACTTTACCAGCCCTCTCCTCTCCCAAATTCTCTAATTTCTGAATACTCTAAAATCTTGGTTATGTGCGCTCCTAAATACTCTATAACACTTGTCCACGAAAGTCATACTTTAAAGTAATTTATAATAACTGCTTCTTTAACGGTCTTTTTCTCCTACTAAAGTGACTATCTACCACGTAGCTTGGCACCTGATCTCAAGCAGGCAAATACATGGAGAAATGAACTAGGTTACACTACACAAATGTTTACATTGCCATTGTAAATAAACAGTGGGTTTTGGGCTATTACATGATCTATTTTTCCTTTAGAACTTTCCAAGATTATCAGTGTATAAATTTTATGATGGAAAAGAAAATATACTCGTGTATATGTGTGTACACACACACACACACACACACACACACACACACGAATCACAATATAGTAATAGCACTGTAGTACTACTATAAGATGCTTTATAAAACCAGTTCCTCAAACTTTTATTTCATCTTCTCTTAAAATGCATAAAACCAAATACAAATACTTCGTGAGAAGCTGACAATGTAGCTTAGTCCTTCTATTACCTGAGTGGAGTTAGACAGTTGGTTTTTCCACGGCTCCTCTGCGCTGCTGGTCAGGTTTGTGCGGTTATGAGGTAGAGTGAGTGCGTTTCGCTGCGGGTAAGGCACGTTTCCATTACTTCCACTTCTTGTTATGTGATTACTGCCTATCAAAATAGTGTCTGTACTTCCCAGCGTTCTTGATGTGCTACCGGAAACCTGGCCTGTAGAAAAGGGTCCATTGGCCAAAGGTTGCCCAGGGCAGGCAGGGCGGACTCCAGGCTGAGAGACGCTAGGCACTCTGGTCAGAGCAAGCTGTGGCTGCTGGCCAGAGACTGAGTTTGTAGGCAGTGATGAGTCAGCTGTTGGCCCATTAGGAATTCCAGTAGATCGTACCTGTGCAACTCCTGTTTGTCTCATCTGTTGAAAACAAATGAAAAATAAATGCTGCTTGTGTGGCTCATAGGAGAAAAGAATGAGAATATGAAAGTGTATAACCAAGTAATCTCTGATTTTACCTAACATTTAATTTCTCTAGGTTGCAAAATACAGATCTTAAAAACTTTAAATTGTGATTGTTCATATTTAGATTAGCTTCTGCAGAAAAGCAGAAATCTGCTTCATTTTTTTAAAAATATCCCTTTAGTAATGACAAAAGGAAGCAGCTGAATATTATTGAAAGTGACTGGAATTTATGTCTTTTTGACAGTCACAAAATAGGGGACCTCAAAATTTCATTCTATTACATTTATATGCTAGATCCTCCAAATTAAACTAACACTAAAGAACCCCACCTCTGCCTGTTTAATATTAAATACAAATGAACCTTTAAAATACATACAAAATAGCACATAAAAAATCAATTAGCAAGTCTTGTGTTCAAATTAAATTTGTAGCTATTTTGTTCCTAAAAATCTGTCCATTATTAGTTTTTCAAGCAGCACAGATTATTAACTTCTACAAATACCGAGAGAAAGGAGAAGTGGGCATGAACATGCTCTAAAATGATGTTCCAGTCAATAAAAATACTCAAAGTGCTAACAAAATTTAGGGGAAATAAATTCTATACACACTTGGTGTTGCTGCATTAAGACAAACTGACTTTCCAGCTGTTCCAGCATCAGTTTCTGTGCTGGATTTAAATTATTTCTATTTGCACGAAGCTGTTCCAAGTGCTAGAAGAAGAAGAAAAGAAGAAAAAAAAAGAACATAGTCAAAGACATATCTAATAAACAAGCTCAAGCTCACTATTCTAAGCAACCTTTCCCTGAAATGACTAGATAAACTCAGAATCACTATCTAATCAAGAAACTGATTTCTGATGAAGTTTTAAAGAAGTTTGAGACAGTTAAGAAATAAACATTCAAACAAAACAAAACAAACAAAAAAAACCCTCACAGATACAGAGAATAGACTGGTGGTTACCAGAAGGAAGGGGGTTAGGGGTCAAAAAGGGTGAAAAGAGTTAATGGTGAAAGATGGTAACTAGACTTTTAGCAGTGATCACCTTTGTAGTGCACACACATGTCAAATTACACTGTTGTACACCTGAAACATATTATATACCAATTTTACCTCGATTTAAAAAAGTGATAAATAAATAATCAACTGCAGGTTTACTGCAATGTGAGATCTGAGATAAATGGGCATGAAATTTTACTCATTAATACAGTATTTTTCAGTATTCTAACAGAGAGCTCTTTAAGCTTAAAAATGTGACAAGTACACTCAAAGCAGTACTGTTCGGAATAGGAAAAGTCTGAAGACAACTTGACTACCCATAACTACTGATCTGCTTCAATAAAGCTGTGACATCTACATAAAGAAATATGCCATAGCCATGAAAAAACAAGGAAGCTTTTTATATGCTGACATGAAATAGTCTGTAAAAGAGATTATTAACAATATGTAAAGCATTCTATTTGTATAAAAAAAAAGAAAAATAATATATGAGAGAAGAGGGAGACATTTTTCCTTGTACATGCACATTATGTCTAGAAAGATTAACTACTAACACTGGTTGTTTGTTAGGAGGGCAATTGAGTGTATAGGGCCAGGAGATGGAAAGAGAATTTACTGTGTATACCATACATTCATACTGATGCAGTTTGAACCATGTGAATACACTATCTGCTTAAAAATAAAAAATAAGAATGAATTATCTCTATTAATCTGGTAAATGTGGGTTCATTTTACTTATGTGCCTATTGAGTTTACTGCTATTCAACTTTAAGAATACTTTTAAATGTTAAAGCTTACTGCCTCCACTCTTTTTTAATAGGAAAAAAAAACAATCTGTCAAAAACATATCTTACATACCTGTAATTTCTGTGGTGTCAAACACCATGAATGAGTTTGCTGCTGTACTGGAGGATGTGACACTGCATGGCCACTACTCCAATTATCAGAAGTATTCTGAGAAAAATTGATAAAAAATAATTAAAGAATATTTGGTGAAATGTACAGAGTTAACAATAATGATTAATAGAGACCAAATTACTATGACTGGAATATTTACAATTAAAAGATATTATGACATTAACTTCTTTTAAAAAAATTTACATGCATAAATATGGAAAATTATAAATTTTTAGAATTTTGATTCTTTAAAAAGCCACCCAAAAAGGCCCACCCCTAAACTATGGCCCAAATGGCTAGCCTAAATATCACACTGTCCACTAGATCCAATATTTAATTCATTTTAATGTCAGGAGAAAGTGATGATGAAAAGTGTTTTGAGATCTTAACAGCAGGGTGATAATAAAAAATGATTTAATGAATGCAAATTTATCCCTACTTTATATATTTAATATGGTACTAAGAATTTGGAATGGAAAAACTTAACCCTTTCACTCTTTGATGTCCACAGATTTAAAATAAAGGACAGGAGATGTTCAAACTGCACAAATTCAGAGCAGTTCAAGTTTTTTGACAGGATTTTCTATTTCTCTGAAATATATACCTTTGTTGGACTAGATGTTCTTTTCCTCTTGGCAGGACTGGACAGGTCATCTACTTGGCTAGAAGGAATCATGTGTAGTGGCAAGGATTGCTGTGAAATTGGTGTTTGACTGAGGCCTAATACAGGTTCAGTATTTGGATGATGAGGTTTACATGCCTAAGAATCACAGAAGGAAGACAAAAATAGGGTTCTATATATTCTTAATTCATTCCTTCACATTATAAAAACTTTAAAAGCTGCATACTTTTCAAAGCTATGTGGACATGGCTGATTGCAATTATTAAAAATCAAAATCAAATGAATCATCAATGGAGGAATGTGTACCTTCCTTTAAAAAACTTCCTTTAAAAGTTAAACAAGCCATTGCAACATTATTTTAAGAAATCTTCAAAATCATGAAAATGCACAAAGGTTATAAACGGCACCCCAAAATGTCTTCCCACATCAGAGGGGGTTTTATTTTGATCTAGATTCCCTTTGCAATTAAATCAAAAGGCTTTTCATTAATAAACGCCTCCTGTCCTTAGTAAAATATACTTGACCACTACAGATTGACAAGAACCCTTAAAGCTGGGCACCTGCAGAACATAACCCAACTTCTCACCTGCTGTGCTGTGTTCATGGCACCCTGCCTGGAGGTAAGCTCTGCGGGGATTGGTAGGCTCCATGCCTCCTCAATACTAGGAAGTAATTTAGTTTTATTCTGTAGACTACCTTGTGGAAGGTTACACAACTGAGCCTAGGAAAAATTATGTAAAAAGCAAATTTAACACAAGCCTACTTGAGTAAGAGCAAGTCCACTAAATCTTCCTAAATGCTATAACTAATTGTTTTTAAAAGAAAAGAGATTCTTAATTTGGGGTTTCAGAAAGATACTGAGTATAAAGAGGGTAACCAGAATATAAACCTTTGTGAGAATTAAAACAAAGTGGAGCTCTGTTTTTAAGAGTTCTCATAGCTGTCTTCTCATAAAACTCCAAGCAAGAGTGAAAGACAGTGTTTTGTGTTCTTTCCTTTAAAATGCTATGACAACTTAAAAATGTAGACAGTACATAGAAAAAATTATGTAAATTAATATGCATCAACAGAGTAAATGTGCAAAAGAGCATCTTTTAAAATACTGTATATCTTATTTAAAATGAAAAAATAATATTACAAGCTATGGTATGTTTACAAAATATGGACACAAATTATAGACATCAAAACACAACTAGACAAACTTTCTAACCACCCTCCTCCTGCCTGTCATGGGGAAACATGCCTTTAAAAAAACTGCTATTTAAAAAATTTACCTGTAAATACTTAATGCGTGCTGCAAGTGCAGAGGTATTACTACAACTTTTGCTTCTGGTTGCATTTAAGTAACATTTAATGGCATCCTGAGGCTGGTTACAGGATTCGTAGAGTGTACCTAGGTCCATCCAGGCTGCAGCATGGCCATGGTCCAATTGTACAGCACAAATATAGGCCTGTAAAGCATCCATAGGCTGATTTTGCTGCTGATATAGCACACTGGAAAGAGAAATTAAGAAAAAATCCAAGTTGACAAAGAACTGCTTAGCTTTGTAACATGATATAAACTGCAAAGTACATTATATGTGATGCAACTATCTTTGTTTGTGTATCAATTATAATGCCATTATTTTTATACAAAGTCTTACCCTATTGAACACCATGTATCTGCACTTGCTTCTGATTTATCAATAGACTGCCTGTAAGATATAAAGGCATCCTGAACTTTCCCAATACTTGAATAGCACCTGAGAGGAAAGAGAAAAAAAAATCAAGAAACTACCATTAATACTTATTAATTTGCTGAAAGGATGACATATATGTCAAAGCAAATGAAAATAGCTAAAAAGCTAATATATTTATGTCAATGTGTACATATAATTATAATGTGCATTATAATTAACCCTTCAATAAACGATATTATAGTCTATCTTACAGGTGCTAAAGCATGCTACATTAATAAACACTATTAAAATAATTAAAGGTCATATCACTTCAGTATTTATAATACTGAGAGCTGAACACATACACACACACCCCACACATATAACTTGATCTCTGGTTTTCTATTTGGTAAGAATATAAAGTTCAAAATCAAGAAAAATTTTCTATGTTGGTAAGACTTGCTGAATCGAATTTCAATTCTCCTTTCCTAAATAACGAGAGCAATAATTCTTTAATTCATAAAAAATACAAATATAAGACAGTTAATATTAAGCTACCTATCAAGAACAGTAAGAGTGACAAGGTATGATTACAATTTCAAGGACCTAACTTTTTTTAATGCAGGTATACCTAATGGATACACAGAAGAGCAGCTGAAATTATAAATATAAAAATTAACTTCTTAGTGCTTGTCACTACAGAAAAAAAAAGAAAAAAGGAAAAAAAAAAAAAAGAAAACCCAGTCTGTCTTCAAGGAGCTTACAATTTAGTTAAGGATTGAAGAAACATTATAAATGTCACAATGCCATATTACATGGCTAGCACAGATTATAACTGGTCTGAGAAATGTGAGGTAGGAGATACCACAATACATACTACAGAATTTAAGGAAGGATAAGAGTAAGAGATTTGAATATGTGTACATGCATATTATATTGCTCAGATCAATGATTCCCAATTATTAGCCAGTTTACGGCAATGTGGCCAAGCAAACAAAATGAAAAAATAACATATACACACATACATACATACATACATACATACATACATAGTTTTCCACTAAACTAATTAATATGTGTACTGTAATTGACTTATTTTGAAATATTACTGGCTGACTAAATAGCAAAAACAAAAAACAAAACAAACAAAAAAAAAACTTTTTAAATCTTTACTTGCCCAAATACCATGTTTTTATCCTCATAACTATTCTTTGAAATTTTACTGATTAATGTAATCCAAAAGTCTGGGAACCACTGATTCAGGCAGAAAAGATGAAAGAAGGCATTTCAAAATGTTGTTTGGACAGTATGAGCAAAACTAAATATATATAAGTTAACACAGATACAAAGAGTAGAGAGTTTTAAATCCATGTTTGTTCTTCTAACAAGGAGAATGACATGATGAAAGGACTTTACAGGAATATTAAACTGCTAACAACAGACTGGGTTAAAGTAATGGAAGTGGCGTGCGCACACACTCCTGCACACACACAAAGATGAAAGAAACAATAAACCAAAGGCTAATAAAAACTGACAGACTGATTAGATATTCATGGGGGGGTGGGTGGGCATGGGAGGTAGAGAGTAGGATTATAACTTAATTTTAAGCATGATTAAATGGAGAGAAACAATGTTACATAAAGAATAGGAGATGTGGTCCTTGAGTTTAATACCTTTGAGCGGTGAAATCTATATTTGGAATTCATCCATGTGGAAGAGAGGGTATATAAGAACATAGGACACCTACAAGGGAGAGGTAAAATAAGCCTAAAGAATCACTATTCTTGTGGATTGGGCAATATAAGAAATGTCAGTGATGGAGATAGAGAAGGCAGTGTCAAAGAACGTCTGCAAACTGTTTTATGAGGTGAGTATAAAGAAGAGATCGTTAACAATGCCAAACATGGACAGACACCACAAAGGGAATGCTTAAAAGAGGGCAGAAAACATGCTGTTTGTTGTTATATCAAAGCAAAATCTCAAATTTATAGACAAATTTGTCTAACCACTGAGAGGAATAAGCAGTAATTCTCCAAACCAATGTTTTCACATTCCAGTGCTACCAAGTAAAGTAGGAAACCAATGTGCCTAAACACAGATGTCAGTTGAACTCCCAACTACTCTTCCTCTAATAAAACTTAACTAGGTTCCCCTGAGACAGGTTTGTGTAATTGAAAAGGCACTGGGTGAACCTGGGATCTAGTCCATGCTCTGGTTAGTTAACTATGTGACTGTAACCTAGGACAAAACATTTCACTCCTCTGAACTCACTTTCTACATATGTAAAATGACAGGGTTTACAGGGTGAACTAGGTGACCTACCTAGTCGCTCCCAGCTCTAATATTCTATAGTTCTGTGATAACTATTTGTGCTAGTATAAAAGCATTACCACATTACATACACTTTCATTATGATATACATGTGCCACATGGCGACCAGATTCAATCTTCAACACAGATCTGTATGCAGAGGTAAGTAATAAAAAGACTCAGAAATATTAGGGCCAATAAATCTCATTTCTGCTTACTGATGTCTTCCAAAAAATACAGTTTATAAAACTTTTCTCACCAAAAAAAACCAAACAAACAAAAACAAACAAACAAACAAAAACCACATTAGAAGCATCACATTAAAAGGTAGTGACAGAGGATAAAAAAAGTAAACATCAAAAGAAATCTAAAACAGTTCTCAAATTATGTTATTATAGATAAAAAATAAACGACATCTAACATAATAATCTGAATCGCAAAACAAGTTGAATTCTGGTAATTGTCCATTATTTGAGAAGTTAGTAAAGTATGTTATATATTTGGAAAATTTTATCCAAAAAGATTCAAATAAAAAAAGCATCTCAGTGGTTTAAAAACACAAAATCAGTTAATTGAAAAAAATCTCCAGTGGAATAAAGCTGAGCTGAAAATTACAACATTACTAAAATAGGAATTTATATGCTTCATTATATAGTAATTTTTTATGCTTAGAATTAAAAACAACAAACCTCATACTAAAAAGATATCCACAAGATTGCATTGTATTAAACAGCTCATCTTTACCTTAGATCAAAAGGAAAAATCTTTTGGTACACATTCCTTTCAATTTATATTAAAAGAAAATATCATATATAAATGTTGACACTAGAGGCAATGAATGACTAGGCAACCCCTACTAATGAGTATTAGACCTCTTTTCCAGTTACTGTATGAAGCCTCCCACTGTGCTAGCCCCAAACACAAATGGTGTTTAATCAGTTCATTTACTGAATAGCCAGTTTGCTAAGCAAGATACAAAGATGGTATGATACAGTTTCTGTTCCCGAGTATCTTTAGTGAAAGAGAAAATGAAAGTTTGAACTTTCAAGCTTTCTAATGAACAACCTAAAGTAAACAATTTTACAAGACTGGGAACAAATCACACTTTGCTAAATGTAAAGGAAAATGAGATCATACAAAAATGCTAATTTAATGTGATTATATGGCAAACTCACCCAAAGTATAATATTCCTAAAATTATACCTAAAATATATTTAAAATTCTCAAAATATATTCTTAAAATATTCTTAAAATGAAAGAAAAATAGGATAATTTCAAAAGAATTCATATATAGAGTGGAAAGGTTCCTAACAGATAATCTAATCCAGGGCTTATCAACCTCAGCATTATTGACATTTTGAGCCAGTTCATCTTTTTATTGTAGAGGGCTGTGCCACAAGATACCGGTAGCATTCCCCATAGTTGTGATGACCATAATATCTCCTAAAATAATGAAATATCCCCTATGGGGCAAAATACCACCCCCTCCCCCCCAATTAAGAACCACTGATCCAATACAGTGCTCTTATTTAATAGGTTAAAAAAAAATTAAAGCCTCAAAAGATTTAACTGTACTATCCATGATTCCATAAATAGTAGACCAGCCAAGAATCAAATCCAAGTTGCTCAGTTCCTAGTGCAATGACATTTCCACCGTATCATAAAAGCTAAAACCAATTAGGAACAAAATAAATCTGATGATGAACAAAAATACAATCTATCAGATATACATACATAAGATCTATTTCAGAGAATCACTAAGCACAATTCAGACATTCAAAAGTACAGAGAAAAGTTTACAAACTTGCAGGAAACTATTTTCATTACATGACACTTCTGCTTTCCAAAAAATCCCATAATGTATCCATTTTCTGTAAGATTTCTAGAACTTTGATTAGACCTGCTATTACTCAAGTATGTCCATTCTAAGGTATACATCATTAATCAAAATTATAAATAGCAAGATTTCCATTGGCTATTGGTAGTCACCAGGCAGAATGAGAAATTCTCTTCTGTTAAAAAGACATATAAAGAAAAAATTAAAAATCAGAAGAAAAGGCATTTAAACACTTGAATGAAGAATTACTATCTCATAAGACTATTTAAAAACCAGCAATAATTCAAGTCGAATGAAAATCCTATGAGGAAAATAAGAAATATCCTGGTAGACCAGATTACGCTATGAGAAAACCACCAATCACTACATTAAGATTTCTTTGACTTTTTAACTTCCAGAAATCTTTGTTATAATATATTTAAATGGGAAAATACACTGAACAGATTATAAATGTAAACAAACATTTTAGATTATAATTCAAATCTTTTAGCTGAAATAAATAAAAGCAAAACTTCAGTGTCAGGTTAAGTCTCACCTTCCGAGAAAATACCAGGACTGGCCAGAATTAGGATCTGCTTCCAAGGACTTTTGGAGATACTGAATAGCATAGCTTTCCTTGGTGGCTTTATCTCCCAGGAGATCTACAGTGTGATGCATCCAACCTACAGTAAATGATTTAAAATATTTACCTAAATGATTTAATTGTTCGTCCATTTTTGAAAATATCAAACAGAAAACAAACAAGTAAAAGTACTCTTTTTAGTCAATTTATTCATTTAGTTTGGTATACACACCAAACTACCAATTCTGGCCATAAGAAAGATTGTTTCTCACAGAAAGGTACAAAGCTATGAAGAACTTTTACTCCAGAGAAATTAAGACAACTTTAAGTAGTGACTTAACACAAATTATAGTTCCTAATTCTGTTACTTGAAAATCCAAATTATGAAACAAAAAAAAAGATGTTAAATTTAATTCACTGTTCTACATAAATATTTATGTGCATTTTAAGAATCTCCAAGACAGTCTATTAACTCAATGTTTATTTCTAAGATATAAATATAGGCTACATAATCAATGATAGTTCAGAGTAAAACACACATATATCCTATGTTATTGGCACCGACCACATATATTCACAACTTACATAAAATAAAAACTATAAAGCATTTCACAGTTTAAAAAAATTCAAAGCTAAAAGAAAGTATATTCATGTGATGCAAAGAAAGATACAAAATGGGTACTATAAATGGTTTATAAATATACTGCACAATCCCACTTATATATGGAATCTACAAATACATAAGAACAGGGAATAGAACCATAGTTACCAAGAAAAGGGAGGTGGGGAAAAGAGAGATGTTGATCAAAGGTTACAAAGCTACAGTTATACAAGATGAATAAATCTAGAGAGCTACTGCAGAGCAGAATGAATATAACTAATAATACTGTAATGTGTACTGAAAACTTATTAGTAGATTTAAGGTGCTCCCACCAAATACAAGAACAAACAGTAACCATGAGGGATGAATATATTGGTTAGCCTGACTGTAGTAATCATTTTGCTATGCACTGGTATATTAAAACAATATGCTGTATGCCTTAAAATATACAATTTTCCTTATAGATGGATGGATGGATAGATAATAGATAGATAAAGACAGACAGACAGACAGATAGATGATTACATAAGCAATCAAAAGTTTGGATCATGGAATAGTGTATTCTAAGCCTTCAAGACAGAGAGAAATTTGGTTTAATTTGCCAGGGTAATCCCATTTCAGTTGTGGGTCAATTCAAGTGCCTAAAATCAACTCTGTTCTTGTGTGTAGACTACAGTATATATAACAAATAAGAATCCTTACTTTCTGATATTTTTTTTTATAGTTGCTGTGCTCCAAAAAAAATTTAAGTGGGTTGAGTTACCGTGTTTTATGAAAATATAAGTCAATCACATGTTTATTCATTTGTTCCTCCCTTATCTCTCCTGCAACAATAAAGAACAGAATCTAGAGCAGCAGGCCCTAAAAGAAGCTATTTACCCAGCAGGGACAAGCAAGTAGAAAGGAATGATGTGCAGGCATAAATTAGACTCAATGAGGGGAAGTATTTTTCCTTTTGAAACCATTAAAAGGTTACATATACACTCTGAAACATGTTAAACCAATACCAAAGAGGACAAGTGATTCAGACATAATTAAAACAAAAACTATTTCAATCATTTCTTAAATTTAAAAGGTGTATGCATTTTTGCTATTGATGTCTTCTTCACAGCAGCTAAAATGTATAAAAACTTAATTATAAATGTGGATAAAAACAATTCATATTCAAATATTAACTGAATGAGTAAGCTATCTATTCGAAAGGTATTACTTTGTTCTTTTTATTTAAGAATTAACACAAAAACGTTTTTATTATACCAATAAACTTGTTTTCATTTAAAGATATAAATTCATATTATTCAAATACTGTATATAAATTATTAAAAACAATACTTAAATATTTCTAAAACTTTTAAAAGTATGGATAACTCAAGTAAAATTCTAACCAAATACTAAATTAAAACCAAAACTAAAAACAAAAGTTTTATATGAAGGCAATGTGTTTATTTTGTATAATTAATCACACAATATATAATAAGATCATGAAGATAAGTGACAAAATCTAACCTTAAACGATCTAAAGATTAGTCATATTCATATTATATTGATTAAATTAAGAATACATTAGTTGCCTAAATCAAAAGCAAGTAAACAAAAGCTGAAAATAAAACAATAAACCCAAATACCAAATAAAGACAAGAAATTTGACACAATAAACAACAAAATTAAATGTTAGAGAACTCCATTACTATCTTCTTGGTGATAGTGACACATTATATCCAAATGGCTACATTCCTTCATCTTCAACATTATACTAGAATTGCGGGTGTACAGAAATAACAGTGTTAGATAGTCCACAATTTTTAAATAAAATGTTTTAGTTAATATTGACAGAGCTATGAAAGCAAGCTCACCAACCACAAAGTGACTTTAGACAAATCACTTAACGTCACTGAGTGCTAAGCATATCTGGCATAAAGAAATTATTCGATATCCCTTACCCATGGGTTAAGTACTAGAGAATAATTTTGAGAATTTAAAAGGAATAGCTGCACTAAAGAATTGTAATAAGATGGACTGTGAGATGGGCAATGCTGGCAAAAGGTAGAAATAGGTTGGGTATAGATTAATTCTATCAACTCTGGGCAAAGGATGGAAAAGGAACAGGATACATGAGCCAAGTATTCGCTGATATGTAAAAAACATAAAGTACTTATAATACACTAAAGGTTTACTATTACATACCTAACTGTTGTAAGACAGTTGCTTTTACTTGTGTAGAAAGGTTTTCTGTCTGCAAAAGTTGTTCATAAGCTTCCTTTGCAGAATGATACTTCCTCTAAAAATAAGGAAAAGATTTAAAAAAAAAATAAAGTTACATAAACAGCTTGTATATATTAACATTTACACAATACTGAAACTTTAAACATATTTTTTAAACGAACTGAAAGAAAAGGTGCCAATTCCATTACCGAATGTTCCTATAACACTAGACAGTTATGGTTAATAGACCATACTTAGGAGTACCTAAAACCAGTAAAACATTCACTGTAACAAAGCAGCACCAAAACATGACTTTTTAATTCCCCAAATCTCAGTTAAAAAGAAAATTGTCTCAACCTTTTCAATAGTATAAATGAATCCAACTTTATTTAGTAACACTGATGAAGCCAGAGAAGTATTCTACCGCCAAGTGCATAATCTACCTAGAAACACCAAGTTCCTAAGCAACTTATTAACAAAAGGCATGCTAAAAACGCTTTACAAAATTAAAGTGCAATAGCAATTAAAAATCTAAGTTTAAAAAATACGGTTACTGGCATATAAAAAAATCTTATGAAAAAATTTATAATACATATGATTTTAAAGACATCAAATCTCCCATATAGTTACATCTAACAATGTACTATTTAACATTCCACAGACAAATCTGTAAATGAAACCATTTACCCAGTTCTCTCTCCAAAAGTATTAACATGACTGAAACCCATTATTGCTACAGTTGTGAAGCTTAAGACAACTGAAAAAAAAAAAGAAAAAAGAAAAAAAGAAAAAAGAAAAGGAAAGGAAAAGCCAACAAAGAAAAACCGTTAAAACATGCTCAGCAGAACAATGAATTATTCATGTCACCAATAATACACAGCTGCCTGAGCAAACAAAATTTTCATCAAAAAACAGTACGTATAGACACAATACTAGCTGTGTAAACCTCAGGCAATTCACTTAAACTATGATTCAACATCCATAAGACAGAGGCAATGACTGATTTTTCTATCCAGAGTTCTTCTAAGGATCAAATAAGTAAAAAGCTATAGAAACAATTAAGGAGCTCTATGAATACAGTATGTCAGCATGAAGAAGATTTGAAAGAAGTGTCCATTGAGATTAACAGTAGTTATTACATAAATGTTCATTCATCAGCAAAATTAATTCCCCATAAATATTAATCTGGTGTGAAAAAGTCAATGAGACAGTTATTGAAGGATAGGGACCAAATTACTCAATTCCTACAACTTATAAATATTTACTGAATACCTAGTATATAACAGGAACTGCTAGGACTATAGTTTAGTGAAGAACACAGATAGAAAAGCAAACAGAACCTATTATATCGTGTACAATAAATAACATGGTATTTCCTAAAGGAAGAAAGAACACAAGTAAAGTTTAGAGTACTAGCAAGCTGGGCAGAAAATAGAGAGACAATCAGACACAACTTCACAAAGATCTTCCTAAACTATGTTAAAGACTACAGACTGTAACTTAAGACAATGGAATACCACTGAAATGAGTTAAAGCAATATGATTGGATTTATATTTTAAGAAGACCACTTTATGGAAGTACCTCAATAAATGCTAAAATATTCTACCAAAAGTGTGGTTGAATACTGAAAAACATAAAGTTGAATTTCTAACTTATACTATATATAAAAAACTGGCAACTGCATTAAAGACCTAAATATGAAAGGTAAGAGAGTTCTGGTAAAGATGGCACAGTAGGTTAACGCAATGCTTGCCTCCTCTCACAACTACATCAAAATGACAACAAAACTACAGAATAGCCATCATTTGGAGTTGTCTGAAGCCTAGTCAAACAGAAATTCTAAAACTGGAGACACAGAGAAGAGGCCACCTCCAGGCTGGTAAAAGGGACCAAAATATGAAACAGGTTGGTCCCATGCCCACGTGCGACATTTAAAAATCAAGAGATATCTCAGTTAAAAATCAGGAGGAATCTTTGCTGCGGAGGATCCCCCAGAGAAGCAAGGGGTTCCAGCCCAACACAGGGATCCCCAGCTCAGGGTTCCAGTGCCAGAAAAAGAAGTCCCCACAACTTCACTGTGAAAACCAGGAGAGACTGGCTTAGTGAGACAGAAGTAAGCTGAAGTAGCACGTTTCTCTTAAGAAGCCTGCAAGCAGACTTACTTTCTGACAGACCCACTTGCTCTGAGTGAGACTGTTAGGTTGTAGCATATTTGCAGGTATAATTTCATGAGTAAACCCTCTTCCAGTAGGGTATGAGAGGTTTTTGTTGTTGTTTTGTTGTTTAATTCACATCCCCACAGTATTTGATATTATTCAATTTTCTTATGTTTGCCAAACGGCCTGTGATGCCTCATGTTGCGAACTTTCCTAAAGTCTCTCTCTCAAGGTTCACAAACCCCAAACAAGCAGCATCTAGCCTTGGCGTGCTCCATTCCTCTTGCTGAGCAGCCCCAAACCTAGAACTAGTGGCAGCCAGCCTCAGTTCGAGGCTTGGACTCTTGAGGCACTTAAGCACAGAACTGGTGGCAGCCATTTGTGGATTACTTGGTGATTCTTATCAGGTGGCCCAGGTAGGACACAGATTACAGCTGAACTTGGCCTGCAGCAGGGAGGCATTGGGGCTGGCAGTAGCCAGCTTCATAAAGAATTGTAGCACCAGCCAGGACTACATTAGAGGAAAACATATCCAAAGGGAAGACTCAGCAGCCACCAAAGCCCTGCTAAATCAAATCCTGCTCCATAGGGTCAGCTCCGGCACAAGAGCTCCTTAAATATAGTCACTGGCCAGTCCTCACAACCAATCAGCCTAGGTCAATAGCTCCCATTGGCAGGTAAATAGCAAACAAGGTTCAACTACAATAGGAGTGCATACAACCCATACAAAGGAGACACTTGGAGCACCCGGATCAGGTGACCAGGGAGAATGCACCACTGGATCCCGCAAGACACCTACTACATAAAGCCACTCTATTAAGGCCGGGAGACATAGCAGCCATACCTAATACATAGTGACAGGTATAGGGAGGCAGACAAAATGGGGAGACAAAGAAATATCCAAAATGAAAGAACAAAACAAAGCTCCAGAAAAAGAACTCAAATAAAATGAAGATAAACAATCTAACAGATGTAGAATTCAAAACTCTGGTTATAAGGATCCTAAATTATCTCAGAACTTTAACAAAAAAATAGGAAATATAAAGATAGATATCACAAAAAGGAACCAATCAGAAGTGAAGAATTCAATAACTGAAATAAATACATTAGAGGGAATCAATAGTACATTAGATGAAGTAGAGGAACAAATTAGCAATTTGGAAGATAAGGTAGCAGAAAATACCCATTCAAATAGTAAAGAGAAAAAAGTTCAAAAGATGAAGATAGTTTAAGGAGCCTCTGGGAAAATATCAAGTGTACCAATATTCACATCATAGAGGTACAAGAAGGAAAAGAGAGAGAGCAAAAAGTGAAGAAGCTATTTGAAGAACTAATGCCTGAAAATTTCCCTAACCTGGTGAAGAAAATAGACATAGATGCCCAGGAAGCAGAAAGAGACCCAAGCAAGATGAACTCAAAGAGGCCCACACCAAGATACAGCATAATTATAATGCCAAAGCTTAAAGACAGAGAATCTCAAAAGCAGCAAGAAAAAAGCAGTTAGTTACCTACAAGGGAGCACTCATGAGACTACAGGCTGATTTCTTAACAGAAACTTTGCAGGCCAGAAGAGACTGGCATGAAATATTCAAAGCGATGAAAAAGAAGGACCTACAACCAAGATTACTCTACCCAGTAAAGCTATAATTTAGAATTGAAGAACAGACAAAGAGACTGCCAGACAAGGAAAAGCTAAAGGAGTTCAATACCACCGAACCAGTGTTATAGGAAATGTTAGAGGGACAGAGGAGGATATGGAGGTGAAAGAGAAGGGGGAGGGACCAAAAATATAAATAATAAAATGTCAATAACTAAGTATCTTATCACTAATCACTTTAACTGTAAATGGACTAAGTGCTCCAATCAAAAGATAGGGTGGCTTAATGGATGAGAAAACAATTCTTACATACACTGCCTACAAGAGACTGACTTCAGACCAAAAGGCACACAGACCAAAAGTAAAAGGATGAAAAAGGGTATTTCATGAAAATGGTAACAAAAAAGCTGGGGTAGCAATACTTACACCAGACAAAATGGACTTTAAAACAAAGGCAAAAACAAGAAATAAAGAAGGATCCGGTTATCCCACTTCTAAGTATTTATTTGAAGAAACCCAAAACACTACTTCAAAGGGTCACATGAATCCTATGTTTGATGCAGTGCTATTTACAGGAGCCAAGATATGGAGGCAGCATGCATGTCCACCAATGGATGAATGGATAAAGAAGAGTTGGTACATATATACAATGGAATATGACTCAGTCATTAAATAAATTAATAAATAATAAAATCTTTACATCTACAACAAAAAGGATGGACCTAGACGGTATTGTGCTGAGTGGAGTAAGTCAAAGAAAGACAAATGCCATATGATTTCACTTACATGTGGAATCTAGAAAACCAAATAAACAAACAAAATAGAAACAAATTCAGAGGTACGGAGAACATTCTGATGGTTGCCAAATGGGAGGGGATTGGGGGGATGAAAAAGGGGAAGGAATTACTAAGTACAAATTGGCAATCACAAAATAGTCATGAAGATGTAAAGTATAGCATAGGGAATACAGTCAATAATATTTTAATAACCATGTATGGTGTCAGATGGGTACTAGATTTATCAGGGTGATAACTTCATTAGTTATATAAATGTTGTACACTTTAAACTAATTATAAATGCCAACTATAACTGAAAAATAAAAAAATTATTGTAAAAAAATAAAGGTAAAAGTACGAAGCTAAGAAAAGAAAATCTAGGAGAGTATTTCCTTGAGATGGGAAAGAACTTATTCGACATGGCCAAAATAGCACAAATCACAAGGAAGAGTAAAGATCTGACTTGAAACACATAAGCAGAAAAATAGGCAATGGATATAAAAATTAATGAATAAAAAGTGAAAAATATGTGAAGAAGTGTACATCTCTAGAAACTAGAAAATGTATGTTTAAATGAGTTAACCACCTTCTGGCCATCAGATTTCCAAAAAAAAGTGAGTTCCTCTTGTGCCCTACTGGAAGAGGGTTAACTCATGAAATTATACCTGCAAATATGCTACAATCTAACAATCTCACTCTTGGGATATATATGTCAAAGAAACATTCCAATAAGTAATGATCTAAATAGTACTATTTGTAGTATCAGGCAGTTGGACACCCTAGGTGTGTCACAGTAGGTGAGTGGAAACAAAATATGATAGATGCTTACAGCAGAACATTTAAGTAACAATTATAAATTATATATAAAAAGCAACATGAGTGTATCTTCACAGATGTTTAGTAAAGTTTCGCCTCTGTTACTGTTGGAGTACCATTCCACAGACAGCTTTAATACTTGATTAAAATATTAAAAAGTCAATAATCAGAAAACACTGGAAACCAAAATCAGACTAAACTAAAGAAGTTAACACTCAGAGGAAAGGAATGGGACTAGATAAGTAACCCCCTTTTCCTAGGATTCTCACCTGAAGGCAGGCCCCAACCAGTGCCTGGCTGGTTAGAACTCAAATAGAAATCAGCCATCTTACCAGGTTGAAGAATCAGAGGACAGAGTTTGAATCTATCACAAGAGCTGGACGCAAGGGGAGAAATTCCAGGAAGGAGAGTCAGACAGTGAACACCAAATTCTACAGTTAAACTCTACCCAAATCTCTAGTTGACCAATGAACGATACATAAACATAACAGATGCCGGCCAGCCTAAATAACTAAAGAGAAAATGTTGCTGTTGCTTGCCACAGGGGTGACAAAGTTTAGTGTTACTTGAGCAAAGTTAATTGGCTATAAAACAAAAATATCAATCTTCAAAAAAATATTACAAGGGATTCTCCATGTATTATTCATGGTATCCAAGATAAAATTTACCAGTTATAAAGAATCAGAAAATTTTACCCATGTCCAAAGGAAAAGGATATTAATGAAAATCAACAGTGAAATGACTCAGATGTTGAAATTTGCAAATAATTTTAAAGCAGCTATTTTAACAATGATCAAAGAGAAAAAGAAAAACATCATAATGAATAGACAGGAAATCAGGGCATTGAAAGAGAAATAAAAGGAAATTCAGAACTGAAAAAATACCAATCTGAAAAATTTTTTTAAAGTTACTAAATGGACTAAATAGGAGACTGGAGATTTAAAATAAGTCAAGCAACCTGAAAACAAGTATTAAAAAAAGTATCCAAACTAAAGCAAAAAATAGACAGAAGTATTTTTAAAAAGTCATCTAAGATGTATGAGACAATAACAGATATTCTACCATACGTGTAATTGTAGTCCAAGATGAGAGAAAGAATGTGGCAAAATAAATACTGACAATATAATAGCTGAGAACTTTCCAGAACTGATGAATGGCATCTCCGGGGGGGGGGGGGGGGAGTAGTAGTATAAATGAAAAGAAAAAACCAATCCCTGGGCATAAGAATCAAATTTTTTAAAACAAATGTAAAGAAAAGAACCTTAAAAACAGCCAGAGATAAATTAATACACAGGATACAAGAATGATAGCCAACTTTATGCAACCATATCAGAAATCATAT
Organism: Cynopterus sphinx; assembly: GCA_030015415.1. Taxonomy (NCBI): domain Eukaryota; kingdom Metazoa; phylum Chordata; class Mammalia; order Chiroptera; family Pteropodidae; genus Cynopterus; species Cynopterus sphinx. The sequence goes on along the minus strand of CM057388.1, from coordinate 29,829,958 downwards.
TAATTATAAATGAACTAGATATTCGAAACAAACAACATAAAACTGATTGCCAGAATAAATTTATAGAAGTGAGAGCCAAAAGTATAGTATTTGTAAGAAATGCACTTTAAATATAAAGATAGGAGCAGGTTGAAGTAAAAGAATGGAGAAAGATACAATGCAAAGGATAAGCCTTAGCAAGCTGAAATGACTAGATTCAGATAAGATTAAGTAGGCTTCAAAGCAAAGAGTATTACCAGAGAAAAAGAGAAATATTTAACAATTATAAAAGACTAATATATCAGGATGGCATAACAATAACAGGGCTTCAAAATACATGGAGAAGACTGACAGCATTAACACCAATAAAATGCTATTAACTAATCCACATAATTTATTCCTGTTTCACCGTTTTTCTCACTAATGTGCTTTTTCTGGGCTAAGATCTAACAGACAGATCCAACACTGTGTCCAGGTAGCCTGTCGCTTTGCTTTCCTCCTATCTCAGACAGATCTTCAGTCTTTGATTTAGAGAACAATTATAAAAAGTACTCGCTAGTTATTTTGAAAAATGTTTACTGGAAATTATGTACCTTGTGGAGAGATATTTGTCACATTCCTAATACATTAAATGAAATTCTATGCATCCCCATTTTCCCCATTTATTTATTCAATTATTCATTTGTATCAGTATAAACTAATACATTTTATTCTATACCTAATATTTCATTATAATCATTTGGTTCTAAAGTAGTGGCGACTGGAAATCCCATCTCAAGTTGGCTCCTGTATCCTTTCCACATGCCCCCATCTTTTGTTGAGTACTTCCTTATTTTTTGGCAACACAAACTATTCCAGAGAGCTCATCCTGTAGTATCCCTGTTTAAGACATGGACTTCCCCACTTCTTCCCAAGAATCTCTGGTACCTCTTTTTGAAGAATGGCATTTATAAACGAAGATCTGGGTGGTGTTCACTGCTACTGAAGTGAGTCACTGATTTTGTGGCCCTTCCAGCAAAAAGAGCTAGGAAACATATTTATGTATGTGTATGTGTGTGTACACACGTGCGTGCGCACACACACAACACACCCTCATTCTTTTCTACAGCTACATGGCACTCCATCACCAAATGTTCCCCACAGTTTATATAATCATTCTCCTATAACATTTAGATTATTTCCAATATTACAAATAATGTCCCAATAGATATCCTTGTGCCTAGATATTTTCACATTTTTTCAGGTATATTTTCAAGGTATATTCCTAGATGTGAGACTGTTGAGTCAAAAGGTAAATGCATATAGTTTCGTAACATTACTGCCAAATTCTGGCCCAGGCTGGTTGTACCAGTATACATTATCACAATGCATGATAGTGACTGTTCCCTCTCCATAGTGACTTATAATTTTCACCAAAGAGATAGGTGAGGAATTATATTCAGCATTGCTTTAATTTGCATTTCATTAAATCAGAGTTTAAATACTTTTCCATTTGCATAAGAACAATTTTTATATCTTTTTTGTCAAATGTCTGGTTCATGTTTTTCCTATTGGGTTTTTGTATCTTTGTCCCTCAAATGTTAAGTTTATTACAAATTAGTGATATTAGTTCTTTGTGGTATGTGCCACAAATATTTTCTCCCAGGTTCAAAGGTGTCCTCTGAATATATAGTATATTTTCGCCATTTAGAAATTATTTTTATATTATTTTAACTGGTCATTCTTTTTTATTGCCTCAGAATTTTGAGCCATTGTTAGAAAGTCTTTTCCTACATCAACAATGAAGAATTCATGTTTTCTTTTAGTACTTGTACAATATCAATTTTTACATTTTAACTCTAATTCATTTATAGTTTATTATTGCAAATGCCTTTAGTTATGGGCCTAATTTTATCTTTTTCTAAATGCCACCTAGTTGTCTCAAAATCATTTATGAACAAATCCACCACAGCCTCAGAATATAATATTATTACTTTTATCATATACTCAATTTCTCTATGTATTCACATTTACTCCTAGATACTAATAGCCTTTCCATGATACTCAATTAGACTATTTAACTTATTCATGTGCCTGTGCCATACTTTTAATTATATAGGCATTATTGTATATTTCAATATCTAGTAGAATTAGTATAAGCCATACAATTTGCCAGCAGTATTATCCCAGGTAGTCTAGCATGTTTTCCCATATGAACTTATCTAAGTCCTTTGAAAAGACTGTTAGCATTTTTTATTGATGTTGTGCTGCATTTACTAATTAACTTAGGAATAAACAACATCCTTATATTGTTGAGTCATAGTATCTTTTTAGACTATTGTGAGATATTTCTTTGTTGACACTAAAAAATAGAAATTTTCTACTACTATACTCTTTATTGTTGCTGTAGGCTATTAATTCATGAATGTTAGGTTGTGTCTCTAATCAATTTTTCTTGTATAACTGCACAAGATAACACTTATAGTACAATAACAAGGGGTAATGGAGATAGTGGACACCTTTGCATTGTTCCTGATTTTTCTGAAAATGTCCCTAGTCTTTTCCATTAAGTAAGACAGTAACTGAGTAACACGGCAGAGTGAGAGACGTCCCTAGATCTCTCCCCATGAAAAAATAAGCTGAACACCTAAAACTCAACAGAAAAACATCCAAACATCACACCATCATGTCTGAGTGCGAGATCTGCGCTTAAGAGCTACCAAAGGTCAGAATCCTGGGTGTCGGGTGGTGGACTGGGAGAAAAAAATGATGCTGCCTCTCACAGCTGCAGCTCCCAGCAGGAGGAAGGGTAGGAGAGAAGGTGCAGTGGACTCCCTGAATACCCCTATCTAGGAGAGCTGTGAGTTCCATGAAGCTGGTGGCAGTACCCAGGCATCAGAGCAGGAATCAGAGAAGTGGGAATGGGGGAAGCAGAGAAACAACAGTTCATTTTTATCAGCAACAGTTATGAAACATAAGGATGAGCCGCAGCCTCCACCTTGCAACCCAAAGCAACCCTTGCCCCATACCCTCTGATGCTGAACGCCAAAGAGCCCCAGGAGAACATGAGGAAATATAACCAAAACTGTAGCTAACACTGATAGGAACTAAGAATGAGGGTAGGGAGCGAGACTAAACATCTATAAGAAAGAAAAAAGGCATTATTAAGGCCTCATATAAAGAAGGGATCCAAGAAGCTTAGACACCATCTACATGAAACTAAAATAAAAATTCCTTCCTGGCAACAGGCTAAAGAGACACCTTTATATAATAAATCTTTCTAGGGTGAGGTGGGGGTGGGAGGAAAAGTAGAATACACTTCCATTAATGTCCAGGGGGAGCAATAGTCCATTAAAATAACATGAACAACCAAGGTGACAATGCAGCTCAGAAAGAGCAAAAAATCTCCAAAGAAAAGCTTAAAGACATAGAGATAAGTGACTTAAAAGACAGAGATTTCAGGATGGTACTTCTAAAATACTCAAAGAGATCCAAAACAACTCAGATCAACAATTTCAAGAATGAAAAAAACAAGTAGATGAACAGAATGAGTTCTTTAGCAAAGAGATTGAAACCCTAAATAAAATTAATTAATTAAATAAATAAATAAATGAATGAATAAATAAATAAATAAATAAAACAAACTAATGGATATGAAGAACACACAGAGATGAAGAACGAAATAAAAAGCTTAGGAAATTGAGTCAACAAATGAAGGAAAGGATCAGTGAAACTGAAGACAAATCTAGGAAGAAATCAGAAGGCAAAAGAGAGAAACTGAAAAATGAACGAGAAATTCAATAACTAGTTGATACCATCAGGAAGGGATAATGAGCATTATCAAAAGCAAGGGAAAGGAGCAGGGATTAGAAAGAATTTTCAGACAAATAGTTGAGAATTTCCCAAATATAAGGAATGAACAGGAGCTTGGAATTCAAGAAGTCAACAGAACACCCACTTATCTCAACCCAAAAAGGCCTTCACCAAGATACATTATATTAAAATTATCAAAAATCAACAACAAAAAAAGAATTCTCAGGGAAGACAGGAAAAAGGAAATGGTAACCTATAAAGGAAAATCCATTAGATTATTGTTGGATTTCTCGGCATAAACCTTACAAGCCAGAAAGTAGTGGAGTCAAAAATTTGTATGGAAGTACAAAAGATCCCAAATTGCCAAAGCCACCCTGAGAAAAAAGAATGAGGCTGGAGGCATCACTCTGCCCAACTTCAAATTATACTACAAAGTGACAGTAATCAAAGTGGCATGGTACTGGCAGCAAAACAGACACATGGACCAGTGGAACAGAATTGAGACTCCAGAAGTAAACCCATATTTATATAGGCAAATAATTTTGACAAAAAAGCCAAAAACATACAGTGGAGAAAGAAAAGTCTCTTCAATAAATGGTGCTGGGAAAACTGGAAAGCCACCTGCAAAAGAATGAAACTAGACTACTGTCCATCATCACACACCAAAATTAACTTAAAATGAATTAAGGACCTGAATATAGGACTTGAAACAATACAATGCATAGAAGAGAACATAGGAACTAAACTCAAGGATCTTGGGCTTAAAGAGGATTTTATGAATTTGTCCTTAAAGGCAAGGGAAGCAAAAGCTAAAATAAATGAATGGGACTACATCAAATTAAAAAGCAAAAGAAACTGTCATCAAGGTATAGATATAACCATCCGAATGGGAAAATATATTTAGAAGCAATGCCTCTGATAAGGGCCTAATATGCAAAATATACAAAGAACTCATATAACTCAACAACAAAATAAATGACAATCAAAAAGTGGGCAGAGGACTAGAACAGCCACTTCTCCCTAGAGGACATACATATGGCCAACAAATATATGAAAAGATGCTCATCACTGCTAGCTATAAGGGAAATACAAATCAAAATCACAATGTGATACCATGTCACACTTGTTAGAATAGCTATAATCAACAGAAGTACAAACAAATGCTGGAAAGGATGAGGAGAAAAAGGAACCCTCCTACGCTGCTGGTGGGACTCCAAATTGGTACAGCTACTATGGAAAACAGTATGGAGGTTCCTCAAAAAACTAAGAATTGATCTACCATATCATCTAGCAATACATCTACCCTCTACTAGGTATTTACCCCAAGGACTTGAAGACATAAATCCAAAAAGATATTTATATTTGCACACCTATTTTCACAGCAGAATTGTTTATGGTGGCCAATATATGGAAGCAACCAAAGTGCCCTTCAATAGATGACTGGATTTAAGATGTAGTATATATATACAATAGAATATTAAAATATTACTCAGCTATATCGAGATATGAAATACTTGGGACAATATACATGGATCTTGAGATCATCATGCTAAGCAAATAAGCCAGACAGAATAATCTGAAAACCTCATGAGTAACTCATACATGGGATATAAATCTAAAAGCAATGAACAACTATGACAAACAAAGGCTCATGGACAGTGGATTAGTGGTTTAACAGAGAAAAGGGGGTGAGGGAAGAGGTAGATAAGGATAAAAGGAACGAAATGCGTTGAGATGCAAAGAAACGTTAACTATGAGCAGTGAACACAGAATGCCATATAAATGACTTACTATTCATATATATGAACTGTACATTTCAAACTGATAAGATTTTGTTAATCAATATCACCATTAAGTATTAAAAAATAATAAACAAAGTGCTACAGCAGTGAGTGAGCGAGCAAGAAAGATAGAAGGAATGGTCAAAGTGGCCTGAAAAAATAAATCAGACATTATCACTCAGCTAGGGAAATAGCATGTTTGAAGAAAAAATGTGGAAATGTTCCATATAAGAAAGTCTAACACCAATTGTGATGGGATAAGCAGATGGGAACTTAGAAACTGAGCCAACAAATGGAAAAAATTCTTGAGAAATTTAGTCAAAAGGGGGATGAGGATTAGATAGTATCTAGAATAGTTGTAAGATAAAGGGAAGTTTTTTTTGTTATGACAGAAAAGACATAATTATGAGTATAGACTGAGGTAAAGGAAGACACTGAACAAATGCATGTGAGATTGGAGGAGGATGACTAACAGATCAATGAGAGTGGAGCAAATGGGAACAAAGGGAGAGATGGCTAGACTGGCCCTGAACAAAGGAAAGCTGAGAATGGATATGAATCTACATGAATTTAAGCCAGGTGGGTAGGAAGCTGAGAGACAGAAATCACCCAAGATAGCCTCTAATTTCTCAGTTAAGTAGGAAGCTAAGCTCTACAGTGGAGGAGGATAAAGGGTAGTATAGTTGAGAGAAGCTGAACAATTTGGAATAGATGCCCAGGACAGTGGAAGGAGCTGATCTCCAGATAAAGACGGAAATCATGAATTTATAGTGATGTCTATATGATTTTCTTCAGCACAGATCAACTTCAGCGAAGTAAGTAAATCTTAGTATTGATCCACAATGGGGTTTTGCTAGAGAGGTATGACAGACAGAAAGAAATGCATGGAAGGGCCTCTAGAACAATAGTTTAATGATGATGAAGAAGAAGAAGAAAAGGGGAGGGGTGAGGGGAGACAACAACAACAACAAAAAGAAACCCAGCTATAACAGCTAATATCTTAAATGACTATTTTATGTCAGGCACTATGCTACATATTTTGTATTTATTATTTCATTTAATTTTTGCAACAATTCTCACTATATAAGGACCCTGTCCACTGCCCTGTGAACCTGCTTCTAGCACTCTACGATACAAATTAATTGTAACTGCTTGTTTGTCAAACACTCTACTGTAAAACTCCTAACATTATGCCTAACATAATGTTAAGAATTAAGAAAGCAACGCCCCCAACTTCATTTGTTTATTCTTAACCACTACCAGAATAAAATCCTAAATATCTCTCCAAAAATCAGAATGTGCATCACAAGAGTACCAAAAAATTATGAAAAATTTTAAAATAAATGACTATCTAGCAAACAAGAATGAACTGATTCCAACTGGCAAAAATGGAATCATTGCCATGATTCATCTCATCCTAAATCAACAGACTTTAAAAACGAGTAATTCATAGGTACCTTTCTGTTTCAAGAGGACCCTTCCTTTAACTAGATAGTATGTCCATTAAACTTAATCCTTAAATCAAAAATAAATGTCTGACTGAATGTAGTGCATTACTTAGTATTCTCGAGTTTTTTAATGGAATTCGGCTTTTTACAACCTTACCAACTCTAATGAAGTTAATTTTGCTAATCTGTATTTCCCTGGAAAGTAGTTCATTTAAGTTTTCAAATTCATTTGCGTAGAGGTCTGGTAAGTAGACCCCTATGACAGTTTTAACTTCTGTTTCCATGGTTATCTTATTTTGTAAAGCTGTGCTGTATCTCATAACCTTGATCGAGTTAGCTTGCTTCTTTTTAAAAAATGTTTCAGAATACTAAGGTTTTGACCTATTAAATCTACTATTTTTCTCTTTCTGTATTAATTTCTTAAAAAAATCTTCCCCACAATATTTAGTTTTCTTGACATTGATTTTTATGTAATAAACCCTATATAATCATGACATACTGTACTTTTAAATATCAGGTGGGATATATTTTTCTTTCTTTAAAATTTTAAGATTTATATAATATAAATGAAACCAGTCTACAGTATTTTGGTATTCCACTATTGCTGGATAGTTAGAAGAATATATTAAAATAAAACTAATAAATCTTATAAAGTGTTATTCCTAACAACATTATTTTCAACTATCCCTGAAGGCAGAACAGTTAAATTATTTATACCATATCTATTGAATCAGATACAATACAGCTCTATATGTATGAATATGGAATGATATCTAAAACATAATACTAAGTTTAGAAAATTTTAAGGAAGGTCAAGAGAGTGTACATGATTGGCTATTGTTTCAATAAAATAAAGAAAAATGAACATGCAAACATACATATGGATTTGCTTATAAATGAACTGCATTTCTCTGGAAGGATATGAAAAACACTGGTAACACCGGTGGCTTTCAGGTGTAGGTGGCTACGGAAAAGGAGGGAGGAGGATACATCACTTTATATTCTTTCCGGCACTTTCATTTTGGATTACCCCAAAATAAGTAATGTTTTCATAACAAAATTAAAAGGGAGAAATCCTGTATCTTTAATCTTTAAAGGAGAATAATAACTTAAGATAGTTAACTGTTATTTCATTAAAATCAAGAAAAAGAAAGCCAGTTAATATTAGTATTACAAAAAAAAATAGGTTTGGAAGTCTCATCTAATTAAATTGGAACTGTAAATCAAAAACAATTGATATAAATATCTAAGACTAAGCCATAATATATTTACTTGGAGATAAGACTTTACAGAGAGATGCTATGACAATATACATATAAACCTGTAAGAATCTAATTGGGTGGGAGAGAGATGACATCCCATTAAAATTATCCAAACCTAAATAGAACTACCATATATTTAGCAATTGCACTTCTGGGTATATTTCCAAAGGAAAAGAAACCATTACCTCAAAGAGATATCTGTACTCCCATGTTTACTGTAGAACATTCACAATACCCAAGGTATGGAAACAACCCTAGGTGTCTGTCAAAAGATGGATCAAGACCATGTAGTATATAAATACAATGGAAAAGCATTTCAGCCTTTAAAAAGGGAAATCCTATCATTTGCCAACAACTTGGATGAACCTAGAGGACATTATGCTAAGTGGAATAAGCCAGAGAAAGACAAATACTGTATGGTATCACGTATAAGTGGAATTTTTAATAAAAAAAGGGGGGGGGATAGAGAATGAATTCACAGAAACAGAAAGTAAAGAAGTAGCTGGGGTCGTAGGGAATACAACAGAGTGAAGCTGATAAAAGGGAACAATCTTTCAAGTTATAAGATGAATAAGATCTGAGGATCTAATGTATGACATAACTATAGTTGATAATGCTGTATTGTATAATTGAAATTTGCTAAGAGAATAGAACTTAAATGTTTTCACCAAAAAAAGGGAAGATGTGAGGTGATGGACGTGTTAACTCAATGGAGGGAATCTTTTCACAATGTATACATATATCAAACCAACACACTCTGTACACTTTAAATATCTTACAATGTTATCTGTCAACTTTACCACAATAAAGATGAAAAATAAAATAACCCAAACCTAAACGCATGATTAAATTTAACAAAAAAAATTTTTTGCTCCATCTCTACAAAAGGCATCTTTTTTGTCTTTCAAGATTACAAGCTCACTAACACAAAGCTGTTGTATTTGCTAACCTACCTCTTTATTAGAATGACCAGCAACATTGTGCGCACACGCACAAAATCAGCCCCACTGATTTTATCACTGGTTCCTCTCTACTCAGGACTCAGTCTAAACAGCTCCTGCTCAAAGAGGCCTTCCTTAATCCCTCCAGTTCCTAAAGTATTCCATTACTTTTCAGTTTTAATTACAGTCTTACTGTTTAATATTATGAAGGCAAGTGGGAACAGGGCCCTCAGGGTTTGTGAAATACTGAATTCTTTTTCTACGCTGACTAGTAGGAAGACTTCTTCCTATATAAAGAAACTTCTCTTGAACTATTTGATTACCTAGCAGTTCCCACTAACCACATATGACTACTTAAATTTACATTTTAAAACTCCATATTCATAAATAAGGTCTGTTGGTATTAATCAGCTGAACTATAAAAACTAACTTCCTATAGGTAAGATAAGCCCTTGCTTTTCTTAATTTTTCACATGAAAATGAAAATCCTTGATATATGAACTGGAGTAGAGATTTTTCAATTCTTTCATATGCTATGTGTTATCTTTCTGTCATCTAACATACATATTCTGCTTAGAATGAATTTTGTTATTTTGTTGAATCTTAATGGGCACTAAAATTTAACAAATTAAAGATCAATAAGGGGAGGGCCCTGTCCCATTACCTTCACAAGATTAAAAACTGACATCAAAAAACAACCTCATTAGAAACAATGAAAGACAGAAGACAATGGAATGTAAATAAATTTCAATTGGTCAAGTAGAATAATCAAATAGAATTCCATCTCCAGCAAAAACACTCATTAAAAATAACGGTGAGAAAAATTCTTGTTCAGCTAGTGACAGACCAGAGATCTCACTAAGAACTACAAAAACTGAAAAACAAACAAAAAAATCAGAACTCATCCTTCTGAACACTTTGGAGAGCTCCTGAGGTAATGAGAACAGAAGGAGGTAAGACTGCAAGAATAGAACTTCGGAGAGGAAACTGATTTCTGTAGCTGCTTTAGCCCTGGAATCTTTGCTGATTGGACAAAAACCAGCAGTTAGCAAAAGGCAGGGATGAGCATTTGGCGGGTAAAGACTGATCTACAACATGCATGTAATTCTCACATGCATCTTCTCAAGGTAGATAAAATCCCTAGAGAAGAAGGGTATCCAAACCTGAGTATGCATTAATTCTGATTCAGTGGGCAAGAAGGAGCATGTGCACGCATGTATGTGTGTGTGTTTGTGTGTATTGGGGGTGAGGGTGGTATGGATGGAAGTGTCTAGAAATCTGGTGTTAATTTTTTAAAGCACCCCATGGTAGCTCTGAAACAAAACAGACCTTACAAATTATGTACAAATATAACAGTATATTTCACCCTAAAAGCTGTTACAAAATTTAATGTCTTAGGTAACCTATGATTATCTAATATTTAGTCTCATACCAACTTATGCCTATTTTCCATACCACTGCCTAGAATAAATGTCTGTGTTATACCTTTTATTGTATAACTAAGTATAATCTGCAATACATAAAAACAATTATCTAAAATTAAACTGAAAAAATATTTTAAATATAGCAGCCATAAAACTAGTGGCAATGACACCAAAAGATGACTCTAATATTTAGTCTTCAAATGGTGACATATGAGAGGGATGGATATTTCAAATCTTAAGAAAAAGTTAAACTAAAAACAGTGCATTCTAACAACCACATAGACATTTTATAACATGAAATTTTAAATATAGCCATTTAAGCCTGAAGATATTCAGGTTTAGAGGCAAATCATGTTAAATAAAACTTCTTTGTACACAGCAAGTACTCTGTATAATAACTTTTACTATGCAAAATCTTGACTGTATTTAATAAGTTTAAAATGTATATAAGAGGTAATACCAAGAATTCCATTAAATTATCTATATATGTGATATCACTTAAAATGATATGGGTGTTCATTTTTGTTTTAAGTAAAGTAAATTAAAATACTTACCTGGGTTTCATATAAGTGGGCAATGTGAAATTGAACTGCAAAGATAATGGAAAATAGAGATCAATACACAAGCATTTGGGGTAAATTAAGTAGGAATATAAAATGTAAAACATAAGCACAGTCTATATTATATAGACATAACAATAGAAAAGAACTTATTTTTAATAAAATAGAACAGATAAACAAATATACAGAAACATGATAAGAAACCACATGGATTCATTGTTGGTCATTATCAAATTGGTTGTTATCAAATTTTGTCAATGCAATTATTAAAATTAACATTAAAATCTATAACAAGTGATCATACTTCTTACAAAGTTCAAAAGAGCAACATTAAGCAAATAAAGAAAAATTTGAGAATCAATACATTTCAAAACATGGTATTTAAAACCTGAGTTCTAGGTGAAAATATATAGTCAGTATTTGAAAAATATATACCTAAAACAAAAAAGGCCTCTAATGTTTTTCTTATACCATGTTTCATATCAATAACATATGTAAAGAAATCATAGACCAAGATGAAACTGGTCATTTCAGAGAAATGAGTTGTTGCATTTCTCTATTAGTTCTTCAGAATTATTTTTTTAAAAAGTCAAACTACTTGGAAGGCGAGAATAAAGAACTGTCCCAAGATTAACAAGTTATGTCTTGAAAATCAAATAAAAATGCCAGCTTTTATCTTCAGTTCTTCCTGATACTGCATCATCAAAGAATGAACAGGTCAACAAAAGCAACAATGACCTAGTAATCAAAACTGGATTCCAGCTACTTAAATATTACGATTTTTGTTCTTCAATGTCAATGTTCTATCTGGAATCATCGCTGGATTTCAAGGAGTCTGAAAGAGCCTTTCAAAACTATATGCGAAATATTTATGTGTACCTTTAAAAACAAAGTCCACAGTTATCATCAATTTCTTATTGCAGAGCATACCATGAACTCAATGATTCCTATAAACTTTAGGATTCACCTAAAAGGCTTGTTAAAAATAGAGATTCCCAAGATTATGATTCAGTGAGCCTAGGACAAGGCTTGGAAAGCTGCCTCTTTATTAGGTTAAGGGATTCTGTTCCCTATATCACCCACCACTGGGAAATAGCTGAACTAAAAAACCATAAAGAGCAAAACAAAATATATAATGAACTTTAAGAACAGTAACATCTTGGGATCAAAAGTAAAGTGCTACATCTCTCCATAAATAATCATTAAATATTACATGATATTCAACCAGATGAGGCAAAATCAAAACATCTTTTAGAAGATGAACATCAGTTTTATAAAAAGCACATAAAAGTAATAAAAGTTTTACATCTGTAAATACCTCCTTTACCTACACCTGTTGAGGATTTTCCTTATTCCCCACTCCCCTTTTTCCAACATAGCTTTCCTTGAGAGTTCTAGTCCAAATTTCACTTCACTAAATCACTAGAGGGAGACTGGTTACCGGTTATAGGAATGAGGAAGAGGTGGAAAATCTATGCCCATTTCCTCCAATCTTCTTACTCCTCTAATAAAGGTAACAAGGAAGAAAAGAGCAGCAGCTGGCATCCTACTACCATCCCAAACTTACATCAGGCTCAGACGTAGGCCTTATGTCAAGGGCTTTCCTGTCCCATGAGTTACTAAATCCAAGGTCACCTTTTGTGGTATCAAAACCACCATATATTTAAACTTAAAAGTCTTCTTCAAAGTGGAACATAACCATACACCTAAGAAAAAGCTCTACTTGGCAAGTCTCAATTAGCAGTAATAATTTTTAACAAATATTGCCATAAAAGTTTGTGAAACTAAACTCCATTCGGATTTAATACATTATTTTTAGAATTAATAATTAAATCTCAAAGAAACAATTTTATCCGATGGAGCAATCAAATAATGAAAAGTCACACATCATCATGATTCTACTTTTCAAAACACAAAATATAATTAACCCCTCTTAATCAGCTCTAAAAACGTGCATCTACTTATTTTTTTAACTGCATAAATAAATTGTGCCATAAAATAGAAACGACTCATACTTATTTTAAAGCTCACTTTATTTTCTATTATCTTTTGATCTTTGCAATATTACAATGTAACATAGAAGATTTCAAAGTATAGTCAAGGTCCATGGCACATATAATAGGCGACGACATAAAAAATTCAAAGAGAAGTAAGTTTTACAAAGAGCCTAGTGTTGAAAAACGGTAATACTGTCTGGCTCAAAGAAGGTAGTCTACATTGCTCTGTGAGATGTCAGCTACTACCGTAGTTTTCAAGTAATCATGAAGACTGTCTGAAACTACCCAAATCAACTGAATTATAACAGCCTGATATCTCCAATAATGCAGATGCTCTCCCATTAGAATGGCCAACCTTTTTAACATGCAAGGTCCTGCACCCAGAAAAAACTCCTTAGCCCTGGGCAAAATAGAATGTTGGTCATTCTCCCTCCTATTCCCCTTTTCAATAACCAATGGAAAGAGAGGCATAGTTAACTCAAACATGTGTTCATGGTGGTTCATACTGTCCTCTTCAAATCTGATAGGACAGTTTTCTGCCCTGTGGTACTCCAATTCTACATAGGTGTTTTCTCAGGAGCAATGATCATCTACAAGTGAGATTTAACCACAACAGAGTAGAATAAAATGAGGATTTACCAGATTATTTAGTTTGACATTTATGAAAAAGCCTTAAAAAGTTATCGTTTAAAATGACAAGCAATTATGAAACAGTTTTAAAGGCGGTAGACATAAAAAAAATGAAAGTCAACTGTTTTATTCCCTAAAATTAATAAAAAGATTGTAAGGGTCTGTAAGTCTAGATGATTTATATAACAGGGATATATAATTAAAAGAAAAGTACAAATTAACACTTTATAAATTACAATATCTATGAGTTAAATTCTTTTTCTAATCTACTCTCATCTTAGAAACTAAAATATTGAAATGCAGCCATTTGCAATAACATGGATGGAACTCGAGATAATCATGCTAAGCTAAATAAGCCAGACAGGAAAAGTTGAAAATCCCATGATACCACTTACACATAGGATATAAACCCAAACGCAACAAATGCTGGAAAAACAAACATAGATTCATGGACATGGACTACAGACTAGTGGTTACCAGAGGGTAGGGAGTGGAGGAGGAGGCGGGAGGTGGATAAAGAGTGTTATATATATGATAGGGGGAGGTTGAAGTAGGTAAAGGGGATCAAATACATGATAGCTGATGGAAACTGGACTGTGGGTGGTAAACACACAATAGAATATACAGATGTTAAATTATAATGTACACCTGAAAATTACATAATTGTATTAACCAATGAACCCCAATAAACTTAATTTAAAAAAAGAAAAAATAAACTAAAATACTACTGCATCTGGTACCTTCCCATCATTTATTCTGCATATCCACTCATAAGCACAAAATTCTGAGTTTTATTTAAAGAAAATAGAAATGTTTTATGTTTGCTCAAGTGTAAGATAATTGGTCTGGTTTAGATGATGATTTAATCCATCCTATGCCTTAATTCATGTTACATGCAAGTTCTATTTAAATTTCCATAGCTTTACACAGATTCAATCATTTTCTTAAGTATTTTTAGCACTGAGACTACTTACTTTTTACTTAATACCTTTCTATGTTGTTAAAAAAATGAAGTTACTTATAGCAAAATACTGACTTTCTAAAAACCTAGAATCCTTTCTTTGCTTGACCTTCAATTATCATTAGAAATTATTCAATTTTTTGCACTCTTATTAAAATTATTTTTCAAAGTGTTAAAGAATGCTAGCTTAAAACCAATATTCTTAAACATTTTATTGCCTACTTTAAATTATACTAAATAAAAATGGTAATATATACTTATTGATAAACATATAATCAACTCAATTCTGCTTTTGGAAAGAAACCTACATAAAAGCAGAAAATAATTGTCTGGAAAAAAACACTTATCAGAAAATGCTTCACAGACATTCTTTTTTAATTCATTGAAAAACGTCAGCTCAAACTTTATGTTGTGTAAAACTATAAGAAAAAAGCAAAATATGTCTTCATAATTACCAATAATTTTAGTACTACATAGCAAGAATCAGTGAGCTACCACATGTAAATCTTTGTATACTCATTTTTCCTAAAAGACTGAAAAGCCTCAGTTTTAATCCAAGTCATCAACAATATAATTAATACACAGCTAATCAATCTTGTTCATTAGTGCAGATAATTTTAATTCAACGACTCAGTTCACTGGCATATCTCTTTTACACACAGGCTGTTCACAATAACTGGTCTCACATGTTCCATCTGTATAAGTAGCCACGGCAACCAATACAGTTAAATTCAACAATTCTACAAGGAAAAAACTGCACAGGATTTATCACTATCATTATTACTACTACTTCTGCTGTCACTACTACTACTACTTGCCATGCAGTTATCTGAATATATGTAAGTAACCATAGTGCTTTAATAATACTTACTTTCAGCACTGGACAAAGTACAGGGATTACAGTCAACCAAAGCTAAGTGAAAATGCTGCAAGAAGAAAGTGAAAAAAATTAATGCACTGAATTCAGTCATATATATGTGTCTCAAAATAATTTTCAGGTATGTAAGGTCTAACATAATAAGACTATGCTATGCAAATAAAACATACTAGGATAACCATCTAGAATTACTTTAAACATTTCTGCTGATAACAGGTTACTGAGAATAGACAGTATGGGGAAGAAACAACTTTATCAAGTTATCCTATGTGTGTTTTTGTTTATATGAAACATGCTTTGGATATTTAAATCTTCAAATAAAAAGTATTGGTTATAAAACAGTTTAAACAGAACACATCATTATTTTAAAAACTGAAAGTAAAATTTCAATGGTATTAATGTCAGAACACCACTGCTTATCTCAAAATGAAATGTGAACTTTAGAAACAAAAATGACTGAGAATTATCATAAAGGGTAAAACTGTGCTGATTCTTTAATAATCACTACGTAATATAGTTTAAAACTGTTTGAAATACTACAAAAATGCATCAAATAGCTTCTGTTCAAGTTCATTTATGAAACATAATTATCCTTTTAGAATGCATGTGCTATTACATGTATAGGCAATATTAATTAATAGTTACAGCATCCACTTACAATATATAAACCTGTTAAAAAAATACATGTCAAATTTAATGTATAATACTAATTTTTAAGAATGCAAATCATATTCAGGAACACTGGGTGACATTTGGCATCTGGTCTGTCAACATTACACCTGGTCTGAAGACAAATACCAAAGGCTGGTATAAAATCTTTAAGATAAAAAAGTATATCTCTTTGAACTCCTCTAAAAAATATTTCCACAAATGTATATTCATCTTTTTACTATTTAGAGTAATCAACAGTCAAAATATAAGCCACTTTTTAAAAATTAACCACAATAAGCTCATTCCTATCTACAATCCAAATATCTAAAAAGTTGTATTTTTTATAACTGTTAGACAAACTGAAAATTGATATGTATAATGACAACTTCTAGATGTAAGCTCAAAAAGTTCATTATCAAGAGAAATAATCATCAACAACTTTTCAGTGCTATATTTCAACACAGAATCAACAAACTATACTTGTTCAACTAGAACTCTCAATTAATAAAACTAAACAAACGTCAGCACCTAATGTTACAAGAAAAATTAGAAGGCATCACTTGGTATGGACACAGTAGCTATTATAGTCATTCATGAATGTCTGCTATGTACATGGACAATTAGACTAGCCTAAATTTCAGTACTCATATTATTTAATCCATTCAACAAATACTCATCAAGAGCCTATCATGCCTTTAGGACAATGCATACACTAGGGATACAATGGCCAACAAAAAAGTGAAAAATTATTTGCCATGGTTGACTGAATGAAAAAAAAAAAAAAATCCAACATCTGAAGACTGCTTTTATTTTCTCTTGGCCTACTAAGCAGATTGTATGTCCTCGACCATCCCTTGAGTAGACTACCATGGCAATAGAAAACAGACTATTTTAAAAAGTGAGTAATACAAAAGCAAAGTATACTTTATAACAAACTGTTTTCCTATAGACAAAAACAGCAGCACAGCAGCTATACATTCAGATTGTACTGCATTTCTAAACCTATCCTGTTGGCATAAATTAATATTTAGATAAAAGATAGACCTTTCCTAACTGATCTATTAAAGGATATAAACTGACATGCAGAGAAACAGCCTTCAAGATGGTAATACTTTAGTTTTATTATTTCGTTGAAATCACACAAAGAGCAAAAAGATGCATAATATGAATTGCCCAGCCTACATTTCATCTATCACTACTCAAGGTCCTCCAATGAAACCTGGCAGAAATAGTTCTGGACCGTGTTTTATATAACTCTTAATCAATCTTAAAAGCAGCAATGAAGTCAGTCACTAATGTACCATTTCAAATCCATGACATCAAGAAATAATCAGCAGAAATGACTTCCACTTATGATAATTGGCCCCCAATCTGAAAATGTTGCTGGGAAAATATCTAGCACCCAACCTTGCAACCAACATAAACAGCTAGGAAGTATGTGTACCTCATACCAAGATATTGCAGTACCAAACTGACTACTGCTGTGTGAAATAATTATGCAGTAGAGGCTTCTGCAGTTCAAAGACTATATACAAACCTCAAGGCAGAATGCAATCTACAGAAAATTAATTTCCCAAGAAGATTTACCTAAGGCATTTTTAATGCTCCAGTGATTTTCTTTTTATAGAGCACTTGTGGTCCAATTTAACACAACATTCAATTCATTACAATTTCTGTTGACATCTTTATCATCAAAGTCATCTTTTGTTTTAAAAGCTTTTGGCTTGTTCAATATTTCAAAATAACTTTATAATATTTTGTTTTAAATAGACTAAGGAACTTAATTTCTATCTGGAAGGAGGATATCTACAGTCATGTAATTAACACATAAAACTAGTTTCAAGACTATTTCCCTTTAACTTGTTTTACGTCTAGCTGTATAGTATGCAATTATCTCACGAATCATTTCAATTGTAGAACCCTTCAATTGTATTCCCAATCCTGAAGACAAGCAATGAGATAACTTTTCATAATTGACAATTATGTATCTACATATAAATTATTAATCTAGAGCAATGTTTGCATTCCAGATCCAATCTTGGATGTTCTGATTCAGTGAGTTGAGGATGACACCCTATGAAACCAGATAAAAGCTTCTAACAAATTATTACAATACATAGTCAGGGTTAAATGCCACTATTTCAGAGTGTTTAAATTGTGTGCTTGCCCCTAAAATCCTTACTGTTAAGTATATAGACAAGATGTGTATAGACAACACTGCATCTAATTCAATTAGGGGAGACCTAGCCATTTAGGAATACAATGTTGGCAACCAGCATTTATTCTAAATTCCAGGCACACTGCTATGGCTATGCATCTACAACTAAACACAAAGCCCACTTAATGCTGTAACAGAAGTTTAAAAGACAATTCTATAATGGAATCCAAAAGATATAGATGAAAGAAGAAAGGAAAGAAGTACTTCAGGCTGATGAAACAAGCTATTTTACACAGGCC
Organism: Cynopterus sphinx; assembly: GCA_030015415.1. NCBI lineage: Eukaryota > Metazoa > Chordata > Mammalia > Chiroptera > Pteropodidae > Cynopterus > Cynopterus sphinx. The sequence goes on along the minus strand of CM057388.1, from coordinate 29,811,198 downwards.
TTATGAAACAGGGTTTTATGGACCATTTAAGTGAAAGAAGGAAAGGTGTGTCAGGTACTCTTTTAAGTAAAAAACAAATTGATCTTTCTTTTTTATTGTTACAGATTGCCACAGTTTTCAAAATATGATTAAACTATTAACTAACTTCATTCCTAAAACTAATAGTCTAGGATAAATGGGTGAGACTAGAGAAATACTTAGGATGTGATGGTACTTACTTTAGGGATTTGGTATCTGAAAATAAGACACAGAAGTGAAACTGCTAAGTTCTGTCTGATAGGGCTTGAGAGACACACTACATGGCCAAGCTGATCTGACTGAGGTTCTCTCAAAGTCTTCAAATTCAGTTCTTCCAATTCTCTTAGTAACGCAAGGTCGTTACAATAGTTTTAGGGAGGAACTCTACTGCACACCAATGACTAATAGCTAATAGATCCTGGCAATCTTGATTCAAAAGAGGTTCCTTTTTTGAAATTTACCAATCAGGTCTCTTCTAAAAATTTCTTTAATACAAAAGACACTGTTAATGAAGATGTTTAAAATCTTATTTCTAGCCTATCTTTTCAGCTCCAGACTTATATCTGTCTATAAAACAACTGATAAATCCCTTGAGTATCTTCAACTCAATATGCTCCCAAATGGCTCATCTCCATTCAGAGCCTTTTCATCTCACAATTCCAAAACCTGTTGCTACTTTCTTTATCCCCTACTTAACAGAAGTGATTCAAATCAATAAATGAGGACTTTCTTTCCACACTGAATCAGTTAATAAATTAACTCCTTAAGATCTCTAGGATGTATATTACCTTTTATCCATCCGTCCGTCCTTTAAGAAGCCATTTATTCTACTGCTCTTGCTCATCTTTTGTCCTATAACTGTGTCCTACCTAGTCTTCCAATTCTCCATTTCTTTTATATCTTACAAAAGTATAGGTATGCAACTGATTAGAAATTTTAAAACACTGGTTCTAGTATGTGTCTAACCTGTGTACACAGGGTTAGCTTAATTTTTCAAGTTCTTTAAATCTAGTGTACAATTTGTAGTCATATTCAAAATAAGACTGATACAGACACAAGTAACAAATACAAGATGAACATGACATATTTTATAAAGGGGATAATTCAATAATTTGCAGTGTGAAATGTTGTTTTAGAACATAACCTTAAAATAAACGTGGCAATGGCACACTGAATGATTAATAAAGCAGCATTTGAAGACCAAATATTTATGACCACAAATTTAAGTAGTTTGAGAGTAAACACCAAAAAAATATTTTTTGATTAGAAATGACTTCTTGTAGTTAAATTACTTAGGAGGAGAGAAAATTGACATGGAAAACCTGGACTCATCTAACTCCTCAATATCAGAGAGGATGGATACTACACATCTATGTACAGTAATGTCCTTTTAAAAAGTGTATTTTGGAAGAACTGAAGTATTCAGATAAACTACTTCACAGTTGAAGGTATATAACAGAACTCAGGGCAGAAATAAATAACAAAGAGAAAACCAAAACTGAGCAGGCAAGAAAGCATTATTATGTAGCTAAACCAATTAGATCACCTCATATCAGACAATGATATCTAGTAAAGGTTAAAAGTTAAAGTACAAGTTGATGAGCAGTGGAAAGAGGAAAGATTTTTGTTCACAAATTAAGAAAAATGGACAGCAATGATCAGTCTCTGCCAAAAAACAAATAAACAGAAAACAGTGATGTTACACCCAGGTACAAACTTGCAACTAGTAGATAGATAACTCCTGGAAATCTAATGCATGGCCTAGAGATTATAGTTAACAATACTGTATTATAAATTTCTAAGCTGCTAAGAGACTAGATCCTAATTGTTCTCACAAAAAACTAAAAAGATAATTATGCGATATGATAAAGATATTTAATGCTAAGGTGGTAATCATACTGCAATATATAAATGTATCAAATCAACACACTGTACACCTTAAACTTGTACAACGTTACATGCCCATTTTATCTCAATAAAAAATGAATTAATAAAAAATAAAAAATAAATTAGAAAAAATTAACAAATAAAACACTAGATTTTTTAAAATGCCAGCTAGAAGAGTTAAGCTTTTGAGCATCATGAAGGAAATAGGATAGGGGCAGGTATAGAGAAATAAAAGCAACTTTTATTATCTTCAGACAACTAAACTAAGAAAAATATGCTGGTAAAGCTTCAACAGAGAAATATTAGCTACTTTAGAAACTTAAGACATGGTTAAAATTAATTTAATACCTAGCATTCAAATTCTCAGCAGGTATCTGTACGATACATAGAGTACACAGTATCTGAAATGAAACAAATGGTGGTTTATGTATTCTACAATAAATAAAATAATAAAAAACAGAAGGTATTTCACAGTATACAAAAGTAGCTTCTAAAAGAAAGTATGTATATCATCATGCATTATTCCTTCTGCTAAATATCGGCATAAAAAAAATCACAATAAAATTCCTGAGTTTATAACAGGTAGAAGAGCAAATGAGACACATGGAAATGAAGTAGTTCCTGGAGAAGAGTACAGTAAAAAGAAAGTGGAAATGATTTTTCACTCGTAAGTTTCAGTAAGGTATAACAGTAGAGGGAGACATGAACGAACTGGTGAACAAGAGCATTTGGAGAAAACAACTGTACTGTTCATTTGTAAAGAAAAAAAACTTTTATTAAGAGATAACAAATAAAACTAGCCGCTCTTTTTTCTTTTCCAATATTTCCAGCCTATTCTATGAGAGGCATTTTATCATTTCACAGCCTCTTCCAGTTATCTATCCATTCAAGAAACACAAAGCACCTGGTAAAATGCCAAACTAATACAGAAGTCTCATTTGAGTTCAATCCATTTCTTTTGAATTGTCTCTGAAATACTTATCTTCCTAACCCTTTCATAGTAACCCCTTCTATTAGCACATCATCTTCAAATACTAAATTATAGAGAAATATACATTGGTATCCCAGGCCACTTTCCACAGGTCCCCTTAAAAAAACTATCTTCCTTACCTTTAAAAACCCCAAGAAGTTCTAATGTTGACTTATTTTAGGGAAACTTAAATACGTAAATATTAGGGAGAATTTCTATATGATCTTCATTAAATTAAATAGATGCACTGGCACTGATTGAATAATATGGGTGTTATTACATCTTATTTTGCATTTATTAGGTTCACATGAAGGAAATAATTTTAAGTCTGCCAAGATGTGAAAATTAGAGGCATTATATAAAACTATCTGTCAAAATTAGTGTACTTGTATTGAAGTAATGACAGCACACTGCCTCAAATATAAAATGAATGTAAGCAATTATCATTAATATCATTAAAATGTAATGAAATAAAATTCTGAATTAATTATACGTAGTTAAATAGATGACCAAACCCACCTGAAGGGATATTATCTGAAGCAGGGGGAAAAAAACAACAAAACATCATGTAGAAATGTCACCCTGAAATGGACTATGGTTCAGATAATATAAAACTAGTTAATAAATGAAGAACTGGTACCACCAACACTCACTAAACCCATGAAATCTTTGCCAATTTAATGGTAAACTAAGACCATGTGATTAAAAAATAAGCTGGGCATTAATTTCACATTTCTGTGGATGGAGAGAATGTCAAGATACAAGTATTAAATTCTAGGACAGGAAAACGGATTTCACAAATATTTACACTAACCCCAAATTAAAGAAATTTTAGATATGGTAGATATGGTTTATAAACTAAAAACTGAAAAAAGGCTGAAAAAATTTTAATCTTTACAACAATCTTGTAGGGTGGGTACAGTTATTCCAGTTCTATATACACTATCAGAAGAGAGGCATCTTGCCCAAGGTTGCACAATTCATTATGTGGCAGGGTCAAATTTTGAAACTAAATTTGCTTGACCTGAAAGCTGTTTACACAGTACTCAAATAGAATGAATCTGTTTCAGAGATACATTTTGGGGGATAAGTTATTACCAGAGACAGAAATAAAGCAGGAGGCCCTGGAATGCATTCCATTTGTGGGTGAAAAGAAGGAAACTACTATGAAAATAAACTGTATTTTATTTAAATATTTTACCACCTAAAACACACTGAATATGCAATATCCCTGTTCCAGTAGAGAAAAAGGTAATGAGGTAGAGAAGACCTAATCTGTAATGCACAGATTGTTCACACCATCCCCACACCAAAATACTCTTTTAACACACCCTATACTCCTCCCATTAGAAAAGAACAGTATATTGAGGGAATTTTGCCCCGCTCAGAAACCACATCTTTGACAGAGTCAACTGAGAATGGCCATGTGGCCCATTTCTCGCCAATGCGATGAACTGAAGTATTCTTGAAGAGATCAAAGGAAGTCGGGCTCTTTCTCTTCTGTGAAATGACTACCAGATATTTATTGAGCACAGTATATGCCACTACTCTACCATATCTTTCTATATGAGACATGAAAAAGGAATAATCTCACTTTTGCTGTACCTGGCAAACAGCTTAAGGATAAGCCAACATAGAATACAGAAGAAATGTATCTTTGATAAAAACTTAGATTATTTCAACCAATCAATCCTTATTGCTAGGCTTCAAATTTATAGTAGCTACCTTTTTTGTTATTTTAACCAGCTTAAGTTAGAATTTCTGAGGTTGCAGCCCAAAGCATCTAATACCAACTTTGTGATAGGAAACTGTTTCATACAGTGGAAAAGTCATCAGAGATTCCACATCTATCCATATGAAGCTAAAGTAGTAGTCAGTCTTTAGGAAAATTGAAAGCCACCTAAGGAAAGAGGGGCATATCATTCCTTCTGCATCCTACCTTCATTTATACTAAATGCTAAGCACTTACAGTAATATACGGAAATACCATCTCAACTAAAAATGTTGATGCCTAAAAGTTCTCCTATAAATAGACAAGAAATACTGAAGAAAGAAGCCTTAAAAAGCCAATGTCAAGATTAGATAAAAATCAAATGAAATCTCATTATGGGGAAGAGAAATATCAAGGGCTCCTAAAATTATTTTCTAGTGCACATTAATGAAATAAACATCAGAATGATATCATTATTTTAAATAACGGGGAAAAGGCCCAAAACAAGAAGACTGCACTTACTTAAAACAATTTTGCTAAAAATCACTGTGACTTGAAGGTTTGCTTAGTTTTTGACTATGCCTGAATGAATAAATAAAAGTTGTATAAGGAAGGTTTCCGTTGAACTTGAGTAAGCAGGAACACTTTCGATTAGCCATGGAACACTGTTTAATACTGTTTTCCCTGATTAAAGAGAATTTTAAATAATGCCATCTTCATAGAGACAGAGCTTTGCATCTATAGAATTATTCAAGATACTACTGTACTGATGATATTCAGAGATAGCCACATTCCATAATTTGGGACATATCTGATTACTTTTTTCCACTCAAATATATTTCCTGAGCAACATTTACCAAATGTTACTACCAAAACCACCTCTGCGATACATAATAGGAATGTTGTGACAATATTTTAAAATACTCAAATAAGTTTGTTTTGTATTATAAGACATTTTAAGAGTCTTTGTTAGCTAATATATACTGTCCAAAGGGAGGGTAAAATATGAAACATGGTATATTGAACTTATTTTCCATTTCTAATCCACTCACATCCCACAGTATAGTCTGAGAAATGCTGCTCTAAGCTTGAGGAAAACTGATAACTTCCAGGGAACCCTTATTTTTCACACTACTTAGATTTACCCTCGGGCCTATTCCTCATACTGCACTTACCTTTGACAACTGAGTATCTAAATACTTCACAATCTACTTGTTTTAGTATGTTAGGTTATATCTCTCTTTTTCTTACAATCAGCATTGTTTTATATAAACTAATGAAAGATAGAAACCATGTTTGCATAATTGTCTACTTTAAAATTGAAAACAATTAGGCACTCAAATACAGTTAAAAAAAAAAAAAAACCTTTAGTAGTTCCTTATTAGTGAATTGAAATTACAACCTACTGCAAATAAAGTCATTCTTTATCTCCCTCCCTTCAGAATCAAGATAATCTATCTGGGAGCTATTTAGAACATGACAAGCATAATGAATCTCATAAATTTACAAAAACTTAAGCTTTTTTCTAGAACTTCTAATTCTTTCAAAAAAAAAAAAGGTTTTGTCATACAGGGAAGCACTGTATTCATGAAAAAAGGCCAGTGAGACCTAAAATAATGGCTGGCAGACAGCACAAGAAAGCTCAATGAAAAATTTGAAAACTATCAAATTTCCATAGAAAGTGAATATTAAACCAAGAAATGTGTTATCTTTTCCCAACAATATTTACACTTACAGACCAGCAGTATAAATGACTTTCAGAGAAAACTTTTAAAAATAATTTAGATATGAGATGTGCCCTGCTGGTAGAGGTGAAAAGATTCTAGTGAGACGAAAACAAATAAAGGGCCAATGATTTGGTCACAGATACAGCACCATTAAGTAGCTGCCTCTGACCTTTATGATGGCCAATCACTTATAGTGGGGCAATTCAGATGTCCAAACTAAGACAGAAACTTTAGCCCTTTCCTGATAAAAGGCTTGAATTAAAACTTTTAAAAGAAAAAATTTAATGGTGCAATTAGTTACCTATGTCTTAGCACAATGACTACTTTGTATCCTGAAACCCAATCTATGTATCTCTCAGTTCATAGCTGATAAACAGTTCACTCAAATTTTCAAATTTTATTTTGAAGTGCCAATATAAATTCCCACATTTCTCAATGCTCAGTATTTAACAAGCACCGCCCTCCACCCCCCCAAAAAAGACTCATAAAAAAGAAACATTGTATCTTGAAAAAAAACAACCTACCTTTAAACTAGACTCATAGTCTGTGTTCACTTTGAACATAAGCCCAAGTCGTAAATGAATTTCCTTGGCTCGACAAAAGCTGGGATCAACATAAAGCACCTCCTGAAATGCTTTAATTGCCCTGAAAGAATATAGACATAAAATATCTTAACTTTTTAACAGTTGTATGAATTTTTGCCTGGTAGCACAGTAAAATTTGTTTTACACAGTATCTTTTAAAGGAAATGACAATTCTATAAAAATGATGTGACTTAACAGTTTTTCTAAATGACTAGGAAGGGCAATTGAGTCTTTCATATTCTCAATGCAAATAATGATTTTACTGTTTCTGAAATTTCCTAGGGTATGACGGGGTGAGGCAGATAGAACAGTTTTGTTTTTGAGGGAAGAGACTAATCCTGTCTCTAATCTACTCTATAAAAATGTCTAGTCTATAAAAATATCTTCTTTATAAAACTTTATATTTTTATCTTTCACATTTAGGTTTATAATCCCCATGCATCTTATTTTTTTTTATATGGTGTGAGGTAGGGGTCAGTTTCATTTTTTTTCCATACAGATATCGAATAGCCCTTATATCAAGTGTAGAAAAGACCACCTTTATCACAGCTCTGTGCTGCCACTATGTCCTAAACTAAATGTAATTATCTGTATGGGTCTGCATCTGGGTCCTCTATTATAAGTCATTTTCCACTGGTCTATCATGATAGTCTATCTTTGCCCCAAATTCACAATTAATCTTTTATAAAAGGCCTCAATTACCAGTAGAACAAATACAAGGGTAATAAAGGGACACTTTTCATTGAAAATATTTTTATATCACTTAATTTAATCATGTGAATGTCTTATTCAAAAACAAATTATTAAAATTATGACAAAAAATATCTACTGTGAGTCTGAAAATTTTAATAACAGATACAATAGTATGTTAGACATTTTAAATCTCTCTACATGATTTAAGGCTTAGCCCAAGTACAAACTAATATATTCTTTGCAAAGCTTTTTATCAACTGTTATCTGCCTCTACTTATCCTAAAGGTGGCTATTTAGAATCTTTTATGATTCTAAAAGAAAAATCAATCATTTATATAAAAAGTTCAAAATATCATATCACAAAATAGAGCAAAACAATATACCCTATTTTTTAAGTAACTATTGATTCATGCATCATCTATGCCCCCTACCCACAAAAAAAAAAAAAAAAAAACTGTGTGGTTACATACATGTTTATTACAAAATTAAGAGTTCTAAAAGGTAATGTTTATTCTGAGGGAGTGGGGGCAATAGGTCTGGCATCAATATCTTTATACTTGGTTAAATATTTACTTCCTGAAGAGGAGCTTGGCATTTATATGTTAGATGGCTCCTTAAATGGGTAGGGTATATATCTGTTTTATTATCTGCTGTGTATAGGCAGGAGAGGGGAGTCAACGGGCTGACAGAAAGGAATTGGTATAAATATCCATTCTCATTCACAGGGAGCTTCCTCTTTCTCTCAACCAGACTTCAAGATACTCATGTACATATTGGTAAAAGGTTCTTTTTGTATTTTTCTCAAACCCTTCTAATAGAAAAAGGTGCAGCTTCAGCCTCTACATTTTCTAGGTCTTGTCTAGTGCTACCTACCACCTTCTAATAGAAGAGACAATTTTATGTGTGTGTGGAGGGGGAGAGGGATTGGTGAGAAGAGATAGAGGAAAATACAATACACATACACAGAGACACACATTTAGGGGTAGGCATAAAAAAGCTTAGGAAGGGAACAACTGCAGCAATAAACAATGCCAGTTATACCAGGATGCAACTGGGGAAAAGTACGCAGGGGCTTTTGAAAGTTTCTGGGTTGACAGCAATTTTTAATTTCTTGATCCAAATGATAATTATGAATGTTTATAAATAACATGTTAAGATTTATACTTATATTTATGAATTCATTAAGTATATATCATTAATTTGTAATGAATTTTTCTTTAAGCATATTCCTAATAATAAAAATTAAGGTGAATGCTTCATAAGGTCCTAATTAACCTCACTGTATGATATGGGTCAGAAAACTCTCTCATGGATTGGGTCAGTACTAAACAATGTCCATATGTACCAAAACAAAGGCAGGCCTGAGTCAAAAATAAAATCAAAGAAAAAGAATGGAAGTGGAAGACAGCAAAGGGAAAAAAGAGTTAGGGAAAAAAAGAAGTTTGGAAAGAAAAACAGTCTAAATAAGGGTGAGGAAGGGCAAGAGGAGAACACAGAGCAGCAATAACAACCCCTCAAGAGAAATATTTCTTGTCTCAGTTTCTATTTCCAGGCTTTTCCCTAAACGTACTATCCATCTTTTATCCACTTAGTGTGCAATGTCACACAAGTGCAAAAAACACATAGGTTTATTTTAACGAGTTGTCTAAGTATGTTAACACACTGGAAATTAAAAAAAAAAATTTATAAGCAAAAATACATGTTTCAACACACTAGTCTAAGCCACGCTATGCTTACTCTTTAAGGACTATAAAAAGTACCCATGACAAGGTGTGGTCAATATATATCTAATCATCAAGTTCTCTGGGTTGTTGTTTCAAAGTTTCCCTCCAATTCTATATATACCTTACAGACTCAATCTTCAGTATTGACTAAATTACTGAAATAGACTCCCTAAAGACTGACTTCCCTTGCTCTGCTCTGGTTTACCTGCTTCTTCAAACATGTGGCTCCTCTGATTGCCTACTAACCATGATACTATAAGTCAAATCTCCACGTAGCACTGAAGTAGTGAGCATTAAAGGTTTAAGTACATATGAGCAGCACCTATGCAATTCCATGCCTAGGTATGCCCTACTATTTACTGCTCCTCCTCAGCTGTGAACTGGCTTATCTCAGGAATTTCTTTATGTAAACACTAGCCCCTCTTGACCTCACTGTTTCTCAGGATGATCTCCTGACCTGGAATGTTTTCATTCTTCTGCTTCACCCTAAATCTACTATTACACCTTAAAGTCTCACCACCCAAACTCAACACCAACTATTTTTTGCTTAATGTAACTAGCAGTTAGGGCCACTCTATAATCAAATCATTTTATTCTCTACCTATTAGTGTGCTGTCTCCTGTTTTTCCAAGTACTCTATTCCTTGAGATCTACATTCCTTTTATTTTTATTTTTCTAAATAATACGGGAAAAGTTTAAGTTTAATAGATGTATGCTGATGCCACCACTTTTATAGTTAGCTGATGGGTGTGTGTGTGTGTGTGTGTTTTCAGGTGGTGGACCACTCCACAGTCTCTTTATTAAACGGTTCCCCTTATCTAAAAAGATATAAGTTCATTTTCATTTTCTAAACTTATACCCATCTTTCTCTATGTGCTTCGTCAGTTTTGCCAAGCCCAGAAGAAAAAAGGAAGAGAGAAGAAGAATGTGTGTGTGTGCACTTACATGTGTGTTTATTTTGGGAGGAGGAGAGTGTGTGGAGAAACTAGCTACACCCAGACTACATTCTAATTCTGGTCATCATTTTACCACATTTATATCCTACCAAAGTGCATATAGTCAGAACATCACTGCAGCACAAAGCTAAACTCAAACACTGACACATGTAAATTATGCTGGCCTCAGTATTCTGTTAGAGAATTTTAGAATACAAGAAACAGCTAACAAAAACTATAAAATACTTTTATAATACAATGCCTGGAAATGTTCACAGTTTTCAATTATTAAAGTATATTCTCTACTGAAACAGAAAAGGTAATATACTGCTGTGCATGAGTATCAATGGCATTTTTCCTTAAAATCTAAAAAATGTAGATTTTTTCATCATCAAAATTATTTCAATAAATTTTCAGCTTAAAAATTTTGTATTTAATATTTGCCACTGTTAACAATTTAAAAATAGAAATGATAGAAAGCTAACACCTCAATAGCACCAACTATGAAATACGCACACATGTTAAATTATATTTTTAAATGGTGATTTTTAATAGTATTTCAACAAAGTCATTTTAAAAAGCCTCCTTTAGAACTCTAACAAACTATAGTAAAACTATATTAACTAAACGTCCCTAGCACAGTTTCAGTACATTTGGAAAGAGACATAATAAAACTTTAAATTTTCTGAGGCTAATAAAACTGATTCCAGAGATTTCCCTCAGGGATGTCTAAAGAAATAAATGAACTAATTCTACAAAATTTCATACTAATTAAAGGGAGAATATGCCAGCCCTAAATCAGTAATAACATATATATACACAACCAATAGTTTCACACATGTATTAGGAGATTTAGAAGCTTCTTTAAAAATGACACAAACAGAAAGATTTGATGAAGTAATCAAAAAGACTGGTGGAGATGGAAGAAGGCAGATCAAACAGCACAAAGTTACATAGGTAAAAATTTCTCAAAATGTTTTCAGGGAAATATTAATACAGTGTAACTGACACAAAAAAATATATTTAGGGGAGCAGTAAGGCTAGAATGATCATCTGAGGATCTTAAAGGTGAGGCAATGTTTTAGAAATATACACTGGGGTTATTCGCATTAACATTTGCTAATGTACAACCTCCTGGCTCTTCTGACCTCTCTAGCCAGTCTTCATTTCATCACTCCAGACAATAGCATAATTTTTTCTCTTCCCTACTGCAAGATTTATGCTTTTATCCATAACTTCCCTGAGCCCTTCCAAATACTCTCTGGCCATCTATTTGTCACTGGTAAACATAACTTTACCAAAACTGCCTTGGTTATCTGCTAGTTTTTTTTCAAAACGTGTGTGTGTGTGTGTGTGTGTGTGTGTGTGTGTGTGTGTGTGTGTGTGTGTGTGTGTAAAATAAAGTCAACACATTAACACAAACTGTTTTATTTTAATGGAACTAAAACTTTTGCTCTAAGAGCATTAATTTGCATTATGATAGCTGAAAAATGTATGTTCAATATTATGTTTTGGTAGCCTCTGGACCAATAGTATTATGACTACACTAGGTTTATGTTTGCACCCAAAACACTGACTACACAGAAGAGCAGATTCCTACACTCCTAATACTTATGACTGGTACAGCACTAGGGAAATGAATCCTAAAGAACTTTCACTTGTAACAAGTTAACATGTTTTTTTAACTCACCTCCAACTCATTCCCCTAATCCTTTCCCATATCAACAAAACAATAATCACTACCTTTCCTTACCACACCTATCAATTGTATTTGGGAGCTTAATGTCCAAAATCCTGTACCTCTAGCTCAGAATTGTGTTATTACCACCATAAAACCATTCTTAAATTAATCAATGGGAATATGAAAGGTTACAGGCTAGAGATAGGACTGATAAGGATTTTCAGGAAGATATATTTAGAAATATGGCTACAAGTTGGAATAATTTATTGTATGTATTTGAATTCCTATCACTCAAGGATATAGATTTCATAAACAAGTGAAGGCATGGGCACACATTCATATGCGTGTAAAGGAACAGCTTTATAAAGACTGGTTCTAGCTCTCTGCTATGTTTATATTATTTTGTGCTTCTATGCCTTGCTTTCTCCTTCTGGACATCTAAAAAGTTTTGTTCCAGATTAGTCAGTAGGGTAATAGTCAAACTGAATAATCATGCTAAGTCCAATGAGGATGTAGCTGTTACTCTACCTACTTTCTTACATGGGCTCCTCTAAGGGGATACAACTGAAACTAAAAAAACTGACCAAATAACTGAACTGATCTAGAAGGTAACTAACCAATAAAGTCAACTACAAAAAAAAAAAAAAAAAAAAAAAAAATGGGCGCAAAATATGCCAAGAAATAAGACAAACAGGTTAACACATAAAACTATATTTAATAACATTGCTCTCATTAATATATTAAGTGATCATTACCAACCCCAACACACATGTTGGTTGTACATACTATCAAATAATCTAATCAAATGTCAACAGACACCATTACCAAATACCAAATTTTACTTAAATTATAAATGTACCAGAGATACAACATTCTGACACATCTTAGGCAGATTCTTAGAACTGACAATACAAAATAAAAGGCATACCACACTCTTCTACAGAAACAATTTTTCAACAAACCCAAAGAATATAGTGTGAAATTTTCAAAAAGTGGCCGGTCCCAGCAATTAATAACTACCTATAAATTAAACCAAAAAAAAAAAAAAAACACACACACAAATACAGTTTTAACCTAAGGAAGTTCCTATCAGTTAAGGCTGTTCTCTAGAACTCTCACCAACCACCCACTCCATGCTTTCTAATTTTGTGGCTATTTGAGAAACAGTGAGATAAGTTAAAGCAAAAGTTGGAACACAGAGTCTGTGAAAGATCATCTAAATGGCAAGAGAGAAAATAAAAAGCCAGACAGGGTATCATTTTGGGAAGCAGTTAGAGTTGAAACTTAAGACACGAGAAAATGGTGGTGACCAGGACAGGATCGACAGACCAGAAGGCACTTTTCTGACATTGCATTGTATCATTCAATTTCATTTTTAGTTCAATTTCATTTTTAGGTCAACTGAAGTATGCAGCAATCAAATATAGTTAAGGAATAAACTGATATAATTTTCCACAGCTACAAGCCCCTAATAGTTGGTATGGTCACATATTTATTTAAGCAATCCACTTTTAAACTGATAATGATATCACTCCACTACTAATTTTATGTTCCTATCTTCATTCTACAGGGAGCTCACAAGTAATCACACACATAAGTAAAAACTGGCTGTGTGAGGCATACATGTCTATTCCTAAACTACAGAGTTCCTTGTCTTGGATTTCACCTAAATTATTTCTGGCTCACCATAAAGAATGTAACAATGTGCCCAGGAGAGCAACTACAAATACTGACTAAAAAATTACCACCTATTAATCTTCAAACTTGGGAAAAGTATAATAGAAAAAATATTAGATTGGGAATCTGAGCATAAGCTTGCTTCTGCCACTAATTAAAGTTATGTAACACTGAGTCAATCTGTGTCTCTTTCTGTCTGTGCCTCTCTCTCTCTCTCACATACACACACACACACACACCTTAATTTCTTCATCTACAAAATTAAGGGAAAAACTAAGTTTTCTTAAGACCAAGAGCAATGAGGGAAGAAAAAGCATATAAGAAAAGTCATTCATGTCTCAAGTTTCATCTTTTAATATGGTCAGAGACCATATTTAATCCCTTCCAATGCCTATTTAAAAGGTCTAGAATATTGGCGGTGCCCAAAAGATACATGACAGGGTTATAATTTTTGGCCAAAATCTTCCTTTGGACTCTCAAGTTAGCTTAAAATTATGGAGAATATAAAAAACGGACAAAGTCTGATACACTTCAAATAAAAAAATGTCAAATAGGGCTTTACAGTTTACAAAATGTGCATTATCTTATTTGATCAAAACTCTATAAATTAGAAAAGGTAATCTTTTATAATGTACTTTTAAAAAACATCACATACACAAATGAGGCAACAGACATAAGGAGCTTATTTAACTCAAGATCAAACTAACTGGCAGCAGTGAGATCAGAATACCAATTCTCCAACTCAAATTCTATTTTCTTTACATTGGAGAATGCTATTGTCTTGTCTGGTAAACAACAACGGGGTACCCCTATACTTTACTGTTTGTAAAATTTTATCTACTATTATCATATTTAATCTCTGACTCTGAGATGGTATATTCATTATTCCTACTTTATCAAACAGAGAATTGAAAGTCTATAATCTGGTGCCCAGTTACTGGAAATCAGTAAGCACTAGCATGCATGTGAGTATGCGTGCACGTGGGCAGGTAGAAGACGGAGAAGTCAATTTTGTCTAGAGTCTGAAAAGGTAAAAATACTGGTCGTCACAGATCATTTATTGACAGACCTTGAGATGTGAAAGCTTAGTCATTCTCCAGTTCAAATAACCTTGGACCACCGGTCCATATGAGAAATTTCAAAAGCTTTCTGATCTAAGCCTTTAATTAAAACCTTATACCAGACTGATTTAGAAACACATACAACTCTAATAATGTAAACTGGGTCAATATCTATGAAGGAACAATCTAATCATTTCAAGAGATTATTGAAAACTATAGGCATAGGGACATTAAAATATTTTGTACTTATTACACACACAATAACACACACACAAGCACACCACTTACTGGAAATAACTGTAGTTATTAGTTTTAGGTCAACTTACCACTGAAATGCATTGTAATGGAAGTAGACCAAACCAAGACCATATAAAAAGGCAGCATTCTACGAAGAAAGGGAAAAAGAGACTTTTAGAAAAGCACTTATGTTTAATGCATGACATTATTAATATAAAATACAATAACCAAGATATTTTAAGTTTATAAACTCTATCCTGCATTACAATATGTCTGTGATATATTTTTAAAATATCGAAACAACACTAATGAGGCAGCAGATGACACAGAATACAATCAACTTGGAGAGATTCTCTGGTTTCTTTAAAATCAAACCTACCCCTGAAATAAAAGATCTGTCAGCAGAATTCTACTATAAAAACCTATTATTCAGGAATAAGAAAATGCTTGGACTATGCTATCCTATGCTTTCTTCCTTGCATCTGCATTCTTTCTCTGGTTCTTTCTTTTTTTTGAACTGGATTTAATTTTATGCTCAGTGTTCCAGAAAGGTAGTTAGAATTAAATGTAAATATACAACACAAACCTAAAACAAATTTTAGTATTAAAAAAAAAAATCACATGCTGAAACAACACCTAGCCACTTTTATTTTGGGATTTAAACATGAGTCATTTATTTTCCAGTATAAAACAGACACTTATCCACACTCACTTTGACCTCTGACTTCCACATAGAAACTAGCTACCTACTCCCCTTTCTCAAAAAAGGGCAAATGTTCACCTCCTTTGTGTTTATCAATAAAGGCATATCTATATTACTAAATCACTCCCTATGAAAAACAAAAAAAGTAGAGGAGTCACATCAGAAGCATGGCAGAGTGAAAGATGTCCCCAGATCTCTCCCACTGAAATATGCTGAACATCTGAAAATTCAAAAAATAATACCCAATCTGCACACAAGCACGTCACAGCAAATGATCTGTTCAAAACAGCTACCATATGAGCTGAAAACCAACTAGATAAACAGAAGGAGTTTTTTAGCAAGGAGACTGAAAGCCTTAAAAAGAAACAATTAGAACTTCTGGAGATAAAGAACACACTAAAAGAGATGAAGAATGAAACAGCAAGACTGGGAAAGAGAATCGACCAAATGGAGGAAAGGATCGTTGATATCGAAGACAAAAACTTAAAATCCATTAGAAGGAAGAAGTGAGAAATCGAAGAATGAAATATAACAAAAGAGAAATCAAGAATTAGATGATACCATCAGGAAGGGAAAAATAATAAATATGTCAGAAGGAAAAAAAAAGGAGCATAGATCAGAAAGCATTTTCAGACTAATAGTTGACGCGAGAAGTTCTAAAATCTAAAGAACGAGCTGGAGCTTGGAATTCAAGAAGTCAACAGAACACCCAATTATCTCAACCCAAAAAGGCCTTCTCCAAGACACATTTATTGATATTATCAAAAGTCAATGACAAAGACAGAATTCTCAGGGCTGCCAGAAAAGAGAAGACAGTAACCGATAAAGGAAAACCCATTAGATTATCGTCAGACTTCTCAGCACAAACTTTATAAGCAAGAAAGGAGTGGAATCAAATATTCAAACTATTAAATAAAATGGAATTACCAGCCAAGAATAATGTATCCAGCAAAGCTTTCCTTTAGATAAGAAAGAAAAATAAAGACCTTTCCAGGCATATAAAACCTGAGGGACTTCTCCAGTAAGAGGCCTGCATTATGACTAACAGGCAGATAGAAGCAGAGAAGTGCAACCCTTACTAATGACCAAGTATTATAAGCATAAGCAATAAGGAGAGATTTGCTATTGCAAGATAGGAATGAACGTTCAGCATATATAGCGAGAAATTGATACAAGAATAACAGAAAATGAGAGGATTCAAAGATCCAAATTCACAAAGGGGAATGGAGATAAGGCACACGCAGAAAAAACTGGAACACACACACACACACACACACACACAATCCTTTACATATCCGTAATGGTAACCACACACCAAAGATTCAGAACTAAGGTGCAGAACATAAAACAAGAAGGACCAGAGGGAAAATACACAAAAACCACCACACCACCACCACCACCAACAACAACAAAAAAGAAATACAAGGAAAAGAAAGCAATGGAACCACCAAGCCTCCAGAAAGCAAAACATAAACTGGCTATAGGGAAACCTCGCATTTCAACCATCATCCTAAAGGTAAAAGGACTGAACTCACCAATAAAAAGACACATGTGCAGAATGGATTAAAAAAAAAATGTGCTGCCTCCAGGAAACACATCTCAGTTCTAAGAAAAAACACAGACTCAAAGTGAAAGGGTAGAAAATGATATTCAGAGAAAAGCAGGAATAGTGGTATTAATTCTGGACGAAACAGACTTCAAAATAAAAAAAGGTAAAGAAAGATACTGAAGGACACATCATAATGATAAAGGGAATCATACAACAAGAAGACTTACCACATTAATACCTATGCTCCATAACAGTCTGTAAGCCCCAAAATATATAAAGCAATTGCTACCAGAACTAAAGGGAGAAACAGACCAAAACACTATCATAATACGGGACCTAAACGCCCCACTGTCGGATATGGACAGATCATTCAAACAAAATATCAATATGTAAATTCACACTCTTAAATGACACATTAGACCAACTGGACATAATTGATATTTACAGAGCCTTCCATCCTGAAACAGCTGCTTATACATTCTTCTCTAGGGCACATGGAACATTTTCAAGGATCGACCACATACTGGGACACAGAGATAGCCTCAACAAATGTAAGAGGGTTGAAATCATACTGACCTTATTCTCTGAACATAATGCTTTGAAACTAGAGATCAACTGCAAAAGGAAATCAGGAAGAACCACAAATACATGAGATTAAACAGCATACTACTGAAGAATAACTGGGTCAGAGAAGAAATAAAGAGATCAAGAGATACAAAGAAATGAATGAGAATGATAGTAGAAGATATCAAAACTTTTGGCACACAGCAAAAGGGATCATAAGAGTTCAATCTGTTAGAATAGCTATAATCAACAGGACAATTAATAAAAAATGTTGAAGAGGACAGGAAGAAACAGGAACCCTTATACAGTGATGGTGGGACTGCAAATTGGTACAGCCACTATGGCAAACATTATGGAAATTCCTCAAAAAAACTAAGAATTGATCTACCATGAGATCCAGCAATCCCTCTACTGGGTATTTACCCCAAAGACTTGCAAACACATATCCATAAAGATATTTGCACACCGCTGTTCATACCATCATTATTCACAGTGGCCAGGACATAGAAGAAACTGAAGTGTTCTACGATAGATGATTAGATAAAGAAACCATGGTACATATATACAGTGGAATATTACTCAGCCATAGATGAAATACTGCCATTTGCGACAACATGGATGGAACTCGAGATAATCACGCTAAGCAAAATAAGCCAGATAAAAAAGTTGAAAATCACATGATATGACTTATATGTGGGATATAAATCTAAATATAATAAAGGAACAGGACAAACAGAGACTCATAAACTACAGACTGGTGGTTAAGTAGGGGGTGGGGGAGGAGAGGGGAGGTAGATGAGGTAAAGGGGGTCAAATATCAGGGGAAGGGGGAGGGTAAAGTGTGTAAAGGGGATCAAATATATGGTAGCAGAAGAAAACTGAATTTGGGGTGGTAAACAATAGAATATACAGATGTCAAATTATAACGTACACCTGAAAATTATACAATTATATTAACTAATGTTACACAATAAACAATTAAAATAAAAAATAAAAAATGAAATAACCTAAAGCTTCATCCTCAAAAACTAGAAAAGAACAAATGAAGCCTAATGTCAGCAGAAGGAAAGAAATAATCAAAATTAGAGCAGAAATAAATGAAATAGAAAAAAAATAGAAAAAATAAATGCAACAAAGAGCAAGTTCTTTGAGAAGGTTAATAAAATTGACAAACCCTTAAAGAAAAAAGACACAAACAAAATCAGGAACAAAAGAGGGGAAATTACGACTGATGTCAGAGAAATACAAAGGACCATACAAGAATACTATAAAAAAGTATATACCACCAAATTTAATAACCCCGGAAGAAATGGACTAGTACTTAGAAAAGTACAACCTTCTTTAGACTGAATCAAGAAAAACCAGAAAATTTTTAATCGATCAATCAGCTGTATGGAAATTGAAACAGTCATCAAAAACCTACCAAAAAGTAAAAGTCCAGGACCAGATGGCTTCACCAGTGAATTCTACCAAACATTCGAAAAGATTTAATACCTATTCTCCTCAAACTCTTCCAAAAAAAAACGAAGAGGAGGCAATACTTCCCAATTCATTTTACGAGGCCAATATTACCCTGATACAGAACCTGGTAAAGAGAACACAAATAAGAAAACTACAGAGCAATCTCTCTCAGGAATAAGAGGCACAAATCCTAAATAAGATGCTAGCAAACCGAATACAGCAACATATGAAAAAGATTATACACCACAATGAAGTGGGCTTCATCCCAAAGGCACAGCATTGTTTCAACATATGCAAATCAATTAATGTGATACACCACATAAACAAATTTAAAAATAAAATTCATGATATCAACAGATTCAGAAATAGCCTTTGATAAGATCAATCATCTCTTTATGATTATTTCATTTAACAAAATCAGTATAGATAAGAAGTACCTTATCATAATAAAGGCTATAGAGAACAAACCCTCAACCAACATTATACTTGATGAAAAACTAAAAACCTTCCCTTTAAGATCAGGAACAAGGCAAGGCTGTCCACTATCAACACTGTTATTCAATGTAAGATTGGAATTCCTAACAAATGCAATGCAATAAGGTTAAGAAAAGGATATAAAATGCATTCAAATAGGAAACGAAAAAGTCAAACTGTCACTATTTGGGGGTGACATGATTCTCTATATAGACCTAAAGACTCCATAAGAATACTAGCAAAAACAACATACAAAAACAGTTAAGTTTCTAGATACAAAATCAATGTCAAAAAATCCATAGTATTCATATACTCTAATAGTGAAGTGTCAGAAAAAGTGGGAAAAAATAATTCTTTTTGCAATTGCAAAAAGAATAAAATACCTAAGAATAAATCTAGCAAAACATGTGAAGAAGCTATATATGAAAACTATAAGACCCTATTAAGAGAAATTGAAGAAGATACAAAGAAATGGAAAGATATTCTGTGTACTTGGATTAGAAGAATCAACATAGTTAAAATGACCACATTACCTAAAGCATTTAACAGATTTAATGCAATCACCATCAAAATTTCATCAGCTTTTTTAAAGAAACAGAACAAAAAAATCATCATATTTGTATGGAAACATAAAAGACCTCAAACTGCCAAAGCCATCCTGAAAAAAGAAAAAAGAATGAGGCTGGAGGCATCACTCTGCCTGATTTCAAATTATACTACAAAGTGACAGTAATCAAACTGGCATGGCATTGGCAGCAAAACAGACACACGGACCAGTGGAACAGACTCAAGAGTCCAGAAGTCAACCCATATTTATATGGACAAATAACTTTTGACAAAAAAAGCCAAAAACAGATAGTGGAGAAGGGAAAACTGGAAATGGTGCTGGGAAAACTGGAAAGCCACCTGCAAAAGAATGAAACAAGACGGTTGTCTATCACCACATATTAAAATTAACTCAAAATGGATTAAGGACCTGAATATAGGACTTGAAACAATATAATGCATAGAAGAAAACATAGGAACTAAAATTCAATGACCTTGGACTTAAAGATTTTATGACTTTGACCTCAAAGGCAAGGCAAAGAAAAGCATAAATAAATGAATGAGATTATATCAAATTAAAAAGCTTCTGCAAAACAAAACTATCAACAAGGTAAAGAGACAACCATCCAAATGGGAAAATATATTTGCAAACAATGCCTCCAATAAGGGCCTAATATCCAAAATATACAAAGAACTCATACAACTTAATAACAACAAAAGAAACAATCCAATTAAAAAAATGGGCAGAGGACCTGAACAGACATTTCTCCAAAAGAAGACATACAAATGGCCAACATATGAAAGGATGCTCAACATAGCTTAGCTATTAGGGAAATGCAAATCAAAACCACAATGAAATACTATTTCACACCTGTTAGAATAGCTGTTATCAACGGGACATGTAATAACAAATGTTGGAGAGGATACAGAGAAAAAGGAACCCTCATACACTGCTGGTGGGACTGCAAATTGGTACAGCCATTTTGGAAAACAGTATGGAGGTTTCTCTAAAAAGTAAGAATTGATCTACTGTATGATCCATCAATCTCTCTCTACTGAGTATCCCAAAGACTTGAAAAACCATATCCAAAAAAATATTTGTGCATTGATGTTCATAGCAGCATTATTCACAGTAGTTAGGACATGGAAGAAACCATAGTGTTCTATGATAGATGAATGGATAAATAAGGTTTGGTACATATATCCAATGGAATATTACTCAGCTATAAAGAGAGGAAATACTGCCACTTGTGTCATTGATGGACCTTGATACAATCATGGTAAGCAAAATAAGCCAGACAGAAAAACTTGAAAACCACATGATATCACTTATATGTGGATATAAACCTAAAAACAACAAATTAACATGAGAAACAGAGTCTACTCAAGGACATAGAAAGTGGACTAGTGGTTACCAGAGAAAAAGGTGAGGTGAAAGGAGTCAAATATGTAGTGATGGAAAGAAATCTAAGTATGGGTGATGAACATACAATGCAAAAGATATCTGACTTACTGTTGTATTGTACACTCGAATCTTACTGGATTCTGTTAACCAGTGTCACCATAATATAAACAAAATAAAAACTGTTTAAAAAGTAGATCTTTGTAAACCAATGTCATCAAACCTATATTCAAAAACTTGAAAATTTTATACCTTCACTAAAATGTTTCTTACCTCACAGTACTGAGTTGCATTTCTCCAGAAGCATACTCTGAGACAAAAGGTTTTAGTACAAATAGTTTATTTGTAAAGTTTCCCTAGGAAGCAACGGCAAGGTACTTGAGAACTGAGGTAGGTAAGGATAGGAAACCAATAAAATTTGTAGTATGGCTGGTTATGCAGCTATGAGCAAATAAAATTCAGTCCTGCTGGAGATCTCTCCTAAACAGTGTATAACATTCCCAATTCATCTTATCCTAGATGGAAGGGATCTAGAGCATTTAATTCCACAACTGCTGCCACTCTCTGCTTGGAGAACAAGAATCAGTGATGTCTAAAGCCCAAAGTGTAAACAGCTGGGTTAGTTTGTGACCTGCAATTTTTTTTTTAATAGTAATTTTTTTTTCTAGGATCATATTGTGCATTTTCTTTGAATTCTAAGATTCTTTATGGGAAAACTGAAGATTACATGCTACAGGAATATTAACAAATGTTGGGATTCACAAAGGTCTCATACAATATCTATTTAAAAATTCATATTTAAAAACTTTCAATTGGAAATGGTTTCAATCGCGATCATTCATTAACCTCCCCGTCCCCTGAAAAATGCTGAGCATTTACTAGGTGTCAGGGACAATACACAAAGGCTGAATTAAAATTTATTTCCCCTGCTCTCAGTAAGTATGCAGCCTAGTGTACACAGGGGATGGGGGTGAAGAGAACAGGAATATTCAGAATGCAGGAGCAAGTTAATTCAGAGTCATATAGTATTCTACCCAGAAGTTTAATTTGAAAGACCACTGTCTTCTCAGGTAGAGGAGATGGAAATAGAGTATGGCTGAATAACAAGAGATTAAAATATGTTTCACCCATTTATTAATTGCTCAGAGAAGGCGGTATGGCAGATGGTGGAAATATAAATTTATTGTGGGGCATTTCTGCTTTCAGAACACATCCTGTATTCTTCCCAAATTCCTTACTTTGTTCATACTTCATCCTTACCCCTCCAGGAAATCTTATCCCTATCCCTGCCACTCCATAAATTCTGTCAATTATTCAAGATCCATTTTAAATATCATCTTTCTCATGAAGCTCTGTTGCTTAAACCACCTCAAATCAGAGTTAATCTTTCCAACCTCTAAATTTGGCCTTCGCACAAAGTTTCTATCACATGACATTATTATGTAATAATAAGAATTTAATTTTATGTCAAATGTTAATGATGTATCTTTTTAAAGATTCTAACAACACAATGAGGTGAAAGAGGGTCTTCATTTACAAAATGAAGAAACAAAGATCAGAGAAATTAAGCAACTTGCTCAATGAGACAGGTAGTAAGTAGCAGACATAGGAACTGAATCCAAGTCAGCCCTCCAGAGCTCACTCTTAACTACTAATTTTGTTATTTGACAAAATGACATCAGACAAAACACCACAAAGGCAGTGCAATGCATCTGTGTATCACCTAGCATAGCGCCTTCCACACAGCAGATGCCCAAAGGTTTGGTCAAATGAATCACCCAATATTTAAGCTCAGTTATTAAGCTAAATTCCCTAAGTGGTGGAAAGTTAGTATGAGGCATAGTCCCTATTAACCAAAAGCGTATAAATCTTGGCAAGAAGTTTCATTTTTCTATTAACAGTAAACAATGTAATCCTGACATCTATTGAACACCTACTGAGTCATAGAGTTATCAGCACTGAGAAGACAGCAGTGAACAAAACAGACAAAAAAATTCCTATCTTTTATGAATTTAATCTGACAAAAGATTGTAAAATTAAGTGCTGTGGAAGAAAAAGGGGTCACATACTAAACCTAACAAGCTCAGTAGAGGCCTGCATGGCAGATCTTACAAACTCAAAAGACTGAAAGTAACCACATAAGATGGTCTGAACAGAAAATTCATAACTAAACTTGAGTCATGGCGGTAGTCTCGTCCTAAACATGTAGCTTCCCTGACAAAAGTCAAGCTATTTTTACCCTTAAGTGAGTCTAATGTCTTTTTTACATCTAAGAAAACATACCTTTAAAAAGTCAGAGCAATCTTTTCCAAACCCTTGAGGAGACAACCACCTGAACTAGAGCAGAGGCCACAGACCCCTCAACGTTATCTTTCTTGTTCCCCAGTATACCACCTCTGTGCTATAAATGTTAATTATTAACTATCCTGAACCCACCAATGTAAAATGAAGTATGTGGTTCTCTATTTGGCCTTTTTATCCAATCCCAGAGATTTCACCACTTTGCTTTCTCCCACCTCCCTTAATCTATCACCAATGGATTTCACTTAACCTTCCTTAGTCTCTTCCTGTGATTCTAATGTATAAAATAAACTCTAAAACTGCCATTTTCCAGAGCTTTTTTTCAATCCACTGAGATTTTGCTTCCCACAATTGTTGTCAGTTTTGCTAAAATAAACTCAACAAAGAAAAAAATGCTCTACAGGTTTGGACATTTCTTGGACATATTACGTACATGGAATATAGATAACGTATTCCAAGCTACAACCATTTAAGAGTCAATAAAGGGCAATAAAGACTAGGAAAAGAAGTATTACTTGGATGCTGTACCTTGATGATGGCTAGGAAGGAAAAACAAGCCATCTCAGCCATGGGTTCTAAATCATACATCGTTGAAAATTGTGACCTGGGGGTGTAAAAGCCTATATGCCCTGAAACAGATATATCCCCTCCCAATGTACAACCTCACCAAAAATTCCAGGAGCATCCCCATTGAGAAACATGGTTTTATGCAAAAGAATGACCAGAGAAAAGGTACTGATATGGAAATAAATATAAATGTGATGTAGTCCTTCAACCTACTAACTTTCTAGGAAATTCATTATTTATAAAACATAGTCCTGCTTCAGTTCAAATCCTTAGAGGTTATATATTGTATCTAATATCAGGTATCAGCAAACTATCATACACACATGGGCCAAATGCAGCCAGTCACCTGTTTTTGTAAATTAAGTTTTATTGGAACAAAGCTACACCCATTCCTTCACTTGTCTATGGCTGCTTCGCGCTCCAACAAACGAGTTGAGTAATTGCAACAGAGAGACTATCTGGCCTTTTACAAAAGGTTTGCCAACATCTGACCTAACTGTATTACAGTACCCATCACAACCCCAAATTAAGAAATAACTTGATGAAATTACTATCAGTTTATAGTGAAGGCTCCTATACTGTGCCTACAGTATAATTATTGTCAAGGATATCATTCACTATGTTAGTTCACCAATACCAGAGTTCATAGTAGTGATATTTCACTGATCCCCAACATAACTGAATAACTCCTGAATGTCCTATGTTCTGAACTCAAAGCTCGTAGTGGTACAATCTCAGATGTGAGAGGGGAACACTCTCTAGTACCCTAGAGTTAAAACACCACAAGCCGTATTTTTTCCAGCTGTTTCTCGGATTCTTTCAGTTTCCCCAGACTATTTCCAAATTGAAGGAAAGGACACTGAGAGTTCTGCTTCCATTTTCATGAACATACCTATGTAACAGTGGATTGGAAAATAGTGACAAACTAAATTATACAAAAATAGTGAGCCTTCGAATAACACACATGAAATTAAAAAGTTGACTATCTTATTTAGACCCACCCCCTGCCAAATTTCCTTAAATCTGTCTATGAAGCCCCACTGAAGGCACTGTTAGCTAACCAATCTCCTTTTTTCCTGGCTGCACTCAGTGAGAAAAAACTTAGCAATGTGACACAGTTTTGGACAGTAAAAGCAGATTTCTACCATGCAGCTTCCAGTTTTTGCTTTCTTTGCCTACATGTTTCCTCTTCTTTCTTCTTCTGTTAGTATATCATGGTCGTCAGGGTGATAAAGGGGTTAATGGTCCACCAAAGCAGTATGAAAATTACATTTAACTGGAAACATCTGAACAATTAGCAGCTACAGAACTAAACAATATCTAAATTTAGGCAGAGCATCCTGAAAATACAACTGCCAATGACTCTCCTCAAAAGAAGTTTACTGATTGTGAAAGTACTGACCCTTAGCACTGGGAAGTGTGATTTCAGCTACTCAAAAGCATCAGGAAATCAAAAAAAAAAAAAAAAAAAAAAAAAAAAACATCTCTACTTTCTTAATTAAAACCTACACCCTCCCCGACCCAACTTCATTCTGTTAAGTTCAATATAACCTTCCAAGTTTCCCAATGAAACCCTACCTAACACATACCCCATTCCCATCCCTGTTTTGTTATGTTTATGCATAAACCTTTATCTCTGGCCAATGAGGAAGTCACTTATTACTAAGCAACTCCAGCATGTACATATAACCAAGCTTTGTCTTTTTTCCTGTTAGTCTATTGTCAAGTTATTTGCAGGCCCCCAATCACTGGATCCAAGTTGCAAGGGGGAAAAAAACTATTTCCTTCCAACAGTGACAAGCAATAACCTTGTGTAAAAAGTCAACTGGGCAGGGACTATTATGACAGTCATAAGCATATCATGATTCTAAAGGCAAACATGCTTTAAAGATAGCAGTAGAATGCCACAATCCCCTCCCACACAATCCCTTTGAGGCCACAAGCTATTTTCTACTTCCTAACGTTTGAATTTTTGGAGGAAAGTTTGGATCTAGTATCTTAAAAGTATCTTACAAGCTTCTATTAGACAGTGTCAAAGCCAAAGACAGTCAAGTCACTTAAGGGTGACTAATTGGGTTCTAAATGATGAGATTATTAAGATATTGTTATAATGTTGCCAATCTTTGAGAAGAATAGCAACTTGATTATAGTACCACTAAGCATGCCATGCTCCGGTAATCACATTTGAAGACAATCATATTTTATATGGGGATATCATTACGAAATAAAACCAAGCCAAACTATTAGAAAAATATCAAATTTCTTATTCTTCTCCGATAATAATTCCATATAACCAGTGATACACAGTGGTGCAGAGGGGTGGGGTGAAGCATCTGTTCATCATCACTGGGGACCAAAGTGAGGGGGAACCCAGTAGGATGACTACGAGTAAAGACATTCAAAAGCTCCAGGAATGAATTTCCAAATACCTTTTGCTTACTTCCACCTGTTGCATATACTACAAATACCTGAAACTCCATGAATCTTTCACTGGACAGCACAGTCTGATGTTCTAACTGTACTGAAGATTTTAGATAGTGGTAACAATCTCACCAGTTAAGCCAAAAATTAGTCTTCCTTTTTTTTCTCTCACCTCCTCCCCACCAATGAACTACATTGCTTCAATTCACAAAGCTCATTTTACAATCTAAAAACCTTTGAATCTATCCCCCTTTCCATTCCTATTGTCATTCTCTAGGTAATTTAGGGCCTGAACTCTGCCTGCCTGACCTGTTTCAATAGTTTTGTAACTCATCTTCCAAATTCTAACCTCCTTTTCCCCTTCCTCTTTTCAACCTACCTTCCACACCACTGCCAATAAGCTTTCAAAAACTCGAACACAGCACTTTCTATTTTAAGCTTCTCTGAAGAGTCCCTACAATCTAGCCTAACTTACAGTCTTCATTTTATAACTCTTAATCAATTTTCCCAATCTCATAGCCATCACTTCAATCAGGACAAATGATATATATGTCTAAGGTTAAAATATGCTCTTACACTTTGTTATTTTAAATGTCTGCTTCCTCTGCTGAAAAAGCCCATGTCACCATTCCTTCAACTCACTTCTCAATCTTGCAAATTCTGTTCAATCTTTTAACACATCTCTCACTTCTTCCTTCCAGAAGTATTATCTGACACATTCTCAAGCCCAAAGAGAGTTAGGTTTCTGATACATGTTTTCAAATGAAGATCGATGTCTGTTACAGATACGCTGGTCTACCACTAGGATGAGTGTGTAAATGGCAGTCATTTTGTATCCCTATGGTAAAATAACTGGCATATATAAGTTATTTAAGAAAGATATACTGCTAAATAAATCAATTTCTTATAGCCTTAAATAACCTGTTAAGCAATTTTCATCAAAGAATTTAATATTTCGCTGATTCAACTTATACTGAATCACTTCCTAATACAGCTTCAACTATGTTTTGGACACTTGAGGTTACTATAAAGCTCATTATATTCATCAGGCCCAAAGAAAGTAGAAGTTCAGCTTCTAAAACCTATGTGTGGTATTGCACAGTGATCATGAAATCAAACTATAGAGGCCAACAGACTTGGGTTAGAATTCCAGCCTTGTCACTTACAATCTATCAAGACTCATGAAACAAGTCAACTAAGTTTCAATTTCACTGGGTTACTTTGAGAAATTAAATATGATCATACATGTAAAATAATTAAACTAATACCTGGCACTTGGGATTTTTCTGAGAGAAGTAAAAGAGACATTGTATTGAATACCACCGAGGAAATTACCTAGCACATGGTAACTGCTCAATGGAGATAGCATGATACATATAATTTTAAGTTTCACACACTGTAAAAAAAAAAAAATACACATTAGAAATGAGGACTTAAAAATAAAAAAGTTATGAACAAGACTACTCAAAACTTAAGCAATATTAGAACCAGATTTTAAAAAGAGTAACTAGTACTCGGAGGTATGCTGACCCAGGTGATAGTTTGCCATGGTCAACATTAAAAATGAACAAAACAATTAAGTTGGAATGCTATCAAATGTTTCACTGGAGCAGAGCTAGCAGGTGCTGAGACAATGAAAATAGCTGAGAGCTATACAAGACCAAGGCTGTAGTTTTCTCTGAGGAAGAACTTTGGATACTAGTAGTCATGTTTAATTTTCTTAAAATCTAGACTATAGGACTCCTGCTGACAGTCAGCAGCCAAACTTTTCCCTTTCTTACTAGAGTTTATAACTATGCTCATATTATCCTTAAAAAAAATTAAAGTGAAACAAGACTTTCATGTCATAATTCCCTTACCAATAACATGTGTTAACGTGTATTATTATTAGTTCAATATACTTTGCAACAATATGTGTACCTTCTGTCTGTTAGACCAACTATTATCATGATCAGACAAAATACATTTCTCAGCCTCCTTGCAGCTATGAATGTTCATATCACTAAGTTATTGCCAGTGATATGTGTATAAAGGGGTATGTCATAATCTCACGAGTCCCTTAAAGGGAAGGGTTGTTGCACCCTGCTTCCTCTTCCTCTGACCAGCTCCTTGGAATGTAGAACAACCTCCAAGGCATCAGATAGGCAAGTCAAGAAAGGAAAAATATAGATCAATTTCGATTATGAACAAAGATACAAAATACTATTCATTAGCAACCCTGATCCAGAAATACTTAACAATGATAAAAACATATTACTAATTTGAACTTACCTCAGAAATACAAGATTGACTTAAGGAGAAAAATTATAAAACTATTTCAGTGGATGCAAAAAGAGCATTTGCATGCAAAAGAAAAATCTTTGACTTTTAAATTAATACTTTTAAAAGTCTGGTTTCATTAGAGTCAGGAAGTTCCTTTCTTAGTTGCTAATTACCAAAAAAATTAAAGTAATCATACTTAATGTAAAAATATTTAAAACATTCCCTTTAAGAAGGGAAACAAGACAAATGTACTATAGCACATCTTTCAATAGATACTTTGTTGGCATCCTAGTTACCACAATAGCAGGAGAAAAGTTCACAAAAGTTGGAAATGAAGAAACAAAATTATCATTAATTGCAAAAAATTAACAGTCCACAGAAAAAATCCAAAGTAACATAGTCAAATTAGCCAAATTAGTAAATTAGTGACGTTTCTTGATAAATTTAACTTACCATATACTAGCAGAGATAAATAATGAAATTAAACATTTAGTTAATAAAATTGCAAGATATAAAATACATTATTTTATAATATGCACAAGAACTTTATGGAAAAATTATAAACTTTATTAAAGACAGTAGTCTATGATAATAATTTTTTTTAATGTGCAGTCAATGCAATTGCAACCAATCTATGAAAGTCACTGTGTTTTATTTATTTAAGTTAATGACTGATTTCCAGCACTACAGAATTTGATTTAGATACTGAAATAATACTAAGATAAATCTAAGACTCCAGATCTGTGCTGTTGCAAACCCATTTATTAACTGTCTGGTCCCTGCCTTCCTTTTCCCCACTTTGAGGTACCCAACAATTACCCCAGGCTCTAAAACAAGTGTCCACAAACTGTGGCCAAATTTTTTCTTTACAGTCTAGGAACTATAAATAATTTTTATATTTCATAATGATTACGTTGTAAGTGATAAGCTAAGTACCTACATAATAACTGATTTTGCCTCTTGGCCCACAAAGCATAAAATATTTACTATTTCACCCTTTCAAAAGTTTTTGGACCTCTGTTCTAGATCAAGAACTTGGGAACTCTCTAAACTCCTATTTGAACTTGTACTTACTCAGTTCTCTTCTTGGAAACCCTTTCCAGATCTCCTATCTGGAAAACTCCCATTAATCCGTCCCTCAAGTTTCAAATTCTCTGTGGAGTCTCTCTAAAACCCACTCAGACTTTCCCATATCCCTACACAAAGACACACACTTCTGTCTCCCTCATAGCCCTCAACACCTCCAACAAATTAGCCACCAAAAACTCATGGTTTATTTGTCTCTCACCAAAAAAGAAAAGAAAAAGAAAAAGAAAAAGAAAAAGAAAAAGAAAAAGGAAAAGGAAAAGGAAAAGGAAAAAGAAAAAGAAAAAGAAGGAAGGAAGGAAGGAAGGAAGGAAGGAAGGAAGGAAGGAAGGAAGGAAAGAAAAAGAAAGAAAGAAAGAAAGAAAGAAAGAAAGAAAGAAAGAAAGAAAGAAAGAAAGAAAGAAAGAAAGAAAGAAAGAAAGAAAAGAAAGAAAAGAAAAGAAAGAAAGAAAGAAAGAAAGAAAGAAAGAAAGAAAGAAAGAAAGAAAGAAAGAAAGAAAGAAAGGAGGGAGGGAGGGAGGGAGGGAGGGAGGGAGGGAGGGAGAGAGAGAGAGAGAGAGAGAGAGAGAGAGAGAGAGAGAGAGAGAGAGAGAGAGAGAAAGAAAGAAAGAAAGAAAGAAAGAAAGAAAGAAAGAAAGAAAGAAAGAAAGAAAGAAAGAAAGAAAGAAAGAAAGAAAGAAAGAAAGAAAAAGAAAATGGGTAAACTGATAGCAGGAAGTCCCTGTATTGCCAACAAAGCCCCTGTCAATGAATGTAAAAGCCAGTTAGTAACTGACAAACAGTCACCGAAAGGTCAGATGAGCACAGATTCCACTAGTTTATCCACCAATTTGTGCTGACCTGGGGCTTCCTTAATCACATGAACACTGTATGTCCCATCCATAAAGTAAAGAGATTATAAAATGAGTTCTAGGACGTGTACTGCTTTTAAAAAGAATCTAACCCTTATTCTCAAATATATTGCTTTTTAACTTTTCCTACACATTCTTTAAAAGATTTCATTCTCTAGGTCTCTGCCTTTCTAGGCAATCCTCCCATCCCCCGGGTTAATTTAAGCATTAAACTTGTTGAACTATAAGCAAAAGTTCTGTTTTCCCTTAAAGTTCTATATATTTCCATGTTATAAAGCTTCAAGATGTATATTTAAATAAATATATTTCTAACTTCAAAATATGAATTTGAAGAACCTTGAGTTGTTCCACCATAATAATTCTCTCTGTAAAATATCTCCCCTAACCAACATTAACCCCTAATACCACATCAGTGCAACATTAGCTGCCAATAATAACAATAACAATAATAACCATATGGGAGCTAAACGGGGTAAAGAAAATCTTGCTAATCAGCCCCAATTAGGAAAGAAGACCAACACAATTTTCAGAGCTGGTAAGAAATATACCATTACAATTTGTTAGCACATATTGAATCAAACAGTAAAACAGACCTCTTTGGTAAATCTGCTTTAAGTACAAGAACTGTCTATATTCAGATACCAAGACATAAGCAAATTGATTTCCACAAGGTCTGATTTCTTGAAGTACAGTAATCACCCCTTACCTATGGTTTTGCTTTCTGTGGTTTCAGTTACCTGAGGTCAACCACAGTCCAAAAATGTTAAATGGGAAACTCCAGAAATAAACAATTCATAAATTTTAAATTACACACCATTCTGAATAGCAAGCAAGATGAAATCTCATTCCATCCCACCCAGGACATGAATCGTTGCTTTGTCCAGTGCATCCATGCTGTATATATTACATGATTATTAGTCACTTAGTAGCTGTCTAACTTATCAGTCAGCTCTCTCGCTTATCAGTGCTTGTGTTCAAGTTACCCTTATGTTACTTAATAATGGACCCAAAGTGCCAGGGTAGTGAGGTTGGCAATTTGGATATGCCAAAGAGAAGGTGTAAAGTGTTTCCTTTAAGTGAAAAGATGAGCACAGTACAACAAGATATTTTGAAAGAGATCACATTCATATAATTTTCATTACAGCATATTGTTATAATTGTTCTATTTTATTATTGGTTATTGTTGTTAATTTCTTCCTGTGCTTATTTTATAAATTAAACTTCATCACAGGTATGTACATACAGGAAAAAAATATTATATAAAGGGTTTGGTACTATCCATGGTTTTAGACAGCCACTGGAGGCCTCGGAAAGTCTCCCCTGTAGATAAGGGAGGACTACTTACTGTAAAAGTGTATCGCCAATAGTTTAATAAAATACATGATATCAGTTCTTCGCATTTCAACATATATCCTTGCAGTCTTCTACTTGTATACTGAAATACACAGCAGTATTAACAGTGTACATACAATTTTCTATTCCAGCTTTCTACTTTATACCATAAACCAAATATCAATTTCTAAACTTATCTGACTCATGAGTTTAGGTTTTGTTGTCGTTGTTATTGAAGCAGATTAGGACATGATACCCCCAAAATATCCTGCTTTGGCATAAGAATTATTTTGAACTGATGGATCTGAATTTCTAAAATCACCTACATGCTAAAAGCAGAACCTCCCAAGAGAACTCAACTGTCACAAATCTTCTCAGGGAGCAACTCTTGCAGACAATTCCATAGGACTATCATATCTCCCATCTATTCTCTTATGAGCCCACTTATCTTTCCAAAATCATTTGTTTTCCCCTAAGCGTCCTGTCTTCCTCTCTCAATCACCTATAAATTGGTATATAATCCCAAATTCTAGCCATCGCTTTGTTACTCATCGCTGAGTTCTCCTGTATGTATATGCATTGCATGTGTAAATAAACTGTTTTTTAGCTGTTAATCTGACTGCAGTAAGAATAATTCACAGGGCCCAGTCACAAAATCTAAAAAGTCAGAGGAAAGGTTTTCCTCCCCTATAATGTTTAATCCTTTGGCCATTTCTACATGGTATATAGAACAAATTGTTAAGTATTTGTTCTTATATGCTAGTATTACTAAGATGCTCATTACAATCGTTAATAGTCAAGATATCTGACATGATATAATAGTCATAAAAGAATGACAAATTTTCAACATTTCAAAATGACTTTCATTTGTACTGAACTAGGTAAGAAAAAATAGAGCTCTCAAGAAATAAAATTTTTGACTACATAACATTATTTAGTTTTGAAATGTTAAAAAAAACACTGAGATTTCATTTTGTATTACAGATCAATGATCCCTAACTGTCCTTCCTGAATTCCAAAAGACTATAACAAAACGAATACCTCAGATGCCACAGGGCGTATTATTTAATATAGTAAATGTATTATCTTTCTGAAATAGAGAGAAGATCCTTAAAACTCTACATAATTCTGGATACAAAAATTTCAGATGAAAAATTAAGGATATGTAGTATGGGAATCACTTGAATTTTTAAGATTTAATTATAGAGGGTATGTTTGGAGAGTTATGGTCTGAAGAAGTAAGTACAACTAAAACTCAGGAGATAATTATCTCGGTCATATATCAAAAGGAAAAAATCAATACTACCTTTAGATTCTTCAATTTATAATACATTATAGGTATATATCATAAAATTCGACAAAGCTATAAAAATAAAAATTAAACCTAAAAATCACTGAGCCATTAATGTAAACTCTGATCACCATGAGCAACTAAGCATATGGGTGCGTAAATATCCACTGCATCACAAACATTACTGTTATATTATTTAATAATGCTTAGAAAAGAGAAATGAAAAGAAGCACTAATGTCTTTAAGTGACAACATGTGATACAAGTTCTTGAACCCCGAGAAAATCAAAACCATCTACCCCACAGTGAGCTTGGACCTGAGAACCTAAACCAAACCTGACTGTCTGTTATTAACACAACTTCACTAGCCCTCTAATTTTGTTAGCTTTACTTTGCCCTGCCAAATGGTTTCTCCATTATTACAGGAACCATCAAATCTTTAATGAGAAGCATCGACAATAGTTTGTAGCCTAAGATTCTTTGAAAACCCCTTGCCTCAAATTTCTTGCTTGACATATCCACCATTTCTGGACTGTTACATGGAGGTGCTTACCCCTCAAACTCCCAACTTGACAGACCTGCCTTTAAAAACAAAGTATCAATTCTTAGTCAATTCTGACCTTACCTTAACCCTGTAAGATGCCAACAAAGCTCTGCAGAGGTGGTGTTCTCCCTTACCATGGTAAGCAATAAAATCAGGTTTGTGTCCTCAATATTTGGCGAGTCAGCTTTTGACACCAAGAATGATCTCAAATTGCCTGTTAAGAACTGTACAATAATAAACAACCTATGATAAATTATTCTGATGACTATTATTCCACGTATTGGGCATTATTAATTAAATTTATATACCCTTATTAGTGGAAATGTCTAAAGTAATTTACTTAATAATAACCTTTTAATGAGTTTTCCTTATTATAAGTAAGATTAGAGGGGAGTTCCAATTGTAGATTAATTTGTTCCAGACTTAAGTCCCAATTCCTTCTCTCCAAGTAATTATAATTAGAAAAGCTAGACAAAATATTGTTTCAAATCATTTTTCAGGTATCAGACAACTACAAGGGCATCAAGAACTTGCAAAGTTAAGATCAGTAATAGCCAAACTTCATTAAAAAGCAAATGTCTTCAATAATAAAATGAATAAATTGTGGCATATTCACATATAATATAAATATATTATACAACAATGAAAATGATTACCATACAGAAATAAATCTAACATAGTACAGAGTGAAAAAAATATGCTACATGATTACATTTTTATGAAGACCAAATGCAGGCAAAGTGGCAACAAAATGTTATCACACTACTGCTTCCAATGAAGGCTAAGTAAGATAATACTGGAGAAGACCCACTTGGGTCTTCTCAAAATAACTATAGGTTTATAAAACTATAAAATCTGGCTTATAGAATTTATAATATATACATAAAGAAGGTAGCTAAGGACACTCAAGAGTGAACAGAAACAATCATTTCCAGTCAAGATAAAGGAGGAGATGAATTGTGTTCATCTGCTCCCTTTATCACATCAAAACTAAAACTAAATTACAGAACGAAGAACCTCCAGGCAAATATTTCATGAGTATCCAAGAACCAAGCCCCAGACTCAAACAATGCAGACATCGAAGTGCCAGTTAACATCCTCCTAAAGGGCACAGCAAGGACTCAGTGGCTCACAAATAATCACCCTAAGCTCCAGTGAAGGGAAATACTAAAAGCACCAGGGACATGTGGAAACTAACTGAATCATCTATCTGGATTCTGGATTCAAGGATAGGGCTGAAAGCACAGCTCTCACCATGAGGACAGTGGCAAGCATCACTGTTCCTTTTGTTGAGCCCGCCTCCCCTCCCCAACCAGCATGCAAATCTGAATATCAATCCCCGTGGCTAACACCTTTCCCCACATCCTGAAGATTCCCTGAGGTTCTACTCCACTCAACTCTGCCACCTGCCAGGATCTCTTTTGGTGGTTGTTCCTCACAAGCAGCCACCTAAGCCCCCACTGCAGACCTTCCTGAAATCTCTCAAAGGTGTACAAACCCTAAACAAGGGGCAGCTGGCCTCTGTGTGTCCCATACCTCTTGCCAAGAAGCCCCAAGCCCAGCACTAGCAGCAGCCAGCTTCAATTCCCTGTATTACCTCTCCCATGTGCCTCCCAAGCCCAAAGCTGACAGCTACCAAGCACAGATCACTTTGTAGCTCCTATCAGATGGCTCCAAGCTGAGTACAGGCAATGACTGACCTTGGCCTGTACCAGAGCCCCCTCAAAGAGATGCCAAAACCAAAACACCTGGTTGCCAGCTTTAGGTCACATCACAGTGCAACCCAATTAGCTACACATGTAACATATCCAAAAGGTAGACTTAGCAGGCATCAGAGCCCCACTAAAGCAAACCCTGCTCAGTGGGGTCTGCACCCACACAACAGCTCGTAGTCACAGTCAGTCCTCACATCCCACCCACAGACATGCCAACACCAATCAAAGCTCAACTACAATAGGAGGGCACATAGAAACCACACAAGGAACACACCTGGAAGACGAAGTTCAGGTGACCAGGGAGACTGTACCACAGGGCCCCACAAAAACACCTACTACATAAGGCCACCATGCCAAAACTGGGAGTTGTAGCAGATCTAATAAAGAGAAATGAACACAGGGAGGCAGCCAAAATGAAGAGAAAAAGAAACATACTCGAAATGAAAGAACAGGACAAAACTCCAGAAAAAAATATAATAACTCAACGAAATGTAGGCAATCAATCTATCAGATACAAAGTTAAAAACACAAGTAAAAGGATGAACTTAGAAGAACAGATGAACTCAGTGAGAATATATACAAAATGACAGACACCATAAAAACTAGTCAGAAATGAAGAATACAGTAACTGAAATGTAGACTACAAAAGACAAAACAACAGGATATTAGATGAAGCAGAGGATCGAATTTGGAAGATAAGGGTAGGAGAAAATAGCTAATCAGAACAGCAATAAGAAAAAAGAATCCAAAGAAATGAGGACAGTTTAAGAGGCCTCTGGGATGACATCAGGTGTACCATATTCGCGTCATCCAGGTATCAGAAAGAGAGAGTGAGCAAGGAATTGAGAACGTATTTGAAGAAATAATGACTGAAAACTTCCTTAACCTGGTGAACAAAATAGACATACAAGCCCAGGAAGTACAGAGGGTCCAAAACAAGATGAACCCAAAGAGGTCAACACCAAGACACATCATAATGAAAATGCCAAAGTTTAAAGACAAAGAGAGAATCTTAAAAGCAGCAAGAGAAAAGCAGTTAGCTACCTACGAGGAAGTTTCCATAATATTGTCAGCTTAACAGAAACTTTTCCAGGCCAGAAGGGCTTGGCAGGAAATATTCAAAGTGATGAAAAGCAAGGATCTGCAACCAAGATTACGCTACCCATCAAAGCTATCATTTAGAAACAAAGGACAGATGAAGAGATTCCGAAACAAAAGCCAGTATTACAGAAAATGTTAGAATTTTTTTTTTTTGGGGGGGGACATAACTATGAATAATAAAATGGCAATCACTACCTACTTATCAATAATTGCTTTGAAAGTAAATGGTCTAAATATTGCAATAAAGACAAAGGATAGCTTAATGGAAAAGAAAAAAAGACTCATATATATGCTGGCTATAAGAGACCCACCGCAAATCAAAAGACACACAGAGACAGAAAGTAAAGGGATGAAAAAAGATATCTCATGCAAATGAAGAAATAAGCCAGGGTAGCAATACTTATATCAGAAGTAATAATAGACTTTATAACAAGGGCTATAACAAAAGACGAAAAAAGACATTTCATAAAGGCAAAAGGATCAAACCTATAAGAGAATATAACTGTTGTAAACATTTATGCACTGAACACAGGAGCACCTAAATATATAAAGCAAATTTTTACAGACATAAAGGAAGAGATCGGCGGTATTACAGTAATTGTAGAGAACTTTTAACACCTAAAACAAATATTTACAAACATAAGGTAGAGATCTACAATATCACAGTAATTATAGAGAACTTTTAACACCCCAACAACACTGGATAAATCATCCATGCAGAAAATCAACAAGGAAATAGGAGCCTTAAATGACACATTAGACAAGATGAATTTAATTGACATTTTTAAAACATTTCACCCAAAAGCAACAGAATATACATTATTTTCAAGCATCATGGAAAACTTCCCAGGATAGACCACATGTTGGGCCACAAAACAACTCTCAATAAACTTAAGATTGAAATCATATCAAGTGTCTTCTCTGACCAGAGGGACAAAACTAGAAATCAATTACCAGAAGAAAACTTAAAAACATGCAAACACATGGAAGCTGAATAACATGGTACTAAACAATGAGTGTAACAACAATGAGATCGAGGAAGAAATCAGAAGATACCTTTGAGACAAACATAAATGAAAACACAATAACCCAAAATCTGAGGCACAAAGCAGATCTTCAAGAGAAAATTAGAACAAATGCAGGCCTAGCTCTAGAAACGAAAAAAAAAAAAAATTTCAAATAAACCATCTAACTAAACTTACACGTAAAGGAACAAGAAAAAGAACAGCAAACAAAGCCTGAAATGAGTAGAAAGAAAAAAATAATGACCAGAGAAAAACATGAAATTAAGACTAAATAATAAAATATCAATGAAACCAAAGAGCTGTTTCTTTGAAAAAAAAAAATCAACAAAATTGATAAACTTTAAGCTAGAATGAAGAAAAGGAGACAGAGGTCCCAAATAAAATCAGAAATGAAAGACAAGAAGTAACACTGACACTAAAGAAAAACAAAGGATTAATAGGAACTACAATGAACAGTTATATGCTAACAATTGGATAAGCAAAAAGAAATATATAAATTCTGAAAAATATACAATCTACCCAAGGTGAATAAGGAAGAAACAGAAAATTTGAACAGACTGAAGACTGCTAACAAAACAATCAGCAAACAAAAAAACTCCAACAAATAAAAATCCTGGACAGGATAGCTTCCCAGGTGAATTTAATCAATTATTCAAAAAATTAGTACCTATTCTTCTCAAACTATACCAAACAACTGAAGAGGAGGGATGGATGGCTCTCAAACTCATATATGAGGCCAGCATTACCCTGATACCAGAACCAGATAAAGACACTGCAAAGAAAATTATAGGCCAATATCCATGATGAACATAAATGTAAAAATCCTCAATAAAATATCAGCAAACTGAATTTACCAAGACGTTAAAAAAATCATATGCCACAATCAAGTAGGATTCATTCCCGGTATGTAAGGCTGGCTCAATATCCACAAATTAATTGACATAATATACCACATAAGCAAAGTAAAGGATGAAAACCATATATTGAGAGATGCAGAAACACCCATTTATGATAAAAACTTGTAACCAAGTCGGTATAGAGGGAACATATCTCAACGTAACAAAGGCTATGTATGACAAGCCCACAGCCAAAATTATACTCAATAGGGAAAGACCAAAAGCGTTTTTCTTAAGACCGGGAACAAGACAAAGATGCCCACTTTCACCACTTCTTTTCAAGATTGTATTGGAAGTCCTAGTTACAGCAATCAGACAAGAAAAAGAAATAAAAGGCATCCAAATTGGAAAGGAAAAGTACAACTGTCATTTTTAACCAAACAGGTAAAAGACTTGTACTCAGAAAACTATGACACTGAAAAAACTGAAGAAAATGCAAACAAATGGAAGCACATACCATGCTCATGGATAGAAAGAATCAAAATGTCCATACAAAATGTCCAAAGCCAACTATGGATTCAATGCAATCCCTATCAAAATACCAATGGCATTTTTCACTGAGCTAGAACAAATAATTCTGAAATTTATGTGGAACCATAGAAGACCCCGAACAGCCACAGCAATCTTGAGAAAGATCATAGTTGGAAGCATCACAATACCTGATATCAAAAAATATTACAAGGCTATAATAATCAGTGCAGCATGGTACTGGCATAAAAACAGACACACCCAGATCAGTGAAACAAAACAGAGAGCCCAGAAATAAATTCACGCCTATATGGTCAACTAATCTATGACAAAGTAGTCAAGAATATATAATGGGGTAGAAAACTGGACAGATACGTGCAAAAAATTTAAACCAGATCACCTTCTTACATGATATTCAAGAATAAACTAAAAACGAATTAAAGACTTAAATGTAAGACCGGAAACCATAAAACAACTAGAAAAAAACATAGGCAGCAAACTCTGAATCTGCTCTTGAAATTATTTTTTTCTGATATATCTTCTCAGGCAAGGGAAACAAAAAATAAACAAATGAGACTACATAAAATTAAAAAGTTTATGCACAGCAAATGAAACCAACCACAAAACAACATCCTACCAAATTGGAGAAGATATTTGTCAATAATACATCTGATAAAGGGTTAATGTCCAAAATTTATAAAGAACTCCTAAAACTCAGCACACACACATGAAAAAAAAAAACAATCTAATTAAAAAAGAAATGGGCAGGAGACTTGAATAGGCATTTCTCTAAAGAGGAGATACAGATGGCCAAAAGATGCTGTACTTCACTTATCACCAGAGAAATGCAAATTAAAACCACAATGGGATATCATCTCACACCTGTCAGAATAGCTATCAATAAATTAACAAATGAGTACTGGCAAGGATATGAGGAGTGATCCCCTTATGCACTGCTGGTGGCAGCATGGAGGTTCCTCAAAAAATCAAAACTAGAACTACCACATGAACCAGCAATCCCACTGTGGGTATTTATCTGAAAAATTCCAAAACACTAATTCAATAGATATATGCATCCTTATGTTCACTACAGTATTATTTACAATAGCCAATATATGGAAGCAACCTAAATGTCCATCAATAGAGAAGTGATACATATGCACAATGGAATACCACTCAGCCACTAAAAAAAAATGAAATTTTAGCACATGTGACAACATGGTTGGAACTAGAAAGTATTATCCCAGGTGAAATAAGTCAGACAGAGAAAGACAAATACCATATGATTTCACTTTCATATGGAATCTCAAAACAAATGAACAAAACAAACTCAGAGAAGACCTGCCAAATTGGAAGGGGGTTGGAGGGCTGAGTAAAAGAGATAAAGGGATTAAGAAGTACAAATTATTAGTTGCGAAAGTTCACAAGGAAATAACGTACAGCATAGGAATACAGTTGACAATATTGTATTAACTACGTATGCTGCCAGCCAGGTGGGTACTAAACTTATCGGCGGGGGGACTGCTCCGTAAATTATATAAATGTCTAACCACTATTCCTGTGTATCTGAAACTAATGTAATATTGTCAACTGTAGTTAGGGAGGGAAAAGAGTAAACAAAAAAAAAAG
The DNA here is from genome assembly GCA_030015415.1 of Cynopterus sphinx. NCBI lineage: Eukaryota > Metazoa > Chordata > Mammalia > Chiroptera > Pteropodidae > Cynopterus > Cynopterus sphinx. Next base: position 29,770,106 of record CM057388.1, on the reverse strand, counting down.
GCTTCTCCTGGGGATATATGGTGGTCTGAATAACAGCCCTGAAGATGTCTACATCCTAATCCCTAGAACTGAGAACATTTATCTTATTGACAGACCCCAACCTTTTTGGCACCAGGAACCAGTGTTCCTATGAGAATCTAACTAATACCTGATGATCTGAGGTGGAGCTGAGGCAGTGATGCTAGTGCTGGGGAGCTGCTGCACATACAAATGAAGCTAACTCACTCACCCACCGCTCACCTCCTGCTGTGCAGCCCAGTTGTTAACAGGTCATGGACCAGGTACTGGTCTGCAGCCTGGGGTTTGTGGACCTCTGTCTTACATGACAAAAGATACTTTGCAGTTGTGATTAAATTAAGAATGAAATGAGAGGGTTACCCTGGATTATCAAGGTAGGCCAGATACGATCACAAGAGTGCATAATAAGAGGGAGTTGAGAAAGTCAAAGGCCAAAGAATGCAATGTAGGGAAAAAGGCAACATGATATGGCGCCATGAGACAAAGGAATGCTGGCAGCTTTTAGAAGCTAGAAGAGACAAGAGAACAGATTCTGCAATTGAGCCTCCAAAAGGAATTAGCCCTATTGACAACTTGATTTTAACCCCTAAAATTCATTTTGACCTCTGGCTTCCAAATCTCTGAGATAATTCCATTTGTGTTGTTTTAGCCACTAAATTTGTGGTGTTAAAGCAGCAACAGAAACTTATACAGAAGGTCATGCTCAGAGGAAGAGTTGCAGAAATTAATTCCCATTTTCACAGGTATTAATTTGGTGCCAGTCATAGCACATGATAGTAGATCACTGATAGAAAAAGCAGAATCCTTCTGATGCAGAAAACCAGAAAGCTGTGCTCACTTCAGCAGCACATATATTAAAATTGGAATGATACAGAGATTATCTTGGGCCCTATGCAAGGATCACATGCAAATTCGTAAAGTGTTCCATATTTTTAAAGGGAAAGGATTAAGAAATACACATTGGATGGTATAAATATAGTCATGGGGATATAAAGTACAGACAGCATTGGGAATATAGTTAATAATACTGTAATAACAATGTGTAATGTCAGATGAGTACTAGACCCATTGGGGGATCACTTCACAAGTTATACAAATGTCTAATCATTTTGTTGTACACCTGAAGCTTTTATAATATTGTACTGTCAATAGTAATTTAAAAATTTATAAAAAAAATTAATATTAAGGGTGGGAGAAAGAAAAGGAAGGAAACCAGAAGACTGAAATCAAGAGAAATCAGATCCTAGTCAAGAGAAATCCCAAAAGTAAAGAGGGGAACCCTCAATTCTGTCTACCCACCTGTCTGGCTGACTCCTGTATACAAATTATACTCAAAACAACGAGGTTAAAGACAAAAGACCTAAATTGATACTTAAACCGCCACCTGAAGTAACAGTTTGCAATTCAAAACCCAATAAAGATAACCAACCACCTGAGATAGAGAAAAAAACTCTTAAGAAAATAACAGAATCAGGAGTTAGCATAATTTTCATAATGTACCCAACACAATATTATGCAACATACAAAGATCCTGGAAAATAGAACACATTCTCAAGAAAAAAGAAAATTGAGACCAAACTCAAAATGACAAAGATGCTAGAAATGACAGACAAGGATTTTACAGTGCCTATTCTGATTATCATCAACCAAAACAAAATAAGCTCATGAATAATTAAAAAAAAAATAAAACAGGAAATCTAAACATAAGAGAAATAATAAAAAAGAACCCAATAGAAAATCTAAAACTGAAAAATATAGTATCTAATATAAAATCCAATGAATGGACTGAACTAATAATTAAATGAAGATGACAAAAGAGAAAATGAACTTCGAAACAAATGCAAATTATCCAAAGTAAAGACTAAAGATAAAAAGAAAAATCAAAAGCCCATCAAGGACATATATGTAAAAAGAAATTAACTAACCTACATGGAATTGGATCCGCAGAAGGAGAGAACAGAGAATGAACCAAAAATTACTTTGAAGAAATAATGACAAAAACTTCTCAAATTCACTTCAGGTTCAAGATGCTCCAACAGGATAAATACAAAGGCGATGATGCAGAGGTATATCATGATCAAACTATATTAGGAAGCCAAAGATAAAAAGGAAATCTTAAAAAGAGCAAACAATAAATTGTATGCAGGGGAATAGTGGGTCAATTGAGAGCTGATCTGTCATCAGAAAATATGGAGGGGTAAGAAGAGAGCAGAATTTCACTTTAAAAAAAAGGGGGGGGGGGGAGTGAACCCATAATTCTCTATCCAGCAAAAATGCCCTTTAAAAATGAAGTCAAAAAATATTTTCGGGTAAAATAAATTCATCTCCACCAGACCTTTACTATAAGAAATGATAGACGAAGTTTTTTGATCTAAAATAAAATGACAATATATGAAAACAATTCAGAGAAAGTAAAGAGCATCAGAAATGGTAAACGTATGTGTAAATACAAACTATTATTATTATATTCTAATATATAGGCCTAAGGCAAAATAACATTTTTTGGAGTTAATAACATAGCTCTAATACGTGTAACAATATTATATAAAGGACATGGGTGGATAAGACTTAGACTTATAATTGTAAACTTTAAATTTTATATGAATTGATACAATATTAACTGATACTTCAGTGTGAAAAATTAAAGGTGTGTAATATAATCCCTAGAACCACCACTGAACAAAAAAATGAAAAGAATAGCTGAAAAGGCCAAGAGGAAAAGTAAAGTAAAATAGATCAAATATCAAGGGAGTCGGGGGGGAGGCAGGAAAGAAGAAACATAAAACCAAGAAACTGAGGGAACAAACATAAAAGAATAAAGTGAAATGAAAGAAGCAAACCCAACTTAAATGATTTTAACTGCCAATAGTTATAAATAATGCTACAGTTTATAGCAATGCAGCATCATAAGAATGCAAGTAAAAAGCAGAGATTTCCAGAATGGATAAAAAGCAAGGCCCATTAAAAGCTTTCTACAAAAGAAGAATTATAAATATAAAGATACCAATAGATTAAAGGGAAAAGATATTAACATGTAAATAACAAGGCTAAGAAGGATGGCATGGTTATATTAATACCAGATAAAACACCTGCCAAAAGAAATAGACATTACCAAAAGTAAAAAATACTTCATAGTAATGAAAGGCCAAATCATCAGGTAAAAATAGCAAACGTAAATGTTTATGTACCTAAAAAAAGCTTCAAAAAAATTTTTTAGGCAAAATTAAGACAGCTCTGTGATCACAGGAGAGAAAATCAACTCTCAGCAAATGACAAAGACCAAAAAACTCTTCCAAGACAGATTAGAAAAACACTAGCTACCTTTACCTATTATAGCACAATACAACCAACAAATGTGAATCAAACATTTGTTTTCAAGTGTTCAAAAAAGAAGTCTCTAGACATTTCAAAAAAAAAAAATGAAACCATACAGAGTATGTTGTATAAAAGAAATAGAAATCATTAACTATGAGACATTTTATTTTTTTTAAGGCAAGGCAACCCTTGGTTGACCTCACAAATTGTAAGGACCTTGTCAGTTTATAATCCCTTATTTTTTATGCCTACAGCACCTGGTCTTTCTAGGTGGTCTCCCATCAACGTATGAGATATTTTTAAAGCTCCAATATTCTGACCAAACTACAGGAAGCCAAATGTGTATCTCTCATGGGTAAGAAAGCACAAAGTAGAAAATATTTTCAAATGAATAATCATGAAAATATAAAAACCTGTGAAATACAACTAAAGCAATACTATGAGAAATATATACCTTTAAATACTTATATTAGGGGGGAAAGATAGAAAACCAATAATATAAGTTTCCACCTTCAGAAATTAGAAGAGAAAATTAAATACAAACTAAGCAGAAGCAAATAAAGACAATTGGGAATCAATGAAATAGGAAATAGATATATATAAATATAAAACAAAAAAAACATTGAAGAAAAAAAATCCATGGGGAAAAAATCTGATTCTTTGCAAAGATCAATGAAGTTAAAGAACTTCTAACAAGGCTGATGAAGAGAAAAAAAGGGAAAACCAAATTACCAATATCAGGAATGAAAGAGGGTATACACTTCACCACAGATCCTACAGTTATTAAAAGGAAAATAAGGATATAATAGAAAAAAAAAATAGTAAATCTGACAACAGACAAATTTCTTGAAAAATAAAACTAACCCAGGAAGTAACAGAAAACCTGAACACCTGTGTATATACTAAAGGAATTGAATTTGTAGTTAAAAAGCTCTCCACAAAAAACTGTAGGCCTAGACAGATGACTTTACTGGTAAATTGTAGTCCACATTTAAGGAAGAAATAATACCTACCCTATTAGAGGAAAGACCAGTTCCCAATTCATTTTATGAGGCCAAAATTATCCTGATGCAAAAATTGGACAGAGTCATATGAAGAAAATTACCAAGTAATATCACTTATGAACAAAGATACAGAAATCCTTAACAAAATATTACTAAATTGAAGCCAACAATGTAACACATCTGACTAAAAGAGGTTTACTTAGGGAATATCTGAAAAATAAAACACTGCAATTAATTAACAATATAACAAATTTAAAGAGAAAATCCATAGAATCTGTAGAGATGAAGAAAAATAATCTGACAAATTTCACAGCTATTCATTATATATGAGGGGAAAAATAGCTCAAAGTAAATCTAGTAACAGAAAGGAACTTCTTCAATCTAAACCTACAAAAACCTTACAGTTAACATAGTCAAATGAAAAATGATTATTTCCCACAATGATGAGGTACAACACATAGATTTACTCTACAACCCAGCAATTCCACTCCTGGCTATCTACTCAAGAGAAAAAACTATATATTTCACACAAAAATTTGTACACAAATGTTCATAGCGGCATTATTCACAACAGCTAAAAAGTGGAAACAACTAAAATGCCCATCAACTAATGAATGGATAAATAAAATGAGGTACATCCATACACTGGAATACTTTTACATAGTAAAAAGGAATAAAGTATGAATACATGCTACAAATGGATCAACTTTGAAAACATATACTAAGTGAAAGAAACCAATTACGAAAGACAATCTGCTATGTGATTCCACTTGTATGAACTATCCTGAAAATACAAATAGATACAGACAGAAAGTAGATTAATACTTGCCAGAGGGTTTAGGCATGATGTTTCATTAAGGAGAGATGGGCAAGTCCTAAGACTCTGTGGTTATGCTTGCACAGCTTTGGAAATTTACTAAAAGTCACTGAATTGCATAGTTAAAACAGCTGAATTTTATGGTATGTAAATTACACTCCAACAAACTTTTTTTAAAAAGATAAGCCACAGATTAGAGAAGATATTTTCAATACATTTTTAAAAATTACTAAAGTATATTGTTATATCTTCAACACGTCAAAAAGAAAGAGAAACTAGGCAACAGAAAAATAAAATCCATCTAAAAAATCTGAAATAGCAATTCAGCTAAAGAAACCTCCACTAGTCAATAAACTTATACATAAAAGTACACATGATATAAAAGACTGAACTGCCCAGGTAACTTTATGCACTGCTTACACTGAGATAATAGATGATTCACTGCAATGCACAGTTCTTCATTTAAGTAGGTCTTTTTAAAAATGATTATGGTCAGCTGTAGTCAGAACTCCAATTTTAGACAGACTGTACCATGAAAGATTTCCATTATAACTTTCCCATTATGCCTTCTCTTTTCAGCTGCATGCACCCATCTTCAGCCTTTTATTTCCAGATACCAATTTAAGAAAACCAAAGAATCATTTTGTTGCTGCTTGGTCTTGCTTGCTTTTAAATTCTCACAGTTAGGATCATCTTTGGCCAATAGATTGTGTCAGAGTAATCTAATTCTTTTAATAAAAAGTACAAGGTGATTTACACAAGATAGCACAAAGAATACTCATTTTTTGTTTTCCAAATCCTTCTTCCTAGAGTAATATTTTTAGGTAATTAACAAAATACACAAACACACACACAACTCACACACACAAAAAGAACACAATCCATTTTGAGTTTAAGCAGCAGTAACTTGCCCAAAAAGCAAATAGGAAATAGGTATGCAAATGTGCACTAACCTTCCAGTAGTCAGATTGTAAACTGTAGTACCTCTGGTATGCAGATAATGCTGAAAGAAGGAAAAGAGTCACAATTATGTGCCATTTCAAAATCAATAATAAAAGAAACATTAAACGTTAAAAGAAACATTGTAACAAGCATCCCACCAAACCCACTTCCAGTGATATTTAAGACCAAATTTAGAAATCTGGGGCCCCCTACTCAGTCAAACGTGGTAAAAATGTCAAATATACAGTTCAAGGGTGTACAATCATATCTCAGACCTGCACTTCAACAGAATCTAGGCTACATCTTGAATCTGATAAAAGGATTAAGATTTTCCAAGGCTAGCCAGAATATGATGGGTTATCAGTTCTCACTAGAGATCTTACTTCCAAGAATGACTAAGAGCTCAACTACCTCAAAGGGCAAAGAAACTGCTTCGTTTGTGATGCTTCCTCTCATGTAATCAACAAGAAAATCCACCCTAAATTTTGAATTATTTTTTAATCATTTGAGTTTGGTTTTCAAATAAGCCAATTTAGTCTTTTTAGAATAAAAAAGAAAAATATAATGAATTTAAAAGATTATAGAAACTGGCAAAGTACTAACAAAAAAGCTAGGTCAGAAAAAAAATGCAAAAGAAAACAATGAGAAGTAAGTTACACTTAACTTTTTTAACAACTCAAAGATTCTGTAATCTTTCTCACACATTCTTTTAGTCTGCCCTTTACCCCATAAAAATAAGGGTTAAGAAATCAAACAAAAAATTATCAAGGATAAAAGAATCATCTACAGTTGGGAGAAGGGCACTACACACAGTCATCTGTCCTTTGACTTGATAATTCATGATGTTTTCCATTTTCCATATATAAAAATGATAAAAGAATAATAGTGATGGCAATAATTCTCAATAGTGATAAGGGAAATACCCAGTAGCGGCAAGAATTCAAGAAAATAAGTAGTTTTGTCATTCTACTAAGTACTATAAGTACAAATTAGTAAAACATTTGTGTAGCATAATTTAGCACTCACTACCTGTCAAGAGTTTTAATATATACATATCCTTTCACTCAGTAAATTCTATCATATCAAGGTATTCCTTCTAAGAATATAAACAGAGATGTAGGCAAAGATTCAGCTACTAGGATAGACATAGCAATTATTTCAACAGCAAAAAAAGAGTTTCACATCCAATAGGGAATTTTTCTACGTATGTGATAAAACGCTATGCAGAAAAACTGAAATGTTACAAAGTATGTTTCTGAGATAGAGAGATAAACATGATATATTGAGTTAAAGTTAGCTGTTGAGTTTAATTCAATGTGTAAATACTGCAAATCTATTTTAATAGGAAAGATTTCAAAGATTTATATCAAAAAATGTTTTTTAAAAATTTTGCCTCTAGATACAATACCAATGGGTTATTAATACGTTCACATAGTATTTCTTAAGTATTAAATCACTAGCACCAAGTCAGATGCAGTGAAATACTCTAAAGGCTGTTTACTTACCTTTCATGGTTAAATGTATTCTAATGTCTTCCTTTAAACAATAAACATATTACTTGTGTGTTACAATAAGTACATTTGTTATGTTAAAATTAGTGCATTTTTGTGTTAAAATTAGGGGTGGTAAACATTATCAAAGGAAGGCCATGATGAAGGCAACAGAATATAGTAGGAAAAGTATGAAGAAGCTTTAGGCAAACCTGGGTTCTAATCCTAACTTCACCACATTTTAACAGACTGTGACATCAAGCCGTTTAATCCAAGTTATTTTCTTACAGGTCACAAACACTCTAAAAAGTTTTTTCAGTAAAAGAATAAGGTGTAACTGAAAAATAAAGAGAAATCCAAAGCCGTATTTTAACTCGTTTGGAATTAAAGAGAGATCTAGAGAAACAGAGTGAGAGAATAAAGAGGGATAAAATGTAGTGACAGACTTTAACATGTTTGGTAGTACTACAGCCATGAGTTAAGGTTGTCAAAACAAGAGAAAGACATGTCTGATGACAAGTCTATAGAGACAGGGCAAGGATGAAAAGAAACAACACTGTAGGTTAAGGGTGACAGCTTTGCCAGAAGAAGAGTCTTCTTTAGAGTGAGATGCAATATAAATGCAATGAAGGAAAAGATTTAAAACTCAACCTATACTCCTATGTTAGACCATGCACTAACCAATGGCAGAACTCAGATTTACTCTTTTCATTCCTAGCACAATTTGTAACACTACAGGCAGCAGGTTAGCTGCTAATGGGTAAGTCCATGGGTATGGAAGAGAAGAAAAGGAAAGAAGAATAAGTCTGTCAGTTACACTGTTATCTTCAGGCCAGAAAAGATTGTGGTTGCCTAAGGTGATGAGGTCAATAGATTGCTTTGTTTTGCTTTGTTTTTCTGAGGCTGAACTGAAAAAGTTATATTTATAGCCTGGAATATATGGTATCTTAGAGCTTATATTATTTGTTGCATTGTATATAAATGATGTGCCCAGCTCTCTGGCCACGTTTCTGCCTTCTCAAATTCAAAACTATGGGCAATCGTCCTTCCTCTCTGCCCAGTGCACAATGTGTCACTCTTGCAGCTCCCTCCCCACCATGACCGTCCTGCACAACCCCGGTACCCCCCACCAGTCCAGGACCCCAGCAAAGCTCTGGTCCTGAGATCTTCACCTTCAACCTTCTCCCAGAGCCTGTGATGGCCTCCACTGAGAGCCTCAGCACCTCCTGCAGCCACAGAAAGCGCAGCCGTAGGCTCCTCTACCCACAAGTGGTCCGGCGCCAACTGAGGATCCGAACCCTGCCAAAAGACTTCTCTTTCTTCTGCTAAATCCTGATGGCTGAAGATGGTGTACCAGTACCCCTGACCCCAGAGGATGCCCCACCACTGCACCTCCCACATTCAAACCCCATAATCTGACCACAGAGCCCTCGGATTAGGCTATGGATCTCAACGCTTTTCTCCAGCAACACCCAGCTGCCTTCTAACCGTGACTCCCCAAACCCTCCCAATGAGACTGAAAAATCAAAGAAACACCAGGTGTATCTCATATACCAGAGCATATCCCAAAAATGGGACTGCCGAGGAAACTTGCACTCAACACTACAGGGCCTGCACCAGGATGGGACACGTGTGGACAAGTTGGGGCCAGGCCAGATTGGGAAGAAGTACGGCCTTAATTTATGTCTCAATGCTCCTAATTGATATTTTATATGTATTTATGTCCCCTAAGTGATAAAGGGGTGTATGTAATATTTAACTTATGCAAGGATGCAAATGTGCCCCTTGTTGCAAATGCAAAAAAAAAAAAAATTCAAATCTATGACTGCCTAAAACACAACTTCCCTTACATATAGCATTGATATATAGTAATACATATTAGCATTTGAAAAACCCTCGGACAGCATCCACCACAACACATCTTTGTTCCCATGTCCCACAGTTTTAAAAAGACCTAAGATTACAGAGACAAGCACACAGAAAGCCGGAAACACAAGGAAGCAAATAATCCTTTTACCCCTGTATCTGCATCTTCATTTCACTGAGGTCTTCAAGACTGATATATCTACTGAAATCTCAGATTGACTCCTTCTTTGTCATTATTAAAATAATATACTAAAGGTCTTCATATCTCACATTTGCCTTAGTACAAAAGACACCAAATAAGTGTCTTCTTTGTGTTCCTTCGACGTGTTCTAGTTTTTGAAACTACTGTAAGTTTTGCTTGTTGCTTGGACATAGGCTTCTGACAAGCTGGGTTATGGTCACTGCTGTGCTTCCTTGGGTATTTCTCAATTGTATTTTCCAGGCCATGAGTAGACTGAACAAATTTGGTGATTCCTACATTGAGATGGGAGGGAGTGGGTACTAGATGGGTACTAGAGATTAAAAAAAAAAAAAAAGATGAAATATGTAAATGACATTATATGGAGAAATAGGGTACAATGACTGAATGCAATGAAAATGCATGAAACAATCAGCTTTCCAAGAGATATATAACATTCATTCTGTACAAATACATCAACATTCAGGATTATTTCATTTTATTTAACTATTTCAACAGAAAGTAAACTTGTATAGCAAACATATATACTATGTAAACTAAGTCTCAATGACTATCTGAAAGTTTTAGACAAAGAACAGATTCTTAAAAGAATCAAAACTTTAGTTCCAACAGCCAAAACAATAAAGAAATGAATCATGCAACAATAAAAAATATTGAAAATTTTTGGAGAAACCAAACTCAAAATTATTGAAAAATCATGTGCTTTATGTTCTTATACTATACATACCTTAAGATAGAGTACTGTCATTCCACCCAAGAAAAAGAAAGCTCACCAATTCTGAGTTGAGACTTCTCCACAACTCTGGCACGTAACTTCCCCTAACCATTTGTAACTATTGAAGAACTATAACTACCAAAACCTGTTTTGCCCAAAAGTGACAAACGATACAACAAATTACCAATTACTTGAAGGAAGGAGGAAAGTGAAGAAAATCTATCATTGGCTGCAATTTCAGGGCAAGTTTCTAGCTCACCACAAATCATTAAGAAACTATTTTTAAAGGTTTCAAGGTTTTCATACTATTATTAGGAATTATTAATTATTGTTACCTCCTTCAACTAATCTTTTACCTCTGGAATTCTTACTATCTACCCATTCCCCTAGTCTCTTACCTCCTGATTTCTCTTTTTATAATTTTGCTATGCACTTTGAGGTAATTTGCTACTTGATTTTCTAAGTAATTAACTTGACTTGGTAACTACATTCTCCCATAATTTGCCTCACATATTTACAGATATTTACATATAATTCTATTAATTAAACTGCTTAAGATCCAACACATGTATTATAAGAATATATATATGTGCTTGTCTTTCAGCCCAGAGTTCTCTGTCTCTGGTTGCACTCCAACACAAAGAAATCACTGCATCATCTCCATGGCTTAAGGCAGCAATCTAACAGCTCTATCACCCTTTTTGGTTCAGGTGAGTTTAATGGGTTAGCTTTGGGATTAGGAGTGAAAAGAAGTATGGTAGACACTATGAAGAACCACTGAAATCCCACTTCAAGGAAGGACCGCTGGGAATCCTATATGCAGATAGCCACTAGCATTGAGAGCCTCCTTGCAAAAAGTCATACCCCTCCCAGGCTGGCCCACATCCAATATTGAATGGATGGAGTATAAAGGCTTAGTCAACTTGGCCTAACTTGGGATAGCTCTGAAGGTTAACCTACTAGCTCCAGGGCTCCCCATGGAGTTGGTCAAAGCTGTCTAAGTTTAATTTCTCCTTCTGTCCAATCCTGGTTCCATTCCCCACCTTCCACAGGTGTTACTCCTAAAGGCACTCCCTACTAAACATCCCGTATGCTAAACTCTCTCCAGAGAAATTCAACCTACAATAGGCCAAGTGCATTTGAGCCTCCATTTTCCCACAATCCTCTAACCAATTACTTTTTTTAGAATAAATTACTAGAAGCCAAATGACCAATTCAAGTGACAGAAAATTTTTTAAACTCTCCATACACATTACCATACAGAAAGCTAAAAGAAATGTTTTACAAAGCTTTTTTTTCCTTCTGCTTCAAATTCATCTGAAGTAACAGAAAAGATACTGTTTCATAAATAAATCCACAACATTAATGATAACCAAAGCATACCTAATCTTCAGATCAAAAAATTTTTAGGAATTCCTGCAAGACAGAAAGCTGATAGGATCAGAATGACAAATAAGAGCAGAAAACATACACAAAAAAGATTCTAACTACAAAAGTAGGTGCAGTTTTTCCACAAGGAACCCCACGCTCAGAAAATTTCAAACAAAGACAATGACTCAGGAGCTCTTTTCAGAATAACAGTCAATAAATCCCCCACTTACATATACCTGAGCAGTTTACTCACATGTTTCATTGCATGGTTATGTTTACTCCACAAAAAGTTATTGTATACAATCTGTTCTCTAAAAATAAATGTCTATTTGGTTGGGGTTGGAGGTTCTCTTCTTGCACTGGTTCCAGAGAGAGAAAAGGAAGCAGATTGAGATAACATGTTTCCAAATTGGTGGTAGTGGTGATTTGGCGGGGAGAGGGGAACACCACGAGACATTACTAGACACTAGCTCTAGTTTTGGACTTACAGGAAGATGAAGAGAATGAATTGAAAGCATTCAGTAAATGCTGTTTTAAAAAAGTAGTATTTTGGTTTTTTTAAGTGAGAATGTGGTCAATAAATCTTCAAGGATTAAAACAAAACAAACAAACAAAAAAACTCATGCCTAGGAAATAGAAGCCAAATACATATGCATACCTCTGCATCCATTCTCTCCTTCCTGTTACAAATAATCAACCTACTGCCTACCTATTAATGGCCAATTCGTCTACATGACAGTAAATGGGTCAAAGAACACATGTTTTCAAAGACTTAAATCCTTAGGTTATCTTTCTCTTCTCCCATCTTATTAGATTACTCCCACCAGCTAGTCTGTCAACATAGTCTAGCTGTCACATGTCTGCTACCTCACCTTCCAAAAAAGACACCTCCAAAACAAACAACCCTATATTCTTCATTACCTTCACAGCTAAACATTTTATAAATGGAAAATGTAGCTAAATTCACAAACTAACAAAATTTTCAAAGCTAATATATATTTTAACGACAATTAAGCAACAAGGGCAAACAGCCCCACATGCAAACCTAATTTTCAAGTCTGGATCTCTATGTGCTCTCAAATTAGTGTGCTCTACAAGAAAAAGGTGTAGCGTTGAAAAATTATATTGCCCAGATTTCTGTTTCTTTTACATAACAGTTTCTTTTTAATAATTTACTAATTTTATTTAAAATATGTGATAGCGTATTAAATAATTATTAATACCTATTTTTTAGAGCCATCTTGCTAAGTACTAATCAGTTTCACATAACAATCTCAAAACCTGAGCTATCACACCCTCCCCTCATTTTACAGATTAGAAAACAGAAACTCAGGGATGTGTATTTTATCTGTTAATGGTATTGCAAGTATAAAAAACAGAGATGAGCTGGAAAATAAGCCTAACTCCAAACCACATAGATTACACACTTGTCTCAAAGTAAATTTGCATTTTCATTTGCAATGTGTTCACTTGACCTAACACAAAAGTGACAACGTAAAACATCAACTTTAAACACCAACAATCCTTCACTCTAGCCCTGAAACAACCTGCTAGTTGTTCTGCCCATTAAACACATTTGTGGACAAGCATATTAAGCCCACCTATTCCACATTAAGATGTTTACTATCATCAAAAGGTTGAAATGTTCTTGCTTACAAGGATAGTTTTTCTTTGCTATGGATTCAGCTTTTGTTATGAAGAGAGAGAGTATTTGGGGGTGTTTTCAACTTCCTAAGTGAGTAATGGTCTGGGTCAGAAGCTTGGTACCATAAAAAGGACACATTCTGGGGGACTGCTTTCAATTATTTAACTCATTTCTTATAGGAAAAATTTTTCAAATTAATAAAAAATTTGTTTTATCCAATGCTCAAGCTTATCTGTGATCATCTCTCTGGATTACTTACCTTTACAATAACATGGCTACAGATCATATTTTTGTTCAAATATTTTTTAGCTAAAATGGAAGTTTTATAGCCAGATAAAGAAGAGAAATGCTGAGTTTGTGTTAAATTTCCAAAGTGTCTGTCAATGGCTCACTCTCAACTACAGTACAGCCTTTAAAGGGCAGGGATTTTTTTACAAGGCAGAACAAAACAGCAGTACACATGCAGGTTAGGTGGTTACCAGTTTAACTGGACAGCCAACTTATGATTTAAATGGAGTTATATGAGCTCTTCACATTTACAACTACCCCCCCACTTTCTTTCTCATTATTTAAAATGTTCATAAGCTTACAATTTCTTATAAGTAAAAATAGTAGTACCCTTGATAAAGACAGAGTACAATCAATTACAATTACAATTACCTTAAACACATATACAAATCAAGCAGTAATGAACAAGGTAAAAATTACCTTTAGGATAATCTTCCAATAAGAGGTTGAAGTGACCTAATTGACAAAAGAAATCAGACTCCACTTTTCCTTCAGCTTTTAAGATTAGAGATTCGTAGCAGCGAACAGCCTAGAAATAAAAAAATACAAACATTTAAAAGACAAAACCCTAAAATTCATTTCCTTCCTGAGATAATGCACATATCCTCCATTCAATCATCCAAGAAATCAATGTATTTCACTTCTACCTCAGATATAGTTACTGCAGCATTCTTTAGAATACCTGAGTATTTATTAAAAGAACCCCTAGTTATGGCATAAATGCTTTTCTTTTCTATAAAATGGAAATACTTGCCAAATAAGATAATATAGCTTTTTGATAACTTTATTCATCAGTTATAAACCTAAATTATTACTGTGGTCTCTGTTCATATAAATTAATAATATCCATCTTTCCCACAGATGAAAAGAACTTCATTAAATTATGTGAGAGTTCATACAATCTTCAGAGTAATAGTTACCATTTATACTGAACAACTATTTTTTGCCAGAACCTCTCTACCAGTTTAAACTACCATAAACTGCTTTTCAATCATCTTCTCATGAATACTTCAAACCCACCAACTCTAACTCTATTCCTAATCTATCTCCCATTCCAACATGCTTATGCACTTACTGTTTCTTCCCTCAAGAAAAGAAACTATATAATATTTTAAGGCTATCATGCCTCTCTTTTTTTTTTTTTTGGAAGGGGGGGTGGGGGTGGGTCCAGGAGACTGCAGGAGAAAATGAATGATGAAAAGAACAGAATTCTGGAGTCTAACAAATTTCAGTTATCATTAGCTACAGGAGGAGATCCTGGGGAGCTTATCCTCTCTGGCTCTTTTTTGGGTTTTAACAACACTCAAAGTGCTGACAAAAGGATTAAAATTAGAGAATTTCTTTAAGGGTTCATCACAGTGCTTAGCACTCCATAGGTACTTAATAATTGTTTCTCCTTAGATAAGAAAACCACTCCAACTCTTTCAAGACCGTTTCAAGTTTTCCAATAATTTTATAACATGCCCTAGAGTCACTAAAGAAATTTGTGTATGATTTCTCAAATCTCTGGGTCTATTCCCAGGTTTGGTGTCCAGAAACAAGGAAATCAGAATTTCTTCCATTATTAAAAAGTCCTTCCACCATCACTTCAAGAGCTTTTGATGGGATAAGAAAATGTGATGTGGAGCAGAGTACCCATTTAAATTCCTTGATTTTTCCTCTCCTGTAAAATATAAAGCCATTGAGAGTTTCAAAATGTATATCCTAAACTATACCTATCCATAGCGCATATAGTAATACTCAAGTTTGGAGAAGCCATCTTAAAATGAGGTGAACTCTGGGGCGATTTTACTATCCTTAAAGCCTAACATAAAAGGACTGTGTTCAGTTCTCATTCCACTCTTAGCTGTCTAAATGTGCATATGTACCAAAACACAATCACTGAAAACTAATCATTCAGCTTCCCTATAATTAAAAGAGTCTGAATGCTACACTGAAGTCTTAGAAATTACTATAATTTGGAGGCACGAAATTTTAAGATCCTCTTTATTTAAGTCATATATAATTCTATCTGGCAGATGGTTAAAAGTACAAAAATACGACTTATTCAAGTGCTTTTTAATATCAGAGAAATTCATAAAATTTGGAGTACAAATGACAATTCTTAATTTTATATTAAATGAGTGACTTTTTAAAGCTATCAATGGCATTTTAAATAAAGCATGCATTACAACAATCATGGTCTTCATATTTTTTAACTCTTAGTAAGATATTTAAAAACTTTTCCTATTCTCTGACAATTTACTTGAGCTGATTGGCATTAAACTTACAAACAAATATGGTTTCATGGTAAAAAAAAAAAAAAAAGGTTTCAAGATACAAACATGAATTTTCTGTAATGATCTAAGCAAAATAATGGCAACATCCTATTCTTCCTCTTATCATTATACCATAATGCCATTAACCATGATCATCTATTGCCTATCTTCCATTTCCCATAAAACAAAGGAAAATCCTAAAATGAATACTAAAGTCTGATGGTTGTGAAATGTACCACCAGGTGAAAACCAGAATGAGCAGTAAATTCACCTGTCCATACATTCAGCCTTCATAAACAAATTAATAATACAGATGGTCTTGGACTTATGATGGTTTAATTTGATTTTTCGACTTTAGGATGGTACAAAAGCAATAAGCATTCACTAGAAACTAGTGAGGCTAAAAGTTACAATGTTTGGTGGGGTAGGTGCATTCAATGCATTTTCATTTTAATGATATTTTCAACTTTTAAAACATTTATCAAAATGTTACCTCATCCTAAGTCAAGAAGCATCTGTAATTTCCAACAAAGCTACCACGTAACTACCAACTAATGTTGGTGGTCAAAGATGATTCTGACAGAACCAAATATCAAACAAGATGAAGGTGAGCAAACAGAATAGTTTCCAATAGCCTTGTGTCATAGTGATTGTTTCATAGCGAAACATCATGAATTTATTTGAAGTGTTTGTGGTAAACACTGATATTAGATACAGGTAAATACTAACAATTTTTAAGGAGTATTTAAAGGAAAATAACCAGAGATAATTTCTAAAACTAACTCATATAATAATCTAAAATGAAACACAGTATTTTTATAATATTTTTAGTCAAATGCCTAATTATAAACATAGATTTAGAACAAAGTTCAGGTAAACTTCTAGAAAGCAAAATTATTTCCCATTAAAAAGGTTATTTTTACTTTCTTAATTTTTTCATTTTAAACATGCACAAAATCATGCCCAAATACAGTGTTATGTCTGTACACATGTGCAGAGTAAAAGGACCAAAATATAAAACAAATGTTTAAAATACAAAGTCTATATTTGGACCATACAGTAATTCTTTTTATTTTGTTCATTTTACTAAATTTTTCATAATTAATCTTTACCATACCATTTTCTATTATAAAAATCATTAAGAAATTATTATGCTTTCCTCTAGGATTTATCCTATCTTTACTGTGAGGAATCAGAAATTTGAAAATTATTTGTATATAGATCAGCACCATTCGTTAGAGCACTTTCAGCAAAGATAAAAAGGTTCTATAATCTGTGCTGCCCAATATAATAGCCACTAGACACATGTGGTTATTAAGCACCAGAAATACGCTGGTGCAAGTCAACAACTCAATTTTTAGATTATTTCATTTTAATTTTTATTGAAATTTAAATACACAGGTGACTAATGAACAGTGTAGAGCTAGATCATTCTTAAAGTTTTAAAATAAGTCAATATTCAATCCATATGCTAAATAATAAGAAAGAAAATTGTCTTATGTTTATAAATGAAAAAGCCCATAAAAAAAGGAAATATCTTGCACTGGGGATGAGCAACACCCTCCACAAAAATCACCTTTACAGCCAGCCTATAGTTGTTTACAGCTAGTAGCTTTATACATCTATAATCCTTTCCACCCACTGGAGGGGGCAGTGAGAACACTGAGAATAAAAATAAGCAGTGCATCATTAAATACTAGAATCAAAGGTGAGCAAAAAGTTCCTCCTACCTAAGCTAGGTAAAGAGCTTGGATGTCTTCCATTATAGTGCCATTTTCCACAACATTCAATATAATTTGTACCTGGTATCTGCTTTATTTTTATTATTTGGAAAATCTGTTATCTCAGAACAGTATCATTAGCTTCTATATCTAAACCTTGATAAAGTTTAGAGTTCATGAGCACAGGCATGTAACTAATTTATTTTTTAATGTTAAGCATTAAAGTCTTTTATGATGAACTTGGCCAGTTCCTAGCTAAAATATGACACTTGCTAATATTTTAGAACTGTTAATTATTGGCAGCTTTTAAAGTGTTTTCAAATTTATTTATTTAAAAGATTAGCTGAAGTAACTGGCTGACATAAAAATGGTAAACTAATATAGGTTTATATACCCTGATTTTATTGTTTTTCATGCCTGCCATGAATGCCCAAGACAGAATCTCAAGGCAATCCTACTTTGGTGTCTCTTCTTTCTGAATGAAGTCCCTCCCCTTCTATCAGGCTCCCAGGTGATTCCTGTCTCCCTCACCAATAAGTTTTGTCAGGGGAGGGGCCATATCTCAACCCATGATCACATAATAGGCACTTAATTTACACTTCTTGAATTGACAAAGCAATGTCACTTTTATTATTTTAGGTTCTCAAATAACCCTCTCTTCTTTGTCCTAAACTTCCATTTCTTAAGACCTGAAAGGATGCTAACAATCTTATAGTTATTTTAAATCACTTCCATTAATGTATAAGGTATAAGTCACTGATGTTTTAAATGAACCAAAACTTTTCGTTGAATAAAAACAAGAATTCAGTTCTACCCATACTTCCTGAAGGCCAGCCAGACGTACAAGATGGTTTAGCAGCTGACTACTTACAACTGATTAAGAGAGTTAAACAGACTACAGATGAACATGTCATCCATAAAATGTAGCTACTAAAAAAGCCTTCATGACCCAAATTAATGAAGTATAATATACAAATCAATACCAATAATCAGCTCAGCAAGGAGTATTCTGACCAGATTTATTATCAGTTCTGAGTGCCACATTTTAACAGGTGGTGATAACAGAGGACTACAAGTTTGGCCAAGAATGGAAAAACTATCATATAAAACTTACTTTAAGTTTAGCTGAGGGGACTCATTAAGGATGTAGTAGCTTTATTGCTCAAATATTTAAAAAGCTGTCACTTGGGAGAGAAGATTAGTTGCACTTTGAGTAGATCCCTTTTCGAGACCCTCAGCAATGCCTGACTGCTTTTAAAAGACCTTAGAAAATTGAAAGAGTTGGAAGCACCTGAGTCTACACCATGTTTTGAAATATCAATATACAATTTTTTAAATAAGGAAAGTTACACACTTAAAATGATAAGCTTAAGTATTACTAATAAGATCTTAATGACGTATCTATTCGTGAACTTATATATCAAACTTCTATAGTTTTCTTTTTAATAGCATTTATTTTTGAAAAGTTAAAACTTACACACCACCAATTCTAAAAGGTATACTATAGGGAAGTCTTACTCCCAATCCTGACCCCAGCCACCCAGTTACCTTTCCCAGAAGCACCAAATGTTTAAAAAAAAAAAAAAAAAAAAAACAACTATACTCATGATTATTTTGTACAGATGCAAGCACATTAATTATCCCCATATGACCTTTAATATTTATGTACTTATATAAACACTGTTCTGTAGCTTGCTTCGGAGTCTAGGTATCTCTAACATCCTTTCCTTCTTCTCTGTTAATGGAATCCCTATATCTAAGTAGGCATGTTTACACAGAATACTGGGATTCCCCAGCCATCCTTGTAGGTGTGGCATAGTTCTGGCCAGCATGCACTGCTTCAACCCCATCTCCCCTAGCTGGAATCATCCCGATGGCAAAAGACACAAGCTGAGAGTGGAGAGAGTAAGGAAACTGAAGCCCAAGTTCGTGGAACAGTAGAGTTCCAGAGCAGCCTGAAACTGACTGCCTCTGAGAATTCTTTTTATTTAAGAGGAAAGAAGTATGTAATAAAGGAGTATGTAGCCCTCTTTCCTTCCCTTAAAAAAGAAAAAAAAAAAAAAAGAACCAGCAGCCTAATGAAATAATCATTAACACATACAAAAGAGGTAATGGGAAGAAAAAAGAAATCTAAGTAATCATCACCCATACCTAACATTTTAGAGAAGATACAAGAACTGTTACTTTACCCTACCTCCTTCACTCTAATTTTCAACTAATATTTATCACCTTTTATTTACATCACAATGAAGTCAATTTAACAATATTTAAGCATATCAGTCCCAATCCTGGATTTCTCAGCCTCTCTGGACCCACCACTCTGCATTCAGTGGATGTTCTGGATGCTACTGAGTAAGGCAAGCATCATGCAAGAAACTAAGGCATGCATCATTCAAGAAACTATCACAACACCTTAAGCACCATTCTCTTCAAATAAACTACTGAAAGTGCTCTGCTACTGAAAAATATTCTCACAGAACTACACTACTGAAATCAAACTAGATAATTTAATATTAGTAATCCAAGTGTTCATAGCTAATATTTGAACTCTTGATATGTATCATGTACCATTCTAAGCACTTTACATATACTTATTCATTTAATCCTCACAATTACTCCTTGAGATAAAGAGACCCTACTTCAGAGATTAGGAAAACTGAAGAATAGAGAAAGTAAATCCTGTGCCCAAGGTCACAGGGCTACAAAGTAGCAGAGGCTGGATTCAAACAGTATGGCTCCAAAGCTTCTGAGCAGTTAAGGTGTTCAACTAGGGCCATGCCTAAGGACCTAAAGTCATTTCCAAGAGAGAGGACCTCTATAGGCCACTCTTCCTCTTACGCTCATATAGCTATACATACATCAGCTCCTTCCACAACAGTACCTCCACACAAGCAGAAAAGCAACACATAAGATCGCCACTTCCTGCTCCCACCATCCCACAGAAGATTTAGCCTCAGTTCTTTACCATGTTTTCTCACCTCGCCTTATTTTAAATCATATAAAAAGCAATCATTGTTCAAAAATACACACACATCCAAATCAAATCAACAAAATAAACCAACTAAAAAAATAATAATAAACGAGTTACCATAATTAAAAGCCACCTGCAGCAGAAAAACACTACTGCTCGTATATATACTACAATTCAGACAAAAAGTGGTGTATGTCATCAGGGAAACATTAAATGACTTCACCCTACTTTGTATCTTCTGAAGTGTATCTCCCCTTAGTTTACCTAATGTTGTTATTTTTTCTCTTTAGTACATTTACCAAAGAAAGGCCAAATACAACTGCAACCAAACAAAACACACTTGGTGATACTGTCTCAACCATTTTGCTAGTTTACCACTAACTCTAAAACCTTTATTGTTGATGCTTGCAGCCAGCCTAATGAAATCTACATTAGCACACATGCACATATACATACCCACAGCTAACACTGAATTTAAAAAAAAAAAAAAAAAAAAAAAAAAAGCTGTTGTATCAAAACAGCTAAGTTATTTTCAAATAATTTGTTCTACATCATGCTAAATGTAAGTAACACTGTGCAGATGGGGTATAATCAAGTACATTATTTACTTATTTATAAAGCCTCATTCAAATTAGGCATGTGAATTAAGTCTTCAATAGTTTTTAAATAGCATATATTTAAATTTTGGAGGTAAGGAGAGTATGGGGTAAAATTTCAGCAGAGTGACTTCTATGAATAAAGCCCAGAGTAATGCTGTGACCTCCCATGCAAAGCAGCAGGCATTACACCCTGCTTTTTACCTCATTTGTTTTCTACTGCACAGGATCTATTATTTATCTAGAGGTAGACAGAGACAATCTCACAAGCAATTATTCTCCCTGTCATTTCAGCTGTACACATTTAATTCAGTGTTCTAAAAATAATACAAACAGAAAGAAAGCCATCTACGACAAAATTATGTACACCAAATCTTTGTGAACTTAAAAACTATATCTATAATCCCTGGTGTAACCTAGATGCTTGCTATAACACATGCAGTTTGAATTAATATTTCTGGTAGCAAAGTATGCATTCATTTGCCTTTCACACATTTCTAAAATACGTGCACAAAAAAAGGAAGTAGCGAGCACTTCATTGGGGAGGGAGAGGAAGACAAATGTATAAGCATGAGCCCCACTGAAAATAACCTGCTTTGATTTATTAAATAAATGAACAATCCTAAAACTAGAGAGCCTGCAACATAGTGAAGGTCCCTCTCCAAAGACAGTGCTTAAAAAATAAATAAATAAATAAATAAATAAATAAATAAATAAATAACTTTTTAACTAATCTGAATATGCTTTCAGACTTTTCTCTACACATACAAACAGTACAAATCTTTGTATGCATTTTTATAAACAATTTCTTTAGATATATTAACTGCTTTCCACGTCAAAACATAAAGAACTATATTAACAACTACACAGCATTTTATTGAACAGTTAAACCATAATTTGTTTCGCAAAGCATACCTGTTGACCAAGTTTTTATGATCATTACACCTAATGAATATAATTTGGCCAACTCATATTTCTTTAAGTTCCTCATAGTTAAATGGAAAGCACAATTTAAGCTTCTGTTAATCTCACCAACAATGCTCACTTCTAGCTCTTTGATACTTTTTCCTAAATATCTATTGGTTGTTTATAGCTTCTTTCACGAACTATATCAATCTGTTCACAGATTGTACACATTTCTCTAATGGATAATGAAGTTTTATTCCCTAAATAATTTGCCAGATGCTCTTTATATATAATATTGTTACAAAATATCTCTTCCAAGTTTACATTTGACTATGAATTCTTTAGTTTTTGATATAAAAGGTTCACTATTTTCTCAAAACCAACCACCACTTATGTTAGGTTCAGAATTAGAAAATCCCGAGCCCCTGACCTGATAAACATTCACCAATATTTTCTTCTAGTGTAAAGAAAGAACCTAATTCCATTTTTCTTTGCTGTGTCATTTTGTACTGCCCTAACATGATTCAGGATCTGTAATTCCCCACATTCCCCATGAATTAAAAAAAAAAAATTAACATACACACACAGCTCTATTTCTCAGATTTATATTCTACACCCAAAGCTTTCCAACAAATGTACAAAGAATGGGTAATTAGAGTGTTAAGACAGAGATAGCATCAGCCTCTTGGGCTGCCAGGCAAAAAAATAAAAACAGCCATGGTGCCAGGGCAGCCTGAACCTCTCAGCCTGAGAGCCTTTGTTCATGTACCATCACCAATCTCAAGTGACTTCGACAGTTATTCTGGTAATTAGTACAAACAACCACTTTTCCATGCATGGCATAAAATGAAAAGAGTTGGGAAGTACTTCCACTTCAGGCCTCCTTGGACAACAACTCTACTGAAATCCAAAATATGTCAGACAGAAAACAGTATCAGTGGAAATAACACAAGGTTCTTAGTGTGAAGGTTACCTAGCAAAAAACGTTAGGATGTATTGTGGAATGGGATAGATGAGAACTTAGAGAGGGGCAGAGGTAAAGTACTGAAGCAACTTTTGCACTGAGGAACATATGACTTGAGTGTTGGGGTTAGAGGCCTCATACAGGGCACAGAGCAAAAGCCAGCGGCCTCCCAAGGAGAGTCAAATATGACACCCTCCCACAACATTGAGACCTCAATGGGCTACTCCTTCGATTTAAGTGTAAATTAAAATATAACATTAATAATTTTTTTAGCTGTATTTTAAAACTGGTCTTGAGGGACAAAGAAAATTGCCCATTCTATAATGGCAATGATTGAAGAAGAAAATCTCCAGAGTATTTGTAACCAAATGTCTGAATTCACTTGACCTACGGAAGATGTATAAACTTAAGGAGAAAGTTTAACTAAACATATTCCTCAACGAATAGTAGTCCAAAGTATAGGCCAAAATCAAGCACATTACTACTATCATATCCCTGGCCTAAAGAAATTACAACATCTCCAAAGAAAATAAGTTGTTCATATTCAAAAAGTCACTAACCATGGAAAGAACAAACAAGCAGAGAAAAGAAGGTGATCAATACATGAATACATTAAAGTGAATATTGTTTAATAAAATTTTAATCTCAGCAAATACAAATGGAATATTTAAAATTGGTTTAAAAAATTGTGAACAGATTTTTTTAAATCAAGATTTATGCAATTGGTTAGACATATCTAAAATATAATATTAAAAAGATTTAAAGAAAAAAGAAAAATACTACACAAATATAACCAAAAGAAAGTTGGCACTGTACCACATACCATGAATATAATAAAGATATAGAAATGAGAACTGGTGCATGAATACAAACATTTAGCAACAGAATAAAAAGCTCAGAAAGACACCTTAATATGTGTGCAAACTTATAACAAAATGGGATCACACAAGTATAGAGGCAAATCACAAACAGGGAAAACAGACTTGCAACATATACAGTGACAAGGCATTCATATTCAGAATATATGAATCTCCTAAGAATCAATAAGAAAAAACACTCCATTAAAAAAAAGTCGACGGCCATGCTACCCTGAACAAGCCTGATCCCATCTGATCTCGGAAGCTAAGCAGGGCCAGGCCTGGTTAGTACTTGGATGGGAGACCATCTAGGAAGATCAGATGCTGTAGGCATAAAAAATAAAAAAAAATAAGGGACTGTAAGCTGATAAGGTCCTTGCAATCTGTGAGATCAACCAAGGGTTGCCTCACTTTAAATACATGCATACATACATACATACATACGTACGTACGTACATACATACACACATACATACACACTGAAGAAAATTTGGCCTGCCATTATAACCTATAAATTGCAAAACAATCAAATTATTTGCTGATTATTTAATAAAGAGCAAGAATACTTCACAAGGGCTCATGTTTCTTAAACTACTACTAGAAGGTAACCCTGCTCCAGCCTATCATAACTATAAATTTTTCCAATATGACTTTGTAAGGTTTTTAACTCAAGAATTTAAAGCGTTAAAATATCAAGCAAATTCAAGTATCTCCCATTATTAATGACTCTTTTAACAATTTGTTCCACTAATTTAAAAAAGTTCATTGGAATACCAGTTCTAAAAGCATATTTTTACCAATAATCTGAATTTAAAAGAAAACTGTCTTAACACTACTAATTTAAAATATTTTCATATAAAATATAAACTATGAAAATGATCATCTAAAATAACATTTAAGTCACTAATAAGCTCATATTCAAATTTCTATTTTAAATCATCAAATTTACTAATTTGATAGTTACAAATATATTGAAATAAATATCAACCAACTAGTCTCAGGAGAAACCTTAAATCCAGCTTCTCCAAAGACATACTTTTGATTTACCAGAATGATATACTTCTTGACATCTCAATCTTCCATTCTATATGAATTTTGATATTTAAAATTCTTAAGTCTTTGGACTTCTGCTTCCACCCAAGATGGACCAAATTTATTCATGAATGATAAAACTAAAAAACTAGAGAAAATGTGTGAAGCAAAGGTCTTCAGTTGTTAGGTATCAGGGAACACATGACAATAATCCTTGAGAAAGAGAAAACAAAGTATATAAGCCATAAATTATCCCAAGCTTACTGTCTAGAAAGACTTTTCAGGTTGCAGCACAGGTATGAGGAATTTTCTTGCCCGCATCAATGCAAGCTGAAAAAAGTGAAATATCTTTACAGTTTCTGAAAGGAAAATAAATTTGTCAACCTACGGTTCTGTACTCAGTAAAAATACTTCTTGAAAAGGGTGAAAGTACACTTTTCCAGATATACGAAAACTGACAGAATTCAACATCAGCAGATCTACAGTCTGAGAAATGTTTTAAAAAATCTCCAGCAAAAGGATAATCATACCAGATGAAAATCTTGATGCAGAACACAGAACAAAGACCACCAGAAATGGAAACTGCACAGATAATTATACAAGATATTTTTCTTACTTTTTAAATGTCTCCTTAAAACACAACTGA
The DNA here is from genome assembly GCA_030015415.1 of Cynopterus sphinx. Classification (NCBI taxonomy): domain Eukaryota; kingdom Metazoa; phylum Chordata; class Mammalia; order Chiroptera; family Pteropodidae; genus Cynopterus; species Cynopterus sphinx. The sequence continues at coordinate 29,744,485 of CM057388.1, read as the reverse complement.
CTCAAAATATCCACCGGGGAACAAAAACAAAAACCTCCTCTAACTAATAAGCAAGTTCAGTGAGGTCACAGGATACCACATCAACATAGAAAAATAAATTGTATCTCTATGTAAAAACAATGAATAACTAGAAATAAAATTTTTAGAATAACATTTATAATAGCTCCAAAAATATTAAATATATAGGTATAATTTTAACAAAGTATTTCAGCAGAATCCATATGCTGAAAACTACAAAACACTGATGAAAATTTCAAAGACCCAAATAAAGTGCTGAGATACCATGTTCATGAATTGGGAAGCCCAAAAGCATTAAAAACCTCTCTAATTAATTTATAGATTTTATGCAATTCCAATAAAAAATAATCTCAGCATTTGGACTGCTGTTTGTCTCTGCATTGTCCAATATTAATAAGAATCCTGCTAAATCTGTTTAGCCAGAATTCCCCATCCTCTGTCATCTCATAGAGATGTCAGATCACCCTGGCCCAACTTCAGCAACTGACTCCCACCCTGATCCTTGGCTATATTCAAAGCTGAATCCAATCTCTCTCCCAAAATCGGGAGGAAGTGACACAGAAACAGCAGCATAATCTTATTATTTAGAAATATGGAGGTAAATACCAAAAGTACAACACTAAGCACTGAAGGTGGTATCTCAGAGGAACAGTGGAGGATTCTGTTTTTCACTATGTGACTTGTAAAACCACTTGAGTTTTCTTTTTTTTTCTTTAACTGTGTGTCTGTGTTTTCTTAATTAAAAAAAGAAAAAGAAAAAAAAACACATGGATAAGACATATGAATAAGGGGCTTAAAAATACAATTAAATGAGGTGGGAGAGTCTGTGGGACTAAATGAAATAAGTAGGTATATTTAGCTAAATAAACTCTCGAAGTGATTGTACCATCTTACACGTCTACCAAAACTGTATGAGACTTCTAATTCTTCCTTATCTTTGCCATTTGGTATGATCACTATAATAATTTTAGACATCACAATGTGTGTGTAGTGGTATATCATCCTCATATGCATGAAATTTTTTAAATGTTAGCAACAGTTACCTGGGTGGTAGTTTGTGAACATTTTATATTTCCTTCTTTATACTTTAGAGAGAAAAAAGGAAGCTAAGAAAGGGGGATATAGATAAAGGTAATTCAACAAGCTTCAAACGCACTTCTCAGTAAGTTAATACTTTGAAATACTGGTTCTTTTCTTTCAATGCTATACCTTTGAGGCAATTTCTTACTATGATTTAATAGAAATATCTGAGACTGTTCTTTGAAAAGAGATGAGGGGACAAGAAATGTCTTTCTTTTAAAGTTTTAAATTTTTCTATTTTGGAATTTGCAAGAGCAGTTTACAACTGACAGCTGTATATATGCCTAAATGTCTCACCAGCAAGCTCTCATTTAAACCTCACAACCACCCTGAGATAGTACAACTTTTAGTATTAATAAAACAAATATTTGAGGAAAGTGAGTCCCTGAGAGATTAGGTAACTTGCCTGAGGTCACACAGTAGCAGAACAAGAACAGGCTGAACTCAGTATAACTTGTAATAAATAACAGGTATCACAACCTAATAGAAATGAATTAAATGAAGAATTTATAAAATAAGCATCAAAATAGATCACAAATGGTAAGGATAAATAACATTTCATAAAACTTTTATTTATTATATGACTGTGTATGTATACTGAACTACAATGTAAAATACATTACAGTGGATCAAGGTAAAAACACTTGAAAAATGCTGTTTTATTATGTTACAGTCCATAGCAACCAGTGTTAAACTCCTAAGCACCTGTATCCGCACACTTTTCATATACTTAGCAGCTTAAAAGTTTAGGGATCTTAGAGATACAAGTTATCTCTGATGTATTATGTTCTAACTTTAAAATTTATATAAATTTGATTGTTTCCATACTTATTTTAATATAAAAACTACCTATCTCCAAAATTCTAAGTAAAACTGATATAGTAAAAATGACAAAAGATATTTAAGTTTCATAAGCATCTATCTACTCTCCAACAATGTCAGTATCAAAGGGATATGCATATATTCACCCAGTTTGAGTAGGGCTAGGTAGAACTGTCTCCTGTTACTTGGTTCACTTCCATCCTAAGAAATGCAATAAATTTTAAGTTATAAAAGTTCTATATTTCTATGGTATTCATGTAGGGTGACACCAACTGTTTCTCTAAACCTCAATGTATTTATAAAATATTCCTGTTCAATTAAAGATTTAAATTATAAAAATGTCTTTGTCTTACAAATACATGCACACATGCAAAATTCAAAAGAAAAACTGAGGAAAGAGCATGAATGGACTATTCTCCATAGAGGAATTACTAGACAATAAATGTAGGAGAAATATATACTTAATCTCATTAATAATGAAATAAAGTTAAAACTATGAAATACTGCTCCTTCACCAGTAAGATTGGAAAAATTTAAACTCAGTGTTGTCCTATGCTGTAAGGAAAGACACTGAAGACAATTTAGTGAAATGTAGACAATCTTTTTCTGAGACATTTTAGATACTTTTTCCACTTGACGCAGCAATTTTCCACCTCTAGATATTTATTCTATACAAAACTGTGTAAAAACACAAAGATGTTTACTGCAATACTTAATTTGCTGCTGTACAAAACTGGAAACACAAATCTTTGTCAATGTGGAATTAAATTAATTGCAGTACAACTATACTTGAAGTACCAAACACTCGTTCTTAAATACAAGAAAGTTGCAAGACAGTTAAGTTCTGAAGGAGATTTTTCCGATAAAGTAATGTTAATATATGCATTGGAAAACAACAGTCCAAGAAGGCTTATGGAAGAGGTTTCTTTAGGAAAATAAAAATTGACCAAGTTCTCTATACACCTTAATATCCTCAGAAGCAATTTAGATGACTGGTGAGGAATTAGGGGGTAAATCCAAATGAGTGATAAATACAAAGAAAAATAATCAAAAAGAAAATTATTAAATTCAGGAGAAAGTAAGTGTTGCAGAAAAAAATAATTATATGGCTCTGCCATATAACTAGAGTTTTACACAGTCAACAAGGTAAATGCTGAACACTGAGATTAAGGACACAGTAGGACTGTGGGAAAAAGGAAAGCCAAATCCTAACTTTCCAAAGTAGAAAATCAATCAAAAATGCTTAAAACTGGGGGAAAAAATCTGTAAGATGTAATATAAGCATATTATTAACAAACATGAAAGTAATTATGATCAGCATAAAGAAGTAAAACTTGGGAGAGAAAAATGAGAAAAGGGGGCTAGGGAATATTGTTCTTATAAGCTTTCCTTTAACTTAAATTATATGCATGTATTACTTTGCTAAAATGTAAAGGAAAAGTTAATAGCAAGTCACAGAAAAAAATATTAATGGCCAGTCACATGGAGGGGCAGCCCCATTTGTGAGGTTCACCATGCGATAAGATTAATACTTATATAGCATCTATTATGGGCTAGACACTATGTGTATTATTAACCCATTTAATTACAATAGCCCTTGACCAAGGTACCATTGTTGTCCCATTTTACAGATAGGTAAACTGAGACACAATGATTTTTCCAAGGTCAAACTGCTAGTAAAAGACAAAGTCGGGATTAGAAAACAGGCTACCTCCAAAGTCTACATGCTTAACCACTATTCTAGACTGACTACAAATTTATTAAGTTGTGAAGAAATAACTAGTTTGGTAGAAGTGGTAAAAGTAGCCACTCACAACTGGTAGGAGAACAAATTGGAATGATACTGAAGGGCAAGTAGAAAATATTCATCAAATTTCTCTAAAACATGAGCTTTCAAAGTGGTGTCAGTACAAAATGACATAATTTCAATGGAGAATGTCGCTATCTACCAAAAATACAAATGCATACACATGAATGTGTGTGCATATTATGCATGTGCATATATATATACACATATGTATTCATCCTTTTAACAGAGAAATTCTAAGAAACATTCCTACAAATAAACATATACAATGTATAATATATATACAAGACTGTATTTAGACAGAAGATTGAAAACAAGCTAAGTATCAAAAGAAATCAGTACACTTACTAGAAATATGAATTCTTGAATCCACTTAGGTAAGTACCCGATGATAACTGAATACATCAACTTGTTTAGAAATTACTAAAAAATCCTTGAACATTTAACAATGACAGTCTCTAAAGATTTTAAAAAGAGGATTGCTAAAGTCCAGTGATTAAGTCTACATTGGTTCATTGGTGATTCATAGAATTCAGTAGTACATTACTGGTTTTGAAAAGTTGACAAAATAAGAAACAAGTTTTATTTATTACTCTAGAATTTCCAAAATACATTTGGTTCAAGCAATCTTTTTGTTGTAAAAACCAATTAAAATCTAATGGGACAAGTGTTTCATGAAATAAAGATAGAAAGCATGCATTTACCACAAGTAAATGTATAGCCAGCCTCAAAACTAGAAATATTTGTGTTTGCATTGAGGACACTGATTATATGTGGCACGTGACCTGAATTCTTTCACGCCTACACCATTCCTTCCTCCCTGTCATGTTACATTATACCTCACATACTACCCAAATTTAAGCAACAAATCTATAGGATATTCCTAGAGCAAAGGTAAATTAAGAACTGTTTTCTATCAAGAAGTGTTCTACTTAAGCCAACTGAGGATAAATACAAAATCGAAACTGAAAATGTATTAAGGATTTCTGCCTCAGGCAAGAATGGAATAAAGGGGATCAGATTTACCCAACCACGTTAATAAACCAGGCAAAACATGTGAAACAATGTTTTTAAGACACTAGACAACAAGTAACAAGTATAGAGCAGTGATCCCTGAGAAATGAGAAACAAATGAGGTAACCCCTATGATTGCCCCCAACTATCAGCCTTAAGGAGTTTCAATGCAACAGCAAAGGTAGGGAAATGCGAGCAAAGTGCAGTCTCCCAGATTCAAAAAGAAGGGGCTAGCAATTTGGAGAGTACACAAGGCAGAAAATAAGAGGAAAGAACTGCAGAAAAAGCACTCCAGAGATCTGTGCAAATTCCCCCTTGAGTCCTCAGACAACACTGAATACATGAAGGTGAAGAAATTACCCTAGAACCACCTGAAACAAACAAGTGGAAAAATCTATGTGGTTCAAACAGTGCCAAAAATAGTTGCTGTTCCCACAAGCCAGAATGGAAAAACCTTATAATACAAGGAACATCCAAAAGAGTCCTCAAGAGTATGCCTCAGTAGCAGGGCAAAATTAGTCCGACTAAAGACTGCTGTTCTCACCTAACAAAGTAAAAGCAAGCCTCAAAATGATCAAACTATTGCCAATTAGCTTAACTGCATTCCAAAACAAAGCTCAAAAATATTTAAAACAAAACAATATCTAGAAAACAAGGTACAGTTCAGTGTTTAGTATCTAATTGAAAGTTACCAGGCATGCGATCAATCAAGTAACTGACTCATAAAGAGAAAAACCAATCAAATGAAAAATTAAACAGAAATGATACATTATAGCATTATTCAAAACTAAATTCAGTATGTTCAAGAAAGTAGAGAAAGCATAAGCATATTAAGGAGAAACAGAAGATATAAAAATGACTCAAACAAAAAGTACAATGCCTACAGTAAAAAAAAATACACTGGATATAATTAAGAGATTAAATACTGCAGGGAAAAAAAGTAATGAATTTTAAGACACAATAATTCATATTATTCAAAATGAGCCAATGCAAGAAGGAAAAAGACTGGGGGGGGGGGGGAGATGAACAGAGCATCAACAAGTGATGGAACAACTTCAGATGGCCTGATATACATATAATTGGAATGCAGGTAGGAGAAAAGAAGAGGGAATAGAAAAATATCTTAAGACGTAAGAACAGAAAATTTCCCAAATTTGGTGAAAACTATAAACCCACAAGTCCATGGAGCTCAACAAATAAATCTCAAGCACAAGAAACAGCTTGAAAAAAGAAATATAAATAAAGTCCTAAAAGCACCCAAGGAAGAGGGGTGGGGACACCTTTGTTCCTCCAGAGAACAAAGGATAAGAATGACAGCAAAATTCATCTCAAAAACGATAAGGCAGAAAACAGCAGAGCAACATCTTTATTAAACATTGAAAGGGAATAAAGGCTAACTTGGAATTCTATACCAATTCCATATCTTTCAAAACTATAGGAGAAATATACATTTTTCAAGACAAAGACTGAAAGATTTAATTACCAATCTTCACTATAAGAAATGTTGAATCCTTCAGGCAGAAGGAAAATAACACAAGATGGGATATAGATCTACACAAAAAAAAATGAAAAGCAACGGAAATAATAAATATGTGAGAAAATGTAACTTTTCCATGTTTACTTAAATCTCCTTAAATAATTGGCTGTTTAAAGAAAAAGTAATAACAATGTACTGTGGTGATGACAAATATAGAAGTTAAATGAATGACAATGTACTGTGGGGCTGATAAATATAGAAGTAAAATGAATGACATCAATAATACAAAGTCCAGGAGAAATGAAATGGACGTGTACTTTAGTAAGTTTCTTATAATATCTATGAAGATGTGTAATATTACTTGAATGTAGACTGAATAAATAAGCATGCACACTTTAAACTCTAAAATAACTACTTAAAAAAACAAGTATAATGAAAATAAGCTAGCGTAAACAACCAAAAAAGAAACCATAAAAACTACTCCAGTAGTTCATTAAAAGGCAGAAACACAGAAAAAGGAGAAAAAACATAGAACAAGTAAAAAGTAAATAGTAAGATGATACACTGATGTCTAACCAAAGGACGTCAGTATCACGTTAAATACAAATAATTGAAACACCCCAATTAAAAAGGCAGGGATAAGCTAGCTGCTGGTTATGGAACAAGTTGGCATACATTTAACTTCTCCCCATAAGCAAATACCTGGAAAAGTATTCAATAAACATTAATAAAAACTCTGAAAGTTTCAAAGAAGATGGCAGACTGTCCAGGGACCTCAGGACTTGAGGAAAGGCCACAGTCAGAGTTCCCTGGGTTTTCTTTTTATCACCCATATGCCCTGAACTGGGCGCTAGAAAGATGAGCAACCCAGAACCAACAGCCATGGAAGGGAAAGGAGGGAATTAATCAAAAATACCACTACCAGTACACAAGCATGCAAGCTAATCTGCCCTTAGCAGCAGAGCTAGAAAGCCCCAGGCTGTTCCAGGTCCCTCCTTCCTCCCCACCCTCCCAACCATCCACTGATGGGGTACTTGACTCATCCTCAGAGGCAACAGTAAAGCACAAGGCCAACCCAACTACTGCTCCACAACCAACACACCAACAGATGATCTGATCCACCTACAGCAGTGGATTCACATCTAGAATATACAAATAACTTACAAAACTCAACAGTTAAAAAATATTAGAAGATTCATGAAGGACATAGACATTCTACCAAAGAGGATATACAGATGGCAAATAAGCACATGAAAAGATAGTCAACTTCATTAGCTGAGTCAAATACAAACTAAACACAAAGTGAGTATATACCTACCAGAATGAAAAAAATAAAAAAAGTAGTGATAATACCAAATGCTGGAGAATTTGCAGAGAAACTTATCACTCATACACTGCTGGTGGGAATTTAACATGGCACAAACACTCTGAAAAAGTTTGGCAGTGCCTTTAAAATCTAAAATTGGACTTACCATACAACCCATGCTCTTAGATATTCATCCCAGAGAAATGAAAACTTTATTTTCATGCAGAAATGTGCATGCAAGTGTTCAGAAATTTTATAATAGCCAAATAAAACTAGGAAATTTACCAATGTCCTTCAATGGGTGAATGGTTAAACAAATTCTGGTATGTCCATACAATGGAATACAACTGAGAATAAAAAGGAACAGACAACTGATATACACAATTATTTGGACAACCACAAAGGAATTATGCCAATCGCTGAAGGATGCATGCTAAATGATTCCATTTATAAAACATTCATGATATATTACAGAGGTGGCGAACAGATAATTGATTCCCAGGAGTCAGGGATGGGTGGAGGGGGAAGTATAGCTATAAAGACAGCACAAGGGAATCAGTCTTGTGATCGTGGCATTGAGTATCTTGACTGTGATTGTAGTTACGTGAAATTACACGATTAAATTGCAAAGTTACACATGTACACACATGCAAAATTGAGTACATACATATATCTGGTGAAATCTGAATAAGCTCTGTGGATTATACCATTGTCAATTTCCTGGTCTTGATCTTGTACTATATATATATTTCAGCAAGATATTAACACTGGGGGAAGTTGCGTGGACAGATACATTGGACCTCCCTGTATATTTCTTTGCAACTCCCTATAAACTGTAATTATTTCAAAATGATAAATTCTAGGAAAAAATAAAAAGAAAAAGGCAGAGATTATCAGTTAGGTATAAAAATCAAGACCTAACTATAAACTACCTATAAGAAATTCTCTTTAAATATAGACACAAATAGGTTAAAAACCAAAAGATAGAAAACAATATACCAAGCTAACACTAATCAAAAGAAAACTAGAGAAATTATATTAAAATCAAAGTGGATTTCAGGGCAAAACTATGAGGTCAGGAATTAAGGAAGGGTCATTTATTTTAAAACAACAAAAGGATCACTCCCCATCAGGAAATTATAAAAATCCCAGGCATTTATCCACTTAATAAAAGAATTTCAAAATATATTAACCAAAAACAACATAACTAAAAGGAAAAAGACAAAACTACAGTTATGGTGAAAGATTTCAACAACTTCCTTTCAATGACTGATAGCAGTAGACTTACAATAAATAGGGTAGAGAAGACTTGGGGAATGCAATCAACCAAGTTGACCTAAATGACATTTATGCCAAAGAATACACATCCTTTTTCAAGAACACGGAAACCGCTTAGCAACATAGACCACATTCTACATTGTAAAGCAACTTTTAAAAATTTTGAAAGTATTCGAATCATACAAAATATATTCTGATCAAAAGAAATTAAATCAGTAATATTTGGGAAATCCTCAATATCTAGATACTAATCCCCTAACACATTTCTTTAAAAACCCATGGGTCAAAGCAAAAATCAAAGGACAAATTTTAAAGTATTTTAAATGAATGTAAATGAAAATATAAAATACCACAATCTGTGGAATGAAGCTAAAGTAGCACTTTAATACAGAAGACAGATCTCCCATGCAGAAGAATTCCAAATAATTTATGTAGATACGCGACCCTCAAAAATGGGGGGTGGGGTAATCTTTCATATGCTGTGATGCAAATGCTACTTTATTTCTGTGATCTTCCTCCAAGAAAACCATAACCCCAATCTAATCATGAGAAAAGCATGACATATACCAATAGAGGTACAACCTACAATATACCTGACCAATAACCTTCAAAACAAAAAAATTATACTACACCTCGGAAAACTTCAATTCTCCCTGCCCAAAGTAATTTCCCCTTTTTATGATCTGTCACAGCATACTGTACTGTTCATGACATACCTCTCTAACTTTTATAAAAGTTATATTATGGCTCAGATCATGAACCATAAATCTTTGTAAATTGCTACCTCTACCTAAATATACTGCCTTTCTCCTGGTATATAAAGCTTTAATGGCTAACTCTGGATTGTGAGGTACCTTTCAATTGTTGATTTCTTTTTAAATTATTTAGCTTATCAGCTTAAATTAATAATTCTTCAAGTACATAAAAAGTGCAGGGTTATACTAACACAAAATGAGATTTGACTAAGTATTATATAAATCAGTGTCTTTCAAACTGGGGTCCACATGTATTCTCTGGGGTCCTAGGTATCCTTACTGAAGATTTTTAATTGCATCTTTTAATTTCTATGATAATTTAGAAATGTCTGATGAAACACTCTCCATTATATTGATGACCCAAGTCCAAATACTGACATACAGTGCTAACTCACGTTTACCTTCACAACTACACTGATGCCAAGTAAAACTACTTTTAAAAGCAAATTATTCAATCTTCAAAAGTGAAAACCAAATGAAACAATGTACAAAATACAACAGGGTTTTTCACACAACTTCCAATAAACAAAAACTGTAGGAGAATGAAGTCAAGCAGTACACAGTAGCACAGGCATGTCAAAAGAACTTGAAATGTCATAACCCTAATATCAAGTGATTCACTCTGACAAAATAACAACATCCACTACTGCATTAGTGTTAATTTTTGTATTGGCTTTAGTTTGATTATTTATAATTGTAACCTGTTTCCTAGTTGCAGCAAAGATATGATAAGGAATTTACTCAGAGATGTTTGAACAAATTTAAGTAACATTTTAATAAAAATAAACCAAGCCAATAATCTCTGCAAGAATTTTTTCTGCATTACTTTTACCCTGGCATGAAAAGCTATTACATTCACTCAAGAATACATCCAGTTTACTTTAGGTTGCCCAAAGGCATGCTAATACAGCTACTACTACATATTTTAATATTTCTAATATTTAAACATTTAACTTTAAAGGCAAACTTAAATTTTGAACATTGCTAGAACATTTACCTAGATATTATTAACTAAACTAAAAAAAATTTTAAACTCATATTAAAAATAAAACAAGTATACTTAACAAGCATGAGGTTAAGTCCCAGGTTCACTATTTAATAATAGGATCTTAACAAAGACACTTAAAACCCCCTGGGCCTTAGTTTCCACCTGTGTAAAGTAAGAATGCTACTACTTCTTCTGCCTATCTCACATAAGCAAGTGTAAGATGAATAAAACCTACCCAAATTACAAATATGCTTTCTTTTCCTTCGGGACAGAAAAGGTCAAATGATAGAAACAGTTAGCTTCAGAAATACACTAAAATATAACAATTTTGTCATCATTTTTAAAAAGGATTTAACCTACATTTGAACACTGACTACGCAGATACAACTTTTCAGACATTATGACAGACTGTGGAAATAGGGAAAGGAATACAAGATCCATGCTCTCAAGGTATGTGTGTGTTGGGGAATAGGGGCACTTAAGATCATTCTAACGTGCCATCATAAATATGATCGCGAAATATATATATAGTACCATGGAAACTCTAAATATCTGGCCAACTGGGGAGTCTAACTGCTTTAAAGTTTGAAAATGTTATTCAAATACAAGTAGGAAGTAATGATTCCTTACTGGATACCTATTATGTGGAAGGCATTGAGCTAGGTAGGTAACCAGATTCAAAAGTAAACAAGACATAAACTGTCATCACAGAAAAAGCAACCAAAAAGGGAAGACAAAACTTAAAAACAGAAATAGACATGCCAGATGGAGAAAGAATGGTGTACTAAAGTATAAAGTACTCAGTGAGGGACAATCTAAGGAAATATACACTAACAAGAAAAAATTTCATTTTTCCTTTATATTTTTCATCCTCTTTTTTTTAACATAAAGGCAGCTAAAAGATTGAGGGAAAATTTTAATTCAGAAAGAAAGTTCAAGGAATTGATACTGGTATTTTACCTCTTATTTTCTCCCCTCAAACATTACTATGGAAACCCATATTCAACTTACAGTACCTGTATTGTATGTAGCACACATCATGGTATAGACATAGGAGCACAAGTGTTGCTCTCCAGAGAAAACAGAGTATTCAATATTTCCAGTCTGTCTGGTCCACAATGAACATTAAATGTATATTTATGGAAAATTCCCTAGCCTTTTTTCAGGGAGAAAGATATCAAAAATATAACAAAACCCTCTCCTCTAGGAAAAAAAAAATTTTATGACAGCAGATAACATTTCTTATCTCCAACAACACTGTAGCATACCAGAGGGTGATGGACACAAGCAATGAAACTGGGCTGTCTCAGAATTTTAAAAAAATGACATTTTCTTTCACTGAAACAGAGGCATATTTTTAGCTACAGTGCTAACATTTTCTAAAACTAGTTTCTGCCCTTTCCTCTGTTGTTTAAAGAGAAGTGGCAACATAAACTCATGACCAGTAATATAAAATAGATGGTTAAGGTAAATAATCTTTTTTTATGTATGCACTATATCACCACCATGCTCAAAATGTTTATACTGAACAAATGACTCAGAGGTAGTAGGTTCAATGCCTAAGAAGCACCCACAATTTGGAACTATAAACTAAAGTGTTGTCTGAGTCTACAGCCATGCCACCCTGAGCAAACCCAATCCCATATGATCTCAGAAGCTAAGCAGGGTCAGGCCTGGTTAGTACTTGGATGGGAGACCATCTAGGAAGACCAAGTGCCGTAGGCATAAAAAATTTAAAAATAAATAAATAAATAAATAGATAGATAGATAGATAGATAGATGATAGAGAGAGAGAGAGAGAGAGAGAGAGAGAGAGAGAGAGAGAGAGGGGATCATAAGCTGACAAGGTCCTTGCTATCTGTGAGATCAACCAAGGGCTGCCTCGCCTAAAAAAAAAATAAAGTGTCTGATTTCCAGAGAAGCCTGGCAAACTGCAGATGCTTCTGCCAACAAAGCATGCAGTAGGTAGGACAAAGATACACCTTAACTAGGTTTACTATTATGGGTCAAAAATTAACATGAGAATGTAAGACAGCAGCTCTATAACTGTCAATTTATACTCTCACAGAGTATTCAGTATTATGCTGGATTCTAAGCTAGCTTTGCTAATGCTACTCACTTTTTCCAACTACTCAAGACAGCATACAAAATGCAAATAAGTGATGTTATCAATAGAGAAAACCCTGAATTGTGTCTGACCCTTTTCTAAAAGTAAATCACAAACTTTCATTAGTAGTTAAGTAATCTAATTTCGGTCTCACAGCTAGTGAGTGTCAAAATCTGGGAGCTAGGATGGGGAAAGATAAGAAAAATAAACATTTTAAAGTATACCTAAAACTCACAATCATCAGAAGTACTACTTACTCCTTTGGGTCTATATTCCCCCAAATAATACTTTTCTCACAATTTACTCTTGACACAGTGCTTGCTGTTCCTGGAATCTCTTCCTTTATCAGCCAAAAAAATTTTATCTGAGACATAAAAAACTTCTGAATTTACATATGCCAGACATCATTTTGACATATCCTAGTCTTGTTCACCAAGCAGATTAGGATTGTTAATTATTAACAACACTAACTTCTAAACCCCGTACACTTTATATGCATTAGCTAATCCAATTCATACAAATCCAGGATATAAGTACAATCATTCCTATTTTACAGATAAGGAAACTAAGCCTTAGAGGTGTCAAAAGGCTTACTTTAAAAAACAATAAGGGCAGATAATGTTTCAAGGTGTGAGTAAACTATATGGTATACTTATTTTTAACCAAAATCATGCATCAATTCACCTCCTGGAAGTAGAAAGTTACAATATGCAGGGGTAGAGAGACAGGGTGACAATCTGAGGTAGACAAAAGCTATTACGAAAAAAAACTGCTGTTGAAATTTTAGTACCTGTTTTAAAAGAAAAATAAGAAAAAGCTGCTTCCCTCTCACGTTTCTTTTGAACCTAGTGTAAATATTCCCAACAGTCTTTTCCACAAATGTCTTCCTCAGCCTTCTCTGTTCAGTAGGTCATTTAGACTTCACCAATATGCAATTCTAGATAATTCCAACTGAAAAGAGAACCTGAGCATTGTGAAGCAGTGTTTACCCAGAGCACTGTTTTATGAAAAAGAAATTTTCCACGTATAAAAAATATGTATGCTGCTTAGTGAATCACAATGTAAAACACATTTCTTCCCATTATCATAAGAGAAAAAAAAATTTTGAAAAACACTGTTTGAAAGGTTTGCCAAAGAAGTAAAAGTAACTTTCATTCCTATGCCATATTAGAGAGTGAGATGGTCCATTTGGACAGATTTAATGACAACTGAAAGCTTCCACTATAACTACTTTTTAAAGCTATCATGGACACGATCTATCTAAGACTTCCCCCATCCTCTTAAATAATATAGAAAACACCAATAAACCATTTCTTTGGTTAAGTTTAACCAATAACCAATTTAACCAATCATTAAGGGAAAAAATGGTTGTTTTCCTGTGCTATTTTAATAAAACAAGACCATTAAGAATTCACCCTAAACTAAGCCTCAAATTGCTATGCTTTTATCTCCTTTATTCTTTTTACATGGTCACTTAATTCTACTACTACACTATCTGACCTAAGTATGCTAGCAATTGGCAACTTCTAATTTACATCTTCTAACCTTCTGAAGGCCAGAAAAATAAATAAGAAGTCACTCTTAGACTAATCTAAACGAAAAATGGATAAACTTCAGTACATGAACTATGAGATATGTTTTGGCTTAGAGACCATTCCTTTTGGCTTACTTCTTGTGCCACCATTTATTCCAGAAAGGATGGATAAAAGTCCTCCAGACAGAGAAGATAATACAGTTAAAATAATAATCATGGGGGGAAGAGAATTAAAGGGTAGCAAGCAAAGGCAATGAAAGCTATTAAAGGGACAATCATACAAGTAAACAAATGAGACTGAAGATCCAGAGTTTTAACCATTATGGAAGACACAAGCAGCACAATGCGTAAGTAAATTCATACATTTTTAGGTTAGAATACTATTCAACAATAAAACTGAATGATATCGTGCTTGCTTGCAACACATGGATGAATCTCAAAAGTGTTGTTGAGCAACAGCAACCAGACACAAGAGTACATATTATAAGATTCCCTTATGTAAAATTCAAAAATACAGAAAACTGATCTATGATAACAAAAATTAGTATAGTTACCTTTAGGGAGGAGGGTAGAAATAATAACTAGAACTGGGCATGAGGTGCTTCAGGAATGCTACTACTGCTCCATTTCCTGATTTAGGGTGGCATTTATAAAATGTGTTCACTTTGTGATAATTCACTAAACTGCCAGCACACTTATGCTATGTGAACTCAGCTGTATTCATGTTATACTTGAATGAAACAAGATTTACTTAAAAACAAAAATCATCATACACAGGACTTCTAGTTAAACGAGACAATTTGAACTGCTGAGTTTAACCTCTGCTCCATCCCAACACCTCTGAAATAAGAGTGAAGGAATTAAGATAGCCACCCTTAAGAACAAACAGAAGTGTGGTGGATTGTACTTTCCAATACTGACTACAACAATATCCCCATCTTACGTGCTTTTCTGCAGTGTGACCTTGCCACTCCCCCATCAAGAGATGGAGTTTCTGACCCCTCCTCTAGAATCTGGTTGAGTTTTATGATTGTTTAGAACAACAGATTAGGTCAAAAATGGCACCTGTGTGACTAATGAAAAAAGGTCATAAAAGAACATGCAGCTTCCACACGATCCTCTTAAATACTAACTCTCAGGGATCCCTGAGTTGCCGAAAAAAGTTCAACTACCCTAAAGCAACCATACTGGGAAGGCCACAAGTAGGCCCTTGAGCTGATGGCTGCAGCTGAGTCCATCCTTCTAGTCATCCCTGCCGAGGTGCCACACATTTGATGAAGAAGCCATCTTGGAAGTAGATCCTGGAGGAGTCCCAGCTGTCTGAGTCTCTGCCAAGAGTCATCATAGCTCAGGCCCCAAGAAGAAAAAAAAAAGACATTCTTGCAGTACACTTTGCAAATTCCTGATATACAGATCTTGTGAACCTTATAAAATAGTTGCTTTGGTACAGTTTGTTGTAGAGAAAGAAACCAGACCACAAAGGGAGAGATGAGTTAGACAAGGTAGGCGACTAAAATTCTGAAAGACAAGCAGATGAAATGCCAATGTCTTAGGTTTTAGCCAACAAGTCAGAAGCCCATTCAAGCAGCAGAATCCTAGAAAGGCCTGAAAACTGCAGGCAGAAGTTGAAAAAAAGAGGATTATGGAAAAACTGAAAGAGAACTAGTGAAACTTCTGTATCTGTTCTAAAACAGGCTGCCAGGGAACTGTCTCACCTCTATTATTTTCTCCCCTATTCCAGCTAAAAACCAAACACTTAATTCTAGCCATACCTGCTAAAAACCAAACACAACTCTAGAGATGCTGGATAGAAACAGAAACACCAAGCACAGATCAAGGTGAGGAAATGGCAATGTAATCCGCTCCCCCATTTTGGCTACCAAAGCACTAGCTACTAGGCTTATGCTTCTTGCAGCCTGAGGATGCTAGCTGTCCAATAAGCCTAGCAGCCTACACAGTAATAGCAATCTTTTAAGAATACGTCTATTAAAAAAAAAAATTAAAAAACTGATCAGTTACCTGTTTGACCACACCATAGCTACTAATGTAAGAGGGACATTGAAAAAAGCCAATTAACTACTTTAAGAAAAAAAAACTTTCTAAATATAAGGGAAAAGTAATCATAGTAAAACAGCACTTGTTTATATAGTCTTCACAATCTAAACATTGATTCAATGCAAAAACATAACACTATGGGGGATGAGGGATATATGGGGGTAAATAAAGCAGCTAAGTGGGAGTTTATCTCCCACTGTAAAAAATAAACTCTAAAATTTTAAAAAATAATACCACTATTCGCAGTATGAAATGTGGTAATAAATTTCAAAAGAAGGAATGGAAAAGGGATGCTTTTGAGGGAATGGAAATACTTTACTTAAATAGTATACTTTTACTTAAAAGTATACTAGAACTCTATACCTTTATGAAATTATATCAATAAAATTATCACTAACAAAAAAAAGAGTGAATTAAATTTAAAAAGAAAAAATATTTTGGGAGCACAAAGAGCAATTGGTTCTACCTCTATAGGATAAGAGAAAGCTTCATAAAAAGGAAAATGGAACCATTTGAAGCAAGTCTTAAAATAAAAATGAGATCATGAAAAAATGAAGAGGAAATATAGAGAACGAAGTTTTAAAGTTTTATGAGGGCCCAAATGCTGAAGAGCATCAGATGCCAGTCCAGTCAACAAGAAATCAAAGGTTTTGGAGTACAAAATTATCATTGAGGAGAATGCAGAGAAGGATTCTCCGAAGAGACCAAAATCTAGAAGTGTGAACAGTACTAAAATACCCACGCAAAGCAAATCGCAAAAAAAAATGTCTAGCCACTGTACTGATACAGATGTGTGTGTGCATGCATGCATTTGTCTCTAATTTTTAAAACAAAAAATAGTACACTTAGAATTTTAAAATGGAGGGAGGGAATATGGTGGTAATTTTATTTTAAAACAATGTAAATATTTTACAAAAATTATAAGCTAAAAAAGCAACCAATAAAATGCCAAGAGCAAAATGAAACAAATAAACCTATGTAGCCAATGGATAACATAACCAGACAGAGAATAATTATTTCAAGTAATTTTAAAACAGTAATTTAACCAAACATTCCCAGTGGAATATATCCTAAGACAACAATAACTACAAAAAATTCTCAGCTACAATGAGTAACCTCATAGTTCATGGTAGTGTTGGTATTGTTATTCTAATACCATTAATGTATGTAGTGCATGATCAAGCAATGTAATGCTACCGTTTTTGAGAACCAATATTTCTGCATAAAACATTTAAAATAGATGACAAAACTGTTGTTCTGAATAACAACTAAAAGATTTGCACAAAATTATAAATTTACCTTTAAAAAAGAACTCAGAGTGACATCAGCAAAAACAATGAAGAGCAAGGATCTCCAACAATTCTTCCTTGATGAGAAAACTGGCAAAAATTGTCATAATTAACTTTTTGATAAGTCTAGAAACTAACCAAAAGCTTTCAGCAGTCTGAGAAAGGTTTGCTCAAGAAAAATGGCTAAATTGTGATTAACAAGAGAGTTTTTTCACTATTTGAGAAAAGTGTCCCAGGAACTGTTTTTGGAAAACAAGGGGTTTTAAGTGTGCTAATAACCATTTGCCTTCCTGAGGCCACTGTTCCACCCTGGGTCCTGAGTGTGAGCTGCAGCCAGGGTTTCCAGTCTCCAGCCAGTCCTGCTCCTTTCACACTTGGTTAGCCCCCACCATCCAGATTGGCACTTACAAATAATTTCATCTATCCTGTTGCTACTGTTTTCTCCTGATAAGGTTTTGTTCAATTGGTTTTTGTATTTGAAAAGCCAGGGGGGCATTCTGTCAGGAACCAAAGACCTCAGTGTGCTCCTAAATGGGTTTTTCCTTGCAGTTGCAAGTTTTATGTCTACATGACCCTAGTTGAGTTGAGCCATTAAATATGGGTATAGACAGAATTTTACCACCTCCTAGATTCTCTTCATATACTCTGCAATATCTATCACATTTTTAAAGCCACCAGCCCATCACTAAATTTCAAAATGACATAGCCTGAAATATTGAATGGTGACATTTAAGTATAGTAAACAAAAAGGTTAAAGTTAAATGTATTTAAGATGAAGTAAAAACACAAAATAAAATTAAAATCACTCCTCCCCCCCAAAAAAACACCCTAGAGTTTTATGGCTTTTTAACTTGCCGTAGTCCCAGCCTCCCCAGCCAGCTCCATAGCAAGTAGACCTAAAACTAACAACATGGATTTGCAGTACAAACCAGCAGCCTGAAAAGCAAGCAAAAGAGACTGAAACTCCCCTCCAAAACCTCATTCCCAGAAAATTCGTAAATATCTGACCTGTCTGATGGTTCCCTGGAGGATCCCACTTGCATAGCTATCTGTTTTTACCCTGATTTGGAGCTTGCCCAGTGCAAAAAGCCTTAACACCAGGGATATTTGTCAAAATATCATTCCAGAAAATTGTTTAACTTCACAGCTTGCTGAAGCAGAGGGTAACAATTAGGGCAAACAATAACCAAAAACCTTAAATGAAAAGGTAGGGTAATGAGAAGTCCATAACAGCTTTGAAAAGATCCAACAAATATGAGAAACCTAATAATTAAAAAGGCCAAGCAGAGATGTAGGCTATGCACATACCCAGGAAAGACCTGAGAAATCCCTAGGATCTGTCTGACCATGACACCTATGCACAATCATGAAAGTGAAGGCTATGGCAGAACTCTCAATTGCCTGCACACGGAGCACCCTTAGCAAAGACTTACTGGTTCCAGACAGTTGAGGAAATCTTTGTCTAATAGTTAGCTAGCTAAACACTAAGATAAACAGTGGCAATACAAGACAAATACAGACTTACAAAATTAGTTCAGAAAACTTACTGGAAACAAAGCTACTCCAAAGGATAGTAACAAACACTAATGCTACAGAGGGAATATTTTGTTTTCCAAAGTTGCTACATTTTATTAAAATGTCCAGTTTTCAACCAAATTTTTGAGATATGCAAACAAAGTATGGTCAAAGAACAAAAAGCAATCAGAAGAAATTGCTCCTGAGGAATCCCAGATGATAGGCTTACTAGACAAGGCTTTAAATCAGCTATTATAAATATATTCAAAGAATTAAAGGAAGCCATGCCTAACAAACTAAAGCAAAGTAAAAGGGCACTATATCGAAAAAATACAGAATACGGTCTTCCTGCAAGGGATTGGTTCCAGGACCTTCTCCCTCCCCATATTAAAATCCACAGATGCTCAAGACCCTAATATAAAATGGCATAATATTTACATATAACCTACACACGTCCTCTCACTTTAGATCATCTCTAGGATACGTAATACAATGCAAATGTTATTTAATAGTATTTATACTGTATTGTTTAGGGACAAATGACAACAAAAAAAGTTTGTATATGTTCAGTACAGATGTAAGCATCATAGGCCTAACTACATAGTACACATGTCACCACCCGAATGCAAAATCTAAACCTGTGGATACAGAGGGCCGATTCCATCAATAAACAGCGAGAAATTACATATATATCTAAAATACCAAATAGAAAGTACAATAACTGAATTCAAAAATTCACTAGAGAGGCTAAATAGCATATCTGAGTAGGCAGAAAGAATCAATAAACTTGAAAACAGACCAACTGAGATTATCCAGTCAAGAAACAGAAAGGAAAAAAAATGAAAAATGAACAGAGCCTCAGAGACCTGTGGGATATCACGAAACCTACCAAAAATTTTATATCAGGCGTCACAAGAGAGTTGAGGAAAGAACATTTACAGAAGTAATGGCTAAAATTTTTTCAAATTTTTAAAGTGTGTCTCATCCAAAAAGCTGAATGAACTCCAAATAGATTAAGCTCAAACAGATCTACAATGAGGCATTATAGTCAAACTATAAAAAGACAAAGAATTTTGAAAGCAACAAGAAAGAAGTGACTCATCATGTACAAGGGATCCTCAATAATAACTGATTTCTTCATCAAGCATCATGGAGGCCAGAAGGTAATATGATATGTTTAAAATGTTGAAAATAAGAGATAGTCAACCAAGAATTCTATAGCCAGCAAAATGATCCATAAATATGGAGAAATTAAGATATTATCAAATAAATTAAAACTAAACTTGTCACTAGCAGACCTGAACTGCAAGTAATACAAAATGTAGTCATAAATGCGGAAATTAAAAAACACTAGCCAATAACTCAAATACACAAGAAAAAATAAAGAGTACTAGATAAAGGTAACTTACCCAGGTAAATATAAAATGCATTTTTGGTTTGTTAAATTTATTTTCTCCTATGTGATGTAAGACACTCAATAACGCAATAATTACATATCTGTGTTAATGGGAACACAATGTATAAAGACGTAACATATGGCAATAACAACGCAAAGGGAGAGGAAATGGAACTATATAGGAGCAAAGTCTTTGTATACATTGAAATTAAGTGGGTATTAATCAGAACTGGTTGTAAGGTCCCAGGGCAACCAATAAAAAAATAATGTATGATAAATTAATGAAAAAGGTAGGATGGTACACTGGAAAATATCTCACACACATAAAAAAAACAGAAGTGGCAGAAGAGAATAAATAATGGAACACATAGAATAGACAAGTAGCAAATGGCAGATGTAAATCCTACATTATCAATTATCATATAAAATGCAAATGAATTGAACACAATTAAAAAGCAGAGATTAGCAGAATGGGTAAAAATCATGAATTAACTACATGCTTCCTAAAAAGGACACTTCAGATTCAAAGAAAAAAAATAGGATAAAACTAAAAGGATATAAAAAATATGTACCATATAAACTGTAACCAAAATGGAACTCGAGTGGCCATACTAATCAGAAAAAATATACATTGAGACAAATATTGTTACTAGGGACAAAGAAGAACATGCTATAATGACAAATTCATCAATAAGATAGAAAAATTTAAAACTTAAAAACAAATATGCACATAAGAGAACTCAAAAAAACTGAAGCAAAAGATGAATTGAAAACAAATATACAATTCAACAATAATAGTTGGAGACTGCAATACTCCACTTTCAATAATCAACAAGAGCAGATCAACAAGGAAACAGAAGACTTGAAAAACACTATAAACCAACAGGACTTAAAAGCCATCTACAGAAAGAACACTTCTCTCCACACACAATAGAACATACATTCTACTCAAGTACAAACTGAACGCTCCACAGGATAAACCACAAAGCAAGTCTCCATAGCTTAAAAGGATTAAAATTGTAACAGCTATGCTAACAAAAATGGAATTAAATTAGAAATTAAAAAAACTTGAGAAATTCACAAGTATATGGAAATTAACACAATCCAAAATAACCAATGGATCAAAGAATGTACAATATTTACCATTCCACATTATGATGAGCATATTACTCAGAAAATAAATCAATTCATTTCTTAAATAGCTAAACTTAAGAGAAACAGAAATTAATCTTTTTTCCAAGGAGATTTTCTATTTAAAAAAAAAAATTCAAGTTTTAGTATCTATATAAATTGTACTCCAAGTTCAAAAAGGACAAGAATCATAAAATTTTAGAGCTGGAATGAATTATAAAAGCCCCCTCATTTAAAATGTAGAATTTTTTAACAAGTACATTGCAAAAATTAGTTATCCTCTGCCTAGAGTGGACTGAGACTTCCTCCCTAGTAAGTTTTCACTTGCCTATTCAACTGAAATTTACAGTGAAATATCCATATGAACCACTTCTCTCCCTTCTAAAAACTTCTGAATCACTTTGTCCATTTCAAGTGTTTTAAGAATTTGGGAATGGGATTTTGCAAAAAGAGTAGAATGTTCTGTTGCATTGGTATATTTGGCATGGGAAACTAAAGAGCAACTGCTATTTGTTTGATGGCAAAACAAAACAGTGACATTCTGTTATAACCCAGCTTATCTTTCTGGTTCATTCTGTATATGTAAATATGTACTTCCTTTAAAGAATATGACAAAGTATTTGATGTTCTAAAGTAAGCACGGCAGTTAAACCTTCTCCCCAAAGTAATACAGCTATGGGTCAAGCCCTGATACAAGGAAATGGCTTTGTAATGAGGATCCTATGTTATGATATTGTTGAAGTTAAGATTTTCCTATGAATTTGATTTTTTAAAGCTTATTTTATTCACATGGCATAATAGCTTTAGGTAAAACGTTACAATTCAAACTTACACTATTATAAAAGTCAATGGAAGACCTAGTTTCACCAAAATGAAGTAGCTTCATTCCTCCCAAGTCCTCTAACAAAAACTCCTGGACATAATACAACAAACAAAGGAAGTATCCAGAAGATGGAGGAAAAAAAGATAGCAGACCTCCTGAAGACAACATAACTTGAGGAATGACAAGGCAGTGAGTTCCTTGGGTTTTCTTATTGCCACACATATTTTCCTAACAGGGTGCTTCTCAGAAGTCCCTAATCCAGTACCACCAACAGTCATGGAGGAAAGAAAGCTCCAAGAAAAGCCTTTATCTCCTAGCCAAAGGATTGGGAAAAGGGCAGCTTATCAACAGAAACCTTTTTAGCAATACCCATCAAACATCAATGGAAAATCTGCACACATTAACATGCATGTGAACCCTCTATTTTCAGTAGGGCAAAGCATGCAGCTAATCTTCCATACCCTCTTCCACTCAGCCAGAGTGAAGTGAATGCAATATCAATCCAAGTTCCCTACCAGGGTAGTGTTGGCAGGACAAAACAGGCAATTGATCTTCTATACCCCCACCACACGGTGATGCTCCAGTTCCCCTGCCAGGATAGTATGGATGGAGCTTAGTAGGAAGCTGATCTACTAGGCACTGCAGAAGGAGGTGCTCCAATAAACCTAATGGGTTAGTGGTGAGACTGAAAGAGATACTCTTCTTCCATACCCTACACTCAGCAAAAGCAACTGGTGTTCAGATTCACCCATTTAAGGTAATGTCAGCAGGGTCAAGGGCTAGCTAGACCTCCACATTATCCAGGAGCAAAGACTTATTTAACAAAGTTTTGTGAGGCAGGATTAGTCACCACTACTTTAAAACACACACATACACACACATGCTTACACACATGGGCCTGACGTCAGCAGGAACCAGTAAGGAGCTGAACCTGCATCCTGGCATCAACAAGACTGAACAAGTGGTATGAGGTAGAGCCAGTCAGCATTCCACTTTCCCCTCATCCCTAGTATCAGCAGGGCTGTGGGGAACTGAACCTCCATACCCACCCAGGAGTGAGACTGAATGAAGCAAAGCTAGACAAAATAGCCAACAATCTGTTTCATTCATTCTCTCATGCCAGTGGTGCCCAGATTGTCCGCTGAGCTTACACCACCCTGCACCTCACATTACCTTCAAGGAAGTAGTACAAAGTAGGTAGCTTCTACTCTACCCTGCAGGATCGGAGTAGTGTGAGTTACCCCTCCTCTTCTCTCTTGCTGAGGAAGCACATCCCATCAGGAAGCTGATCTTACATCTTCCACTCAGAGGCAACAAAGTGGTGTGAACTGGTGCCAACTTTTGCCAGGAAAATGTGAGGACAACTGGGGAGGTGAATTTGCATCCCATGAGTCAAGACAGTATGACTTAGTGCCCTAATTTTGCCAGGTTGGCTGTCAATAGGCCCAGTGAGAAGCTGAACATACACATCCACCCACCCCTTGCATTACATCTCAACAAGGAGACCACTTACCATAAAAAAGAATTAATGGAATTGAGTTCTGATAACATGTTATCCATAAGGTACAAACAAAAAATCATTCACCATGCCAAAAGCCCAAAAAGTACAATGTGAATGAGAAAAAATCAACATATGCAACACTGATGAGCAGGTGTTTGATGAAATATCTGATGAAGGTTTTAAATAGTCAACATAAAATGCTTCAATGAGCAATTACAACTGCTCTTCAAACAAATGGAAAAAAAAGAAAAATCTCAGCAAAATCATTTTAAAAGAACCAAGCAGAAATTATAAGACTAAAAATACAATAACCAAAATAAATACTCTCTTGATGGGCTCAACAATAGAATGGAAATGATAGACAAGAGAGTAAGTGAACAAATCAAGAGACTTTAGCCAACCTAAATGAGAAAACAGGCAGGGAAAAAACCATGACAGAGCTTCAAGGACCTATGAGGCAAAAATAAAAGAACTAGGATTCTTAACAAGGTCCTGGAAGGAGAGCGAATAGTATTTTAAAAATATCTGAAGAAATAATGGCTAAAAAATTCTGAAATCTGATGAAACACATTAACCCATTGATAGAAAAAGGTGAATGAACCCAAAATAAAACTAAAGACATCCACACCAATATACATAATAACTTCTGAAAACTAAAGACAAAAAAAAATATCTTGAAAGCAGCCAGAAAAAAATGATGCATTATTTATAGAGGAACACCCATTCAAATGACAAAAAATTTCTGATCTGAAACCATAGAGAAAATAGTACATTTTTCACATACTGAAAGCACTATATACTGTAAGTTCTATATATGGCAAAAAAATATCCTTCAAGGATGGAGGAAAATAAAGACAATCTCAAAAAAACTAAAAAAAAAATCTTTCTAGCAAACCTATCTTAAAGAATGGCTAAGAAAAGGTTCTAAGTCCACGGCTATGCTACCCTGAACAAGCCCAATCCCCCGTCTGATTTCAGAAATTAAGTAGGGTCAGGCCTGGTTAGTACTTGGATGGGAGACCACCTAGGAAGACCAGGTGCTGTAGGTGTAAAAAAATAAAAAATAAGAGATTCTAAGCTAACAAGGTCCTTGCAACCTCTGAGGTCAATCAAGGGTTGCCTGTCAAGAAAAAAGAGAGAGAGAGAGAGAGAGAGGGAGGGAGGGAGGGAGGGAGGGAGGGAGGGAGGAAGGAAAGAAAGAAAGAAAGAAAGAAAGAAAGAAAGAAAGAAAGAAAGAAAGAAAGAAAGAAAGAAAGAAAGAAAGAAAGAAAGAAAGAAAGAAAGAAGAAAAGAAAAGGTTCTATAAATAGAAAGGAAATGAAAGCAGAAGAAGGCTGGGCCTTCAGAAAGGAAGAAAGAACACTGGAACATGTAAAATTAGGGGTAAGTATAATAGACTAATACACCACACATGAGTTTCATAAATCATATTTGCTGGTTGAAACAAAATCACACTATCTAATGTGGTTGGTGTTCAATGTTATATTGAGAAAATACTTGAAAAACTTTTTTAAAGTAGAAAGGAAGGAACTAAATGAAAAGGAAATTTATGCACTTCACTAGAGGCAGTAAAACAACCATTCCGGAAGATAGTGGTGATAAATTACATATGAATATCACAATACCTAGAGCAACCAATAAGAAATCTATACAAAAAGATATTTTTAAAAATACTACAAATCAAGATGGAATACCAAAACTATATCCAGATAACCCACAGGGAGGTAAGAAACAATAAACAGAGGAATGAGAAACAGAACAAACAAAAATAACAAAATAGCACAGTTAAGGCCTATCATATCAATAATTACCCTAAGTGCAAGTAATCTAAATACACCAACTATGAATTTGGAAGAGTAAATTTTTAAATGATCTAACAATATACCAAAAAAAAAAATCACTTTACAATGAAATAAGTAGATTGAAAGTAAAAGCACAGAAAAAGACATAACATGTAAATATTTTTTTTAAGCAAGAGTGGTTACATTTCTATCAGATATAGTGGAGTTCAGAGCAAGTGAAATTACTAGTAATTTTAGTTAAGAAAAAGAGACATTACATGATAAAAGGATAGACCTACCAGAAGATATATTAAATGTGTACACATCAAATGATAGAGGCCTCAAAGTACAAGAAGAAAAAACTGATAGAGATAAAAATAAAAAATCTTGAATTATAGTTGGAGACCTGGCACACCACACTCTTAGCAATTGATAGTACTAGACATAAAATAAGCAAGGATACAGAACTGAACAACAGTCAACCAATAGGATCTTTGTCATGTATATAACAATCCGCTGAACAGCAGAATATGGGTCCTTTTCAAGCACCTCTGGAAGTTACCAAAATAGGCCATATCCTGGGTCATAAAACAGATGTCGACAAATGTAAAAAAAAAAAAAGAAATTACAGAGTAAATTTCCTAATCATAATAGAATCAAGTCAAAAATCAATAACAGGAAAACAAGAAAATCTCTGAATCTCCAAATACTTGGAACCTGAACACACTATGAAATATTCCATAGATTAAGAGGAAATCTCAGAGGAAACTTAAAATTGCACAGAACTGAAGGAAAATTAAAATAAAACATATAAGAATATGTGAGACACAGCAAAAGTATTGCTGAAAGGTAAATGTATAGCACTAAATTTTTACATCATAGAAAGGAAAGCTCTCAAATCAATTATCCAAAAGACATGAACAGACATTTCACAAAAAAAGCTATATAGATGGAAAATGAAGACATAATGGATGCTCAACATCATTAGCAATCAAGGAAATGAAAATTAAAACTACCATAAGCTATCACTACATACTCATCAGAATGTCAAAAACAAAAAATCATAGAAACACCAAATGCTGGCAAGGATGCAACGAAACTGGAACACTGGCGAGAACTGCTGATGGGAATGTGAAATGGTAAGAGTTGCTCTGAAAAAGTCTGGCAGGTTTTTATAAAACTAAAAATACAATTATCAGCAACTACACTCTTAGGCATTTATATCAAAGAAAATAAGTTTTAAAAAAACACCTGTACACAAATGTTCATAACAGCTTTATTCGCAATAGCCAAGAAACTAAGACTCAGAAATTCTTCAACAGGTAAATGGTTGAAGAACTATGGTACATGCATACCATAAAATACTACTCGGCAGTAAGAAAGGAACAAACTATTAATACCTACAACTTGGATTAATCTTCAGAGATTTCTGCTGAGTGAAAACAGGCAATCCCAAAAGGATACATACTACATGATCCCATTTCTTTAACATTCTTCAAATAACAAAATTAAAGAAATGTAGACTAGATTAGTGGTTGCCAAGGATTAGGAGTATTTCAGGGGGTGAAGAGGTGGATACAGCCATAAAAGGGAAACAAAATGGATGCTTGTCATGGAACAGTTCTGTATCTTAATTGTATCAATGTCAACATCCTGGTCATGATAGTGTTCTGTAGTTTTGCAAGACGCTACCACTGGGAGAAACTGGATAAACAGCACACTAGATCTATTACTTCTTAGAACTGCATGTGACTCTATTCTCTTAAAGTCAAATTTTTTTAAAAAGCTAAAAGAACTTCCATTTACAGAAATGTATTCATGATATCCAATCTGTCATGTGATGTTCATTTCTGTAAGGACAACCACATCCAACAAGATAAAGCAATGGCCAAAAAAACAAACAAACAAAAACCCACAAATATCAGATTAGTAAGGACTCCAGCTTTTCCTTCAGATATTCAGAACCCAGTTATCTTTTTCACAGAATCACAAGTATTTAAAGGTTAGATAATCTTTAAGATAACTTAACAGTAAAAGTTATCCTTTGATGTCTGAATGCTGCTTACAGCACCCTGGCCAATTAGTGTCAATGAGTAAATGTGAAGAACTTCAGTAACAGAAGAAGACTCATTTCATCTTATGTATCCATTTATCATCTTTAAAGATGTTACAAAAAAAAGTTTCTCCTTAAGAGTTACTTAAGATACTCTGCATCTACTTTACAAACTCCAAACCTTTTTAACTGACATATTTATAATAAAAATATAATCATATACACACATACATACTATACACACACAGCAAAATCCAACAATAAAAGTTTACATTCAGTAGATTAGAAAGTGCCTCCAACTAATGCCAAGTGATTCTTAGTACTCTTTGTAACACCCAAATGCCCAGTAACTAACAGTACATATTTATTCTATGTAACACTTATCATTTCCTATCTGAGAATTCATTTAGCCCTGCCGTGATACAAATTCCTAAGTAAACAAGTATACATGGTGATTATATATATATATATATATATATATATATATATATATATATATATATATCTGTGTTCTAGAATTAGAAACATCAGAACTGACCTAAGAAATAACAATCTCAGTTTGAAGAAATCAAATCACTAACCTTCAATAAATAAGACTAACTTTCAAATTAATCTAAAACTAACTGAACAGTCAATAGTACTAGATTAACAAAGACATACAACTCTCAGTTCCATTATGTGCCTGTATTCATTTGTTATCTGGTCTTGAAGACTTGAGGCTGAAATCAAACAAAATTACAATCTAGAACAAAGTTCCATTGTCCTCTTCTCCTGGATCAAAATCTTAAAAGGATTGAGTCAATCCTAAAAATTCAAATGTACAGCCTCCTAAATTCTGGTGCTACAGTCACTTTGAAATCTCAAGTCCTTCATCTTAACAGATGGTGAATCTGGGGACAAGAATTAAGCGATGTGACTAAAATAAATAGCAGACTCTATGAAACACAGGTCTTCAGTTCTCTAATCCATTGTTCTTCCCAGTATATCACACAGCCTCCCAACAAAACAAGCATTTCGAGTATCCGGGCTGAGAAAACAATACTAAAGATTGTTACTTATGTGAATGGAGCATGTGCTTATAGCTATTTTTCCAGTTAGAGCAATGAGGTCTCTGGGGATCAGCAGTTCATTCTCTTCCCCTATCACCATTTATAATCAATAGAGAATTTGAGAGACTATGTAAAGTGGTCATAGACCACCACAAAACTGCTGTAAAATCCATGCTATTTAGGCCTAACCGGTCCAGAAGTTCTTAAATTTTTCTTTCTCCCCATCATACTCCTATTACTAACACCTCTATCCAAGAGTTAAGAAAGCTAAACTAAATGAAAATAATGGAGTCCACAGCTGGGCTTCAAAGGGATCTATTCACTCCCTGAAATCATATACAAAAAGTACATAGCTAAACTTACCCTCAAAGAATTAATGACCCCAAAAAAGTAAAGTACCATTGTTCTAGCTCCACACCAGTCAATCTTTAATGAAAGTAAAGATATTCAGCTATGACATAAGTTAATAACACACTATGCCCTGTAGCATTTTCAACAAATCAGGAATTCAAGCTTACCTATTTTTCCTTTTCTGTAATAAAGACCAAGAATAAATCAAGAAAGTGAATGATTCCTGCAAATATAAAATATCAGTAGTAAAAACTATGGCTACTTTTATAAATATTCAAGGAGATGATATGGGAGATTTTTTCACTGTAACATCCTTTAAGTAACTTTTCCATTTTGTACTATATGCAAGTATACATACTCAAAAAAATTGCATTAAGGTATTTCAAAAATCAAAGATACGTTCATGGCTGCCATTAGGATGGTGGCAGATGTGGACAGAAAGAAACAAACAGATTTGAGATTTAAGACACAGAAATGACAAGATATGATGACTATTAGGACTTGGCAGGTTAAGCAAAAGGAGTCTCTGGCAAGGGTAGTGGTAACTAACTGCCATTTACTAAGATAAGGATCACCAAAGACAATGATAAATTCAGGTTGGGTATGTTCAGCTTAAAGTGCCTTCAAGACACCCAAATAAAGCAGTCAAGTATACATACAAGTTGAGAGCAGAGTGATTAAAGACAACCTAGAACAGAACCTCCTTTCAAAGGAGATTAAGATGTAGTTAGAGGGACAAAGAAAGCCAAAGCAGTGAGATGTTATAAAAGCCAAAAAAGGCCATTTCAATAGATTTCAAATTTGTCTTTAACTCCCCCCACATTCCTAAACCACAGCCTTAAGTTTAAACTTAATTGTCTTTTCCAAGATAATAACATGTATCTTGTACTGAACACCTTTCTTAACAGACCCAACGTGAGGCACTTTACATACTTTATCCTAACATAAAATGCAATAGCTTGCCAGAAATCTATTACTACTTCAATTTTACAGATGAGAAAACTGAACCTCTGAAAGATGAAAAAAAGGATCACATCTAGTAAGTGGCAGAAGCAGAATTTTACTCTAAAATCCAGGCATTGCCATCAGTACCTCACAACTAGGTCCCTTTCCCCTCCCACTTATCCTACTGTAGCCAGTAATATTCCCATAAAACCTATTTCTGGTCATGTCACTTGCCCTGATTAGAGAGAGTTGAATTCAATGTCTACCCAAAACATCCTGTGGTCTAGAGTGATGGGGCCTTCACATGCTCAGTTACCTCCTCTCATTCCCATGGACACACCCTATACTCTACTCACACTAGGAATTATCACAATTCCTCAAATATCATTTAACTTCATACCTCCAGCTCTCTGACCTTTTTCCTCTTACTAAACTTCTACTAGTGTTAAAAAACCAAGACAAAAATGTTACATTTTTGTGCAGTTTCCCTCACCCAGCTCTCCAGTCAACATTAACCGCTCCAAAATGTTGGGAATTGTGTGGATGAGATAGTTAAAACTACCCATAATCAAAAGTTTTTAAATGTTTTACTTGTTCCATCATTTAAGCACTTTGCATATACCTTAATTACTGTACTTACTTCATCATGTGAACATTCAGTCTGTCCATCTCTTTCCAGGATACAGGGGCAGACAATAGCCTGCCTTACTTGTTGCCAAGACTGGACATAGGCCCTCATTCACAGTAGTTCCATATCACAAATCAACCAAGTAAAACAAAAGATTCAGAAACCTAAACCATTTAACTACTATTATCTTAAAAATAAATTTTCCCTATATATATAAACTATCTAACAGACTCAAGCAACTAAGATTCATTAAGTCCTTAGAAAAAATTCTCTTTTGTTACATATTGTGTAATTAATATTCCATTGCAGAATCCTACAATAATAAAATAACCTCGCATATATTCAGCTAAATGTTTTTCTATTCATTTCCAAAGCAACTAATTCTTAACTTCCATTTGGCAAAAAAATAAAGGCCCATGAGTATTTAATATTAAGTTATTTTATGTATAACAAGGGCACTGTAGCTACTTTTCAGAGACAAAGTGAAATATCTACGGATTAAATGATTTGACTGAGGTGTACTATTTCCATCACAATAATGGGGATGAGGGGCAAGATATAGATGAAACAAGACTGGTCATGAGTTTAAAACTGTTGAAGCCTGGTAATGATTGGTGATGGTCGGTTGGTTAGTTGATTTTCTCTGCTTTAAAAAATATTGAAAATTTTCCCTAATAAATTGTTTTTTAAAAAGAGGATTTAATAAACATAATGTAATAGATCTACAGTCTGAAAACCACCCTTTATCTAAAAGGGTTTCTTCTATTGTTCTAAATTAAAATAATTTAGATGTCCTTATATAATACTCTTAACTATAACAAAGCCCAACCTTCTTTCTGAGAATATTTAGTAGCAGTTATCTTTTATTTATTCTAACACAGATAAAATACCACAGACAAAACTACAAAAAGAATATAAGAATACATTCACAACAGATTGACACCAACAGTTTTAGCAATGTAGAGAAGATAGAATAAAAGAAATGGGTGAGAAAAAAAAAGCTTGTAGAAGAAAGTGGCAAACGGCTCATATATTGGCTGAGAAACCTAAAAGTGTCTAAATTAAGAATTACTCCCACCCTTCCAGGTTTCAGTTCTTAATTAAGTCCCAAATGTCAGCCTGTGCCAAATCAGGCCCAAAAGTCAAGTCATCAATGAAATAGATGCTAAAGATCAAAGTGAAGAATGAGTACAGTGACTATCTCAAAGTCACCTAAAATGCAAAGAAATAGGATCTAACAGGGATACAACTCTACTTCATTCACGCCTATCCCCACTAAAGGACTATCAAGATCAGAAATATCCCGATTTAACAAAACCTTTACACGCATTAGTGTAAAATTCATCTCTAGTCAACCAAAATATAATTGTGGTGTACTCACTATCAGTGTGCTGATCGTATTATTTTTAAAGAAATACATGTTTACAGTTTGGTTTTTACCCAAAAAAAAAAAAAAAAAAAAAAAAAAAAATGCAGTACAGAAATCTATTAAGTATAAAATTTGAAATTTCCTTTCCTCCTCCTCACTGGAGAGGGTTTTGTACTATTTAACTACTTCTCAAGTATCCTTCCAAAACCTTGTCAGAATTTTTTAAACTGACCCATGAACACTCATTAAAGGATCCCAAGAACCCATAAAAGATAAATATTACTACAAAATGAGATCATAGAGGGAAAAAACACACAGATCATCCTTTGAAAATCTTCTAAAAGCTAAAATCAAATTTTTAATGTTTTCACAAACAAAATCAAGATTCCCTACTAAGATTGAAATCAAGAAACATCATCTTCCAGAAACAATCAAGACAATCCCCATTCTATTAATAAGAGCCATTCTACTGAGGCCAAGTCTAGGGTAAAACTTTGATACTCAACTTAGAACTGCACCAAGAGTAAACAAATTAACCGACAATGGGGGTCCCAAGGAAGCAATGCCTTGCCCACCTCCAGCACTACCAATCCAGGGAAAGATGGTCTAGATCATAAGAGTCCCCAGGCATAAGGAGCTAACAGGTGGGATCTTTTTTTTTCCTCTTCTGGGGTCTGATGTTCAAAGTACATAATTTGTTGAAACATATACCTGGATAAATGGAATAGACTGTCTGAACGTTAAGCTAGCCCAGAAACCATTCTGTAGTATCTCACAAATGTAAACACCCCCCACTTAAGTCAGAAGTGTATTGTAAGAAATAAAATAATTTAGTTTTAAGTGTCTGACAGAATGTTACAGAATATAATTTCTCATTAAATGTTTTAAGAAAAAAAAAATACATCAGGATACAGTGGGATTCAAGTGCTTTAATTCGTTTTAACCCAGCAACTATCAGTTAACTTTTGAAGTTAATTTTAAAATTTTATTAATCTAAAATCCAGAGGCTGTTAATGTTTAAAATTGCCAAATCAGGAATACACAGTCCAGGAACAGTTAAATCTATAACTGAAAGCTCTAGGAGAACAAGCCAGAATAGCACTCTCAAAGGCAATGTTTCTACTGCCTTTACTTCAGTCAGCTCTGGAATGCGTTTGGTAGCACGAGGGTATTAGAAGTTTTAGTCAGAAAAATAAATGATGTTCAAGTTAATGTGGTGGCTTGGCTAGAAACACTGTAAAGGCACCTCCACCTCTCCATGAACAGGATCTAAAAATCAGCAAACCCAGGAATCCAAATATTCTCCGGAGTGCACTAAGAGTCCCATTCAGTCCTGTTACACCACTGACCAGACAACTGCTTTTGTGCATGCTTGCTAATCACATGTTTATGGGCAGTAAAAAAAATAAAAATAAAAATGTCATTCTAACTTTTAACTTATTAAATTAACCCTTATGATAAATTGTCAGGATACTTCAGTTTTCTTCTGCCACTGAAATCCCTGTGTTAGTCATCCTTTTACTTATCTCCCCCCTCTTAGGAAACTGGTTATTCAATGCAGGTGATGGATATCTATGTTATCTTCATGTTCTCTTCACAGAAGACTATCACTCAATGTACACTCAAATATTTGTTGCTCTAATTTACTGTTGACAAATAATTACCAGCCAATACAGAAAACTGATACAATTATATGTGAAGCTTCAGTACCAGTATATAAGATTGTCAATTACACATTCATTAAACTCCATTAAATAGTCTACAAATAAATACTCGTGGGCCCTAAATAACCTAACCACCATTTCAATTGTTAGACAATACGATGGTGTTTTGGTTACATAAATTAGTTCTCTGGATACCACATTTCAAAAATATTATAAATAATGCACAGTGTTACCAGTCATTAACATCAATTTCAAAGAAGTCAAAGCATCATAGTGAGTTTTAAAGTAAAAATAAACTTAGCAAAAAACCTTTTCAAACCTGCAAAATAATAATGGTACTATGTAAATGAAAACTAAATGTTATATAATCAAGTCAAAATAAGATTTTTCACTCTGTAGGCTAGCCAAGCACTGTACTTTCACTTTGGTTTAAAACCATGGCCCATCACTCCATTTTACCACCAAAGTCACAAAAACTCCTCTCTTTTTTAAGAACCTAAAATATATCTAAAGGTAGCAGTCAAATGTTCCCTAGTCATTTTTATTTGTAATTAAATCTACAGAAAGAGCTATCTGGTGCAAAAGAAAGCCAAAACTTAAAAATGTCTGTATGTATATTCCTGCGGTTCTAATTTGTGCCCAGATATGCAAACATTCAACAATCTTTCACTATCAGAAATTTGTCAAAATTTTATAAATTGTAATAACTGCAAGAGATTTTGTCCATGTAAACAGTAATGACTATAGGTGTTTAGAAGACAACTTTCCAAACTAGAAAATACTTTTTAAAATTCATCAAATTTCAAACACAAAACATGACATTATGCTGTGGCTACTTTTGTAAACTTCTTTAGCACTGGGAATAAATACATCCCTTTAAGTGCCAACGAAAAAGAAACATGGAATACAGAATAATTTTAAACATCAACATCCAAATATTATAACAAAAAAGCCACCTCTAGAACTGACCTAATAATTTTCCCATTAAATCCACATGCAAGCAAACCAAATTTAGGAAAATGTATACTTTAATGGGTCTTAAACTATTTCCATTACCCCCAACATTAAAAATGCCAAGTATTTTAATATCAATTTTCCTAGGGAAAAAAGCACATACATTTTCAAATGGTAAACAATCTGTGACAACTTTTTGGTAGTCCATATTTTTTTATTAATTAACAGAATTACAAAAAAATTCCAATAAGATATTTAGAACAAACTTTAAAATGATATAAAGATACTTCAGTATGAAATTACGTATTTTATAAAACTATGTATTTTAACAACAGCTCCCTGTCACAGACAAGATTCCCCAGCCCTGATATGTGAAAAATGTAAAGGATTAAGAAGTACAAATTGCCAGTTATGAAAATAAGTCACGGAGATGTAAAATACAGTGTAGAGAATATAATAAATAATACTGTAATAACTGTGTATGGTACCAGATGAGTAAAAGACTTACCAAGATGATCACTTTGTAAGGTATTAAATGTCTAATCACAACGTTGTAAACCTGAAACTAATATACTGTGTTGTGAACTGTAATTGAAAAATAAAAACTTTTAATTATAGTAAAGCCTTAGTATTAAAAAAGGAAAAAGATTCCCCAGCCCTTTAGCATATTACTCTAAATATACTTTATAATATTGCCACATTTATTTATACTCTTACCCTTACCATATTTATGCTACACATTACTATATATTAAATACTTCAACTCAAATCCTTATCTAATTGAAAACAAGATTAACCCAAAAGGTTTTCGGATACTAAAAAAATTGCCATAATTTGTTAATGTCTCAGTTCTTCACTACTTTTTAGTAACTCCACTATAATTAAAAAGTAAGAATCTTGAATTATTGTATTACCAAAAGATTAATGATCAACATTAGTTTAAAGAACAAAGTGGTCTAAGATTATGCTATATTTCAAGAACTCTGATTAAGTAACCACCTGCTGTTTACAGTCTTTCAAATATAAAGATATTACAATAATATGCTGAATTACTATTTACCTTTTTAATCCAAAACCCCAAGCAGTATATATCAAATGGCAAAGATATGAACAAAACTTCTTTCAATCAATGAATCTTACAAAAATATTCAGACACTACGAGAAATCAACAGTTTGGATTAAGTATCCTTACACCTGGAAAAGGAACATATCAGTTCAGGGGCAGGTTAAGAGACACTTATAAAATGTTTTAAACTTTCCAAAGCTTTTAAATCAAGCGTTATCTTTAAAACCTATAAATTTGAAAGAAAAGATCTAATAACATATATAGGAATAAAAATTTTCAAAAATAAGTAGTAATAGCTAAGTTTCTGTCAAAAAAAAATGTATACAAGGTGCAGACTAAATTTGTGGGGGTGGAGGGGGATGACATAAACCATAGTAAAAAAATGAATCCTGGGATTCAATTCCATTATCTACCCTTAACTAAGTAGCCTGAAACTACCCTAACAAAGGCTAACTGTTGTTTTTGAGACTTTCAAAGAATAAGAACTCTGAAATCAACATAGCTCAACATTACACACACACACACACACACACACACACACACACACCCCACACACACACACACACAAAGGTACTGTTTCCCAGGACTGTTCGAAGACAGACAAAACTAAAAAATTCAATACTTCTTATATAGCAGGCCTTCAGCTCATCCATTCTATTCAGAAACCAATTCAAACACACAGTGTGAGGTTATATAATGTCAAGCTTTACACTACACGTTTCACTGATATGTTCTGTCTCATATAGATGGCAACCAAGCACACACTTTAAAACGTTTTAATATTAAGGTTAATGAGACTTAATCTAAATAGGTAGGACCTCACAAGCATTAAGTCCAAAGTAATTAAAAATTTTTTTCTTTATCACAACAAAATACTAGGTTATCAAATTACCCAGTATTTTATGAAGCCTTAATTCTCCCCCAAAACATAATGAAGCTTCCCAAGTTTATCATTTTTAAAATGTCACTAGTCAATCAAGAAAGTAACTCACTTTCACAAAAATTTTCAAAATGTTTGGTTCTTTAAAATGTAAACTTAGTAGTGAATAACTACAGGGTTCACTACTACAATCTGAAATCCAGTATTAAGCATCATCCACTATAATTCCACCTAAATACAAGCAAGCATTCTGAGACATGAAATCTTTAACATTTTGCACATTATCCACATAAAATAAGATTCCATTTTTTCATTACTGTAATCAAAAGCAACCAAATGAATTATCTTTGCAAACAATTTAGAAGCCTTTATAAGACCATCATTATTCACTCTAAAATAATGCTCCTTAAATCTAAATATTTTGTTTAATCTTTTTGAATAACAATTTTGACAGTAGTCAAGTATTTTTAACTATTTTAAATACTCAGATTGAAATTGTTTTTTCAAGGCTTACATCACTAATGCTTAAATCATTTCAGTCATTATTCTTTTTTCCAGCGATAATTTTAATGAAACCAATTAATACCCACATAGTCAAAGTTTAATTCAAGTTATCTGTATCGGATGAAGAGATTGAATTTACTGAAAAGAATTATTTCTGTTTAGCTTTCTAGTCATTATTTGTGATTGAAACTCCTTATACTTAGCTTCTTTGAAACAAAAACAGGAAAAGTTTGAATTACTGATAAACGGAGTGACTGTACTAAACCAAACTACAGACAAAAATTTGGGACAACTAAACACAAAAAAATCAACTTAAGAATAAAATGCTAGGCTTTGGTCATTGCAAACTTCCTTCTCAACTGCAACAAAAAGCTAAGTGTCAAATGTAAAGCTACTTATTTCGGGTAGAAAAGAAAATGTCTAATGGATGCAATACCTATCACACACTCCAAGTTTCAGGGTCCCAATCAAGAAAAAAGCATACAAACATCATTTCACTCAGATTTTGGTCAGGAGACACACACTGATGCAGGCTGATCGAGACTCCACAGCCTTTGTTCAACAGCTTACGGATGGGTAACTAAATGTGCTACAGGTTGATAAGCATTTACCAGGCTTATGAATGCTCCTTCCAAGCTTCAGAAAGGTACAGGAATTCTACATACAAATAATCTTGGTTAATTTGTATTAAACACCATGGAGCAGCACACTCCGAAGAAGCCTATTCATGGCTACTATTTATTTCCATGTTTACCTCTCCTCCCTCCCCCAACCCCCCCCTTCACTTTCTCCTCCCACCCTGTCCCGCCATCTTGGGCCGATAGGAGCAGCCATTACTTAACTAAATGACAGTGCCAACAACTTTCCACACAAATAAACAGAGGCTACACCCCGAATCCCCGCTGGCCTCCGATGTCAGATACACTGGAAACGAGGAACTCCAAGAAGAAAACATATTCACAGATAACTGCAGAATTTCTATGACAGAAAGGCCCAAAAAGTAAACAAGTCACCTAACTTCAGGTAAAACATACCACTCGGGATGCACGTCAACAGCCTAAAGCAAACTCTTCACCGCCCTAAACTACGTGAAACTTCCCTCTTCTCGGGAGCAGGGACACAAGAAAGCTCAAAATGTTTGGTTTCCAGCAGACATCACGAACAGCCTGCCTGAAGGAAAATAAAAACCAGGGAGGAAAGAAAGTCGGAAATTTGAGGACATGTGCACACATTTACGATCCCTTGACACTAAATAGGCACCTTGCAGATCATCGGTCTACCCCCAAAATGCCAGAAAAGAACAAGCAATTTTGTCGACCCAGTTGAGTTCGGCCCCAAAGCGCTGCCGTCTCCGTTCCTCCAGCTATGAGAGGGCGATTACGCAAGGGAGGCAGCGAGGTATCCGGGGGTGGGGGAAGAGCAGAGCCAGGCAACAGTTTTCCAGAAGCCCCTCAACCCTCGTTCGCTGCCACAATGAGCACTGGCCGGGCCGCGGAGTCCGGAGCGAGCGGAGCACCGGCTGCGGAGCCCGTGTCCGCGCTCCGTCCCCCGGCTGCCTTACCTTGCCCAATAGGGCCTTCGTCCTGGCGCCATCTTCATGAAACCTTACGAACCCGAAGAGGCGGCTGTGAGGAGAAACGCGCGCGTTAGTTAAAGCTCCGGGAAACGCCACCAACCCACCCCGGCCCGAGCCCGAGGCCCCGGCAGCGGCTACGGGCACGGAGAGCGCCAAGCCGAAGTGCCCGCCCCGCCGCCAGAGGTGAGCCGCTCTTGGGCCGCGCGGGAGAACGGCGCCAGCCCGTCCGGAGCCCACCGGGCGGGTGACGGCGGCCCATACCTGTCCAGTCCGCCGAGCACCTCCCTCTCCTCGGCTGTCAGGCTAGGGGACGCCTCCTCGCTCTCGCCGCTCGCTTTTCCCGCCGCCATTTTCTTTTCCTCATCACCGAAAGCGGCGGTGGCAGCGGCGGCGGTAGCGAGCGACACTCCGCAGGATTTCATGGAAACGCAGCGAATTCACAACTCCAACGCCGACACCCCCCCCCCCGGGCCTGGGTCTGTAAAGACGCCCCCAATCTCCGCGCGGGATCGGCAACCAACTTTATCTCCGCCTCCTCCTCCGCCGCGGGCAGCAGCGACGAAAAATCTCAACTCGGCGGCGGTGAAGGCGGTGGCGGTAGGGGCTGCGGAGCCCCCGAGTCGGCAGCGGCGGCAGCTCGACTATAGGGTCACATCGCGGGGGTGTGCGGGGGTCAGCCACAGGCGGGGACGGCGGGAACGGCCGGAGCGCGCGGGGCTGGGGGGGCACGGGAGGTATTTGTTGGAGACACAAACTTCCCCGGCACCAGCACAAAGTTGTTGTAATTGTGTCACACAGCGAACCCCACGCCGCCGCCGTAACCCCTCCCCCCTCCGCCCGGCAAGCGCCGCCAATCGGCGCGGCCCCCTCGCCTCACGTGATCTTTGTTGACTCACGTCAGCCGTGGCTCCACTTAACTTGCTAGCTGCTGGAGCCCCGCCCACGAGGCCGCCACGGACGGGGAGCGGGACGCCAGCCAGTTCTGGCCCGTGGTTGGCTGCTGGGCCCGTCTTTCGGAGAAAAGGTTGTCCGCGAGAGGGAGCAGCCTGTTTGGTTGTGCACGTTAAAAGCACTGGGGCCGGGAATGGAGAGTCCGGGCCGTGTCACTTCGGGAGCCGCGGCGACCTCGGGAGGGGGAGGGGTGCGGTAAGGAAGGGCGAGGCTGCGGGAGCGTGCAGTGAGTGAGGAGGCCATGGACGGCCTTTGCCTGCCGGGGAGTTCAGGGATGGGCTCGGCCCGCAGCTCCAGCAGTCCCGTGCTCCGTGGTCCTGGGTCCTCCAGGCCCTGGTAAAGGTCGTGGTGCATGGCCCCTGACCTCCGCCCTCTGAAGAAGGTACACGCTGTTGGCACCGCTGGAAATAATGGCCTCCGCGAGGAGTGCGCTCGGGGAGCGGCTGCCGGTTCCCTGTCCCTCTGTTTGGGCGCCGCCCTAGGCTAGGCCTGCGCTCCCAGTCCCGATTCCCTTCACTCGCTCCGGAAGTAAAAGGGAAAGGCCTCCGGACCCCGGCTGGAGAAAATGAAGAGTTGCCCACCGGGTCTGGCTCGCTGTCCACGGCTTCCCACCGCCAAAGGTCTGTTGGCGGCACTTTCAGCCCAAATTTTCATGCTACCTGCGTTTTATCGGTAGTTCATTACAGTATTGTAAGAAAAAAGCAGTGACGAAAATTCGTTAAGCCGAATCTCCAGAATGTTGGTATCAATTGCTGTGATCTCAGTGGGGCCTGCATGGAAGAATTGGGGCTGCTTGTGGATAGGCCTGAGGGAAAACATAAGATCCTCATCACAGTTTACAGCCCAGAAAAACTTTCACCTCCACAACATGCCTTAGACAACAATAACACTTTCTTGCTTGACCGTGTTTCAGATGCAAATTAAAGTCACTGATCTGGCTTTCAATCCATAGTGTAATTAGGAGGAAAAGAAAACATGTCTTCA
This sequence comes from Cynopterus sphinx, assembly GCA_030015415.1. Taxonomy (NCBI): domain Eukaryota; kingdom Metazoa; phylum Chordata; class Mammalia; order Chiroptera; family Pteropodidae; genus Cynopterus; species Cynopterus sphinx. The sequence continues at coordinate 29,703,834 of CM057388.1, read as the reverse complement.
GTCCATTACTCTTTTTAAAAGGCAAACGTAATAAGATGTCTTGTATAAGAGATCTGTTACAAGGCACACCTCTAGAGAGAGGAAAAAAATTGATGAATTATGAAGACAAGTTTTCCTTTATAAACATGGACTCATTGGTATACTTTCAATAATGTAACCCATAGACAAGATATATTTAATTTGAATTTCAAAACATAAGAGACAATTCAGTGCTGACTCAGTAATCCTAGCAATATTCAGTGAGAAGCTATGGCAAATCCCAACTGATTTTGCACAGTTTTAAATTGTTCCCCTAAGATTAGTAACTAGACTAACAAACTGCAGTTTTATGTAGATTATATTTCATGTTTAATTACTTTCTCTGAAACACCTCTTCCATTCTTTATGGTATTACTTTTTTTTTTTTTTTTAATGAGTAAGTATAGAGGGCTGAATATTTACTATAGCTAAATTAACACATGTATTATTAACTTTGTCACAAATGATGACCTTCAAAGCCTGGAAGATTTGACAGCATTATCTCCACCACACAACACACATACATGCACGCACGCACACACAAGCAGATACAAATTCTGCCATTATTTGGCCATCTTCCTGGAGTTGGTGGTTCTTGATTCAGGCTCTTTCCAAGAATTATAAGGTGACCCACCCCCAAAGCCTCAAAACCTTGCCAATACATAATCATTACTAGGTATTAGCAGCAGAATTGCACTGAGTGAATGCAGTGGGTAGATTGGAGTCAAACAGACCTGGATCAGATCCTTACTCTGCAGTCTGTGTGACCTTGGGAAAGTTTAGTAAAGTTACCCTCTAAGCCAGAACTCTGTGTCTAGTCCAACTACAGATACTCATCCTCCATTATGAAACATGAGATAATTTTTATATAGTAATATTAGTCCTTACATCACTATGTAATTTTTTAGATCACAAATAGTTTATAATCTGTCAAATGTATGTACAGTAACTATAAAGGTTTAGGTCCTTGCTGGAAAGAAATGGAAAGTAGGATAAATGATTTTATGATTCTATGAAAAGTGAATCTGAAAACCCATATGGAAGGCAGAATAGTTGAACCACAGTAACATGAATTGTGGAATCATACAGATCCAGGTTCAAATCCTAACTTTACGACTTGATAGCTGGGTGGCCTTCAACAAATTAGTCTGGTTAGATTTTCAGTTCCCTCATCTGTGAAAAAGAAAAAATATAGCCAGTTTACATTATTTCGAAGATTAAATGCTATAAGATAGGCAAAGTGCCAGACACATAATATGCATTCAAAGACTTCCAAAAAATAGGAAGATTGGAATTTCTAAAATTCAGTCTAGCTTTCATATTCTGGGTTCTAAATGTATCCATCACCACTCTACCAATCACTTACTCCTTATCCCTCCCAAGCTTTCTATAACCCCAACACATAGGCAGTCCTAATCCACTTTTCTCTATGGCATATAATCCCAACATTGCTACATCTCTCCATTATTCTAAAATTGAACCTTTTATTTCCTAGTACCTAGTACTAATTCTTGTTTCATAATTGTAATTTAATACACTAGGAGCTGGCAAGAGTTATTTGAATTTACTAAGTTGATATGATCAACATATGCATAGATAAATCAGTATTTTAAAATTATATAGAATTTGTATCCTGCTAAGTGATATGGACTAATTTGGGCATAATTTGTAGCACTATTATGTTAATAATATGTAAGTACCATCAATATCAAGAGAAGTCCATTCAATTACAGAAAAATAAATTTCACTTTCTTTAAACAACTAAATACTTAACCTGAAGCATTTAGGAATATATAGTTCATTTATAATGTTAGTACCACATAAACCTATACAGATAATAAAAAGTTACATAACAGAGTCATGATTTATCTAGTCTTAGAACTATACTTACCCTTTAAATCAGGATCAAAAGTAAATTAAAAAATATTTACCAGCTCTTTCCATACTCACTGGCGTCATAAAAATTATCCAATTGCAGTCCAAACACATTGATGTCAAATACAGGGTAACGGTTGAGGGGAATAGGGAGTCAAGTACCGACAGACTTTCAGTTATCACAAAAACTTCATTTGTCAGAATAGCTTTTGGACTACTTCTGGAAGAAGCCAAGACTCCTACACCCTCCAGGAACTTAGACTTCCACCCTCACTAGGCTGTTTAATGAGGCACCTTAAATCAACACCATTGCCATCACCATACTGGGGAGCCTGATCTTCCTCCCCTACTCAGTAATGTGGCATCACTTCTTTTTATTGAGCTGTTGTGAGAGGAGACCTGATGGAGAGTAAGGGCTTTCACCACTACCAAGTAGAACAAGGTCACCACTCTCATGGTGTCAGCAGAAACATGTGGGGAGTCCAAACTCCCATCCACACCTAACAGTAACAAGGAGAACCTCCCCCTCCATAGAGGGGGAATGGGTGGTCTACCAAAGTTGAGTGGGAAACCTGGATTTCCACTCCCACCTGGCAGTATAAAGGCAGTGCTTTCCCCCACCAGATTGATGGTGGAAGGGGCTTGCTAATACACAAGATTAGATAAGATCCAGGGTCTCATAATATGATACCCAAATGTTCAGGCTTCAGTCAAAAAATTACTCATACCAAGAACCAGGATAATCCTAACTTTAATTAGAAGAGACAACATCGCGAACACAAAGGTAAATCGTGTTAAAATTATCTGACAAGGATTTTTAAGTAACCATTATAAAAAATGTTTCAATGAGCAATTATGAACCTATTAGAAAGTCTCAGCAGAGAAATAGGAAGTGTCAGCAAAGAAATCTATGATACATAGAAGAACCAAATAAAAATTTAAGAACTGAAAAATATAATAACCCAAATTAACTCAGTGTATGGGTTCAACATCAGAATGCAAGGAACAGAGGAAAGAATCAGCGAACTTCCACACAGAACAATGGAAATTACCCAATTTAGACAATAAAGAAAATAGAGTGGAAAAAATAATAAACAGAGCCTCAGAGATCTGTGAAACCATAACAAAAGATCTAACACCTGTGTCATCAGAGTCCCAGAAAGGAAGGAGAAATAGGTCAGGACCCAAAAGGTATATAATGGCTGACAACTTCCCAAATTGTTGTGGTTCCTGTCCTGAATTTTTTACTTGGAAAGTAGTATTAATAAATTCTATACTATAATACAGAGTCATGAGTGCCACAAGCTTTGCCCAAATTTCTGTGGATTCTCATGGAAAAGACTTCTTTATTAGCCTAGAGGGACCAGCTAAAGCTCCTAGAGAATAGAAGATGACTTGAAAGGAGGTGGGAGGTGGATGGATTTAGGGGTGCATGTGTTACAGGCAGAGGCAGTGACATATCTGCAAAAGCACAAAAGCCTAAGAATATAAGAGTTCTGGTAAACTAAAGAATTTGAATGGTATGGAAAGAATTGGGAGTTGAAGTTGGAAAATTAGGCAGTACCATGAAAAGTCTAGAAAGGCATACTAAAAAATCATACCAATGGTCATAGCGATTTTTGGCACAGAAATAGTAACTGTAGGATTGCTATGGGTGTTAGTGCTGCTGCTTTAAACAGAAGATTTCTTTTCACCATGGCACAGCAGCTGGCACCAAGCTCAATGAATATTGGGTAACAGGCTTGTCTAGCCCTTTTGAGAGACCAGGGATCAGAAAAACAACCTACAGGCTAAATACAGCCTGCCACCTGTATTTGTACAGCCATTTCATCACACGTTTATGAAATTCAAATTCTGGTGTCCATAACTAAAGTTTTATTGTAACAGAGTCATGCTCATTCATTTATGTATTACCTATGTCTACTTTCACAAAACAATACAGAGTTGAATAGTTGCAAAAGTGAATATGTGGTACTGTCATCACTTCACATGGCTGCTTAGTGCCCTACAAATCACAGCAGTGCTCTTATAACTTGGCAGTGTTTCAAATGCCATGCATGTAACACCGTGACATGTTTTTTATTACAAGTACATCACTATTATGTCAACACAAGAAAAAGAGAAAAATGGACTTCAAATGTCATGTTTTTAAAGCACAGTGGAGTGTGGATTATTTTATCAAATCTGATAGGAAAGCATTTATTATGCAATAACACCAGAGTTTTGCTAAAAGAATACAATATATGTCAACATTATTAGACTACACTCATCACAGTATTCCCAGCTGACAGGAAAGTGACAGTGAGAACAATTAGAGAATTTGAAACAATATTTCATCATGGCAGAATTTCTTCACAAAAATAAAAAATGAAAATGATGCGGCAACCAAAGTAATCTTCTGAGAGGCTCATTTCCTAGCCAAACAAGGAACATTTCCTTAAATTGTGTTTGATTGCAACAGCCAGCCAAAGTAATGTGTCCAGAGGAAATAAATTTAAGACTATTAGTCTTTCAGCTAGAATAATATTTGAAGAGTTGAGGATATTGGGAGGAACATCAAGAATCAAAACACAAGGCAATTGACTGAAAAGTTTTCCTTGACTCTTCATGAGTTAACAAAATACTAATAATACTCAGTTGTTTATTTCAGAAATAAATGCCTTATTTGAAGTAACTGAAGAATTAGCCGGTTTTGGAGCTTTTCTGAGGCCATTAAAAAAAAAAGAATTAGCCTCTGTGAATAGCCTGCATGGAACCAACTACAGGGCAAAATATTTTCAAAAAAACTGAAAAAACAGATTTGGTACAACATAAAGTGGAACCTGCTAAGATGTGTTACAATTGATGGTAGTAAAAATATGTGTAAAGCGGAAAAATGCTTATTTGAACAAATTACAAAGCTTGTGAGAACATAAGGCATTTAAATCCTATGACTATTCATTGTATTATTAATCAGTAATTACTTTGGGGTAATATTTAAATTTGTTATTGAACTAATAATGCCAATAGTAAATTAATTCGCCTTCATGGACTTAACCATTATCAGTTCTGTGAATTTTTATCAAAAATAAAAACTGAATACCCTGACTTACCCTACCACACAGCAGTTCAATGTGTTAGCTGTGACAAAGTTCTATTTTGATTTTTTTTGAGCTCAAGACCAAAATTGAAATTTTTTGAGTGACAGCAGCCTTCAACCACTCTATGCATAGCTTTAGGAATTAGCTTTTACTAAGAACTTGATAATATGTCTCAATGAATTTTACCAATTATAAGGTAAAATGACTCTTATGCATGAAACTTATACAACAGTAAAGTCATTTTGATGACAGCTAACATTACTTGAACCAAAAGTAATCTCAATCCCCTTTATGCACCTCCATGCTCTCAAAAGCTAAAATAAGAAGCAAATGATCTGTTTCTATACAAATTTGCAGCAGATATATTTTCCAAAATCAAACTACAGTTCCAACCATCATTTTTCAGACCTCAATGCAAGTGGAAAGGAAATTTCCATATTTCAAAATTCATTTAATTGTGCAATTGAGGAGTTTCTACCTAACCATCAATCGCAAGTGATTAATCTGCCATATAATGACATACTAAAGGCAACTATCAAGAGAAGAATCTAATAGAATTCTGTAAATGCCTTCTATGCAACGAATATGCTCAATTAAAATCATGCACATGGATTGATGTCAGTGTTTGGCAGTGCCTATCTGTATGGAAAGACATTTTCAAAAATGAAATACATAAAATTCCATTACAGATCAGCATTAACAGATGAACATTTGCAAACTAATCTGATGGTAGGGAATTCTAATTTTGAACACTAATTAAGCAAAATGTATTCCAAAAACAAAGAATCCCATTCTTCTCAGTAGATAGACCTGTATTACCAAAAATTGTACTCAGTTATTACTATTTGATTTTAATTTCATCAATAAAATATTTATGGAAATTTATTTTCTCTCTTGTTATATAAATACTTTCTTTGCCTCTTGGTCTGCAAAATCGAAAATATCTACTACCGGTCCTATGCAGAAAAAATTTACCAAACTCTGGCGTAACTAATTGCTTCCATGGGGGTTTCCAGTTCAAAATGATATATTGCTATTTGCCCCCAAATGTATCCTAACCTAACTTCTCATATAAACCTCCCCAAATAAAAAAAAAAAAATACAAAATGTCACATCATCAAAGACTAAAACTGACAGGTAATCTAAGGCTTGGATCTGGATAAAATTAATGTTAATTATGAAGTAGATGGTCCTAAATGGGTAGATCAAGAAGATTCCGGTCATAGTTTACCTTGGCTTCATTTCCTCAAAGACACTGACTGAATAAGGTAGGAAGCCACTTATTTAAAGCCCATATCCTAACTCCGGATGACCTGCTTCTATCTCACAACGCCCAGATTGGTAACTAAATCAAGAAGAGGTGGCAGTTTCTCTACCCTTGAAGGCTGCTCACCAGACTACTGATCTCTACTCCCACCTCTACTCCATATCTCCCAGACCCCTCTATTTCCTATTTATCAAGGTAGATAAATAAAACAAGTGGGCAGGAAATAAGAGAGAGATTGGGAGGATAAGGGAAGAGACTTAGATTTAAAGATTACAGTCTCTGTAACCATAGCTGGCTTCATGGGAATGCGACCTAGGCAGTTGCATGGGGCCCCACAATAAGAAAAGCCACATGCTTGATTTAATGCTTTGCTGTCACCATCTTGAAATTCTTACTTTTTGAATAAGAGGCTCCACATTCTTTTGTTGTATGTAATTTTCCTGCAAATTATGTAGCTGGGCCTCCCCAAAACTTTAAGCAAAGGACAGCTTCTTAAATGTCCCTGAAAGAAGTCTGTGCTGGAAACTGTACTGTTATGTATCACATTAGTAATGAAGAGGTACAAAAGGTGAAGTCAGACTGTATGTACATTATTGTGCACTCCGGCTACAGACTCAAGGTGAAGATTCTGCCACTACTTCTATAGAAAGATGGTGGGTTCAAGGGTAATGGATTCAATCACCTGTAGACAGACATTGAGCCCACAGAAATCCTGTTTGAGGGTAAAGAGAATAATCACCACAGAGCTAGGGAACAGCACAGCATCTAGAAAACTCAGAAGAATCAGAGGAAATGAGAACTCTTCTTCGCCAGGATCCAGAAGAAAATGTTAGAAACCTGTTGACATCCTTAAACCTTCTGTAAGCGCATCTTGTGTGTGTATGTGTGTACACACACACACACACGCATATGCAGCATGAGAGCAGAACGAATGAAGAGGTGGCACTGAGATGAAAATCCAACAGGATGAAATGAAAAGAGACGGACAGTAAGGAAAATGAGAAAGTACTCTAAAAAAAAGCAGAAACAGAATTAAAGTACACATTGGAGACAGTAGAGAGGAAAATTTATCATGCAGAAAATCGAACTTGGTGTCAAATAAAGCTGATGGTAAGAAATTTAATGGAGTGTAAAAAGGTCAAGTTGGAAACAATGAGAGAGAAGATAATAGCTGTGGAGTAAGAGTGGAGAAAATAGAGAACCAACATGTGGATAATTTGTGTTTCTAAAAGAGGAACAAAGGCAAATGGAAGGGATATAATAAAAATAAAATAAAACAAATTCTCTTCTATTGAAGAGCAGCATACGTTGATTGAAGAGCTCACTATGCCCTAGGTAAAGTCAACAAAAGGGGACCCAGAGCTGGACAAATGATGGCAAAATTTTTAAGCTACAATATTTACATGTCTATAATTGTTCAGATATAAAAGTGAAATCAGATTACCCAGATAAAAAAAAAATGTCAATCTGTCTGACTTCTCATATCTAGAATTTTAAAAAGAAAAACTTATGACTCCAAAATATAATATACATGCCAGTTGTCTTTCAGGTGCAAAGATGTCAAAAAAGCATTGTCTGCTATTTAAGAGATCATAAAATATGTCAATTCTTGAAAAAAAAAATTGGTTTTCAATATTTTTTCAGCCAACCAGGAGATAAAGTTAAAATAATAATAATAATAACAACAACAACATAAAAAGCTCAAGAATGGGGGCAGTCATGGAACAGGGCATTATCAAGTGCATCTAAATTATTGCACCATATCTAATTATAAAACTAAATCTTAATCTCAATTTTTTTTAACTCAAACTAGGTTCTGAATTTTAAAAATAGTAATAAAACTATACAAGTCTAATACCCATGTTAAGATCTTCATGGGTTAGAATGAGGAATGAGGTAAAAATAAAGTGTGCTAAATTCTATATCTCAAAAGTGAAATTCAAAATATGCTATTTCACTCTGGACCCATCAATAAAATAAAAATAAAGAAAGCTTTTGAAAAACCTAAAGTCTATGCTGGGTAATATATTTACTGTATCAATTCAGGAAATAGAAAAGTGTAGTGAAAAGTACAAATTTCCCCTTCTTCCAGGTAGCTGCTTTCAACCAATAGAATAAAATACATTCTAAAACAATGGAGATTAAAACCAAACTGAAAATAAAGAAACTAGCAGAGAAATACTAATTAATAAGTCACAGAACAAAATGGCGTGACACTAAAGATTTCAGATTTTTAAAATGTAAATCTCATATTAAAAGACTTGGTTAAGTAAAAGAAATTTACATATAATCTAGTTACAGGAGATATACCATTAAAAAATGGAATAATATATTATGAAGCAAAAAAGAGACAAAAGACATATTAGACAAATGCAAGCCAAAAAAAGGTGGGGGAGGAGTTAGCAATATTAGAACATCAAGACAAAAAAATCAGACAAAGAGAGTTAATTTTATATTTTATTATATCATCAAAATATATAAAGAAAAATTATTAAAAATTGTATTAGGGGTCTCCAGAGAAACATAACAAATAGCATATAATGTGGATATGTGTGTGCATGCGTGCACACACATGTGCACATACCTCGGAGATATTGTGGGTTCTAGACCACCATGATAAAGCAAGTATTGCAATAAGGTGAGTAATAATCTTTTTGCTGGTGGAGGGTCTAGCTTTTAATCTGTAAAAAATGCAACACCTATAAAGCACAATGAAGTGAAGCACAATGAAATGAAATATGCCTATAAATATTTAGAAAGAGACAGAAAGAGAGAGAGAGAGAGATTTATTGGAAGGAATTGGCTCTCATCATTGTGGGAGCTATCAAGTCCAAAATCTGTAGATCTGCAGAGCAGGCAAACAGGCTAGAAATTCAAATAAGAGCTGATGTTGCAGTCTTGAATCTGAGATCTTCAGGGCAGGCCACCAACCTAAAAACTCAGGCTGTCTGTGTTGAAGTCCTGAGGAAAAATTGCTTCTTTGGGAAACCTCAGTCTTTGTTCTTAAGGCCTTCAACAGATTGGAGGAGGCCTACCTGCAAAATGGAGGGTAATCTGCTTTACTTAGAGGTAACTGACTATAAACATTAATCACATCCACAAATACCTTCACAACAACATCTAGACTTGTGTCTGACCAAATAAATGGACACTGTAGCCTAGCCAACTTGACACATTAAATTAACCATCACAGAAATATAGGGAGAAATTGACAGGGAGACAATAGCAATATAAGACTAATATACATTTTAGTCGTGGGCATATTAAACAGACTAAAAATAAATATAAATATTAGAAATATGAATACCACTAAGAATATACATATTATGTATAATAAGAAACTATGTGAATATACTATATTTTCTTATAAATTATGTAACTAGATGAGAATAGTAGTAGCAATCTGAAAAAAAAGTAATGTTGGAACCATGCCTCACCCTAGGAAATATTACAGATGGATCAAATATTTAAATGTTTAAATTAAAACCATAAAAGTACTTGAAGAGTGATGGGAGACATTCGTAGCATAATCTTAGAGTGTGGAAAGCCTTTCTGAGAATGACACAGAACCCAAAAGCCATTAAAAAATAAATCTGACTAAATAAAAATAATCTCTGCCTGGCAAATTCATTCTAAACAAAGTCAAAAGACAAATGAATTGAAAATATTTGAAATTCGAATCACAAACAAATGTCTCATTTATCTAAGAGATCTTACAAATCAGTAAGAAAAAAATGAGCAATCTAATACAAAATTAATATGAGCAGCCAGTTCACAGAAAGGAAAATACAAATGGATTTTAAGAGAATAAAAGATGCTAGAACTTAGTCATAATGAGAGACATGAGAATTAAAAGTAAATGGAGATACCATTTTTCACTGGTCAGCATGGCATAGATAAGGAAGGAAGTGTGATAATACGCAGTGCTGCTGAGTCTGTGGGAAAACAGACACTTTCTGACATTGCTGCTAGCTGTTGATAACATCTATAGGAATTTATTTGGCAATGTTTATCAAAATGGAGGTGAGCTCTCAAGTATTCTCAGGTAGATGTATCCTCTTAATAGACACTTTACCTCTTTACCAGAACAGTATAGATCAGCGTGGATGATCATGTGATGTCACAGATGTCTCATTGGTAAACAACAGATAGGATGCTAAATGTTTTTGCAGGTAAAAATTGTTTTAAAATTTGAATTGTAAAGAACTGAATGAGTGTGTGTGTTTTAGTACATTCAATTACAATGTTATAACATTATGAGCCTTTGGAATTAAGATATACAAGCTTCAGAAATATGGTTAATACTTTCCTGATCAAGCTTCAGACATTCTGGGTAGATGATCTTTTATTTAAATGTTTGTATATAAATATATACAATGTGTATTTTATTTTTGCTTTTTCAGTCCTCCAATACCTGGTTAAATGACTCTTTATATTAGATTTTTCTCTGATAAAATAACTATCGTGATTTTTTGTTTTCCCCATTTGGCCTGGACTAGTACACAAGAAAATAGTAATTCCAATTAAATCTTAATGGGAATTTTTTAAAAACCCATGATGACTATTAAAATGATTCATTCAGAAAAAAAAGAAAGAATCTAACAACAACAACAGCAACAACAACAAAAGCTCTGAAAAAGAAGCATAACTACAGGGGGGAGGAGGATGTCATTGCTCTAACAAATGTTTCAGTGAAATGAAGTGGCACAAATTTCAAAGAATGTTATACCAGCACTGGAAAAGAAACACTGTAACAAACCAGAAGGAACAAAAGCAGACACAAATATTTATGGTGGTTTTGCAACATCTCAAAATTACTTTTAAAAATTAAAAATTATATTTAAAAATTAAATAACTCCAATTTATACCATATACCAAAGTTAATTCAAGATAGATTTAAGAGTTACATGTCCTACAATGTAATAATTACTTGAAACATGGGTCATTAATAACTGCTAATTCCTTTGAATGGAAGCAAGAAACGGGATATTCAATGGTACAAAAGAATCACACACACAGAGACACACACTCCAGATGTTAAAGTTTTAAAATCCAGTATTTGGTGATCACTTTAACTAAGTGATGGAATGAAGAGACATTTGTGCCTCCTGATAGAATGTGACATGATATCACTTTTGAAGTATTCTAGCAAAAAATATTTAATCCAAATCTATTAAAACTTCTAGGCCAAACTTCCAATTTAAAGAAAATGTAGGTGGTAAAGGAACAAGTAAAACAAAAATAGCAGGAGAGAGCAATTGGACAAATCTAGAGTGCTGGACATTATACCACAAAATTGTTCTAGACGCATCAAAAAGACAATGTCAGAGGGTAAAAAGAGCAGAGAAGAATTATTCTAGATTAAAAGAAATACAATAATGAAATACAGTGTGTGACCTTGATTACACCCTGGTTAGGGAAGAAAACAGCTATAAAAGACATTTTGAGCATAAGTGGGAAATTTTAAATATGAACTGAGTATGAGGGAATTTTTATTACGTAATTGGCTGAGATTTGAGAATGATATTGCATGTATTGTATGTAGGAGAATGTCCTTATTCTTAGGTGATGCATTTTGAATATTCAAGGGTGAAGTGACATGGTATCTGCAACTTACTTCCAAATGCATGAGAAAACGTATTATATTAAAAGAGAGAAAGCAAATATGACAAAAGACCAACAACTGATTGACCTAAGTGGAGCCAATGTGAGTGCTCATTGTGCTATATTCTTTTAACTTTCTGCATGCTTGACAATTTTTAAATTGAAAAATTGGAGGAAAAGTTTAAATGTGAAAAAATTAAATTAAGAGTAATTAATAGTTAACATCTTTATGATTATTCAGTGGAGAAAACCTTTAAAGTATTATTCAGAAGCAAAAACCATTCAGTGAAAGACTCATAGATTTAGCTACTTACAAAGTAAAACTTTTGAATCTCAAACAAGTATCATAAATAAATGGCACATGATAAATGGGAAAATATACACAATATATTTGACAATAAAAATTGAATGTCCTTATTCTATATTTCAGTTTTTACAACTGAAAAGAAAAAATAAAAGATTTACACTCTGTGAGAAAACTGACTATAGGCATGAAAAAAAGGTTACATCCTGTATGATTCCATTTTTGTGACATTCTGTTAAAGACAAGTCCATGGGAACAAAGAACAGACCAGCTTTTGGCCAGGACTGCGATGGAGCTAGAGTTTGATGACAAAGAGGAAGCATGAGGGAAATTTTTGGAGTCACATAATTGCTCCATGTCCTGATTATGGCGGTGGTTACACGAATCTATGCATGTGTTAACACTTACAGAATTGTATGTCCAAAGAGAGTTAACTCTATGGTCTGTTCATTTATGTATTAAAAACAAAACAAAAACGAAAATACTCACACACAGATATCCCCAAATTTCTTTTAAAAAATGCTTTAAAAGAAAATTTCCATCTGGATTTCTGCCAGAAAGGCTGCTTTGTGGGGGCTCCGCCACACCAGCTCTTGTGTTCTACAAGCCTTTTCTTCCATCTGTAAAAGGAAGTGATCTGTCTAGAGAAGTGGTTTTCATAGCCCACTCCCACCCTGCTCCCCCATCTTCCAAATTGCATCCCTGGGCATTCTTTTATAGAAGTTGGGGTGGGATGGGGTGGGTTTGGAAAGAAAGAGCATTCGGACTCCACTGAGCTATGGACCCACAGATCTGCATCAACTGAAGTAGTTGTATTCTAGTTGTGTTCTTGTGTGTGTGTGTGTGTGTGTGTCTTCTAAAATCCTCTAGATTAGAACACCTGCTCCCCAGCCAGAGCTAGGAACCTGGTGTGTTTGAACAATCCTGGATTCCAAGGCCTACTTCTGAGGCTCACTCACTTGTCCCTTTGGCAAATTCCCCTATGTATCCTGGTGGATCATTGGTGTTGGCTCTTAATGGTCAGTGATTCTAGACAAGGCCTTTGGTAGTCGGTGGGAGAGGGAGGCTGGAATTGTGTTTTTCAATTCCTGCTTGCACATGGATTAAACACAATGACACAACGGGAACTCTGAAAAGATAGAGTCTGAAAGAAACTTAAGCCATTTGTTTTTACAGACAGAATGAGTTTTTGGAAGAGCACCTTATAGACAACAAAGGGCTGTGCATAGATGGGGGAAATGCCATTGTGAGGATGAATGTGCTGACCCCCACTCAGCAAGGCCAATGAGTATCATTAAGAGCAAGAGCTGTTCTTTCCTCTAGACATGGAACCAGACACGTACTAGGTCTCATGCTAAGGAATCTAAACCTTGCAACTACCTTGTGAGAGATGTGCTATCATTGCTTTGACAGGTGAGAAAACAGAGGCTCTGAGAGGCCCCAGATAACAATGAAAGGGGGTGTGAGAAGTGACAGCGTGTCCTGGCCGGCTGCTCCAGCCTTCCAAGCCAAAGCCCATGAGAGAAACTCCTGAGGTCTGGTGTCAGGCCTATTCTCTTTTAGCACTCACCCTGGATTAGTAAATTAATGTCCCTTTTCACACAGAGTGGTGGGAGTTGCCAAGGGCAACTTGAGACCTTGCCATCTAGTACAGCACTTGAAAAAAAATACTTTTAAACTTTATGGAGTGGAATGGTTTCTTTGAAAACTATTTTTCATGTAAATCCAATCTAGAAAACCAGAGTTGGGCCACTGTGGTTGAAAATAAGGACAGGGGTGGCCTGAGATGACCCTATGGCCACCAGGGCTCCCATAGCACCTCATGAAAGCCACTTGTAGGTGTCACTTACTGTGAGAAATTCAGGGAATGCCATGATATCTAGGGCTCTGGTTTTGGGGTAGGAGGAACTGGATGGGACTCTGGGGCACTCACTCCTGGGTTAGTCAGCATCTATCAGGGCCCTGATGCAGGTCCATTTGAGTCCAGCACCACCTTCCCCACCCTCCTCTCTGGCCAGGCCCCAGCAGCCACGAGCATCCCCGCACAAGATAAGAAACTCTGTCAGTATCTTATATTGAATAAATGTTATTCTTTAAAAATTAGGCTTACTGAGCTAAAAACTCCAACAGCTCTCCCTTTTTGCTTGCCCTTCCAAAAGGTATCAGTTTTTCTTCACTGAACAAAGTTCAGTGTCATGTTCAGTGTTGGTAGCATGCTCAGGATCGGTAGCAATGTCAGGGGCTGCCTGACATGGCTCACACAGACATCTTTGAGTGGACCTCTTTTTCGTAGATGTCCGGGATCATACCCACTGGAGAATTGATCATATGCACGGTGTTCTTGCTAAATAATTTGAATTCATAGCGAATAAGCTGTTCTCAAAAGCCGTTGTTGGGCCAGATGATGGGGCGGCACAATTTGGTCCACGTCCAGCAGCGACATGGAGCGGTACTTCATGAGGAAGGCGATGCAGAGGGCGGCAGAGCGGCTCACGCCCGCGGCACAGTGCAACAGCGTGCGACCCTGCTTCATTTCCACGATGCGGATATGATCAGCAATGGGGTCAAAAAAATCGTAAATGCGCGAGCTGTGAGAGTCGGCCACCGGTACCTTTAGGTATTGTATGCCCTCATAGAATGTATTGATAACCTCAACTGAGACATTGATGACAGTAGTGATGTGATTACTAGATAGCATGAGTTTGTTGTTGGCCCCCCGCCCATTACTTATGTACAAGCTGCTGGTTATCTGGGAGAGGCCATGCATCAAGAAGGACTGCCGGACAGCTGCAGCTGAGAGGGGACCTGGGCGTGTTGTCATCAAGGTGGCGGGACAGTGGGTCTCTCTGGGCCGGTTTCGGGGCACCACTCCCACTGGTGCTGGTGTGTTCAGGAAGCCGCCACACTGCAAAGCCTCTGGAGTAGATCTGAGGGACAGTAGACAAGTCACGGGTCACCACCTCTCACCGCCAGTGTCACAATCCCCCACTGCCCAGCCCACTGGTTTCCATGGTAATGGCAGCTTGCCACAAGGAGAATTTGGCCTCCCAGCTAGGCCTTTAGAGAAACCTAAGATCTCTTTTCTTTTTATCTTTCTTTACAGTTGTTTATTTTTCCAAGCCCTATTTTTTTATGTCTTGATGTTTTAAAATGTTCTGTTACTGGACACCTATTTTGTTTCAATTATTGGACCACATTCCTTCTTTCTTTCTATTTAGATATACAAACACATTATCTATAAATGCATCTATTTTATTGGTGGTGTGGAATAGGGTTTACACTTTTTCTACAAAGTAGCAGTATCATATTTTAAGCATTGGCTCATGAGATATGCTAATCTTCATAAACTTGCAGTGAAATATGGGTTTGGCTGGGTTTGGTGGGCCTGCCTGGTACTCCTTTGTTGATTGTAGCCATAGAATTATGCTCCTGCTTACAAACATCAGGACTGGTTTTAAGGGAACATTGCTAACTGATATATATAGCCCTTTATCTATGGTGAGTTGGCCTGGGGTAGACAATTGTGACTAATTTAGCTGTATCACAGTCCTTTTGTGCATATGGCCCAAATGGTTTATCACTTAATTCTACTTCACTTCCTGAAACAACAGTTTAAATTATCTTGTCTACTTTCTTGAAAAAGAATGCCCACATGCTGTGTAAACTACAAGTCATTTTGACTACTACTAAATGTCTCTTCCTAATAATGTTAAAAATTCTGGAACAAGTCAATGCTATGTCATAACTGGGCTAAAAATAGATTTTCAAAAGTTACCCGAGATTTGCATTTCCTCTCAGCTAAGATTTTTGTAGAATTTGAAGATTCAAAAGAATTATAACCTAAAACAAATTTTTTCACACAGCAACTAATAGCTGTGCTACTTCAGACTCACTCCTCATCATTTTGGGTTGTGTGCAAAAGTGTACTGTGACTATGAGCAAGGAAGGATTAAATAAATGCCAGCCTATTTATGAATAATCAAGGAAATAATAACCTGAAAAAACAACATGCTTTTCTTTTTCTCAGTTATCATAATCAGATTATTTTTGCATTACTTA
Source organism: Cynopterus sphinx (assembly GCA_030015415.1). NCBI lineage: Eukaryota > Metazoa > Chordata > Mammalia > Chiroptera > Pteropodidae > Cynopterus > Cynopterus sphinx. The sequence continues at coordinate 29,687,627 of CM057388.1, read as the reverse complement.
AACTCTCAGTCCCCACAAATCTATCTGGGAGAAAACAAAACACAAATACCATATAATGTATAGAAAATTGTTTATGGGGGAGTTCAATCCAGCTAAAATTATTTTAAAAGGTTTAGTCCAACATTTGAGATATGGCATCATGAGGAGCTTTGTAATCTGTGGACTAATGTGGAACCCCTAAAAGAGTGTTAGAGTCTAGTTATAAGTATACACTTCTTAAACTTTAAAAGTGTAGTAAGATTTACCAAAATAATTTCACCCACTATTCTCAAAGACAAGCATGACTTATATTAAATAGATGTATGTATTTATTCTTTCAGCCAATATTTTGTGATGCCCTTTCATCTGAGGGATGTTGAATGTCATAAAACTCCACTATGGGGCTTTTCCTGAGCAGATAATTTGTCCTTTCTTCCTCCTGAGTTTGGAAACAGGTCACTTTCAGATTCCCACCTGTCTTTACTTTCCTTATTATTTAGGGAAGAAGATGTATATGGGACTTGCCTAAGAACACACTCTCTTCCTGCCTCTGAGAAAAGAACCTGATGTCAATAACTAGATAATGTTCAGATTTCTCAATTCCGTAGTAGAAAACCTTTTCCAATCTGATCTAAGTTTGCCTTTCAAAACCCATTTATTCATTGATTCACCAAATTTTTATTAAGAATCTGTTGTATGTTAGGCATTTTCACCTATATAAATCTTTAGTTCTGAACAAGCAAATCAAATATTCTTGGTAAATATAAAATATACATTCCTGCTTCCTTACCTTTGCTCACATCATTCCTTTCTCTTGAGAAATCTTTCTTGCTCCTGTCTTCTTATGAATCTTATCCAACCCTCAAGACTCAGCTTGATTGATTTTTAAAAAGCTTCCACTGAGCATCCAGTTTGTGTCGGGTACACTTCTAGTATTGTATAGATTCAACACAACACACAGGCCCAGATATCAAAGAGCTTACAATTTGATCAGAGAGATAGATAATCATGAAAGAGTCCAGAAGAGAGGGTGATTCATTGTTTTATGTGTGTGTGTGTTTGAGGACTGAGAGCATTAGGGGGATGCCATGAAAGGCTTCAGAGAAAATATGACCTGGAACAAAGCTTTTTGTTTGTTTTGTTTGTTTTATTATTTATTATTCATTGTTCTTTATGTTCAACTTTTTGTTTTGAAAAATTTCAGACCTACAGAAAAGCTGCAAAAATAGAACAATGAACACTTGTCCACCCTTCACCTATAATTCTTCTATGGTTAACACTTCACCACCACATTCCCTTTTTATCTCTATTTAAATATACAAACATATTTATTTGTTTGCTTGTTTCTTTTTGCAGAATCATTGCTTGTTAACTGCATCTACAGCAACACCTTAGCTCTTTGGTGCATATATCTTAAGAACAAGTACAGTACATTCTCCTATGTCACCACAATAAAATGACCATACTCAGGAATTTTAACATTGACCCAACATTATTATCTAATATATAATCCATATTCAAAACTCAACAATCCTCCCAACAGTGTTATCTGTAGCTGCTTTCTGCACCCTCCCCGCTTTGATCCAGGATGGAATTAATAATCACACATTGCATTTAGTTGTCATGCTTCTTTAGTATCTTTTAATTTGGAATGTTTCCAACTCTTTTGTTTTGTTTTGTTTTGTTTTGGTCTACCTGACATTGACATTTTTGAAGATTTGAGGCTAGTATTGCAGAACATCCTTCAGTTTAGATGTGTTGGAGTGTTCCTTTGGTATTAGATTCAGGTGAAATATTTTTGGCAAGAATACTACCAGAATATGTCATTCCTACTACATTGTATTGGGGGCATATGATACCTGTTTGTCCTATTATTGACAGTGATAATTTAGACCACCTTGTTAAGGTGACATTAGCTAGGTTTCTACATTGTAAAGGTAACTTTGCCTCTTTTAACTAATAAGAAATGTGTAGGGTAATACTTTGAGTTTGTGGGATTATTTTTGGATTAGGATTTTGAAAGATGAATAGTTTTCCAGGCAGATAAGAATGGTAGAAAATTCTAGATAGGAAAATAAGTATATAAGAAGGCAGAAATGTGTGAAATGGTGTCAGGAGGGCAGAAAACAACAACTCAGAATTACTAGAACAGACTGAGTGAAGCAGGAATGTGATAGGCAGAGTGGCTAGAGGAGCCAGCAGCAGAGATCATAAAGGGCCTTGCAGCAGTCACTTGGACTTGATCCTGTAAGTCATGGTGGCACACTGGAGTATTTTATGCAGGGAAATGGCATAATCAGAATTGATTTTTAGGAAGTTCACTTACAGCTACTTGGATGAATTTGTAGAGGGGGTGGTGTGGTGGGGAGAAAGGCAACACTTGAGGAAGTAAGAGCTATCGCAATAGTCTAGGTGACCAAAGCTTCATCTACTGCAGACTCTTTTCTGACATGCAAGCTAGGTCAAATTCAAATATAGTTTATTTCCTCAAGTGTACACATAGACCAGACCACATAAGAGAATCAAAGTTCCTATGGATCAGTGCCTGGAGAGTTTTGTGTTTTTGAGGGTGGACAGTGAAGGCAAGAGGCTGATGACATAGGTGATTTGATTTCACTTAAGGTTGTTGGTGGTAAGAAAACCTAAAGGAGCCTGGGATGAGGATACTCTAGAGCTAGTAGCTAAGAGTTACATGCTATGTTGTCTGATAGACAGGTAGAATGGGTGGTCCCCAGCACAAGGCCCTAAGGCAGAGGTGGAAGTTGGCTTCCGTGATTACTCATATGTAGAGATTTTATTATGTTCATTTCATTTCCACATGGGGCTGAGTCAGTTGCACCACTATATACAGCTCGCAGCAAGCCAGCTCTCTATGACTCATTGCTGGGCTCAGTCTGGTACTTGGTTTCTGGACATTGTGGAAGTCTTTAAATAACACCCTCCAATCCAGACTACAGATAATATGAGAAAATGATTGTGACTTATTTATTAGGTGAAAAAAATATATAGTTTATAAAAAGTAGGTACTTTTTTGTAAAGGTGAAATATGTACATATGTGTATAGTCATCATATTTATGTATACATATCATATATATTAAAAACTTATTTATGAATCTTATTCATAGAAGTTTCAGGTATCTAAAACAGTTCTAGGTATAGTAAGAATTCAATAAATATCAGATATTATTTAGTATTATATTTGAGTGGTGGAATCAAAGGGGACTATTCTTTTTTATTTGTCTATGTTTTTCAAATTTTCTAAAATAATTTGTTACTTTTATAATGAGAAAATAGAATCAAAATGTATTTAAACATCATCAACTTTTTTTTTTGGCTTATAAAATGAGCAAAGATGAAAAACTAGTAATACTCCATGGTGATAGAATTCAGAGAAATGGATACTTACTCTCCTCCATTGCCAGGGTTGGAGCTGGCCAAACCACATAATGGTGAGACTGCAGAGAAATGAAAACTCACAGTGATGACGGTGGCAGGATAAGATGCTATGACCAACGTGGAAACCAGTTTGACTATGCACAGACCCTATCCCCCAGCAATTCCACCCCAAGGGAAAACTCTTGCTTATGTGTACAAAAAGATATTTACAAGAATATTTATTGCAATATTGCTTATAATAGTGAAAAAGTGGAGATAATAGAAATGTCTACCAAGAAGACAATGAAAATTTGATGGCATATAATGAATACCATATAAACAACTTTGAAAACAAATGGACTAGAGCTACATGTGTAAATCTGGATAAGCCTCAAAAGTATATGCTATACAAAAAGAACAAGCTGCATGAGAAAATGTGCAGCATGAAGATTAAACACAAGTAGAACAGTACCATATATTGTTTATGCATACATAGACTTGTACATACATATGTGTGTGTGTATATATATATATATATATATATATATATATATATATATATATATATATAGAGAGAGAGAGAGAGAGAGAGAGAGAGAGAGAGAGAGTAAAGGTTAAAAATCCACGTAGGACTCAGAAAAGCCAAATTGAGGATAGTGATTCCTTCAGGGAAAGAATGGGATCTGGGAGGGCTAGATAGGGTGTTTCAAACATCTTAATATTTTAGTTTGCTAAGAAAATATATCTGAAGTGAATATGGCAAAATGTTAAGGTCTGACAAACTAGATATTGGGTACATAGATATTTATTATCATATCTAGCAGACTTTAGGATGGCTTGAAATATTTCATAATAAAAATGAATGGGGGGAAATATACATGTGCTTTGAGCTAGCAAATTCTCCAGTGGCAATTTATTTATTTATTCCAAGGAAATCCTCACAAATGTGTGCAGAAATTAATCTGCTAACATGTTCATTATAAGTATTATTTACAATGTAAAAAACTGGAGAAAAACCTAATCTAGCACTAAGGGCTTGTTTAACTAGATTATGAAACCTCAATAAGGTAAAATATAATGCAGCTCTTAAAGTGATAATGTAGAATAATATTTATTGACATGGAGAAATTTCAGAATATTTCATTAATAAAAATACTATAAAAGTTTGATATAAATTTATAAAACAAAGTAATATCTATTTATATATGTAGATTCACGAATAGAAAAAACAAAGAAGGATATACACAAAACCGTCCACAATCTCTGGGTAATGTTATAGCAGAAGCTTTTTATTTCATGAATTTGTTAAAACTTTATATGATAAATGTATAATAGTTTTATAACTAGAAAAACTATATATTTTAAAAAAAGACTAATAAAATGGTTTGAGACATAAAATGGAATGGGACAAAAAGTTAGCAGTTGCAGATGAAGAGACAAACTCAAGGGTGATTTAGAAGGTAAATTAACAAGATTTTTTAGTAGATTAAGAAGGGAGAGGGAAAGGAAGGACAACTGGACAGCTAAACACACCATTCCCTGAAATAGGAAATGCATGAGAAAGATCAGATTCAGCCTGAAAGGTGAGCATGGAGTACTGTTTGGAACAGAATGAGATTGTGAGGCCCCAGGACCTTGTAGTGGATACCGTGAGACTCCTATTCTGTATTCATTTCCTCCTTTCCACTTCTCAGCAGAAACACTAATGTTCACATACCCAACCCTCCCTACACGACCATATTCTTCAAGGAAAGCTACCACCATTCCCAGTTTCTGGAGTGGCAAGATGAGTGGATTCTGGTAATTCTAAACCAGTTGTACAAATTTCAGTCCCCTTGCCAATGGCTGGTTTAAGAATGGACAACTTTCCAAACTCTGGCAAATGATATGTTAGAGAAGTCTGCTGGACGTTCTTGAGAAAGGATTCCTGGCTCCTAGGAAAGAGATAGTACTACATGAGACTCCCTTTTCTTCCTTAGAGTATGCCGTTTCTGGATGTAATACCCAAATGTTGGCAGCCATCTTGCAGCCATGTGGGGAGGCAAACTGAGGTCAAAGCCAACATCCTGAAGATGGCAGAGTAGAGAGGAAGATAGAACTTGGGCCCTTGATAGTGTTATCAGGATTCTTTATCAACCAGCCCCAGAACCTACCTATCTCTAGATTTCTTGTTATGTGGGATAATTAACTTTATTATTGTATAAGTATTTTGAGTCAAGATTTTCTGTCACTCGCAGCATTCATCTGAAATAGTTCAGATAATCCTGTGGAGATGTCCATGGGTAGAGCAAAAGCTTTTGAGAGGAAATCTTACCTGAGTTTGTAAGTAGTGGAGTCCAGATCTTACTGAAAACCTCAGAAAAGTCATTTGGTTGATTTAAATTGTCTTGAAATTATAATTGTATTATAAAATAGTATATCTGCTATATTTCATTTAAATAAGTGCAAACTTATTTTAAAAATATTAAAGTTTATAAAGTAAAAAGTAAAATTCCCTCTTTCACTCACCCACCAATCCTATCCCTTCACTCAGAAGTAACTGCTGAGAATAATATGATGAATTTCCTTTCAGATCCTTTACACACACAAATGCACACATTTTTACCAAAATTAGAGGAAATATTTATAAGATGAACAAAGGTAAAGCATAGGCCTTGAAATATACCTGAAATGGCTCAAATACCACAAATAGATAAGGCAGTCATCTTTCAGAAGAAATAATATAATATGTAAATAGACCTGTGGGAATACTGGGCAAGAAAGACAGACATATGGAGTAAGATGTTGTATTCAGAGAAAACAAAAATACTTCAAGTCAGAAGTCTCTCTGGTAGACTTCAATTTTCAAGTATTGACTTCTGAGAGAGAAGCTCCTCACATGGGCAATTCAATATGCAGCATGCTCCAAGATGAGTTGTTTTGAAGCATCCTCCATGATTTTCCAGGATAAGCTATCATAGCTGAGATTTATTTGTTTAAGGGTGAATAATTAAGATGTAATGCTGGGGAAATTAAAGAGTGCTGTATTTATATAAGAACACTATACATATTCATTCATGTTTTTTTTTTCACTTAGTGATATATCTTGGACATCTTTTCATGTTGACCTTGTTCTTTTTAAAGGCTGTGTAGCATTCCATAATATGAATGTACCATATATTATTTAACCATCACCACCTTGATTGATATTTGAGATGTGTAGAGGTTTAGAATATGTCACCTCAAAATATGTCACTTCAGCATATTGATTATTTTGAATTAAAGGTACTTGAGAAACAGCTGATGCAAGAAGAATACTCTGACCCACCTTCTTTCCCCTGAAAGCAGGAGGTAAATCTCCTGTATAGGTAGGGTAGAAGGCTATGTAAACAAATGTTATTGCTTTGCCATTTTACTACCCCTTTGTCTTGTCAATTCTTCACCAGTTTACCGTTTGTTTGTCTAAAAGGTATAAAAGTTTCCTGCTTTGGTCACTTCTTTGAGTTTCATACCTTTGCCGGGCTCCTTTGCACATATACTTAAGTTCATTTTTCTACTGTGACCCTGTCTTTTTCTTACAGAGCATTCTTAGTCAAGAACCTAGAACAGAAAATTATTTTTCCTTTCTTATAGACATTTTTAAATATTTACTATTACCAACAGTGATTCACTAAAAATCCTTGTAATATATTTTTGTGCATATGTATGACTTAATATGATATATTCTTGGATGTAAAATTTCTGGGTTGAAGAGTGTGTATACTTTATATCTCAATTATCGCTGCCCAGTTGCCCATCAAAAAGTCTATCTCAATTCATATTTCTGCCAAAGGTATATGAGAGCATACATATCCATACCTTCCACAGTCCCGTATAATAGCAACCTTTTTCATTTTCACCAATTTAATGGGGGAAAAAATGACACCTCCTTGTTCTTTTTATTTTCATTTCACTGATTATTACAAAAATAGAGAATTATTTTTATATATGCATTGGTCATTTATATCTTCTTTTCTGAATTACTAGTTAATGTTCCTGTCCATTTTTTCTAGTCTTTTATTAACTATAGGGATGTTGAAATGATAGGATTTTTAATCTTTTGTCCATTGTATATGTTAAACATGTTTTCCTTGATCTTTTGTTCTTCTTTTTTAATCTTGTTTTTAGAATCTTTTGCCATATCTAAATTTAAAAGTGTCATATTGTTTAATTTGTAAATCTTTTTCTTTGAAGTTCCCAGGTTTCTGTTTTTCTTAGACTTTCCAACACCAAGATTATTTTAATGTTCTCTTTAATATGTTTTTAGTATTTCATAATTATTTTCACTGAAAAACCTTTTTATCATGGAAAATTTCAAACATGCTGTTGTAGGAGTTCAGAACGAGTCACCCAAGATATGCCTCTGTGGTTTTGAACTTAAGGCAAACAAGACCCTAGGGTTCAAGAGAAACTTCTGCCCCCATTTAACTACCTAGAAAAATTTGAACTAGGGGCCTTGCCCATAATAAAAGATTATCAGAAATAACATTAAAAAAATCTATATGGCAGGGCAAACTTCTAATTACTGAACAATCTGCTCTTCTTATGGTTCTATGATGACTGTTTTTTCTAAAGACCCAAAGTAATCCTTAGCACAAAATGTTATATATACCTCATTTTTCCTGTCTCTGAACCTCTCATGTATGTAGGGTCTCTGACTCATGTATGCAAGGTTCCTATACATATGTGTGTAATTAAATATGGTTGGTTTCTTTTGCTAATCTGTCTCAGGTCTATTTGATTATTAGACCAGGCAAAAGAATCTTGAGGATAGAGGAAATTTCCTCCTTCCCACACGCTGTCATGTTGTGATTGATAATAATAAGTATATATTTGGTCTTCCTCCCTGTTTTTGGCACAGAGCTCTTAAAACACTTGGAATTTCCTAAATGATAGAGATAAAGGTGTTTATGTTAATAAACTGACTTGAAGAAAGCCCCTAGGTAACAGAAGGAGAAGGCTGGTTGCCAGTGGGAATCAATCATATTATTAGAGGGTTGGAATTTTCAGCCTCTTCCCACCTCTGAGAAGGAGCAAGGGGTTGGAGATTGAATCTGTCACCAAAGGCCAATGATTTAATCAACTGTACCTAAGTAATGAAGCCTCCATAAAAACCAAAAATGACAGAGTTTAGAGAGCTTCTAGGTTGGTGAACACGTGGAGATTTGAGAAGAGCGGTGGGCCTAGAGAGGGCATGGAAGCTCTGTGCCCCTTTCCTACACCTTGCCTTGCCTTATGCATCTCTTCCATCTGGCTGTTCCTGAGTCATATCTTTTTATAATAAACCAGTAACCTAATAAGTAAAATATTTCTCTGAGTTTTGTGAGCCACTCTGGCAAATTAATCGAACCTGAGGAGGGGTTCATGAGAACCTCTAATTCATGGCCAGATGGTTAGAAACACAGGTGACAACCTGGACTTGTGATCTTGAAATTCTCCCTTTAGCTACCCCCACCAATCCTATTTCCTTACTCAGAGGTAATTATTGATGATAAGATAAGTTTCATTTCAAATTTTTAACTAGACATTTACACACAGAGAGACTTTTGTCAAAAATTGAAGGAATATTTAAGGTCATCTAAGGTAAAACATAGGTCATAAACCACCCTCTTAAAGTTGGTGTATGCTACTGGTGGGACTGCGAATTGGTACAGCCACTATGGAAAACAGTATGGAGATTCCTCAAAAATCTAAGAATTGATATACCATATGATCCAGCGATCTTTCTACTGGGTGTTTACCCCAAAGATTTGAAAACCCATATTCAAAAAGATATTTGCACACCAATGTTCATAGGAGCATTATTCACAGTGGCCAGGACACGGAAGCAACTGAAGCGTCCTATGATAGATCATTGGCTAAAGGAACTGTGGTACCTACATGCAATGGAATATTAGCCATAAGAAGAGATGATATACTGCCATGTGTGACAACATGGATGGACCTTGAGATAATCATGCTGAAAGAAATAAGCCAGACTGAAAAAGTTGAAAATCACATGATATCACTTATATGTGGGATATAAACCTAAAAGCAACAAATGAACAGGACAAACAAACAGCGACTCATGGGCATGGACTATAGACTAGTGGTTACCAAAGGGTAGAGGGTGAGGGCAGAGGGGAGGTAGACAGGGTAAATGGAGTCAAATATGGGGTGACAGAAAGAAATCTAACTATAGGAGGTGAACACACAGTGCAAATATATATATGCCTTATTGTTAAAATAAATAAATAAATAGATAAATAAATAAATAATAAATAGATAGATAAAGTTGGTGTGTGTGTGTGTGTGTGTATTCATAAGCAATTTGCCCTTTGGTTTTGTGTATTTAAAAATTTTTAATTTATTTATTATTGTGGTAAAATGTACACAATAAAATTTACCATTTAACCATTTTAAAATGTATAATTCAGTGGCATTAAGTAGATTCACTTTGTTGGCCAGTAATCACTATTATCCATTTTCTGAACTTTTTTGTCACCCTGAACTGAAACTCTGTCCCTAATATACAACTACACATTACCCTCACCCCAGCCCCTGATAACTATCTTACTTTCTATTTCAATAAATTTGACATTTCTAGGTAGCTTATATAAGTGGAATCATATAATATTTGTCCTTTTGTGACTGGCTTTTTTTACTTAATATAAAGTTCTCAATGTTCATCCATGTTGTATCATGTATCAGAATTTCTTTCACTGTTAAGGCTGAATAATATTCTACTGTATGTATATATCATATTTTGTTTATTCATTTATCTGTTGATGGACATTCGGATTGTTTCCACCTTTTGGTTATTGTGAATAATACTGCTATGAACATTATGTGCAAGTATCTGTTTGAGTCCCTGTTTTCAATTCTTTTTGAGTATATTCTGTTAAAAAACAAAATTCAGCTGAGTAAACTTGAAGATCTAATTGACTTTACTAGGCAATTCATGAATCAGGCAACATCTCATCTAATAACTAGGATGCTTCAAGGTGTTGTACAAAATGGAAGATATTTATAGGAAGGTCAGGGCAATGAAGCTATTAACAAAAGAAAAAGGAATATTCTTAGGCCAAAATATCTGGGACATCTTTTTTTGGAAGGAAGAGAATGGAAGTGTGTTTATGATGCATATTGCCTCTTCTTTCCATGGGGAATGTAGAGGGTCCATGTGACAGATTACTTTATTGGTGCTTGACCAGAAAATTTAATACTGGTTGGTTAAGATTTCAACTAGGAGAGGTTGGAATGTATTAAATAAAGGTTTAATATCATGGGCTTTTAGCACAAGTCATGCCATTTTAGGCCTATGGTTTTTTTCTTAAACAGTACCCAGAAGTGGAATTGGTGGATCATATGGTAAGCCTATGTTTAACTTTCTGAGGAATTGACATACTGATTTTGTATATTTTAAACATTTTATATATAGTCTCATTGGGCTTTTGAATGGAATTACATTAATTTTATAAATCGATTTGGTGAAGATTTATGTCTTTATACAATCATTCCTTTAGAGAACATATGTTTTCAACCTCTTTTTATGTCTTTTCATAAAGTTTATATTTTTTATAGAGTACTCACATACTTCGTATTGAATTCTAGGTATTTCACAAATTTTGTAGCTATTGTGAATGGTACCTGTAACCCAGGAGCCCCCAGCCTGGAACTTATATCTGAACACCAGAAGAATCAGAGGGGTGAGAAATGCTATTTATTACTCATGAGGCAGGGAAGTTTCAGTAGCAGCCGGCAGTTGCTGAAGGAAGAGGCTGTTGCTGACCAAGTGCAAGCAGAGTTTTTTATGCTCACAAGCAGAAGGAGGGGTTATCTCATAGGGAGAGCAGCATCCTTCTCAGACATTGGGAGCAAGATGTGCTGCTTGGTTACAGGAGCAGAGAACGTCCTTTGAAGCAGCAGAAAATGTCCTTGGTAGTAGGCATTGCTGAAAACTCTTTGTGTACTGCCTTCCTTGGCTGCCAGTGGGGCAGCTATCAGTCTTCTGAGTATGTGGAAGGGCTATATTCTTATAGTAGTGCCTCTTTCATCCTTTCTTCCCCATCCCCTTTCTCTCTCCATTTGTCACTCTCCCCTTATCCCCTTCTTCCCCCTTCCTCCTCCTTCTCCTTTCCCTTTCTTCTTTCCTTTGATTAATACAGGTTGGCCCTTGACTAATCCTGCATTGCTTATTCTTATTCACTGACAGAAATGTCTCAACTCACATGGTTGAAAGTTTTGACCAAGGACTTAGTAGGTATGAAGGAGTAAAAACAAAAGCCTTTCATTTAGTGGGCTCACTGGTGCCAATTCACCTTTTAATGCTTATGATGACATATGGCCTGAGATCCTTCATTCTTTCCATTAATTCATATTTTTCTATCGATATAATATATACATGTAGTTTAAATTGTCAACCAGTTTTGTAGTTTTCTTATGAAAAACCATTTTTATCTTTTATGTGATTATTTTGTTTCTTACCTCCCTGTCTCTAGATCAGTCTCATTTAATGAAAATATAACGCAAGCTAAATACATAATTTAAAATTTTCTGATAGTCGCATTAAAAAGGTAAAAGGAAACATGAAAGTAATTTTATTGATATATTTTATTTAACCCGATATGTCCAAAAATTATCATTTTAGCATGTAATAAATGTAAGAGATCATTAAGATATCTCACAGTTAGCAAGTCTTTGAAATCAGTGTATATTTTACACTTACTGCACATTTCAAGTCAGATGTTAAATTTTCATTAGCCATATTTTATCTGTATTTAGATTTCATAAAACTTGCAAATGAAAAAATAGATTCACCTACCCAAGTTGTTCCAAACATTCTTAAGTTTTTCCAATAACTGGATTGTCAATGTTTAAATTTAAATTAGGCTAAGTTAAATTAAAATTAAATTAAAATTTTAGTTTCTCATTCTTATCATTCAAGTGCTCAATAGTTACAGGTGGTTGGTTATTGACTACTTTATTAAACAGAGCAGCTCTATATAACATATTTTTATCACTATTTTTTTTTCATTTTTAAGCATAAAAAATTGTCTTTCCATCAAGAATGATGAAGACGTCGGAAGGAGAAAATCAAATGCATGGGACTAGTCTCCCTTTGGTGTTATAATCAAGTTATTACATTTCAATAACTTGACAATTTAAAAAAATCAGTTGAAAATAATTTTATAAGATAAGACTGAAAAATAATTTAATGTTCAGTTTAGTTCGATAACCAAATTTATACTAAGTGCTAGGTATGCAGAATTGGCAGAAATTGTATTTTCCAAAGGGAGCTGAGCAATATTTACCATCCCATTTACTCTTAGAATATAATCTTGACTCTCTTCCCATTGAGAGGTGGGGTCCATGTCCTGATCCCTTGAAACCAGCTGAGCTTTTGTGACTATTTTGGCCAGTAGAATACAGCAGCAGTGACATGGTGAGCTTTCTAAGGCTAGGTTCTGAACAGCCAGTTGTTGCAGCACCAGCCACCATCTGAATGCAATCCAATGAAAGACTTCAAGCTAGAACCTCCTATATGAGCCCTTCACTAAGATCTTGAACCACAGAAGTCATACAAGATACCATGTTGTTGTTGTTTTAAGTCTCAACCTTTAGGGTGATATGTTATACAATATTAGTAACCAGAGTACAAGGTTTTATTTGTTTCTCTGTGACATTTTGGTATCTTTTTTTGTGGAACTCAGTTTCTTAATCCTCGTGATGTTTAAGGTCTCTTTCAATACAACATTCTTTTAATATATCCACTTTATGACTCATTTTGACCATTTGTGAAGTAAGATTCTGCTAGTAGAGAATTGAATCTTGTTCAATTAAAAAAAAATCCATCAGAAAGATTTTAAGAGCCAATATCATCATTATATTTTACATTTTCAAAGTATTTTTAACTTTTCAAAACTCCTATATATGCATCATTTCATTTAATCCTCCCAACAGACCTATGAGATAAACAGGGTGGGTATTAATGAATGAGAAATTAAAAAACAAGAGGATTGCATATAGACAGATACTTGGATAATGACTGGAAGAATTGGAAAGGATCTTGAAGAATAGTTCCTTTTGAAAGATAAGGAGACTGAGGAATGGAGATTTTAAATGGCTTGTCCACATTCAAATAGGTAATGAAAATTGGAATTAAAACTAAAATCTTCTGATCTTGATTAAACTCATCAAAATCACACTCAATTTTACTTTAGATTAATGCTCTGATTATGTCCAATTTTATTATATCCCAAGTCATGCTATATTGTATGGAGCTTGACAGAAGCCTGCTGTTCTTATGTTAATCAAAATTTTTCTCTTTCTTCTTTATTTACTGTCTTTAAAACTTTGTTAGTGTCTAAAACATTTCACCAAAGTGTTTCATTTCAGTGTTAACTTAGACACAAGTGATTATAATTATGTTCTAAAGTTTAGAAAATTATGCACAAATTATCAATTAAGCAAATGCTTCAACAGTTATATGCCTCATCAAGGGAAATTATGCAAACTCTGGGAGAATGACAGTTTTACACAAGATGTTTTTATTTATTACATTTTCTAAATTGTTGTGGATCATTTCCAATAACTTTATAAAAATATTACACCATTTACGTTCCAGATGAAATTTTGTAATCAGAGATTTTTCTCAAATGTGTTATAACTATGACATCCCTATGCCAATCTTAGGCATAGATGTGAAGTGTAAAGTTTGTCAGACTTGACATGTCTTAAATTGAACTCGTGTTTCCTACACATCTACTTCCTCCTCAATGTTCATGGTGTTGGATAACACTATCATTGGGTGCCCATTCACCTGAGTTATAAACCTTGTAATTAATTCTAGTGTCACCTTCTTCCTCTACCATATCTGTCACCAAATTCCATTGGCTCTCTGTGAACGATTTTTTTAATCTGTCTTCTTCATTTTCATTCCAATTTAAGTTCATATTGATACAGCAGTAAAGAATGCAACTTCTTTAAGAGGCTGAATATAAGTGTTTAAAATAGAGTTCTCTTGAATTTCTTTGGGATCTTTGCTCCATTCCATTCAGTTTAATAAAACAAACTTTTATTGATCACCTGCTATGTGCTAGACAATCTGCTAGATTCTGGAGGATACAAGAATAATGATGAAACATGTTTCACTCTCTGAAGAGGACAGATATCAAAACAAATAATTGCAATATAGTTAAAGGAAGAACAGAAAAGTATCCATGATAATTATCTAGAAAGAGTTTATAAGCAGGTGACTTCAAAGCAGTTTTGGTGATTTGGAAGTAGACCAGTGATAGAAGGTACTTGTAGACAAAGGAATGATTTGTGAAAAGTTATGGAATTGGCATCTTGGTAAGACAGCACATAATATAACTTCTCTAGTCAAAATAGATAGCATCAATAAACATGACGTAAAAGTAAAAAAGGAAAACCATATAGCTGGACTTAAAAAGAAGATAAACAATTGTTTGGACAAAAACTGAACACAGAAAGAAAATGATGGGGACATAAAACCTCAGGTTTGGGAAGCTCTGGTTCTGGAAGCCAATAGTGGTTATGCAGAGTAAAGAGAGATAAACAGAACCCAGGCAAAAGGAAGACCATTATAAGGGGCTCTGCTTAAAGCCAATGGGTGGGATGACACCTCCTCATCTGGTAATGAGGCTGAAGGGGAAAGAAAAAGCTATAACCAATAATTTGGAGAGGCTATGGCTTTCAGCAAGTTATAAGTCTAGGAAGTAGGGAGTACACAAATACAGCCTTGGCTGCTGGGACTGAATTAAATTGCCCATTGGACACCATCTGACAAGACCTCATAAATGCCAACATAAAACCCAATTTTGTACTCAATACTCAACTCTCTCATTATTGCCAGAGAAGCTAGGGAAAAGACAAGGAAAGACAGAGACCAACCCACCCAGCATTCAAAAGACCCTTATATCCAAAATGCAAAAAACATGATCAGAAATAGAAAGCCAAGAAAAATAAACTATAACTCAATAATCAGTTAATAAATTTATTGCAGGCAATAATAACTTATGGAAGTCAAAGACTTTAAAATAAATATATTAGGATGTTCAAAGAGAAGAATAATTTTTATTCACAAGTACCTGGAATTATGAATAAAAATAAGAAAAAAAAAGAAATAAGCATAGGTGAGTATGAAAAAGAATCAATTATGTATTTTTAAATTTTAAAAAATGAAAATTTAAAAAATACAATAAATGGGATAAATTCAAGGCCAGGCACAGTAAAGGGACAACTTTGTTGAAAGGTAGTCCTGATGAAGTCCCCTAAAACAGCACAGAGAAAAAAGACTAAAAACAAATATGAAAGGGTAATTAAGAGACATGGAAGATAAAAACAGGAATTCTAAAGTAAAAGAGTTGAGGAAATGGAAAAGAAGCACTGTTTCAAGATGAAAAAGCTGATAATTTTCCAAAATTGAAGACATACATGAGTTCTTAGATCAAAATTGCTGAATATCAAACAGGATAAAATAATCTATAGCTAGATACACTGAAGTGAAATTGCAAAGAATCAATGAGAAAGAAAATATAAAAGGTTATTGCAGAGAGTAAAAATTACTTTCAAAGATACAATTAGTCTAATAGCAGATTCCTCATGACATCAGTAGACAATGGAACATCTTCAAAGTATTGAGGGGAAATAATAACTGCAACCTAGACATTTATTTCCCATTAAAATATCATTTTAAAAATGGTGATACTGAAACTAATATAATATTGTATGTCAACTGTAATTGAAAAATAAATTTTAAAAATGATGACAAAATAAGGACTTTTTTATACCTACATGCTAGAAGAATTTATGGACTTTCACTACAAGAATTATTAGAGGGTATACTGCAGTAAAAACAAAAGGTTAGCCCAGAGGGAAGGCATAGGGTATAAGAAATAGCAACAAGAACAAAAATTGACAAAAATATGTCAGGAAATTTAATTATCTGTTGCCTGTTACCTTGAAAAGAATTTATTGTATTAAAAAAGTAAAAATGGAACTGAAGATAACAATATAAATATTATGGAGGGAGATGTTATTCAATAGAGAATTAAAGATGATTAAAATCTGTATTGTGTTTAGGAGAGGATAAAAATATGTAATAATTTTAAATTTTGTTAGAAAGTTTATAGTTAAGTATGGATGTAAACATCAAGTATAACCACTAAACTCATAGAAATGCAATATATAATTCCCAAACTAGCAGAGGCAGGAAAAGAAGAAAACAGGGACAGTAAACAGAAAACAAATGGTGAGAAGATAAAATTGGTTCAACTGTATTAGTAATCATTAAAAATGTTTACAGATAAACTCAACAATGAAGGAGACTATCTGATTGAGAAAATAACAAAATCCAGCTATATACGGTTTATAAAAGTCACAGTAAAACAAAGCAACACAAAAAATTTTAAAATAAAGAGATGGAACTGTTTATTAAACTTTTATTCAACTAACATAATTTCAAAATGATAGAATTACAAAGATAAATTTACAGTTAATAATTATATTGTGAGAATTTAACAAATCTCATGATTTATACTGATAGATTGTGCAAATAAAAAAAATAAAAATATTAAAATAAATACAAAGGATGTGGCAGTCGAATATAGAACTTACAAATGTTGTAAAACCCAATTACAAGCTTGATCTCATATTTGATGTAAAACTTTGTGCCTATGAAATAGAGAATATATATATTAAATATCCAGCTCATTGTATGAGAATTGTATACTGTTAATACCAAAATAGGAGAAAGATCACATAGAAAAAGAAAATTATAAACCAGTTTCATTTATGGACAGTGGTGTAAAAATCCTAAATAAAATACTAGCCACTCAAATCCAACAACATATGAAAATATTTCATGACCAAGTAGGATTTACCATAGGAATGCAAAGAACACATCAGAAAATCTATCAATGTAGTACCCCACAGTCACAGATTAAAAGATAAACAGATGATAGATAGATAGATGATAGATAGATAGATAGATAGATAGATAGATAGATGATAGATAAATGATAGTTAGATAATAGAGACAGAGATAGATGACAAATAGACATATTTTTAGTTTTAACTGTCTATGTCAAGTTCAATTTTCTTAAAAGATAGGGACAGTAATATTGGTAAAATGTTAATAATTACTGAAGCTGAGTGATGATTCATTACACTATTCTATCTACTTTTGTGTATGTTCAATATTTTCCATAATAAAAAGTTTTAAACTCACAAAATTTTAAAAATAATCTGAAGCAAATAAGGCAAAATGGTAGAGTGGTATATAAATATTTAATACACTATTATTTACACTTTTTATGTTTGAAATATTTTTATAATTCAAAAATTACAAAAATCATCTTGCAGTCCCAAAAAACAAAGTTTCTTTGTGTCTATAGAGTTTGATCTGGAGTCAAAAAATAGGCGTAAATAATACTGGAGAAGCAGGAGGGGATCAGGTATTTGAAGGTTTTGTGTACCACTGTAGGAGAATTAGATTTCCTTCTGCAGGAAATGGAGAGTGACTGGGGAAAAGAATCTTTGCATGGTATATTTTAATAATAATAATAATGAATAGTAAGAATAATAACAATATTTATATAGCTCATATAGAACCTGTTATGTGCCAGGCTCATTATAAGTGCTCTACACATACTGACTCACTTAATAATCACACAATCCTTTGACCTTGGTTCTACTCTAAGCCTCATTTTACATATAAGAAAATGAAGGTGCAAACGACTTGCCAAAGTCAAACAGCTTGTAACTGACTTCAAGAATTCACAAAAAGAGTTCACCTCTGAGTCTACGTTCTAGTCCTATGCAGTCCAAATTTATTAAAATTAGATGAACAAAATATTCAGTTCCTACATTGAATTAGCCATATTTCAAGTGCTCAGTATATCCACATATAGCTAATGACTGTTGAACAGCACACATACAGGAAGTTTTCATCATTTGCAGAAAGTTCTACTGGACAGCACTGCTTTGTTCTTATTATTACTATTATTACCATTTTATATTTGACTTCTAGAGGCACTAAATTCATTTTGCCATTCATCAAACCAGGGTCTCTCAACCTGAGCACAATTGATATTTGCAGCTGTGTAACTATTTATTATGGGAGGCTGTCTTGTGCATTGCAGGATGTTTAACAGCATCTACCCACTAGATAACTAGTAGAACACTCTACCCCAACTTGTGACAACTGGTCTCTTCAGATATTGGCAGATATCTTGTGTGTGTGTGTGTGTGTGTGTGTGTGTGTGTGTGTGTGTTTGTTTAAATTGCCCTTCGTAGAATTAATCTTAAATTTAAACAGACAATATTTTCTGGGCTAATGTTTTATCTCTACTTCAATCTTTACTAAATGTGTCCATGGAAACCTGTCTTAATGAGGTCACAATTACATACACAGTTGTAGTAAATAAAAATCAGAAATTCTTCTTTATAATAGTTGCCACATCTGTGGTGTAGGTAAAATTCTCTTTAGTGGTTTTGAGAAAAGAAAAAACTCATAATTATATTTACAGTTTTCTAGTCCTAGATACTACCCTGACTCCTAACATTATAGATTAATTTTGTCTGTTTTTGAACTTTATATCAAGAACCAGTTTACTTTTTCTTAAAGATCCAGGTAATAAATATTTTAAGTTTGCAGGCCAGATGGTCTTTGTCACCACTACTTGGATCTGCAGTTGTAGCACTGAAGCAGCTAATGACAATACACAATCAAATGAGTGAGACTACAGTCCAATAAAACTTTAATTACACAAACAGGTGACCTGTCCATGTACCTAATGTGATGACCCTGCTTTATATAATCATATTTTTTGTGATGTGGCTTCTTTCACTCAGCATTATATTTGTGAAATTCAATTGTTCTATTATGCATAGTTATAGTTTATTACTCATATTGTTCTATAGTATTCCACTGTATGAATTAATTAAATAAATTTATTTATTCATTCTACCATTGGTAGACTGTAGGGTTATTAACAGCTGGAGGTTTTTATAAAAAGTGCTGCTCTGAACACATGTGTGGGTATTATGCCTAGGAGTGGAGACACTGTTATAGGTATTTTTTAAAGTAAATACTGCTAAATGATTATCTGAAGTGGTTGTATCAATTCATACTTCCACCAGCAGTGTATGGGAGATCCAGATGTTCCATATTCTTACTAGCACCTGGTATTATGTCTTTTTCTATTTTTTTTCCTTCTGGAGTATGGATAGATGTACTTTATTATAGCTTTTATTGGCATTTGCCTTAGGCTACTGTAACAGCCAAACTAGAATATTATACACCAATGCATATAAATATTGAGAACATACTGAAAAAAGCCCCTCACTCACTGTTTCAGTATTACTTTGAAATATTTTAATATTTAATTCTCTAGTCTTTATGGGATAGACTGAAACTTAAAAGTTATTCTTCAACAAAAAAAGACAATTTCATAGAAAATCTTAATCAAAACAGTTTTACTGTTTGAAACCATCACTATGTTCTTGAGTTAATTTAATCATGTGGTGATTAATTTTCATCTCACTGAACTAATTATCATCTCTGTCAAATCTGCTATATCTTCTAAATTTTTTACTTTAGGAAATAATATCTCCATGACTTTAGTCACTCAGACCAGAAAGATCAGTTGAATTTGACTTTTCTCTGTTTTACTATCATGCTGATTCTATCATTGCAGGGACTCTGTCATCCATCATTGCCTTGATCTCATTTCAGTTCTCATCACCTTAGACCATACCAATCCCAAGAGGGAGGGTATAACTCCTTTTGATGACCTAACTTCTCTTTAAAAATGATCAGGACTAGTCACATTCCTGTGTACCTCAGTCACCAACAGAGATTTGTATTCACTTTGTGTGATGTTAAGGTAATCAGAGGGTTAGGTACTGTCAGTTTGATCCAACATTTCACCTAATGGCTTTAGCAGTCATTGATGATCATTGTCTAGATACATCATTTCATTTGGGGTTGCAGAACAGTAACATCCTAATTATGGCATTCCTGTTGCATTTTTTGCCTAGAATTACTTTATAAAGAAATGTTCTCCCATTAATTATCATTTGTGTTATAGACTGCATCTTTGTATAACAACCCTCCCCCATTCAAAAGTTGAAACCCTCACCTTTAAGGCGATGGCTTTTGGAGATGGGGCCTTTGAAGATAATTAGGTCATGAAGGTGGAGCCCTCCTGAATGGGATCAGTGCCCTTATAAGAAGAGATGTGAGAGAACTTTCTTTCTCTGCTCTTTGGTATGTGTGGACACAGGAGGAAGATGGCAGTCTACAATCCAGGAAGCAATTCCTCGCCACACTGTAGACCTGCAAGCACCTTGATTTTAGACTTTTCAGCCTACAGAAACATGAGAAATAAATTTTTTCTATTCAAACCCCCCAGTCTATGGTAACAAGTTACTGACTAAATTGTTGTCTGAGCTAAGACACCTTGAACTACAGTTTATACAGAAAAAGAAAGACAAATTCTTTTTTTTTAAAGCAGAATACATTCTTGATTTGTTCCTTCTTATATTAGTTTTCTATTCTTAAATAACAAATTACCACAAATGTAGCAGCTTAAAACAAGAGTCATTTATTATTTCACAGTTCCAGAAGTCAGAAATCTAGTTAAGCTCTACTTAAAGTCTCACACAGCCAAACTCAAGGCTGGGCCAGAATCTTATTTGGAAGTTTCGAAGAAGAATCCATCTCTAAGCTTATTTGGGTTTTGCAGAATTCAATTTCTTTTTGTTATAGGTCTGAGGTCCATGTGTCTTTCTTAGTTGTCAACTGGATTATAGCATATTCACAGAATTGTACAACAACCTGCAGTCTAATTTTAGAACATTTTTACCACCTCCCCCCAAAAAGAAACCCCACACCCATTATCAGACACTCTTCATGCTCACCACCCTGCTACCAGCCACAGTCAATCGTATATCTACTTTATGTCTTTTTTCTGCCTATTATGGACATTTTGTATAAGCTGAATCACAAAATATGTGGTCTATCGTGACTGTGTTTTTTAACATACCACAATATTTTCAAGGTTCATCCACGTTGTAGAACGCAAAAGTACTTCATACCGTTTAATGACTCAGTAATATTCTAGTCTATGGATATATCATATTTTGCTCATCCAAATGTCACTAGTTGGTGGACATTTGGAGATGTTTCCACCTTTTATCCCCATAATATTCATTATTATGAATAATGTTTCTATGAACATTTGTGTACAAGCTTTTGTGTAGATGTGTTTTCACTTCTCTTGAAGATATACCTAGGAATGGAATTGCAAGGTCTCTCCTCTTCTAGTTTGTGGAAGAGTTTGTGAAGGATTGGTATGCTGCTTTGTTTGGTAGAATTCACCAGTGTAGACATCTGGGCCTGGAGCTTCCTTTGAAGTAATTGATAAATTACTAATTCAATCTCTTTGCTTTTGTATATCTATTCAGATTTTCTATTTCTTCTTGAGTCAGATTTAGCAGTTTGTGCTTTTCTAGGAATTTGTCCAATACTCCTAATTTGTTGGTATACAGTTGTTTCTAGTATTCTTTTATAATTAATTTTATTTCTGTAAGTTTGGTAGTGATGTTCCCTTTCATTCTTGATTTTAGTAATTTGAGTCTTGTTTTTCTTGGTCTGTCTGACTAGAGGTTTACCAATTTCCTTGATTTTTTTCAAAGAAGCAACTTTTCATTGACTTTTTTCTAATATTTTTCTATTCTCTATTTTATTCATTTCTGCTTTAATCTTTCCTATTTTCATCGTTATGCTTGCTTTGGTTTAGTTTGCTCCTCTTTTTTTCAATGTCTTATGGTAAAAGTTTAGGTTAATGATCTGAAATCTTTTTTTCTTTCATGAGTATTAATAGCTATACATTTCTTTCTAAGCATTGCTTTAGCTGCATCCTATAATTTGGCATATTGTGTTTTTGCTCTTTGTTCATTTCAAAGTATTTTCTAATTTTTTCTTTAACTCATTCGTTATTTAGACATGTGATCTTTACTTTCCAGATATTTGTGAATTTTCTTTTGCTATTGATTTCTAATTTTATTCCACTGTGGTTAAAAAGCATGTTTTGTAA
This sequence comes from Cynopterus sphinx, assembly GCA_030015415.1. Classification (NCBI taxonomy): domain Eukaryota; kingdom Metazoa; phylum Chordata; class Mammalia; order Chiroptera; family Pteropodidae; genus Cynopterus; species Cynopterus sphinx. The sequence continues at coordinate 29,665,148 of CM057388.1, read as the reverse complement.
GATTTCGCTCCTTTTAACTTGGACTTTTATTGAGACTTTTATTACGGCCTAACATGTGATCTACCTTATAGAATATTCCATGTGCACTTGAGAAGAATATTAATTTTTACTGTTCATGGATGGAATTCTATAGATGCGGGAGTGAGATATATGGAAATAGGACAAGTTAAAATGTCACAAACTCACTATTGTATCTGAGGTTTGGTAGTTTATCTTGAATGAATTCTCTTGAGATTGTTTTAAGTCTTTGGTTAATTTCCAGAGTTCTGAAAAAAAGATTCAGTTTTTGGAAGTGTAGATTTGTGGAGTCCTCACTCTGCCTTTTCAGAAGTCCCACCTCTGAAATACCGTTTTAAAGACACTTGAAATAATTCTCTGTGATTATGGCAGAAAATTTAGGTACATCAGTTTCATTTTTTTATATATATATTTAGGGAGTGGTTTCTTTTTTCCTTCTTGGTTTAATTCTTTAAAATTATGTAAATTATTCATGTGTTTCCAAAGCCAAACTATGAAACAACATATATGCAGAAAGACCTAGTTTTCATCAATGCCCCTCCTTCCTCTATAGTTTACCATTTTTTTAAGTTAATTTTTAGTATAAACTTCATTGACTTTTTAAAAGATAAAACCATATAGCTATATATTCTTTCTTTTCCATCACTCTTTGCTTTCTTCTTAACAATACATCCTTGAGATCACTTTGTAGTGGAATATAGAGCTTGTCTTCATTTAAAAGGGTTTTGAAAATTGTAAGGAAAAAGTTATTTGAGCTTAACTAGATCATATTTGGGTAAATAACATATAAATGATGTTTTACTAAATTCTTCAAATTTGTCAGCAAATTTCAAGTATTATTTCTTGTTTAGATTCATAAATCTTCAGGGGCTGGCAATCTTTCTCTGGTGATGTAAGGCTAGTTCAGAGGGTTGATCTTTTTTTTAGAGTCTTCAAATCTTGTTCTTTCCTGGCCACTTCTTTCTTCTCCATGGAGGCCACCAAGAGCTATAGACTACCTCAGTAATTTCTTCACATCATAGCACTAAATGTAAGGTGAATGAGAGATACAATATCTAAAGAAAGCTAAGGCAACACATAGTGAGAAGTAGATCAACAAGGAGAACTGGTTAATTTTTCACTAACATGCTAAAGTTTATTTTGGGATGTCCAGGAGGACCCTTTATTTTAAAGCAACAATTTGACAAATGTATTTTAATATGGAAGTAGAAATTTAAAAAATCAAAATAATCACCTTGGTTGGACCTAGCCATTAAATGTTGCCAGATTTAGCAAATAAAAATATAAGACACCCAGTTCAATTTGAATTTCAGATGAACAATGAAAAAATTTTTTTGTATAAGCATGTTTCGAATATTATATTAAAAATTATTCATTGCTTATATGAAATTCAAATTGAACTGGGCATCTTGTATTTTATCTGGCAATCTTATTTGGAACCCAAATCAAGTAGGTAATATAGACTTGCCTTGATGTCCACTGTCTGGAATGAAGAAGTAGGCTTGGGCTGTTGTGGAATTACCTTCTCAAAGCCATTAGTCACAGTTTTGCACAGGAAGAAAACTGGCTCAGACTGCTTTCTGGCTCATCTCTTGATTTTTCATTATAGAATCTCCCACCCTCCATTCATACCGAAATATCTGCAGTCCCATACATTAGCCACACAGTTATCATTTTGTACATGCTGTTCCCTATACTCTTTCTATCACCTTACCTCATTCTCCATTTGATTCTTAGAGTAAGAATTTCAGACTTGCATGTAATGAGTAAAGGCCAAATAGAAGTAATATGTTCACTCTTATTTTCTTGAAACACGTGCCTTTCTTGGTTTACCTTTTCTTTTTCTCCTTTATATAGAGACACAGATTCTGAGAAATAGGTTCTCTACTATAAGAAAAGCAACAGTACAAGTGTGATGATAAATGGCAACTGATTCTCATTTCCAATGTTGGGGCAGCAAGAGGTAATAGTGGGGATTGTTATCAGCTAGTGAGCTTAAAGCCCTTCTAAAAAACAAATAGTCACTACTCAAGTCTCCTAAATTGAGCCACTACTCAATTCCATGTTGCTACATGGAAATGCATGCCTAACATTGTAAGATCATTTTGTTTTTCAAAAAAAAAAACCCCAAAACAAAAAACTGGTTTTTTTTTTTTTCCAACTCTAAATAGGCCAAATAAAACTCACTTTCAGGCTGGATTGAGCCATAAGGCCACCAATTTGAGATCTTGTATTAAATGTTCAAATCTGAAGTTATTTTTCAGAGGTCTGTATTAAGTGTACTTCCGATGGATTGAGCGCTGTCTACTTTTTTGTTGTTCTCCCTAAAAACAGAAATTGCATTTTATTTTCTTAACCTCAGCAACTAGCAGAATGTCTGAGACATGTAGGCATTCAGATGAATGAATAAATCAATGAGCGAGTGAGCAAGCAAGCTAGTGAATGCATCTAGGTCCTCCTTTTTCCCAGCCAGAAGATGGAATTTTCAAGGGCAGAAGTACACTAATATTTCTTTTTCATCCTAGATGGGGGAAAATGGTAAAATGATTACTTTGGACATAAAGTTAAAAGTATTTTGTAGTTTAAGGCTGGTAAACTGTGGACATTTAATAGTTGATTGCCTCTTGGAAACCACATGCGAAACAGACAATCTAGAATTTGGCACTATTTTATAGTTCTACTTACAGTGATTTTAAAATAATATAACTTATAGTCAATATGAATGTACTATTATTAATATTTTATCAGAGAATTATTGTTTTCCCTTTGAAAATGTCTCATTATAGGCACTGCTACATTATTAAGAATAAATATATTATATCCAAGGACCATTTTTTCCTCCCCTGTGGTATGTATTTCTGATTCTATGATAGAAGTCAATAGGTAAATCAGATTCATTTAATCCAAATTTACTTTACATCACACTTTTTTTGGAATGCACACATTCTTTCATTTGAGGAATACCTGCATAGTTATGTAATATATTTTATGTTTGCAGCAAAATAAAGCAAACAAATGGAGCAATTTTATCATTAACACAATGAAGCAGCTGTATGATGACTGCAGACATCACAGGACACATCATCTAGGGACTATCAGCCATTGGTACAATCAAGAATTAATCTCTTTCCGAATTTTCACAAGGAAACAAGAGCACATTCCATAAACAAGCTGCTACTTATATGCCTCTTTCTGGTGAATATTTTAAGTCAAATATAATGTGTTAAAAAGTTATGTTTATGCTTCAACTCTCCTACAGAAACAGTATCTGAAGACTAAAAGAATTTTTGTTTATTTAGTAACTAGTTTACGAATTTATAAGTAATTATAATTTTAAAAGTCTGAAGCATTAAGTTAAACATGCATTGGGCAGATGAGGATGGCACATACAGAGCTAACACCTGTCATGTTATTTAGCTGAACCCTGATTGTAGAGGAAAACTTTCAGTGGATAAGAGTGTATTAGGAAAAACCTTAGATATTGAAATCTCATTGGCTTTATATTACATTTGAAATCATTTCCTAATGGAAACATTTTAGAGGAGAATTTAAAGTATAATTCATTGTTGAGATGAAGAGCATGACAAAGCAGTCATATTGTAGGTTCAAGCGCATCAGTCGCAAGGGAGGACCAGATTCCATAAGGCTTTGATGCATGTCCTAGACCCTGCTCTGGCACCTACACTGCTGCTTCTTGGAAGTTAACGTCTGTATGACATTCAGAAAATAGCAAATTTTAACAATTTGAGAATGAAAACCTGTATGATGGAAGATACTTTGTAAATAAATATTTTTAATGTACTATAATTTTACTAAGTCATCTTACCTCATCACTAGTTCAGAATGTCTTATATACCCATGTGCTCTTTCTATCCCTGAACCTCTAGTGCATGTGGGATCTCTGACTCTCTCATGTATGTAGGGTTCCCATACATATGTTTTTATTAAATTTGGTTATTTTATTAAAGTTGCCTCAAATCTATTTGATTACTAGACCAGCCAGAACCTTGAGGGTACGGGAAAGTTTGTTCTTACCCCACAATTTGAACAAAACAAAAACACTAATTCAAAAAGATATGTGCAGCCCTATGTTCATTGCAGCATTACTTGTAATAACCAAGATATGGAAACACCCTAGATGTCCCTTGATAGATGAATGGATAAAGATATGGTACATATGTAACAGTGTGAAATGCTTTGCACCCTAACTCTACCTTAATTCTAAACTGCATTTTTATAAACATGCTAATTGCCTGGAGGAGTTCTGCCTGAGTCCTGAGTAACTTCTGGTCTGACCAACTGGGAGCAAAGAGATGTGGAGATTTGGAGATTTGCCCACTCTTCCTTGGATCCCACCTCTTGCCCTGTCCCTCCTCCCTTTCCTTGTAATACAAGATGGTTAAACTGTACTTTCTTAAGCTGGGTTTGAATAAACTAGAAATCTCCCATCTTCTCATTATAATGCCATTTTCATAAAACCTTTCCTTATTCCAAACTCTGATCTATTGGATATTAAGTATTTGATGCACCAAGTACATGGGCTTTGTGACTGCAACACACATATATATATATAATGGAATAAAAACTTGCCACTTGCAACAACATGGATGGATCTAGAGGGTTGGGTATTATGCTAAGTGAAATAAGTCAGCCAGAGAAAGACAAATACTGTATGATTTAGGTTGTATGTGGAATTTGAAAAAAAAAAAAAAAGAACAAGACAAATGAATAAAACAAAACAGAAACAGACCCATAGAACAAAGCTGATGGTTGCCAAAGGGGAAGTTTGGTGGGGGGTGGGAATAAAAAATAAAAAAAGAAAATAAATGTATCAGTGATTCTAAGGTGGCTTAATTTGTAATCATCTATATCAATAAATTCCCAATGAGGAAGGGAGGGGTTAAGCTTGTTAGTAATGGGAATTTCTACTCCTCCCTTATAATAGATTTAATCAACCTGAAAGGGCTCCTACAAATAGGGTTTAGTTAACAGATGAGGTTTAGTATCTAGAGATCTAGTCAATCTTGGGTTATGTGAACAAATAGTGCTTAAATATTTATTCAGGGAATTAGATTTAAAATAGATCAATGAAGTAATATGAGTCTTGGTGACTTTTGTGAGAAGTCTGAGAGGCTCATTAATCTATGTTTCCATTCATCTTCTGTTTAGTTTCAACAAATCCAAATTCATTTAGGTTAGTTCCTTTCTGGGTAAAAATTACTTGTCTTCAAAACCTACAAGAGATTGAAAAAGAATTCTCAGAGAGCCACAAGCAGCTTAAAAAATCTAATGAGAAAGTAGACATCAAGAAGGAGGAGAGAAGTTTTGGCTTCAGTAAATCCTTCCTTTATTACATACAAGGGTCAGATAAGAACAGCACCCAAGACCAGTTGGTGAGACTGGAACAACTGGAACTCTCAAAGGTTGATTTTGTGGGAAATCGTACACCCACTTACGTAAAGTTGCCTTCCTTAAAAAGTTAAATATGCACTTTTCTTATAACCTAACATTTTCACTCCTAGGTATTTAACCCAAGAGAAATAAATGAAAGCATGCGTTCATACAAAGACTGTATTGGAGCATTCTTAGCACCTCTATTCTTAATAAGTAAAAAAATAGAAACAGCCTAGATGACCATCAACAGAATGGCTAAATAAACTGTGTCTAAATACAACAGAATGTATCTACTACTGATATATCTAAGACATAGATGAATTTCAAAATATTATGTTGAATGAAAGAAAGCTTAAGAAAAAGATTACTTACTGTAAATTCCATTTACATGTTCCTAGGTCTGTTTATTCTCTCTTTGTGCAGAAATGAATATGAGAGCAGGCCTGGGCTGGAAACAGCATCCAGTAACAGTAATAACCACCATTACTGAATGCTTAAAGGCCTTGCACTACCCTGAAATTTAAGTATTATTCCTATTTTACGGATGAGAAAACTGGGCCTCAGACAGAGTTTATGACTTGCCCAAAGCTACATGGAAAAGAAGCTCTCTAGCTAGATCTATTTTTATCTCAAGACTGTCTTCTTTCCAGGGTGAAACTTGGAATTTCACCCTGAGGGTGCCTTGGTCAAGAAGAGGGTGTTGGTAATATAGGTAAATCAGCCTACAGAGTTGGGAGGAGGAGGGGAGGACAGAGAAGGGGAGGGAGAATACTAAAGAAAACAACTTATTGCCTTGTAGATCTTTCAAGGGTACAGAATACCTTCTTCACCCTGCTTCACAATACTGTATAGAGCAATTACTAATTTGTTCCTCACAAAAGCCCTTAAGTAGATAAGGCAATTGTCCCGAAGAAGTAAATTACCAGACTTAAGTAACCAGATTTCAACTGGCCTACAGAGCCCAAAGTGAACTTCCTGGTAAACCAAATTATTACGTGGGACAAAAATTTGTTTTGCAGATTTTTGTGTTCTTAATGGCTTCAGAGGGTAATAAAGTGACATGTTTTCTAATCTCTCTTGGGGACATTTGGAAATAAGACCAGAGGTGTGTTGTGGTGAGAAGGGTGAGATGTTCAAGTTCTGGTGACTTTGTTTTTCTGCCAGTACAAATACATTTCCATTGTACACCTTAAAAATAAAATGACTAGTTTTTTTTTTTTTAACCAGTAAAATGGGTTTATTCAGGAATAGCAGAGAATTGTAATTGGGGACCAAGCTGTGGCAAAACCATAGCCAAGCCCGAAGAGGCAAAGGGAAGGTCAGCTTTAATTAGGTTTTAGAAGGAAATTGGAGAGGGCTGTTTTGAACAAAAGTTTTGAACAAAAGTTCATTGGAGAACAAGAGTTTAAGGTTATGGTCTCTTGTTGGCTGTAAGCAGTGTTTAGTATTGCATTATTGCTGGGTCAGGGAGGCATCTTCTTTTCATTAAAGGCAGGAGATGGAATATCTATGTGAAAAATGACCTCTCTTGTCAAAATAATTACCTTCCTTCTTACTGCTGGTTATGCAGGCTGTGTGAGAATTCCCCCTTCAGGGCTTCTCAACTCCATTTTAAATGAGATTTCTTTTATTTATTTCACACCTTGATGGCTTATACTAGTGATTCACATTCTTTGACAATCTTATTGTCTAACAAGATGAACATCTTCTGAAGCCATACAGATAAATCTTTTATATAGGAACTTTTTTGATGGTGGAGTGTCACATCCCCTTTAAGAAGTTGATGAAAACCTTGCAGGCTTTCCCCATAGAAATTGATGCAAGACAGGGCAAATTCCCCTGAGTGGCGGGAGACCAAGCTCTGCACCAAAGAAGAGGGTCCTTTGGCAGAGAGTGTAGAAAGATTTCAAACACACACCAAAGTTAGAGTCAAAAGGAAAGTTTCTTAGAAAAGAGGTAGCACTCTACAGACAGAGCACTCTACAGAGAGGTAGCACTCTACAGATAGAGCACTCTCAGAGGCAGAATGAGAAAGCCTAAGAAAGACTATGAGGAACAGAGAGTAGAGATGAGGACAGTGAGAAACAGAGAATAGACGCTGAGAATAAAGGCAGTGAGAGAGACAGAGTAAAGACAGTGAGAAGGACCAAGAGAAAGACACTGAGAGGGATTAAAAAAAGACTGAAAGGGACCTTGAGTGCTCAGGGAATTCAGTTTATATATCATTCTTTATATCCTGTGAGTTACAGTTTAAAGACTTTGTATAGCCATTTCCTTTGATATGGACGTACAGTGAGTAAGGATAAGAGTATGTAGTGTGTAAAGGTAAGAATATGAATGTGAAAGGCCTCCTGGTAGTTCCCAGCCTCTATACCATAGGTTCCCTATAGTTTTAGCCACAGGGAATGAATGATTTTATTTGTGTAGGGCAGTCGGTTAAACACTCTATTTTTCCTGTTTCCCCTTCATGGTTTGAGAAAATGGGTTGTTAGCAATCCCAGCAGAAATCTTCCTTTGTTCTGCGGGTGTCCGGCTGCTCAGGGGCTGATCAGCATAGTGCAGTCTCTGAATGCAGTTTGATTTAACACTTCAGTTATCTTGCCTCCTCCCTACATTAAAATGATTGACATGTAAAATTCTCCATGCAATGGAGAAAGGTCACTGGCTTACTGAAACCCATGTAGGGGGTCATTGTTAAGAACTTTTGGATTTGTGAATGGTAGCTTGGAAATTTACATAGAGCACCTTGTGGGTAAGGGTGGGGCTCTGCAATCTTCACTCTTGAGTATTGCAGCAAGTATAGATCCACTGGTGTAAAGAGCCTGGATGAGGAGCAGAAATCCTAGCTTTTCCGCTTAACCAGCTGTGTGGCTTCAGACTAATTCTTTCTGAGCCTTAATTTCCTCATTTAGAAAACGAAGGCATTGTCTGCCCTGGTTCACCTTGCTGAAAAGACTAATAAAGTGAAACAATTTCATTCTTCATAAACTTTCAATCATTTGACACAAATTGTGCCAGACACTGGCCTAAGTGCTGGATTTACAGTGATGAATCAATCATTAAGAATTTTCTGCCCTCCTAGGACAAATAAACAGGTGATCAGTAATGAATGAATGAATGAATGAATGAATGTAACAAAGTGTATAATTATAAAGTGTTCATTATCTTCATAGCTCTTATCACTGAGTGTAGCAACAGGAAAGAACATGGTGGAGAGATAGAAAACTACTTAGGTTAGGGAAGTTCCTTGTAAGAGGAGACATTTCAGTCACCAAGTTATTAAGAAAACAGAAGTGGCAATGGAGATGGAGAGGAATAGGCAGATTGGAAATATACTTTTTAAATTAAAATATGTCTAAAATAGTTTTTAGATAGGTAATACATGGACATGATTTAAAATTTGAAAAGTAAAAAAATAAAGGAAAAGTTTTTCTTTTATCTAGTCACCTAGTTTCCCTTTCCAGAAGCAACACATTGTATCAGTTTCTTATATATTCTTCCAGAGATTTTTTTTTTCATATGAAGCAAATATATTTCCACATAGTGTTCTGTACCTTGCGATTTTTCTTACCAATATATTTTGGATATCACTGCATATTAAACAGATACCTCTTTCATTTTGATGACTACAGAGTGTTCTATTATATGCATGTACGGTAATTTATTTATCCTCTTTCCTAGTGATGGAGGTTTAGGTGTTTCCAAACTTTTGCTGTTATAAACAATGCTACATATGCCATCTCATCCATATTTAAGTATATCTGTAGAATAAATTCCTAGGAGTAGTTGTTGGGTGCATTTGTAGTTTTGACAGGCATTGTCATTTGCCTCTTCAAGATGTCCTACCAACTCACAACCCCAATCAGGAATGTTTCCTCCACATCTTTGCCAATTATTGGATTTTCAATTAAGTTTTTGGAGCTTGTGAATCTTACAAGTGAACAGTCTTTCAGTGTATGTTAATTTTTTATTTTTCTTATGAGTGTAAGGTAAACGCATGACGCCCCGAGTGAAGTTTGAAAAGCAAGCATTTATTAGGAGAGTGCTCCCGGGCGAGGTTCTCTGGTCCAGAGAGGAGAGGGGCCAGAGAAGTCGCGCCCTGGGGTGGGAGGGCGTGGCTGTTCTGGGTTATGTGGGGGGTAGGGGTATAGGGTGGGGAATGTTAATCGTTAATCGAATGCTAATTGAGCCTCCGGATTAGGGTGGTGACAGGGCTTTAGGGTGGGCCCTATTCAGGTCTGGATTCCCGGTATCAAGCTGGGGAGTCTCCAGGCAGGCATCTGGCTAGCCCTTCTCCAGGAGACCTAACAATGAGTAAGGTTAAATATCTTTTCCCGCATTTAAGAGCCGTTGTTATTTCCTTCTCTGTGGACTGCCTGCTTATAGCCTCTACTAATATATCTTTTAAGCTGGTAAGATTTTGTTTTTGACTTGTAGCTCTTTTTAGATGTCATTCAAACTGCAATCAGTTTTTCTAACTTGTTGTTTGTCTTTTGACTTTTTTTATGGTACTATTTGCCATGCAGAAATATTTAAATTTTTTTTGTCGTTGAAATCAATCATTTCTTTTATGGCTTTGGGTTTTGAGTCAACTAGGCTGTTTTGCACTTATTAAAGAGTGCTTGTATGCTTACTTCTAGTATATTTACGGTTCCAATTTTTACATTTAAAATTTGAAAATAGTTGTAATAGGTGAGGGGTATAGAACTACCACATGCACACCAGTAGTTGCAATATAATTTATTGAATAATCTAGCATTTCTGCGCTGCTTCAAAATGTCACTTTTATCATGTACTAAATTTGTTGGAACAAAATGGCCCTTAACTTTTCACCCCCTCCATCTTAGTGAAAAGCCCACCGGCGCCAAAAGCCCCCTCCATCTTAGTGAAAAGCCCGCCGGCGCCAAAAGCCCCCGCCAGCTGAGTGAAGGCCCACGAGACCGATCAACACTAGGCCCCCGCCCACAAACCAAACAATACCCTACACGAACACTAGCCGTCCCCAACCGGATCCTCCCCCTATATAAGCTCGCTCCTCCATTTAATAAATTGGAATTCCTCTCGGACTCCTGTGTGTCCTGGTGATTTCTTTCGTCTTGGATTCCTGCGATTCTTGGTGATTTCTTTCATTTCGGATTACTGCGCGTCTTGGTGGTTTCTTTCATTTCGGATTACTGCGTGTCTTGGTGATTTCTCTCATTTCGGATTCCCGCGTGTTCTGGTGGTTTTCTTTCAAAATTTATGTGGGTAATTGTCTCTTTTCTGAACTTTCTGTTCTGTTGAAGTGACCTGTCTATTCATGCATCATGCTTGCATGGTCTTCGTTATTATAACTTTGTAATAAATTTTAATATTTTGTAAATCTTTTTCCTTTTTGATTTATCTTCTTTTAAAAGCAATTATTGTATACTCTTGATTATTCTTTTTTTGTTCACATGAACTCTAGAAATGGTTTGTCTGTTTCCAGAAGAAATCTTATTGACAAGCTTTAATTGGGCTCACATTAAAATTACATACTCATTTAGGGAAAATAAGCTATTTCTGTGATGCTGATCTTTCCTATCCCAAAACATCCTATTCTTTCCATTTTTAAAAGCTTCTTGTGTCCCTTGGGAACATTTAAAAGTTTTCTTCATATAGATCACGTGCATATTTTAACTATATTCTCAAACAGGTTATCTTTTTAGTGGCTTTTGTAACGGGAGTTCTTTTTTTTCAGTAGCTCTTCTGTTTGTGTGTATGAAGGTTACATATTAATTTCTTATACATATTTCTATTTATTAATTTCATGTCTATAAATTTTATTGAGTTATCTTACTTTTTATAATGATTTTTCATTTGATTCTTACAATTTTCTAGGTATATTATTGTATTAAATATAAGTAATGATAATTTTACCTTTTCATTTCCAGTTTTATATCTTTAATTTATTTCTTTTGCCTAATTCTCTTATCTAGTTCTCTAGATTAAGGTTAAATAATAATAATGATAGTAAACATCCTGTCTTACTCTGGTCTCAAATGAAAATGCTTTCACTGTTTTCCCATTAAGCATGATGCTTACTTTGGAATACATACACACACACACACATACAGTGGTAGGATATACATAACATAAAATTTACCATTTTAACCATTATTCAGTGTACAGTGCAGTGGCATTAAGTACATTCACATTGTTGTGCAACAGGCACCACAATTAGTCTCTAGAACATTTCCATCATTGGGCATAATGTGTTTTTATCATGCTGTTCTATCCTTACTTTCTATTTTATAAAAAGATATTAAAACAAGAATGGATGACAAATTTTATTAAGTGCCCTTTTAACATTTACGAAAAAAATTATATGATCTTACTTGTTTGACCTACTAATATAATAAGTTATTTTAGTAAATTTTCTAATATTAAATCATCTTCACATTCCTGAAATTAAACAGTCCTGGTCAGGGTGTGCTAGTCTTTAGATGTGTTTTTTCTTTTAATTGGAATTTAAAAAAATTTTTAGCTTTAGTCACTTTGGCCCATAGTTTTCCATTTTTGCCCATGAGATGCTTTTAAATGGTAAAAATTATAGAGCTTGATGGTGAATTAGATGTGGGGATTGAGGATAAAGAAGGAATTGAGTGAAACCCAAGTTATGGCCAGCTGGGTGCTGTTGATGCACTTTACTGAGCAAGGGAAGACTAGAGGAGGGAAGACCAGATTGTGTTCAGGTCAACAGTGAGACTCCAAGGGAGTGCTTAGGAGGCAGCTATCAGAATCACCTCACGAGGCTTTCAAAATGCATGCTCTGAAATTAAAATATGTTGTAAACCTCCAGTTCAAGAGAGTGGACTGCTTATTTTCTATCCTTCCTGAGACCTCATTAAAATGATAATAAAGGAATAGAAAAAAATGTATAAGCTGATAGCAACGAAGAGACCATAAGTAGCAGTCAGGAGTGTGTGATAGGGGTAGAGTAATATTCACACATGAGGGCTTCCAGAAAGTTCCAGGGAGTGAAAAGCTGATGGAAGGCTGATGAGTGAGGGCCCGATGGCCTAGAATTTGTGCAGTGTAGGCTAGAGCCAACAACAGAGCACACCCGGAGAGAGCTGGGAGACACCAGAGTCAGCAAAAATGAAAACAGGGAGCCTACCAGATTGCTGCAGAGAAGGTGTTGCTTTCCCATCCCTCTCTCATACCTCTGTGTAAGATGTCCAGCAGCCAGACATCTAATATCTAAGCAAAATGAACAATAACAATAGCAGTAATAATAATTTGATAAAACAAAAAATTGGCAAATCAATCTCTAAATACATTTAATAAATGGTGTGGGGAGAAGCAGGGAAGTGGAAGGTGAGAGTAGCATTAGTTCCTAGTGCAAAAATGATGACTTCAAACATTTAGGGGTCCTCAAGACAATAGCCTGTTTACCCTGAAGTGGATGAAATTCAGCCAGTCAGCAAGACTTATCCAACCAAGCTCACATAATCTGTTTTCCTAGTGCCTCATCCTTACCTATGATAATAAAGGATTATCATACATTTGAGAAAAACTTGCAACATGAGAAAGAAAGAAGTACAAAGAAAATCAATGAAAGAACTAAAGATATGCTGTAACCATACTTGAAGAGGAAAGGGTGATGGTGCATGTGGGTGGGCATTATGTAACTGAACTAAATTCTTAACTGTCATGCCAGTAAATGAACAGACAACATCAAAAAAGATGAACAAACAAACAAGCAAACAAACAAATAAATAGTGGTAGAAGCAAGTTATTTAGAGATACAGAGATAAACCTCAGAAGACAATTAGAATTAAAAGAGGAATAGAGAGTGGTAGAGAGTGAGGGGAAGGGTGAATGAAGCTTCTAATAATTTGATGCTTTAATCATGTCGAAATTTTACTTCACTAAAAGCCATAGAAAGTATTAAAAAATGAAATCAGAAAATAAAAAACACATAAACTCTACAAAGAATGTATTTGAATGGAGCAGAGAGGAGAGCATCTGGCATACACATTCGGAAAAGGCTCCCCAGGCTATTCTGATTGGAGTCTCCTTTCTGCCTTCAGGGCTATAGACCCAGGGAGATGCTGGCCTCTTTCTTGGGGAGTCATTATGAAACAGATTCCTGATAGATACTAAATTCCTTGAAGTCAAGTTGATACCAACTATCATGTCCTCTCACACAAAAATATTTTAGGGAGCATAAAGTATAATGGGAGGGCATCAACTTTGGTTAAGTAAAGCCTAAGATTGATTAATAATATGTTGGTCTGTGTGCTCCTGGCTAAATTCATGAAAATCAAGTGATCTTGGACTAATAAGAGTGAGGAAGAAATAGGAAAACAAAAGCAAAAACAAAAACAAACGAAAATCTTTTAATTGTCCTAAATATTAAATTACAGTTTTAAAAAACTGGGACTGAAATGGGAAAGAAAGCTCTTTCTGAAATTTTACTTTCTGTTCTGAACACCCAAAATGCTCTTCTACAAGATTTTTGCCTGGCTATCTCCTTGCTATTCAAGTTTCAGTTTACATGTCATTTCACTCATTCATTCATCTAGCATAACAGTTATTGAGCAGCTTCTAGTGTGAGGCACTGTTCTAGCTAGCTGGAGAACTAGAAAACACCACAAAGTCCCTACTCTCAGGGAACAGGGTCAGGAACAGCAGTGGGGCGGTGGGGGGGGGGGGGTGTTCCCTGGGAAGCTGACTCTGAGATGTGTCAAAGACAAAGCTAAGTCCAAGAAAATTAACATCAGTTCTTCATTCATAAACCATCTGCCATCATTTTCATTTTAGCCTGGGTTCAAGGGTTGTTAGTATAGTTTCTACAGTAAAAAGAGGAAATACTGAAATTGTGTCTGATTGGCAAGTGTTGTATTATGGTGAGATTTTTGAAAGTGGGGAGACTTTCTAATTGATCTTCAGGTACATTTCGCAGTCCTTTGTTAGAGTCATTTGGGGACATTTCAAAAGAGGAAGGATTGTTCAATGTTAATGGCAGAGGATTTTCTGTGGTTGGCTGTTTCCTGTTACATGTGAGGATCTATGCTGAGCTTTTTGTAGTTAAACTGTCATAATGGTGCTTATTGGAGGGGCTAGGTGAGGGGGCATGGTTATGGCGCAAGTTGGTTTCTCAGGTGGAGATTAGAACATAGGCCGTTCCCTAGGGAGCACCTTTGAAATGAACAACTGTGGGAGGTACAGAGAGCAGGTAGGCATAGGCACAGGAAGAAGTTAAGCTGCCCTGGGTCCTAATAAAGGCCTTGAGCAATCCTTTGGGGCTCTATAGAGCTAGAATGGCCCTTCAAAGTTGTTCTCCAGCAATAATCACGGTCAGTGAAAGTGACCGTAACAAGTTGGGCCTTACTATTTCTTTTTAACTTTTAACTCTTCTGGTATCACTACCTTATCTGAAAATGTAGAAAAGACTTTGTATATTACTCTGAGTAAGATGGGCTATGAAAATAGAGTTCTGAGTAAAAAAGTACTTTGATTTTTTTCTATATAGATAAAATACATCATGAATTCATACATAATACTTCTAAATCAATTTCAGGACTACAGTGTTTTACTTAACATCTTTGATATTCAATCTATATCTCTATTCTCTCATAGCAAAAATTTTGCTTCTCAATTTTGTCAATGTATTACATGAAACAATCTCAGAATACCAACACCAAAGCTACCCCTAACGTGATTGCTGAAAGGAGTCAAGATGTTTTGGATTTCCTTTTCCCTTTAGAGCAGGGTCCCCAACCCCCAGATCACAGACTGGTACCTGTCCATGGCCTGTTAGGAACAGGTCATGTAGTAGGAGGTAAGGGGTGAGCAAGAGAGCAAAGCTTCATTTGTATGTGCAGCTTCTCCCCAGTACTAGCATCACTGCCTCAGCACCACCTCAGATCATAGCATTAGATTCTCATAGGAGCACTGGTCCCTGTGTCAAAAAGGTGCCAGAGCATTTTGAGAAAAGAAGTTCCTTTAGAGTATAACACACTAGGGATGTGTAGACAAGTTACTATATTTAAAAGTAATTTGAAATAATTATTCTCTGTGGTTTTTCAGCCACTTTGATAGACAATTTGTTTCTTTATTTTTCATGCAGTTTTTGGTTTTCAAGGATTCTTTTTTAAAAATTTAATTTTGTTTTCTAATTAGGCAAAATAGATGGTTACAAAACAAGATATATTCAGAGAAGTCTAGCTTCCATCTTTGTCCCTCCCAACCTTTTCCCTTTATCTCTTTCTCTCTCAGTAATTTAAAAAATGTTTTTGCTTATTCTTTAATTAAAAAAATGTAAGCAAATGCATGTTGGGAGATAATTAATTCTTCATAGTTCTCTCACGTTTTTGCACATCTTGTGACCAGAGTCACTGACTGCTTTAGTTCCAGACCATCTTTTCAAGGATGTTTGTATAACTAATAGCCTTGAAAGATGGAGATAGTGTCTCCCTTAAGAGATAGGGAAGCCAGACTTACTGACCATTATAAAAGGTTCGGGTTCCCTAAGCTCAGGGTTTCTTCACTGTAATGTAACCCACTGCATGTGCAGCCATTACATTATTATTTTCACATTACCCTTTAGGAATTGAAGCTTGAGAACTGACTCAAATGCTGATAATCTGACTAATGCTATTTCTATGAGTAATAAATTCCTTTGTCTCTCCTTTGTGAACAAAGAGTTTTGAGCAAAGAAGTGCCTCGATCGTTACAGGGACATGATCTTCCATACTTTAAAAGGATCACTCTGGCTGTAGTGCAGACAATAACCTATAGGGACAAAAGGATGGAAATAAGAAGCTGTTGAAAAACTAGTCCAAAGGAAACAAGATGAGCATGGACCATGGTAGGAGCAGAGAAGGTAATGAAGAGAAGACTGGTTCTGGATACATTTGACTCTCCTGAATTTCAGATATTAAATGTGTCAAATCCAAACTACAAAATTGGTATATTTAAAAAGTTGTTTTAAGTTCAATTTTATCAATTTATTCCATAGGTGTGCAATGACATCTTCCCAACTTTATTCCACAGTTATTTAATCTCATTTCTAAAGGCAATTCAAATTACTAGCTAGCTAAATTGCTGAAAAAAATACAAGATGGAATTAAAAGGCCCAAGAATTTTGTGCCTTCTGTCAGAATCCATAATACTATGGCAGGCTAACTTGTTAGATTGCAAGTAGGATAAAATCTCAGACTCTTCACAGTTCTTAACCACATAATATTTTTTTGTATTCTATCCTACCCATCTCTTAGACAAATGGTAGTGTTCTTCTATACATACTTAGCTCATTTATGGATAAAGCACATAAAATATTGGAAATCAAGGGACTGGATGAGATCTACAGAGTAAGCACAGGACAAAAGGAAGTTCAGGGATGAGTCCTGGGGCATTCCAATATTTGGAGGTTGGAAAGATGAAGGAAGTAGTCATAGAAGATAGAGAAACAGCTAGGAAGGTAGAAAGGAAGTCAAAAATAGTGATAGCCCAGATTCTGAAGTCTTTCTCAGCCAATATCCCTGAAAAACTCTAAAGTAGTATTCCTCCCCTAATCCAGTCACTCTGTATTTATCACCTCTTTCAAATACTTCATAAAATTTATAACCACCTGAAACTGTTTGCTTGTTTATTTAACTGTCATACTAGATCATTTACTCTATAAGTGTTACCACTTCATCCTCAGCAACTAAACCTGCCCTATAGCCTGAGAAAGGGCAAAATTTGTGTGTGCACACATGTGTGTTTTAAAAAGGAATAAAGTGATAATCCAAGTAATTATAGGCACCTATATACTTGTGAAAATACCAGAACAAATAACAAACCAATCAATTTGCCGGCACTTAAGGAAGCAACAATCAGTGTGTGACTAGCCGTATGATCCCTTACTGAGCTAGCGTGCCAGACTGATTCTGTTTTCTGCTATGAGTGCCATGTCATGCTGATTTGGGGGAAGCAATAGATGTAATCTATTCAGATTTCATTAAGGCTTACATGCCTTCCAGCATGCTTTTCTAATCAACAATCTAAATAGATAAGCTTTATATCTACTGTATCCAAGAAGATCTTCCTGTTTGCCAAAAGTGTAGCAGAGGCCCAGTCATACTTATTACTACTCTTTAGATCTAGTAGCAGCTTGGGGAGGAAGTGATGGAGAAAATGATGGGTTCATAGGGAAAAGGTAAGCACAATAAAGTCAAGGAAAAGGAAAGTATGAGAATACCTTGGCTCAGGTATCATTTATAATTCCTGCATAAGAAAATATTCAGTTCTCCCCATATTGTACTTGACAGATACAATGAAAGACCTTGGTCTAGCTACAGGGCTTTGATAACAGAGCTTATTGGATTTACTAAATACATTTTATGAGCACAAAAATTTTTTTTCATCTTAGAGTGCCTTTAAAAGTTATTTTAGTTTTTTTTCTGATTATATAATTAGAATAATTAGATATAATTAACATCTACAAGAAGAAAAAATACACTAAAAAGCAGAGTATAGTAAGAGGCAATATATAGCTTAGTGTTTAAATAACCATGAACTTCCATGCTAGACAGTACCGGGTTCATATCCAGACTCTGCTACTTCATAGAACTATATAAACTTTATCTTGCCTGAGCCTCAATTTCACAAAAATAAAACAAGAGTAATTGTGCTTAATTTGTAAGGTTGTTGTAAAATTAAAGGAGCTTAGGTTTTTAACTTGAGATAACATGAAAGACTGGAGAGTCTGATAAACCTTTTCATAGTAAGGCATCTAGAAATTCTGTATAAAATCCAAGCCTCTTAGAAAGTAAAGGAAATCTCCAGGAGTCAAAAAATAACAAAAAACTAAAACCAAAGTGATAGGCAAACCCCAAAGCTACTCATAGTTGCCACTATTAGAAACACAGAAATCTGGTTTTTAATACCAGCACAAAGAGTGTTATAACTGCAACTTCACATGAAGTCAGGATCCTCTAAGAACTACAGCATAATGAAATGGTTGGCCAGATAAGCAATCTGCTTGCAGCAAACAAAGAAAATGAGTCTCATATGTTTTAATTTCCCTTTAAGTGGGGAAAAATGTTTCCCCTGAAAATTTATAACTATAAGCCAGCCTTCATATATGGTTAAAATTCAAGTTTATATCATCTATGAAGTCTACAAGTTTAATTTAAAGTGGTCCTGGGTTTATAACCCCTTATGATGCTTGATGAATGATAATAGAAATTCTCTCTGGAGAAATCTGGCACTCAACTAGATTTCTCAGGATTTCCACAGGTAAAGTTCACCCAAGCAGAAGCGAATATAAGATTAGAAGACACTTGAAGAAACAAGCCACTCTAAACTAGAGTTAACAGAAATTAAAAAAAAAAACCCAGCAGAATTGTACCTTTCTGAATTTTGGATAATAGATGTATCAAATTCAAACTGCGACATTAATATGTTTAAAAAGTAAAGTTTAATTTCATCAGTTTATTTATTAGATCTGGAATGGCATCAAAAGAAATGCATCAAAAAGTCTTTTTTCCAGACTTATTCCACAATCATCCAATTCCCTTTCCAAAGGCAATTAAAGTTACTAGTTAGTTAAATTATTGAAAGAAATATGAGATGGAATTACAAATATGAAAAAAGAACAAGAGTACATAAACAAAATCAAACCGATTTGAAAAAAGGTTTAAATAATACTTTTAGATATGAAAAATATAACCATTGAAATTACCTACTCAATGAGTGGGTTAAAGAGATAAGACAGATTTGAAGGTAAAATAAGTGAACTAGAAGAGAAATCTGAAAAAATTTCACAGAATTTAACACATAGAGACATAGAGACAGAAAACAAGAGAATAAGAGACATCAAGGATACAATGAGACATTTCAATATACATTTGAATGAATATCCAGAAGGAGGGAAAGGTAATATTCACGTGAAAAATGGTGGAGAATTTTCTAGAATTGTTGAAGACATAAATCTTCAGGCAGATGAACTACAACGAGCTCTGAGAGCACTAATAAAAACACATATTCTTAGACTTATCATAGTAAACTTGCAAAGCACCAAAGACAAAGATGAAAATCTTAAAAGTAGAAAGAAATTAAAGAAAAAAGAGGATTACCAAAAACAAAAAGCAATTGGATTGGCAACAGACTTATCAACAGCAAAAGTAAACCCCAAAAATGGTGGATTATACCTGAAAGTGGGAAAATAATAATTGTCAATTCTAGAATTGTATACTCTGATGAATTCTTTTCTAAAAAAGCAAAACAATCTTTCTATTTGTATCCATTAAATTCCATCTATGTAATAAAATAGTTTCATAGACAAAGATATGTGTATAAGAAATATTTATTGCAGCTTTATTTATAGGAGCAAAACATAATAATAAATACAGGACTAGACAAATTATGGTATATTCATAAAATAGAATACTCTATAGTTATTACAATGATATATAAATATATCTAGTACATATTTTCAAATTGTAGAAAATAAGTAGCCCAGCAATGTGTATATTATGACCCCAGTTTTGTAAATAAACACATGTATGCATGTGAATTAAAATCATATAGAAGAATACACAAGAATCTGTTAACAGTGGTTATGTCTTAGTCTGAAGTCAGATCGTAGAAAGTAGGTAAAGGAAATATGACTTTGATATTTATATTCTTCTAGTACTCCTTTTTTTTCTTTCTTCTTACTTTAAGGCTTAATTTTTACAAGACAATTATCTTTTAAGAGCAAGGGGAAAGTAAAGATATTTCCAGATTTAAAAAACTGAGAATTTGTCATACATTCTTTAGAAAGTTCTCATAATAAAGGTCTGAGATATAAGAATGAGCGATAAACAAATAAACTGAAAAAATGGAGGAGGGGGTACTCTAAACACATTTTGAGTCTTTCAAAACTAATAATGTTCAATTAGGGCCATAAAAATTAAGATAGGACAAAACAAGTTATTAATCGATAATATGCAAGACAGGAAATGGTCAATAGGACTTAAGAGTGTTCTGATGAAACTAGACTGTTGTCTATCACCACACACCAAAATTAACTCAAAATGGATTAAGGACCTGAATATAAGACCTGAAACAATAAAATACATAGAAGAAAAGATAGGTACTAAACTCAAAGACCTTGGACTCAAAGATTTTATGAATTTGACCTCAAAGGCAAGGGAAGTAGAAGCTAAAATAAATGAATGGTGCTACATCAAACTAAAAAGCTTCTGCTCAACAAAATAAATTATCAACAAGATAAAGAGACAACTATCAGAATGGGAAAATATATTTGCAAGCAATGGTTCCAATAAAGGCCTAATATTTAAAATATATAAAGAATTCATACAATGCAATAACAACAACAACAACAAACAAACGATCCAATCAAAAAATGGGCAGAGGACATGAACAGACACTTCTCCCTACAAATGGCCAACAAATATTTGAAAAGATGCTCAACATCACTAGCTATTAGGGAAATGCAAATCAAAACCACAATGAGATACCATTTCACACCTGTTAGAATAGCTATAATCAACAGGGCAAGTAATAACAAATATTGGAGAGGATGTGGAGAAAAAGGAACTCTCATACACTGCTATTGGGACTGCAAATTGGTATGGTCACTATGGAAAACAGTATGGAGTTTCCTCAAAAAACTAAGGGTTGTTCTACTATATGATCCAGCAGTCCTTCTACTGGATATTTACCCAGAAGACTTGAAAACCCATATCTGAAAAGATATTTGCACACCAATGTTCATAGCAGCATTATTCACAGTGGCCAGGACATGGAAGCAACCGAAATGTCCTATGACAGATGATTGGATAAAGAAACAGTGGTACATATGTATGATGGAATATTAGTCATAAGAAGGTATGAAATACTGCTATTCGCAAAAACATGGATAGACCTCGAAATAATCATGCTAAGTGAAATAAGTCAGACAGAAAAAGTTGAAAATCACATGATATCACTTATATGTAAGATATAAAACTAAAAGCAACAAATGAACAGGACAAACAGAGACTCATAGACATGTACAATAGACTAGTGGTTACCAGAGGGTAGCGGGGAGGAGTGGAGAGGAGGTAGATGGAGTAAAAGGGGTCAAATATGTGGTGACAGAAAGAAATCTGACTATGGGAGGTGAACACATAATGTAAATGTACATATATGCCTTACTGTTAAAACACATAGCTGAAACTGGATTTCGTTAACCAGTGATACCATAAAAAATTAATTAATTAAAATAAAATAAGAGAAAAAAAAGTGTTGTGAATTTTTTGTATCATTCAGGAGAAAGAATATGTTATTAAATATTATTAGACTTTTAGTTAAATATGCATTCATGCTGACATTTTGAGTTATTGTGTAACTCTAGTAAATGATAGAAATAGAATGCATAGTTCCAGAACCAGAGAAAAACTAGATTTTAAAAACTTAACTCTGAATAAGACAGAAAGAAGAAAAAAAGCCTAGGAAAAGTGGGAAAAAAAAACAGAAGGCAAAAATAAGATGGCAGAAATAAGTGAAGATGTATTAGCAATCATAGTAAACAGACTTCATTTATCAATTGTCAGAAATTGTCAGATTATAAAAATAAAATTCAGGTTAGTGCTATTTATCAACAATATACAATGCTTCAAAAAGGTTAGAAATAAAAAGTTAGGAAAAAGTATTTAGGTAGCAAGAACTAAACAAAAAAGAAATATTACATTAATATTACTAAAGATATTATATTAATATCAGACAAAATAGATTGTATGATGTGACAGAGATAGTTAGCAATCCATTGAAATATCTTATTTATATAGAGTTATTGCTGGGAAGTGGCTGATCCAACAGGGTTTAAATTTCCAAGTACTCCTTTCATCTATGAGTGGCCAGATAACCAGTTATTGCCAATGAGTGGAATTGATGCCTGCCAAGCACAGGGTTCTGCATATACTGGCATAAAATTTGTATGCAAATTTTCCTTGTTTTTGTTGTTATAAACAAAATTTACACCAAATGTCACTCCCACCTTGTGTAAAAATTTTATTGTACTTCTTGGGTTCTTCTCTAGACATAATTCTGTAAACATAAAACAAAGTTTGGATCTCACTGCATATAGACTTGTCCAGATTCCTCATTAAACCCTATATTCTTATTTCTCTTCCATGTTACAAAATCCTCCTCCAAAGCATAACTTTAAAGCTTGCACAGCAATCTGTAACTTGACTCAGTCCTGGACACAAGGTAGCCTTTAATAAATGTTAGCAATGAGTGATGAAGAGGAGCCTGAGGACGACATGGAGGAGATGGAGGATGAAGCACAGTTCACTCATCTGTTCCCCTAACACTCACAGTAATGAATTTCACTGTCTATATCTGTCTTTATCTTTGATAAGAATAAATTGCTAGAAATAGAATTACTGGGTCCAAGAATACAAGCATGTTCAAGACTGTTGATATAAATTGTCAGATTGCTTTTTGCAGAGGCTGTACCACTTTATAATCCTTAGAACTGCCTTTGAATCCAACTACAAAGTTATTATTCCATTCCATTTCTAATATATTTTGGGGCTAAGTTACTTCCACCCAAAATAAAGGCCAAGGCTACAAAACAACTGGCCTAGATTCTCCAAATGTTAATGCTATGAAAGACAAAAAACAAACAAGGGAAAGCAACTAAGTACTCTTCTAGATTAAAGGAAACTAAAGAGACTTGTAGTATGTAATCCTTCATTAGAAACTGGATTTTTAAATATTCCAGCTATAAAGAACATTTTGGGGACAGTTGAAGAAATTTAAATATGGACAGTATATTAGACAACAGTATCATATCAATGTTAAATTTCACAAAAGTGGTAAGTATATTGTGGTTATGTAGTAGCACATCCTTATTCTTAAAAGATACACATTGAAATATTAGAATTGAAGTGTCATGTTTTCAATGAACTCTCAAATGGTTCAAAAAAAGAAAGAAGAAAAAAAAGAAAAAACAAGGGAAAAAGAGAGAAATAAAAGAAATATATGTGGGGAAGAGAGAGAAGAAGAGGGAGAAAGTAAATGTGCCACATTTAGTGACTCTTGGTAAAGAGTATATGGGTGTTCATATTACTATTTTTGCAGTTTTTTTGAAGGTTTGAAATTTTAAAAATTAATATATTACTGAATAAAAAATGGATACCAAAACATGGTATTGATACCGGATCTTTAAAATGATTTCTAAGGCTATAAAGACTTTGCACAGGTTTCCTTTCTTTTTAAAGCATTTGAGAAAATGCCTTAAAGAGAGCCCAATACCCTTTAGGCTCATGGGACACTAAAGAATTTTCCCTGTCAAGCTGACTTTTAGGCTGCTGGCTCACTTATTTGTGGTCCCTGGATTTTATAGTTTAGTTCTGTGATTACCATTGTCCTGGTGATTAGAAATCTCTTATATAATCAGAACTGGACTTTGTGTGTCTTTTTTTCATCCTAGGGGGCAATTATAAACTCTTCCCTGGTAGGAACATGGGTATGGACATCAGACAGTGAGAAAGGATAGGATTCTTCTCTATATTTTTATTCCTTTTCCTTTTATTGGTTAGCTGTATCTGTCATAAATAAGTTGAGAGAAAATGAAAGTTTTAAGGTAAAATACATTTTTCTGACACATTCTCTTTTCTAAACTAAAATAAGCTATCTAAACCGTGCATATTCATTGACAACAATTGAGATACAGGTTCTGTAAAAGAAAATTCTGCTTAACATGATATAAATGTGCACATAGTATTTTTCTTTTTAAGAGAGTATAAATATACTATTAAAATCAGAATTGTTTAAAAATGAAATGACATCACCTTTTCTCTCATCTAAATAAGCAGAATTTAATTTTATAGTGCTAAAGTCATATTTCTGCAATAGTAATAATAGTAGTGGAAAAAGAGAGTTGAGTCACCATTTCTTTTTTTTTCATTTATTTATTGAATTTTTAATAGTGACATTGGTTAACGAAATCCAATAAGTTTCAGCTATACATTTTAACAGTAAGGCGTGTGTGTGTGTGTATATATATATATATATATATATATATATATATATATATATATATATATATATATATTTTTTTTTTTTTTTTTACACTGTGTGTTCACCTCCCATAGTTATATTTCTTTCCCAAGTTTCTTAATGAGAAGTTTGATATAAGCTAATTTCTGAGGAGTTGGCAGGTATAAGTCTCCATGAATATATCTTGTTTCTAGGTCATTTTCACTTAAGAGTAGCACTGGAATTGGGGTGTAAACAGCTTAGATATAGGTGTATTTTAATCCTGTTTGCCAGCTTCAGTCCCTCTGGGTTGCTTTGAGAAAATGCAAATCTCTCAGGTCGATATTCAGTTCAATGTGGTGTTTTCTTCTGGCAACATTCTCTTGCATAATATTTGTTGGTGAGAAAACAAGGAGGACATTGATAAGGAATCAACATTAACTTGGGGTGAAATCTTTATGAACAAATTTAACCAAATGCCTTACACAGTTTAATTGAGTTGAATTATGTTTGCCTACTTTGGAACAGGGTATATAGATGGAGTCACTTAAGAGTTTATTTTTTATTATATTTAATTCTATCTTTTTGCTTGGAAATAATTTAAATTTGCGGATGAGTTGCATTAAGGAAAAAAATATTACAAAGATCTCAGGTACATCTTTCACCCAGATTTATCAGTTGTTAAGATTTTGCAGCAATTGCTTTATCACTTTATCTTTCTCTCTCTCTATGTGTATATATTTATGTATAGACATTTTATCGTCTTTGTTGTTATTATTAGTTTTCTAAACCATTTGAGAGTAAGTCACAGACATCATGTATTTTTCCCCAATAAACACTTCAACCTGTATTTCTTAAGGACAGGGATATTCTCTTTCATAGCCATAGTAAAATGATCAAATTCAGAAAATTTAATATTGATACAATATTATAATCTAGTAAAGAGTCCATACTCAAATTTTGCCAGTTGTTGCAACAATGCCTTTTATAGCAACTTTCCCCCTTTGATCTAGGATCCAATCTAAGGTCATTTTATAATTGTATCCTTTTAAAAATTTTAAACTCTGGGACAATTTTTTCATTTTTCTTTGTCTTTCATGATACTGACGTTTTAAAAATAGTACAGACCAGTTGTTCAGTTGAATATCTCTCAATTTGGGTTTGTAAATTTCTTCACACTTAGCTTCAGATTGTACATGTTTGGCAGAAATATCAGAGAAGTGATGTGTTCTCAATGCATGAGACCAAGGGGTCAGTTTGTCCCATTATTGATAATGTTAACTTGAATTACTTGGTTAAGGAAATAACCACATTTCCCCATAAAAATTACTATTGTTCCTTTTTAATGCAATGCGTCTTTGAAGATGCTATTCAATATATTACAATGACTAAGGGTAGTAGTAGAGATTAAAAGTAGTGCAATGTTATAAATCTAATACAGAAACAATAAAGGTAACTCTACTATTCCAAATAAAATTTAGAAATCTGATTATAGATTTGGCTATTGCACACAAAATCTTAATAAGACTTTGTGTTCATCTCATGTGAAATTATATGATTATTTGTCCTAACACTTTAAATAAGCAATCTATTTAAAATATTCCAACTTGTATCTAGTCTTACTCTCATTGGGAATACTTTGCATTGTAGATAATATAAATATAGTCCCACTTCAATTGCAATTATATTTGATATGCTTATTCCAATGTGGTTCCTGGCATAGGAGGTATCAGAACATTCATATTTTTCAATAAACTTTTAAGTAGAGCAATTGAATGCATCTTTTAAAATGTTTATGTGAGAAATCTTGAAAACCAAAGCAAATGTGAGTTTGGTC
Source organism: Cynopterus sphinx (assembly GCA_030015415.1). Taxonomy (NCBI): domain Eukaryota; kingdom Metazoa; phylum Chordata; class Mammalia; order Chiroptera; family Pteropodidae; genus Cynopterus; species Cynopterus sphinx. Next base: position 29,638,909 of record CM057388.1, on the reverse strand, counting down.
ACAATGTGGACACATAGAACATCTTAAAAATAACACACATCAGAGAAATATCCTTCTACTTGTCAATGTTGAAAGAATTTTTATTCCCTAAATGATCTCACTCACATCAGGCAACCATCCAATGATGATAAGCAATTATTAGTAATAACAAGGAAGCATCTCTGTGGGCTCAAGCTACCCACAGTCCATGTGGCACATCATTAGGGCACCCCTGATGTATTTCTTTGTGGCTTCTTTTCTCTGACCTCATCAAAGCCTGAAGCAAAATACAGTGATTTAAAAAGATAGATACAGTCAATGTATTGACCCCTGAAATGGGCTGCTTGCAAAACTGTGGCTTCTTCTCATTTCTGGGAATCTTTCTTAATGCTATCACTTAATTTCTGCCTGGCTCGGATTGCATTTCAATAGGCTCTGACTTTGTTGGAATGGGAAGTAGGAAAACTGCCACCTTGGATAATGAGATTGGAATCTTAAACCTCTGTTTCAGGATGCCTATCAGTTTCAATTTAAAATAGCTTTACATATTCTCATCCCCTCCAAAGACAATGATGACAATATAGAGAATCCTTGAATTAGAATCTGTTTTAAATTGTACAAGACAATTGATTTCTTTTTCTTTTTTTAAACATGATTAATGTTAAATACAAAACATCCCTCTGAAGGAATAATCCTAGAAGCAAGTAGGAAACTTACATAGTGTCAAGCCCCATTTAAACTGGTCTGTAATCATGCAATAGTTATTTTGTTTTGGAGTTTTCTGAATTAATTATGATGTTATCATAATTTATATGTCAATATTCCTGGGTTACAGAAACCTCTATTTTTAGCCTAATAACTAAGCTTTAAAATGGTTCTTACTTCTCAAGGGTAAATTTTGATTTCAGGCCATATATTAATTTCTATTGCTGTTATAACAGATTACCACAAAGACGCATTTATTAGTTCACAGTTGTGTAGGTCAGAAGTCTGAGTACAACTGGGTCTTCTGCCTAGGGTCTCACAGTGTCAAAATCAAGGTGTTGGCAGGACTTTTCCAGAGATTCTAGATAAAAATCTGTTTCTAAACTCATTCAGATTGTTGGCTGAATTTAGCTGCCTGTGATTATATGAGTAAGGTCTTCATTTTCTTGCTGGCTGTCAGACAGGGGTTAGTCTTTGCTCCTAGAGGCTGCGGCATTCCTTCTCATGCTTTCCATGTGACCCCCTCCAGCAATAGCAAATCAATTCATTCTCATGCTTCAAATCTCTCTGACTTTTCCTTCTGCCACATCTCTGCTTTCAGCCAGAGAACATTCTCTGCCTTTAAGGGCTCATGTAATTAGATTGAGCCCACTTGGATAATCGAGGATAATCACCTTTTAAAAAAGTATATAACCTTAATCACATCTCATGTAATGTAACGTATTTATAGGTCCCAAGCTTTAGGTTGGGCCATCTTTGGGAGGCTATTATTCTGCATACCACAGTTCAGGAAGAAAAAAAAAACTAGATCAGACTGAAGATCTATTATAAAATTGGGATTTTCAAACACAAGTATCAGCAACTTTCTTGAATTAGTGCATAGCACCTACTATAAAGCATAGTACTTGACTGATTTTTCCTGTTTAGCAGACGCATACAAGAGTTAGGAATCTTGGAGAGGAACAACAGTCAAGCCCAGATATTGTTCTAACATGAATGAGTTAATCAGGGACTTTTGAGTAAAGCTAGGAATAAACTCCTGGAGCTCCAGTCCCAGAGCTTGACCTAGACACTGACAGATGGCAAACCTTTTGGGAAAGATCTCTATACCTTCTTGGGTCCCTGGGTGATTTCTTCAAGAGCCAAACAACAATAACAATTCCTCTGTGGATGTAAGAAGATGCAACAAGGAGATTTTAAATGAGGTTAAATATTCTCTAGTTAATCCAAACATTACTTTTATTTACCAGTTTTTGGATAGAATATTAAAGATCCAATATGATATTAATAGCTATGAATGTTCATAATCATTTTTACTTGGGTGATATTATAACAGTCAATCACCATTGGTTGAAATGGCTTCATAAATAAGGTCATAGGAGGATCTTGAAGAGAAGAAAACTTTAAGATATTTTTTTTCCCCAAAACAGACAAATGGAGGAAAGATACAGTAAGCATTAGTTCTTCCCAATTAAAAAATTTCTAATTTCCATATAGGCTAAATTAAAGGCTTTTAGGCCCTTTAATAGTATTAGTAATTTGTGGGGTAAATTGACTCAGAAAACCCAGCATTCGTGACATATTGATAACTAAAGCAGAAGACTACAAAATAACATGCATATTAAAGTTTTTATAGTATATATGAACATATAAAAAAGGTGAGGAAACATCAAAATGGCAATAGTGGTTATCTCTGGATAAGATTACAGCTATTTAAAATATTGTGCATTTGTTCTTCTGAGTCTCAAATCTTCCTCCATTAAGCATGCATTACTTCTACAATTAGACTGAAAAATCTAATTGTAAAAATCAAACAACAAAAAAGAAAATCAAACTCAAGTTGGAAAGAGTGAGGGGGAACCATTCAAAAATAGAACTCTCTATGCTCTTAAACATCTTTATCTGCAACGCAATAGATTCTTTTTATCTCTTGGCTGCTAAGAGCCTTTTCAAATTTTTACTATATTTAGGAATTTTCTATCTCATGATTCTCTAATTTTCACTCCCCAAGGCAGAAGACAATGGCTCATTTCCCATTTGCCTTTCAGTGAAGGCACAAACCTTTGATCTAGTCTCTTCGTGACAAGACAGAGCAATAGAAGTAAACTTCCATTCAGAAGCCAGTGACTTTAGAAGGCAGACACCATGTGAAATTCTAGTGGGAATCTCCTGGGCTTGGTGGTAGTGGTGGCTATAGGGTTCTAAGATGTGATTTGGGTCTACTCTGGGCTGTGGAACTTCCATGCTATATTCTCTAGACTTCTAGGAGATTCTGTGATCTACTGAATATTTTTCCATGAATTTCATTTTTGTTCAAACTATCTCAAATGAGTTTTGTTCAAAATGAAGAACACTTACTGTTGTGGATTGAAAGTACCTTAGAATATGACTATATTTGGAGATAAGTCCTTTACAGAGGTAATTAAGTTAAAATTAGCCACTAGGGTGGGCCCTGATCCAATATGACTGGTATCCTAATAAGCAGGGGAACTGACAATAGGGGTGCATGCACAGAGGAAAGACCTTGTGAGGACATAGTGAAGTGGCTGTCTGCAAGCGAAGGACAGGCCTCAGAGGAAACCATCTGTACACACCTTGATTTGGACTTCCAGCACCCACAACTGTGAGGAAATAATTTTTTTTTTCTCCTTTTGGAACTGTCATTTTATTTATTTTTTAAAATTAAATTTATTAGGGTAACATTGGTTAATATAATTATATAATTTTCAGGTGTACATTATCATTTGACATCTGTATATTCTATTGTGTGTTTACCACCCAAAGTCCAGTTTCCTTCAGCTACCATATATTTGATCCCCTTTGCCCCATCTACAATAAATTTCTGTTTTTTTAAGTCACTTGGTCTATGGTATTTTATTATGGCAGCCTTAGCAAACTAACATACTGACAATACAAGAACCCATTTGTAAAAGAAAAAAAAAACCCAAACCTATGCTTTAGTTCATGCATTTACATTGGGCAATAGCAGGGGCCACAGAGAATGAAGCCAGGGTGGGAAAGGTCATGACAAACCACAGTCAGGGACCAAGGAAGTATACGGCTGACCTAACAGTAGTTAAGGCATATACATAGGTCAGAAACTAGGGGAATGGGCAAGAGAGAGAAGGCAATATTCATGTCCAAAGGTCAGCGTGACAGTCCACAGTGAAGACTGGAACAAGACTAACTGAAGGTAGAGGGTGCACAAGTTAACAAAGAGATACTAGCTCCAGAGAAAACAGACTTGGAGACAGACTTGTTTTTCTTTCATTTTAAATAACGTGTATTTGTTTTTATTTGGTTGTAAAATAATTATATGCTCATTGCAGAACATTTGAAAAATACAAAAATTAAATTTACACACACACATAAATAAATGTTACCAATAAGCTTCAAACCAAGAGATAAACACTTAAAATTTGGGTGCATTTCCTTCTGGTTACACACACACACACACACACACACACATACACACATGCACACACACAATTTTTAAGAATTCTGACTGGCATGTACTGTGTAGTCTATTTCTATTGTGCATTCATTTATTTCACTTAACAACATAGTGAGAGCACTTCCAATGTCAGAATTTTATATGAGCCTCAGGGGGTTGGTCTGCTCTGGGCTGGCAAATAGAAGGGGTATATGGCTCAACAACTTTGGAGGGATACATACTTGGACCTGAAAATAGGGGCAGGTTCTAAAAACAAAATAGATTCATATCACTTCATTCAAGGAGGTCTGCTATGATCTTGCCACTTATTCACTGCTTGCATTTGAACAAATGTCTCAAGTTTTAGAAATCCAGAATTGAAACATTTTTAAAATAAATCATTAGTGAGATTTCATTATGGTTTATTGAGTTTAGAAATTCACCAAGGTCTCCAGCCTTCCCAAGGTTTTTGTTAAAATAGACTGCACTTGTCAAAAAATTACTCTAAATAGCTTACAAATCACTTGAATCTGCCCTTTTTTATGTAGTAAAATCGGTCAATTTCCCAGTAGTAAAGAAGAGAGAAAATATGGATTGGCAGTAACCAACACTGCCCTGAGAACAACACTGGCTTTCTAAATCTGGGGATTTTTAGTAGCAGACTTAAGTCGTTGCAGCCTTAAATAACTGTTAACTAAGGAACAAAAGAAAATAAGAGTATTCTTTCATTGGATTTTGTTTTTGCTCTGAGTTCAGGGCTACAGTTCCTCACCTTGTTGCGCCAAATCAGGAACAGTGGTAACTTCATTAATCGATCTAGATTTGCAGCCCTAAATGAACACTTTAAATCATACCCAGAAGCAAATTGGAAGGCTTTGTCTTCTGGTAAAGTTGCATATTTTGTGAGATGGTTATAACCTTATACATTTGGGCTTGAACTTAGCCCACATTTCTGTGGTTGCCCCCAGTGAGATCCTTTTTGATTTCCAGTTCAGGTAAAGCAAAGTAATCTTACTGATCTCAGGTGTGTGTGTGTGTGTGTGTGTGTGTGTGTGTGTGTGCGTGTGTGTGTGTGTTTATATGTTTAATTGGGGGAAAATATATGTAACATAAAATGCATCATTTTAGCCATTAAGTATACAGTTCTGTGGCATTAAATATATTCATATCGTCGTGTAAACATTACCATCATCTATCTCCAGAAATTTTTAATGTTCCCCAACTGAAACTCCATATCTATTAAACACCAACTTCCCTTTTCCTGTCCCCCAGCCTCTGGCAACCACCATTCTATTTTCTGTCTCTAAAAATCTGACTACTCTAGCTATCTCATATAAGTGGAATTATACATTATTTGTTCTTTCGTGACTGGTTATTTCATTTAGCATAATGTTTTTAGGGTCTGAAAATATAACGTCATTATAAATATTACTTTATGTAATTTTATATCTTTTAAAGAAGCTAAGAGAAGAAAATATAAATTTATAGTGTTTATTATATTAACCTTCTTATTTACCATTTCTGGTTTTCTTCATTTATTCCTGTGGATTCATGTTATCATCTAGCGTCAATTCATGAGTCCAATGTTGCTTTGTTTCCACCTATCTCCTTTGTGCTATTGGCACACACATTGCCTTTTAATTTGTTATAGGTCCAACAATACAATTATATACAAATTGTTTTACTTTTAAAATCAATTAGAAGAAATATGCATTTCTATATCTTTTATAATTCCTAGTAAAAAATTTTTTTGTACATGTATTTAGATTATTGTCTGGGTTTACTTGCTTTCTGCCTGAAGAACTTCTTTTAGTATTTCTCACAAGGTGAGTCTGATCACAACACATTGTCTCAGTTTTAGTTATTTGGGAATGTCTTTTTTTTTTATGAGTTGATTTGAGCCAAACTAATGTTATATGCCAGAGAGCAAGATCTCAGAAGCTCCACAGAATAACAGTTTTGTGGCTTCTTTTATACATTTTAAATTAAGGAGGGAACATAAGGAAGAATATAAGAAAGATTATAAGGAAAATTACATGGAGATGGGGGAAAGCAAGACAGAAATTGGATTACAGGATAGTTAACAAGATTCTGTGCTCTGTTGAGGGTGAATGCCACATTGGAGGGCCATTATTCCTGTATTTCAAAAGTATGTGTATCTTAGATGCACAAGAACAATGGACAGGGTCGGCTTAAAATCTTTCACTAAAGAAGTTATATGCCTGGGACATGACTACCCACCATAACCTGCCCAGTTATGATCAGATTACCCTGTATAGTTACTGTCCATAGAATCCACAGTTTCCCCTTTTGGTCATAAATCAATCCAAATTATGTATTATTAATCACTAACATTTGGTTTAGATAGCATGGTCTCACGCATTAGAAAGCCTCATTCATAAGAAGTCTCAGGATTGACATCTTGTTGAGGATTGAGAATGGGGCAACACCATAACCAGGTGATCTGAGTTGAGGCTGAATTTCCCCCCCAAAAGTAAGGGCAGGTAAATGGAAGGCTGTCAGGTCTTAGTGCCTTCATTGAGAAAGAAACACTCTAGATCATTTCTATCCTGCAAACTACCATGATCTGAGTTTTGACTTTTATCTCATTTTTTTTTTGTATTTGACACATAGTATGACACTTACATAAGCCATGAAAAAGCTATTAACAGTTTTTATATATATGTTCAGTAATCATAAACAGACTATATAGAAAAACCAAAAGAACAAGTATTATTATTATTATAACTAATATTATTAGTAGACAGGTAAAGACAATCAAATACAGTGAATTCTGAGTTCAGTATCAATCCATAGGTATACAGGCCTTGTTGATGTCTTGGGATAGTTGTCGACCTCTGGTGTTAGCAGCTTCTTGACCTTGAGGAATCTTTGATGTCTGTAGATAGGAGTAGATGTCCGTAGACAGGGGTAAATGGCCATTCAAGGTTAGGTACCTGATAAGGTCCCTTCCAATGAGGTTGAAGAGTGTCTTTTATTTGATGTTCTTTCCAATAAATAAAATCTTCAGGTGGGAGTCAATGATCTTTAAAGTCTTTGTCTCTTGGGAGCTCACCATGAAAAGAAATAGTTACCAACTTAGCATTTTCTTGAAGTGACTATCAAACCTTTGCAATAGTGTAAGGTGTCTCCTTTCAATAATATCAGCTCATAAGTTCCTTCATCTAAACCCAGCTTAATTGCACTGTGATGCATGAAGGAATTAAAAACTGAAAAATGGGGAGGTAGGAAGAAGAGAAGGACCAAGTGGCCATCTTGGGTTTCCCATAGCCCTGACTATTCATTTAATTTACAACCATTGTTTACCCATACAATAAACCCTAGAAGTTTTTCATCACTTATTTTATAATGATTCTCATGCAATTTAACATAAAAAAAATCTTTTGAGGTGTTCCAGAAACCCTTTTGAAACACCACAAAGTTATTCCTACATATATTGAGATTTTAACCCTTAAAATTTTAATTTCTAATGACTGGAAAGTACAGTTTATTGTGCGCACTTCTACTTCCCGTTTTTGTGCTCCCCTTCTGTTCTCCAGGGGACCGCATGGCTCCTCACATAGCAGAGTAAAATATTGGCATTCAACCACACATTCGTGATACAATAAGCTGAATTATGTTTTCATACCATTCTAGATCCCGGGTCCTATTCTTAGCCATGGACCTGAATCACAGCCAAAACTGGGACTGGCCAGACCTTGGGCCACTCAGGCCTTGGATCAGCCAGGCCTTGGATAACAGCCAGACCTTGGATCACAGCCAGGCCTTGGGCCAGCCAGGACTGTGAAGTAGGAGTTTGTGGGGCACAATGTGTGGGCCTTTGCTTATTCCTAGAACTGGGTCCAGGTCCACAGGGTAGTCCCGGGTGGGCTTCTTCAGAATTCTGCTGTGGTACGCCAAGTAAATGTCGACATAAAAAATGTCCAAACCTGTAGAGAATTTTTAAAAGAGTTTATTTGAGCCAAAATGATGACATATGCTTGGGAGCAAGATATCAAATACTCCTTATTTGGAAATGTCTATTTCACCTAAATTTTGAAAATAAGTTTTGCTAAATATAAAATTCTTGGTTGACAGTTTTTTTTCCTTTGAGCACTTTAAATATAACTTCCCAACCCCCACCCTAAACTCTGGAGCTCCTTCCTTGCTATTTGCTGGTATATATTTTTAATAACTGGGTCGATTATTATAGTAAAGTTTATGCCCCACACCTCTACCATCACTACTTTCCAACCCTGTGTGAAGTCTCTGATGTTTATCTTCAGGGAGTGCAGCCTAAGTTATGCCCAAAGTCACCCTTGGGATGACAGCAGTTTTGGTAGGACCCTCTTTGACTTTCTCTTTCCCTCACCACACCTACCTGTTATACTCCACTAATGTCCAGTTGACTGCTTTATTGTTTTCAACATTGTCTTGGGGCATAAATTGCTCCACAGACTTTTCCAATAAAATTCAGCATCCTTTGAAAGTATAGTTCTTGAGGTTATTGCTGGAGATTTGTTCTTAACCTAGAAAGGTTCCTCACAGCTGTCTCCTCCCTTGGTTCTTTCTAGGAAACTAGCCATAGCCAGCCTGCAGTTCAGCCTACGTCTTCAATGATCCTACCAATTTCGTTCCAACTAACTTTCACCACAACCTCCACCTATTTTAGAGAATGCCCTAAGCCTGAACTTTTTACACTCTGTCGAGAATGAAGTCAGTTCCTTTGGGAGGAGATTCAGAGCTCTCTGTTTTATAGCCTGTTTCTCCCCCTGAAGAAAATTTCTGAACTATGACTCTGGAGCTGTGGGTGGGAACAATGGTGTACTTGTCTCTCAGTGACACCTCCACTTTAGGAGCTGAGTGCTTGGTGTAGGAAGGAAGTAGCCTCAAGTCTTGTTGGCTAGCCTCTCCCCACATGGAACCTCTGCCTTATAAGCTGGGGCAAGGGTGAGGGGGTCCCAGTATTCTCAGCAGTGCTACATTCAAGATTAAACCTCCATCCCACAAATGGGGGCTGATTGAAAAAGGGAATCCTTACATCTTAGCTGCACTTGTCTGGAACTTAGCTTCAGCTGGGGACAGGGTGAGAAATTCTCACATCCTGCCCATTCTAGGAAGCTAGCCCTCTGACTAGGAGCTGGGGCAAGTCCTGGATTCTTAACTGCAGCAGTCTGGAGTGGAATTTCTATCTTGCTAGGCTGGGTTGGAGAAAGGAGAGAGTGGATTATTGGTTTAAGTGCCATAGACTCTGTCTAACAATTATATTTTCTTGAATAGATGTTTCTTCATCTCTTGTATGGCTTTAGGACCATTTCCAGAGGCTTTGAATGATTGTTAAAAAAAATAAGTTTCAATAATTTCTTTATGGAATGGTCTGTGGAGTTTTATCACACTGGCATGCTGGAAGTGGTAATCTCTGCCTTTAATTTTTGCATTGATCCATGATTACTGGTTTTATGTATTTTCTCCTGTAAGCAAAATTTGAGGTAATAAATCATATCCAGTATGAAATAATACCATAGGCTCAATTATCTTGATAAAGTAGCATATCATTTTGAAGAATTTTCATGAAAAAGAAACAATAACTAATGAGTTAAACATGGAAAGAGAACCATATACAGAACATGGTATCTAGGTGATTGACTCACTGTGTCACAATGGGGTACACTTTCTTTCTTTTTTAATATAACATGTATTTAAATGTTAGAGTATTTGATTGAGTTGATTTAGTCATTATCATGTCAAATACACTCATGAGGGAACAGACTGACAATTACTGGCTCAGCATAAAGGTTAAAAGTTTCAGTCTCTTTACTTCCTGCATAACCACCAAGTCTGGCATCATTTTTCGACATTTGTTTTCCTCCTTTTGAGATAAAACTTCAGTGACAAATTTATATAATGGCATGATTTATTCCATGGACTTGTTGAGTGGCCAACTTTGTAGATATGGTTTTCAGAAAAAATTATTTTAATAACATTGATTCTTTCCAGCAGTGATAATGGCAGAGCACTCTTCCTGGACAATGAGTTTTGAACAATGGGGGACCAAAATTAAACTTGAAAGTTTAATTTACCCAGCCTAAAAGTTTGCAAAATCTACTCTGTGTTACTCCTCATCAAAGGTGATCAAAATGGCTGTTTTAGTTCTCTCTCCTCTTAGCAAACCTATTTCTGAGATTTCAAGCTCATATACTATTTTTAAAATCAGAGACCGGAAAGGAAGAATAGAATTACCATTTCTTTGGTTCTTCAGGAGTATTGTTTCATGGCATGAGGTCGCGAATTTATCACAAATGATTATTTTCTGGTCCAAGTTATTATTTACCATATGTTTAAAATAAATACCAACCAAAGTATATACAGTTGTTGTAGCTCTATGAGTAGGTATAACAGAATGCAAAAATTTCTCCAAAGACAAAGTCTCCTCTGAGACATAACCTGGCAGAAATAAAGGAGCATATGGTTTTCTAAGACTGCACACCAGAAACAATATAAGCATTAATTCCACTCTTTTTCCTGGGTAGTAAGAATGTACATGCAGATGGGTAGAGCAAGTAGAAGGCCTTCATACCAGTTATCTCATTGTTAATTCTGAGATTTCACCTTTGACCCATCAAACTCTCTGGGAAATTTTCTTCAGAGCTAATGCTTGGGGAAAAATATATTTATAGTATTAAATTATTAAAAAATATTATATATAGTTGACCATTGAACAACACAGGGATTAGGGATACTGATCCTCATCACACAGTCAAAAATCTGTGTATAACTATTTTTTTTGCATATAACTTTTGACTCTCCCCAAACTTAAGCTGTCCCTCAGAAGATTGGTTCCAGGACCCCCCCATAGATACCAAAATCCACAGACGCTCAAGTCCCCTATATAAAATGGCATATATTGATGCATACAATTGTCTGTCTACAACCATACACTCTCAATCACAGATTGAAAAGAATACAAGTATTTATTTTTAAAAATATACATATAAGTGAACCCATGCTGTTCGCGCCCATGTTGTTCAAGGGTCAAATCTGTGTGCGTGCGTGTGCGTGCGTGTGTGTGTGTGTGCATGTGTGTGTATATATGTAAATAAATCTCAGTGAAAAAATTTTTTTCAATCAATTTCCTTCTGGGAGCAAAGTCCCTGATATAGTTAGTAGGCAACAAAAACCTCTTAGAGAGAATTGTTTCCTGCCCCAAAATTTTTAAGGCTACAAAAATCACTCCCTTAAAATGTGTTTTTTAGAAATATTGGTAAGAAATGTCAATGTTTTAAAATTCTATTAAGATGTCAATTGATTTCTTTCAGGCATGACTTAGTTTGTTTCAACCTCCAAAATAGTACTTATTTTTATTATTTGCAATCCAAGCACTCACACTTACAGAGAATTATAGGCACAGTGTCACATTTAAAGTGAATATTATTTAAGTGTTGAAGAGTATGGAATTATATTCATTGAAACATAAAATATAGAGACATATAATAATAAATGGGTGGAAGTGCAAGCAATAATAATTCGAGGTAATCATTGTGTTATGATTGTACTTCAGATTAGAGCAGAATATAATGAGGTCTCTATTTAATTATATCACTTTAATTCTAAGCCAGACTAGAGGCAAAGTGTACTTCAGAGAAGCACCAGTTCTCATTCTTACTATAGAAGCAGGTGAAAATGCTGTTCTGAGAAGATTCCAATTTGAGTTTAGGAGTAGCCAGTAAAATAAGAAATAGAATTTTAACCTTTCACTTCATCACTTTGTTATGCTAAGATCTTGTAAGTAATTTCTTAGTGGCAAACCCAAGTGTCTCCCAGACAAACCCCATCTATCCCTCCTACCTTAGCTCATGTTATTCCTCCACAAAGCACCTTTGTGCTGGCAAAGTGTCCTTGGCCTTGATACCAGAAATACTACGAACACTTCCTGAGAAAATGCATGTTAAAGCACCTGGTGCTGTTAAGACTTGGTGAAATGAGAGCCTGGAAGCAAGAGAATTATTCAGTCAGATTCTTCAGAGTTACTCTGGGTCAGCCAGAGTGGGACTCCTATATCTGGCCATACCCACTCCAAATCTGGCCACATTCCCTGATTCCCAGGAGGCCTTGAATTCCAACTTTCTTCAGCTCAGCTGATTCTCCTTTCTAACAGCTCCCTAGCTTGGCTGCCAGGATCCTCTTTTGTGAGAAAATGACACCTTGTTCTGACCCTCTTAAATTAGTGCCCAGACTGTTTCTGACCCTTCCCACATCCTGGTTAGGGCTCTGCACAGCCCTGAAGTACCAGGAGGCTCAACCCATCCTTTCTAATTCCCTTGCTGGAGTAGCTTCCCAATCTGTCTTCCACAGTGAGCCAGCCCTTAGGTCTTAAAATCCTGACACTTCTGAATTCCTCTGACTCTGACTGTGGGACTCAGAACAATTCGTGGATAGATGCTGAAGTAATGCATCATATACTTGTCTTCCTACTAATATTGTAAACTCTGTATGAGGAGAATTTCTTCAAGGTTCTTTATATCTCCAATGGCTAGCACAGTACCAGTGTGAAGAGGTATTTTGTAGTGGTTAAGAGTATGGACTCTGAGTGAGATTCATTGCAAAGGAGGACATAGACAGGCATATACCACCTTAACCAAGTGATCAAAGTTAGCACCGCCAGTAATGGAACCAACCGACACTGTGTGCCTCTTGATAAAATGCACAGAGAAGGACACTGCATCACTTTTGTGGTATTCTTGCTCAAAATGGATAACCTGAATCTAAACATGAGGAAACATCAGACAACTAAATTGAATAATAGTCTAAAAAATAATTAGCTTATACCTTTCAACCATATGAAATCATGAAAGCCAAAGGAAGACTGAAGAAATGTTCCAAGTTAAAAGAGACTATAGTAATGTAACAATTAAATACAATGTGTGATCAAGGATTTGATGCTTGATCACAAGATTTTTTTCTATAACAAACATAATTTAAAGTATTGGCAAAACCTAAGTAAGATCTGAAGATCTGATAATAGTATTGTTTTAATTCTAACTGACAGTACAGTGACAATTAAACCATGTTTATATAAGAGAGTGTTCTTGTTTTTAAGAAACACACATTGAAGTATTTAGGGGCAATTCTCTGCACTGTTCTTTCAACTTGAGGTCTGAAATTGTGTCAAAGTAAAAGATTTTGTTTGTTTTTGGTATTTTCTGAAGTGTGGACTCTGATATTAGGGTCCCTGGATTGGCCTCCCAGCTTGACCATTTACTAGTTGTCTGACTAGTGTGACTTAGCCTCTGCTATACTGTTTCCTCATCTATATTATGGGAATAATAATAGCATTGACTTGAGTGGGCTGCTGTGAGAATTAAACACTATAAAGTGCTCAACAGATGCTTGGCCCAAAGTAAGTACTTGGTGAATGATAGTTTCCATTAGTAAATGTTCCAGTTCAAGTTTCCTGCTGCCTATGACAAGGGTGATGTTGGGGAATCATGAGTTACTAGAGTCAGAAGGGAAGACCATTGGTCATGAATCTCTTGCCTATTTCCAAGGGGCCTTGATAGTAGCTATGACTACTGAATGCACATGAGGGCTCTTATCTCTCATTTTAAAGATCATTAGGATGTTTAGATTAAAGAGGGCTTAGTTAGCTTTGGACTCTCATCCAGGGCTCAACCACAATAGGATGATCACCCTACAGTGACACATGACTGCCCATTAGGACTCCAGCAGGCTCCTTCCCAGAACCAACTTTAACACATTGCCAGGTGAACACATGTGCTTTGAGCTGGATGTCCAGGATATCTGTCCTTCTCTCTTACCCAACAGAGAAAGCTGTTCAGAATAGCTCAAAATCTCATTTGCTTTGTTGACACTGAGTTTTAAATTCAGAGTGATGTTTATATGGGATTGAGAAGAATAATTATAAAATCATCTAGATCAAGTCCCTTACTTTACTAATAAGAAACCAAGGCCAGAAAGTTGATGAGACATGTTTGAGGTTACTCTGCTGGTTCTAGAAGAGGGCTAGAATAAGTCTCCTAACTCTCATGTTATTGTCTCTTTCCACCAGACCACAACATTTGCAACATTGTGAATGGTAGAATCAAGGTATTCAGAGAGGCAAGTGTGAAGGGAACAAAAAAAATAAGGGGCAATGCTCCCCTCATAGGTTTATGCCAGTCAGAGTTAAAGAGCCTCTCTGTCACAGCAATGCAGGAAAAATAAGACAGCAATATTTGCTAACAGGCAATAGTTTTCTGTAAGGCCAGGTGGTAAATTTAATGTTCCCTCAAATTTAATAGTGTCTCTACTCCACTGACCAAAATAAAGTGTTCAGATTTTATCACACAGTTTGTTCCCCTAATTTTTATATCTTTTTTCTTATTTCTTAATCAAGAGCCCTATTATGCTTTCTCTGGTTCTATGTTTCTGCCACATTGTTTCAGCAATCTTCCTGGTTTCTACTTTGCTATGATCCTCTTGGACTTGAGATATTAAGTGTGGCTTCGGTGGGAAGTTCACAGCTGAATTTGACCTTGACTAATTCAGGAAGTACAGAATTGCTGTAGAAGGAAAATTCAGAGTTTACTTTTGTTATTGGCTAAGAAAACTATTTCCAAAACAGCTTGAACATAGACTTGAAAAACCATAGACTCATGGAGTTGGAATGTCTTTAGAATTCATCCCACACATTGAGGGACTTATCTATTATCTCTGACACCTGAAATTTGGGACAATCAATTATTATCAAATTCTCTTTGGATAAAGGCAATACAATTAACATAGAAAAATAAACAACTGAGCATCCAGAAGAATTTTCTCCTTTCCAGTATATGGCTGTTACTTTGAGGGAGAGTCTCAAAGCTGAAGAGCTAAGTGAGAACTGATAGCAACCAAATTCTATAATGTTTTAAAAAAGCAATCTATTTTGACTGAAGCATGCACTAGAAAAAGAGCAAAGCATATTTCTGAATTTACTATGAGGCTTGTGTTATTTGCTTGGCAAGGTATTAAGATACATTTTAGATTCTCATATAGGTATCCAATACAGGAATATAGTAAATATCACATGTAGAGCTCTTGCTAGCATCTTTACTTTGAATATGTATGTATATATGTATGTATGTATGTATGTATGTGTATATATATAATATAAATAATATATATTTTTCTTTGAAAAAATATGTATATCTCCAATTATCAGAAATCAGAGTGTCTGATTTTGAATTTAAAAACATTGATATTATTAAAAAAATCAAATAAACAAATTCAAAATCCAGAATCTTGACTCTTAAGGAAAACATTTAGACATCTAAACTGTTAGATTCTATGTTGGTATGAGTGATACCTTTCTGTAGAGAAAAATAATAAAACTTTAAGATAATTGAAAATTTTTTTCTTCAATTAATAATGTGAAAAATTCTTTTGGAAATGGGAGCACTTTGCTTCCAGCAGCTTTTGGTTTCAGGCAGAGGTTTGCATCTTGTATCTTTTCTGTATAGCAGATGCCCAGGGGCAGAGGACCCCCAAGGAGTCAGCTGCCTTTAGCTTTTTCTTCACTCAAGGCTGTTCAACTGGCACAGCAGAGTTAGAATTTGTTTAAGGGGAGAATGGAGAAGAAGCAATTACCCAGGAACTAAAGTACTTTGCTAAGTTTAAAGAAGGCAGGTTTTAAAAAACTAGAATTTGGTTAAGTGACCATAACATAAAACTAAAATTTGAAAGGTATTGGTGTGGAGTAAAACAAACATCTGAATATCTCAAAGGTCCAACATGGTTTTTTTTTTTCTTGCAAATCTGGTTTGGTCTATACTGTTCTATTTGTTCTGCCTCCATCTGGAGTCAGGATCTCATTCTAAGCCATTGCAATAGCTGGCTAAGTGATCTTGAGTCTTTCCCTCGTCAAATCCAGACTCCATACTGCTGTTGAGTTTGCTTTGATTTAGGAAGGAAAAAAAAGCACTGTGAAAAATTAGAGGCATCCAGGATGCCTAACAGCAGTAAAATAACTGGAGGCACTTTGGTTCATCAATATGATGAAATATTGTGTAGCATTGAAGGCTGAGCGTTGGAGGAGTTCTTCATAACCTGGGGAATGGTCCTGATAGGACACTGGGTGACAGAAGTGGTGTGGCCTATGTGATCTCAATCAGGTCATTTGGATTTCTGCATAAACTTAGCAATCCCTCTCAAATTTGGAAAGGTGAGAGGGTGCTGTCTATTATCAGGAAGAAAATCTTAGTATAGACCAAGCTGGAGCTTTTTGGGAGAATTAAATCCTAAGGCATCCATCGTATATAATAAATTAATTTCTCTGAATCTCTCTAGTATGGAACTAATTATGTACCACCTTTGGAACAATTGAGAAAATGATCATTTGAATCATTTTTTTATGTTGTGTGATTTAGAAAATGTTCCTAATCACAGACCATAATACATATGCACAGAGTCCAGATGATGTGGCCAGTCTTTTACTTTCACCATCAAGTCAACTATCATCAGAATAATCCTCAGGTGGGCATCAGAAGCTCCTTTCTCCAATCTCTCACCAAAGGTCTTCAGTGCCATGATTCCCTGGGTCTTTGTATTCTTCTGCCCAACATCCTCTTAACTCCAGTTCTTAGTTCCCAAGTGCCAATCAACTGTGAACTCAGATCCTGAGATAAGGTAGCAGAAACTGAGTGAAACACTGGGAAGAAAATATCAAAGAAAAAAAAAATTCCCTAAAATGGATAGAAGCCATGGAGATTTGAATGGCGAGTAGGGGAGTCAGAATGAGATACAAATATTATTTGTCCACTCATTCATTTTTTCATCTATTCATTTATTTAACATATATTTACTAAAAATCAATAAGAGGCAGGCAGGTACTGAGTTGGGCACTGAAGATACAGTGATGGGTAAGATAGATGTTATTCTATGCCTGTTGATAAGGAATTTACAGACTAGACAGGCTAAAAAATAAAGGGAATAGCAATGTTTTACAGATTCTAGAGGAAACTCATATTTATCTAAAACTCTGCAGATAGGCAAATAAATAAATAAGTCGGGACAAGATTGCCTAATTGATCCCTGATGATCCAGGCAGCTCTCACTGACACAGTTGCTAAAAAGAATATATGGGACCCAGTCTCCTTGAGGAGGGAGTGTGAAACCCATCTATTATCAAATCTTGACTTCTGTAAGGAACAGCAGAGCTAGGGTGAGCATGTCAACTCAGCAGATCAAACTACTTTTGGGCTAGCTGTGCTTGGCCTGCTAAAACTGTGCTAGGGAGCTGTTGTGGATGATTTTGTGTCTTGCATCATATCTCCTTGGCCCTATCTGGCTTCTTAGTTTCCCTAACTAAGAGCTTTTCCCAAAGCTTTTAACAAGACATGCAGAATGTGGGAGCAGGTAAAGCCCAGGGACACCCACCAGTGGGAGATTGGAGTACAAGGATAAATGGTTTCACCTATTGTCCTCCAAAGAGACAATTCTGAGGCTCAGTCTACATAATTCCTCAGTAGTTCTCAGTGAGAATGGATACACAGTTGTAACCAGCTCACCGAGGCACTCTTTCTTTAGCTTTTTCTCCTTCCCTGTCTCACTGTGCTCACTCTCTCCTCTTATTTCTAGGGTCACCTTCCAAATAAACTACCTGCCACCAAGTCCTTGTTTCTAGCCTCGCTTCTGGAGGAACTTGAACAAAAACAGGCACCATATCTCTTTCCACAGCAGTACTCTAACACCAAGGAAAAAGACTCTGCAGACAAAGTCCTGAATTTGAGATTGCCTTGCCTACCATGTCATACCTGAACTTGATTACTGCTTGCGCTTTTTGTCCCCAGACTCCCATCCTTCTCCAAGTGTTTGCTGATCTTCCCAGGCATATCCATGGCTTTTCTCACCTCTGCTTTTGATTCCTCACACAAGAACCACGTGTCTGGAAGGACTTTGAATAAGGTTCCTTCTGACTTTCTCAGGTTTTAAGATCTTTTTTCTTGGGTCCCCTACTCTCCTGTATGCTGGTGTAGTCCCACCCAGCTCATGTCAGCTGGCTACTTGAAATGGTCTTTTCTGAACGGGTGCAAGATACCTCTTGGTGTTAATGGCTCCTGAGATCTGCGCCACCCCACCATCCCTAAGGCCCAAATCTGGAGTTTACCAAACACTTTTTAATGTTCTGGACAGAAATAGATGGATGAGGAGTTCACACTGAGGAGAGAGACCCAGGGTACAGCTTAAGGGAAGTTACAGCATGGGATACGTGATATTCATTGTCAACACTAAGCAGTGTCCCTTGTATTTTATCATGATAGAACTGCCCAAAAGACTTTATCTAGGTTTCTAAGGAAAAATGGAGAGACTGAGGTGGTGGACCTCTGCCTCTAGAGCCTCTAGAAGAACCTGGGGGTAGGGATGCTTAGCTCTGCTTTGTGTTTCTCAAAAAAAAAAAAAAAGACATCCTGGGGAGAGATGGGCCCTCTTTTTATACTTCAGGAGAAGGTGTAGCATGAACACAGGAATGCAAGAACCTGGGGACCAAGAGGAGCAAATGAGGCTTGGCTTGGCAAGCATCAGTGTGCAAATCACGAAAAGACAAATAGCATGAGGTAATCAAGAAGAAGGAAGTGGGATACTGGTGAGGTCTCCAAGGATGCTCAAACCATCAAGGAAGGAAAGAAGTAGTTCTGGAATTCAAGGAAAATTTGAAGGTCTGGAGTGTGAGCTGTATCATCACTATAATGAACCTTATATCATCCTTTGTGGGGCAGATGCCAAGGTAAATTACATGTGGGACAAACACTCAAATTGAGGATGACCTTCAGAGTTTCCTCTTTCTATTTATTCAGAACCCAACTCACAAGAAAGGAGAGGAAAGACATCTGTTTTGCCTTCTCACTTTCTCCCAGAGGTGTTTATTTTTGAGCAAAAGCAGTTGTTCCTTATAGCAGGTAAGATCCTTTTAGTTTGAGTGAGATTATTTCTGTGCACTGAAAATCAGAAAGCAGGCAAGCTGGTTCCAGGAAAGAGAGATAGGAGGAGTATTGCCCTACCTGCATGGAGCTAGAATAGCAATCACTCTGATCCTGGTGCAAAGAAGCCCACCCTCCTTCTCCCTGCTCTAGGCTGCACCAGTCTGCACTCAGTGCCCCATTACCTCAAGAAAGTAAAACCATCCCATATTCTGCTCATAGAGTGAGTGGCATAGGCCATGTCAGGGAACTCATAATTTGCTTTCTTACATGGGCGATCATCTCCTTGCACATGATAGCTTTTGAGTCTTCTTCCTTCCCAAAATTAATAGGTTGTCTATTTTTGGTTGTGATAATAATTCAAAGTAAAGACATCCATTCACTTCATATCTTACAAATCACAAATTCCTGACTCTAAAATCATTTTCTAGGTTCGATGTCTCAGAATCACAATAATTGACTTGGCAATATGAAAAGTCATTTACAATGAAAGTCTGATGAGGCTCCTCTTCATTTGACGCTAGAAATGTCTTCCATAAATCTATCTTATTAAAACAATGAGTCTCTCATATTATCTTTGCAATTTTAAAATAAAATGGTTATAAAATTGCTATAAAATATTAAAAGTCTATTCTCTGTTGGTGATAATGATGCAAATATTGATGTAAACCCACTAAGTTATGCTGAGTACATGCTTATCAAAATGGATAGGTGGTAATATTGAAATATTTCTCCATACAATACATAAACAATATTATGTGCTTTTATTTTATTTTTTTTTCTGTATTTTCTAGTTAGAAGAGTCATCCTTCATGTTAATAAGTGTGATGTTCATAAATCTTCACATTTTTTGTTTTAAGATTTTTATATCATTTATTTTAATGACCATTCCCTTATGGACATATACACACTCCTCAACAAATATATGTGTGTAAGGCACCATATAGGTGCTTTAGGAAATAAAAATGGAGCAAAATGGTTCTTAATGCTCAAAAGTTCACATTTTTGTAGTAAGTATAGAGAATATGGTAGGGATGTAAAAAAGAATGGCACTCAGAAGAGAATAAATGTGAAATAAAGGTGTGATCATTATGCTATGAGAATGAAGAGAAAGAGTAGTTACTTCTAGTTTGATTATCAGGGAACGTCATGAAAACACTGGTAATTCACCCTGATCAATAGAAACCACCATTGCAAGCAGCTACCTGAGCCTCTGCCAACATAGGAATTCATTCTTTCAAAGACTGAATATACTTTAAAAAGTCCAAACAACTTACAACTCTAAAGCATTTATTATGATTGCTCTTATTTTTAAGAATGTAAATGAGGAGAACACTTGGTGACTCTGAGAACTTATAGATCTGAGCTCTCTCACTTCCTTGATCAGGCTGGATTCTCTGAAGTCATTAGCACTGTAGCTTCCATCTAGTCCTTTCTTCTAGGGATCTTGTTCTGATGGGACCCAAATATGCTATGAGACCACCTTGCTCTCTCAGCAGAGCTTCCTCACTGCCAGGCCTCTGGGAAAGCATAGTCACTAACTACCCAGTCACTTCATCTCTTTATTCTCTTCTTCTGTTTAAGATTCATCCAAAAATAAGCACTTAGGATACCCATGAAACTTGATATATTTGGAGAGATGCCAGGAAGAGCTGTTAGAAGATTAGGGGGGAATGGAATTAGGTCTGGAGATGCCACATTAAGAAGTTTGATCTAGCAACATCTGTTGTCCCTTCTTCAAGCAAACAGTTACCGACCGTGGTGTTCTAAACTGTTCTCATAAATTCTTGGACATTATGGCTGACAAGGTGGCATCTAATCCCTCCCCTTGAATGTGAGATGGTCTATGGTGACTCACTTCTAATAAATAAAATGCAGAGGAAGTGACATTGAGCAACTGCTGATGCTAGGTAATAAAAGGTAATACAGCTTCTGCCAGGCTCTTGCTCTCTTAGAACAACTGCCTTGGAATCCCAGAGCTATCATGTAAGAAGTCCAGCTACCTGGAGGCCACTAGGCTAGAGCATCAACATGGAAAGACCCTATAAAGATAGAGAGAGATGCCTGAAGAGCAACAGCTGTCCCAGCCTGCAGCTGTTTGATTCTCCTCAGCATCAACTACAGATGTGTGAGTGGGCGAGCCTTAGATGATTGCAGCCCTCAACCTTCTAGCTGTCCTTGTTAATGCCAAATGGAGCTGGCCTTCTAATCACCTCAGCTGACATGGAGTTAAACAGTGACAAGCTGTCCCTGGCTGAATCCTGCTCAGATTGCAGATTTTGTGAGAAAAAAAAAATAAATGTTGCTGTTTTAAGCTACTAAGTTTTGGGGTGGTTTATTATGCAGCCAGAGAACTAGAATACCTACTTAATTCTGTCATACAATCAGTTTTATTTCCCCTGAACCGACCAATAAAACTGTGGTTTAGCCATGTATAAATGGAGCCAGACTTGCTATTTTAGGGCATAAAGTTTCCAGAGTGGGTCTTCATATCTGGGACATGTAGGCCATAATCATTTCAATTGACTCTCATTTAGTAACAGAGAAGTGGGCTGATTTCTATTTTTATTATCTATGGTAAAAGCTAGATCTGTGTGTTTTAATTCAGATCTTTTCTCAATTTCATGTCAGTTTTTGTTGTTGCAAGCTTTCTTTCCCACAAGGAAATGTTTTCATCATTTTCCAGAATTCAACATTGCTCACTTTTAATTTTGAACTCACACAGAGTTTAATAGTGATTTATCTACATAAAAACTCATCTCTATGTAATTTTCTCTTTCCATGTCAGAAAGCTGCTGGGTCAGTATAAATTTTGATGCTATTTTTTTCTCTGCATATTCACTTACTGATTTAAGAGGGGGAGGGGTCCATGTTTTTGACTTCTTGGAGATTAACTAAAATAGTTCATCAACAAATGGATGTTGCAAAATGAAAAGAGAACAAAATCTGGTAAAGAGGTAATATGAAGAGAAGAAGTAAAGAAACACCTCAGTTCTTATAAAATCAATCTTTTGGTAACTCAACTGTCTACAATAAATATGTGAACCAAGACAGGTAAACATAGGAAAGAAAATGACGAATGCCTAGAAATACCTGGATAAGTGTTAAAGAGCTCTCATAATTTATTCATAGACTGACTCCCCAGCTTTCACTTAGAGACTATTTCTTCACATAGCAGTAAATTCTAGCTTCTAAATTTGCAACTGTTCTGCACAATGTTGTAACACTTTTAGGCATCTGATTTCCCAATCCATGATAGGCTAAAATTAACAAATAAGCAAGGGGGAGGTGCTTAAGGGAAAAAGATGTTAGAGATGGGCATGGTGACAGCAGTGGGATATAATGTCTGAGAACATGAGGCCAAAAACTTAAAAATGGCATCAGAAATCAAAATATGTAGTCTGGTGCCCTTGCTGTAGGGGCAAATAGCTCCACATGCATCATTGGTTCAGGATAACGTCTTTAATATCCAATAATTGGTAATTATTACTTGGTGAAAACTTATGGTTAAATTTTGTTCAGAATGCTTTCTATTAAAACAAGAAAAATTGTTTCTGCCATATTTTTCGAGAAAATATAGAAAATGAACTAAAGAAACATGTTTTAGCACTTAAAAGGATTAAGTTCAGTTACCTAGAAAAGTCACTTATGTGGAAACATTTTCTCATATATTGGTTAAATGGGGGCTTTCTGCATTATAAATATTCACTGAAATTGCTGAAGAAATCATATTGATAAGTACGGGTCTCAAAGGTTAGATTTTTGTCTTTAATGAGACTGTAGCATTTTCAATTTGTTCCTTGTGCCCAGCTCCCCTCTTTTCTTCTAGATATGACTGATTTCTTCTGGGAGATGCTCCTTTAACCCTAGGGTTAAATGGGAATTGTCACCTTCTTAGAGACTCTACCTCTTTGGCCACAGTGATTGGTGAGAAGTGGCATCTGACTAAATTGGCCTATTCCTGGCCACAGTGATGGGACTCAGGAATGAGCTTATGACCTAAGACAAACCTGCATCCTCCAGGATAATTTTAATTAGAACAAAAGAAAGAGGCCACTTTCATGTTGGGTGGTAAAACTGAAGAGATGTGAGGCCTCTGGGCAAAAGCTGATCTGAGAGAATGTCACAGATGCACAGAGGAAAGCACAGAGGACAGATGTAGAGAGAGTACACTGGTTTTAAGGAACTTCTTTCCAATCTATGAGGTCCCCGGAGCTGTCTTGATTTTGCTTCTGCAACTCTTGTTTATTTAACAAATCTCTTGATTCTAGGAGCTACACAGTGTCCTTTCAACAAATCCTCTTTTTGCATAAACGATTCCAATTGGCTTTCTGTCATCTGCAGCTAAAACTCCTGCCAAGTGCAGAGAAGTCTGGAAACTGTGAGGCCTCTCTGAGCTGGCCACTGCAATACTGAGGGTCTGACATGAATGCAAACAGAGGAAAAATGAGAAGCAGCCCCTATTTGTGTAATTAATAAGGAGTTGGTATCTTTCAAACCATGTGATTGAAAATAAATGTTGCTGCCTGAGGGAAGGAGGAAAACACACTGAAGGCCACAGTAGGAGTCCTTGGAGCAATCTGTCTTATCATATTTCCCTTTTCTGAGCAATTCAAGACAATGTTCAGTTTTACTCCCTTAACTCCACTCCCCCAGATCCTAAATATGCACTGACTGGACTGTGTACCATATCCCAACTCAGCGAGGAGAGCATAGATGGTAGCTCTCTGAAGACGCTTTAAGTTCTATCTTTCTGAATCAATGAGACTTCTTAAATCTCTCCTGTTGTCCACCACTGGCCTTTCATGACCAGGAAAGAGGAAGATGTTCCTCATTGCTAAAGGCCTGCCTCTATGGTGACAAGTTCATTAACGATGTAAAAATAATAATGATAGCTAACACAGAGTGCCATGCCCTGCTTTAAGTGATTGACATGTATTATTTTGTTTAATCCTCACAAGTCTGGAGTAGGTACTAATATTATTTCTATTTTAGAGATGGGCAAACTGAAGCTTAGAGAGGTGAAGGAGCCTGTAGTATATACAGTAGAGCCAGGATTTAAACTCAGATTGTCTGACTCCAGAACCTTCTCTCCTGACCACTATGTTACATTACCTTCTGGACACAGGGAACTGGTTGGCGCTGCTCAGCCTCCTGGTATCATCGATGTTAGCTCTATAAGTGAATGAGGCAGATTTGGGGAGCTGAGGTTTACCACTTTGCACTTCATGGGGAGTTTGTATCATTTTTTTGTTATTCAGGTCAGGCTTGTTGGTGAACTCTGAAGAGAAACCATAGGCCACACCACTCTATGGACAAGATGTTCTTTAATAAATAAAAACAGCAACAATAACAGCAGCTAACACATATTACACTCTGTGAAGTATTTTACATACACTAATTGATTGATGCCTCACAGCAACCCTATGAGGTAGAATAATAATTATTTCAATTTTGCAGATGAAGAAACTAAGGCACAAAGAAATCCAATGACTTGTTCAAGTTTATAAAGATAGTAATTGGTGAAGTTGAGATTCAAACTTAGGCATTGTGGCATCACAGTCTATTGTTTAAACTTCCAGGCCATACTGTTTCCACATGTATCTGTCTCTCTGTCTATCCATCTATCATCTATCTACCCATTTAACATGACATAAATACATACTGCTGGACCTGATTTGCTAATTTTCTTTTTGTAGTTAAGGGTTTATGTACCTGTCTTTGTTTGTAAGTGATTGGCTTATGCTTTCTCTGTATTTTCCTTTTATGTTATTGGCATTAAGATCCTATTAACTCTATATAAAATGAGCTGGGTAGTTTTTTCAAGTTTGCTAATTGTATGGTCCAATTCTTCTATATTCTTACAGGTATTTTGTAGTCTTAATTTATTAATTTTTAATAGGCCTGTTAAAACCTTCCAATAGGGTTGCGTTTTACATATTTCAAAACATACCAACATAAAAAGAAATATAAAGCAAACTCTAAAATTAAGAATAAAATGAAACAAATGAACCTAATAGTATATCAAATCAATAACATTGCCCACAGATAAAAAGTTATTTTAAACGACTTGAGCATAGTACTCTGTACATTCTTAATGAATGTATTATAAAGACATAATGTAAAAACACCAAAGAAATCTTAAAATTTCCTCAGTAATTTTATTTTTAGAGGTAAAACATATAACTATGTCCATTTTTTAAGAATCAAGACTTTCAATTAAGAAAATAGAGACATAAATAAAAATCCAAGAAATTAAGAAAAACACTTATGGTCCAATTTGAATTAAGAACATAAACCAGGAATATTATTATTACAAATATAACTTCTAGATGTTTATATCAGTATTGGTAAACTTTTTCTATAAATAGCTAATAGTAAATAGTTTAGGCTTTTCAGGCCATACTCTCCTTGTTACAATTATTCAACTCCACTGTTGTTGCATGAGAGTAGCCACAGACAACATTTAAACAAATGAGAGTGACTGTGTCCCAATAAAACTTTATTTACAAAAAGAAGCAGTGGAATTGATTTGGCTTGAGGGCTACAATTTGTTATGTTTGGTGACCACTGGGGTAGAATATATGTACTTGCCCCCAACATCAATGAGGATATTTAGCATCTACATCTTGGTTTCTGAATTCCACTCCCCATTGAAAGCAATCAACACTTCTGGAGAGATAGCTGATTCCAAATCTAGGGCAGGGAAAGTTTAAGATGAGCCTGGATTGTCTTATGTCAGAAAGTAAAACAAAAACAAAAAAACCCCTCCAAGATTAATGGAGTCATTTTAAAAGATATTGGCATCACATTGAGAGGGTTCCCACTGGCCAATTTGAGCTATTGGAGCATAAATAATGATAATGATGATAATGATAGCTATAACAAATATAATTGATTGTAAATAAAATTTGTAAGTTTATATTGATAATAAAAAAGGAAAACACTCATTTGCCATCACTGAAGACTTTTACATCATTTTTTCACTGAAAATTTAAAATTAGAAAAAATTAAGTATTTCATCTATTTTAATTGAAGAGAAAAGCCTCTTCTTTTCAGAAGAATTACAACTGATAAATGTAGAAGGATGACAGAATTAGAAAATTATCATTGTGTAAACCCTAGTGACACAATTGATCGAGAAAGGGATTTTCAGTGGAAGGCTCAACTATTAGATGCCAGGCTGCTGCAGAACAGAATAGTTGCAGAATAGTTGCATGGTGCCAAATTGTCACCTCACAGATAACGTTTTTGTTATAAAGGGAAAAACATACCTCTGCAGTGGAGAAATCTGGTGGTTGTCACTTTAATTCAGGAATCAAATTGAACAGAACTAAGAGTGGGAACATCTGGGACAGACATTATGTACTTTTATTATGATATAATATGAAGTAAACAGCATAACCTATGAAATATCATTACCTTTCAACTTCATACTTGAAATACAGGGGCCAAGAGAACAAGTTAAATGACACCAAACAAACAAACAAACAAACAAAAAACAAAAAAAACAGTCAAATCAAGAATGATGTAAGGCATTTCACAAGATCACAAATCAATCTTGCCTCTTCAAAGTCTATAAAATGCAAATAAAGAAAAGTGGAGACAGTTCTATGTTAAAGGACACAAAAGAGATATTGTAGGGGTTCAGAGTGAGCCACCCTGAGATATACTTCAGTGGTATGCAGATTATTTTGAGCTAAAGGCAATTTTACCTTCTTGCTCAAGAGAAACTTTGGCTCCATCTTTTACCTACTACCTAAAGGGCAGGGCAAACTTTTATTTATTAAATGTCTTTTCTTATTACCATCCTGCAATGACCCCTTGGTGCACCCAAGGTATATTATTTCATCCCTAGCTCAAGATCTCTTATATACCTCAATCCCCTTTTCTATCTCTGAACCTCTCTTGCATGTGTGGGGTCTCTGACTCTCTCATGTATGTGGGTTTCTCATACATATGTATGTATTAAATTTGGTTATTTTCTCTTGCTACTCTGTCTCGTGTCTATTTGATTATTAGACCAACCAGAAGAACCTTGAGGGTAGAGAAAAGTTTGTTTCTCCCCCACGATATCATGACAAAGACATTTAATAAATCTTAGATTATTTTTCAAAAAAAAAGTTATAAAAAATATTTTCAAACAATTAGAGAATTTTTAATATGAACTACATAGTAGATACTATCAGGAAATTGTCATTAATTTTCCTAAGTATGATAATAGCATTTTGGTGATATTATGAAATGTACTTATTCTTGGAGATGTGTGTTCAAATATTTAGGAAGGTGATACCATGATATATGGAGATAGATAGATAGATAGATAGATAGATAGATAGATAAATAGATAGATGATAGATAGATAGAGCAAATATGGCAAAGATTTTAAACCTCTTGAACCTAGTTGGTAGATATATATGTGTACTTTATACTACTCTTTTCACTTTTTTTGTATGTTTGAAAATTTCCAAAGTAAAAATTTGAAGGAAAAGTTTTTCTGTGTAGGTGTATATCTTGCCTTCAAATTTTCTGTTAGTCCAATCATTTTGCAAACAAACTGACTTTTACTCAGGTAGGCAGAATTCTAATAATGGGTCCCTCAAGATTCTATGCCCTAATCCCAGTTCTTGTGAATACAATGAGATCATTTCCTTAATTATGTTATGTTATGTTGTACAGTTGACCCTAAAACAGAGGGATTATCCCAGTGAGCCTATTCTAACCACACAAGTCTCTTTGAAAACAGTTTTTGTCTGGTTGGGGGAAAAAGAGAAAGTCAGAGAGACTCAAAGTATGAGAAGGAGTTAGCACACTGATGCTGGTTTTGAAGATGGGTAAAAGGAGGCCACAAGCCAAAGAATGTAGATAGTCTCTTGGAGCAGAAATCAGCCCCCAGATGTCAACCAGAAGGCATACTACTTAAAAAAACTGAATTTTGCCAATAATTTCAATGGGCTTGAAAAAAGAATCTTGTCCAAAGCCTCTAGATAGAAATGTAGCCTGGCCAACACCTTAATTTCAGTCCTATGAGACCCAGAACAAAGAAAATACTTGAGCTTGACTAGATTTTTGACATACAGAATGGTGTGCAAATAAATGGTGTTGCTTTAAGCCACTAGGTTTGTGGCAATCTGTTATGGCAGCAACAGAAGACTAATTTAGTACCTTAAGAAGATCCAGGAGGTAGAAAGAAAATGTTTAGAAAATTTGGAGTTTGGGTGCATTAACTCGTTGAATTCTGTAAAGTATGAAATTAAAATCTAAGTTGCTTTGCTGTATTGTTGCAAATTGCTCCTTATCTTTCTGGATTATATAAAATTTATTCTCCATTCCTTATTTGTTTCTGTCTCCTAAATGTGCCTGCCTGATAAGATGTTTTCGGTTTTACTTTTCCAATGCAGAAAAATATATAGATCTATACTTTTTAATTTCATAAGAAATAAACATTTTATGAGTGGTTAGGTATAAAAGCAGATTTGGAGAAGTGACATCTGTAGGAATAGTAAAGTCCTCTGAAAATTTGCTTTTCCCTAAGAACAATGAGAATACTGACAAAAATGGTCAAAATCACCTTTTCATAATCCTGGAAAGAACTAAAGGCTTTCAACGATTCAAGGAATGTTTATTCAAGAAAAGAAGTGGAATCTCAGTAAGAATAGGGAGCTTTATGATACTTTAACTTTCCTCATGATATCTTCCTCTTTCTAGCCCGTAGAAATCTTGAAATCCTACAGTCTTACAAAAAAAAAATAGCTGTGAAAACTAGCAGCCACTGGGGATAGAAGTTTGGAGTTCCCTCAAAGCCCCATCCCAAGAGAATTGCCATTATCTGACTTTTTCTGGCAATTTTTGGAAACACTTCAATCAAAAGGCAGAGATTGGCAGAATAGATAAGAAAACATGATCCAACTATATGGTATCTACAAGAAGCATACATTAGTCTCAAAGGCACAAATACACTGAAAGTGAAAGAATAGAAAATATATATCATACAAATAGTAACTAAAAGAGCTGTAGTGGATATACTAATATTAGACAAAATATATTTTAAGACAAAAATTTTAACTAGCAACAAGAAGACATTTTATAATGATAAGAGATTAATCCATCAAAAAGATATAATAATTATAAATATATGTGAACATAACAGCAAAATACAATTGAAATGAGTGAAAGAGAGAACAGAAAAACAGAGAAAGCAAGTGAGCCCTTTGAAAAGGTCAACAAAATTTACAAACCTTTAGCTAGACTGACCAAAAAAGAAAAGACTCAAACTACTAAAAGAAATGAAAGAAAGTGGCATTACTACTAACTTCACAGAAATAGAAAAAGTTATAAAGGGCTACTATAAACAATATATGCCAACAAACTAGATAACCTAAATGAAATACATGAATTCCTAGAAAGATACAAACTGCCAAAGCTACCTCAAGAATAAATAGAAAATGTGAAAAGACCTATAACAAATAAAACAATTGAAAGTAATCAAAAAACATTCCACAAAGAAAATTTTAGATACAGATGCCTCCATGGGCGAATTCTAACAAAAAAATTAAAAAAGAATTAATACTAATCTTTCACAAACTTTTCTAAAACATAGAAGAGGTGGTAGCATTTCTGAAAGAAAGAAAGAGAGAGAGAGAGAGAGAGAGAGAGAGAGAGAGAGAGAGAGAGAGAGAGAAAGAAAGAAAGAAAGAAAGAAAGAAAGAAAGAAAAGAAAGAAAGAAAGAAAGAAAAAAGAAAGTGAGAGACTATATTTGACCTGTTAAGCCTGAAATATTTATTGTCTGGCTCTTTAAAATTTTGCCAAGCCCTGAACTAGAAAGCAGGCCAGCAGAACATGTAAAGAACTATAAATAGAGAGGCCAGGAAGAGGCCTGAGAAGGCAGCCCCAGCCAGCACTGTGTCCATGGTGAGGCTCTGTCAATCTGGCTCTTCAGCTAAGCCTATTTAGGAGGGTTTTGACTATTCATTTATTCATTCACTCAGGAATTCAAAACAGATCAATTTCTACCTCAGTGTTTAAGAGCACAGACTTTATGATCAAACCAGAGTTTAAATCTTAGCCTCTTCACAGGAAGAATGGGAGACAATAACAAGGCCTGGCTGACTAGTAGTCACAAGGACCAAAGAGATAATACATATCAGGTATTTAGCAGTGTTTGTAAATAGTAAAGACTCACTACATGTCAGATGCTATTGTTAGAATGTAGTATGCTCAAGCCATACCCCCAAATGACCGTGTCACAAACTGGCTATAAATCCCAGAAGGACACCTCGGTGGCTGTAATGGGGGTAAAATGGGATGAAGGATAAGACAGAGAAGGAAGGGAAGGCAGGACCATCCTGAATATGGGAGCTAAAGGCTCAATGCAAACTTTATACCATTCTCTTCCCACAAACATTTGCCTACATGTAAACTACAGTTAAAAGTGAATATCATCAGCAAAGTTTATTTATAGCTAAAGACTAGAAGCAACCTAAATCCTCGACATTTGGGGAATGATTGAGTGAAATTAGTTGATGATAAGTTAGGTGTAAAAAATATAATGCAAAACTGTATGAAGTATGTTAAAGCATAATTTTCAAATAATTAAAAAATAAACTCATAAATATAGAATAAACATATATCAAATATTTATTTGCTTTATTAGTGAGGGTACCAATGAGATTGTAAAGCTGGTTCAAAGAGCATTTAATGTACTGCATATCTATAGGCATTAATAAAAAGAATGTTAGAATAAGGGCTACATAAATACAAAACTGATTAAATAACTCATAAGGCATAAGACCATAACTTTTGGAGTTTTTTTCTACTAGACAGAAATAATCTACCAGTTAATATATAACTGTACAGTATCTGGGCTCTTATCAAAGAGTAAAATCAAATGCATATACATTCTCCTAGAGAATTAAATATTTCTGTTACACAATGATCCCAGTATGACATTGAAAGGACATGCCTCCTCTTCTTTGCTTTATTTCCAATTCTTTGAATATTTTTTCTTAACAAATAGTATGCCAACTATATAAAATATGCTGTATGTCTAAGTACTAGTCAAGGTTCTGATAAAAAATTCATGCTATACAAAGGACTTAATTGAGGCACATTTAACAAAACAAAACAACAAAACAAAACAAAACAAACCTTATAGAGGTGCAGATGGGGTTAAGAAGACCAAAAAAGATGTTGAGATTTCCAAACACTAAGCAAAAGTAGGAAACCCTTACCACCAGTAGGTCTGAAATGAAAAGGGTGGGGGGTGGAAATGAAGCAAATAAATACTACATCTCTCCCTCATTCTGCCCTCTGTTCTTCTGCCAGTGTCTCTTATTAGCTCAACACAACTGGAAGCCAGAGAGAGAGGAGTCACTGATGTCATCCATAGAAGCCAGCCTCTTTGGGCACAGAGCAAGATCAAGAGATGGAAAATGGGGTGCAAAAAATCAGATCAGTCAATATATCAGGTATTGTAATTGATTTAATTGTGTCCCCCCCCAAAAGGAATGTTGGAGTCCCAACCCTTCGTACCTCAAAATGTGACCTTCTTTGGACGTAGTGTATTAAAGAGGTGATTAAGATAAAATAAAGTCATCATAAATTATGTAATTGTCTAACCACTATGCTGTATACCTGAAACTAATATAAAATAATATTGAACCTCAACTGTAATTGAAAAATCAAAAAGAGTGGGGGGGAAGGTGAAGGGGAATATGAAGTTCAAACGTCCAGGTATATAACAAATAAATCAAGGGAATGTGGTGTAGAGCATAGGAAATATAGTCAACAATATTGTGATACAATCATACAGTGTCATATGGTTGCTGGACTTATGATGATCACTTCTTTAATAACTATGGTGTACACTTGAAATTAATACAATATTGTATATTAGTTCTATTTTAATAAAAGTCATTTAAAAAGATAAAATGAAATCATTTGGGTGAACCCTAATCTAATATAACTGGTGTCCTTATAAAAAAAGGGAAATTTGGACACAGAGACATGCAAAGAGCAAAGATGATGTGAAGAGGCAGGGAGAAGGCCATTTACAAGCCAAGGAGAGAGGCCTGGAACATACCCTTCCCTCATAGCCCTCAGAAGGAACCAACTCTGTTGGCACCTTGATTTTGGACTCTTAGCCTCCAGAACTGTGAAATAATACATTTCTATTGTCCAAGCCATCTAATTTGTGATGCTTCGATATGGTATCCCTGACAAACTAATACAGGTATGTAAAAAATAAACACAGAAGGAGGACTTATAACAAGATGCTAAGTGTTACTTGTGCGAGGTGGTATTATGGGTATTTTCTATTTTGTGTTTTTATTTATTTCCTAGCCTGTATACTTTTACATGAGAACAAATGAATAAATAGTTTTGTTAAAATGAACCTCAAGATAACAGTAGCAGGAAGTCACCCATGGGCAGCCTGAAGGTTGTGTATGACAGAGACAAGTTCATTGATAAAACATTGCTATGTGGGCTTACATTATCTGTGTCCTAGGGGCACATTTCTTGTTCTAGACTGAATGCCAGGCTTTCTGCTACTTTTATGTCACAGACCTGACTTTTATCTGCTTTTCAAAGCTGCTATCCCACTAGTAGATCCCTGGGGCTTGGTTCTCCATTTCCACCCACCAAGATTGGAGAGGAAGCCAAAGTTTAACACATTTGACCAGTTCATTTAATAATGTAATATTGCTTTTCACTAATTGAAAGAATTAAAAATAACACGAACTTGGACCTCTCAGAAAATGTTTGCTAATTGAATAAATAGTATAAGGCTTAAGGGTTCTTACATCATTTCTAAAGACAGGGTACCTAATCCATAGGTTCCTGACTCATTTCTTAGAAAATAACTGAAAGTGTAATGGAATTCAGACCATTATCTTTATTCATTAGGATAGAGCTCTCCTTAAGGTGGAACCTCTTACCCCCATTTCTCACTTTAGACTTAAGTACTCCTAGTCATAGACAAATTTTAGAAGATCTTTCCAGACTGTCTCTCTGTTCTCCACTAAACTATGTCCAGTCTACTCCTTTGCCTTTTCTTTCTGAGACTGTGACTTCCTTGAGGAGAGGAACATGGCTTATCTCCATTTGACTGAAACTGGCAGGTAATAACCAAATGCATGCTGAAGCCTGAAGTATGACTAGGGTGACCTTTGAAAATGGGAATAAGCAAGGAGATAAGAGCTGTACCTCAGAAAATTGAGTGATGATCTAACTTTTCTTTTTAATGAGCAAAAAGAGAATGAAGTACTCTCAGTATATCAGCTAAAGGACTCCAGGGATTTCAATGAGAGGATGAAGGATCTGTAACTAAATCTGAGAATCAAATACCTCTAGTTTACACACAATGCATCCCCTTACCCTTTCTTATTGATTGAACTTAGTTCTTCCGTTTTTCCAACAAAGAGAATGGAATAAGGGCTAAATAAAAGTCATTATCCTGTTGGTTTTTATGGTGACTGATTTATTATTATTTTTTCTCTTCCAAGACTGATGGTATTTCCCCCCCTTAGCTAAGTAATTTTTCATTTTGTTTTTCATATTAAAATTCTCTGATCTGCATTCTTTTCCATAGGGGTTGTCTAGAACCTACTTGCCTATAGGTGGGAGTGTAAGGTGTTAAGTGACACTCATGTATAATTTTCACAAATGGCAAAATTTTGACTCTTATACATGTATAAAAAGAACATATGTCAAAGATTTCATTCAACTCATTAATTAAGGAGGGAATCAGTAGAATACTAAGACTGGTTTGAGAGCATGTGAGGAAATTGGTATACTTAGGTATTTAGTAAATACCTATGTCAAGATAAAATGGTCAGGTTAAATACAAAACTTTCCTACAGGACCAAAAAAATTGTAACCTTTGGGTTTATCTTTTCTACTGGACAGAAATTATTTGCATATACTGAACAAAAATTTTTAAGTTTTCATGTAACATCATGTAATCTTTGACCCTTAATCAATGATAAAGTGAACAAATAAGGTATATTCCCCTAGATAATCTTTGAGTAAGTCTTCTACTTCATATGATATTGAAAGAATATGACATGTACTTTTTTCTTTGTCTCCAGATGGTATATTTTATCATAACAGTGACTTGATGAAGGATGTATATAATTTGGAGACATATAAATTGAAACTTTTTAAAGAGAAAATGCAAGGTTTGCACTAAGATTTGTTTTCAAATAATCTTAAGTGCATCAGATACTTGGAGAGTTGACTCACTAGCAACAAAGCAATGAGGAAAAAGAAGATCCTTTTTTTTCATTTACATAGTTTTA
Source organism: Cynopterus sphinx (assembly GCA_030015415.1). Lineage (NCBI taxonomy): Eukaryota > Metazoa > Chordata > Mammalia > Chiroptera > Pteropodidae > Cynopterus > Cynopterus sphinx. Next base: position 29,604,538 of record CM057388.1, on the reverse strand, counting down.
CACTGAGCTATGGTTCTGTCAGAGAATGAGGGAATTGTGAAGGGTATTAATAGCACAGAAAGATTGAACTGCATTGTAAACTCGGAGTTCTGTTAGAAGTTAATAAAGCATCTCTGTGCACATTAATACAGATATTTGGTGTATGAGATAAAAATTTTATGGAAGAAAAGAAATAGCAACAAACATTGCTGAATTATTTGGATCATACAAAATAAGTTAAAATAATTGAGACACCTGAAAATTCATATGGTTTTTCTATCTACTTATTCTAGTTTCAAAGAGTGAGATATTTAGGAAACATCAAAGCAAGATGTGCTGTTAGATTTGCATTAAAAAGCCCTTTAAGCTCGTTTGGAAGATCTGCAGTAATAAAGAACTTGTAATAAACTCACAAAAGACTCTTCTAATAAATTAGTCAATTTTAATACTCTTCAGAATTCCCCATAAGAACATCATTCTACCTTTTTTTTCCCCCTACAAATCTTAGGTCTCTCCTCTCTTGACAACATCTTCAAGATATTTTAAATTTCTTTTAAGAGAAAATTTCATTTATTAAAGACAGAATCATGCTAAATTAAAACCAATCACCACAATCATTTTCTCTGTTTTAATACATACTGGCTGCTTCAAAGAGGATAGTACAATCTAGCTTTAATTTTTGTTAAAAAAAAAAACAGCCTGGATCATATATGTTATGATTTAGTTTTAGAGATTTATCTTCATCCTGCAGTTCCGATGCAGTTACAGTGCACCCTATCTTAAATCTTCTAAGAATAGAATAAGAACCAAATTATATATTTCTCTTTCAAACTTCTATTACCACTTTTTTACTTCCAAAAATCCCTACTATCATAATCAGTGAGATTTGAATAGATCTTAACTAGAAATAGACTTATTTGACCAGCAAGATATAAATAAGCAGAAGACATTTTCTGCCTGAATCCTATGTGCATATATATCCTACAGTATTTTAATTTATTTATTCTAATGACTATAGCTTATCTGCCTCTATCCTATAAATATTGATCAAGCCCCTTATTTGTGCCAGACATAGTTTTGGAATGGTGAACAAGACAAAGTTCCTTACCAAGAAAGAATGTCTCTGTAGAAGAAAATGAATAACAAACGATTTAATATTCTGATTTTAAAGAAATGCCTATACATATGTAAGGGGCTAGAACATTCTTTTTTTTTCTCATTTACATCTAATATATATTAATAGTGCCAACTGAATAATGAGAAACTGGAATTTTGATTTACTGCAGGGAAAGAGGTCACTTGGCTGGATAACCAAATGTAGGATGAGGGCAAAATAAAACCAAAAACCAAAACCCAAAAAACTGAGGTTTCTTCCTCCTTTAGCCTGGACCATGGTTCAAGTTCATCTCTTCTTATCAAAGTGAACTCTCAGAAAGATGTCAAACACTCATTCCTATTAAGGTATAAATGACTGGGAAGACCTTAACTGCATACTTTCCAGCAAGGTTTTTATTATACAGAAGACAGAGCCTGAGGCCTCCCAAAAGTTTATCTTTGTGGAAGCCTAGGCTGTTAAATGACAAGCTCAAACATAAAGTCTCTCCTCACTGTGTTCTCCAATCCAAATTTATTATAACATAAACTCTGTCCAATCTCAAACAATACTTTACCTTGCAAGACTCCTCTTAAAATCACCTACTCCAGGTTTTAAAACCCTCTAAATGTCCTCTGCTCATTTCCCCATTTTGAGATACTCATTAAGACTCCTCACTGCAGTTAGTCATCTTAGCTTTGATGAACCAATTTATGATACTTAATGGAGGTTGTGGTTAGTTGAATAGTGGCCTCCAGAAAGATATGTCCACATTCCACTCCACTCCTAAAATTTATAAATGTAACCTTATTTGAAAAAAGGGTCTTCGTAGATATAATCAAGTTAAGGATCATGAGATGAGATTATTCTGTATTTAGAGTGGACTTAAATCCAATGACAGCTGTCCTCATACAAGAAAGGCAGAGGGAGACTAGAGAGACACAGAGGAGAAGGTGATATAAATATGGAGGCAAAGATCAGAGTGATGCATGTATTAGCCAAGGAATGGCAAGGATTGCAGCAATAGCCTAAACCTAGGAGAGAGGCCTGGAATAGATTTTCCCTTAGAACCTTTAGGAAAAAAAAAACAACACTCCTGACATGTTGATTTATGACTTCTGGCCTCCATACCTGTGAGAAAATAGTTTTTGTTGTTTTAGGTCATCTAGTTGTGGTAATTTGTTGCAGGAGTCCTAAGGAACTACTAATACAGTGGTTTTCTGGGGAGTTGAAAGATCCAGGTAATATACACCATAGCACTTGCAGTGGAAGGGGCAGAGCAGGTGTTTGATGTTGCTTCATTGTTATGATAATGCTGAGGATGAAGATGAGGGTACTTGTAACTATGATGATAAATATGACATATCCAGCTAAGTCCAACTTTCAGCTTTCCCCTAATGTCACTATTTCTGCTCACATCTCTGCTCATATCTCTATCCAGACAAAGGCAGCTAAGAACGTATTGGTAATAGCAAAGAACAGCAAAATGAATTTCAGATTAGTGCTTCTCAGATTTTAATATGCAAAAGAATACCTAGGGAATCTTGTTAAAGTAGATCTCAGTGAGATCCAAAGTTCTGCATTTCTTTTTTTTTTTTTAATGGGTGAAGATGATGCAGGACAGGGCAAATTCCCCCAAGTGGGCCTGCACTGAGAGGGTTCTTGGCTGAGTGCAAGAAAGAATTCAAATGCATACCAGAGTTGGAGTTAAAAAAGTTTATTAAAGAAGGACAGAAAAAAAAAACCAAGACAGAAAAAGCAAAGACAAGAGACAGCAAAGACAAAAAGCCAAGACAAGAAGCAAAGACAAGAAAAAAGCCTCAAGTATTCAGAGAATTCAGTTTAAATACTTTTCTTAGTTTCTATGAATTACAGTTTGAAGACATTATTTACTCATTTTCCTTTGATGGTATGGGCCTGCTGGCAATTTCCAGCCTTTGATTCATAGGTTCTCCATGGGTTTAGTCATAGGGAATGAATGATTTGACTTTGAGTAGGGTGCAACTTAAAGACCTTGTTTTCCTGTACTACCTTCATGGTCTGGGTAAATGGTTAGTTAGCAATCTCAGCATAAATCTTCCTTTGCTCTACAGGTTTCCTCATGGTCCGGCTGTAGGGCTGAACAGTATATTGCAGTCTCTGACTACACTTTGATTTAACATTTTATTTCTCTTACTTCCTCCTTACATTAAACTCACATAATGGGCATATATCATATGGGTATTGAGGTTTTTATTTTAATTTTTTATTTTAATATGTTAAAATTTCAGCTTTACTGCAGTATAATCTGCATATAAAATTATAAGATATTTAATGTGTACATCATGGTGATTTGATATACATATACATTGTGAAAGGATTCCCCCACCTAGTTTAATGATGAGATTCTGAATTTCTATCAAGCTCCTAGGTGACACCAATGCTGCTGGTCTGAAGACCCACAATTTGGGGAGCAAGGATTCAGGTCAGGGTTTGGCAAAATATCTCTAGAAAGGGCCAGATAGTAAATGTTTTAGGCTTTAAGGAGATATTAGTTTCCAACTGCTGCTGAAACAAATTACTACAAATTTAGTGGCTTAAAACAACACTCATTTATAACCTTATAGTTCTTTGGTTGGAAGTCTAGCCTTGTAGGGCTTAGTTGGTTAGTGTCATAAAAAAACAAAGTCAAGGTGGTGGCAGAACCTTGTTCCTGGAGTCTCTGGGGGCAGAATCTGCTTCCAAGCTCATTCATGTGGCTGGCAGAATCCACTGCAGTGTGGCTGGATGCCCCCATTTTCTTGCCGTCTGTCAGTCAGCTTCTCTCAGCCCCTTGAGGCAGCGTGCATTCCTTGTCATGTTGTCCCCTCCATTTTCAAACCAGCAATAGCATGTCAAATCCTCTCACACTGAATCTCTCTGACTTTTCCTTTTGTCAAATCTCTTTGACTCTAACTGGAGAAAGTTCTCTGTTTTTAAGAGATTAGATATGATTAGATTGGACCTACCTGAATAATCCAAGCTAATCTCTTCATCTCAAGGTCCATAACCTTAACTATATTTGCTAAGTCCCTTTTGCCATGTAAGGTCACATATTCACAAATTCCAGGGATAAGGCTGGGGCATGGGGGTGTTATTTTGTTGACCACAGAAGATAATTATTAAGGACAGTCATCAATGTTGAAACAAATCAACTGAAAACTGCCATGGACAATATGTAAACAAATGAACGAAATGATGTTTCAATAAAACATTATTTATGGACACTGAAATCTGAATTTCACCTAATTTTTAATGTGTCACAAAATAATATTCTTCTTTTTATTTTTTTAATGACTTTAAAATGTGAAAATTCTTTCTTAGCTCATGGGGGTTGGGGGGCAGGGTACAAAAACAGGCAGTAGGGTAGGCCTATAGGCTCTAGTTTACTGACATCTGATCTACATGTTAATCCTTCTTATCTCAGAATTGAAGCCTACAAAAAGCAAAAATGTTCTCTATGACTTTTGCTGCCCTGTGGATGCTTCTGAAAATGATCAAACAATTAACCAAAGCCCTCATCTGCAGGAAAATTCTGGATACCAAGTTGATGTTTATGGAGAAGGAACAAAAAGAAAATTTTGCTCAGGAAACTGGTCTTTTTGTAAAAGCAAAGATATGTTATATTTGAAAAAAAATGTGATTCTATGGGAAGAAATGCAAATATGTAGTTATTAAACTAGCTGAATTCTACTTGGAGCTTTAATGACATAGTGACACAGGTAATCAGATTTCATGCTTCAGGAGGTTAGCAGATAACCCAAGATGATATGAGAGGTTTTTTTGTTGTTGTTACCTCTGTATTTGTCTACATGAAACACTGTAAATTCCATTTATACAGTCTTTTAAAATACTAGACCCTAGGGGCAGGACTTTTACTTTAACTAAATGGGTAATATGGTTGAACGTGTGGTAAAGCCCATTTGCTCATAGAAACAAGGCATTAAAATTATTATACAACATAAAATAATTGCATAATGAGGTATAATCTGGAGTTTTTGCAATATATGAAAGGTGATATTGGAATTTGCAATGATGATGCCCCAATTTCTCAAATGATTTACTAAGGAAGTCCTCTTAGGAGAAACTAGTAAGGAAGTGGGAGAAGCAGAACATGGAAGGGGGGAAAACAAGTAAGACTGACATTTCAAGCAAAGTCCCAACCTAAGCATGATCCTGTGGAGAGCTCTGGAACCTAAATTACACCTCCAAGTTTGTTCAGACCAGAAGCATGTAGCTAGAATTTCATACACCTGCACTAGTCAATTAAAGTTGCCTCTGGAGTTGATAACTCTAGGTAGGCAGGAAGGGAAACACAGAATCTTTTTGTTGTTGTTGTTTGTTTTTACCATTTTCTGTTCATTCTGGTTATTTATTTTTAAATTTAGTTTTTGGATAGGTAATACATTCCTTGTCCTCCATTTGCCAAGACATCTCCCCTCATTATTGTTCTTAGTTTACATATGGACATACAAACAAATGTGAATATGGTAAGGGAGTGGGAGAAGTAGGAAAAAAGGTAAGTTAGTATAATAACTGTTCTACATATAAAAACGATTGCATTTTTTCACTTACTATATTTTAGAGCTCTCTCTAAATCAGTACATAGAGAGTTTTGCCTCTACCACTCTGTTTTTGTCATCTGCATGCTATTCAATTGGGTGGATATTTAAACATTTATTTCCTCAGTTCTCTATTGATGGACATTTGCCTGGTTTTCAAGCATTTGCAGTTAAAACAGGGCTGCATTGAGTATCCTTGTGCTTATATCATTTTCCTGTGTGCAAGTATATCCATAGAATGAATTCCACAAACTTTAATTGCTCTTTCAAGGTCAAATTTATCTATAATTTTGATATCTATTACTAAATTCCTTTCCAAAGAGGTTATATAGCAATTTGTGTTCTCATCAGCAATACATGAGACAGTATATTGCCCCACATTCTCATCAACACAATGTGTTGTTAAACTTTTAGATTTTTGCTAATCTCATAGTAGAAAGGTAGTAGCTCAGCAGTTTTAATTTACATTTCTTTAATTCTTAGCAAAATTGAGCATCTTTTCATATGCTATGCAGATGCTTAATATACTAAAACTTTTCCCATTGATTCAAAGAGTAATATGCTTGCTTGCAATTAGAAAACTAAAGTGAATGGAGATACATGCCTTCCTGGAACTCATGGGATCAGAAAGTACCTTAGTAGTCATCTAGTCCAGTTCTGGTCTTATGCCTAAATGACCTCCCTGCATTTCCCAGCAGAGATGTTCAGAGTTAGAAGGTTCACAAAATTGAAGACGTCTTTATGTGGCTCTAAAATTTAAAAAGGTGTTTATATTGAGCCAAAATCTTCCTGTAATTACTGCATGACAATAATCACAGTATGTTCTTATTAAAGTATATTATCCTTTTAGATCACAATCGTATACCACAGAAAAATAATATTGGCTTCAAATATAAATAGAATAGTCAACTTATCCCTTCCTCAAAAATTATTCTTTAGCAGATAGAGTCTTTAATGTAACATAATTATGATATATTGTCTTCATCACAATAGGAATTTCAAATGTAAATGACGCCTTTGTAGCATTCCTGCTAAAAATGCATAACCCAAATCTAACCACGAGGAAACCTCAGATAATACTAAATTGAAAGACATTCTAGGAAATAATTGGCCTCTGCAACTCCAAAACGTTGGTGTCACAAAAGCCAAAGAAAGGCTAAGGAACTGCTCTAGATCAAAAGAGACTAAAGAGATGTGCCAATTAATTGCAAACTGTGACCTTGAATTGGATTCAGGGAATCCAAAAAAGGAGAGAAATCCTATGCCAGATATAATTGGGATGATTGGGGAAATTTGAATTAAGATTAACTATCAGATTATAGCATTATATCAACATTAAATGTTCTGATTTGAATAATTTGTCTGTGATCACATAAGAGAATGCCCTTGTTCTTAGGAAATGCACACGGAAGAATTTAGGGGGAAAAGGACATGAAGTCTGCAATTTAGTTCCAAATGGTTCAGGAAAAAGACAGAGAAAGAGAAAGAAAAAAAGGGACAATAATAAAGTAAATGTTGCAAAATGTTAATTGTGGACTGTGGGTGAAGGGAGATTGGAATTTTACTATAATATCTTGCAACTTTTCTGAGTATGTTTGAAATTATTTCAATCTAAATAGTTTTGGAAGAGTGATTTAAATATAATATCCCTTTATAAGAGTGACTTAAGTTTCCACCAAAATGAAAAGGACTACTAGACACATTTACTAAAAATTGATTAAATCTAGTCCATTTGGAAATCACAAATGATCCCTTAGAAGCACTTCATAAAATAATAGACTTAGTGAATTACTGACTTTTGAAAACTGACCTCTGTATTTTCCTTTTAAAGATACTTGTTTGGATTATTTTAACCAATAAGATCATAGTGTGCATGAGAGTAGAGAGGAACAGTGATCATTTGTGGTTCCACAGTCACAATGTCACCAATGCCATCACAGAGGCAATTGTGGATCAGTCAAAAGTGTATCAGAGGTGCTAAAGAGGACATAAGAAAAGATGTGTAGTGGTATAAAGCCATATAAAGGAGAAAGGTGATAGAAGAGAGAAAGGTGGCTATATTTGCTGTAATTAGATATAGGCAAATGTGTCTGAGATTGTTCATGGGTGGGAGGAAATGGTACCTAAAATTAAAAAAAATGGAGTAATTATTGCCACAATCTTACTGTAAAATAAACCACCTCAAAATCCAGAGGCTTAAACAACAATCATTTCTTTTCTCTCACACATTTGGTGGTGGTGGTGGTGGTGGTGGTGGTGGTGTGTGTGTGTGTGTGTGTGTGTGTGTGTGTGTGTGTGTGTGTGTGGTATGTGTGTGTATAGGGGGAGGGGTCAGCCGGTGCAGGCTGGGCTCAGTTGAGCTTGGCTCAGAGATCTGCTCCATTCTCCTGGACCAGCCAGCAAAAAGAAGGCCTCCCAGCTGTGCAAGCACATTTTAAGCCCCATCACTTTCGCTAAGATCCCTTTGGCCAAAGTGAATCACATGGCTGAAGTTGAAGTCAAGGACTGGAGAAATAGATTCAATCTCTAGTGAGAGGAACCACAAAGTTACAAGGCAAAGGTTTGGAGTTGGAGAGGGCGGACAAGATCGGAACAATAATTCTATCTGCCATAAAAAGAATCAATTACAAAGAGGAGAAAGGCTTAGTTTTTTTTTTCTCATTAGAAGGCAACTTATTCCAATCATCTGTTTTTGAAGATCTACACTTTTATTTTTCCAAATAGATTGCCCAGCAAAATCTTTTTGGCCCAAGGAAAACAGACCATTCTTAGCTACCGGCTCTGTCCTCTCTGCCAAGCCGCTTCGCAGTAGAGGCAGCATAGCCATAAAGAGAGGCTGGGTAATGTAATGGTTTAGAATGCATTTAAATTTTGGTTTCACTACTTACTAGATGTGTGATCCTAGGCAAATTCCTTAAGATACCTGTGCCTTGATCTCTTCACCTGTAAAGTGGGGATGGTGATAATGGAACCTACTACACAACTATGAAGATGAAGTGAATCAACTTAGAACAGTGCTTGGCACATAGGTAGTACTATGTAAGTTGGTATTATTATTTTTACTACTACTACTACTACTACTACTACTACTACTACTACTACTACTACTTCTAGGAACCCACAGCTCTGAAGCCAAGAGGTAGTTAAGCTACTTCAGTGTGGCCCTGCTAAAAGATTTTAAGTATTGGATTTTTTTTTTAAGTCAAACCTGCTTTCCAAACGTTCTAGTGGTGTTCATTTGGGCAGTCCATAAACCAATACAAAGCAGATGCTATTTGAATTTTACTAGATTACAGGATTCAACTCAATTAATAGATCTCATTAATTTCTAATTCTTAATTCATTTACACTAATATGTTCATTCCATGGATGGACAGTTCCCCTAGCTATATTCATGGTTTGCATGTTATTACAGGTTTTAACACTATCCTCCTAATACCTTTCTTTGGCCCTGCTCCCTTAGACTACGTTCTCTGATTTTATAAGCTGAAAAGCACAGCATTGAATAGTGCATGGCATAAGGACCGACCAAGGAGCTCCCAGAAAAAACGTGACAAACCTTCATTAATTTGGATTCCACTGACTCTGAATTTGTGCTAATTTTGGCAAAGGGTAAATTAGAAGTTCTAGGAGAAAAGTGCTGCATTCAACTGTTGCTAGTTAAACTTAACATGTAGTTCTACTCTGAAATGAGGAGATAAGAAAAGAGGCCTGGAAGGACAGAAAAGCCCCAGATCTTTGAGGAAGACCCCACGCAGCTTCAAGCCTGGACATACACACAACAGATAGCATTAGGTCATAAAAATTGTAAACCACTCCGAGAATAAAGCAAACGGACTAACTTTTAAAACAAAGATGAAAGTGCTTATGATCCAACTGGCCCCATGGAGAGTCAGCAGTTTGGAGATCTGAGGATCAGTCCTGCCTCAGGATAGCTGAGGCTACTTGGAGATATTGTGCAGCTTCTCTGATCTTGTTTCCTTATCAGCAAAATGGGGATAATTTTACCCTGCAGAACTATTGGAAAGATTTATTGGAATTATCTATGTAAAGTCCCTAGCATTGCATCTGGTGAGAAGCCATAGGTTCATTCCAACAATACTGTCACTACTCAAATTATTTTCTTTTTTTATTATTTATTTTTATTTTTTAATTTACTTTATTTTTTATTATTATTATTTTAGGTGAGGCAACCCTTGGTTGACCTCACAGATTGCAAGGAACTTGTCAGCTTATAATCCCTTATTTTTTTTCATTATTTTTTAATTTCTTACGCCTACAGCACCTGGTCTTCCTAGGTGGTCTCCCATCCAAGTGCTAACCAGGCCCAACCTTGCTTAGCTTCTGAGATCAGAAGGGATCGGGCTTGTTCAAGGTAGCATGGCCGTAGACTCAAATTATTTTTTTGAAACTCATATTTTTAAAGTGACTTCAGATTTAGTTTGTGTTACCTAGGAAAAAAAGTTTCATTACCTTAGAGTCATATTTTATTTTTGACATTAAAAAATATTCTCCCAATTGGTTTTTTGATCTGCTTATCAAATGTGGGTGGCTTTTGACTATTGCTAAAAAGTAAATCACCATTAAAGAACAGAAATGTATTGCCAGTCAGAATATTTTAAAAATCACATCTTATGGTTTGGAGGCAAACTTAACAAAATAAGAGTTTAAAAAATGTTTGAGCAATGATTTCACCCATATTGGCGTTAATACAAAGCCTCATAAAAAGTCTACCTACAAAGTGCTAGAATTTTTTAGATGTATACATCTAGTGAGGTTGATTTTAAAAATACATATAATATTATAATCTTATCTCATTTAAAGAATAAACTCTCAGCTTACATCAGAAACTTTGGGTTTTCAGTTGTAAAAATGATATTAATTTCCTGATATCACATTTGGTAGGAAACCAATTTCAATTTCTGAGCATAGAGAGGAATTTATAAAAACAGAGTTGTTTTCTTTTAATCATTTGACGCAGAAAAGAACCTTGAGACAGTTTACAAAGAAAGTTCTAGAAAGGTCTAGAATCCAAAATAAGTGATCCAGGGAAATTATAGAATAAGACATCTGGTATGAAATAACAGTCATTGGATGGACAATAGCAGGAGGTTGAGACTACAAAGACAAGAGCCAAAGTACAAAGCAAGAAAAGACTTTTTAAAAATATTACTGCTTGATTTTTAAAACAGCTTTATTCATATATAAGTCACATAACATACAATTCACCCATTTAATGTATACAGTCAATGGTTTTGAGTATATTCACAATGTGCGAGTAGTGTAGTTAGGGAGAAGGCAAGATAATTAAAGTGTTAAATCAAGCTACATTCAGAGACTGCAATATGCCCATCAGCTCTGCAGTCAGGCCTCAGGAAACCTGCAGAACAAAGGAAGATTTCTGCTGGGATTGCTAACAACCCATTTCTCACACCTATGAAGGGGAAACAGGAAAAACAGTCTTTAAGTGGCTGCACTACACAAAATTATTCATTCCCTATGGCTAAAACCATAGGGAACCTATGGACTAATGGCTGGGAACTGCCAGCAGGCCTTTCAGGCTACTATTCTTACCTTTTCATGCTACATACTTTTCTCCTTCCCCTTTCTCACTTAAAGTTCCTATCAAAGGAAATGGGTAAACAAAGTCTTTAAACTGTACCTCGCAGGAAATACCAGGTGACATATAAACTGAATTCCCCAAACACATGGTATTCCTCTCACTGCCTTTATTCTCAGTCTCTTTCTCATTGTCTTTCTCTCAGTACTCTTTACTCTGTCTCTCTCACTGTCCATCTCTCTCTTAAGGTCTCTTACTCTCAGCTTCTGAGAGAGGAACATGCTCTGTCCATGGAGTGTTGCCCTTTTTTCTAATAAACTTTCCTTTTGACCCTAACTTAGGCATGTGTGTTGAATTCTTTCTACAGTTTCTGCCAAAGAACTCTCTTCTGTCTGCATGGTTTTGTCTCCCACCACTCAGGGAAATTTGCTCGTTCCTGGATCACAACCATTATTACAATCTAATTTTAGAATATTTTCATTACCCCCAAAAGAAATCTTTTAGCAGTCATTTCCCAATTCCTCCCAACTCTCCCTCTCCCCACAACCCTAGGCAACCACTGATCTACTTTCTGTCTCTATATATTTGTTTATCCTGGGCATTTCATTTAAGTGGAATCATAAAATGTGTGGTCCTTTGTGACTGGCTTCTTTCACTCAGCATAACAATTTTAAGATTCATCCATGTTATAGCATGCAACAGTAGTACTTCATTCTTTCTTATGGCTGAATAATATTGTATAGATATACCACATCTTTTTCACTTATTCATCAGTTGAAAGACATTTGGGTTGTTTCTGCTTTTTTGGCTTCTTTGAACATTAGTGTACAAGTTTTTGTGTGAACATATGTCTTCATCTCTCTTGAGTAATTGCTTAGGTCATAGGGTAACTCTGTGTTTAATGTTTTGAGGACCTACTAAACTGTTTTCCAAGGCAGCTGCACTATTTTACCTTCTCCCTGGCAGTGTATGAGGGTTCTCATTTCTCTACGTCTGATTTTGTTTTAAATCAAACTTTCAGGACTTCTGATAGCAGATCCAGATTATTAAGATAGAATTAGAAAGAGCTATAACAAATATGGAATGCGTTTCAGGACTGCTGACAATGTCATGAGTCTGTTGGATGAAAAAGAGCCAGGAAAAGAAATCCCATGTAAAGTAAAATAAAATATTTTAAACATTATCATCAACCAAAATTGCTTGTCACCACCTGTTCTTTTATGCTTATTGGAAAAATGAGACTGACTATATTTCTCCCTCCTGGGCAGCATGCATATTTATGTTTAGAAACTTAAATTAAGGACAAAAACAGAAAAGGGAGAGAACTTAATGGAAATAAATAATTGAGAATAATTATAATTGAGGGAGAAAATGGAGAACTATTTATGATAATATTTCAATGTTTTCTTTATCAAGCTAAAAGTCCAAATGCACTTCTCCCCATTCCGTCCCTGAAAACTCTGTTTCAGACAGTCCTTCAGCTCCCTCTGTCCCTGTCCCACCATCTGATGATTCTGCTGTCCCATTTTCCTCAGATTCTTTGGCAGCTTTACTTCTGCCGCTGAATACACAGCTTTTCCTCCTTAGATTACTCACTTGGCGCCCTTTGACATATACTAATGTCTGTTGTAGTTACTTAACTTTTGAAGCATATATGCATTGCCTATCTTTATCACCTCCTGTATGCTGTCAGGGTATTAAATTTCTTAATTCACCGAACACAGTTTGAAATTATGATGTGAGAATTTCAGAAGGGCATTCAATTTATTTTTGTTGAATGATTTAATTCTGGAGCATGACATATAAATTTAAGTGACATCACAAGATGACAAGGCACAAATTTTTCTTTTCAACTTCTAAAAATGAGCCCCCCAAAAGCCTTTAAAAAAACAATACACCAATTTTCCAATAGCAATATACACTAGCAGCCAGAAATAAATATTGACCATAAACTGACAATTAAATGTCTGACTCAACCTGTGTGCAGTCCATTTCCCATCTGAGTACACACACACACACACACACACACACACACACACACACACACATACACACACACACACTCCATTCACACAACTCCAAGAAAACTTTACCTGTCAATATCTGCCTCTGAGCTTACAAAACTTGAGTGGTAACAAAAAATAGGAATCGCCACTTTCACGAAAACCTGACAATCTATTCCCAGGACTGGGGAGATAATGTTTATCCACCTGAAACCACTGAGAGATTTTATTTGGTCTTTTTATGCTGCAGAGATTATGAAATAAAATAATAATGCAACAGAGTATAGTTTGTTTGTTTTATAGCACCTTTCATCCAAGGAGCTTAAAGAAACATAGCAAACATGACTCATTCATCTTTGTAAATTTTTTATTGAGTTAACAAGATAGTCTACTGAACAAAAATTAGAAGCAATAACAACAATCATATTTTATGGAACGACTATTCCAAACATATCCAATTTCTATCTTCTTGACTTACATGAAATTATTCAGCCTCTCATTAGTTTCAATCTCGAGGAGATACAGCAAAGAACTGATGAAGTATATACATTAAAAAAATAATAATAAATCAGAGCTTGAATTGCGTTTGTCTTTGTCTAATTTAGAGCTTTAATTCTGAAGAACAAAAAAAATGCATGATAAATTTCTTATCTTTTCAACCCAATGTGTATTTCATGTTTTACGACAACCCCACTAAACCTGTAATGGGGGTTTGAGCTTTTACACTCTGCTGATGTAAAAATGACATATTCCTGTGAGCTACATAATGCTTTTATGGCCTAGCCATTTGTTTTTTGATCCTGATACTGCAAAGCCCAAGTTTGCTTAGGTCGTATGTTTATGCATGTGAGGGTGGGGTGGGGAGAATTTTTACCAGCTGGGGGAAAATGTAATGAACATAGAGAATGCTGATTTATACAGTATAATTGCAGTGGGCAGTCTATCTTCTCAGGGATTCCTGTCTATACCCCTAGGACTCTTAAGACCTGGTATTTGGGCTCCAGTAATCTCCATGGGTGTTTTCTTTAAGTGCGTACTAGCTGTTCTAATGACTTGTTTCTTAAATTAATGCAAAAACAAGACAATTCTCAAAATTAACATTAAAATGGCAACATTTTTTTTAGAACTGCTTGCAACTGCAACATTAAAATGGATTTTCTCCAGGAAATTAGAAGCCTTCACACCTGGGTCACCTTTCCCTCCACCCTTAATGTTTCTCCACCCATATTTTTGTTTGTGGTCTGTTTGCTGGGAAAACTTTTCACGTTTGGATGTTGAACTAGGCTGGAAACTCTGAAAGTGTTTTGTGATCACACATTCATGAGGCTCTAGGCTCTTATAAATGCCAAGGCAAATGTTCAGATAAAGATAAAGTGAAACATTGCCAGTAGCTTTATTTTTCAAAATGAATTATTTTAAAGGAATATTTAACAATGTTCAAATGTTCTAGCTGAAGTATAATTTTAGCCCTATTTAAGCTATGCCAAAATAGTTATTTTAGGGGGAAACAAGACAATAAGGTCCTACTTATCATTTGGCATGGTGCAAATAAAAAAATAAAGGTTTGTTATTTTAAAATATTTTATTACAGAACATTAAAAAACATACAACAACCAGAGAATAATGAACACTTATATATCCTTTATTATGAAAGAATAGATATTAACATTGGCCTTGGTAACTTTATTCTCATAAAATTAAATTAAATTATTCTTTTTATTATTTATGCCTACAGCACCTGGGCTACTTAGGTAGTCTCTCATCCAAGTACTTAACTGGCCTGACCTTACTTAGCTTCTGAGACCAGATATTGAGCTTGTCCAGGGTGGCATGGCCATAGACCATGGACTGTAGATACACTGGATGTGAACCTGGAACCTTCTGTGTGTAAAGCAGACATGCTAACCACTACACTATGGAACCATGTCCTATGTTATTCTTTAGCTAAAGCTTTACTCACCCTTTTTCCTTACCCTTGAGGACCAAAATGGGGCCACATACTAAACCTGACAAGCTCAGTGGAGGCCTGAATGGTGGGCCTTGCAGACTCAGAGACTGAAAGTAATCACATGGGATGGTCTGAAAATTAAGATTCTTAACTAAAAGTGGGTCATGGTGGGTAGTCACGTCCTAAATCTGTAGCTTCCTTGACAAAGGTTAATCTTTACCATAAGTGAGCCTGTCTATTGCCTTTTTGCATCTAAGATAACATACCTTTGAAATGTCAGAGTAATCTCCTTTTCCAGACTCAAGGCACAATCATGGTACCAGAGCCCTGAGACCACAGAACTCCTCATGGTTATCTTGTTGCCAGTGTACCATCTCTATGTGCTGTAGCTGTTAATTATTAACTATTTTGTACCCACCAATGTAAAAGAAGTATGTGTTTCTTGATTTTTCCTTTTTATTCAATTCCAAAAATTTCTCCACTTTGCTTTCTCCTGCCTCCTTAATCCATCACAAATGGATTTCATGTAACCCTCATATCTTCTCCTTTGATTTTAATGTATAAAATAAGCTGCAAAATTGCCATTTTCTGGATATTTTCTCAATTCGTTGAGATTTTGCTTCCTGGCAATTATCATCAGTTTGGTTCAAATAAACTTGTAAAAATTCTCTTCAGGTTTAGACGTTTCTTCTTTTAAAATGCTATTATCATTAGTAAAAAAAAAAATCAGGATTTAGGGTGGATGTGCATCATTATCATACATACATGAATCAATGGAAAAATTACTATTGTTGGCTATTTATTTATTGATCTCTAAATTGATGGAAGTGAAATTTCTTTCTACTTTTTCACACAATCATAGTGTTACAATAAACACATGTACATGTTAACTGGGGCACATGTGGACATGTGGAATCTTGGGTTGTTAAGTAGATACGTAATCAATTTTGCCATGTATAGTCAACTCATCTAAAGGCTCTTATAGCTTCAGATCCTCACCATCACTTAGTGTTTTCAGACTTTCATATGTGTTCAATTTTTGCCAGTCTGCAAAATTGTGTGTGAAATTGTTGCAAGACAGGGCAAATTCCCCCTAAGGGAATGCAGGAGACCAAGCCTTACACTGTGAGAGAAGAGGGTTTTTGGCAAAGAGTGTAGAAAATTCAAATACACACCAAAGTTAGAGTCAAAAGGCAAGTTTATTAGAGAAGGGGTAACTATTCGTAGGCAGAGTGTGGTCTCTTCTCAGAGGCATTGAGTCAGAGACCCTAAGAGAAAGACTCAGAGATAGAGATAGTAGAGAGATGAGGACAGTGAGAGAGGCAGAGTAAAGACACTGAGAGTAAAGACAGTGAGAGGGACCAAGAGAAAGTAACTGAGATGAACCCTCAGTGTTCAGGGAATTCACTTTATTTATTATTCTTTAGATACTGTGAGTTACAGTTTAAAGATGTTTACTCATTTCCTTTGATTTGGACATACAGTGCGGAAGGATAAGAGTATGTAGTGTGTACAGGTAAGAATATGGAGCATGAAAGTCCTCCTGGTAGTTGCCAGCCTTTATACCATAGGCTCCCTATGGTTTTAGTCATTGGCAATGAATGATTTTATTTGTGTAGGGCAGTCACTTGAATGCTCTGCTTTTCCTCTTCACCGTGTGGGGAAATAGGCTGTTAGCAATCCTAAAAGAAATCTTCCTTTGTTCTGCAGGTGTCCTCAAGGCCTGGCTGCTGGGCTGATCAGCACATTACAGTCTCTGAATGTAGCTTGATTTAACATTTTAGTTCTCTTGTCTCTTCCTTACATTAAAATGATATTTAATTTATATTTTCCTGATTACAAGAGCAGTTGCTCTTTGAACATATTTCATATTTATTGCCCATTTGGATTTCTTCCTCTGTGAATTGCCTTTTCAAACCTTTGGTCATTGTTTTAATGGGTTGACTGTTGTTTTCTTATTGATACAGTGGTGTTCTTTATTTGTTGAGATTACCAATCCTTTATAAATTATATGTTACAAAAATATTCTCCCATTCTGTGTCTTGACTTTGTTTCTAAGCATCATCTATTTTTACCCTGTCTTTTAAAAGCCTCTTTTAATGGAGAATTTAAAATTATACCAAACTAGAGAAAATAGTCTAATAAACTTCTGAAATCCATCACCTAGCTTTAGCAATTAACAACTCCCAGCTAATTTTGTTTGATTTATACCCAACCTGATCCTTAGCCTTCTCCTCACCCCCTGCCAATTCCTCCTCTTACTTTTTTGGTTTGTTTTGAAGAAAATCCCAGATATCATTTCATTCATAGACATTTCAGTGTATTTAAAAGTTGAAAACTTTTTTTCAATGAGTAGCCAATGACTTTGTTTTGCTTTTAGTTTCAGGTATACTGATTAGTTGTTAGACATCTATATAATATACAAAGTGTTCCCCCCGATAAATCTAGTATTATCTGGCACTGTAGTTATTTCAATACTTTGACCAAATTCACTATACTGTACTTTAGATCTCCGTGACTATTTTGTTACTATCATTGTATACTTCTTAATACCTAAAGATGGAAACTAAAAAAAATGTATCTCGATTTGTCACTTTGTTTTTGTGTCTTTTTCATACAGAAGTTTTAAAATTTTAATGTGGTCTAACATATCAATGCAAAGTTTCATTTTTCACATTTAGGTCTTTAAACCACTGAAATTATTTCTTTTGTATGGAGTGAGGTATGATTATAATGTTTTTTAAATTTCCCCCATATTTAGCAAATTGTTTCAGCACCATTTAATGAATAATTCATCTTTTCCAGACTTATTTAGAATGTCATTTTCATCAAATACCAAATTTGAAACTATATGTGTGCCTGTTTCTATTCTATTCCCATGGCACATGAATCTAGCTTTGTGCCAGTAATAATAATTTAAATTACTATAGATTTATAATAGGTTTTTATATCTGAAAGACAACTTTTCCTTTCTCTTTAAGATTGCCTTGGCTGTTCTTAGTCCTCTACTTTTTTAAAATGAATATTAAAAAAATTTATTTATTTAAATTAGTTCCAAGTATACAGTACATTGGTTAGACATCTATACAGTTTGTAAAATGATCCCTCCAATTGCTCCCTCCCTCCCTCAGCCCCCTACCTAGCTGTCATATTAATGTTAACTGCATTCCCTCATTCCCTATGCCATGTTCCCCATCTCAGTGACTATCAACTACTAATTTGTACTTCTTTAACTCTTTGCCCTATTCTGCCATCCTCCTAAATCCCCTCCCCTCTGTCACTTAATTGTCCTCTATATTAGTCTGTTTTTGATCTTTTTGTTCCTTAGGTTCTGCATATAAGTGAAATCATATGGTATTTATCTTTCTCTGTCTGACTTATCTCACTCAGCATAATAACCTCTAGGTTCATCCATGTCGTTGCAAATGGTAAGATTTTACCTTTTTAATGGCTCAGTAATATTCCATTGTATAGATGAACCATAGCTTTTTTATACAATCGTCTGTTGATGAGCATTTAGGTTGCTTCCATATCTTAGCTACTGTAAATTGTGCTGCCATGAATATTGAGGTGCATAGATTTTTACAAGTTATTGTTTTGGTTTTCTTTGGATAAATACCCAGACGTGCAATTACTGAGTCAAAAGGTATATCCATTTTTAATTTTTTGAGAAAACTCCATACTATTTTTCCATAGCAGCTGTACCAATTTGCAATCCCACCAACAATGTATAAGGGTTCCCTTTTCTCCACGTCCTCGCCAACACTTGTTGTTTTTTGATTTATTGATGATAGCCATTCTGACAGGTGTGAGATGATATCTCATTGTGCATCTTTTCATATGTTGTTAGCCATCTGTATTTTCTCTTTGGAGAAGTATCTATTCAGATCTTCTGCCCTTTTTTAAATTGAATTTTGTTGTTGTTGTTGTTGTTGTTGAGTTGTATAAATTCTTTATATATATTGGATATTAACCCCTTATCAGATGTATCATTAGTGAATATCTTCTTCCAAACAGTCGTTTGTCTTTTTGTTTTGTTAATGGTTTCCTTTGCTGTATAAAAACCTTTTAGTTTGATGTAGTCCCATTTGTTTATTTTTTCTTTTGTTTCCTTTGCCTGAGGAGATATATATGAAAAGAAATTCCTGCTAGTAAAATCAGAGTGCCTATGTTTTCTTCTATAAGTTGTATGGTTTCAGGTCTTACGTTTAAGTACTTAATCCATTTTCAGTCTATTCTTGTATACGGTGTAAGAAGGTGGTCCAGCTTTCCCAACACTATTTATTGAAGAGACTGTCTTTACCTCATTGTATATTCTTGCTTACTTTCTCATATATTATGTGAGCATATAGGCATGGATTTATTTCTGGGCTCTCTACTCTGTTCCATTGGTCAAAGTATCTGTTTTTATGCCAGTACCATGCTGGCAGTATACAGCCTTGCAGTATAGTTTAATATGAAATAACATGATGCCTCCAACTTTGTTCTTCTTTCTCAAGATTTCTGCAGCTATTCTAGGTTTTTTATAGCTCCATATAAATTTTAAGATGACTTGTTCTAGCTCTCTGAAAAATGCCATTGGTATTTTGATAGGGATTGCATTGAATCTGTAGATTGCTTTGGGTAGTACAGCAATTTTAATGATGTTGATTCTTTCTAACCATGAACACGGCATGTGCTTCCATTTATTTATATCTTCTTGAATTTCTTTTTTCAATGACTTATAATTTTCTGAATACAGGTCTTTTATCTTCTTGGTGAATTTGATTCCCAGGTATTTTATAGTTTTTGATGCAATTATAAATGGGATTTTTTAAAATTTCCTTTTCTGAATGTTAATCATTGGTGTATAAAAATGCCACTGACTTCTGAATATTCATTTTGTAACCTGCTACTTTACTGAATTTATTGATCAGTTCTAACAGCTTTTTTGGTGGAATCTTTAGGATTCTCTCTATATAGTATCATGCCATTGGCAAATAACGAGAGTTTTACTTCTTTCTTTCTAATTCAGATACCTTTTATTTATCTTTCTTGTCTTATTGTTGTGGCTAAGACTTCCAATACAATGTTGAAGAGGAGTGGTGAAAGTGGGCATCCTTTTCTTGTTCCTGATCTTAAGGGAAATGCTTTCAGCTTTTCCCTGTTGAGTATGCTGTTAGCTGTAGGTTTGCTATATATGTCCTTTATTACATTGAGGTATGTTCCCTCTATTCCCACTTTGCTGAGAGTTTTTATCATAAATGGATGTTGGATTTTGTCTAATGATTTTCCTGTATCTATTGATATGATCATATGGTTTTTATCTTTCAATTTGTTAATGTGGGGTAACACATTAATTGATTTGTGGATATTGTACCAACCTTGTGTCCCAGGAATAAGTCCAACTTGATTATAGTGTATGATATTTTTAATGTATTGCTGAATTTTGTTTACTAATATTTTGTTGAGGATCTTTGCATCAATATTTATAAGAGATGTTAACCTATAGTGTTTTTTTTGTAATATCTTTGTCTGATTTTGGAATCAAGGTAACGGTGGTAATGGTGGCCTCATAAAAGGAGTCAGGGAGACTTCCCTCTTCTTGAATTTTTTGGAATAGTTTAAGAAGAATAGATGATGATTCTTTGAGTGTTTGGTAAAATTCGCCTATGAAGCTATCTGGTCCAGGACTTTTGTTTTTTGGGAGGATTTTGATTACTGATTCAATTTCATTGGTGGTAATCAGTCCATTCAGGTTTTCTGTTTCATCTTGACTCAGTATTGGGAAATTGTATGTTTCTAGGAACATATTCATTTCTTTCAGATTGTCCAATTTGTTGGTGTATAATTGCTTGTAGTATTTTCTTAAGATTCATTGTATTTCTATGGAGTCCATGGTTATTTCTCCTCTTTTATTTCTGATTTTATTTATTTGAGTATTCTCTCTTTTTCCTTTGATGAGTCTGGCTAAGGGTCTATCAATTTTGTTTATCCTTTCAAAAATCAGCTCTTGGTTTTATTAATCTTTTGAATTCTTTTTCTAAACTCTATTTTATTTATTTATTTATTTCTATTCACTTTGGATTTTGTTTGCTGCCTTTTTCTAGTTTATTTTTTTAAATTACAAGGTTAGATTGTTTATTTGTGCTTTTTCTTGCTTCTTGAGGTAGGCCTGTATTGCTATGAATTTCCCTCTTTGGACTGCTTTTGCTGTGTCCTATAAATTTTGAATTGTTGTGTTTTCTTAAATGAATTTTAAATTGAGATCGTCAAATTCCACGAAAGATCCTGCTGAGATTTTGATTAAAATTACATTGAATTTATAGACATTGTGGGGGTACTTTATATCTTTATGATGCTGAGACCTCCCATCTACAAGTAATGCATATCTTGTTTCTTGTATTCTATGTCTTTCATTAAATTGTATAATTTTTTACTAATTTTTTTTGTTAGATTTATTTCAAAGGAACTTAGCTTCTATTGTTATCTTAAATGTTATCTTTTTTAAAAGTTATATTTTATTATTTTTTGATGCTGGTTTAGATGAAGGCAATTGGTTTTGTATTTGAATTTTACATTTAACAACTTTGAACAATCTCATTAGTTCTAATAGTTTGTCAATTCTGTATAAATAACTACATCATCGGCAAATGACAACAGTTTTATTTCTAACATATTTTAATTATTTTTATTTTCTTAATTCACTGGCAAGAATCACCAATATAATATTAAATAAGGTAGTGGTAGTGGGAATCCTTTTCTTGTTCTTAAGTTTAAAAGGAATATTTACAATGTTTTATGTTAATAGTCAGGGTTCAATCAAAGGAGCAAAACCACTAGGAGATAGGTATTTTTTATGTATTTGTTATAAGGATTTGAATTTACACAGTTGTAGGAGCTGGTTAAGCAGTCTCTGTCAGGCTACTGTTCTTCCCTCTGATGCTGGAGCTTGAAGTCCACTGGCACACGGTGTGGTAGGAAGATGAATGTAAAGTGAGGGAAGGTTAAGGATAAGATTGAACACATAGTCAATTATATCAGTAAAACTAGAAAAAAGAAGAAGATTGAACTTATAAGCACAAGCTGAAGCCCACAAGGACAAACTGAAACCTGTTGGTTATTACCTCTGACCTTGGTGGCCCAGCCTCCTTGTTACAAAGCTCAGCACACACACCTCACCCTGGAGTAAGGAAAATCCCTCTAGGTAAGGAACCATGCTTGCTGAGAACAAAGGGAGTATGAAATGGGTAGTAGAAAAAGGTGGTTATAAATACCAGCTCTGATAACATGGTCAGTTGCAGAAACAAGGACAGCAATAATTTTTTTTTATTTAAATCTGATTAAGTTTATATATATTAGCCAAATATTTTTGTTTTCTTTCCTTCTGGGTCTTAGCTATCAGGTAGCTCAGATCTCCCTCACCCATTCTCACAACTATAGTGGCCCTTATTATTTGGCATAGTTGGGATCACTCTTTTTTTTCAGGTGTTTTCCCCAACCAATTCATATATTTTTGTGGAGAAGAGTTAGTATAAATTAAATAAATGATGATTCTAGCAGTAACCAGATTTTGAATAGCTCATCTATTTTCTTTTTTTATGTAATATAGATTTATAGTGATATAACATTTTTTTCTTTTGAAATATATTAACATAATGACAATGAAACAGTAGCTGAATTAAGATTATTTCCTAAAGGGGCTTTATCAGTCAGGGTTCAATCAGAGAAGCAGAACAACCAAGGATGAATATATATACATGTATGAATTTGTTACAGGGATTTAACCTTATGCAATCATAGGAGCTGGTTAAATAGTCTCCATAAGGTTGTTGTGTTTCATCTCACATTGGATATTCAAGTCCACAGGGCAAGCAGTAGGCAAGGGAAGATGGATGAAAATTAGGGGAGAGCAAGAACAAGTTGGAATACACAAATACAAGCTGGAGCCTATGAGGACTGACTGAAACCCAAATTAATTCTTGTTGCCTCTGACCTTGATGGAACACTTGCTGTTGCTGCCTCACACCAACAAGGTGAAAACAAGTGAAGATATATGTGAATCATAAAAAATGCTGTTTCACTTTCACCCTTAAAATCTCACTCAAGAGTCTCTCTCATGGGCCACTCTACCTGGAAACATACAGGAAACAGAATACTGGAAAATGCAGTTCGGTTTGGCCACGTCAACAAATGACAAACTCACCACATATGTTTTGTTTTTTTAAAAATCAACTTTATTGATGTGTGATTTACAATAACATGTACCTGTTTTAAATGTACAATTTTATGAGTTTTAACAATTGTTACTGATTACACCCATGTACAATCAGGATATAGAATATTTCTATCCTCCCTAAAAGTACTCTCCTGCCTCTTCCTGGTTAATTCCTCATTCATCCTCAGCTTCAGGCAACCACTGATCTGTTTTTTGTCAATATAGATTAGATTTGACAGTTCTAGTATTTTATATAAATGATAGTATACAGAATTGTACTCTCTTGTGTCTGGCTATTTTAACTCAGCCTAAGAATTTTGAAATTCATGTATGCTGTTATATGTATCAGAAATTTATTTATTTTTATTGCTGAGTAATATTCCATGGCATGGATATATCACAATTTGTTCATCCATTCCCCGTTAATATTCATTTGAGTTATTTTCATTATTTTGTTATTATAAATAGACCTTCCATGTGCATTCATGTATAAGGCATTCTATAGACATATTCCTTCTCTGGCACAAATGCCTTAAAGTAGAATTTCTGGTTTATTCATGTATTTTCCCATTTTAAAATATGGTTTATTTTTTGTCTTATAATTGAGTTGTAAGGGTTCTGTATGTGTTCTGGATACAAGTCCTTTGTCAGATTATGAATTATGAATATTTTACCCTAGTTTGTGGCTTGCCTTTTTATTTTCTTAAAGATGTGTTTCAAATAGCAGTTTTTAATTTTGATGAAGTCCAATTTATCAACATTTTTCTTTTTTTGATTTGTGCTTTTTCTGTTCTAAGACATCTTTCCTACCAAAAGGTATACAAATATTCTCCTATGTTCTCTTCCATAAATATTATAGTTTACTTTCACATTAAGATACATCATCCACTTAGAGTTAATTTTTATAAATGTAGTAAGCTCTGAGGTTCATTTAAAATGTATGAATACTTAGTTGTTTCAGCATTACTTTGTCACCTTTTTCATTAATCTACATGTCTGTCCTCAGGCCAATATCACATTGTTTGATGACTGTAGCTTTATCAGAAGTCCTGTAAGACCTTCAAGTTTATTCTTATTTTCCAAAAATCTTTTGGATATTCTTGGTCCTTTTGCATTTTCATATAAATTTTATAACGTTTATCAATTTCTATTAAAGAGTCTTCTCAGATTTTAATTGAGATCTCATTAAGTCACTAGATGGATTTAGGGAAAATTAACAATATTGAATGTTCCAAACCATAATCATGTTCTTTCTCTCTATTTATTCATTAATTTCTTTTTTAATTTCTTCAACCAGGTTTTATCATTTTTGGAGTAGAGATTTTGCACATTTTGTTATAATTGCCCCTACATATTTCATTTTTTGATACTATTGAAAAATTGTATTTTTTAACATTTCAATTTCTAGTTATTTATTGATTGTCAATGATCTCTGTTATTATTCTTTCCTTTCTTTAAATATTTTTAGATTTAGCTTTTTCTTTTTCTAACTTTTTATGGTAGAAACTTAGATGACTGATTTTAAACTTTTCCTTTTTTTTTAAACAATAAGCATTTATATCTACAGATTTCTTTCTGGGCAATGCTTTAACAGCATCCCACAAATTCAGTATTTTATTTTTATTTAAATTAATTTTGAATTTCCTTTTGATTTCTTCTTTGTCCCATATGTTTCTTTAAAGTATGTTGTTTAATGTCCAAATATTGGGAAAGTGTTTAAGTTATCTTTCTATTACTGATTTCTAATTTTATATTATTGTGGTCAGAGGACGTTTGCTGTATGATTTCAATCCATTTAAATGTAGTGAGATGTTTTTATGGTATTGCATATAATCACTTCTCTTGACTCTGTGCACTTGAAAAGAATGCATATTTTGTTGTTGTTGGGTAGAATGTTCCATAAATGTCAATTATATCAAGTTAGCTGATGATATTTAAGTCTTTTATAGTCTTACTGCTTTTCTGTCTACTTGATCTATTAATTATTGAGAGAGGAAAGTTGAAATTGTAAATAACTAATTTATCTATTTCTCCTTAAAGTTTTCTCAGGTTTTGCTTCATCTCTTCTGAAGCTCTGCTGTTTGGTACGTACACATTTAAGATGTATTTCTTATTGATGAATTGACCCCTTTATCTTTACGATATGTCCCTCTTCATCTCTGATAGTATTTTTTATTTTGCTTCATTTTCAGCAAGGATCTGTTTGTAGTAAACTCTCTTAGTCTTTGTCTGAAAATGCCTTGATTTAATGATGGTTCAGTTGGATATTGAATTCCAACCAAATATCTATCGTCTCTTAGCCTTGTGAAGATGTTATTCTATTGTCTCCTGTCCTCTAACATTGCTATTGTAATATCTCTTCTCAGTTTAATCGTTGTGGTTTTATTAAGGTGCCCTGTTATTTCTCACTGATGGCTTTTAACATCTGTTTAACTTTGATATTTTAATGTTTCTTTGCAGTATGTCTAGGTTCGGGTTTATTTTTATTTATTCTTCTTGGCATAGATGTGCTTCTTGAAACTGAGATTTATGACTTTAATGATTACAAAAAAATTAGCCATTATGTCTTAAAATATTGATTCTCCATCATTCCACCATCCCCACGATCTTTCTATTCTCTTCTTGGGGAGTTCCTGTTAAGGATATATTTGACTATCTAATTCTACCCTTGATACCGCATAACTTCTTTTTCAAAATCCATATATTTCATCTTTTTATTTTGCTGTGTTACATTTTGAGTAAATTCTTCAGATATATTTTCAGAGAGTTCAGTAATTCTCTTTAGCAATGTTAAATCTGATTTAAAAGTTCATTGATTTTTAAATTTCAATAATTATATATTTAATTTTTAGGAGATCAGTTTGGTTCAAAATCTGCTTGTTACTTTTAAAAAATAGTGACATTATTATGGGTTACAGTGCTTGCTTTGTGTCCTTAATTATTTTAACTTATTTTACCCTTTGAATTAGGTTATTCTAGTACCTGAAGTACTTTGGAAATATAGAATTGCTATTCATGTGTATACTTTTACTCATAATGGAATCTTTCTCTCTTATGGTTTGTAATTTCACGTTTAAGTTCAACGTCAGTGGAGATTTATCTATACAATCCTGTGATTTCAGACTTAAGATGCAGGCCTCCAAAGCATTTTTGCATTTGTTTCTGTCAGGCATTAGAGATTGGGAAAAACTTTTATGTTAACTCTTCATTTTAGGGGTTCCTGGACATTTTTTCTTACCCAGCAGCTAGACAAAGAAAGAGACTCTTCAGTGCAAGAAAGAAAGAGAGACTCTTTAGTGTAGGTGTTTTTCTTTCTCACCTTTTAATAATGGTCCATCCTTTCAAGGCCCAGGATTTATGTGGAACATGACAATGCTACTTCCTTGCTTCATGCAATTCAAAGGAATTCATTTATGCAGGTAACCACTATTCATCAAGAGGATTAAATAAAAATATTTATAGACAAAGATTTAGACAAATTTACCACTAACAAATCATTGCTGAGAAAAGAATCAAAGAATTTTTATGAGGAAGAAAGATATTTGAACAAAGAAACAAGAATTCAGATGGAAGAAGTATGTGAACCAAATAATTGGTAAATGTATATGAAAAGCTAAATAACAAATGGCTGCATATTTTTAATTATTATTAATTAAAAAGGCATTAAAAGATAATGGAACTAAGATACTAGACAATAACAGCATGTAAAATAAAGATCAAATCAAGTAAGCTTAGAATGTAACAGAAAACATAGAGTGGGCTTAAACCATCCAGAAAAACTTATTTTTTCACTAACGAGATTTAGAGATAAGTAGCACATAGAATGGTTAAATTAGGGACTCCTCAGTACCGTTGAGGACTTAAATCTTTAATTTTCTTTTCTGGCTTCTTATGTCTGTGTTAATGTTAAAATGCAACCTAATAACTGAACTACTTCTCTCTTTGTTATATTTATCTGGGGATTTCCATTTCTCACCTAGAAGTACTTCTGTGCATGTATACATATTTTTCCTCTCTAAATTAGAATCATGCTGCATATACCATTTTGTTATCTTTTTAAAAAAATATTCCTCACTAAAATGTTAAATATAAGAAAGTCTTTAATATATATATTTTTTCAAATGGCTATTTTGGAATTGTGAACATAGTCCTTAAAAACTTTGAGTCATGTTGCAATTTAATGTAATTTATTCTCATCTATTCATGCAAATAAAAATAAGAGAATAAATTTCCACCTACAGCAGGTGGAGGTTTAAGAGAATAAGCAAGTTGGTGAATGCTTACACAAGCAGGGAAGAAATAAAAATCAGAAAAATTTGTTTTTACTGAGATAGTTTAATAGTCTTGTATTTTCACTCTCAAGATTATAGTTCTGACATTAGTGTTTTAATGTCTTTATTATAATATGCTTTACCTTTGCATTTGTTTTTAAGGTTGTACAGTAAGATTCAGCAAGTGTGGCTTTTATTTAATCACTCTGAAATACTTTGTTTATTGGTGGGTTCTTTCCATATAATAGTATGACTAAAGGCCTACTTATAAATGATGTTAGAAACTTTCCTGTGGAGGTGAGTTTGTTGGAGGAGTGTGGCAGCTGTTGTGTCTGTCTGTTTCAAAGAAGTTACTTGGTTCATCAGATGCCATGGAAGGAGCCTCAGCTTTCTGGCTGTAAGTATTTCCATCATGAGAAGAATGTGTATTTTAAGCATAAACATGTCATTTGTCTGAAATCTCATCTTCTAATAAAAAATACGTGTGTTTATTTAATTTATTATTTTATTTTTATTTTACTCATTTTGATAGCCAATACAGGTTTCAAAAGTTGGACAGCACAAGAGCGTAAACATTAAAATGTCTTCTTGCTACTGCTGTCACCCAAGTCAACACATTTCATTCTGGCCAGGTCATTTGCCTGCTTCTTCACAAATCCATTCACTGCCCTTTGTCTGCTGTGCTCTGTGCTGCAGGAATCTACATTTTCCAGGTTCTCTTGTCTGGTGGCTTTTAGGTAGCTTCAGGCAGTGGGATGAGAGGTACTAGTAAAGACCAGAATCAGGAGGAGAGCAGAACCAAGGTGTTTCTCTCTCCTCCTCTTGCTTCAGTAGGGCTTCCTGCAGTTGCTTCAACTTCTCCTTGACTCCAGCCTCTCTAGTCAATCTCACCCTCTGATTCCAGCTCCCCCTGAACCATGCTATTTTTTAATTAATTAATTTATTTTAATTAGTTTCACGTATATAGTACATTGGTTAGACCTTTATATAGTTTACAAAACGATCCCCCTAATTGCTTTCTCTCCTCTGGTTTTCCGCCTAGCCTATATATTATTGCTAACTGCATTCCCTATGCCATGCTCCCCACCCCTGTGACCATCTATCAACTACTAATTTGTACTTCTTTAACCCTTCACCCTATTCTCCCAGCCCCTTCAAAAATATATTCTTGATAGTCAAGGGATCAGAACTTCAAGGACTCCAAAGTAACAGGATATTAAATTTCATTTTGGAAGTTTACATTGCATATGAAAGTATGGTCAAGATAATTTCTCATGTAACAACAATTTTGCATTATTATATATTCTTTAAAAATTAGATATTTTTTAAAAAGATCATGTATATAATCAAGTGATGGCAAAAGGTCAGGCCTTTATAATTAACTTGCATTTTTCAGAAAGTTTAAATACTACTAAGTTAACAGAGTTTAAGTGCTTAGCTGGGTTCTGTGGATTGTGAATTGGTACAGAGATTATCCACTAAAGATGACCAATTTGCCTATTGAGTGATTAAAAAAGAAAATCTCTGAGCATCAAAAACCTGCTGCAACTCTCTCCTCTAAAATAAATGTGAAGTTCGCATGAAGAGAGTGTGCCAATGAAGTCTTGAGGACTTCCAAAAGTGCTAAGAGTACAAATTGGCTTGACTTAAAAGCATCATTCAGATTTGCACTTTTTTTTTTTAGATTTGCACTTTAAAATTTTATTACTGAAAGCTTTACATTCTCTTGTCTCTTCAAGGCATTGTGTGAATTGGCCCAAGAGTTGCCTATTTCTGCCAGTTAAAATGTGAATCTTAGGGGCAATGTAATTTCTGGAAACAAAATCAAGTATAAGAAAGAGTGCCAGTAATATTACCCCAGTGCTACCTTTGGCAAAATTTTTCTGTAAAGAGCCAGACTGTACATATTTTAGATGTTATGGGCCATGCAATTCCTCTCAACTCTGCTGTTTTAGTGCTAAAGCAGCCATAGGCAGTACATAAATGGTTGAACATGGCTGTGCTCCAGTGAAACTTTATGGATGGTGAGATTTTGCCAGAGGTCTGTAGTCTTCCCTCCCATGCCCTAGAATAAAATCATAGTCCTCACAGTGCACTATCACTTTAAGCCATTGGGTGCTTGGTGGCCTTTGGTGCTCTGGCTCTCCTTGACTGAACCAAACTCTCTCATAGGACAGCTGTGACATCTGGAATGACTTTCCCTGATGACAGCTTGGATATGCTCTCTCCTTAGCTCAGAAGTCTTTCAGATGAGAACAGGGGCTGTTGATTTGATATCCTTCAGTGAATTTGGGGATCGATGGAGAGAATGTCATTCATAACAGCATTAGAGAGTCAGAGAACAAGAGTGAAAAAAAAAAATAGAGACCCCTGGTGTCATTGGTTCCTGAAATAGATTGTTTGCCAAGATGGCTGCCAATAATCTCTTTTATCCATATATATGCCTGCTGCATTTCCCATCAAGAAAGGGAGATCTATTCCCCTCTCCTTGAAAATGGGCTGACATTGGGACTTGCTTTGGTCAATAGCACATGGCAGAAATGATTCCGTACCAATTCCAAGTTTAGGCCTTAAAAGACTTGGCAATTTCAACTTCTACCCTCTTGGAAAACTGCTGTTCTGTAAAAAACCTTGTCCTGGACTTTTGAATGATGAGTGACCACATGGAGACACAGAGAGAGAGAGTTCAGTCACTCCTGACACACAGGCTAAGGAGCCAAATGTGCAATTGTTGTGTATCTTTATGCACAACATATGAGGAAGCCATCTTGGATATTCCAGTTCCAGAACAACTCCATGATTGATGTAGCCATATGACTCATTCACTATAATATTGCATGGAGCAGAGACATATCATCTCTTCTAATCTCCAGCCAAATTGCAGAACTGTGACCAAATAAATGGTTGTTTGATGTCACTAATTTTGGAGATGGCTTGTTATGCAATAGTGGTTCCCTTGATTTCATTACCCAGCAGCACAGGACACACATTGGAGAACTCCTGGACTGGGGCTTTCCTGAATCTTGACTTTCTGCCTTTTATAGCATCCATATTTAGTGATTGATATGATAGCTCTCACTCATCTAGGTCTTTCTACTTCAATTTCCTGTCTGGAACTCCAATTTGACTTTTAAGCTTTGAGATTTTGTAGTCTCTGAACTTTCTGGGGATCACATTCAGCAGACTGTTGCTGCCTCTCCTTGAGGTATATGCATATTTTTTTTTTTGAAATGAAAAACTTAGTGAACGTTTGAAGTTGACTAAAGCCAGTGGCAGTGTTTTGGGGTAAGGACTTGAATTGACTTTGGAGGCCTAACCACTTGGTGAAGTGGGAGTGGGTCCTTCTTTTGATGCACACAGTATAGACCTTGTACTGTCACTTAGTAGCTCTATAACATTAGGTAAGTACTTATCTTAACTCTTCAGTCTCCTCATCTTTAAAATGGGGAATTTAACAATAGTACTCTCTTCATGGATTAGTGTGAGGATTTAACAACTTATATTTCTAAAACCCTTGGAACAATGTCTTGCATAGGGACATACTTTATAAATGTAAAACATTTTTAGTTATCATTAAGTTCCTCAATTTCCACCAGCTGCTGTAGGCTCTATTACCTGATGAGCTGACCAAAAAACAACATGGTCTACACTAGTGTGTCACAAAGATCATCATATTTAGCTATTGTCACAGATTCCCTAAACCTTACCTGAGCTGGTATGGAGCTGGAGGACTGTCCCAAGGACATCCTATTTGGTCATTCTTTAAAGCACTCTTAGCCAAGGACTAGCCCTAGACTGTGTTATTTTAACCCTTTAAAAATGACTTTTTTGGAATGTGTTTTGGCACTTTTGGTCTACACTATAAGACATTATAAAGAATAGCCTCGGGAACTATAAACTTTATTATAATATTGAAGAAATTAATATTTTTAGTGTCCTCTGTATAGAGAAAACTTTCTCTCGTATTTCATTGCTAAGAATAATTGTTGATGATGAAAGGAAATTTAACTTTGGGTGGAAAGAAGAAAGAAAGAAAGAAAGAAAGAAAGAAAGAAAGAAAGAAAGAAAGAAAGAAAGAAAGAAAGAAAAGAAGGAAGGAAGGAAGGAAGGAAGGAAGGGAGGAAGGGAGGAAGGGAGGAAGGGAGGAAGGGAGGAAAGAAGGAAGAAAGAAAAAGAAAAAGAAAGAAAAGAAGAAAGAAAGCAAGAAAAGGAAAAAAGAGAGGAAAAAAGAGGAAGAAAGGGAGGAAGAGAGAAAGAAAAAAATTGTTTTATTCTTGTAGCTTTTTCATTGAATGGCCTTGTGACATATATGATGAATCAGGTATAAGTATTGGCCTTTATCTGCCAAATTTGTGGCCCCCTAGCAAGTGGACAGGTTCTTACAGGGTATTTGGGGGGATATTCTAACCTAACTCCTTGCATTATCAATTGTTTATACCCTCATTTTCCCTTTCCCTTAATCATCTTGCTTAATTTTTAAAAATGACAATCCAACTCAAATCCTTTTGGGGGGCTGAAGAAATGTAAAAGTAAATATTTAAATATTGCTATTTAAGAGATTTTAAATCAACACCTTTTAATAATAGGTAGATAACATAAATATGCATTCTGCAATTTTAGAAATCATATAACTTATCTGTGAATTTTTTCTTTGGTCTTGAGTTGTTGAACAGTTAGTGAATAAATTTAAAAAAATTTGAGCAAGAAAGTGAAAGAAGATATCCCCAAGTTTTTGTTTTCAGGCTCAAAAGATGTATTGGAAAACATGGTGGCATGAAAGCCATACCCAGTTTGCTCCCCTTGAAACAATAATAGGCTGAACACCTAAAACTCAACAAAAAACACAGAAACTTCAGCATGTCTGAGCGTGGGATCTGTGCCTAAAAGCTACCACAGGTCAGAACCCCGGGTGTCAGGCGGTGGACTGGGAGGAACACAGAAGCTGCCCCTTGAAGCTGGAGCTCCCTATAGGAGGAGGGGGAGGAAAGAAGAAGTGGTGAGTTTCCTGAGCAGTCCTACCTGAGAGTGCTGTGAGCTCCATGCACCCAGCAGCAGTGTCCAATCATCAGGGCAGAAGGCAGAGAAACAGGGATGAGAGAAAAGCGAGGATGGCAGAGAAACAACAGTTGATTTTTACCAGCCATTGATGCAAAATTGAGGCTGAGGAGTAGCCTCCAACCCTCAACCCAAAGGGCCCCTCCCCCCATACCCTCCGAGATGGAACGTTGCAGAGACCCAAAGAAATCTGAGCAAATGCTACCGAAACTGTCACTAACATTGACAGGGGCTGAGACTGAGAGTAGTGAGCATGATTGAACATCCATAAGGAAGAAAAAGACATTATTAACACATTATATAAAGTGGAGATCCAAGAGACGTAGATGCCACCTACTGGAAACCAAAAGGAAAACACCTTATTTGCAACAAGCTACAGACATTTTTGTAATAAATCTTCTTTCTGGGAGGTGGGAGGGAACAGAACACACTTCTATTAATGCCCAGGCAGAGAAGTACTTCATTAATCACCATGAACAGCCAAGGTGACAAGCATCTCAGAAAGAAAAAATTTCCAGAAAATAAGCTTACAGAAATATGCAACTTAAATGACAGAGAATTCAGGATGGCACTTCTGAAAAAACTCACTGAGATTCAAAATGAATCATATCAACAATTTCAGGAATTGAAAAAAAACAACTAGATGAGCTGGATGAGTTTTTTAGCAAGGAGATTGAAACCTTCAAAAAGGACTGAGTAGAACCTCTTGAGATAAATAACAAACAAACAAAAACACACTGCAAGAGTTGAAAAATGAAGTAACAAGCCTGGGAAATAGAGTTGACCAAATGTTGGAAAGGATCAGTGATATTGAAGACAAAAATCTAGAAATAAGTCTGAGGGAAAGAGAGAGAAACTGAAGAATGAAAAACAATGAAGGAGAAATACAGAAAATAGCTGATGCCATCAGGAGAGGAAACATAAGAACAATGGACATTCTCAAGGGGGAGGAAAAGGAGCAGGGATAGAAAGCATTTTCAGACAAAAAGTTGATGAGAATTTTCCAAAGCTAAGGAATGAGCTGGAGCTTGGAACCCACTTATCTCAACCCAAAAAAGCCTTCACCAATACACATTGTAATAAAATTATCAAAAATCAATAACAAAGACAGAATTTTCAGGGCAGACAAGAAAAAGAAGATGGGAACCTATAAAGGAAAACCTATTAGTTTATCATTGGACTTCTCAGCACAAACCTTACAAGCCAGAAAGAAATGGAATCAAATATTTAAACTATTAAATGAAAGGAGTTACCACCCTAGAATAATGTATACAGCTAAGCTCTCCTTTAGATATGAAGGAGAAATTAAGACCTTTCTAGGTATATAAAAATTGAGGGAATTCTCCACTATGAGGAAATACTGAAAGGGGTCAGCTCACCTAAAACAAAATAAAAACAACAATGAAAATACATAATTAGGAATTAAGTGACTATCAGGCAAATAGGAGCAGAGAAGTGCAACCCTTACTAAGAACAGGGTATCATAAGATTAAATAATGAGAAGTGAATTCTTATTCCATCCCCAAATAGCCAACTTTACATTCTTCTCTAGTGCACATGGAACATTCTCAAGAATCAATGACATACTGGGACACAGAGATAGCCTCAACAAATATAATAGGATTGAAATCATACCAACCATATTCTCTGAACATAATGCTTTGAAACTGGAGATCAACTGTAAGAAGAAAGCAGAAAAAAACACAAATAAATGGAGATTAAACAATATACAACTAAAGAATAGCTGAGTCAGAGAAGAAATAAACAGGGAGATCAAAAGATACATAGAAATGAATGATAATGATAGTACAACATATCAAACCTTTTGAGACATGGCAAAAGCAGTCATAAGAGAAAAGTTCCTATTATTACAGGCCTACCTCCAAAAACAAGAACAAGCCCAAATAAATAGCTTATCATTTCATCTCAAAAGACTAGTAAAGGAAGAACAAATAAAGCCTAAAGTAAGTAGAAGGAAAGAAACAATAAAATTAGAGCAGAAATAAATGAAATTGAAAACAAACAAACAAAAAACAATAGAAAAAATAAATGCAACAAAGAGATAGTGTTTGAGAAGGGTTAATGAATTTGACAAACCTCTGGCTATGCTCACTAGAGAAAAAAGAGAAAGAACACAAATAAACAAAATCAGGGGTGAAAGAGGATAAATTATGACAGACACTGCAGAAATACAAAGGTTTGTACAAGAATACTTTGAAGAGTATATAACACCATATTTAATAACCTAGAAGAAATGGACCAGTGCTTAGATATAACCTTCCTGGACTGAATCACGAACTGGAAAATCTAAACAGACAAATCAGCGTAGGAAAATCGAAACAATCATCAAACACCTACCAAAAAGTAAAAGTCCAGGACCAGATGGCTTCATCAGTGAATTCTACCAAACATTCAAAGAAGACTTAATACCTTTTCTCCTCAAACTCTTCCAAAACATCGAAGAGGAGGCAATACTGCCCAACTCATTTTACGAGGCCAATATTACCCTGATACCAAAACTTGGTAAAGCTAACACACACAAAAAAGAATACTACAGACCAATATCTCTCCTAAACAAAGATGGAAAAATCCTAAATAAGATACTAGCAAACTGAATACAACAACATATTAAAAAGATGCACCATGATCAAGTGGGCTTCATCCCAGGAGCACAGGGATGGTTCAAATACACAAATCGATTAACGTGACAGATCACATAAACAAATTAAAAAATAAGAATTATACAATCATATCAATAGATGCACAGAAAGCCTTTGACAAGGTACACCACACATTTTTTTTTATCAAAACACTTCACAAAATCAGTATAGAAAGTACTTTAACGTAATAAAGGCTATCTATAACAAACTCTCAGCCAACATTATACTTAATGGTGAAAATTAAAAACCTTCCCTCTAAAGTCAGGAAGAAAGTAAGGCTGTCCACTATCACCGCTGCTATTCAGTATCACACTGAAGGTCCTAGTGAGTGCAATCAGACAAGAGAAAGTATAAAAGATATCCAAATAGGAAAAGAAGAAGTCAAACTGTTACTCTTTGCAGGTGACATGATTATCTACATAGAAAGCCCTAAAGAATTCATAAGAACACTACTAGAAACAATAAGCAAATACAGTAAAGGCTCTGTATACAAAAATCAATGTTCAAAAATCCATAGTGCTCCTATACGCTAGTAACAAAGTGTCAGAAAAAGAAATGGAAAAAGATATTTCTTTCACAATTGCAACAAAAAGAATAAAATACCTAATAATAAATTTAAGGAACCATGTAAAGGACTTATATAATGAAAATTATAGTACCCTATTAAAAGAAATTAAAGTAGATACAAAGAAATAGAAAGATATTCCATGTTCTTGGATTGGAAGAATCAACATAGTTAAAATGACCATATTACCTAAAGCATTATACAGATTAATGCAATCCCCATCAAAATCCCATCAGCATTTTTTAAACAAATAGAACAAAAAATCATCATATTCGTATGGAAGCACAAAAGACCCCAAATTCTCAAAGCCACCCTGAGAAAAAAGAAGGAGGCTGGTGGCACCACTCTGCCTGACTTCAAGTTATACTAAAAGCGACAGTAATCAAAACGGCATGCTATTGGCAGAAAATTAGACACAAGGACAAGTGGAACAGAATTGAGAGTTCAGAAGTAAACCCATATTTATATGGGCGAATAATTTTCAACAAAAAACCCAAAACCATACAGTGGAGAAAGGAAACCTCTTCAACAAATGATGCTGCAAAAACTGGAAAGTCACCTGCAAAAGAATGAAACTAGACAGTGTCTATCACCACACACCAAAATTAACTCAAAATGGAGTAAGGACATGAACATAAGACTTGAAACAATAAAATGCATAGAATAAAACATAGGAACTAAACTCAAGGACCTTGGACTTAAAGAGGAAGTAAGAGCAAAAATAAATAAATGGGACTACATCAACCTAAAAACCTTCTGCTCAGCAAAAGAAATCATCAACAAGGTAAAGAGACAACCATTCTAATGGGAAAATATATTTGCATGCAACACCTCTGATGAGGGCCTAATATCCAAAATATACAAAGAACTCATACTAATTAATAACAACAAAGAAACAAACAATCCAATCAAAAAATGGGCAGAGGATCTGAACAGACACTTCTCCCTAGAGGACATACAAATGGCCAACACATATATGAAAAGATGCTCAACGTCGCTAGCTATTAGGCAAATGAAAATCAAACCCACAATGAGATACCATCTCACACCTGTTAAAATAGCTATAATCAACAAGACAAGTAATAAAAATATGTTGGAGAGGATATGGAGAAATAGGAACCCTCATACACTGATAGTGGGGCTGCAAATTGGTATGGCCACTATGGAAAAAGTACGGGGTTCCTCAAATATCTAAGAATTGATCTACCATATGATCCAGCAATCCCTCTACTGGGTATTTACCCTAAAGACTCGAAAACTCATATTTGAAAAGTTATTTGCACACCGATGTTCATAGCTGCATTATTCACAGTGGCCTGGACATGGAAGCAACTGAAGTGTCCTATGATAGATGATTGGCTAAAGAAGCAGTGGTACATATATATAGATGAGATGAAATATTGCCATTTGCAACAACATAGGTGGATCTTGGCACTATTGATATTTTGGACCAGATAATTATTTTTTATGTGGCTGTCTTGTACATTGTGGGATGTTCAGCATCCCTGGCTTCTACTCATGACTAAAAGCTAGTAGCAACCCCCCGTCCCTAGTTGTGACAATGAAAATGTCTCCAGGCATTGCCAAATGTACCCTGAGAGGCAAAGCTACCCCCAGGTTGAGAATCAGTGGGTTAGATAATTTACCTAAACTCACAGTATTAGTAAGTGTCAGAGCTGAGATTCGACTCAGTCATTTTGGTTCTATAACTCAAAATATTACCAACACTAAACTTTAGGTATAATTATCTCACTGAGATTATAATTTTCAGTGGTGGAAATAAAAAAATCATGCCTTAACTTTCTGAAAATGGTAGAAATAATATTGATGTTAATAATTAATAATTACTAGCATTTTAATTATTCCATGTGTATCAGTCAGAGTCCCAGCAGGAAATAAGAAGCATCTTATAATTAAGACAATTTGACAAAACTTTAATAAACTGAGTGTGGACAAAGGCTTGGAACAGGGAGTAGGAAGAGTGCAGTACTCTGAGGCTGTTACCCTTAGGCCCAATTGGATAGGTTGGGGGAGAGAGAGAGTGCATGCTACAGAAAGACACCTTGAGAAGAACATGATCTTCCATTGAGGGACCCAGTTAACTCAAGATGACTGTGCGAGGAGAGCACCAGGAGAATAGATAACATAAATTCACTCTCCTCCCTTTCTCTGTTCTAGTGCTGTTTGTTGGCTAAGCCCAAAGCCAGTGAGCAATGGTGCCCAGTAATATTCTCCGTTCAGGTCAGCCTCCTGGGTGGAGGGCAGGAGGAGAAGGATGGAGAGCAATATCTGCAAACTGCAATAATGTTTCTTATGGGATTTCCATCTTTTGGCTTTGAGATTTTCAACATTAACCCATCAATTTTTCTGATATGTGATTTTTCTTGGTGAGAAGTCAACATCTTTGTATAGATTTTTTATGACCTCCAGTTTGTATAGTTAGCTAACCAGCTTGTGTAGAATTTGAGGGGAGAAAAAGATTATTGTAATATCTGCTTTGGAAAGATGTCATCAGGATACATCTGCTGCAGAAATGTTGGACGAATCATGGCCTCTCCCCTCTAATTTTTTAAACTGCTACCAAGACATAATTATGTGTTTATGTTGGCAGAGCTTCAAATGTGAAGCTCTTTTCTAAGCAGTTTTTTGAAATATTTGAATATTTGCTTCAAACTTTGTCATGCCCTCAAATGATTCAACTTTCAGTTTGAAGAGTTTATGCAAAGTGTGCCTGAATTTCCAGTCCTTCCATAAGAGTTTTAAAGATAACATTTACACAACAAAAAATGACCCATCAATTAGAAATCAAATCAATTTATAGGGAAAAATATCACCATTATATAGCTGATTATATGTGTGTGAAACAGCTCTTGGATTGACCATAATTTTTATTTTCTCACAGTAGATTTTGTCATTATTGGGCACAGCTTGGCTAAATCTCCTGCCCACCCTTGAGTGATTCTGTCTTCTCTTCCATCCCTTCTGTTATGTTTTTTATATTTTTGTGAATTTGAACTCTTGCTTTGAACTGTGTGTTCTAGAACACAGAATTGTGGAGTTGAAAGTGCTATTAGTAGCAACCTAGTTCATTCTCACTCTCAGTGAGCACCCTCTTGTATAATATCTCCAACAGATGGCTATACAGCTTGTGTTGGAGCATCATCTAGGACAGGGAACCCTCTGCTTTGCAAAGCAGCTTGTTCCAACGTGGGCGAGCTCATCCTGATAAACAGAGCATCTTTCCATTGGGCCGAAACTCACTTTCTTCTAACTTTCAGATATTAGGGTAAGGCCGTAGAAGGCAGCGGTTCTGAGCCAGATCACCTTTATTAACGTTTCAGTTCCCCTACTTACTATCTGTGTGCCCTTGTACAAGTTATTTAGCCTGCTACTTTGTTTCTCTGTAAAATGGAGACAACAGGGCAGTGGTGATTCAGCATTGTATCAACTTTGCTAAGTTGGAACTAAGATTCCCCAAATTCTTTTCCTTGACTGGTTCTGAGTCAGGGTTGCCTACAAGAGAAATAGGAGGGCAGAGTGAAGTAAGAAGAGGGATGTAGGACTGGTGCTGTTGCAGTTCCACTGTGTTCTTACAAATCTTCTGTTTTGCATTATTCGTGCTGGGCAGCAACTGGGATGCAGATCCTCCAGTGCCTGCGGATTTTCTTCAGTATCTCTGAATCTTGGACCACATCTGTGTGAAATTCCATGGTCAAGTGTACCAGCTTCTCTGCAGGTCACATGTGTCTTTGAAGTCAGAGGCTTTGAGATGTTGAAAGACCAACAAAGTTTTCAATGTGAGGCCAGTCTGACCAACATAAGTTCTGATGAGAGACAAATGTGGGTTTCAGTTCCCTCTTGCTCTCCCCAACTTCACATTTATCTTCTCTTTCCCAGCTGCTGGCCATGCTGACTTTCAGCCCAAGACAAACACAGAAGCAAGAGCTATACATAAACTATATAGCTCTCACTACTTCATAAGAGATAATCCCTCAAATAAATCTCTTATATTACTCACAGTGATTCTGCTTCTCTGATCAAACCCTAATGATACCAGTATATTGAGAGGAATAAACAAAATAATGCACATAAAGCACTTGTTAGAGCAGCTGAAACATAGATAGGTACACAGAATCTTCAAACCTATATTCTTTATCTTTGTGGAACTGCCAGCTCCTTCTCCAGGGCATACAGAATGCTTTTGGTTACTCTTCCACCTGACAACAAATACATGTTTAAATCCATATTTTGAGAATTTTTATATTTAGAATTATGTATCTAGTGAAACTTTATGCTAGATATTGGACTAAGTGGTTTAGATACATTATCTCATTTACTCTTCACAAAAACTCTAGGAATTTTACAGAGGAAGTTACTGAAGCTCATCTTAAAGTGACACATCAAGAGTTATGTCAATCTAAGCTTGTTTGTGACCTGCAGGGACTCTTGGACTATCTATAAGTAGATAGGTTTTATATTAATATTTAATTTTTAACCTTACATATATAATTTTTCTTAAAGTGTTAACTTTAATTTATGAATAGTTATGCTATTTATAAATCTTATAATTGATGTATAAAATAATAGCAATTACTTTCATTTGTTGTCTGATTAATAACACAATTCAAACAGATTAAATTCACTTAAAACAATCTCACTTATAGATGTATGTAATTCCCATTTTAAAACTATACTCATACATTTAATATTTCTGAACTTTCAAGCCCTTCAAATGCCTGATGACATAAATATAATTCTAACAAACCAAATTTTTCTAAGTAATTAAATGATTCTGGTAAAGATAATAAATTAAGCCTATAAATTTGTTGAATCTTGAGTTCTCTTAAACATTTCAATACTGTTAATACTCTTAGTGAAATTCTCTTATATTTTTCTATATGAAACTACAAGTCAAAATCAATTGCTGAAGGCTAATCTGACAGATTTCCTAAAATAGAAGATTCTCTTAAACACTACGAAGAGATTAGTTTCAATTTATACAAAAACATTGCTACAGTTAGGAAGTGGCTTTGGCCATCAGAGTATGTTTGCTTATTAGAGATGTATGACCAAGATAGAGGATTTAAGAGCTTCAGGCTTCTTAAATGAGCCTGCCTTAGCCACTGAGTACAAAGAGATCTCTTTTTTTATAGTCACTCAGGTCATGGAAGACCCAAGTACCATACCTTTTACTGCAAAGTTTTAGACACCTGATTTGGATAGCTGGAAATCTGTAACCCCACTCAGGTGACAGCTGACTGTTTTTACTTCTAATTGGGCTCTCAGTTACTTAAATATTTTATTTAATCATATATCATTATCTGGTAGAGCTAGATTCGAACCCAGATCTCTTTCAGCTCAGAGTTTAGACTGTGATTCACCATAATATGCTGTTCTATGAATCCTCTCAAGTTTTTTTTTCCTTTTAAGCTAAATATTATTTTCTAGTTCTCAAGGATTTAAAAAAAAACTATTTTCTTCTAGTTCTTATTTTAGGAATTTCCAACTGCCTCACTATACTGATTTCCCTCCTCAGAGCTTAACTTCAGTTTTCAATACACCTCCTAAAATGTAGTGAACTGGAATATCAAGGGAGAATTACCCACCTGGATATAGATCAGAGTGGAGGAGAGTGAGTTCAAGAACCAGTCATCCAAGAGGCCATTTAAAACTCCACTTGCCCATGGGCCTGTCTCTTTTTTCTCCAGCTAATTATGTTCTTTTAAGATAAAAATATAACTTTGATTTTCTAACAGTATTAGCCCTTTGTATGTTGGGATAGAAAGGTTTGCAAATCAGTGATCTCTATATTTTGCTGCTGCTGCTGCTGCTGCTGCTGCTGCTGCTGCTGCTGCTGCTGCTGCTGCTGCTGCTTCTTCTTCTTCTTCTTCTTCTTCTTCTTCTTCTTCTTCTTCTTCTTCTTCTTCTTCTCCTCCTCCTCCTTCTCCCCCTCCCCCTCCTTCTCCTCCTCCTTCTCCTTCTCCTCCTCCTCCTCCTCCTCCTCCCCCTCCCCCTCCGCCTCCTCCTCCCCCTCCTCCTCTTCCTTCTCCTCCTCCTCCTTCTCCTTCTCCTCCTCCTCCTTCTCCTCCTCCTCCTCCTCCTCCTCCTCCTCCTCCTCCTCCTCCTCCTCCTCCTCCTCCTCCTCTCTCTCCCTCTCTTGCTCTTTTTTTTTACAGTAAGGCATATATATATATATATATATATATATATATATATATATATATATATAATTGTGCGTTCACCTCCCATAGTTAGAATTCTGTCACCACATATTTGACGCTTTTTACCCCATCTACCTCCCCCTTCACCCCAACCCTACCCTCTGATAACCACTTAGTCTTTAGTCCATGTCT
The DNA here is from genome assembly GCA_030015415.1 of Cynopterus sphinx. NCBI lineage: Eukaryota > Metazoa > Chordata > Mammalia > Chiroptera > Pteropodidae > Cynopterus > Cynopterus sphinx. The sequence continues at coordinate 29,562,274 of CM057388.1, read as the reverse complement.
GTGAGTCTCTGTATGTATGTCCTGTTCATTTGTTATTTTTAGGTTTATATCCCACATATAAGTGATATCATGTGATTTTCAACTTTTTCTGTCTGGCTTATTTCGCTTAGCATAATTGTCTCGAGGCCTATCCACATTCTCACAAATGGAAGTATTTCATCTCTTTTTATCATCGTATCAGTAGAGGGATTGCTGGATCATATGGTAGATCAATTCTTAGATATTTGAGAACCTCCATACTGTTTTTCATAGTGGCTGTACCAATTCACAGTCTCATCAGCAGTGGATGAGAGTTCTTTTTCTCTAACATCCTCTCCAACATTTTTTATTACTTGTCCTGTTGATTATAGCTATTTTAACAGGTGTGAGATGGTATCTCATTGTGGGTATGATTTTCATTTGCCTAATAGCTAGCGATGTTGAGCAGTTTTTCAAATATGTGTTGGCCATTTGTATGTTCTCTAGGGAGAAGTGTCTGTTCAGGTCCTCTGCCCATTTTTTGATTGGATCATTTATTTAATTTTTGTTATTGATTAGTATGAGTTCTTTGTATATTTTGTACATTAGGCTCTTATCAGAGGCATTACTCACAAATATATTTCTCAGTGGGCTGGTTGTCTCTATATCCTGTTTACAGTTTCTTTTGCTGAAGAGAAGCTTTTTAGGTTGATGTAGTCCAACTAATTTTTTTACATTTACTTCCCTTGCTTTTGAGGTCAAATTCTTAAAATCCTCTTTAAGTCCAAGGTCCTTGAGTTTAGTTCCTACGTTTTCTTCTATGTGTTGTATTGTTTCAGGTCTTATATTCATGTCCTTAATCTATTTTGAGTTAGTTTTGGCATGAAGTGATAGACAACAGTCTAGCTTCATTCTTTTATAGGTGGCTTTCCAGTTTTCCCAGCACCACTTACTGAAGAGGCTTTCCTTTCTCCACTGTATATTTTTGGCTTTTTGGTCGAAAATTATTTTCCCACATAAATATTGGTTTACTTCAAACTCTCTAGATTCTATTCCACTGGTCTGTGTGTCTGTTTTTCTGCCAATGCCATGACATTTTGATTATTGTCGCTTTGTAGCATAATTTGAAGTCAGGCAGAGTGATGCCACCAGCCTCCTTCTTTTTTTCTCAGGATGGCTTTGGGAATTCAAGGACTTTTGTGCTTCCATACGAATCTGATGTTTTTTTGTTCTATTTGTTTAAAAAATGCTGATGGGATTTTGATGGAGATTGCATTAATCTGTATAATGCTTTAGGTAATATGGTCATTTTAACTATGTTGATTCTTCCAATCCAAGAACATGGAATATCTTTCCATTTCTTTGTATCTACTTTAATTTCTTTTAATAGGGTACTATAGTTTTTATTATATAAGTCCTTTACATGGTTCCTTAAATTTATTAGGTATTTTATTCTTTTTGTTGCAATTGTGAAAGAAATATCTTTTTCCACTTCTTTAACTGATATTTTATTATTAGAGTATAGGAAAGCTATAGATTTTCGAACATGCATTTTGTATCCAGAAACTTTACTGAATTAGCTTATTGTTTCTAATAGTGTTCTTATAGGGTCTTTAGGGTTTTCTATATAGAGAATCATGTCATCCACAAGTAGTGACAGTTTGACTTCTTCTTTTCCTATTTGGATACCTTTTATATTTTTCTCTCATCTGATTGCACTCGCTAGGACCTTCAGTGTTATACTGAATAGCAGCGGTGATAGTGGACAGCTTTGCCTTGTTCCTGACCTTAGAGAGAAGGTTTTTAGTTTTTCACCATTAAGTGTAATGTTGGCTGAGAGCTTGTCTTAGGTGGCCTTTATTATGTTAAGGTACTTTCCTTCTATACTGATTTTGTTGTGTTATACTTTGCCTCTTTTAACAGACCTCTGGTTTGCACTGGGTTTTAGGGGCCACATCAAAGTGTTAGCTCAAGTTGATCTTTTATAAAAGTAAGTAACATTCTTAATTCTTTTTGTACTCAAACTACATTTTCTTCTTCATTCTGAACTTGTATAATTGAATTATTTAAGTAAATAGAAAATGTACATTAAATTTATTCCTCCTAAATTTCATCTTGCTTATTCAGCACATCATTCTAGCCTGTGGAATTCTCTACATTGAGAACATTGTCCTTCAGAGCTTTTGTTTTGCTAACCTTATGATTTTAAAAGGTCTTTGTACCTTCTTTAAATTGTTAGTAAAATTGCTGAAGAGAACTGATCAAAAATAGATATGATCTTTGAAATTTACATTCTTGTTAACACTGATACATTAATTTAAAAGTTTTTGGTATCATTACTTAGTCAATTACAAATTTGCTAAATTCTTCTTGAATGCCATCTATATTTCTACATTTTGTCCATAATATCAGGATACTCCATCAAATATCTAATTGAAATTAGGCTACTTTATTTCTAGTACTGTTGACAAAAGAATATCCAGCCTATAGAAAAGTCATACAAGAGTTTATTTGAGCCAAACTTTGAGGACACTCCTTGAAGCAAAATCTCAACAAGTTGAGAAAATGCTCCAGAGAATGGTAATTTTGCACCTTGTTTTATATATTAGAATTAAAAGAGTAGAGTAAGGAGGTTACATAAAATCCATTGGTGGTAGATTAAAGAGGCGGAAGACAGGAAAGTGGGGAAAATCTCTAGGGTTGGATAAAAAGCCAAACGGAGAAATGCATACTTCTTTTATGTTGATGGGTACAGAATAGTTAATAATTAACATTTATACCACAAAGATGGTACACGGGTAATAACATAACAATGAGGAGTTCTATGGTCTGGTAGTCTGGTGGTCTTATGCTCTGGTGCCTGAGGTTGTGCCTTTGAGGGGTCTAGAAAAAAATTACTCTGAAATTTCATAGGTATATTATTCTAGATCCATAAGAACAGTGGGCAGGGATCACTTAAAATAAAGATTGACCTTTGCTAAGAAAGCTATAGGTCTAGGATGTGACTACCTGCCATGGATGGCCTGCCCATTTAAGAATTTATGATCAGACTGTCCTATGTGGTTACTTTTGGTTACTAAGTTTGCCAGCACTTCCATGTGACCTTCCCTGAGCTTGTCAGGTTTATTATACAGTTCCTTTTTCATTTGCAGTACCTAATGCAGTGCCGCCAATGTCTGTCACAGAGCAGGTACTCAGCTGGGAATTAAGTTAATGCATATTCCTTAGCATTTTCGGACCACTAAGTGGATTATGGAACATTTTATGCATTCTGTTTTCATATTCTTACCTCTAAAATAAATTAAAGCGTATCTGCAAAATGTGACAGCTATATTACTCTTAAGAGTACAGAAAGTCTGCAATATACAGGACTGTCATGGATTCCAGTTAACCCCAGCACTTTGACACATTATTATTCATTTGTATGGTTTGAATAGAATAAAATATTGGCCTGTTTTGAATATATTATGATTTCTTTTCCCCTCCAGTTCACCAAATTTGAAAAACAAAAAGAGGTTCAATTTCAAGTCAAATGAGTTAACTATGTTGGTTTATTTTATTTTGTTTTGTATTTGTTTTATTGGACTAGGAGCTTTTGCTCCTTAGTAAATTAATTTAGTTCATTCCAGTTTTGTTTCACACCTTATGTCAACATAGAAATGGTTTTAATCTCAAGATTTCCCCAGCGATCTTCGGGACTTCACAATTCTTCCATTTTGTTGCTTCTGGGATGATGTAAAGCTGGCGTAGCCCCAGCGGCGTGGGCAGGAGTGGGGAGGGGCGTGGGGAGGGTGGCGGGCTCAGTTCTTCTCTGCCAATGTAAAAGAATTATGGGTCAGCAAGATTTAGAAAAAATAAGATTTGTTGAAGGTACATTTTCGAAGGAGATGGACCACTCTAGGGAAGGCTGCAACCCTGTGGAATCTGGAGGTGACAAAATAAAAGACAAAAGAGTACACTCAAAAATAGATGTGGGTTTTCAGTGAAGAGAGCTGAAACAGTATAGAAGTGGGAAGGTCTGTTTATATTTGGGCCATGATGGGAGAGTACAAGGGCCATCCTGGATGATCCGCTTGTGAAGTCACCTTGACTGACAGTTGGCTGCTATATCACACTTTGTCTATTGTACATGCTGCTACCCAGAATTCAATCTGTTATAATTAGATTCATGAACTTCCGGACATAGGCTTGATATTATAATGATGGTATAATGAGACTGAGGTTATGGGCAGGTTAGGATAGTACTTTCTGTGCACGCATTTGTGGCTGGTTTAGCCAGCAGCTTTTTATGGCCTTTGTGCCTTAGAATTTAGGCTGTTTTATAACTCTAAAAGGGGCGTGTTTTGGGGAGGTCCTTAAGGAAGGTTTTCAAGGGAAGTTTCTATGGTTATACAGCTGAGCCTTTGCTCCTGTCACTCATGCCTGCCTAACTACCTAACAATTTGATATCCAGGTGAAGTTTAACAAAACATGAAAAAGCATCAATAAGAATAAAATTTAATTTTTTATTTAAAAAATTAAATTTAAAAATAAATTATCTTTTTTCTTGTCTGTTTTGAATTTTCTTTGGTATTACATTGTGCATTTAATTAGCCAAATTGACATTAGGTTGTGTTTGGGTAGCGGTTTCTGTGTGTGTGTGTGTGTGTTAGGAAGAGAAGAGGTACAATAGTGGCATTTGAGATATGACAATTCTTTATTGTGTCAAATAACCTCTTGAATGGAAGCATTCTTAACATCCTTAACCTCTAGTTACTAAATGCCATTAGCAACCCTGAGTCATTGTGGCAACAATGCACTTCCATCTATACACGTGGACCCACCTGTTGAAAACCATTAGGTATTAAAAGGAATAGTATACTGAAAGTCAGTATACGTGGTTTCTGGTCTCAAACCTACACAAGCTGTTAAGACTTAATCTCCTTTGCCTGTATTTCTTTCTAGTAAAATTATGGGGTTGAATTATATCTCAGGAGGCCCACTGTTCAAACCCAGGGACATAATATGGCTTATTTTGATCTTAGGAGCAGCCCACTTGAATCTTTTTACATATATGCCTTATCTAATAGAATTTTTAATTAATTTAATAGAATTTTTAATTAATTAGTTGTTACTAAATTAATAGACCACCCATCATTACCATTCCTGTCACCAGGTTCCTGTTATAAGAGGTTATCACTTAAAAGTTACTAATGAAATGGAATCTAGATAATTATGTCATTATTAATTAATCACCATTAATTTTATTAAAGTCTTATTATGAAATGGGGATATTATGAAGGTTGAATAATAAAATGAAACACAAATGTGGGTGAAGCTACCTTTTCAATACATTTTGTTTCAACAAAATGTCTGTGGTTTCTTTACATATAAGGATTTTTTTTTCTTACATAAGTAAGAAATAAACTTTTATTTTGTGAAGTTACTGGAATTTGAGAATTTGTATATTATAACAGTTAGCATTACTTTAACTTACACAGTCTTTAACTTTTATAGAATTTCTGTTTGTCTCTGTACTGAAGTAGAGAACTATATAAGGATTTATTTAATTTTCATTTTTTGTAATGCTGTACATCGAACACAGCAAAAGAGAAAGAATAAGAAATTGAACATAATTATATCTACTAACTAGTTTCAACAATTGTTAACCTTTTGCCATATTTGCTTCATTTCTGAACTATTTTAAAGTACGAATATAATGATATGTCACTCCTAAAACTTTTAGTATTCATCTACAAATAAATAACTTTCTCTTACATAACCACAATAATACTGTAAACCTAAGAAAATGAGCAATAATTCCTTATTATGACCTAAAACCAAGTTCCTTTACAAATGTCTCTAATTGCTTAATAATTCTTTTACCATTTAAAAAAAATTTTATTTTTCAATTACAATTAATATTTAATATTACTTTATATTAATTTCAGGTATACAGCATAGTGGTTAAACATTTGTATAATTATGAAGTGATTCCCTATTAGTCTAGTACTTACCTGCCATTATACATATTTATAACAAATTATTGACTATTTTTCTATGCTGTTCATTACAATATTGTGACTTTTTTGTAACTACCAATATGTACTTTTTAATCACTTCACCTTTTTCATCTAGCCCCCCCCAAACCCCCTCCCATCTAGCAATCACCAGTTTGTTCTCTGTATCTATGATTCTGTTTTTGTTTGTTTAGTTTCTTAGATTCCATATATAAGTAAAATCATATGGTATTGGTCTTTCTCTGTCTGATTTATTTCACTTAGCATAATACCCTCTAGGTTCAATCTTGTTGCAAATATTGTTTCTTAGAGTCAGAATGCAATCAACAATCTTTGACTATCTTTTGTAGTTATGGCTCCTCAGTCTTTTTTAATTTAGACGTTTTTTCTAAATCCTTTATCCTTTTTACATGCCTCCATTAATCTTCCAGCATCTTGCTTCTGGCACAAAAATTGCACCAGACTGATCAAGAAAAAAGGAGAAGACACAAAATATCAATATCAGGAATTAAGGAAAGTTCATTAGTACAAATCCTACAGACACTAAAAGGCTAATGAGGAGATAATATAAACAGTTTTATGCCAATAGATGTTTTAACATAGATGAAATGAAAAAATTCTATTTTATTGATTTTTTCAAATAACTAGCTTTTGGTTTTATTGACTTCCTGTTGTTCTTTTATTGATATTTCTAATTAAAATATAAAATTAAGCCAATAATATCAACGTTTCTCAAAAAATTAAAGATAGAACTACCATATGATCCAGCAGTCCCAACTTTGGGTATATATCCAAGAGAAATAAAATCAGATATCTGCATTCCCATGTTTATTACAACATTATATACAAGGCATGGAAACAGCTTAGGTATCCATCCATGGACGAATAAATAAAGAAAATGTGAGATTATATATATATATACATATATATATGTTATTCAGCCATAAAAAAGGAAGGAAATCCTGCCATTTGATATATCAAAGATGAAACTAGAGGTCATTATGTTAAGTCAGACAGATGAAGACAAACACTGTATGATCTCATTTATACACAGAATCTAAAAAGTCAGATTCCTGGAAACAGGGAGTAGATTGATGGTTGCCAGGGGCTGAGGGGTGGGGCAAATAGGGAGCAGTTGGTCAAAGGGTACAAATTTTCAGTGAGAATATGAATAAGTTTTGGAGATCTAATGTACAACATGGTGACTATAGCTAACAATACTGTATTATATACTTGAAAGTTGCTGAGAGAGTTCATCTTAAATGTTCTCATCACACACACACACACACACACAAGGTCATTATGTGAGCTGATACATGTGTTAACTAACCTTAAACTCACACAATGTTATGTGTCAATTATCTCAGTAAAGCTAGGAAAAGTGCAACATTAAGGTATTTTCACTTGTATCTCTTTTACACTGAAAATCTTGGTTCCTAATAAAGTTAACATAATTATTTCTTTGCTCTATCTTACCATATACATACAATGGTTTTGAAACAATAGTAACTGATAGTACTACTAACAAACTATGGAATGAAGTTAAAGATTTGTTTACAGTTCTTTTAGTCTTAGAATATATACCACTAAGTATATATAGATTTCAGTATTACAATGTCTAAGCAAGTAATTATTTCCTCTGTGTAATAATATTATGTGATATAAAGTTAGGTTCATTTGTTTAGGTCTGTTTTCAATTTTAGAGTTTTTAAAATATTTAATTATATTTTTGAGTAGTAGAACATTTACATGTCTCAAAAGCCCAAACTATATTAAAAAGCATATTCAGAAGTCTCACTTTTATACCTGTCTTCTCACCTTCTTCACCACCAAAAGTTAACCATTTTGATTAGTTTATAGTTTATTTTTCTAGTATTACTGTTTGAAAATACATGCATATATATATACATACATGAGAGTGTGTGTATTCTTATTTCTTTTCTTTTCTCAAGCAAAATATAGCATACTGTAAACACTGTTCTTCATGTTGCTTTTTTAACTTAATGGTATATGCTAGAAATTAATCCATACCATTACATGGAGACTGTAGTGGGTTCAATTGTGTTCCCTCAAAAGATTTGCCCACCTGGAATCTCAGAATGTGACTTTATTTGGAATAAGGGTCTTTGGAGGTATAATTAAGGTAAGGATCTTGAGATAAAACCAGTTTGGATTAGGGAGAGCCTTAAATCTAGTTATGGGTATTTTTTTAAGAAAAGGAGAGGGATGTTTGAGATACAGTGGGGGAAGTCAAGTGAAGTCAGAGGTAGGGATTAGAGCAATGCAACAACAAGCCAAAGAATGTTAAGGATTGTGGGCAACCATCAGAAGCTAGGAGATAAGCATGGAATGGATCTTCTCCCAGAGCCTCCAGAAGGAACCAAACCTGCCAGTGCCTTGAGTTTGGACTTCAGGCTTCTAGAACAGTGAGATAATAGATTTCTGTTGCTTTAAGCTAGTTAGTTTTAGGTAATTTGTTAAGGCAGTCACAGTAAACCAATATAGAAATCTTCTTCATTCTTTATTTTTTTTTTAAATTGATTGCATAGTATCCCTTGTGTGGCTGTACAATGGTTTTTCAGTCTGTTGCCTATTGATGGACATGTGGGTTGCTCCCAAATGTTCATTTGTACAAATAATGCTCAATAAATAACCCTGTTCAGGTGTTCTTTTAAATCTGTTCAGGTATAATTTAAATTTGATTCTTAGAAGTAGGATTGCTGGGTCAAACTGTAAGTACTTTTTCATTTTGATAGATATTGCTAAATTCCCTTCCATAGGGGCTGTACCATTTTGCACTCCTACCAACAATGAATAAGATTGCTTATTTCCTCACAAGCTTGCCAACAGAGTGCATTTTCAATCTTGAATTTTTGCCATTCTGATAAACAAGAAATGGCATTTTAGTGTACTTGTAATTTGTACTTCCTTTATTATGAGTGAAGTTGATCACTTTTTCATATGTTTGAGATTCTTTTATTATTCTAGGAACACTCTGATCATGTCTTTTGCCTATTTTTCTATTTTTTTTCTTCTCCATTGTTAAGAGCTTTTACAATATATAACCTGCAAAGATTTTTTTCTGTTTCTTTTATTACTTTTGGCTATGTCTATAGTTTTTACCATAGCAAAAGTGTTTTTTTCCTTCAATTTTTAACACACAATGATTGTTGATGCTCCCAGCCTAAAGAGCCCTCCTTCTTTGTGTCATTGCCTACCAATGTCTGACTCCTCTCTTGCTATGAGCCCTTATTAATTAGAGTCAGATATTTTCTCTACAGTATAGCTCTTGCCACTCCTTTTTCCTTTTATGGCTTAGATTGATTTCCACAGAAAGCAGAGCCTGATGCATAGGTCATATATGCTGTTAGTTCTCTGGAGGGCGAAGCAAAGAAGGACAGAGTCAATACCAGGATGTGTGATCAAGCTGGCCACCTCTGAGTGTAATAATTTGCTCCATCTGTGGGAGTGTGCTGCAGAGAAACATTATCAACTCTGTCTCGGGATTGTCACAGCTGATGAAGGCAAAAGCAAGTTGGAGATAGCAAAGAAAAGGGAATGAATTCATTTACTTGTTGATTAACCTAGTTATCTAATTTAAATTCTAAATTAAGGTCAACTCACTAAAGGATAGTTTTCTGGACAGGTTATGGTTAGTTTATTAAAAAATGAACAGGAAGACCACTCTTTCACCAGGAACCAGGCCATATTTCTATTATCTGACTTGACAATACAGGAATTTTCTCAGTAGTAGAGAAGGAAGTGACACTTTTCTTGTGCAGGCATGTGCTTAGAGACTAGAGGTAGGGAACTTGGGGAGAACATTTAGCATCTTGTCTTTAAGGGGAGGAATGGAGCATGAGCAAAGGCTCCATACAGAGCATGAGCAAAGGCTCCATACAGAGGAGTGACTTGTCTCTAGGCCCACCATTAGAACTGGTCTTTTGAGTAAGGCAGTGTTTAACTGAAATCCCTATTCAGTAATTCATGAAGCTGTAAATTATTTCTAAATCTTCAGACAAGGCCTCAGGGGGGAAGTAAGAGATGCTTTTTGATGAAGTCAGAGGATCATTCTAAGTTACCAGAGAGAAGGCAATAATTGTTCCCTGGGTAGCAAGCACTGGGGCCTCGCAAAGGCTCTAAAGACTTTGCTTAGTCAATTTGGGGTTCTATAACAAAGTGCCATAGACTAGGTGGCTTATAAACAGCATTGCAAATGCTTAAGACAATGCTTAATATGGAAGGTATTTCTCAGGATTCTAACTTGGGAGAATAGCAATCTGATACACTGAGGGAGGAAAGTGATGGCTTAGCATTATAATGCTCAGAAAACCAGGACCATAAGAACTGAAAACATGCAAAAACTGAAGAAATTAAAAAGTTTATGATCTTCAGAAGTAAATAATTCTGGTATGTATGCCAGGACTCCAGGTATTTCAAGATTTGAGTGCATAATATGTGTATTCCCAAGAAGACCTTAAAATATTTTCAAAACAGTAGATGCATAAATTCTTTTTAAAAGGTAAAGAATAAATGTTTTGAAAGGGCAGAACTACAAAAAGAATTATAGAAATCTAGTTTGAAAAATCCTCAAGGGGATGGGCCTCTAGTTTTAAAAAATGACTTCTTGTTACAAGAAAAGTACTTTTTATTATTTTGTATTTACATGGAGACTTTACTTTTGGGAAAATTATTATACATATAAGTAGTGTCAAAGATAAAACTAATCAACAGTTTTACAAAGGACAGTAAACAGTTCTCAGTGTTGAGACTTAGCTCTCTTTTTTTCTTTTTTGACTGCATGGAAGAAAATAATATATTTCTATACTAGTGTAGTATACTAGTGTAGAGTACTGTTCGATTAAATGTATGAAGTGCCTATTATGCTCAAAACATTCAGGTACAGTCTTCTCAGGCACCAGATTTGTACAGTGTCTAGTTGCATAATAAAATTAGTTTCTTCTTTGTTTTGCTTTGCTTTTATTTTAGACCCTAAACTCAATGTTGGAAATAAATGGAATAAAATGAATAGATATTTGGCATAGCTAGAACTTCAGTTCTTGTTTTGCTTTTAAATTGTACTTGGACAAGCAATTAAGGCTTCTTGGGAGATGCCCTTTTCGGAACTCTTAAAAGGAGAAAAACACTCCCACATATGGCTATGCTAACTTGTGGACTCCCTAATGATAGCATAAACAAGGTACCTACTTATCTTCAACATATTTTAGCATAAGACATGAACAAATGATACATAAGTGCTGAATGTTCCTGCGTACATCCCAATGGGAAATGAAGATTTATATACAGCAGACTGGATGGACACCCAGAAAATGTAGATGCTGAAATGAGGAAACATAATATGACAATGATATGTGTTATTCAAGAGTTGACTGAACATTACCATAAATTTTAAGCATGGAACATTAGGACGATATTCAGGGAGGTTCAGTCATTTTTATTCAAGGAGAATGAACACGACACACTTAGTTTGACCCTGAAAAATTGTTAGCCTTCTAAAATTCTCTACTTTTTGATGAAGAAATCCCCATTCTAGAATTCTCCATTCTCAGTAAAGTTATAGTTCACTAATTCATCAGTTAAATATACTTTCTGTGATCTAAGAATTTAGGTAACAATGAATAGTTTTCTGACCACTCCAGATCAGGAGCACTTGTTCGTGTATAGTCAGTCTGTTGCGCACATTTGAACTGTGGACTTAAAGTCTGTGCAAGCTTGCTCTTAGTGTTATTTCAAAAGTGTGGGGACTCAGACAAGGGCCTCCACACTTCCAGTTGAAAGATGGAAGCATCTAAGCAGCTCTCTCTTCCACCTGTGCCCATTTTCAAACCCCTACACATTTAGCCCATGCACAGTTCTTTCTCTCCAAGGCAAAATTTCTGTGCAAGGTGGGGACTAAGGAGCAAGATCCCAGATTCTTTTTTCTATTTTTTTTTTGGCAGCAGTGGGGGCTGATGAATTTGCGTTTACTCACCTTAACCTACTTTTCTATCCAAGCCCACAGTCAACATACTTGTAACTGCTGTCCTCCACTCTCTTCCTATCTGCCATCTTTTAGGCCATCTGCTAATCTCTTCATAGCAGCTCCCATTTTCCTGCTTAGAACAGGTTGGGCTCACTACCTGAAAGACCTCCCCACTGCCTTCCCTCATTTCTGCTGGCCCAGGTCTTCCTTATCCTTCCAAGGCTGCAGCCTTCCCAAGCTTTCATCACTTTCACCAGGCAAAATTATCTCTTGCCTCAGTGGGCCTTTGGTATATGAGTGGTACACCCCCCCAAGACTCAGGCTATGGCCCGTATCACAGTCCTTTGTGCACTTATTTTACCCCTAACCAGACTATAAGTTCTGTGAAGGTGGAAGTTGTTCCTGATTTGGGCCACTGGTTTTCATGCTAGAACATCCTATTCAATGTGAATTTCAGATAAATAACAATTTTTTTTTAGTATAAATATGTCCCATATATTGCATTGGATGTACTTACACTAAAATATTATTCATTGTTTAATCTGAAGTTCAAAATTAACCGGGTGTCCTGTATGTTTATTTTCTAAACCTGACAAGTCTAGGCTTTGTTCATCTCAGACCTCCTAAAGCCATTATCTGTGAAGAGGTATGGTTATTGCTGAACTTGGGAGCTCTATTTAAGAACAATAATGTGAGGCCAAAGACCATGTGAGCCACCTTTAATGGGCTCAGCACTTCAAGACTGAGAGCTAGGTTCATAGGCCCTGAGAACAGGCATGAATCCTGCAGTCTGAGAACCTGGCTAAGGTTGGTACTTGGCCTCAGAAATTCTATTGATAACAGTAACACTGGAGTCTGTCATAATATCCTGGCTGCTTATCCATGTCCTTTGTTGATGGCTCCCAATGTATTCAAAGCCATTGTGTGTTTTCCTCGTAGAGCTTTCTTCTGAGCACAAATCTTGTGGTTTCAGACATTTTTAGAGGAAATTCTGGGAGGCCAGGGAAATGCATTTAACATCTCATGCATTGATTTTTGATGTTTTGATTATGAATTCTGACTAGATTGTATGTATTTTATAATTTATTTTATAGATATTATTTCCATGTTGACTGCTTGTTTGTAGTCAATTTCATTAAACACCAATAATTGAACAGGGCACACATGAATGTAGACCTTTTTCAGTTTCCTGAGGCTGCTGTAACAGGTTACCACCAATTTTGTGGTGTGAAGCAATAGATATTTATTCTCTCACAGTTTGGAGACAAGAAGTCTGAAATTGGTTGGTACTCCCTGTGAGGGCTCCAGGGGAGAATCTGTTCTTTGTCTTTTTCAGCTCCTGACAGCTGCTGGCAATCTTGAGCTTGTGGCTCTATCACTTCAATCTCTGACTTTGTCTTCATATTGGCTTCTCATTTGTGTTATCTCTCATTGGCTCTTACTTATAAGTCCCATTTAGGGCCCATCTGATAATCTAGAGTTATTGCCTCATCTCAAAATCCTTAATTTAATCACATGTGCAAAGATCCTTTTTCCAAATTAGGTAACATTTAACAATTTTAGAGATTAGGATTTTTGATATCTTTGGGAGATAATTAGTCAATCTACTATAATACCCAATGAATTAATCTTTTCTTTATCACACTATAGTTAAAACTGGTTAGAAAAATCCAGCTACAGAAACCCTTATGATGGAAGGAGAAAAATGTTTTAGAAAAGTTTTCGAAGAAAGACAAACACAGGAATTCTTTTCAGTCAATGGAGATAGGCTAATATAAATTCAATGAGATTGAAGTCCTGTTAGAGAAACATATTTTGATTGCCTCAAAACAGCTCACACATTCTATGTCAATTGGTTTATCAATTAAATTTTATTTTTAAAAATATCACCCCGAATGTTTAACTAGACCAATTGTGGTGATCATTTCACAATATATACAAATATTGAATCATGGTTGTACACCTGAAAATAATATAATTATATGTCAATTATATCTAAAAGAAAAATCACCATATCAGATAATTGAAGATTTTTAATGATCTCATTCACTAATTTTTATCCTTTCACTTTATTTGAAAGTGATTGTTGGGTTTTGAAACATTCATATTTTTGCCTTTGTCCAGAAGTGAATCATTTTAAGGAACACAAATCATTTGGTCATGCTGACTAAAAGTAAAAAGGTATAGTGAAAAAAAAGAATAAAAGAATAAAAAGATATACTTTTTCTTTAAAAGATCTAAAAGAGAACATTTTTAAATGTACCAAATTCTGTTAAATTCTAGAGGAAATAAAATAAAGGTTTAAAGTAAGTGAAAACATTCTGTGATATGAGCACTCTTAGACCTCGAATTGCTGATTCAGTGTTGGTCTTTGACCTTGGATGAGCCAGGTACCCCTGTTTCTTAATCCTCAAAGTCAGAAAGCTTGGTTTATTTTTATTTTTTATTTTTCATAGTGGTAAAAAAAACTTCACATAACATAAAATTGATTACTAATTTTTTTTACAGTTCTCTTATGTTGATTATATTCACATTGTTATATAACAGATTTCCAGAACTTTTTCATCTTGCAAATCTATTACCATGTATGTACTCATTGAACACCCCTTTTACCTATTCCCTAAGCCCCTGGCAATCCCACTTCTACTTTCTGTTTTTAAGTATTTGACTACTTTAGAGACCTTATATAAGTAGAATCATACAGTATTCGTCCTTTTGTGACTGGCTTATTTCACTTAGTATAATAGCTTCAAGGTTCATCCATGTTGGAACATGTGACAAGATTTTTTTCCTTTTTAAAGCTAAATAATATTCTACTGTACAGGTACCACATTTTGTTTATCCGATTGTCTATCAATGGAAACTTGGATTGCTTCCACCTCTTGACTATTGTGAGTAATGCTGCTATAAACACAAATATGCAAATATCTTTTCGAGACCCTGCTCCCAATTCTCTTGGATATATACCTGGAAGCGGGATTGCTAGATCATATGGCAGTTCTATCTTTAATTTTTTGAGGAAACTCTATACCATTTTCCAGAGTGGCTGCACCATTTTACATTCCTACTAACAGTGCACAAGGGTTTTAATTTTTCCACACCCTCACCAATGCTTGTTATTTTCTGTTTGGTTTTTAGATACTGGCCATTGTAATGAGAATGAGGTAAAATCTCATTGTAGTTTGAATTAAGAGGGCTTGATTTTTAGAAAGTAATTATTGTCTCGACAAATTTTGATAATGCGCACAAAATGTTTGGCTCAATGCCTGGAATACAGCACATGTTCAGTGAATGGTGGTTATCAATAATATCATTGTTAGTCCTTGTCCAGGCATTGTGTAGGAGGCTTGAGACTCAAATAGAAAGATTTAAGGCTTTTGCTCTAGAAAAGCCAGGACAGATGTACATGGAGAGTATGCTGGGCCTCTAAATTCAAAAAGAAAAAGCTAAATATTTTAAAGATGAAAAATAAGTAGTTACATTAAAAACAAAATTGATTAAATTCAAGACCAATATATTTAAGAGTAAAATGTGAGCTGTTGTTAAGCCAGTTTAAGAACAAAAAGTTTTTAGATACACAAGTCTGCAAGTTGAAACAACAAAATAAATCTTTACATGTGAGATTCATCTTGAATATAAGGTGTAAGGCAAATTGGAAATTAATGCCTGTAGCCATATAACCGTTAGCAAATTCACTAATTTTGTTTAGGTTTAGACTGCTATCATTAATGTACTAGGTGCCTGGGAGAGAGGGCATCATTCTAGCTGTGAGTTCCTTGCCGGTCCTCATCACATCCTTGCCAGCAAGCATCGGAAGCCCCACTTTGCAGATGGGGTAACTGAGCCCTCAGGGTTTGCCCAAGCCAGCCCCCTGCCCTCTACCTGGGCTGGGTTCTGCCCCTCCCTGGGCCCAACTGTCCAAGGTAGATGAGAGAACAGATGTCCAAGGTAAGCAAGGTAAAGAGGGTGAACATAGTGTTCTGGAAGCACTTAGGGTCAGATCAGTGGAACAGTGCCAGAAGAACCTCAGAGAAGAGGACTGGCTGTTCAGGACCAAACCAGACTCACAGGAGCTTATTTGCAGGGCCTGTTCTGGGGTCCTAGTTACTTCCTGGAGGCTGGTGAGGAAACTGAATCAGCAGAGGTGGGAGCCAGGGCTGACAATGAAATCAGGAGATCCTTGATTTGCTAGTGACTTGAGACAGTTCCTGGCCCTCTCTGGAAAATGAAGAGATTATTCTCAGTGGATGGCAGGAAGCTTATCAGAAGCTGGCTGAAGTCTGCAGTCTCCTTCTCTCCCATCCCTTAAAAAGGTTACAGCACATCCCTTAGGAGCCCAGGCCTATGTCCTGTCTTCTTTAGGAGACCCCAGATCAGGGTGGGCAGCTGTGACCCAGATGACCTGAGCATCTGCAGGACCAAAATGGACCTCGGCACCTGCAGGTTTTTGAAGACTCTGAAGATCCAGAAGGAGGTTGGGCTGTAGACGGTGCATAAAGGAGTGAGAGTTGAGCTGCATGAGTATAAAGTCCAGCATAGGGTACAGGGGTGCCTGAGTGTAATGGGTCCAGACCTCTAGCCTAGACTCACAGACTCCCCAACACCAGCATTCTCTTCCATTGTTTTCTTTTGTCCTCAGCTTCCCCTAGGAAGTTTATTGGATCCATTACACACATACAGGCCCGATCCCCACCCACCCACATTGTTACAGGAGTCAGAACCTCACACATAGCCTTTTATAGAGAGCCTGGGTCTTCACTAAAGGCCGTTTGTCTTTTTTTTTTCTTTTCTTAGACTTTTATATAGTTTATAAAATGATCCCCCCTAATTGCCCTTTCTCTCCTCTGTATCTCCACCTAGCCATTACATTAATGCTAACTGTATTCCCTATGCCATGCTCACCATCCTTGTGACCATCTATCAACTGCTAATTTATACTTCTTTAACCCTTCACCCCATTTTTCCAGCTCTCCAATCCCCCTTTCCTCTGGTTGTCACCAGATTGTCCTCTATATCTATGAGTCTGTTTTCGATTAGTTCATTCTTTTCATTCTTTAGATTCTGCATGTAAGTGAAATCATATGATATTTATTCTTCTCTTTCTGACTTATTTCACTCAGCATAATAACCTCTAGGTCATCCATGTCATTGCAAATGGTAGGATTTCATTTATTTTAATGGCTGAGTAATGTTCCATTGTATATATGAACCAGAACTTCTTTATCCAATCGTCTGTTGATGGGTATTTAGGTTGATTCCATATGTTGGCTATTGTAAATTGTGCTTCGGTGAACATAGGGGTGCATAGACCTCTATGAATTATTATTTTAGTTTTCTTTGGATAAATAACCAGAAGTTCCATTGCTGGGTTAAAAGATATATTCATTTTTAATTTTTTAAGAAACTTCCATACTGTTTTCCATGGTGTCTGTACCAATTTGCAATTCTACCAACAGTGTATGATGATTTGCTTTCCTCAACATCCTCACCAACACTTGTTCTTTGATTTATTAATGATGGCCATTCTGACAGGTATGAGGTGATATCTCATTGTGGTTTTAATTTAATTTCTCTAAGGCTGTGTGTCTTAACTGCTCTGTGCCTCAATGTTTTTGTCTATAAAATGGTGGTAATAACATTCTGTCTGATAGAATTTTTATTGAACATTAAATGTGTTTAATATAATAAAGTGCTTAGAAAAAATAAATGAATAGATATCATTAAAGTTAATAATTTTCTGGCTGGAAGTAAAATATCTTTATTTGGAAAAGACATATATGTATATATCATATAAGATAATAGCAAGTGGTAAGACAGTATACACTGTAAGATCGTATTTTTAAAACTAATTATGAATAAGCAAGTAAGTTACTACATTCAACCGATCAGTTACTTTTGAAGTTTTTAAAAGTTGATTAGGCATTAATTTAACTTAGAAAACAATAATAAATATACTAAAAATTAACAAAATAAATTCCTGGGGAAAAAAGATAATGTTTTTATGCAAAACACTTATCGAAAATGGTCTTCACAAATTAGAGAAAGACAAATCTCTAGCAAGAATGATCAAGAAAAAATGAGTGAAAAAAATTTTGAAATAAAAAGTAATTATTACATTTACTGTATAAATTTAAAAACAAGAAGATAATACCATTAACAAATTTGTGACAATAAATTAAAGAACATATAAAATGGACAATTAAAAAGATATATATATCCAAAGTTGATTCAAGGAGAAATAGAAAACTTTAGTAGACTACTAACCATAAACAATTTAATTGGTAATAAAATATGTCTGTCTTTATCAAAGTTCCATGTTAAAGTAGCATTACAGGTGAAATTTATGAAATCCCCCAAATCCATTTCATGCAGGCTGTTATCAGAGAATTGAAAAAAAAAGTTTCCTAATTTATTTTATGAGGCGTAAGAAAAATTATAGACTAATCTTACATCTAATTGTGGATTCAAAGATCCCGAATAAAACAATAGCAACTTAACTGCAGTTTATTGCATAAAAAAGCAATATAGTATGACTAGATAGGGTTTATGCCAGGAGTTCAAGGGTTGTCCTGAATCAGAAAAATTTAACAGTATTCACCACACTAACAAAATAAATTAGAAGAACTCTGTGTTAATGTTAGTATACAGAAGAAGCATGTGATAAAATTTAGCTCTGATTCAGGATTAAAACTCACGCAGACTGGGAATATAAGGGAATGGCCTTAACTTGAAAAGATTTAGAGCAAACTTCATGCTTAAGGGTAAAATTTAAGAAGCATTAACATTTTAAACAAGACAAATATGCCCATCATAACCATACTATGTTACTGTCCTAACACATGAAAAGGAATGTAATTAGGAAATAGACGACCAAGGGAGACATGATGCTGCTATTTGTAGACAGCATGGCTTGTCTGGATAAAAACTCTAAGGAAATCTAAGAAATAGTAAGAAATTTTAACAGGATTGTTGAACACAAGATCAATACATAGAACAACAGTAACATTCCTAAAGTCAATAATCAACTATAAAATGCAATTTGTATAAATAAAGCATTTATAATAGCAAAAATAAGAAAAATACTAAACATTATTAAAAAACGGAAAAGAAAATCTATGTTAAATCTCCCCTTATGATATTAAAAATTATATAACTCCATTTAAAAAAATAACAATTCTGCTACAAATACCATCATTCACCAATTATAAACATATTTTTTAAAAGCATGTCTAAGATTAAGATGTTTCTTACAATCAATGGCTTCTTACTTCTTGTGCCCCCAAGGAATAACTGTGATGTAGCTGTCATTGACTGAGTATGGGTAAACTTTTGGACATAACTATTCATATTCTTGAAACTTCAATTGAGTTATGTGCATTTTGGACTACATGTGTTGAGTTTAATGGCTTATGACTTAGTGTGAAAATGAAAATTTCATAAAAATTGTTGTGCATGCATAAAGGCACAGAAACAACAAGAGGCATAAATTTGGTGCCAAGGAAGCAAATCTCTTTTATTAGAAGAATGACTGAAATTGCATATTTAGTTGCAAAGAATAGTCAAGGACCTAAGAAAAGAAGATACTCACAAGTAGGTAAAGCTGAATTATGTTTTGATATGCCGTAGCTGAGAAGAAATTTCAGAGACAGCACTGGATAAACTATTATCATAAATGCTACATTATCAATGTTCTTAATGGCACAGAGGTTATTACTATGTGGAAGAACACAGATACTAAAGTTTTACAGTGATTCAGAAGAGTCAGATTGTGAATGTCAAGAAATTTTAGGGCTATCTTAACCAATTTACACCTGTTCTTCAATTTACACAGATTATCTGTTTCATACATCTTTTTTTCTACGCAGAAGGAAACCGTGTTAAAAGAGTCTACCAGTATGAAAAAAAAAATACTAATGAAATAGACCAATATAAGTCATAAAAATATTTGTTTCACATATTTTCACAAAAAGATACTAATGAAACTTTAGAAAAACCAAAACAAATTTTATTCAATGTCGGTGTCTGTATTGTAATCTAAAGCAATCAACCTTCTCTCTTTAATTGGCAGAAAATCACTATCTTCAGTGCTCAAGATATTTAAAAGTACTACTTCCATTTTATTGTGTTGATGTTTTTGGATGATGTTTTTCCAATCCCATCTTTTACTAAGTTTTAATCAATTCTTCAATTCACTGCAACATTTATAATTTTTTTTTTGAAATTTTAAGCCTCGTTGGATGTTTGAATCAATATCTAGAATTTCATTTTACAGTTTTGTGGCCAATTGAAGATCTTTGTTAATATTTTCTGCAGTGAATGAAACTGGTCACTGCCATATTCATTGGC
This sequence comes from Cynopterus sphinx, assembly GCA_030015415.1. NCBI lineage: Eukaryota > Metazoa > Chordata > Mammalia > Chiroptera > Pteropodidae > Cynopterus > Cynopterus sphinx. Next base: position 29,541,988 of record CM057388.1, on the reverse strand, counting down.
AGGATAGGCTTCAGATATTAAGTGAATTAATTCATGATCAACCAGTAATTCATTAATATCATCTACATTCAAATTGTCAGAGCCTTCTTCTTGAAATGTATTTAATAAATTAATAATGCCAATTAATATCTCTTCAGCTGTTGGAACCATATTCTCTGGTACAGCCACTTCTGGCCATTATTGCTTTCTGGCAAGCATTTAAAGTTGACAGCTTTATATCACTCAAAACAATATTCTTGATACAACTTAAAATTGTGTATTTATTCAAAGCTTCTGTACTGTGATTCATTATCTTCAAATTTATTAAAAATATCATTAAAACTCTATTTAATATAATTACTCTTAAAGGTGGAAATAATGCCTTGATCTAAAGATTAGATCAAGGAAGTTGTATTTGGTGGCAAATATCCAACTTTTCTATGTGGATGTTCTAAATTGTGTGGATGACCAAGTGCATTATCTAAAAGTAAAAGTATTTGAAAAGAAGATGTTTTATTCCTTCATGCAATATTCAGCTTCTACAGCAAAGCATTTGTAAAAGCAATCCCAAAAGACATCAGTAGTCACCCATGCTTTCTTATTTCTCATCCAGTGAATGGGAAGATCGTTAATAATTGTGTATTAAGAAGCATTAGTTCTTTGTACATTGCTGAGTTAAGCTAGTTTTTTTTTTAGAAAGAGTAATAGACAATAATGGAAATGAAAAAGAGACTGCTTAAAATGAGACCATGTAAATGGAAACTGCATATAAAAATCCCCATAAATGAGGGGTGGGGAAGTGGGGAGATATTTACCAATCTCTGTGTGTTTATGTATGTATATATGTATGTGTATATATATATATATATATATATATACACATACATATATACATACATATATGTATATGTAAGCTTATCAATTTGTAAACAAAATATATGCAACCTATTATATTTTGACTACATCCCAATAAGGTTATTAATAGTGAACAAAAACCAAACAATTATCCCACTTTACACCCATCAGTTCAACAAAATAAATATCAAGTGTTGGTGAGAATTTGGAAAAAAACAAACTTTTGGAAAGATAAAATGATACAAACACTTTCCAGGGCAATTTGACAACATATAGTAAAAATTTAAATGTTAACATCCTAAGATTCAAAAATTCTACCTGTAAGATGATAGCCTTAAGAAACTCTTCAAAAACATTGGGATATGTGGTAGTGTACTGTTAAATACGTGACCAATGACTCTCTGACTTGATAAAAAATCCTGTTTTCTAGCATTTGCAGATTTCTCTGGTGTGAATACACTGAGGTTGATTTTTAGCTATTGAGGTCATTGAATGCAAAGTTGAGAAGCAATATCTACACCAATTAAATGTACATCAATAATGTAATAGATAAACAAATGTAGTGTACTTGGACAATGGAACATATAGATGTAACTGAAAAACATAATATTGAGAGAAAAATGCCAGTTGCACAATATGTACAATGTGATACCATTTATGTAAATCTAAAAATTTATGAAACAATAGTGTATTGGTCCACTAAGTCTGTTCTAACAGAATACCATAGACTAGCTGACTTATAAACAAGATAAACTTATTTCTCACAGTTCTGGATGCTCCAAGTTTTTAACTAGAAGTTAAAAATCAAGGCATCAGTAGATTTTGTGTCTGGTGAGAACCTGCTTCCTGGTTCATAGACATGTTCTAACTGTATGACATGGTAAAATGGGCCAGGAAACACTAATCCCATTCATGAGAGCTCTACCCTTATGATCTAATCACCTCCCAAAGGCCTCGTATCTTAATAACATATTGGGGGTTAGGACTTAACATATGAATTTGTGGGGGAAACATAAACATTTAGTCTAAAGCAAATAACATACATTATCCATCAGTAAACATATACATAGAAAAGTTACTTAAACATAGGAGTAAGGACATATATCAAATTTATTATGGTGTTTACACTTGGGGTAGGAGGAGATAGGACAAGATTGGCGTGTTAGTTTTTATTGCTATATAACAATATTACCACAAACAGAAGCTTAAAACAACACACATTTTTTATTTCGCAGTTTTCTTGGGTCAGAACTCTGGACATAGCTTAACTGGGTCTTCTACTCAGGGTCTCACAAGCTGCAATCAAGGAATACGAGAGGGTCTTAACTGGAGACTTGATCGTGGAAGCATTCCCTTCCACACTCACATGGTATTGGCAGCGTTTAATTCCATGTAGCTGTAGGATTCATGGCGTCTTCAAAGCCAGCAATGGGAGAGAGGGACTAGTCTAGAGTGTCCACTACAAGACGGAGTTATATAATATAATCACAGCAGTGACATCCCATCACCTTTGCCATATTCTATTAGTTAGGAAGCAAGTCACTGGTGCCGCTCACACTCAAGGGCAGGGGCATATACAGGAGGTGGGGATCATGGAGGCCATCCTAACATCTGCCTGCCACAAGTAGGGTGAGGAACAAAGAAAACTTAAACTTTATTTGCAAAGATTTACTTCTTTTATTAAAAATACTAAAACATAAGAAGGAAGACAAACAGCAACATAAACAATATGAATAAACAATTAAATTTCATAGGAATAAAAAACTAGGAACATATCTAATAGAATATATAAACCTTTTATGTAGGTTAATTTATAAAGTATTACATCAGCAGCTACTGCTATTTAGGAAGTGATACTTTACAATGGTAGAAGATTTAGTTCAATTTTCTGACATAGTTGTTAATAAGATCTGAGAAATCTCTGCTTACATATTTCAGACTCTAATTTCCTCAGGGCAGGGGCCATCTCTGTTTTTCTTTGTTTTGTTTTGTTTTCTTTTGGTTTTCCATTGCTGTATTGTTAAATTAAGTCATCTTTCAGTATGGAAGCCTGTAAAACAACTTTTATTTTAGATGGATTTCTGTAATTCCTTACAGTCTCTCGACCCCTAAATCTTGCTTCTGCAGCCTGGGTTGTGGTTATAACTATGTGTACATTTCTATATGTATTAGCATAAAGTGTATAATCAATTTTGTATGAATGTTGTCATTGTATTTGAGTTTTAATTTCATTTTTTCCTTTGGGTAGGAATAAAACGTTTTATCCTAGTAAGCAAAGTATTACTATTGCCTTCTCAGGGGCTTAATACAGCATTCTTTTATTTTGTTTACAATCTGAAACCCACAGTGACAAAATGGATCTTTGTATTTTCTACATTCATTATATTTGTTGTCACTATGCAGTCTGCGTTTATTGAAAACACCAAACATCTTGTTGCATTGAAAGCAAAACAACATGACATACAATATCAATTCTGATTTAAAGTTATATTGTTTTTCAACTTTTCTTCTTTAGTATGCTAGTACAATCAATTTTTAGATAAAAGAAAAATTAATTTTTACCTATTGATATTTGAATTATTTCTCATATAAATTGAATTAGACATAGAAATATAGAAAGCATCACATCACATTATAAATAGTTAGAATATAGCTCTACTCAATCTGGTGATTGCCAGAGGGGAGGGGAGTTGGGGGACTGGGTGAAAAAGGTGAAAGGATAAAGAAGTACAAATTAGTAATTACAAAATAGTCACAGGGATATAGAGTACAGCAGTGAATATAGTTAATTGTATTTTATTGGCTTCATAAACTATATAAATGTGTAACCAATGCACTGTATACCTGAAACTAAGAGAAAATAAAAATTCAAAATAAAAAGAGAAAATAACCTTAGAAGTAAAGAAGGAGGAGGAGGAGGAGGAGGAGGAGGAGGAGGAGGAGGAGGAGGAGGAGGAGGAGGAGGAGGAGGAGGAGGGCATAGCTCCACTGCCAAAAAGGAAAACAATTACACATGTATGCGACAGACTTGGAGCAGTTACTGTCTGCTGCTAAGGTTCCACTGCAGATGCAAGAAAAAAGGGTCCTCATGCTTTCTTCCTATCTGACTGTGATAGCCAAGATTGAATGGGGGAATACAGTGGAGGAACATGGAGTCTTTACAACTCAGAAATTACCTTGTAAACAGCTAAAGAGTGTGTTTTACTCAAAAGAAGAATCTGAAATACTAGTTTACAAGAAAAGTGTTGGAAAATTAGTCCCCTGCATTCTTTCCTTCTGATTCCACTTTTAAAAGCTTTAGGGTTAAAACTAATTAAAAGCAGCCAGTGATTCTTTGAAAAAAAAAATAGCATAATTCTCTGATGAAGGAAGAAATCTGTTGGTTGCACCTGTGATTTGTTTCAGTGGACCCCTGCTTAATTAAGTACAGTATTTTGTATTGTATTGAAGGAAGGTCAGAACCTATTGTATTCTTGGTTATAGGGAAGCCTGCTATTTAAGATAATATTTGCTCACAGTGTAATAGTTTTTCACCACAGAAACTGTAATGTTATGATCAGTGGCCTATTTTACAAACATGTAGAACATCAATATGGAGGACCTACACAATGGGAAACATAAATATGAGCGAGACACACCTTGCCCTGAAGAAGTATATCATTTATCAAGGAGAGGATAGACACAAATAATGGCACCACAATTATAACAGTTGCAGGAGAGAAAGAAACAAAAAAAGTGCTATATATGTTCATAAGGAAAGTCACGATAGCCGCCATGTATTTATTGAATATTATTTATGCACCACGTACCTTATGAAGGTGATTACTAATACTAATACTCTAATACTAATATTCGCAGATATGAATTGGATACTTACCATGTTCCAGGCACTGTTCTAAGCATAATACATGTGTAGTGGATAAGAATTTCCCCCCACTCCCAAATATGCCACTGTGGCATAAGGATTATGACCGTTTTGAGCTGAAGACAGTTGAGAAACAGCAGATGCCAAAAACAGCTCTCTGCTTCCCCCTCCCCCCCATTTGCCTAAAAGTAGGCTCAGACTCTTAATCACCTGAGAGGGAGACACTTATCAGCCCAGACACTACCCCAAGAGGAATCTGTATAACTAACATAGCTGAGACAACCTTTATCTTCTATTAGTTTCCCTCATATATTTACCTGCCCACAGTTTGCTGCTCTTGAAAGTTTAAAATTCTTTTCCTTTGTCTCACTACTTCCCTACAAATTTATTGTTCTTTGTTAAGATGTTATATAAACTCACGTTCTAACTACCCCTTTGAGTTACTTGAGTTTTTTTCCTCCCCTATACATATAAGTTGGTAAATTCTTTTGTTCCTCGTGACAATGCCTAGAGACAGTTATAATTTATGAAAAAAAACTGAGGCTCAAAAATACTCAAGGTCATATAGCTAAGTAAGTTAATAAGTTATAGCTGAATCCAGGTTTGCCTGAATTCAAAGTTTATGCTTTCTGAAGTAATTCTGGGTCTTGTCGTCACTATGCAAGTAACTCACCATATCAGTTATCTATTGTTGGAAAGTAAATCACCCAAGACTTAGTGGATTGAAACAATAATTACTTATGATTTCTCCTGATTCAATGGGTTGGCTAAACAGTTCTTCTATTGGTGTCGCCTGCGTTAGTTATGCTGCCACGGTCAACTGAAAGGTCAAATGGAGCTGCAATGTCCAAGATGGCCTCATTTACATGTCAGGCCCTTAATGGAGGCTGTGGACTGGAGCTCCTGAAATCACCTCCATGTGGCCTTTCATCCTGGCTTCTTCACAGTATAGTGATTCAGCACAGGAGTATCAGAGTTCCAAGAAAGCAAGCCCCAATGCATGAGGGCTTATCAAGCTTCTGTTATGTCTCATTTGCTAATGTCCAATTGGTCAAAGCAAAGCACATGATCAAACCCAGAGTAAAAATGGGAAGAGACAATTATGAAGGTCTGGATACTAGAAGGTGTGATTCATTGGGGACCATTAATGTAACAATCTACAACATTTATCATATGACTAAAAAAACCTATTGAAACTCAGGTTCTTCATTTGTAAAATGAAGAGAGGAAACTTAACTCTGAGGTTCTGCTACCACTTGTGATTGGGAAATAGACAGAGGGCATGAATGTCCTTTTAAGCTTTCCTTCTGCAGCTCAGTTCCATAATCCCATAACATCCTGTCCACTAACTTCCTCCTTTCCCTCAAAAAGAACCTTCTTAAATCTTCTCAATAGTCTTCCCAAATATCTTTTTATGATTTGTATTGTCTATCTTAACTTAGGTGGAAAAAAAGAAATGAAAAATGAGAAAAGTAAAACCTAAAACACTGTAGTGTGATACCTCTAACGTATGTATTGTAGACCACTAAAGATCCCTGGGGATCAGGTATGGGCTGTATGTCTGTGGATGGTGTGGTTGCTTCAGCTGAAAACGCAACCAAACATTTTTTTTTCATTCACTTTGGTCAAATTTTAAACACAAGAAACCTCTATCATTTTCAAATATAACAGAGTAAACTTTCTGGTAAATTTATTGTGTGTATTCAAAACAAGCATAAAATAATGCTTTGCATTGTGTAAATTGTTAATCTTATACCTAAAAATAGAGAAGAAACTGACCTAAAGAGGCATGATTCAAAGTCACCCTTCTTGTGGCCAACACATGCATGAATCACATTACTTCTGGTAGCCTGTAAAAGCAATTTCAAAATTGATGATATATATTAAGCTCAAAGAAAAATCAGATTTGCTACTGGCAAAAAATAATATCACACACCAAATTTTTATTTTGTATTAGTGAGGTGAAACCACTAAAGTGTCAAGTATGACTCAATGCTTAACAAATATGCTTCACATTTATGATGAAGAATTGGATGATGGCTTGTTCAGATTATTATGGAGCAGTTATGCTATAGGAGAGATATTTTGTTCACTAATAGTTATTTTATGAGACACAATGTAGCCTGACAAAGTGAGAGGTGGACCAAGAGCAAGTTCAACTTGACACTAATCCACATCCTGATGTATTTCCAGAAAATAATCCAAGGGAAACAACCAATCCACCTTATTTTGTGCATTGCAGGAAAAGTGGATGCTCTGTATGTATGTAATTAAATCATATACTTTTCAGCACTGTGTACAAAGAAATGAGCAGTAAATAAAAAACTAGAAGCCTGCTTTTCCATACTGAAGTATGCTCCCTGGTGAGGGGAAGAGTATCCACATGGGTTTGAGAAATGAAGAATGTGATTTTGGAAGACAAAAAACGTCTTCCAAACAGTGACAATATCAGTCAGTAAAAACTATTTCAGTGACTTCAAATGGCTTGTTCAAATAGTGTACCTCAGGGTTTTGCATAGAATGAACTTACTTCTATGAGGGTTGGTATTCAATCATTCATTCTATAACTACTTACTGAGTGCCAGCAATGTGCCAAAATGATGGTTAGCCAAAAAGTTCTCTTACATTCCTAGTCTTGAGTAACACAGTACACAGAGGATATACCTACATTTCCAAAGTGACCAGTGTAGATTATTTTTTCCTTCAAATTGTAAAACAAAGACAATTATTTTTCTGTATACCAAAAATACATAAAATAACCAATATGCTTGGTGGTCAACAGGATTTATGCAGTCATAATAATATAAATACCTAAATGATCTAGCCAAAATGATAATGTAACTGTATTAAGAGAATGGCCATAGTTGGGATAAAAGTTGTGCCTGTATCAAAGAGGTAAATCCTCACCTATTATAAAGGGAAGTCCATAGGTAGGACCTGAAAGTACAAAATCAAAAATATTTGGAGATACCAAAATTGTTAAAGGGAAAGCCACAGGACCAAAGTGTCATCGCTCATGTTAAAAGCCCATGATACCAAACTTAGACTTAATATCTGATCTAATTATAGTTCCAATTTCTACCAGATACATAAAATTAATCAGTTGGTCTGGGTTTTTGGTCAACACCAATAAGGTAATCTGTCACTTGGGCCCTCCATTGAAAAAAGAGGCAATCTGCATGATAAAAATCCTTCTAGTTTTCTTTCCATTCCCCAAGATTATTTACAAGGTAAATACCAAAATGATCAGTTAAAGAGTTAAAACTTGTTGCCTTGGGAATTATGGGCTTGCAGTATTGGGAAACTACTGTTCCTTGCAACAGTCCTGGTACAACTATTAAATGATAGGTATGTATAACTTTGCTGTGAACATTTACTTCAAAGTAATGTCATAGAAAATTTGGAAAATATAAAAAAATTATAAATAAGATAAAAATCTCATAAAATTGCTTCACACATTCCTTTAAATGTCATATGATCACTTCAAATTGGCTTTAAAACAACTTTAAAATTGAATGATAAAGCTGCCCCACAAAAGTAGAATATTTGTTAAAAATAAGCTACTAACTACCCTCTTATATGAAAGTAAAATATAATTCCATTAAGTCAGTTTTTTTAATGCTTGTAACTATTTTAAAAATGCATCCAATGCTTCTTAATCCCTTCACCTCTTTCACCTATCCCCCTAACCCCTCAACCATCCGCAAACATCAGTAGTTCTCAGTATCTATGAGTCTGTTTTTGTTTTGTTTGTTTATTTATTTTGTTCTCTAGATTCCACGAGATCACATGGCATTTGTCTTTCTCTCTCTGACTTATTTCACTTAACATAATACCTTCCAGGTGAATCCATGTTGTCACAAATGATAAAATTTCATTCTTTTTTACAGCCTAGTAATTGTATATGCATACCACTTTTTTATCCAATCATCTATTGATGGACATTTAGATTACTTCCATATTTTGACTATTGTAAATAGTGCTGCAGTGAATACAGGGGCGTATATATCTTTTCAAATTAGTATTTTGGTTTTCTTCAAATAAATACCCAGAACTAGAATTGCTGGGTCATAAGTAGTTCTATTTTTAATTTTTTGAAGAACCTCCAAACTGTTTTCCATAGTGGCTGTACCAATTTGCAATCCTGCCAACAGTGCAAGAGGGTTCCCTTTTCTCCACACCCTTACCAACGCTTGTTTGTTGATTTGTTGAAGATAGCCATTCTGAGAGGTATGAAGTGATATCTTGTTATGGTTTTAATTTGCATTTCTGATGATTAGTGACATTTAGTGTCTTTTCATATGTCTGCTGGCCACCTGTATATCCTCTTTGGAGACATGCTTATTCAGGTCCTCTGCTTATTTTTAATTGGATTGTTAGTAATTTTGGTGTTGAGTTGTATGAGTTATTTATATATTTTGGATATTAACCCCTTTTTGGATGTATCATGTAATCAGTAATATTGTACTATGTACAGTGCCAGGTGGGTACTAGATTAACAAGGGGGGAGGGAAATCACTTTGTAAATTATATAAACGTCTAACCACTATGCTGTACACCTGAAACTAATATAAAATAATATCGAATGTCAACTGTAATTGAGAAAAAATATTCTTCAGGAAGAAAGAAAATGATATGGCTGACTCAAATCTACATAAAGGAAAGCAACAGAGAAGGAAAATAATAAAATAAAAAATAAAATGCATCTAGTGCTAGAATAATTATGAGTATTGGAGGATTGAAATGAACTCTACTATCTGCACTTTGTAGAACTGAAGAATCAGTGTTTCCTCCAAGATAACTTTTCAACTGAGAATAAACCTTCATGGCTCACCTCCCTACTCCCATGCTTCACCTTCCTCCACCTTCATTTGTGGTATGTTTGGATCTATTTATAAGTGAAACAAAGAACTTGAAGTTATACAGCCTTTGGGCAAACTTCTTAATATTTTGTCTTCCAAGTGCAGGTGACAATGGCTTGAAAATCATACACATCAATTTGGGGAAGGGTTCAAATCCAGAAGAAGTGAGTTAGCTGCCTGCCCTGGTTGGGGAAATATCTCATTTAGCTCCTGGCTACACTCTAGATGATTATGACACTGCAGATTGCTGGAAAGACTGGTCTTTATTTTTGTTTTGTTTTCTTTGTTCTTAATGGCCTGATGTTCTGGATATTTCCACACTGAATGTAGGGTCTCAAAACTTTTGCAAGAGATGTACTCTCAAAGCACCCTCAAAGAACAGACCCACTTTGACCACTTTCAGGTGTGCTGGTATTCTGGAGTAAGAAATGTCATTTTGAAATCTGCTTATAGGCAGGAAGACTTACATCAGAGAATGGGGCTGTTGGCAACCTTCCTGTCTCCTGGTATACTTAGACTGGAGTGCTCTGGCCATGTGTTTGCTTTTAGTCTCTCAAGGAAGTATGTTGAGTTATTTGTAAATCTAGCCAGAGAAGATAAAGCCACAGGAGGAGTTTTCCTAGGACCCAACAACCAGCTTTGGATAACTTCTGATTAGCCAGGTGCTGCAGCAAATTTTGTCTATGACTTTAAGAACTTGTATCTGACTGAGGGCTATTTCCTTTGCTCTATCATCTCTGATTCATGTGAGCAATTTTCTCTTCTGTGTACTCATTAATAGTAGCATGTTCACTGATCTGAGATGAGTGTTTCTTTCTTTTACCTTTTGTTAAATTCTTGGATGACATTATCATTAACTTTTTCTTCTGTGCCTTCCTTTGAAAAGTAAATGATTTCTTTCTTGCTCTGGAGTTTTCTGGTTATGATAAGAGATGATGGCTTTCAAATCTCCTTTTTCTGATTCTAGGCTATTAGGACCCTACTTTTCTGGACAGAAGTATGAGGCAGTGTGAGTTTAATTTCTCTAGCAATGTATGTACTCCTGACAAAACTAGGAAAATTCAGCTTTATTTTTTATTTTATTTGTTTCCTTGGGCAATTGACTTTTTCAACCACTGTTCTTCTCCTATGAAGGTTATTTTATTTTCCATCCCAGAATATTGTAATTTGAGAAAGAGCAATATAATATTATTAGCAATGCTGTATGCTGTTTATAAAAATCATTACTATAATATAAACATTAGAGAGATAGAAGAGGAAGAAACTTTCTACCTTTAAGATTCTTCTGGCTGGTCTAATAATCAGACACAAGATGGATTAGCAAGAGAAAATAACCAAAATTAATACATACATATGTATGGGAACCCCACATACACGAGAGTATCAGAGACCCCACATGAAAGAGAGGTTCAGAGATAGAAAGGGGGATTGAAGTCATAAGATATCGTAAGCTAGGGATGAGGTTGTTGTCTAGAAAGAATTTAAGGGCAAAATGAAGAACAAGCAGGAAAGTACAAGGTTTATTAAAGTGAAAATATACACTCAGGAGGGGAATATGGATGAACTCAGAGAGAGGGGAGGGATGGGGAGGGCATGGGGATGTTTGTTTTATGAGCTTTTATTCTTGGAAACAGAGCCCAGAAACGTGGTCCTGACTTAGCTTTGTTGTCTCCTCCTAGTAGGTGGGGAATTCGATTTCCCACTCTTCCTTATATGGTGTTCCATAACTGCCATAATGTCAGGTGCATAATGAGAACTGTAGTATTTGCAATGTGGATGAGATTATGATATTATAGTTAGCCAAAGGTCATGTTATAGCCAAAGAAAGCATATAAGTTGGAAAAGACTGGTTTTGGCTTATCTCCTTTTGCTGGGGCTAAAACAAGGGGAGGTCTGAAGAAAGGAAAAAATTTCTGGATCCATATCCTGGAAGGGTGTCCTTGGGTTATCTAACCTGCCTCAAGGTAATGCACCTTGGGGGCTTCAAAGGATCATTACAGGATGATTATAAGGGCAGACCTTTAGTAAATAGGAGTTTGCCCTGCTTGATAGATAAATCAAAAGCAGTTATTGCTGATAATCTCTTATGGGCAAGGCCCCTAATTCAAATTCTTCTAGGTAATTAAAGGGAGGGGCAGAAATTTCTCTTGGGCCAGAAGCTAAAATTGCCTTTAGCTCAAAGTAATCTGCATACCACAGAGGCATATCCTGGGGTAACTCATTCTGAACCACCACTGAGGTAAATATAATCAGTACAATTTGACATTTCTGTTCTTTGCATAAAGAAAAAACTTAATAAACATTATTGAATGAATTAATTAACTAAATTATTCTTTACTCAATTTGAACTTATAGAAATACTACCTTGACTGGAGAGTGAATAACTTGCTATTCATTACTACTTTTTCCCTCCACCCTTCCCTGTATATAGGTTTCTATCTTATAAATTGGTCTGTGCTGTTAGTAACTTAAGAACATCACACGATCTGGAATTTTCACTTAGGCAATACATTTCAGATGGTCGAAAATAAAACAATATAAAAAGGGATACCTAATGAGATGTCTTCCCCATATCTACCTACACTGTTCACACCCCCATCCTTAACTGTTTTTATTAGTGTAGAAGGGGAGCAGATTATGCCTTCCCAAAATATTCCTCTGGCATAGGATTAGTTTGAGCTGATTATTTTTAAGATACTGCAGACACAGGAGAATCTCTGAAAACAGAGTAGAACTTACCTTTTTGTAAGGAAAATTTACATTAATAAGGAAAATCTTCATTTGTAAGGGTGTCTTCCTCTCTTTTACTAAGAAGAGGATGACTCTTAAATCACAAGAAACTCAATGGAGGAGGCCATGACTTAAATCTATGTAACAACCTTATCCTTGTTTATTGAGATATATTACTTGCTCTAGAACCTACAGATGGGATATAAAAGGTGGGAATTCTTATGAAAGTCACTCTCTGTAGTGTTCAGTCAAGAAAGGATGGTAAATTTTTCATGTTGTCATTTCCTTTCCAAAGTCGCCATGAAATGTCCAAGCCTATAGAGAATTTTTATAGGAGTTTATGAGGATTTATTTGAACCAAACAGGATATGCCTGGAAGCAAGATCTTAACATACTGAGAAAAACGCTTCCCAGAATGACAGTTTACAGTTCTTTTATATATTTGGAATTAAAGGAGGGAATGTAAGCAGGATTACACAAAAAGTGGAAGAAAGAAAGGCGGGGAAATCTTTTTGATTGGAGCACATAATAGTTAACAATATTTTACTCTCTTGAGGGTGGTTATACTTCTGAGGGATCTGAAAAAGAGGCATTTCAAGTGTGTAATTACCTAGATGCACAGAAACCGTGGAAAGGCTTGCTTAAGGTAAAAATAAACTTTTACTAGGGTAGTTATAGGTCTGAGGCATGACAACCCACCAAGACTTGCCCAGTTAATAATATATGATCAGATCACCTTGTTAGGTTACTTTTGGTTAGATTTATTTTGTCCACAGCAAATTTAGATTAGCAGGAGAAAAACGTTTGTAAGAATTAGTTTTTTGGATTGTGACTCTGGTTAAAATTTGTTTGGGGGCACCTATTGGTTATTGATCCTTTCCTTTTTAGTCACAGCTATTGCTTTCCTTTTTGTCTCACTATATGTTCTGAAAAGTTGGCCTGGTTTTCATTTTGCCTAGGGCACAGAGGTTTGCAGTTCTGTGTATGCAGGTGGCTCAATGGTCAAATTTGAAGCACAGAGAATATGGCCAGACAGAAATTTGGCCTGTACTTCATTTGTACCTAACATCTTACCAACCATTAAAAGCTCTCAGGGGGATTGTCTTTCTTTTGGTTATCTTTGGGAGTGGCCCTATGTCTTGGAGGGTAATATCTTGTGCAACTTTTTTGGGGATGTTTCTTGGGTCCATGAGTTAGTTATGAAAGGCCTATTAGTTTTGGTTTTAAATCATTTACTAGATGTGGCTGTGGTTTAAAAAAAAAAAAGGAGGCGCGTGCGCGTGCACACACACACACACACACACAAAAGAGAGACACTTCCAGTCAAGATGGCAGAGTAGGTAAATGCTGTGCTTGCCTCCTCCCATGACCACAGCAAAATTAAAAGTAAATTACAGAGCAACCATAATTGAGAACTGCCTGAGAACAAGCTGAACAAAGTCCTTTAACTAAGGATATAAAGATAAAGCCAAGTAGAGACTGGCTTAGAGTTTAGACACAAAAAAATGTAAAGATAATAAGCTGTTTAATAGAGATGGTAAGAGTGTAGAGTAATTTCTTTGTGGAGAGAAAATGATATGATTGTTCTCAAGATTGCTCCTGAAACAGCTATTAAGGTCTGGTCATATGTACAGAAAAAACTAGTGTTTATGACATTAATTAATGAAAAAAGTTATTAAATTTTATTTTTAAAAATTACTTCAGATTTTACAAGACAGAGGGAAGCAGTTGTTAATATATACATTGGAACATTATAATGTTATGTCACTATATATTATGTAATTATAATGCTATTTTTTATCTTAATGTTTTTAAAATAAATTCCTTCTTTATAGTGTTAATATCTCCTCAATAAAACTATTTTAGATAATTTAAAAAAGAAAAGGAAAAAATTAGTTCAATACGGCCAGGGATATTTACTGTTTGTCCCAGCTGAAAAGATATTTGAAAAGATCTTTTTATAAAGTAGCTCTATAGTCAGAAGTTGGCCATATTGGAAGGTAATATTCAGAGTTTGGTAAGAACTTTTTTTTTAGGTCTCCCCTAAGATAGGAATCCTTTTATTTCCATCTTAGTTGAAAATCTCCCTGATGTAAGGAGGCAAACTGAAGATAATGTAGTTGGATTGTTGCCGGATTCTCTAACAGAGAGATAGGACACCAAGACAATATGCAGAAAGCAGCGTTTATTGAGGGCAGCTCAGCTGATTCTTATCCAAAGGCTGAGCCCTGATTGTAACATGGTGGGTAGTTTTATGCTGTCTTATACTTCTGCATTCCTACACAGTTACAGACATTCCATATAAGGAAGGAGAACATAAGGAGAACATTGATTGGTTGCCAAACTATAATAAAACCAGCTTAATTGTTTAAGCAGGTGTTTGGACTGCTGAGTCAGCTGTAGAGTCCTGGAGATTGGGGTGCAGTCAGGAATTAACTCGTTAGAGCAGGAAATGGTCAGACAGGGTCAGACTGCCACAGGATCAGCCCCTTTTTATATTATTGAGATTGCAGTCCAGTTCTTTGAGGAATAGAAAACAGCTGTCTTGTCTCACAAATTGAGTTTTTTTTGTTGTTGTTGTTGACAAATTGAATCTTTAGGAGAAAAGAAATGCAGCTCTAGAAGCAATTCAAAACCTAACTTTCCCTTTTAGCAGTCCCCAAAGTTCCTCTATTCATCTCAAAAGGCTTGTAGATATTGTGAAAGATCTGGAGTTAGAAAACAAAAGACCTTCTTGGAGAAACTGATATTCTTTCTCTGTGCCTTTAAAATGTAAATATTCTACCTGTTCTTCTCTAGGAAATTAGAGTCATCTTTAGCTATGCAATGGGTAACTTTAACTTAGTCTGCTGAAAACACAATTTGGATGCAACTGTTCTTTTATAAACTAATGAATTTTGCATATTTACCATACTTGTCTCAGGGCTCAAAAACTAGAAGGAAAGCTATAAGATCTCTGTTTGCATTTGTCTATATGTTTATGTATCTGTCTATATATGTACATTGTAGATGTATGATTTTTCTACCTCTGGATGGTATTGCCAAAATTAATTTGTAAAGAGCTCTATTTAATTGCCTTAAAGAAAAATAAACATATAAATTAAGTACTTCTAAAACTCTTAAAAATATAGAAATTAACCCTAGTGTTTTCAGGTTCATTTGATCTGGAATGAACTTTGGTAAATGAAAGCTAGTTTTGGTTTGTTGGCTTAATTAAAATAGGCATGTCTTCAAAGTTGTCAAATTTAATTAATGCAGACATACAAATTTTATTTTACCTGGGTTCACTAGTCCAATAAGTTCATATTATCCCATTTACAGAATTGGTTAGTAAGAAAAAAAAAGACTTAAAAGGATGGTTAACTGTTCAAAGTCATAAAAATGTTATGAGTAATTTAAATACAATGTCAGGAACAAGTGAATTAAATAGTTGTAAAAGTTGATAAACTTTCGACAATAATTATGTTTTATGGTATGTCTACTTAATAGTTTCTAAAATCTTTTTGGTAACTTGAAACCATAAAGAATGGAGATGCATTTTTTCTTTTTTAGTAGAAAACAGAGGTGATTTGTTTATTAGAAAAAAATGCCATATTTAAGTACAAGACCACCATTTGTGAGAAGGCATACCAAACTGGTCTTTAAAAAAAAAAACCATCATAATTGATGCAGGACAGGGCAAATTTCCCCAAAGGGGGCAGGGAGTGGGGGAGACCAAGCCCTGCTCTAAGAGAAAAAGAGGGTCCTGTGGCAGAGTGAAGAAATAATTCAACATACACACCAAAGTTAGAGTCAAAAAGAAAGTTTGTTAGAAAAGGGGTAACACTTCACAGGCAGTGTGGTCTCCTCTAAGAGGCAAAGAGTCAGAGGGACAGTGAGAGACAGTGAGAGAGACAGAGTAAAGAACTGAGAGGGACCCTGAGTGTTCAAGGAATTCAGTTTATATGTCATTCTTCAGTTTCCAGTGCCTATACAGTGAGAAAGGGGAAGAGAATGTATTGTGAAAAGGTAAGACTATGTAGAGTGAAAAAGCCTGCTGGCAGTTCCTAGCCTTTAAACCATAGGTTCCCCATGGTTTTAGCCATTGGTAATGACTGTGGTTCCTGTTTCCCCTTCACAGGTGTGAGAAATGGGTTGTTAGCAATCTCAATAGAAATCTTTGTTCTGTAGGTGTCCTCCTTGCCTGGTTGCAGAGCTGATCAGCATATTGCAGTCCCTGATTGTAGCTTGATTAATATTTTAATTCTCTTGCCTCCCCCCTACATCACAATGACAGAAAACTTGATATGTTACACCTGTAAGGAGCCTGCAACCAGGCTAAGTGGAAATACTTAAATCCCACCACCATCACACACAAATGTGTACAGCTTGTATAAGCAAGGTTTAGAAAACACATTAGAAGAGAAGGGTGAACACACCCATATGTGTCTATGTGTGCATGTTTTCCTTTAAAAAAAATATAGCATGGTTTTCCTTCATTTCGTTCAGCTCAAAGAAATTCTGGATCTAAAACTATTTCATGCCTAACACTATACATAGGAAATAGCATAAAGCAAAGGTGTACATTTTCCTGGGAGCTGTTAATTGGAAGTATAAAATGTGTTTGGCATTTTTTTTTTTTTAGTGTAAAATCCACACATGAACAGAAGTTTTTGTAAAGTGCTTGCCATTTAGGTGAAACATTACCAAGAAGCTTTCTATACTGTTTACATTACCAAACAGGGCTATCAATGATGACTAGGTGATCATGGCTTCCAAACTTTTCTAATACCTATAGTGTAAGATCTAAAGAGTGCTATGTATTTTGATTTATATAAGGAATTGATTTCTTACCACCTGCTCCCTGACTAAAGACAAGCCCCTGGAGGCACACTGTTTTCTATTCAACTACTGCCACCTGCCAGGGGTCCTGACACAGAAGGCTCTTCTATTGGACCCCACAGCGGAGATGCTTTTTTTTTTTTTTTTAAGGGAAAATAAATACTGTCCTAAAGTAGAACAACTGACTGTTTCAGGATGGGAAAGAGAAGGATAAAGGACTACTAAATGGACACATAAATTTGGGAAGTCAAAGGGAGAGATAGATTCTTTTGTAGTGAAACTGGCTAAAATTGAATGAATTTATTATGAGAGTTTTAAATCTAAGCTTTCATATAAATAGTGTAATTATGTTACCAGAGAGTGGGAATCCTCTCCCGGCGTGTTGTCCAGGTTCTTGATGTTTCAAAGAATTGAGCAAGACACTGAAATACAGTAGAAAATAACAGTTTTATTAGGAAAGTACACTTCCAGAAGCAGAAGCAAGCCTTAGCAAGAGAAGTGTGGCTCAAAAGGCATAATAACAAAGCCTTCGGAGTTTTTATCCCTTTCTGCTATGGATGGTTACTTTTCTTAGAGGGGTGGGCTTCCTTGATTGACAACTAAGATTGACAGGACTCAATGATTCATCATTTTGCCTTCTGCGCATGTTTATTGCCAGAATTCAGTCTGTTATAATAATATTAATGAACTTCTGGGAATATACATCATATTATAATGATGGTATAGTGAAGCTCAGGTGAGTTGAAGTTCATTGTGTGATGATGTGCCCTTAGAAAGATGCAAGAAGGGGTTAAAACTAGAAACCTCTATGCCAACCGCCACAGCAGCCATATTTCCTGATTGAATACCTGGCAATTACATCGGTAGGCTATTGTTTAACTCTGTTCCCACAAGAAAGAGGAGGAAGAATTTATAGGAAACATAGTATGGGAACCTGAACTTTTAACGTTCCGCTTTCTGCTTCTGTACCCCCCGCTTACGTATTATATCAGACCACCATTTGGTGACGGGTAATGAATAGATGATATATAGATCCATTGTGATTGGGATATAGTGATTAATGAATTTTTAGGTATAAAACTGTGGACCTGAAATGGGTCGAGGCTGCTCCTTTGGAAGGACAGCCGCCGGCTAATAGACTGCCTCTAATATCAGAGCACTCAGGGTGAGTCTGGTTATTCCGGTCACAACAATTGGGTCTTCTTTGTGCAGGTGCGAGTGACTGGCTTAAACTGATACCTAATTCTCTGCCTATTGGTTTCTTTGTGTGAGTTTTAAAAATGCCTTCTGGCTTGCTTAATTGTGGATGACCTCAGAGTCTTTGCAGGCAGGCCCAAAACCCCCTAAGTAACTTTCCTGACTACCTCTTTTCTAAGAGCCATGAACCCCCTTATTATTAGTATGGCTATTGAGGGACAGGAGGTCTCTTCTATATCTGCTTCTTGCTGAGAATGGCCATAATCCCTGCCTACAAGGGTTTCATGGAGATCTTTCCCTTTCTGCCTCAGTCAGGGTAGGGTCTTGGGTTTCCTGCTGAAGTGCCACCTCAGTCCCTAGACAAGGAAAAGATACAAACTTATTATTTAAATCATATATGTATTACTTTTATCATTGATTTGCCTATTAAGTGAGTAAAGGGAAACAGCCTTGGTTAATATGTTTCTTAAAGAGTAAAAAGACCTTTGGCCTAAAGTCCCCTATCCTCTTAGACTCAAAGAGCCCTGCCTGGCTTAACACCATTTCTGTTTAAATGGGCTGATAACACTTATCACTAGCCAGAGAATCTGAGTCATCAGTTTCAGGCAATTACCAGGATTTGAGGGAGAAAGGCCTTTTTTTTTTCCAGAGAAAGGAGGGTAGAAAACTTAACTAGGTTTACTAAAAAAGATTAACTCTGCAAGAGATGTCCCATTTCATTTCCTACTAAAAGATTAAGAATTTTACAAGAGATGTCCCATCTCAGTTATGTAAAACTAAAAATTTTCTTTCATCTGCTAAAAAAAAAACAAAATGTTTTTGTACTATTGATCTGTTCTTGATAATAAGAGATTGTTAGTTTAGTTTTGTTTTCTTCTAGGTTGTTGTAGCCGCTAGCTCCCAATAGACACACAGACCATCAGAACTCAGTGAGTTATAGGAAACACACTCTTTATTCAGCCAGCTGGGTCTGCCAGGAGTACACATACCCCAAATCGAGCAGCCCAGAAATGTAGAGGTACAGGGTTTTTAAACTCTAAACCCCATTCTTAATCCTGTTTGAACACACAAGTCTATTTTTCTTCTTTTTACTAACTGTCAACCCACAGGTCGGTTGTGCAAGTGGAGGGTACAGAAGCAGAAAGCTTATTGTTAGAGCATCATGTTCCCATGGGTGATAGCCAAACAGTAATTTTTCAGCCAGCACATTCCCCACTGGCCTTAGCAGAAAATCAAATTCTTGATTCTTCATGAGGAATTTGCTCATAGCCTCTATTTTGTATTACTAAAGGTTTAATAGAATTAATTCTCTTATATATGAAAACAAGAAATTGAGGAAACATTGGCCAAACGTTTACAAGAGGAGGAGGAGGATTAAAGGTCCATCTACAGGAGATAAGAGGGTTGTTAGCCATGGAGACCAATTGAACATTCTATGAAACCAGTTATCTGATTCTAGTCTTTGTTTTTTCCTGGCATCTAAATTTCTCTGTACTAGTATTAAGCTTTCTCTAATTATTCCAGAGTTATCGGCATAGAACCAACAGGTTTCACCTAGAGCCACACTGTTGTGGCATGTTCAATTCTAAGACCCACGGATCCAATTGAGATAAATTATGAGCCTTTATTAGCTGGCCGGAGACTGACTCTCTACCATGCAGGGTTAGAGGAGATCAGCCACGAGCTCCCAAAACAGGCAGTTTATAAAACCTAGAACCACACCCTAATTAACATCAAACAAGCAAGCAGATTACAGAAGCAGAAGTTGGCCTTTAGCATTTTTGCCTAGAACCACATCCTTAACAATACGTAATCTGTCTTGTTCTAAGAATAATAAATCTAAACCTCTTCTATTTTGGAGGACCACTTCTGCTAGTGAATCGTCTTGAACTTCTAGCCTGCTAAACTCAGTTAAGTTTAGGGGAGTTTCTACCCCGACATGGAAAAGGTGTTTTGGGTTTAAGCACAACCAGCAATCTTGTCCTATGTCTGGGGTGGTCTTATTTAAGACCTTTTATATTGTTGTTAGCATAGTTATTAATGCTCCTTTTGTTTCTGGTTGTGGCTGGTCAAATGCCTGGGGTTTAATAGCTGTTAGGCTACTATTTGGAGGAGCTAGAGCTGGAGTTGGAGTTGCTCCAAAAACAGTTTTCTTAGGTGTAAGACTTTGGGGTAGTCCCGGAACTAGAAGTCGTTTGTTGAGTCCTATAGGGTTAGCTTTCCTGGGAGGGTCCTTAACCTGTATAGTAAAATATAATCCTGAATTATAGCCTATTTTATATAATCTGAAACCCCATGTCTGTCCTGTGAGCCAATAGTGTTGTTCCCCAGGGCTACCAGTTTTGATGGTGATTATGATAGGATTGCAAGACCCAAGAGAGCATGTGGAGGGGCTTGGTCTTCTTATTAACCTAATATGATCATTATTCTTTTTTTTTTTTTATAATTATCTATAGTGGAGTTAGTCTCACAAGAGACTATCTAGTTAGCACAAGAAAATTGGCTTGGCCCTCACATCCAAGTCCCATATTACCTATGTGGTTAGATATCCCTGGTTAATATCCTTGAGGACAAATATAGAGTCCTATCTCTAAGAGGCTTTTCTCAGACGATAATATGCCACAGCTGGGTAACCCCGCTGTAGCCTAAGTATGCTCCTCCACCTAGGAAGGATCCCAATTCTAGGTGGTGTCTGACAGGTGCAATGGCAAGATCTTTGGCAAGCTGATACAAGTTTACTCGGATCTCTGGAGTACCATGGCTGGTGATGTTCTGGGCAATGATTTCACTGGTCTTGGTTACTATAAGCTCCTATACTCTAGGCCAGTGTGTGTTTCTGTATGCCTGCACTAAAGAGGAAAAAAGGAAGAAACAGAGGGTTAGACTTATGTACGCTTGAGTCTTAGTCTTAAGGACCCATCTTCCTGAGCTGTCCACTCTTGTGCTGCCTTCACGTGGGAGTGATAAATCCATGATGGGATGCTGTCTACTTTAACTGCAGTGGGCATCGTCAGGTAGACAGTGAAGTGTCCTTTCCATTTGGGTTCTAGTTTCTTGGAAGTGAACTTCCAGATCTACACAGAGTCTCCAGGCTGAAACTGATGGGGAAGTCCATCCCCCGGGGCTGAGAGGGCAGCAAGAACCTGAGACCAAATCTCCCTCTGTACACTTAGAAGGGCCTGTAAAGACTTAAGTAAGACAAGTTTACGTAGTTCTGCCTTTTTCTCATCTTCTATTCCAGGTACTAAAGGTGGGGGTTTTCCAAAGAAAATTTCAAATGTGGTGAATCCATTAATATATAAAGTACACCTGGCTCGG
The DNA here is from genome assembly GCA_030015415.1 of Cynopterus sphinx. Lineage (NCBI taxonomy): Eukaryota > Metazoa > Chordata > Mammalia > Chiroptera > Pteropodidae > Cynopterus > Cynopterus sphinx. The sequence continues at coordinate 29,520,361 of CM057388.1, read as the reverse complement.
AGAAGAGCGAAGGGGAGTTCTACCCAGGTCCCACCAGTTTCCAATTTTAACTTGACTAATGTCTCTTTTAGGGTCTGATTCATTCGCTCTACTTGACCTGAACTTTGGGGCCAGCAGGCGCAGTGGAGTTTCCATTGCAAATTTATGTAGCTAGCCAATTGCTGTGACACCTTTGCTATGAAGGCTGGCCCGTCATCCGACCCTAAAGTTCCAGAGAGACCAAATTGAGGGAGGATTTCTTGTAGTAGTTTCTTAGTAACTACTAAGGTAGTCTCTTTCCCAGTGGGGAAGGCTTTTACCCATCCTGAAAAGGTGTCTTAAAAACAAGTAAATCTTTGTAGCCCCCCACAGTTGGGGTTACCTCAGTGAAATCAACTTCCGAATGGTCCCCCAGATAAGTTCCTCTTTCCCTATGTCTAGGTTCTTCTATCTTCCCCTTCTTTGAATTAACTTGGGCACAAACCAGGCATTATGACGCAATCTCCTCTGTGGTTCTCCCTTCAAAAGAGTGAAAGTAGGGGTCTAAAGCTTGGAGCATCTTAGTTTGCCCTAGGTGTGTGGTCTGGTGTAGTTGGTGGAGCAGAGTCTTTCCAAGGGCCCATGAGAGCCCAATTTTTCCATCTTCAGTCATCCACCACCCTTGTTGGTTTCTAGTAGCTCCCTTATCTTGAAAATATATATTCTCTTCCGTCATATAGGTCGGAGACAGAGGCAGCTCTGAGTAAGGGACAACAACAGTCAGTAGATGTGGTGGGGGCTCCACTGGCCTTGTAGCCACTGTTCTTGCTTCTGCATTGGCTTGTCAGTTTCCCTCAGCCTCGAAACTATTCCCTTTTTGATGCTCTCTACAAAGAACAGTAGCAAGAGCCTTAGGCATCTCTCTGGCTTCAAGTAAGGCTAAGATCTCCCCCTTGTTCTTGATGTCCTTCCCAGCTGAAGTCAGAAGCCCTCTTTCCTTGTAGATGGCTCCATGTACATGTGCAGTGGCAAAGGCATATTGGCTGTCAGTGTATATTGTGACTGCCTTACTCTTTCCCATCTTAGTGCCTCAGTGAGGGTGATGACTTTGGCCTTTTGAGCAAAAGTCCCATGGGGAAGAGCTTGTGACCAGATGGTACCAGTTAGAGTTAAAACCTCTGCCCCAGCATACCTTCTTCCTTCCTGCATGAAGCTGCTCCTGTCTGTGAATAAAAATTCATTGGCCTCAGGCAGAGGGGAGTCTCTGAGGTTTGGCTGCGAGGAACACACAGCATCAGTGAAGTCTATGCAGTCATGAACAGGGGTCTCGGGGTCTGGGTCTGGCAACGTATTGGCTGGGTTGATGACAGTAGCTCTGAATTTTAGCCATATGTTGGGGGTCATCTGGTGCCTCCCTCTTGTTAAAAAAACCTTCTGGGCTATCTCAACAAGTTGGGACAGGTTCATCCCTGCAAAACCTTCTAATTTTTGTAATTTATGGCAGATATCAGGGGCTGCCTGAGTAGCAAAGGCTATATTAATTGTCTGCTGGTTCTCAGGGGTCTCAGGATCAATGGGGGTGTATACCTGGTACGCCTCATTCAAGAAATGCTCCAGGGGATTCCTGAGGTCCCTCCCCGTATAACTTCAGTTACCTTAAAAAGGTTAGTTGGCTGACAAGCAGCCATCCTAATTTCCCCAATTAGAATCTGGTGATACCGATTTAATGCAGTTCTCCCTGCCTCAGAATTGTGTCCCCAGTCTGGGCAGGTGGAGAGAAATTCCTCAATCTGTTCCTGTGCTTCCACAACTCTCCTCCCTCCCGCAGCTATCTTTTGTGCTTCTGCCCAAATGTGTCCATGTTCTTCTGCGGTGAAGAGGGTAAATTAAAACGGTTGAAAATCATCCCAAGTGGGGCAGTGAGTCTGAAAGACACTTTCTAAGAGTCCCATTAATGCCTGGGGTTTCTCAGAGAAAGGCAGATTCTGTCTCTTCCAGTTGTACAGGTCACTAGTCGAGAAAGGCATGTAAACCATAAAGGGCCTGTCAGTATGATGCTCTTGGAGTGGTGCTTTTCGCAAAGGGAGGATGGCCGGGGTGGTGTTATCAGCTGGTGCCTGCCCTGACCCGCGGGACCTAGTTATTCGCGGGCTCAAAGAGGGTCCAGCCTGAAAGAGAAATGGGCCGAGAAAAAGGAGCGGAGGCAAGACAGTATTCTGATCAAGCCTCAAATTTTTTATTTTAGAGCAGGTATATTTATACAGAAGAACAAAGGGGGGCAGGACTGACTAGGCAGGGGGATACTTGTTACAATTTCATTGGTCCTTGGTTGATGGGGTTAGGGAGTACAAAGGTTAGAAGTGAAAAGAGGAACAAGGAGGAGAGGGGCTCCTTGGGCAGGTCAACAGCCATTCAGTAGGTCCTTCCTTATCTGGCGGGTATGTTAATACATTCTGTGGTTAACTATTCCCTGGAGCATTATCTGCTCCTGCATTCTTTAGATAGCATACAGGTTTGTTAACGGCCAGGTTCTATGGGGGGGGGGGGGGGCTGGGCGGTCAGGATGAAGGCCTTTTGGCTCCCAACAGGTGCCCGGCCCAGAGCAGGAGCAGGAGGCCCATAGGTGTTACCTGCCCTTGTCCAAGGAGGTGAGGTGGTGCTATTTGGCCTCTGTTGTCCTGGATTATAGGGTGGGGGAAGGTCACTGTCCTCTGGTGGAGATTGGAGGACTGAGGGACTGGGCTATCTTGGAGATTCAGTTGCCATATGTTTCAGGATTCCCACAACTAAGACTTGTGCCCCTAGAGAAAGAGAATACTGGCAGACTGGCAGAGCCAAGGAGGGGGTTTCTGAACAAAGTTTAACCCTTGATCAATGTAGGAAACTGATCGGGATGTCCTGGGTCTCCGGTGACAATTTTCCAAGCATTCCTCACTAAATCCCTGTCCAAAGAACACTCCGTAGGCCAGTTTACACCAAAAGACGGCCATTCAGCTTCACACAATGTTCTTAGCCTGGAGAAAACTTTATGCCACAGTCAGCTTCCTCTACAAACCCTTCTTTGAAATGTCACAGGAGACACCCCAAGGGTGTCTTCTGTGAACTCGGGCTTCCCCCTATCACTTGCATGGAAAACACAAGACCGACACTCAGACGAGAACAATTACTGGGGTGTAGGTGGACCTGGAGAGGTCTGCCACCTACAAACTAGACAAGACCAAGACAATAGACAGAACCCAATGACAGGGCACAGGAGGTGGCGTCCCAAGGCCTGGCCACAGTCCAGGAGATATGACTGAGTCCAGTCTCTCCATGGACCCCTAATGACTGGTCAACAGAAACAGAAAGGTACCTTTTATCCAGACGTCGAGGCCTCGGAGATTCCCGTTGGGACCAGGAACAAAGAGCGAGTCCTAAGTGTTGCGTCTTTGACGATTGCATTGACCCCGTCATTGCATTCAAAGACCCTGGAACATCTCAGCTTGGCCACCCCTTTGAATCAGTAACAGGAACAGCAACTGCTTTGGAGGCCGGTCCAGTCTTAGATCTCAGAGCCACTGCCTGAGATCTTGCTGGGGCCTCCAAATGTTGTAGCCACCAGCCCCCGATAGACACATGGACCACCAGAACTCAGTGAGTTATAGGAATCACACTCTTTATTCAGCCAACTGGGTCTGCCAGGGGTACGCAGACCCCAAATTAAGCAGCCCTGAAATGTAGAGGTACAGGGTTTTTAAGCCTTAAACCCCATTCTTCATCCTGTTTGAACATACAGGTCTTATTTTCTTCTTTTTACTGTCAACCCACAGGTCGGTTGTGCAAACAAGGGTACAGAAGCAGAAAGCTTATTGTTAGAGCGTTATGTTCCTATGGGTGAGAGTCTATGTTCCCATGGACAATAGCCAAGTAGTAATTTTCCAGTCAGCACACTACAGCTCTCCAAAGTAATGTCTCCATTTTCTCTCTCCACACTTTTTTGACTTGGAGTCACTAAGAACCAAAACTGCCATTTCCCCAAAGCCCTGCAAGCTAACACTGGACGACTTGATATAAATTTCAGAGAAAGCACCACAAGAGCTCATATTTAGACAATCTTTATTACTATGTGGGACATTCAGAAAGTTCAGCAGAATACCTGATGACATTCCCAGAGACATGCAAACTACAAACCAGGACAATCTGTCAGGTTGCCACTATCTGCCCTCACTTTATCTAAAGATGCTTTGAGCCCAACACCTAGAAACCTTTTTGACTGACTGCCCTCTGTACTCAAAAACTGAGTTTATAATTTGTTCTAACCATTAACCTTTGTTTTTTCTTTTGTTTCACATGATGATGTTAAGAAACATCCCAACCTGTAGAGAATTTTTATGAATTTACTTGAGCCAAAATGACAATAATTGCTGGGAAGCAAAATCTCAACGAATTGAGAAAATGCTCTGGAGAATGGCAGTTTTGCAGCTTGTTTTATACATTAGAATCAAAAGAGGAGACATGAGGATTACATGAAATCCATTGGTGGTAGATTACGGGGGTGGGAGAAACCACGTGGAGAAATTTTTGAGATTGGATAACAAGGCAAAATAGAAAATTACATACTTCTTTTACATTGGCGGGTACAGGATAATTAATATTTACAGCACAGAGATGGTATGGGGGTGGGGGAAATAAGACAATGATAAGGACTACTGTGCTCTGGTGACCCGTGGTTGTGGCCTGACATTTCAAAGGTATGTTATCTTAGATGCAAAAAGACAACAGACAAGCTCATTTAAGGTAAAGATTGGCCTTTGTCAAGAAAGCCACAGACCTAGATGTGACTACCTTCCCTGACTTACTCTTAGTTAGGAATTTTAATATTCAGACAATCTTATGTGATTCTTTTCAGTCTCTGAGTTTATAAGGCCCACCATGCAGGCCTCCCTTGAGTTTGTCAGGTTTAGTTTGTGGCTCTTTTGTCGTCCATACATAGAAATGCCTCTTATTAAATACTTAATCACTTGCACCATATAGGCCTAACTTTGGAAGCCAGCCTGTATCACCACCTCCTGAAATGAGACACAACTCTGACTTATTCTCAGGCCCAAGAGACTGGTTCATGAGATCTGGAGCAATGTATCGACTCAGCTTCTGCACTGTGAAACTTCTTGAGACAGTTTCAAAGGTGGGAATGAAGGGTAGAAGTATATGTCAACTCAAAATTTGCCTCTTGGCATAAGGATTATTTTGAACTGATTATTTTTGAGAGGCTGTAGACACTGGAGGATTTCTAAAAACAGAGCAGATTTTACTCCATTGTAAGAGAAATATACCTTTATAAGGGAAATACCCATTTGTAAGGGTGTCAGACTGTAGCTGGCAGGGGATGACTCAGTCACAAGGAACTCAATGGAAAAGGTACTGACTTGAATTTACATAACAACTTCCTTATTTACTATGCTTTTCCTGGTAACCTCTCTTACCTCTTCTCTCCACTCCCCAACATCTTTGTCTTTAGCTGAAGATAGGATTTAAGGTGTTGGCTTGGGCCATTTCAGGTAGTTTTACTCAGTTTTCCTGTATATCTCCAATATTCATAGAAGGTATACATGCTATTAAATTTGTTTTTTCTCCTGTTAATTTGTCTTTTATTATACAGTTTCATGTGTATTCTTCCAGTGTTTTTGTACACAGATACAAACTACAAACAAATATATATTTGTATCTCACAGGAGATTGTTACACAAAAGATAACATACTGAACAGAGGCATATGTGTCATTGTTCATTGCAGCATTGTTCACAATAGCCAAAAGGTGAAAACAATCTAAATGTCCATCACCTAATGATAAAATGTACATCCATACAATGGATTATTCAGCTACACAAAGAAATGAAGTTCTGATACACGCTACAGTATGGATCAATCTTGAAAGCATACAAACTGAAATAAGCCAGGCACAAAAATTCAAATATTGTATGACTCCACTTATGAGGTAGCTAGAATGAGCAAAGTCTTAGAGACAAAAAGTAGAATAGAGGTTACCAGGGGCTGGAAGGAGGAAGAATGAGGAGTTATTGTTTGATGATTACAGAGTTTCTGTTTGGGATGATGAAAAAGTTTGGAAATATATAGTGGTGATCATTGCACAACCCTGAGAAATCAATTAATGCCACTGAATTGTACTCTTAAAACAGTTAAAATGGCAAGTTTTATGTTTATGTGCATATATAAATATATATATATATATATCGATTTTAAAAAAATACTGTAATATCCTAAAAACAATTGAATTGTACACTCTAAATGAGTAACGTACATGACATGTGAATTATATTTCAATAAAGCTGTTTTTAAAAAAGTAGAGAACTTCCAAATCAGGACATAGACCACTTCTTTGTTATTATTTATTTTAGCTACTATGGTTTACTAAGCAGTCCTGTAATGCTGAATACTTGTTTTTGCCCCCAGTCTTTTGCTATTCCAGACAGTGCTACAGTGAATAACCTTGTACATTCATGTTAGGTATCACGTGAACCTACTAAGTCTATTGTTAAACTTGTGCGTTTTAGTTAATTTGTTAAGTGAGAATTACTATGTCCAATTATTATAACTGGGGTTGAGGGATTTTCATGAGTTTAAGAACCATTTGTATTTCTTTTTTTCTGTGAATTGCCTACCTAATGTCTGGTGATGCTCTGCTGGGGTGGTTAGTTTAGTCCTTTTAAATCTATCTTTTTAAAATTTATTTTTCAGTTACAGTTGACATGCAATATTATATTAGTTTTAGGTGTAAGACATAGTGATTAGACATTTATATACCTGACAAAGTGATCAACTTAATAAGTTTGTACTCACCTGACATCATATGGTTATTACAATACCATTCACTTTATTCCCTATGCTGCACTTTACATCCTCATGACCATTTTGTAACTGGAAATTTGTACTTCTATGTCAGGCTGACCATGCCTGACCATTTTCTGATCGAATGAGTTAGTTCCTGACTGCAACCCTACCCCCTTCCCCAGTACTCTCCAGCTGACACAGCATTCTGAAAACCTGCTTGAAAGATTAAGTCAGTTTCCTTATAGTTTGGCAACCAATCAATGTTCTCCTTATGTTCTCCTTCCTTATATGGAATGTTTATAGCTGTGTAGGAATGTGGAATTACAAGGTTGTATAAAACTGCCCACCATGTTACAATCGGGGCTCAGCCTTTGGATAAGAATCCGCCGAGGCAATACCAGCATCAATAAATGCTGCTCCAATTTATTGCCTGTGTCTCGACTCTCTGAGAATCCTGCAACATTTCTCGAGGCTCATCCGGGATCTGGAGACAGCAGTTTTTCACCTCCCTTTTCTTCGGAGACTGGCCCCGGGGATGTTGGGAGAAGTGGACTTCACCTGGCGTGTCAGTGGACCTATTGTCTGTAGGGGAAGAGGACTCTTCCAGGGGACTTGGGCCGTGCCTCTGAGAGCACAACAGAACCTGGGGAAGCATAGGAACCAGCCAAAGGGCACCGCCCAACTGAGTGGTAAGGACCTGGGTCCCAGGACAGCCTCTCTGCTAGAGGATAGAAAGGGAGTCTGATCAACTCCTAAGGTCATCCGATTACTCTACATTTGTTAGAAGAAACTGTGACCTCTCAGGAATGGTATATAGAGGGGAGGGTGAAGTGTTTGGTGTGTGATTGTGTATGACTGAGACGTGGCTTTGCTATGAAGCAAGAGTTGAGCCCCTATCTGTGGTTCCATGGTGAACCTCATACTGCTTAGGGTAGTGTCACTGGATCTTCATGAGGAGTCTACTCCAGTGATCTGAGTCGGGGGTTTATACCGACCCAAATGCTAAGAGGTGCCTGCCTGAAAGATCCTCGCGAGAGCAACGACCATAGACAGGCAAAGCAAATCTCTGAGTTCATGTGTGTCACTGACCACAGGTGGAAGGATAAGTGGACAACAGAGTAAACAGAAACCTTTAGGTGTATGCTTAAGAATATCAAAAAGGGTTATTCAGGAGATTATGGAGTTAAACTCACCCCACAGAAACTTCATGCCTTTTGTGAGATCGACTGGCTCGTGTTGGGTGGCAAGCAGAAGGAGCTCTTGACAGAGAAGTCATTGCAAAGGTCTCTCAAGTCATTACCGGTCAACCTGGCCACCCAGACCAATTCCCTTATATTGATTCTTGGGAGGCAATAGTTTGTATTCAACCCCCTTGGTTGAGAGTCTGCCTAGAGGAGAGTTGTAGGGTACTCCTAGTCCATGCCTTGGCATCTTCCCAAGGCCAGTTGAAGGAAAAGAAGCCTATGTTGCCAGCACTAGGCCAGACCAGACTCTATTCTGCTAGGCCCCCAGGGGCCTATGGTCCAAATGATAGTTGTGGGGCCAACCTATTGACTTTATGGTTGACACCGGAGCTGAACACTCAGTTATAACTTGGCCTATGGGCCCCCTTTCTCAAAGACAAGCTACCATTATGGGAGCAACAGGGAGATGAGTCCATCACCCCTTCTTGCAGCCCCACTGGTGCAATCTAGGACTAGAAGTTGTCCACTAATTCCTATATCTTCCCAACTGCCCTGTGGCACCGATGGGATGAGAACTTTTAGGATAACTATAGGCTCAGATTACCTTTGACTCATGTGGCCAAGCAGTCCTAACCTCAGAGGGCCCAGAAGCAAAGATTAGGTCACTCATGTTTCCCCGAAGAGAAGAGTGGCATCTCTATGATCCCAACAGGGGCCTGAGCTCCCCTTCAAAGTGCCTGGAGTGTGGGCTAAAGACAACCCTCTAGGACTGGCCCAACACATTCCTCCAGTGGTGGTAGAGTTAAAACCAGGAGCTGAGCTAGCCCACCCAAAACAGCATTTCATCCCCAATAAGGCACAAGTGGGGATCCAAAAACATTTAAAGAGACTTATTAAGTATGGAATTCTCCTTCCCTTCCAATCATCCTGGAATACACCTCTCCTGCTAGTTCAGAATCCAGGGACCGATGAATATTGACCAGTCCAAGATTTATGGACAGTCAGCCAGGTGACTGTTACCCTGCACCCTGTCGTCTCCAACTCATATACCCTCCTAGGCCTCATCCCTGCTGAGGCAGCCTATTTCACCTGTCGGGACCTCAAGGATGCCTTCTTCTTCATTCACCTGGCTCCTTAAAGTCAGCCAATCTTTGCCTTCCAATGGGAAAGCCCTGAAAGAGGAGACAAGAGCCAGTTGACATGGACACGGCTGCCTCAGGGGTTCAAGAACTGCCCAATCATCTTTGGGACAGCTCTAGCCTTGGATTGAAATGTCTTGGCAGACCAACATAGCCAAATATTACTCCAGTATGTAGATGACCTCCTCTTAGCAGGAAAGATCTATGAGGAATGCATGAAAGGAATACATCGACTCCTCAGTCTCCTCTGGGAAACAGGTTACAAAGTTTCTAAAAGGAAAGCTCAAATCTGTCAAGAAAGTCAAATACCTGTTGCAGGGACAGTGCCAATTTGGCCCAGGAAAGAAACAGTCTGCTTAATTCCCATCCCCTGCCACCCAGTGACAAGTCCTCAAATTCCTCAGAGCAGCTGGCTTTTGCAGAATGTAGACGCCTAATTTCTCCATCCTGGCCAAACCCCTCTATGAAGCCACAAAGCAGGGAAAATGGGAGCCCTTGTTCTGGGAATCTACACAACAGAAGGCCTTTGAAGAAATCAAATGGGCACTCACTAACACTCTCAGACTAGGACTCCCAGACTTAACTAAATCTATCTTTTTTTCTGTATGTACATGAGTGCACAAGTGTTGCAATAGGGGTCTTAACCCATCTGCTAGGATCTTGGCACTGTCCTGTGGCTTATCTCTCCAAACAGCTTGACTCTGTCGCCGAGGGCTGGCCACCCTGCTTGTGAGCACTCACAGCCACAACTCTCCTTGTGTCAGAGGCAAACAAACTGACTATGGGCAAGAACTGACAGTCAAAGTACCATGGGATACAGTAGTATTATTTAGAATATTAGTTAGAATATTGGCTAACTAATGCCTGGATGGTCAGATATCAAGGAATGCTGTGCGAAAATCCACGCATCTGCCTAGAGGTAGTATGAAACTCGAACCCAGCCACCTTGCTACCCGTTGAGCCTGGACAGCCAGACCATGATTGCATTGAAGTTATGGATGGAGGGTTTTCCAGCTGACCCAGCTTGATAGACCAGCCCCTCAAGCACCCTAATTTAGAATATTACAGTGATGATAGCAGCTTTTTAAGAAAAAGAGAATGCCTTGCAGATTATGCTGTGGTGACCCTACATTCCACCATTGAGACAAAATCTCTGCCTAGGGAAACCTCAGCACAGAAGGCAGAGCCCATTGCCTTGACCTGGTCTGTTCAACTCGCAGCAGGAGTGTGTGTTAACATATACACTGACTCTAAGTATGCCTTTACCACCCTCCACATACACAGAGCCCTGTACAAAGAGAAGGGTCTAATCAATTCTGGAGGAAAAGACATAAAATATGGAAAGGAAATCCTAGAACTCTTAGGTGCTGTGTGGGCCCCCAAGAAAGTAGCAGTCGTGCACTGAAGAGGACATCGAAAAGGGGATGATATAATGGCCCAGGGCAACTGCAGGGCAGACCAGGCTGCCAAACTGGCCGCGGCCAAAGAGATGGCCAACCCTACAGCTCTGCTTCCTTGTTTCCCAGTCCCCTTGCTGAATGGGACCCCAAGTACTCACCTCAAGAAGAAGTCTGGTTTAAGGCACCTCCTCCCTGGTGGATGGTGAAAGTTCAAAGATGGGAGAATTGCATTCCCTGGGACCCTAGCCTCAGTCTTTGTTAAGCAATTTCACCAAAGGACTAACCTTGATCGCTCTGCCCTAGAAACCACTCTAGACTGGTACTTCTGTGTCCCCCAGGTCTCTAGCATCTCCTGAGTGGTGTGTAAACAGTGCAAAGTCTGTGCCTGCAACAATCCCAGGCAAGGGCTGTGTGCCCCACTGGGGGTCCAAAATGTCGGTGTCACCCCCTTTGAGGAAATTCGAAGTAGACTTCACTGAAATGTCTCAATCACGGGGCCTCAAGTATCTCTTGGTCTTTGTATGCACCTCTTTAGTTGGATAGAGGCTTCTTCCACCCAGACTGAGAAGGCCCGGGAAGCAGCCAGACTGCTCCTCCGAGAAATTGTTCCACAATTTGGCCTACCAATTACCATTGGTTCAGATAATGGGCCAGCTTTTGTAGCAGAAATAGTTTAGCTACTAGCCAAGAATTTAGATATTAAATGAAAATTGCATACCGCCTGTCTACCACAGAGTTCGGGACAGGTGAAATGCATGAACAGGACCCTTAAGACTCAGTTGGAAAAACTATGTCAAGAGACACATTTACGTTGGGATGAAGTCCTCCCCATGGCACTATTAAGAATTGGGTTGGCCCCAACAAAGGAGAATGGATTCTTCCCCTACGAGATCCTGTATGGGTGGCCACCATCCCTCATCAAAGGACTACGAGGAGACCTCAAGGAAATAGGCGAATTGACTCTGAAACTACAGCTTCAGGCCTTAGGGAGCACCTTCCAGACCCTCAACCAATGGGTTAGGGAAAGGCTCCCTGTCAGTTTAGCCACTGAAGTTCATTCCTTTAAGCCAGAAGACTCTATCTGGGTAAAGGAGTGGAACATTCAGCCCCTAAAATCCCTATGGGGAGGCCCTTTTACTGTTAGTTTGTCTACCCCCACTGCAGTTAAGGTTGCTGAAATAACTCCTTGGATACATCACAGCAGACTTAAACCCGCAGCTCCAGGGTGAGAATGTGTTCCAGACTCTTCTGAGCCCCTCAAGGCAACCCTCTGGAAGAAAACACTGACTGCGCCGACAGACCAAGGGTAAGATGTTGACCCCGCTTTGGTCACACCAGAAGCTGACCAATCTATGCATGGCAGAAGCCTGAGGACAATGTCTCATCAGGATGGGACCCTAGTAACCTCTTTAGAGGCTGGTTCTCCACTTTCACTGGCTTTAAGACCTCAGTTGGGATAGTAGTACTCCTCCTTGAAGCCTGCCTCATCTTCTGATGCCTATTGCCTCTTGTTTTCTGGTCAACCACCTCCCTCATAGAGGCTATAGTAGAAAAAAAAAACTGCAGCAAAAGTCCTTATGCTATGGAGGTACCAGCCTCTAAACCAAAATTTAGAAGGAGATGATGTTCTCTGACCCAGTCCTAGGTCTGAGCATCAAAGGGGTGAATGTGGCAGGCTGACTCTGCCTGACCATTTCCTGCTCTAACGAGTTAGTTCCTGACTGCACCCCACTCCCAATCCCCATCCCAGGACTCTCCAGCTGATGGGGCAGCCCCAAAAATTGTTTAAACAATTGAGCTGGTTTCCTTACAGTTTGGCAGCTAATCAATGTTCTCCTTATGTTCTTCTTCCTTATATGGAATATTTGTAGCTGTGTAGGAATGCAGAAGTACAAGATGGTATAAAACTGCCCACCATGTTACAATCAGCCTTTGGATGAGAATTTGCTGAGGCTGTGCGGGCATCAATAAATGCTGCTTCCTGTTTTTAGCCTCAGTGGTGTCTCGTCTCTCTGTCCAGAATCCTGCAAACCCTTCTTCATCCCTTTTATCTTTTTAAGGAGCTTTTATATATTAGGGAGGTTAGTCTTTTACCTTCAATTAGAATTGCAAATGTTATCCTCAGTTTGTAATTTGACTTTTAACTTTTTTTTATGCTTAAGTTTTAATTATTATGTAGTCAAATTTATCAATTTTGTGAGTCATTTATAAAAGGCCATCCCTGCTGCAAAGTTATGAAGGGATTTGCCCATGTTTTCTTCAATTGTTTTTATTATTTCAATTTCTACCTCTGGATATGAGTCATTTGGAGTTTATCCTGATACATGTTGTAAGGCATGGATCCAACTGTATCTTTTTTCAAATGTCAGGTATCAGCCACAATTCTGACAGCATTTTTAATAAAGTCCATATCTACCTTGTGGCTGCCTAACTCTGCCTGGCCATTTCCTGCTCAAGTAAGTTTATTCCTGACTGCCCTCTCCTCCACCTCATGGACTCTCCAGCTCACATCTATTGTTTCATGGCTTGCCAATTAATGTTCCTCCTTATCTCTGTAGCTGTGTAGAAATAACAAGACTGTATAAAACTGCCTGTTATATTACAATCAGGGATCAGCCTTTGGATAGGAATCCGCTGAGCCAGTGCTAGCATCAATAAGTGCTGCTTCCTGCTTATAGCTTCGGTGTCCCATCTCTCTTCATTCGAGAATTCTACAACTTGATCTGAGATTCTACCCTTATTATGTACTCAATTCTGGTATATATGGTTTTATTTCCGGACTTTCTATTATGGTCCCTTTGTCAGACTGTTCATACATCAGTATCACAGTTTTAATTAGTAACTTTTTAAAAAAGTTATGTTTTCACATATGATCAAACCATCCTCTTTCATTGCTTTTCCTTTTTAGAGGTATCCTGGTTATCTTTGCTTATTTTTCCATCCTGCACTCTCCTACCAATACTTTATAAACCATTTAGTTCAGCCTAACATGGAGATAAATACCAAAGGGCCAGAATCAAATCTGCAATGTAATCCATTCCAGTTTATCAAGTCTTTATGCATTTTAAGCAGAAATTGAATACATCATTTGCAATGAAACTGTAAATACAATTTGGTATATCATTTTTTTCCACTTAAGCACTTTCTTGTTATTACAGTCTTTTCAAACATAACATTCCATAATTTCCATACCTATTCCTTTTCATTGTGAAAAATAAAACAAAACAACTCTGTAACGAATTTATACCTGTTTACACTCCAACAAGCTAGTGTATTACAGTATTAACTTTACCACACTTTGCTCATCAGTAACTGATTATCTCAGTCCTTTGAAAGGTCTCTTAAAGCATTTTAAGTTATGCAAATGTGGAGCGAGTGGGCTCCATTGTGCTGTGACTAGGGTGAAACAATACCTACCATTTAGAAAATACATTTTGTGCAAGTTTTCTCTTTCTTGAAATGCTGGTGTGGTCTGCTGAGGAGTAGATTTATTCGTATAATGGCCCAGGTATCTTGTGGAAGTTAATGATTACTAGCTGCCCTCCAAAAAACAATTCTGAGGATTTGAATTATGAACATTTACAGGGGTTAATGAAGGTGGAACTGATCAAGGCCCAGTGGCTTAAACAAACAGCAAGAGTCTTAAAGTAAGTTGTCAGATATGTTAAGAGAAATGGAAATAATGGGTTAGCCTTGGTACTGAGCAGGAAGGAGGGGTAAAACTCCTCAACTGTAGAGGCTGAGAAGCTTGGGGAGAGAGAGAGCTGCAAAGCTCTTTAATTTAGTCTGGCACAGGAAGATTGCTTTACTTACAAATACCATTTGTGTGGCTTTCACAGCTGTTCTAGAGGCTAAAGTTCCTCCTTTTGTGCCTGTAACCTTAACCCACAACCCCAGACCTTTGCTGATTGCACAGTCCTCTTCATTTGGGTTTAGATCCAAGGCTGGAGCAGTCTGAATGGGACTTCTCTTACTCAAACTTCTGGTAAGTTACATTGAGTGGGCAGGGGTTGAGGAATTATATTAGTCTGCTAGGATTTCCATGACAAAATACCACAGACTGGATGGCATAAACAATAGAAATTTATTTTCTCAGTTCTATAGGCTGCAAGTGCTGTCAATGTTGGTTTCTGGTGAGAGCTCTCTTTCTGGCTTGTAGACCTGTACCTGACAGTACTTAACACATTGCCTAGCCCATTGTAAGCCTCAGTAAATATTTGGTGAATTAAAAGACTGAATAATACAAACTAACCTTTAATGAATATTCATTATGGGCCATGTATTAAATCCTCTACATGGTTAATGTTATTACCTTATTTTCAATTAATTTTTCTAATTTTTTAGAGGAGGAACCTGAAGTTCAAAAAGGTTAAAACGCTTTCCAAAGCAAAGCTAGGAAGGACAGAGGTGGAATTTGATCCTAAATCTGGATAATCCCCAAACTCATCTAAATGCTTAATGAAAATGCAAAACTATCTGCTTCAGATTCAATACAAGAATCATAAAGAAGGGAGGGAGCTCTATGGGGGAAATAGAGAAAAATTATGCAGAAGATACTTTTCAAATGTGTCTTAAATTATGTCGGAGTGTTGCCTGGCAGAAAAGGGAGCCATTGCTCTTAGAGAGAAAAAGAACATTAACCAATCATGAAAAATGTTGAAAAAGGAATGTGTATTCAGAAAACTTAAGAAGTTCAGTGGGTGTATGAAAGAAGGAAACTTGGAGTGTACTGGCTGGGAAATTACTGTTTGGCTATCGCCATAGGAACTTAGGCTACTAACTATGGAAACATAACATTCTAACAAGCTTTCTGCTTCTGTACCCCCGCTTGCACACCTGACCAGTGGGTTGACAGGTACTGAATAGAAGAAAAATAGACCTTTGCATTCAGACAGAATGAAGAATGGGAATTTGGGCTTAAAAACCCTGTACCTCTATATTTCGGGGCTGCTTAATTTGGGGTCTGCGTACCCCTGGCAGACCCAGCTGGCTGAATAGAGTGTGATTCCTATAACTCACTGAATTCTGGTGGTCTGTGTGTCTTTCAGGGGCTGGTGGCAAGCTGTAGTAGGGAGCCAGAAGTAACTTGGGTCCAAAATGTAAAGGGTTCTGTATGTGGGAGGTCAGCAAACTACGACCCTAGGCCAGATTTGCCCCACACCTTATTTTTGTAGTCTGTGAGCAGAGAATGATTCTTATAAAGAACTGTTAAAAACAAACAAACAAAAAACCCCAAACAGCTGTGACAGAGATTGTACATGATTAGCAAAACCTAAAATATTTACAATCTGGTGTGATGATGTGCCCCTGGAAAGATGCAAGAAGGGGTTAAAACTAGAAGCCTCTATGCCAACCGCCACAGCAGCCACATTTCCTGATTGAATACCTGGCAATTACATCGGTAGGCTATTGTTTAACTCTGTTCCACAAGAAAGGGGAGGAGGAATTTATGGGAAACATAGTATGGGAACCTGAACTTTTAACGTTCTGCTTTCTGCTTCTGTGCCCCCGCTTACGCATCATATCAGACCACCATTTGGTGACGGGTAATGAATAGATGATGTATAGATCCATTGTGATTAGGATATAGTGATTAATAGATTTTCGGGTATAAAACTGTGGACCTGAAATGGGTCGGGGCTGCTCCTTTGGAAGGACAGCCGCCGGCTAATAAACTGCCTCTAATATCAGAGCACTCAGGTTGAGACTGGTTATTCCGGTCACAACACTGGCTCTTTTCAGAAAAAAATTTGCCCACCCTTGCAGTGTGACTTGAGAGGTTTAGTGTCCCGACCCGCGGGACCTAGTTATTCGCGGGCTCGAAGAGGGTCCAGCCTGAAAGAGAAACGGGCGAGAAAAAGGAGCGGAGGCAAGACAGTATTCTGATCAAGCCTCAAATTTTTTATTTCAGAGCGGGTATATTTATTACAGAAGAACAAAGGGGGGCAGGACTGACTAGGCAGGGGGATACTTGTTACAATTTCATTGGTCCTTGGTTGATGGGGTTAGGGGGTACAAAGGTTAGAAGTGAAGAGGAACAAGGAGGAGAGGGGCTCCTTGGGCAGGTCCACAGCCATTCAGTAGGTCCTTCCTTATCCGGCGGGTATGTTAATACATTCTGTGGTTAACTATTCCCTGGGACATTGTCTGCTCCTGCATTCTTTAGATAGCATACAAGTTTGTTAACGGCCAGGTTCTATGCCGGGGGGCTGGGCGGTCAGGATGAGGGTCTTTTGGCTCCCAACATATCCTCCCTTTCTGTTTTAGAAAAGGTGGGCCTTAACCGAGTGGGGGAACATTGACCTGGTTCCTCCCGCGGGCTATGTGGGCCCGCCTAGTATTTGGCTCTTGGTATCTTTTGGGGAGGAGAGGCAGAGCCGTTTTGAAATAGTTTTTGGATACCAACCTCTATGCAAACCAGGTGTGTTCTCAGGGAAATACAGAGGGGGTCTCTTTATTGTGACCTTCCCTTGCAGATGCTTTGCTCTTGCACCCATCTCGGTGCCCATACCCCCCCTCGAGTTTTCGATGGGCGAGGGTAGACATACCTCTGTTCTATATGTCGTCCCCGTAGGGAGGGAGCCAGGCAAAGTTATATTTCTCCTTTTACAGTGGAACCAGTGGTTAGGGTTTTGTATATAACCTGAAAGGGATTTTAAAGAAGCCGATGTAAATTTAAAGATGAGATAGGGGCCAGTGGGGATCTTGGGTCTTCGGGGTTTTCATTATTATAGTCGGTGGTGTCATCGCTCTGGGTAGCCAAACGGTGATAGTGAATGTGGACAGGTTTGGTCAGCAAGGCATCTACCTGTTGCTTAATAAGGTCAGTTATGCGCCGGAAAGCCCAGGGCCCAAAGGTTATAAGTAAAAGAACACAAGGGGGCCGAGGATGGGAAGGAGGTAAGGAAGGAGCCCATTCAACCCAGTTAGAAAGGGGTTCTCTAGGAGCTCTTTGCGTCTTTTGACGAGGTCTTCTTGAAGTTTCTTGATCTTATCTCGTACGATCCCAGATCTGTTGGCGTAGAAGCAGCAGCGTTCCTGTAAAGCCAAATAAATCCCTCCCTGCTCTGCTGTAAGAAGGTCTAAGCCTCTGCGGTTCTGTAACACTACTTCAGCAAGGGAATCAATTTGATCTTGTATGTCGCTTATGGTTCCTGAAAGGGCTTGAACATCATTAATTAATTGATGGGACAATTTGTTGTAGGAGTGGACTGCAACGCCAACTCCAGCTGAACCTGAGGCGAGTGCCCCAGCGATACCTAAACTGACAAGGAGGGGGATGGCTTGGATGGCTCGTTTGTGTCGTCCTGCTATGTAATCTAGGCTAGGGAGGGGGACCGGTTTGTCTCCCAGTATGATGGAGATGTCTGGAAAGATATTAGCTAATATACAGAGTCCAGTCCAATTTTGTGGCAGGGCAGTATAAGCGAGATTATTTCCACATAAAAATACCTGTCCAGGGGCTAGACATAGGGGCTCATTATAATTAACAATATTGGAGCAATTAGCGAAGGTGACAAATCCTACATCAATGTCAAAGGAGGTATTTTGAAATGGACTTTGGCAGCAAGTGGAGGAGGAGTTGAAACCTACAGGCTGAACCCTAAAAGGAGGGCTGAGACTGCAATTAAGGTTATGGTCAATAGATGAGTTTAAGACTGGGATAGCAGTGGGCATAGGGATGCCTATAGTCATGCATAGCCAGCAATCTTGAGCAAGTTGGGGATTAGAATTATTTAAGGCCCATAGAGTAGTTTCCAGGATACTATTGGTTTGGGTGTCAATGTCAATATTTCCTCGGGATCTAGGAATAGCTAGGGGATGATAAGAAGAGGGGCGTAAAGCCTTTTGGAATTCCTCAAATTTTTGTTGTAATTTTATATAATGAAGAGCATCAGCAGGACCATAACCGTCTGACACATAAGGCAGAGGATCGGTTGGCCAGCAAATTGTTTTTCTAACATCTTTAGATGCACCACAAGGGGCTATTGGGAAGCTTCCAGGGCCTACAGCTGACAGGGTATTGGCCCAGTCGCCAGTGTTAGGGGCATAAGGTGCCCATCTTGTTAATTTAGCGGTGTAATGTCTTATTACCCTTGGTGCATTCAAAACAAAAATCCTACTTAGATTTTGTTGGAAAATTTGTCACTATGTTATAAGGTTTGATCACCTGGTTAAATAGGATTACAGGTCATTATGAAACAATACTTAGTTATCTATTTAACCAATGCAATAATAAAAGATTTCAAAGGTAAATATGACTATAAAAAACCTTAGCATTCTTAATGTTAAGACTGTTTTTAAGTATCAGTATTTAATAGATTAGCAAATTTATGAATATACCAATCTTATAATTTTGTAATCTTGAACAACTAGTAGAATTAGCATACGCACGACCTGACGAATACAGGTAGAATAAAATTGTGTTTCTGATAACTTGAAGACACAACTACTTTTCCTTAACTTATAATATTAAACTATTCTTATTACCAAAGATTATCTCAGATCATGTAGATTTGATAAAACAAACATTTGAATTAGTTTCTATTTTTCTGACAATTTTAGGAAGACGTAATTTATAAGATTTCTATTTCTTTCTAAACCAATTAAAGCAGAGATCTTTTATTAATTTATTTTTCAATAAAAAATAAATTCCAACCTAAACTGAAGAACCAGCCAGAAGGGAGACTTGACTATTCAGGACTCCGCCCCACAGACACTCTGTAAACACTTAATCAGTTTTATGTTTAGCCGTTCTTCAGACCTAAATCTCTAACACAAATGCACATTCTCCGCATTGTTTTAAAAGAAACCTATGATTACCACAGATGATATCTCGCAGCTCAAAGGCTGGTTTCAGGTCCAGTGGCCCCTCTGATGGTTACTCTGTTCCAAACGTGGGCTAATTTAGCTGGCAGAACCTTTGAAGGTTGAAGGGATTGACACTCTAGCTCCGTAGGCTTGGGCTTGTTCCCTGAAATCCTTAAAATGGTTAAAGTATTGAAACGGGGGAGAACATAGGACGATTTGAGAAGGAAGCCTGACCCATGTTAGTGAAAACAGGTAAGAGAAGAGAAAATCCCCACAAGAGCCAACTAAGCCAGGGCTAGGATCAGCCTTTCACCTAGCATCCAGTCGGGTGGGGCCACGGCGGCCAGACCTAAGGAAGGAATCAAAATAAGTATAGGAGGGTAACAGTACATTCGGCCAGCCCAAGCAGACAGACACAAGACAGACAAGACAAACCACAGATAACACAAAACGCTAGCGCATCAGAAACCAGAACCAGAACATGTACAGGGTCAGAGTCTGACGTCTCAGACCGACCGAACTAGGGAAGTATCGCTGCGTCCAGCCTTCCGCTAGTCAACCAAGGGCCCAATCAGACAGGGACAGAACTGAGGCATCTAGACAGATGTTAACGCAGTCTTATTCACCGGTGAGGCTGCTTTAGGTGGCTCGTGCCCAATTACAGTTAAAGTGAAACTTCTCCTCCTGCCCTCCTGAGAAAGGCTGCTTGGCATCCGAGGCTGAGAAACATCTCTCAGCGGCCGCCCCCTGGACGAAGCAAGTCCTTACTCAAGTTTTAGGAGATCCGGAACAGAAGTTAAAAAGAGAACAGAAGTTAATCTTTTATAAAGCTAACAGAAACTGGTCATTACAAAGATAAATGTAGCTAGGGAATTTGTTAGTTTTAAACATGGCCTTGCAGATGTTCTTGTTATCTGTGCCCTGGAATGTTGCGCTCTTAGCATATGAGAGAGCTCTTTGTCACAAGTTTCACAGCAGACACTAAGCAGTTAAAAGTTCTAGGAACTAGGCATTCTTGTCCCAATTAAAAATTGCTCAGGTAAAGATTTCTTTTGTCTAGTTTTGAGACTTTTAATTAACTTTTACCTTTTCCACATTTTAGTAGGCTGTCACATTC
The DNA here is from genome assembly GCA_030015415.1 of Cynopterus sphinx. Classification (NCBI taxonomy): domain Eukaryota; kingdom Metazoa; phylum Chordata; class Mammalia; order Chiroptera; family Pteropodidae; genus Cynopterus; species Cynopterus sphinx. Next base: position 29,499,924 of record CM057388.1, on the reverse strand, counting down.
CCATTGGTTTTTAGGCACATATCAAATCTTTGATGTCCTATAAATTGGGGCAACTGAGATACCCCTGTTACTTGAGTAGAAAATACTATTAATTTAACAGCCTGGACTCTCTGTTAATGTACTTTATAAGGCAATTTACTATACATGGCCTAAATCGCAGTCCTAGAAAAGCTAATATTAAAGGTCTTTGTTTTACTAAGGCTAGACTATCTCGAATTATGCCAGAGTGGTTGGTATAAAAACAGCAGTCTTTACTTAAAGTTATACAATCAAAGTAAGATCTATGCTTTATGGACACATTAGTCTTATATGCATGAATTAATACTCAAGATTCTTAGTTCATTTTACAGATTTTGAAACTAAGCTGTTTAAAAGGTAAAATTTGAGACTATGGTTGATGCAGTAAATGAATATTGAAACAAACAAAAACTTTATCGAAATATTTACATTTGAAATAATGTTCTCAACTATTCAATATACTGTTTTTCTAAGTATAATAAGTACAATTACCTATTTATCATTGGCTTTTAACAATATGGTACACTAGTAAACAACATTTTACAGCAATTATCTTATGTGAAATTACAAGTGAAAAACAAATTTCTCAATAATAGTGAGTTGTTAAATTCCTTTATCCAATAGTTGTTACAAAATTTTTTAAAAAGCCTAAACACACAAACCTGATTTCTTTGATAGTAGGCGGGTGCATTGTGCTCTTAAAAGAGCTAAGGGAAGGAAGCTTACCCAGTTTTCACTAATTTCTAATTCGAATTTAGTCAACGTTTTCTTAAAAGTCCTATTTATCCTTTTTTCCTGACCTGAATTCCGTGGTCTATAAGCACAATGCAATTTCTACTCTATTCCTGGTACAAATTTGGGGAGCATAGAGAGGGGGCCTCTGCGGGGGCGCTGAGAGGAGCAGGGGCAAATCGGGGTTGTGGTAGCGTGCCACCTCATTTTCCAGGACAGTTGTATCTCTAGAATCTAAAGGGTCATTATTTACGGTCTTGGAGAAAATTGGGAAGTTCATTGGGGCCTCTAAAGACGAGGCTTCTTTAGAGAGAGGGGGATAGAGAGAGTTTGAAGGGAGGTAGTCTGTAGGGGCGGCTGGCGGGGCCCCTGTAATGTCTATAACGACTGAGGGAGACTTGGAAGGGATCGTATCAGAGGAAGCAGAAACCACCGAGGCCGCTCGAGACAGGGGATGGAGACAATACTCCGCAACTGACAAAAGCTGTTGTTTATCCGGGTCATCAGATGCTGCCTCTACAATGTCACGGATAAGCCCCCAATAAGAGAAGACGGCTGCAGGGACACTATCCGGGCCTTCCCAATTTAGTTTATCATTTAAGTCTCTACCGACCTCTTGCCATTTTTTCCTGTGTATTTCTGGCCCATTTACAATAAACCAAGGACAGACGTTATCAACAAACATAAAGAATTTTATCAGGTCTTTCTTTTTGACTCTAACCCTCTTTCCCTGAGGGATGCCTTGAGGTCCTTAATAAAGAGCGCCTCCTTAGAGAGTCCGCTGCCCATTTTTATTTTCTAATATTAGGATGTTAAGTAGCAGAATGAATTACAATTTTTTAGGGTCTTAATTGAAGAACTAACATAAAACAAAGACAAAACAAAAACAAGGATGGCCTTGGGCACCACCCGACTATCATGCAATTCATGAGGTCTCTTTCAACGACCCGAATATCCGCGACAACTCACCGGTCTCTTTCAACGACCGATTTGCTCAGGTCTCTTTCAACGACCGAGACTTTCTTTTATGTTACTCAACTCCTTTTACCCTGAACTTCCCCTACCGGGGGGGTCTCTTTCAACGACCAAAAAACGTCCCCGTTTCTTAGACGGGTGAAACTCACCGAGGACGTTCGACTTCCATGAGCGGTGAAAGCAGTCCTCACTTCTTTGGGTGCCTGGCCAGGCCTTCTTCAATTACGTCGTCCCGGGCTGAGGCCCGGGACCTCCCGTCCGGCAAGGACCCGAGCTTCGAGCCCCACGTTGGGCGCCACTTGTCCCGACCCGCGGGACCTAGTTATTCGCGGGCTCGAAGAGGGTCCAGCCTGAAAGAGAAACGGGCGAGAAAAAGGAGCGGAGGCAAGACAGTATTCTGATCAAGCCTCAAATTTTTTATTTCAGAGCGGGTATATTTATTACAGAAGAACAAAGGGGGGCAGGACTGACTAGGCAGGGGGATACTTGTTACAATTTCATTGGTCCTTGGTTGATGGGGTTAGGGGGTACAAAGGTTAGAAGTGAAGAGGAACAAGGAGGAGAGGGGCTCCTTGGGCAGGTCCACAGCCATTCAGTAGGTCCTTCCTTATCCGGCGGGTATGTTAATACATTCTGTGGTTAACTATTCCCTGGGACATTGTCTGCTCCTGCATTCTTTAGATAGCATACAAGTTTGTTAACGGCCAGGTTCTATGCCGGGGGGCTGGGCGGTCAGGATGAGGGTCTTTTGGCTCCCAACAGTTTAGACTTCATCTTGTAGTGGGCAATTGTTGCAATTATTTAAGTAGAGAAAGGATATACAGGTGACTGCTGAATAATGCAGAGGTTAGGGATGCTGGACCCCACATAGTTGAAAATCCAGGTATAACTTTTGACTCCTCCAAACTTAACTACTCAGTGTACAGTTGACTGGAAGCCCTACTTAAAACGTAGTTGATTAATACATATTTTGTAGTTATATGTATTATAAAAGGCATTCTTACAAGAAAGTGTTTAAAAAAATTCAACCCACTAAATTTGAAGATCTAATTGGCTTTATTAAATGATTTATGAATTGGGAAGCATCCCATCTAGCAACTAGAAAGTCACTCTGAGGGGCTGTACAAAATGGAAGCTTTCTTATAGGAAGCACAGTGGGGCAAGGGAGCTATTAACTATTAACAAATAAAAAGAAAGGATTATTTTGTGGAAGGGGACACATTTCTTTGGGGGAAGAGAACTGGAAGAATTTTTATAGTGCAGATTGCCTCTTCTTTCTATGGTGAGAAGGGTGGCTTGGAGAGACCCCAATGACAGATTACTTTAGTAGTGCTTACCAGAAAATGCCAGACTTGAAGGACTAGAGTAACTCCATTTTGTTATGTAGACTCCAGATTAAATGAAGAAAAATTCACCGAAACAATTAGGGACAACACCCTGCCATTTGGTCAAGCCGACCAAAGCCATTAATCAGTAAGCCCTTAAGGCACCCACACCCTGTTTCCCTTCTTGCACACAGCCCTCTCTACACCTAGCCCTTTTTTGCACACTGCCCTGCTGCACACGGCACTCTGTGCACACAACCTTCTTGCGCACGGTTTTACCCTTTAAATTCAGTCCCAAACCCCCAGTCGAGGCTCCTCTCTCCCACTGCTGCGTCAGTGAATGAGTGGGGTCCAAACTCGAGTTTGTCAATAAACTCCCTCTTGTGCTTACATCGGTGTCAGATTCCTTCTTGGCTCATGGAGTTCCAAACCAGGGCATTACAGACTGGGTGATTAAGATTATGTTTCTGGAAGAGGTTGAAACTGAAATAAAAAAAAAAAAGTCTATGGTTGTGCTACCCTGAACAAGACTGATCCCATCTGATCTCAGAAGCTAAGCAGGGTAGGGCCTAGTTAGTACTTGGATGGGAGACCACATAGGAAGACCAAGTACTGTAGGCATAAAAAATAAAACAATTAGGGATTGTAAACTGACAAGGTCCTTACAATCTGTGAGGTCAACCAAGGGTTGCCTTGCCTGAAAAAAATGAAGGAAGGAAGGAAGGAAGGAAGGAAGGAAGGAAGGTAGGAAGGAAAGAAGAAAAACTTTGGTTAGATCAGGTATTAAATTTAGGTTTGCTATCATGGGCTTTTAGGACAAGTGATGCAATTTTCAGCCTGGTTTTCTCTTAAACAAAAGTAAGCTAGAGGAAATAAAATATTATTAAGAAAACCATAAGGAAGAGAAAATATATTTATAATATTTATCGACAAAAAATCAGCATATAAGTGGACTTGTGCAGTTCAAACCTGTGTTGTTCACGGGTCAACTGCAGTCACGTTTTAGTAGGGAATATCTAGTGACATAACAGATTGGACTGGGATGGGATTGGGAGAGGCAAGAGAATGTAGAAAGAAGCCAATTGAGAGGCCATTGCAATGATTTAAAGGATAGCCTTGAGAATGGATGCCACAGCCTAGGTGGTACAAGCACATGATAAATGACTGTTTAACTGTGGGAGAAAAGGGAAGGGAAAAAGTAGTGACTAAATTTGTTCTTTTGAGTAGCTTCAAGGATAGTGTAGAGTTGTTTTAAACTTATTGAATTGGTAGGTCATTCAAATGCAGATATCTAGTAGGGAGTGACAGTCTAGCCAATGGGGGAAATTAGGTTGTCCAGGCAGTGTGAAATGCTCTTTTGTTTGTTGTTTTGTCTGCCTTTTGTTTTTTTCAATTGTCTAAATTGTTTTTAACAAATGAGGTTTCCAAAGACAATGAAGAAAGGTGGAGATCAGAAAGGAATAGTTTTATTACAGCTTCATTATGAAATAAATAGAAAATATTCTCTATTTCAAATAAGTTACTCATAAACTTTTGGAACACTACCCATGGAAAAGTTGGAGACTACCCAAATTATGTTTGGGTACAGTTGTAAATAAATGTGTTCACAATGAAAATGTTTATTAGTGCTGACGGGAAAAAAATACACTACTTAAAATGGGAATTTATAAGAAAAATTGCCCACTTGAACCCACCAGGAGGATCATAGAGCCTATTAATGTTTGTGTATGCAGTTTACACAATAAACCATTTATCATTGAGCCAACAAAATGATAGCATTTTCTCTGCTGGGTTAGAAAAAATTCACATTTAGAAAAACATACAACCAACTTTTTTAAGGTGATGGCAAGGGCATACTACTGTAAGAAGGAAGGGAAGAGCAATAAAAAGTTCCTTCTCAGCCCTTAAGGCCTTTAGAGAAATGATTGCCTTTTATTTCATTTTTGGATTGACAACTGAAGTTTGTTGTCATCAATTTGATGCCAACAGGAATTCCCAATTTGGTGTGCACTGAGGGAAGAGACTTTATTCAGTGAAAACAGCTCACTTGTGAAATAGCTCAGCTGTGTAATAACCCAGTGTGAGATGAATCAATCTCATGGAACTACATGGTGTGGAACAGCATGGCTGTGAGGTAGCACTGGTGAGACAGTTTGGGTGAGACCTTGGAGTTATAGCTTTGGTGTTGCAGCTCATCTTGGTGTTACAGCTCCAGCCAGGGAAATACAATCTTTGATGGAAACTGAAAGTGACCTCCATTGAGGGAGAGGGGAAGCTGGCTTAGAGAATAGTGCCTTCTCCTGGTTTCTGACTTGTTCATTTCTATGCAAATGAGGACTCCAAATCCTCACTGTTTGCTTGGTCCAGATAGCACTGACCCAGATTGATTAAAGTGGAACTGCTCTGATTGGTTAGTGAATATGCAAATGAGGATATAGCTGCCAGCCCCAGTTGGCTGGGGCATCTCTTCAGCCCACTGACTGATTTACTAGTCTAGGAGTTCCTTTATAAGGGTCTGCTCAGATAGCAGGAATACAGTACTGGAGGCAGGTACTTCAGAGCAGCTTTTCTGTGAAATGCAGTGTGTATTAGGGACCTTTGTAAACAATGGCTGCGAGATTCTTGCTATGCACTTGAACCCAATTAACCATGAGGAGTTCTTTTGTGCAGGTACATTCTTTTCAGGGTCAATAGGATATAACTTAAATACAAAGGTCTATCATTGGCATCTTCAGGGCAGTGTTTTATTTTCATTGTTTCCCTAATTTCTCCTTAATCATTTAATTATAAACAGTGACTTCTTTCTGTGGTTGGCAGATATTACTAGAAATATACGAAAGTGTCATTTGGATGTCATTGGCCCAGTCAATCATACAGTTTGCTCTTTCAATTTGTAATTTGTCTTCTTTTTCTCCTTTCTCTTCAATGGCTCATAATTTGCTATTTCTCTACTTGTAAGCATCTCATTAGGAGTGGGTGGGCAATGGGAAGGAAGGAATGTATGAACTCAAATTTGTAACTTTTGGAAAAATATTTCAGTGAGGACATCTGAGGTTGTCCCTTAAAGTTGTTTTATTTTTGAAAAGTGAAATCTTATACAAAGTAACTGTCTTTGAATACTAACATCTCCAGCCACTCTTAGAATTACATTTTGGGGGCCACAGGCTGAGGAACTTCAGAGAATCAACCCTTGCATTTAAAGCACAAGGATTTGAAAAGCTACATGTGATTTTCTAAGTCACTATTTTATGTAATGCAACCTGTATGAGAACTTGTTTTTCCATTACAACAAACATTGAGATGGCTATTTTAATTGTATAGCAAATGCAGGTACAATGCAAGTTCATAACAAGTTTGGGGGCCGGTTTATGTGAATCTGAGTTAACTGCTTAGTGATCACGGTTTTTCATCCTACAAAATCTGTGGGGCTTTTAGAACTTGATTTCATTCTTTTGTCAGATTTAAATAAAATGATGCTTAATGTTAGGTCGGTGGGGGAAGGGCCAGCCAGACCTGCCTGGAGACTCCCCAGCTTGACACCGGGAATCCAGACCTGAATAGGGCCCACCCTAAAGCCCTGTCACCACCCTAATCCGGAGGCTCAATTAGCATTCGATTAACGATTAACGTTCCCCACCCTATACCCCTGCCCCCACACAACCCAGAACAGCCATGCCCTCCCACCCCAGGGCGCGACTTCTCTGGCCCCTCTCCTCCCTGGACCAGAGAACCTCGCCCTGGAGCGCTCTCCCAATAAATGCTTGCTTTTCAAACTTCTGTTGGCGTGTCACGCGTTTACCTTACACTTAAAAAATGATGTCTTCTGGAATAACTCGAGTCAGGTCAGTTCCTAGGCTGTTCTGTACCTCTCTCGGTTTACTGAAAGGAAACGTGTGGAGAGGGAGTGGATAAAAAAGTTCCAATTCTCAGCAGCAGCATGTTAGAAAAATTTTCCAACCGTTGGTGAGTTTGCCTTAGGACAGTGTGAAATGGGTTTCTCTTAATCTCTTTTTGAGAGCCTTTTTTCTCAAGAGTTTGAATTGCGGTAGTGTTCAAAACGCCATGCTGGTTTTCGCTTTATACCGTCGTGCGATGAAGCCTCCAGCCCTGAGGCTCTTTAAAAGCTAACAACAATTTAGGCTATGGAAATTCTATGGGGGGGGGGCGGGGAAGCCAGGGTTGCGGAGGGCAACAAACTACAGCTCCCACAAGTCCTCGCGGGGCGGCCCTCCGACTTCCCTCATCCCCCACCTCCGAGTCTTGCGCTTGCGCGGAAAACCCTGCGCTGAGAGAAGGGGGCGGGGACAGGATAACGCGCTACGAGGAGAAGGAGGAGGAAAAAAGAGACCATAGACATCTACCTGGGCCTAGAGCGGCTCTTAAAGTAGTGGGGAGAAGAAGGGTGGGCGGGGACCACCCTCAATACAGGCAGCCAGAGGTATCATGGCGACACGGAATCCTCCTCCCCGAGGTGAGCGGCCGGGGCTCGAAGTAGTATCTAAGACGCGACTCACAGGTCTTGACCTTGCTCCCGGGGCGCCTCTTTTGTTCCCTGCCTTCCATGGTTCCTGGGGCCTTTTTTTTTTTTTTGAGGTAGCTCTTTTGAGTACCCCCTCGGGTCTAGGCTCCCCTCCTGTTTGCGGAATTTAGGGAAAGTGCGACACCCGCCCACAGCCCAGCCCTTCTTGGGCCTTACCTTCACCTCTGGCCCTTCATTTTCATCTTCAAACATGTTTTTCAGTATTAACTTCGAAGTGCTTTTTTCTTGCTGAACCCCTAACTGGTTCTGTCAGAGGAGGATCTCCTCTTTTTCCCATTAATGAAATGGACTCTGCTCTGTCCCTGGCCCTATTGAGATTTGGGGTTGATCCTTCATGCTGTGTGAAACTGATCTGACCGTATTGAGATTTTTGGAGTAACCCCTTGCTGCTGTGTAACTGTGACCTGGACCGGGCTCGGACTCCCCAGGCTGGCCTTGGGCCTTTGGAAAGGGAATGCTAGACCCTTTACTCTTGAGGCCCTAGTCTCAGGGATTATAACAAACTCTTAATGTTTTCATCTGGGTATTTTCAACTATAGTCCAGAAGTGACAGTGAGTTGTATGTAGCAGATAAAAATTGTATAGTACGTTTCTGACTTTCGGTTGACTCTTAAGTTTATTTTTCCTATTTTGTATTTTGAAGAATATGAAAGTGATGACGAATCTTACGAAGTGTTGGATTTAACTGAGTATGCAAGAAGACACCATTGGTGGAATCGAGTGTTTGGCCGCAGTTCTGGACCTATGGTAGAAAAATACTCAGTAGCCACCCAGATTGTAATGGGTGGAGTGACTGGCTGGTGAGAACATCTTTTTCATCACATTTCATTGGGAGCCTGACTGCTGCCTTTTTGTGCATGGGACAGTTACTGTGCTCACTCAGTGGCTTTACACTGTTAATCCTAGATCAGTTCTACCTTGAGGCTTTTCTGTGTGAAATGATTAATGTTATCTATACTCAGAGACTTGGGTTTTGGTGATCTCCCTCCCCTGTGCCCACTACTATTCCACTCTTCTTTCCTCACCCTTCCTTTGATTCTTTATGTATTTAACCCCTTCTCAAATTTAGCAAATGTAGTGGATCTGATTCAGTGGTAGTAAAGAGGAAGAGATAGATAAGAGTTAATTATATATTTTACTTGTTCACTGCTAACAACTGGAAAAACCCATGAGAACTCCCACAGAACTGGTGTCCAGGATTGTCTGCACTGTAGAGAGCAGTGTAAAATTCTCAGTAAAAGTTATTTTGATACATATGATTCTGTTAATTTTTGTGGGCTAGTTGGATTGTATACTTGAAAAGTTGTAGAACATTGAGCCTGTGTTGAAATTAAAGGGCTTATTGTTAACTAATAATATTATGGGGTACGTTAAATGGTTAATAAGCATTGATGTAACCTGTTAACATTTCATACCACATGATTACATAATTGTTACTATAAATCTAATAATGTTATTCTTAAAAGATAAGCCAAATAACAAGGGTCAGAAACAAGTTGGACCCTTTATTTTGTAAATGTTCATGACCATAGAGAATTTTTGAAGTTGGTGTGGGTGCTTAACTTGTGCATAATCATTTTTTCTTAGATACTAAGTTAAATTCATTTTATATTAATTTAAATATTTACATACTTAAACTTGATAAGTATAAAATTAATTTTTTGAATTTGTATTTTACACACACTTTAGAACAAAGGTGCACTCCTATGCCTTTTTGTAAATGCCATTTATGGTAGAAATATTCATTGTGACGGCTTTTTGATGCAGAGGTACAGTATTTATTCATGATGTATGCCTATTAATGCTGTTTATGGAAAAAGCCTGCAATTAAAAGGGAGATGTGTGGTTAGGTACCTGGTTATTCAGGTGATTCCTCATAGGCCTGTTGGACCTTAATCCCCATAATTCAGGGTCTGGTCTTCTGCTTAAATAAGCTCACAGTTTGGTGCCATGGGTAATCAGTTAATGTGAGTCAGGCCTAAATCCCCATCTTAAAAGAGACTAAAAAATAGTTGAGCAATAGAATTAAATCATTGTGTGTTTTCTCCTTGTAAGTCAAACTCAGTGAGAAGCCCCATAATTGGCAGAAGTTTGCTTGGAGAGCCTAGAGACAGAGCAGGGGAAGTTAGGAGGTTCATTTTAGTGGCTCATACCGTCAAGGACAGACATACTTGTGGAGCACGCTGACTTCTCTACTGAGGAACATGATCTTTATAGTAATACACATATTTGGATAATAGCCATGTGTTGGCCCAGGAACTGTGTAATAGAACTCATACAACACAAGTGATTTGCTGCAATGAGTTTAGATTTAATGTGATAAATTTTTGCAGTTTTCTTAGGGTATAAACAGATGTACTGTTGTGGCATACATTAAGAAAGAATGGTTAATAGATATTAACCTAGATTGTTAACAATTCAGACCAATCAGGACATGAGTGGGAAGCTGAGGTGATTATAGTTAGCTATAGGTAGTTGTAGGTTTTTTTTTTTTTTAAATAAAAATTAAAACATGCTGGGATGGGTGGTTGCTAGGAGAGATGGGAGGGGTGAAGATTTGTTAGAGGGTATGGAAGATTACTTAGTGTCGTCTGGAAACAAGGTAATGAATGATGCCTTGGAGAGTACAAAGAAGATGAGTCAAATGTTTTGAAGATAGAGTATATATAATTGGTAATTAGTTGAAGAAGCACGAGTCTGAGATGAATATGAGGTGGCACGTGTAGAGAATGGTGCTATCACTTTCAAATTGGGAGCTTAGCAACAGTTGGTTTGGTTGGAAAGGTGATGTTTGCTTTGGGGCATTTTGAATACTGGCATACCTCAGAGATATTGTGGGTTCCATTCCAGACCACCACAACAATGAGAGTGGTAATTTATTTGCTGGTAGAGGGTACTGCCTTCAATTTGTAAAAAATGTCACATCTGTGAGGTGCAATAAAGAGAAGTGCAGTAAGACCAGGTATGCCTGTATGTGGTTCTGGGTGCTGGAAGAGTTCATTGTATTATTGGAAATGTAAATTTTCAATTTATGAAGGCATATTAGTTTCCTAGGGCTGTTTTAACAAAGTACCACAACTAGGTGGCTTTAAACAAAAGAAGTTTATTCTCTCACAGGTTTGGGAGCTAGAAGTCTGAAAGGTGTTGGCAAGATTGGTTCTTGGAGGCTCAAGAGGTAGAATCTGTTCTGTGCTTCTCATCTAGCTTCTGGTAGTTGCCAGCAATCTTTGGTTTTTGTTGGCTTGTAGACTTAGTTCAGTCTCTGTCCTGCCATCACATGGCAGTCTTCCCTCAGTGGGTCTCTATGACATACCGGATTAAGTCATATCGGATTTAGGGCCCATCCTACTCCAGTATGGCCTCATCTTAAATTACATCTGCAGTAACCTTTTAAATAAAGTCACATTCTGAGGTTCTGGGAGTGGCATGAATTTTTGGGGCCACTAACTCAGTACAGAAGGCTAGAGTTAGCAAGATTCTTTTGCACATGATGGATCTGGAATACTGAAGGGTATGAGCTCACTGAAGGAAAAGAATCACAAAAGGAGTATGGGGTGACATTCAGGATAGATGAGACAAAATGAGTTTAATATAGAGATACATATAGATATAGGTAAGGAAGCCATGAAATTGAACTCCAGCTGGAGCTTAAAGGGTAGAAAAGCTTTAGATAGTGTAGAGCTAGGCGGAAACCCCTAGAAACATGGAGATTAATAGCATGAGCAATAGTGATGACCTATTTGGAAGCTAATTGGGTTGGAGCAGAAGGTTTGGGTAGCATGGGGGAGAGTTAGGTGTGTAGAACATCTTTGACTATATTAAACAGAACAAATCCCTTCTATTATGGGGGAATTTCAACTTTAGAAGTGCAGAAGAAAGTATAATGAATCCCTGAATATTCAGTGTTCAGTTTCAGCAGCCAATCTTCATTTCCCGTAAATTTTCCTCCTTTCCATTCCCAAAGAACACATCTCAGATTACTTAGATTGTGTACTTTTGAGTAGCTTGTATAACTGAAAGGCAACATTGGGGGTTTCTGAGCAGGTAAGGGACATGAGCAGAAGTGGGAAGATGTTAAGATTCTATTAGGAAAGTAATGAAAAGTAGAAGACAGTTGAGTGCATCATTGATTTCATTTTTCTTATTTCTTTCACTAAAGGTGTGCAGGATTTTTGTTTCAGAAAGTTGGAAAACTTGCAGCAACTGCAGTAGGTGGTGGCTTTCTTCTCCTACAGGTATGTCAAAACTTTAGTTCCTTCTTTGGGTGGTGAACACATAATGCACTATACAGATGATGTATTACAGAATTGTATACTTGAAACTTGTATACTTTTATCAACCAATGTCATCCCAATAAATTTAATAAAAGTAAAAAAAAAAAAAGGTTTAGTTCCTTGCCTCTGCTTATATATGCAGTCCTTGGGAACTGAGAAAGTCAAGTTTTAGCCTCTTCACCCCTATCTATTTTAATAGAAGATAGAATTTTTCTTCGAGGCATCATTTTCAAAATGAGTTTTGAAAGTTGGTATTTGTCATGAAAGACAATTTAAATACTTCTAAGCTTTTTAAGCATAATATGATCCCAGTTATTAAAAAGACAGACTTATAATTTGAGGTACCTCATTTTTTTATTACCCAAATTTCCCTTGAAGCATCTCCTTAGCAAAGTAAACATTTCATCAATAATATAAACCTACTCATCCTGACCATTTTAGAAATGCATTTAAAATTCACACACACAGTATATAAAATTCAAAAGGTCTCTTTTCCATTTCCCGTTTCCTAGCCATCAGTTTTCCTCCCCAGAGGAAATTGCTGTTAGCAATTTCAAACATGTTATTTAAAAGTAGGGAACCATAACAATATAGAAAGTGGAAAATTGGGTTTAAAAAATTATCTATAATCCTATTTTTGAGGCAGGTGGATTTGAAATTTTAGTTTCATTCATGTTCCTCTAAGATTTAAAAATGTTTTGCTCGTTAAGAGGTTGTTTATCAGGATGTTATCTGTCATTCTTGCCTGTTTGCCACATATTTGTCAAAAAAATCATTCCCTGAAATTGAAAATCTCTGAGAATGAATTTTAGCAACAATTTTAAAGATACAGAGAATTGTCGGTTGTACCAGATTTTAAAAATGATTGATAGTCATAGCAACCAAAATCTGACTTCAGCACCTAAGCCATCGATCATTTAATAACCAGTGTTGTTGCCTAAAGTCCAAAGGGATGGGATTTGTATGTGTTAAGCACAAATTTTGATTTGTTTATTAAACAACTCTTAAAGCTTTTTTTCCTTCTGTTGATGGCATTATTAGGAGTAATTGCTCATTACTTGTGGTAAGAGGTAAAAAGGAATATGGTTAGTATCTAATAAATTTAGTTCTTTGGGTGAATATGCCAGCAATGGTATACAAGAGAAGTTTATTTAAGCTGATTTTGACTTGGGTTTATATAGAACCAAGAATTAAGATATTTATAGACTTATCAAGAATTAAGATATTTAATTCTATAGCTGTTGGAAAACTTAGTTGTCATTTCTGTTCAATGGAAAGGGGTATTGGACTGAAGCAGAGTTTCCTGAAATGTTTACAGAATACTGAAAATTATATATTGCAATCTACTCTGTGTGTCAGTTTTTCAGAAGTCCATTTCAGACCACGCAATATGTACTGTTACAGTCCACATTGCTACCTTCCATTTTTTTGGGCCTTGTCCACAGATTTGTTTTTTGAAGTCACTAAGCAAAGGAACAGGGGACTTGTCTGCATCAAACCATTTTTTCCCATAAACATGACTAACATTGAAAACTCAGTAGGAGGAAACAGAGGAAATAAGAGTAACAAATGGCTTTTAGGCTAATTGCTTCATATTTTTTTGGCCCACTTTCGTAGTTTTGTTATCTTTACTCATATTTAAAGAGAAATATTAGTTTATTTAGACCTTAAAACTTTTCTAGTAACTCAATATTTAAGTGTTTTTCGGTAGATATTTATCACACTGCCATCTTAAAATAGGCAGTGGTATGTAAATCTTTTAAATTTATATTTCTGGAGTTGTATATGCCCATGATTCACAGAGTCAAACACATGTACAAGGCTTATTACAGATTAGAGTAATATTCTTCCATTCTCACTGCCTCCACCCATTTTTTCCCTCTCTTTGAAGGAACTAACTTTGAACTTTTAGCTGACTTTTAAGGTATTTATCTTTTTAAAAAACAAGTTAATTGGACATTTCCTGATATATCAGTTTGAACTATTAACTGTTGATTTTCCAGTATGGAATATGAGAATTTAGCTATCATTTATTAAACTTTTCTGTGCCACCCCCCCCAACACACACTTGATACTCCTCCTCACCTCCCCACCCACACATAATCTGAGTATCATTACCTGGAATTCATTGAGCTGCTTGAATCTGTAAATTTATATCTTTGGCCATGTTTGGGAAGGTTTTAGCCATTATTTCTCTAAATATTTGTTCCCTCCTTTCTCTCTTTTCCTTCTGAACATGACTCTGATCACATACATGTTAGGCATTTTGATAATGTCCTGAAGCATTGTTCATTTGTTTTTTTCAATCTCTTTTTTTCAGATTGTATAATTTCTAGTAATGTAGCTTCAAATTCACTGACTCTTTGTTGTCTACCTTCTGCCATTAAGTCTGTCCAGTACGTTTATTTCAGATATCGTATATTCCAATTCTAGAATTTCCATTTGGTTCTTTTTATATTTTTCTATATCTCAGGTGAGATTTCTTATCTTTTTATTGCTTATAATCATAGTTCTCTTTACCTCATTGAGCATAGTTATGATAGCTGTTTTAAAGTCCTGATAATTTTAATATCTAGGTCATCTCAGAGTTGGCATCTCTTCATTTTCTTTTGAGACTAGGCCATATTTTCTGTTTTATCGAGTCACATTGGATTTTATCCTGAGTATCGGCAGTGTTATGTTGTAGAGACTCTGGATTGTTTTATTCTTCTGAAGTGTGTTGATGTTTTGATTTTAATAGGCAGCTAACTTGGTTAGACTCACATTGTAAACTCTTACTTTGCCTGTGGTGGGTAGCAGCTTAAATCTCAGTTTCTTTCTTTTATCCTTAGCCAGAATTCTTGGTTCTGCCCCATGACTGTGTGGTTCATGATTTGGACAGAGTTTACATATAGAATTTGGGACTCCCTTTCTTTAGCTCTGTTTGTTTTTGCAGTTGTTATTGTCCTGGGCTCTGTCCTCTGGTTCTTCAGTCTGGAAAGATGGTATATTTTCTATTGAAGTGTTATCCACCCTGCAACTGCATCCCGCCCTCAGGATAAAGCCAGAAAAATGGTCAACTCACCTTATATTGGTTACCCTACCTACAAATTTTAACTCCCCTTCAAAATCTTGCTTTTGTTAAGTATTGAGCTCTTGTATTTTAACCAGGGCTTATGGTTGCTATCAATGGGAGAGTCACTAGGGTTCATCATCATCTCCATGCCTGTGACCCAATTACTGTGTCAACTACTGCCTGGAAAAGCTTTCACTTGCTATTTGATGTAATCACCATTGTTTTGCTGAGGATAGACTTTGAAGTGATAGTAGGTAAATAAATACAGGAAGAAATGTAGTAAGTTCTTTTATGTAGTCATTCACAGTGAAAATGGAGCCTATGATTTCCAACCTGTTTATATAAAATCAGATGTTTTAATTATTTGAAGTATTTTCTGGATTGTAAAGAAAGCCTAAGTTTAATAGAAGTGATACAAGGCCTAATTCTTTACTACTTATGTGACTCTTTATATTTTGATTTTATTGTACTGGCTTACACACATACTATTGTGCCTGTTCAGATTTTTCAATGTCTCAGTAGTACCATGAGACTTTTTCTTATGGTTAATAAGCATTTAGCTATAATTTTATTAAAAGAATTTATGGCATGAAACTTATGTAGAGCATATTTCTTTTATATTCTACTTTCAAAAGCAATTACCAGAAATTAGTCTTAATTTAAGTAGAGTCAGATCTAGTGAAGTCTTTATCAAGCTACTTTGGATTGCTTTAGTGACCTAATAACTGATCCACTTCTGATCTCTTGTAATTAAACATCTTTTTAATTAAAAGGTGCTTTTTTATTATCTGTAGAATTTTGATAATCTATCTTTTTAGCTAAGTACTAAATTCTATAATTAATGATAGAATTATAGTACAGTTGTAATATAATTTTTGAAATCTTTTCCCATCATACTATAATTCTTTTAAATTTTATTTTGTTAGTGTCAAGTATACAGTACATTGGTTAGACATTTATATAGTTTATAAAATGATTTCTCTATTATAATTTTTTTATTCATGTCCATCACGTTTAAGTAATTATTTCTGCTTAATGTCTATTTTCTGTAATGGACCTGAAGTTCTCTGAGGTTGGAGACTTACGCTTCTTTTGTTCTTGGCTAGAGCTTGGGGGCCTGGAACAGTGCTTGGTACACAGAGTAGGCACTCAGTATCTTTTAAGTGAATGAATTAATAAATTAATTGTGATTTCTCACCTCTAAGCTTCATAGATTTCTCAAAATCTGAATGTTCATATATTCCTGGTTAATAGATTCATTAACAACGTAGTTGGTTTAGAATTAACCATTTTTATTACATTTTTATAGATTGCTAGTCACAGTGGCTATGTGCAGATCGACTGGAAGAAAGTTGAAAAAGGTGTAAACAAAGCAAAAAGACAGATTAAGAAACGAGCAAATAAGGCAGCACCTGAAATCAACAACATAATTGAAGAAGTAAGACAATATATATTTTTGCCTCATTTTTTTTTTGATGGGTCTGGCAAGCAGAAAATGTGACTGGGGATTATCTTCTTTTTTAAAAAAATGATGCTTTTGGTCATGTCCAGAGGGTTAAAATTTGGGTTCAAGCTACCATCTAAATCTATCATTTTTGGGGGGTAGTAGTTAATGTAGTTTTCTCTCCCTTTCTCTCACCTACTTTTATCTGCATATCGCTGATAACATTATTTATCCAGAATTTCTCCTTTACTTTTACAAACGTGTATATGTATAGACAAGGTATGGTAAAACTAAAACTACCTATTTTTTTCTTGAGGTGAAAGTTTTCAAAATGTGTATATTTTATAACTATATTATAATTATAAAGTTTTATTAATGTTTTTAATGTATAGTTTGTTTTCTTCTGGTACTATGTTTAGAATTGATTTGAGTACTCCTTTTTATTTTTGTTCTATCCTTTTACTTCTCTCAATTTTTTATTTTAAAAATTTCAAACCAGTTGCAAAATTGAAAGACAAATAGAGAGTGAATACCCATATTTTCTTCATCTATTCACCAATTGTTCACATTTTGTAGCATTTGCTTTATCTCTGTGTGTGTATTTATATGTATACGTATTTGTATGTGTGTGAGATTTTCACTTTTTTTCCTAAACTATTTAAGACATCATGACTTTTCACGCTGAAATACTTAGCACATATCTCCCGAGAGTATGGATATTCTCCTATACAACTACTATTAACACTTATTAATTCCCAAATATTTAACATATAATATTTCCTAATGTACAGTCCACATTAAAAATTTTTCCAAAAAATATCATTTAAAAATTAATTTATTTTTATAGTGACATTGGTTAACGAAATCCAATAAGTTTCAGCTGTACACTTTAACAGTAAGGCATATATGTTTACATTGTGTGTTCACTTCCCATAGTTAGATTCTTTCTGTCACCACATATTGGACCCCTTTATCTCATCTACCTCTCCCCCCTTGCCCCACCCTTACTCCTGTAGTAACCACTCGTCTTAGTCCCTGTCCGTGAGTACCTGTTTCTGCTGTTGATTTGTTGCTTTGAGGTTTATATCCCACATATAAGTGAATTCATGTGATTTTCAACTTTTCTGTCCGGCTTATTTCATTAGCATGTTTATCTCTTGGTCCATCCAGGTTGTCACAAATGGCAGTATTTCATCTCTTCTTATGGCTGAGTAATATCCCATTGTGTATATGTATCACAGCTTCTTTATCCAATCATCTATCATAGGATACTTCTTTTGCTTCCATGTCCTGGCCACTGTGAATAATGCTGCTAGGAACTTCGGTGTGCAAATATCTTTTTGGATATGGGTTTGCAAGTCTTTGGGGTAAATACCCAGTAGAGGGATTGCTGGATCACATGGTAGATCAGTTCTTAGTTTTTTGAGGAATCTCCATACTGTTTTCCATAGTGGCTGTACCAACTTGCAGTCCCACCAGCAGTGGATGAGGGTTCTTTTTTATCTGCATCCTCTCCAACATTTGTTATTACTTGTCCTGTTGATTATAGCTATTCTAACAAGTGTGAGATAGTATCTCATTATGGTTTTGATTTGCATTTCCCTAATAGTTAGCGATGTTGAGCATCTTTTCAAATATTTGTTGGCCATTTGTATGTCCTCTAGGGAGAAGTGTCTGTTCAGGTCTTCTGCCCATTTTTACATTGGATCATTTGTTTTTTTTTTTTGTTGTTATTGAGCTATATGAGTTCTTTGTATATTTTGGATATGAGGCCCTTATCAGAGGCATTGCTTAAAAATATATTTTCACATTCAGATGGTTGTCTCTTTACCTTGTTGACAATTTCTTTTGCTGCTCAGCTTTTTAGTTTGATGTAGTGCCATTCATTTATTTTAGTTTTTACTTCTCTTGCTTTTGAGGTCCAATTCATAAAATTCTCTTTAAGTCCAAGGTCCCTGAGTTTAGTTCCTATGTTTTCTTTTATGCGTTGTTTTGTTTCAGGTCTTGTATTCAGGTCCTTAATCCATTTTGAGTTAATTTTAATGTGTGGTGATAGAGAACAGTCTAGTTTCATTCTTTTGCAGGTGGCTTTCCAGTTTTCCCAGCACCATTTATTGAAGAGGCTTTCCTTTCTCCATTGTATGTTTTTGTCTTTTTTGTCAAAAATAATTTGCCCATATAAATATGGGTTTACTTCTGGAGTCTTGATTCTGTTCCACTGGTCCGTTTGTCTGTTTTTCTGCTAATATCATGCTGTTTTGATTACTGTTGCTTTGTAGTATAATTTGAAGTCAGGCAGCGTGATGCCTCCAGTTTCCTTCTTTGTTCTCAGGATGGCTTTGGCAGTTTAGGGTCTTTTGTGCTTCTGTATAAATCTGATGATTTTTTTGTTCTATTTGTTTAAAAATGCCGATGAGATTTTGATAGGGATAGAATTAAATCTGTATAATGCTTTAGGTAATATGGTCATTTTAACTATGTTGATTCTTCCAACCCAAGAACATGGAATATCTTTCTGTTTCTTTTATCTTCTTAGATTTTTTTTAATAGGGTCTTAATAGTTTTCATTATATAGGTCCTTCAAATGTTTCATAAATTTATTCTGGGTATTTTATTCTTTTTTTGCTATTCAAAATGGAATTATTTTTTCTACTTTCTTTCTGACACTTCATTATTAGAGTATAGGAATGCTATGGATTTTTGAATGTTGATTTTGTATCCAGAAACTTTATTGTATTTGCTTATTGTTTCTAGTAGTGTTCTTACGGAGTCTTTAGCATTTTCTATATAGAGAATTATGTTATCTACAGATAGTGACAGTTTGACTTCTTCATTTCCTATTTGGATGCCTTTTATATCTTTCTCTTGCCTGATTGCACTTGCTAGGACCTCCAGTGTTTTATATGGAATAAGAGTGGCGATAGTGGATGGCCTTACCTTGTTCCTGATCTGAGAAGGAAGATTTTTAGTTTTTCACCATTAAGTATAATGTTGGCTGAGGGTTTGTCATAGTTGGCCTTTATTATGTTAAGGTACTTTCCTTCTATACTGATTTCGTTAAGTGTTTTGATCATCAATGGATGGTGTACCTTGTCGAAGGCTTTTTCTACATCTATTGATATGATCATATAATTCTTATTTTTTAATTTGTTTATGCGCTGTATCACATTAATTGATATGCATATGTTGAACTATCCTATGCCTCTGGAATGAAGCCCACCTGGTTGTGGTATATAATCTTTTTAATATGTTGCTATATTCAATTTGCTAGTATCTTATTTAGGATTTTTCCATATGTGTTTATGAAAGATATTGGTGTATAGTTTTTTGTGTGTGTTATCTTTACCAGGTTTTGGTATCAGAGTAATATTGACCTCATAAAATGAGTTGGGAAGTATTACCTCTTCTTCAGTTTTCACAAAATATCTTTGATACTTTTTTTCTGTAATCGAGAATTATTTATTGCATTTGATTGTCATGTTTTTGAAATCTCCTTTAATCTTGAACAATCACTTCATCTGGGTTTTTGTTTTGTTTTTCTGTCTTTTCATGATACTTTTGTGAAGCATCTAGTCAGAATATCTCATAGTTTGACTTTGTCTAATTGCTCATAATTTTATTTGGGTTAAACATTTTTATTGATGTATTTTTTTTGATTATGTACATTTTTCTTACTGGCTAAGTGGCTTTTTAGTAAATATTATTGTGCATGCTGTGGGAATTTATTGTATAATCTGTATTAATAACTTGATGAATGGACCATTTATTATGCACTATAGATTTCTTTTTATCTTTGAGATTATTAGTTGGCTATATCTTTGGGGCCTATAACAATGATTGGCACAGAGTAGGCACTCAGTATCTGTTATATATACCTATAATCTCAATAGCCAGGAAGCTTACTGAGCTTGGCTGGGGACTCTAGGCTCTTTAGTTTATAATGAACAGCCCTGGCATCTTGTTTGGTGGTTGGCATCTGCTATAGTAGGTACTTGAGAATTTTTGCTCAGTATTTATTGAATTGAGGAAAACTACTGAAAACATTCCAGATTCAATAATTAAGAGTATTTTTAAATTTTTTATTTTGTTTTTCTTACTGTAGTAAAATATACATAACAAAACTTAATATTTTAACTATTTTTAAATGCACAATTCATTCACAAGTAGTACATTCACACTTTCATGCAACCATCAGTACCATTCTTTTTCAGAGCTTTTTCATCATCCCAAACAGAAACTCCAACCATTAAGTAGTAACTGCCACAATTAACCCCCTCTCACCAACCCTTGGTAACCTGTCTTCTATTTACTGTCTTAGTGGCTTTGACTATTCATGTAAGTGGAATCATAAAACATTTGTCTTTTTTTGTCTTATTTCACTTAGGATAATGTTTATGAAGTTCTCTCATTTTGTACCATAATTAAGAGTATTTTTGTTTAAACTTAACTTTATGTTTCAGGCAACAGAATTTGTCAAACAGAACATTGTGATATCCAGTGGATTTGTGGGAGGCTTTTTGTTAGGCCTTGCATCTTAAGGATATGAATATTCTACCACAGTAGAGTCATCTGTAAGAAGAAAGGTGGTGGCGGCAAAGTGGACTCTCAACATTACACGCTACCAGACTCTCCAGGGCGATGAGAAACAACTAGCTGAGCAATATCAAACTCACAGTTTAGTTTCTTGCCATCTTAAGTTTGGCAAACTAGTATCTGCTGTAAAACAACCTATATGGTATGTGTACAATAGTATTCCTGAGCAAAATATAGCTTTCATTTATTTAAATCAGATGTTCTTCATAGTGTTTTATAGTATAGTGCTGATAATTAAAAGTTTGTATTACAGCTTGTTTAGGACTGACTTGTTTTTAAAGATATGTTTACAATCAACTGAAGAGCTGTAATGCCATTTTGTGGAAGGATTTAGAAATAATAGAATTATTAAAGATATTAAAGAGATTTAATACCAATTTTTAGGTTGTTTTTTTTTCCTGCAATTTGTACTTTGCTTATATAACTGTAGTAAACAGTTTTAAGGAAGGCCCTTCTAAGGAACTATTACATGTTTAAAGCTCTTTTTCTTTTTTTGATGTCTGTAGTTGTATATCATATATTTGTATATGAGCTTTTAATTTTTTATTGATTTATTGTGGCAGCCTGAGCAGAACTAATTATTTTGAGGATACACATAGTTGGGTCACTGATTCATTTTACTAACTTTGAGTGAGCCTCTCTTCCTATTTCTAAAAATTCTAATTATTATTTTATCCTCTTTTTCACAATGAGGTAAAAATCGCCTTAAAATACTTAGTAGTATAGTATGAATTTACTGCCTGAAAAACAGTGATTTTTCTATATAATCATGAAATTGTAGCTTAAAGAGAATTATCTTCTTGATCTAGTCTGAGATGTAAGTTCTAAGGCTTTCACATTTTTGGTAGCAATATGTTGATTGAATACTAGGCCATTTGACTTGATTCTCAGGGCCTCCATCACACTCCCTCCAAGGCTCCTTTGCCCAGAAAAGCTTTCTGTATTGTTTGTTTTGTCCATAGAGTTCTAGGTTGGAAAACTAGGAAAAACATCAGAACAACATGTGTTGGAGTCTTCAGACTGGAAAGACTTTACAGATATTCTTCATATTGTCTCCTTTTGATAGGAAGTCCCCTTAGTATATTTTGTGTATTGTCAAAATAAGACATTTGATACTTTCAATATTGGTTATAATCTGTGTGCTTTCCTTATCATAAGACTCCTTAAAATTGAATGTGGGATTGATCTTCATTTTTTTTTCTTTACTCTCATTAGTGCCTCAGTTATAATGCTAAATAAAACAGACTTTCTTAATATGAAATAATTTTGCTTACATACTTGTGTTTTCTTCTTTGAGCTTTTCTCTACTGCCTTGCCAAGCTATTCATTGCTGTGGAGTTAAAAGGGAAAAATATTCTACATTAGGTAGAACCTTAGCCATGCTTCTCTGTGCCATATTTGCATGATGCTTTCATCTGATACAGTGGGGCAGGTTACTGTGGGGAGCTCTGATAGTTAGCCCAATTCATTTTGGAAATATTTACAGTGTCCTGTGCATGATACACTGGGAAAGTGTGTGTGTGTGTCGGGGGGAGCACAGAAATATCTGCCTTCAAATAGAGACTAAAATATTCTATATGAAAAGTTACATAATAATATAAGAGAACCTGGCAAATGAGTCATAGGAATAACTACTTTCAGAGTCCAAACACGAATGAAAATTTAAAATTATAGCACTTTATTTTTGCCTGTACATTTCCAAATATCTGTTGATTCATTTGAAAATATTTGTATAAAATGCAAAATACTCTGTTAGAATGCCTTGTTCTGCCTCATGTCTGCACCATTTCTCCAATAGGTTGTATACTATTTGAAGCAGCTAGTTTTATGTTAGTTTCTAACTTGTGACACATGCTGTGTAATGCTTTACTCATGGTAGGTATTCAGTTAATATGAATGAGTGGAGGCACTTGTGATAAGCCTATCATTGTGCTAAAGTTGATTGTCAACCTGTAGGAAACCTCTGTGTAGCAGTCCAGTGAATCAGGCTCCATCAGAAAAGACTTGGTGTGTGTAGGCCTTGGTTGGAATGAAAAGACTGCAAGATGTATTAAAACTTGGGTATATAGAGTATAGGTATTTTGTAGTCTAGGCTTTGGAAGATATATAAGGACATTTTGACTGATTTTTAATTTTTGTTCTTATAGCCCTCCAATCCCCTTCACAAGAAAAGGTGATTTTTAATATGTAATATGAATGAAATATATTTAATGTAGAAAAATACATCAGCATAAAGAATATATACAATGTTTATGATATGATGTTATTTAGAGATAATTATGGTCCATATTTTGGTACATGGCCTTTGGGGTTTTTTCTGCCTGTGTATGAACACACATACTGTGTGTACTTTGTATAAAAAATGGAGTCATAGTTTATGTACTATTTTATAAGTAGCTATTTTCAGTTACATTTTAGGAATATCTTTTTATAATAGTAGGTACATTTTGGATCACAGAAAGAACATAAATGCCCACCCTCATCCCCTTTTATGAGAAAACCATTATTAATCGTTCTTTTAATATATATTTTAATATAGCTATATTCACATTTTTATTGCATATTGAATGTCAACTCAGAAAGGTAAGGAATTTTGTGCACATCCACTCTTCCCTGCCCTTTTTAAAAATAATTATTTATTTTTCCCTACCCTTTGTTGTAATAATTTGTAGGTTTTCTAGTAAAATCTTTATTACTTTAAATATTATACTTTTCTGTCCTTATTTACCAACTTTAGATAATATATGCTAGCTCCCTGTAACTAAAGATGAGAAAATAAGCATACCTTTTCCCTGGCTACCCTCTGGCCTTCTGATTTTTGTTAAATTACTATTACTTTTAATGGTACATTTAAATGATAGAATTCTATGCAATTATTAAGAGGAATGTAGAGCTATATAAATTGATCTTGAGAGATTTACATTTTAGTGATAAAATCAGGTAACAAACAGTGTGATCTCATTATTTTGAAAAACTACATAGATGAGTATAAATATGCACGTGGATGTTCATAGAGGCTATCTGAGAGTATGATATATAAGATTTTTCCTGTATTTTCAACATTTTTATGTCATCTAAAGTCTTCATAGGGAGTACCTGTTAATTTGTAGTTAGCAAAAGTTATTTTTTTAGAATGAGGAATAGGAATTTAAAATTAATAGATAATTGCTATTTGGAGGGCCTTTTTCTTTTTTAACTTTTCTCCTTCATTCACTGAATTTGTTGTACATAGTTCAAGAAGTTGAATAGTATTTTACTACAGAAAGCTTCTAATAAAAGGAGCACTTCTCTGCTCTACCTTTCTCTAACTTAGTGGCTTTTTCCCCAGAGGAGTGTCAGCTATATTGGTTGTTTCTCTTGGTGTTTACTCCACCTACAAAGACTTTCTATTAGGGTAAATGACTTGACTTCCTTTATGGTAGATAAGGATTTAGCATATCTTTTTGCATCCTTGTAACAATTTATTAAATTCTTATAAAATTTTATACATTACTATGACAAATATTTACTATTGAATAAGAACACAACACAACTTTTATAGATCCCTTTATGTGGGTTCAGCTGGAATCTAGCTTTAGCCTGATTCTGCGAATAACTCTGGAGCATGAAAGGTGCTGTGCCTGGTAGAATAATAGCTCCCCAAAGATGTTCACATCATAATTCCCTGAACCTGTGAGTACATTAGATTATATGGCAAAAGGAAAATAAAGGTTGCAGATGGAATTAAAAGTTGCTAATCAACCAATCTCAAAGAGATTATTCTCAAATATCCTAGTGGGCCCAATGTAATTACAAGAGCCCTTTAAAGAGGAAGAGGGAGGCAAAAGAGAAAGAGCTGCGATTGTGGAAGAATGATCAGACAGAGGCTGTGTTTTGGCTTTGAAGATGGAGGAAGGGGGCCATGAGCCAAGGAATGCTAGCAGCCTCTTGAAGCTGGAAAAGGTAAGAAAACAGACTCCTGTTACGTCCAGAAAGGATCACAGACCTGCCAACTACTTGATTTTAGCCCAGTGAGACCCATGTTGGACTTCTTACCTCCACACACCTGTAAGAATAAATTTGTGTTGTCTTAAACCAGTATACTTGTGATAATTTGTTACAGCAGCAATAAAAAACTAATCCTGGCACCACTGAGTTGTCCCTCCTTGTGGCAAGGGAGCTGGCTTTTTGTCTCTCTGTATGAAATGCTAGCTATAGTCTGCCCCTAGGGGTTGGGGTGGATAACCTCCCAGCTAGGAGGGCACCACGCTACTTAGAGTAATTATCATGAGAATGGTGCAACTGTCAGCCATCAGCAACTAACACTACAACTAAGCAGTGGGTATATTGGCTTAGTAGGATTCTCAGTGGAACATTAGTCTCCACTACAGTAAATCTAAGCCAGCACTACATGTGTAAAACAATAGTTATGCACTATTGGGGGTGGAAGAGCAATAAATATAGTAGAACTGAAATATTTGGATTTATAACAATCTTTGTATTTTTTCAAAACATATTAACCACATATAAGTTGAGTGCATGTTAAAATTTAAGAGCAATCCCTAAATAAGCTATTGGTTGTGAGCAGATATATTTCAAACATACAAATAATGCAAAATCTAAATGAAGGGAGGAAAAGAAGCACAGAGAAAGCAGAGTAAATAGGAAGCATAACATACGATGGTAAAAATAAATCCAAAAAGTACTCACCTCAAAAGGTGAAGTGAACAGAATTCATGATTCAATTTTATATCAACATCATTCTATTTAGAATGAAGTAGTGGGATTAGAGCCACAGAAAAGAGAATGTTTATAAAACATCACCGTTCAGTGAAGGATTCTCCAAGCCTCAAGGTGTAATAAAGCCTCTTAATTTTCTTTCTAATCTTCCTGCCCCTACCCCCAAGCCGGGACACTCAGTATCTACTGTTTTGTTTTTTTTTTAATATATATATCGTATTCTTTCTTGGATTACTTACATTTTTGGTTGAACTATTTTTCCTGAGTAATTCTTGTAGGTGTGGGAGGTAAACTTGCGGAGTTCTTGTATGCTTAAAATATCTTTTGTTCTCATACAATTCAGTATTGACAATATTTTTCCCTTAGAATATTGAAGACGGTGCTCCATTGTATTCTTTTAGATAGAATGTATGTATGTACATAGAAGTTACATATAGCTAATATTTAAAATCCAAGTTTAGTGGGTGGGTCTCAATTCTCCCTAGATTGTGAAATTGAGAGCCCCCAAATAAGTGCTCAGTAAAGTATGATAGGAAAGAATTCAGAATGATGGAAATGAAACAAAATATTTTTATTATATTCAGCATTCTTTAGGTTCTTAAGATTCCTGTTCTTGCCTTAAGCAAATTATACTTTTTAAATTATACTTTTTATTTTTTAGAACAATTTTAGGTTTATGGAGAAATTCAGCAGATAGTATAGAGAGTTCTCATATCTCTCCCAGACTTACACACAGTTTCCTCTATTTTTAACATCTTACATTAGTTTGGTACATTTGTTATTGTTAATGAACCAATACTGATATATTATTATTAACTAAAGTCTATACTTTATTCAGATTTTTTTATCCAGGATCCCATCCAGGATATCATGTGACAGTTGTCATGTCCTCTTAGGCCCCTCTTGGTGTACAGCTTCTCAGACTTGTTTTGTATTTGATGACGTTAACAGTTTTGAGGAAGGCCGGTCAGGTATATTATAGAAATCCCCTATGTTGGAATTTTATGATGTGTTTTTATGATTAGACTAGAGGTATGGGCTTTGAGGAAGAAGATCACAGAGGTAAAGGGCCATTTTTATCACATTACATCATGTCAAGGGTATATAATATTAACATGACTTACCACTGTTGGTGTTGATGTTGAGCCTGATCACCTGGATAAGCTAGTGTTTGTCAGGTTTCTCTACTGTAGAGTTAATCTTTCCACGTTCTATTACTGGACTTTTGGAAGGAAGTTAGCATGTATAGCCCATGCTTAAGGAGAGAGAAATTATGCTACCCCTCCTTTAATATGGAGTATCTACATAAATTATTTGGAATTCTGCACAAGATATATGTGTTTTCTCCCCTATTAATAATTTATTTAATCATATCAATAAGGACCTAAGGAGATTTATGCTTTGAGCTGTAATCCAATACTACTTTATTTTTGCTCTAATTTTTCCAACTTTGTCCATTGGGAGCACTTTCTGTTGGCCCCTGTGTCCTTTCAACATAGCCCCCAGCATTGTGTTTAGCAAATTGTATTTTAATAATAATTTTGATTATTTATTCTCTGACATAGTATCTATCCTCTGCTTCTGGAACGCTGATTAGTTAGATGTTGGAGCGCCTAGGCTTTTTCCTGTATTAAGAGAGGAGGCATCCGAAAAATGCATAGGAAAGGACTTGCAGAAATGACCTACTCATTCTGCTGTAGATTAACCACACCCTATAGATCTTTAAATGGCCTTCTGGAAACTCTTGCCACACCTAAGGATTTGTAAATAGATAGGACTGGTGGTTCGGGATTTCCTTCTCCTTTGCAGCCCCCACCTAAAACTCCCCCTCCCATCCTGAGTCAGGAAGTGCATATAGACCCTCAGACAGGAATCATATGCCCCTTGCATGGAACAGTACTGGGGTGTATAAGCTGTAAGAAGTCTAACCAGAACGTGCTTGTGCCTTTTACCTCATGCGCCGCCTGCATAATAAACTCTCCTTCTTCTAACAGTAGTCTGAGTGTTCAAATGTTCTCCATCGGGTGTTGCTTCCTACAACAGTACAACTTTTTAATATTTTCCATGTTTTCTTTTTGCTTTGCATTCTAGAATAGTCCTTGGTTCTAGCCCATCAATTTGGCCTTTTAGGCTGTAGTGTTTTTTTTTTTTTTTAAACCATTTAGCCTGTTAAAATATTTAGGTCAATAATTATATTTATTCATTTTCTAAGAACTCTTTTTGTATCTCTGGGGTTTTTTTTTAATTGCAGTGTGTATTTTACTTATTGTGTTTTACTGTTCTTTGTGGGATTGGTTTTTCTCAAAGATCTGGCAGCTCTTGGCTTTCAGTTTATATTTATGAATAAAAGGATTGCTTTGGTTAATATAGATAGCTGGAGTGAATTTTCTTTGCAGTCCTGCAGGTCTGCTTTCCTGACAGATGGCTTCTTTGAAGAAGAGGACTGGGCACAGTTTCACTGTGAGAGGTAGCAGCAGGAGACTTTCCCTGTAGATAGGTGGGGGTCAGGGAGTAGTAGGCAAGTGCACCTGGATGGGAGACTTAGTGGAAAGCTAAAGGGATTGAACCCATTTTCTATTTTCTATTACCTGTCCCTGCAAGAGTACCACTTCTGCTTTCTCAGATCTTTATACCCTCATTAGGGCCAGTTTCTTCAAAGAACATTCTTGGACTTTTCTTGCCAGCAGGTCTGTTCAGGTGAGAGGGAAAAAAGGGCCATTTAATGTTTTAAGCAGCCACTAATGATGGCCTAGATCCATGATTTCATTTGGAGTTACAAGATAGTGATGTTCTAAATTAATTATTTGTTCTTGAGCAAATAATTTTAAAAACGTGAATTCTTTTAGGACAAAGAACAATTTCCTCATCAACTATTTGGTTACTTTTTAGATACAGTTATAAGAAAGACAGGATATGAAAATCTGGATGAAATGGATAAAGTTTTCAAGAAGCACAATTCACTAAAATTTGCTCAAGAAGGTATGGAGACTCTAAATAAAAGCTGAAGATTCTTATAAATATTAAGTCAAATCCACAATTTAAAACATCTCATAATGAGAACTCCTGACCCAGATGGCTTCAATGGTGAATTTTTTCAGACATTTAAAGAAATACCGTCTCACTCAAACTTTTCCAAAGAACAGAAACAGCAAAAACACTTCCAAACTTATTTTATGAGGTTGTCATAACTTTAACACCAAAACCTAACAAGGATATTACAAGAGGAAAAATTAAAGTCTAATACTTCCCATGAACATAGACTCCACAATTCTAGAAAAAGTGTTACGAATCAGATCTAGCAATATGTAGAACTGGACAATATGTCATGACCAACTGGCTTTTATTTCAGAAACGCAAGATAGATTTAACATTTGAAAATAAGTCAATGTATTTCACTTCAGTAAAATAAAGGGAAAAATTACATGGTCATTTCATCGGGAGCAGAAAAAGCATTTAATGAAACTAGACAATTATCATAAAAATAAAGACTCAATAAACTACAAAGGGAACTTCCTCAGTGTAATAAAAGATATCTATAAAAAGTCTACATCATACTTAATGGTGAAATATTGAGTTCCGGAATGAAACCAGGAAGTGGATTTTAACCACTTCTTAATCAACTTTATACAGGAGGCTCCAGCCAGTGTGTTGTCAAACTTTTAGATTTTGCTAGTCTGATAGAGGAGAAAGAGTTTCCTTGTGGAACTTTATTTGCATCTTATATTACTACCCAAGTTGAGCATCTTTTCAATATGTTTAAGGACCATTTGTAATTTTTTTTTTGATGTGTGTACATTTCTCTTATTTCTATGGGAGCAGATAGCGTTTTCTCTAGTTTTAAACAGAGACTTAAAGGAAATTAAACCTTTTTCCATGATATAAGTTGCAAATACCTTTTCTTAATTACCATTTGTTTTTTTCCTCAGTTAATGGCATACAGATTTTTTTTTTACATTTTATGTGATCAAATTTAGCAATATTTTCTTGATTCTGGATTTTGAGTCCTAATAAGGAATTTTTTTTATACTTCTGAAAGTATAGAAAAATTCGTATATGATCTAGACATGTATGATTTAAGTTTTTACTTTTAAATCTCTTCTATTTAGATTTTATCAGATCCTATCTATCTTTTCCTATATAGAACAAGTTACCTCAGTATCATTTATTAAAGGTCCGTCTTTCTTCAACTATATTGAGATGCCACCTTTATCATGTCAAATTAACATATGTAGGTTTGTTCATTTTTGGATATTCTGCTCATGTGCCAATGGAGACCATAGTATTTTTTAAAAATAAGCTTTACTTTTTTTCTGATGGAAATATAGGAAAATGCTTTATTATTTCAGTAGAATGGGTCTCTCAAATGACAACAGAATGTATGAACCATAAAGTAAAAAATGATAAATTTAACTACATCAATATTCAAGAGTTTGGTGTCACAAAGTACATTACTGAAAAGATTTTAATAAAAAGACATTTGACACATATGTAATTTACAAATATTCTAAACTAGATAAAGAACTACAAATCAAATGTAAAAGACAAGATGCAACTTGTTAAATAGGAACCTGGTCAAAGTAAAAACATGAATACACAGAAGATGTATTCTGATGGAAAAGAAACAGGAAAAGATAATTGACCTCACCAGTAACCATGGAAATGCAAGTTAAAACAATTATTTGTGTCATATTTTTACCCAGGCAATTTTTAAAAAATTGAAAGTCTGAAAATAATAAGAATTGATGAAGATGAATGTGTTAATGGGAGAGAAGGGTAGAATTAGATTTCTTAACACTGATGGTAAGGATGAAAATTAGTGCAAGTATTTTAAGATCGAAGCTGAATTATATGACCCAGCAATTCTACTTCTAAGTATATTCTCCAGTTAACCTATGGTAAAGACTACAAGGTAACATCTATAAAACTGTTTTGTGCAGCATTTTTTTTTTACAAAAAAAATTGAAAAGACTATAGAGTGCATTCCCACATACCCCACACCCAGTTTCCTCTATTACTAACATCCTATATTAGTATGGTACATTTGTTAGAATTAATGAACCATTACTGATATGTTATTAAGTAAAGCTCATACTTCATTTAGACCTCTTTAGTTTTTACCTTTTTTTAATGCCAGGATCCTATCCAGGATCACACATTGAATTTAGTCATCATGTCTCCTTAGACTCTTCATGGTGTGACAGTTTCTCAGACTTTCCTTGTTTTTGATGAGCTTGACAGTTTTGAAGGGTACTAGTCAGCTCTGTTGTAGAATGCCCCTCTATTGGGGCATTTATCTATTTTGTTTATGATTAGTCTAGGGTTATGAACTTTTCAGAGAAAGACCACAGAGGTGAGGTGCCATTTTTATTACCTCATATTGAGGGCATATATTATTAACATGACCTATCATTGTTGATGTTGACCTTGATTACGTGGCTGAGCTAGCGTTTGTCAGATCTATTCACTGTTGTTACTCTCCCCCTTGCTTTCCGTATTTGTCCTCTTTGGAAGGGAGTCACTATGCACAGCCCACACTTAAGGAGTGGGAAGTTAGGCTCTACTTCCTCAAGGGAGGAGTATTTACATACATTAAATGGAATAATGCACAGAAATTTGTTTCATCCCATTTATTAATTTTTCAATCACTATGTCAGTACGGATTTGTAGATCTTTACTACTTTAGGTTATCTAATATTTTAATATTTATAGGACTAGCCACCATCGTTGTTAACCTTTTCCAGTGTTTCTCGATTATTCTTGTTTGTTCTTCCTAAAGTACTTCATAATCAACTCTAGGAAACAAAAAATCTGATATTTTTATTGGGAGCATCAATTGTATATAATACCTTCGAATTAATTGACATCCTTTAGGATGTTAGGACTACCTCTTTCCAAATATGATGTCTTTCCATTGTTTCAATTCTACTTTTAGTCTTTTAGAAGAGTTTCATCATTTTTCTTCTGTAAGTTTTGAACTTTTCTTGTTATGCCTAGCATTATTATTTATTCTTTTTTAAAAGTATAATTTCTGTCATATCAATGCAATTTGGGTCTTATGAGATGGAGTGTTGAAGAGTGCATTAGTCTTTTCCACTGGACCAGAAGTCCTGATCCATTTTTTTCTTTGCCCTTTTTTTTAAATTGATATTTTTATTGTGGTATAATATACATGACATTGTAGTTATCATTTTTATCATTTGCAAATTATGATTCAGAGGCATTAACTACACCCACAATGTTGTATACCCATCACCCCTCTCTATACCCAACACTTTTTTATCATCCCCAACATAAACTCTATATTCATTAAATAATAACTTCCCCTTCCCTTTCCCCCCCTTCCTCAACTCCTAGTAATCTCTGTCCTGCTTTGTCTCTACGAATTTCTTATTCTACATACATCATATAAGTGATATCATACAATATTTGTCCTGTTTCTTGCTTATTTCATTAAGCAAAAAGTTTTCAAGGTCCATTCATGTTATATAGCATATATCAAAATTTCATTTCTTTTTATGGCTGAATAGTATTCCTTGGTCCATTTTTATCATAAAATATATTTTTTATTATTATTTTACTTGGTGAAAAATAATGGTGGTTTTATCCAAATTTATTTTTATTTTTATTTATTTTTTCTTTGTTTTTCTTTTTTTTTTTAACCCAAATTCTTACCTGAACTTTTCTCTTTTTTGAGAATGTCATCTAACATTGTTGATTCTCAGTAAATATTGAGTGGGTCAATGTTTTGGTGTAGTTAAAAAATTATTACAACGTAAAACAAGTGAAAAGTTAAGGATGAGGAAGCATCCAAGAAAAGGAGCTTTCTAGAATTAGGAATTTTCTAGCATGTATAATGTATCAGATCATTTGGAAGCAAAACAATGTCCTTTCTGTTTCTTTTGACTGTTAAGCTCAAGGAACCTTACTATGTTTTTTGTAAGGGAAACGAGTATAGGAAAATGAAGTCTACTACTGGTCACAATCCATGAAAATCGTCACACTATAAAACAAAAGGTAGTTGTAAATATAAAGTACTATCTAAAAAATAGAACAAGAAAAAATGATTTAGCAATGTTAAGGCCTGTTATGGAGTGATATTGGTGCCTTGGTTTAATTTATCCTCAAGAATGCTTTTGGTTTGTTTAGCAAATATCTAAATATATTTTTTTAAAAAAGGGAGAGAGATGAGCTACCTCTTCTTAAATGTACTGGTTTTGGGTCATGGCAGGGGGTGTTATTGAAGGATGGTTTTGTGTCATGGGCAAGCAGCAGGTATGCTAAGATTAGGGGAATTAATAAGCACTACAAAATGTCACTAAGTAGCATGAAATATGTGCAAACCATTTTGGAGTTTCCTTTGTCCTTCACTGTAGGTGATTTCGCATTGTGCTTACTGGTAATATTTTGTTTTTGAAGGGAAAGTTATGAGAGTGGGAATGTGCTGTTTGGGACCTAGTGAACTCCCATAAAGCTGCTTTTAGATGACTGGATCCACTGTTTTAAATTTGCTCTATATGCCAAGATATTGATTAGGCTGCCAGCTTTCAGCATCTCTAAGAATTCTAACTAAAAACTATTGTTTGCAAAAGGAATTAGATACTTTAAAAGTATGTCCTATAAAAAATATAAACTTTTTTTTCCTTATAGAAATAATGCATGTTCCGCCTTATCCACAAGGAATACGTTCTAAGACCCTCAATAGATACTTGAAACTACAGATAGTACCGAACTCTACCTGTATATATTATGTTTTTTTTTCTGTATGTACATACTTTTTCACTTAAAGGAAGTGCTTTATGGCTTCTCTTTGGAATGTCCGAATTGTCAGCATTACTACTCTTGTGTTTTGGGGCCATTAAGTAAAATTAGGGTTAGTTGAATACAAGTACTGCAATACCATGCAGTTGATCTGATAACAGAGATGGCTATTAAGTGACTAATGGGCAGGGAGTGTATACAGCATAGAGATGCTGGACAAAGGAATGATTTATATCTTGGGTGGGACAGAGCAGGAGGGCACCAAATTTCATTATGCTACTTATAACAGTGTGCAATTTAAAATGTGTATTGTTTACTTCTGGAATTTTCCAGTTAATATTTTCAGAATATGGTTGACCATGGATAACTGAAACTATGGAAAGCAAAACAATGGATAAAGAGGAATTACTGTAATTGTAAATTTAGAAATGGAGAAAAGTATAATGAAAACAAATCCATATTATTTCTCAGAAATAAGATAATCACTATTAAATTGTCTTGACATATGTATAAGATTATTTCTTACAGCATTGTTTATAACACCAGAAGCTTGGAAACAACCCTAGTGTCTATTAATCAGTGACCAATTAAATAAATTTGATATATTCACACAGTGGAATACTATTTAGCTATGAAAATGCTTTATGTATTGAAATAAAAAATCAGCAGGCTTCATTATTAAATCTGAAAAGCAAGGAAAGAGCAGTGAATACAACCTTTTCTGAAAAGAGTAGAGATATAAAATATATTGTTTTGGATGTATTAGGAAAAGGAAAAGATAGATTGGAAGTAAGTAAATGTGGTCGTATGGGTGGAGGAGAAAATGAAGTTAAAGATTTTACATTGGGAGTGAGACTTCTCAATATCCACACTTTTATTTTGATTTTTGAATCATGTGAATATATAACCTGTTTTTAAAAAGTTAAACCCAGCTCAGTTGTTGGGCTCCTCAGCAGTAGTTGTCCCTTCGGCCCCTTTATGTCTTAATTTCCAGGACTTAAATTCCCTGCCATGTCCTCTGAAGAAGGGAAGCTCTTCGTTGGAGGGCTCAACTTCAACACTGATGAGCAGGCTCTGGAAGATCACTTCAGCAGCTTTGGGCCTATTTCTGAGATGGTCGTTGTCAAGGGCTGGGAGACTCAGCAATCCTGGGGTTTTGGCTTCATCACCTTCACCAATTCAGAACATGCCTCA
Organism: Cynopterus sphinx; assembly: GCA_030015415.1. NCBI lineage: Eukaryota > Metazoa > Chordata > Mammalia > Chiroptera > Pteropodidae > Cynopterus > Cynopterus sphinx. Next base: position 29,465,297 of record CM057388.1, on the reverse strand, counting down.
GATGCCATGAGAGCCGTAAATAGAGAGTTTCTGGATATCGCCAGATCAATGTGGATCATGCGGGCAAATCGGCCTGGGAAACTAGAAGGGGGTGCCTTTGGGGGGACCCATGGGCATGGCCGCAGCTGCTCTAGAGGTGGTGGGGACCAGAAATATGGGAGTGGCAGGTATGACAGTTGACCTGGAGGATATGGGTATGAATTTGGAAAGTCCAGAGACTATGGCTACAGAAGCCAGGCTGGTTATGACCACTACTCAGGAGGAAATTACAGAGACAGTTATGGCAATTGAGATGAGGCATGTACACCTAATACATGCAAGGATATAAAACTTCTGATTCAAGATCGTCCTTTCAAATGGCTATATTTATAAAGATTTTTGGCGCTGCACTGAAACATCTGTTTCAGGATATCGACTACTATTTTTGAATTGTACTCCCAAGGTAGCTTGTTAAAGAAAGACCTTTTAGAAAGCTCCATGTGTTTTTAATTTTTTTTTCTCCCATTTAAAGACAAATTCTGGGAGGTTTTATAAATTCTGGGTATTTTTCCTTTTACCATTTTTTTTTAGTTTGGGCTATTAGGATTGATTCTGCCCCCACCTCCTTCCCCCCTCCCCACAAAAAAAATGTTTAGCCAGACTGATCTTTTTCAAGAAATAATGTGTATCTAGGAGGCATTTTATTTTATTTTAGGTGAGGCAACTCTTGGTTGACCTCACAGATTGCAAGGACCTTGTCCGCTTATAATCCCTTATTTTTTCATTTTTTACACCTACAGCACCTGGTCTTCCTAGGTAGTTTCCCATCCAAGTACTAACCAGGCCCAGCCCTGCTTAGCTTCCAAGATCAGACAAGATCAGGCTTGTTTAGGATGACATAGCTATAGACTTCTAGGAGGCATTTTAAAAACCCATACACAATGTCATGGTTAGGAAGCAATTTCCAAATGTAACTACAAGAATCAAGATGATTATTTAGAGATTTTTTTTTTTGCTGACGATCACTATGATGATAATATTGAAGTTTCTTAAAAATATTTGCGAATGTCATTTTTTTTTAATACTGGAAGAAAAAATAGTCTCGTGTCTCATATAGCATTTAGGATGTTCTTCATGGAACTGATTAAAAAGATGAAACCTGTTAACGAAACAATTAATTTAAAAATAAATTAATTAACAATAAATAGTGAATTAAAAAGATTAATTAATTTAAACAAACAAACAAACAAATAAATAAAAATTAAGCCCATGAATGTTGTGGAGCTAAAATATAGCCTCACATTTGCTGTTCATATTGAGGAAAGGAACACAATTCTTCATCAGAAGTATAATAATTGATTACAGCTAACATTGGAAATTTTAAAGTATTCATCTTTTTGAATGAATGCCTTCATTTTTAACAAAGACTGGTGATAGGGTTCAGGGCACGTTACCCCAAAATATGGCATTTTGGCATGTTGCATATTTTAAGCTGAAGGAGTTTGAAACAGCAGAAGCAGGAAGGTTACTGTGACCTTTACCCTACCCTTCTCTCCTGAAACAAGTCATAAAATCCTCTGGTGAGAAGTGCCCTTTCTATTACCAGGGGGAAGCAGCATTCTTACCTCTGAAGATAATCCAAATGAATGGGCCTTGGTTGGTTTCCTCCAGTTTACTACACTTACCTCCATACCCCCTTGATCCTCAAACCCAGAATAAAAATACTCGGGTCTGTTTCTTTGGATCTTTATTTCCTTGTGAAGGTTCTTTCTCATGTAAAACTTATATTAAATAAATTTGCATGCTTTTCTCCTGTTAATCTGTCTTTCAGACCAAGCCAGAGACCTTAAGAGGGTTGAGGAAAACATTTTCCTTCTCTACAATGGAGAGTTTCTGGTTTATGATATCTGAGAAACAGATTGTTACCTGTTCATTTTTAGGTTGAGAGGAATATAGGTAAAATTTGTTTTCTGTAAAGTAATAGTCAATTAGGAGTTTAGATGAAAATGTGATAGACTTTTTGGTAATAGATTCTTTTTTAAAAGAGAAACTATTGTAGTAAAGTCAGGGTTTAGCTGCCTACTGGTAGTAATTTAATTTGTAATCTCTCACCACTAGTCAGGGATGTTTGAGAACATATTATGTGAGAATATTATGTAAATATTCAGTAAAATCTCAGGAAAGTGGCCCATGAAGAGCAAGTTTTCTGGAGAGTCAAAAGAGTTAGGAAAATCAAGGTGCTTAAAACTGTAGAAACTGAATTTGTATAGCTAGAGATGCATATCAAATCACAACAACAACATCAAAAACCGTGTCAATTTTGGTTATTTATTGACTGAGAAGAAGTCGCAAAATAATTGGTGAAAGTGCTTTTAATTTGGGAATGAATTGACCCAACCTGGAGGACAGTGGAGGAGAATGGGGGTAACTAAGTCCCGAAGAACTGCAAGAGAAGGGTAGCTGCAGGAGTAGAAATGAAAGGAAACTACAAATATCCAGATAAAGCTGCAAATCTGCTGTTTATATGAGTCAGTTTATAAAATGAAAATTGGTGTTTTGGATGAAGTACTAAAAGAACTGCAAGATCCTAAATCGATAAAAATTCTGTCTTCAGCATTCTGGGTTTAACAAAGGAGAAAGCAGATTGGGAGATTTTTTCAAAAGCTGGGAAGTGGTAACTGACCTCTAAAATCTCTTATAATTCTAAAACTGACTGTAGAGTTACTTCTTAGACCATATACTCATAGTAAAATGGAGTGTCACTTCTGTTGCATTAGTGAGAAATTATATCATGAAAACTGATTAGCTGTATGGGATTGAACAATTTCTACATATTGGAGTAAAGCAGTGTTTCTCAAAACGTGGATCCTTGCTTCAACAGAATGCTTTTCAGATGAATCACTGTGTGTATTAGTAGTTTAGTAGTTGTTGCCAAGTAGTAGTCCATTGTATGAACATACCTACAGTTTATCTATTTACCTATTGATAGGTACGGAATATTTCTGGCTTTTATGTTAAAGCTGCTATGGATGTTTGTGCACAGTTCCTTATGTAGATATATTTTCATTTATCTTAGGTAAACATCTAGCAGTGAAATATCTGGGTTGTATGGTAAGTTAAGTTTAATTCAGTAAGAAACAGTTTTCTGAAGTGGCTGTACCATCTTGCATTCCTACCAGCAATGCACGAGCATTCCAGTTGTGCCGCATCCTTGCTAACACCTCAAATTATCAGGTGTTTGAATTTTAGACATTCTAGTGAGGGTATAGTAGTATCTTACTGTGGTTTTAATTTGTGTTTCTCTGATGACTTATTATTTTGAGCATCTTTCATATCATGCCTGCTTTTTAAAAATTTGTAAAATACTAAGCTCGAAGACCCTAGCCCAGCGGTCCCCAACCCTTTTGGCACCAGGGACTGGTGCTCCTATGAGAATCTAATACCTGATGATCTGAGGTGGAGCTGAGGTGGAGCTGCTGCAAATACAGATGAAGTTTTGCTCACTTGCCTGCTGCTCACCTGCTTTGTGGCTTGGTTCCTAACAGGCCATGGACCAGTACTGGTCTATGGCCCAGAGGTTGGGTACTCCTTCTCTAGCCTGTACTTGTGTAGTCATATGATTCTAAAAGTCTTAGGATGAAAACAGCACAGCCATTTCACATTGGTATAAATCTCTACAAGTCCCAGTGCTCTTCGGGTCAGTACTATATACAGTTCTCAACATGGTACTTTTGATAAACATTGGTTGAGTTATAGTCTAATGAAGTGTTTAAAGGTAACAGTTACTATAAGTAAAGGTAGGAGGGGTTTTTCAGAAGGTGATGTATTTGATTTAACTAGAATATTTCAATATATCTGATTTTATTAGTCAGTGAAGCTCTTTGGGGAAAACAGTGTTTAAGATTATTTTTAAATAAAATGTTCAGGATAATGACAGTGTCCTTGAAAATAGAAGACTAGGAAAAGACTTCTCATGTAAAGCATTTTTTAAAAAGTACAGGGCATGCTCGCTTCTGGACAGTTAGTGAATCTGAGTCCCCTTTCAGCTCTGGTCAATCCACACTATTTATTTATAATTTCAAAATTTTTATTTTAAATTATAGTTGACATACAATATTATATTAGTTTCCGATGTACAACAAAGTGAATCAACATTTACATACCTTACAAAGTGATCACCACAAGAAGTCTAGTTCGCATCTGTCACTGTACATAGTCATGATATTATTAACTCTATTTCCTACTCTGTGCCTTATGTCCCTGTGACTTATTCTGTAATGGGCAGTTTGTACTTTTTAATCTCCATCACCTTCTTCACTCGCTATTTTGAACTGCCCCAGGACTATTAGGTAGTTTTTAAAAACATGATTAGATTACTTAGATTTAACAATACTATTTTGGAGGAAAAAGAATATTCTTGTTAGTACTGACAGTGAGATATTTTCTTTTTTACTTTAAGATAATTAAGTGAAATGAACCTGTTGATTTCTAACTGTGACAGTCAAAGATACATGAATTTTGCACTAACATTTTATTATGAAAAATTTTCAAACGTACAGAAAAGTTGAAAGAATGCTACAATGAACATTCATATACCTAACACCTACATTCTACAATTAGCATTTTAGTATATTTGTTTTATCTTATATCTGTCCATCTATCTATTGATTAAACCATCATTTTTTACATATTTCAAAATAAATGACAGACACCAGTCAAATTCTTTGTAATGATAGAGTCTCTAGGTATACATATGCACTGCTTCATAAATATGCCTGTTTTCTGTAAATAAGAGACACCAATGCTTTTCCTAGAATACATACCTCTAGATATCTGCCTTTATTTTATTTTTTAAAATTAATTTCTTTTTATGGTACATTGGTTAATGAAATTCAGTAAGTTTCAGCTGTATACTTTAACAGTAAATATTCCATATCTACCAACAGGTAAATAGATAAATTTAAAAGTAAATATATATATTTAAACTGTGTTCACCTATCATAGTTAGATTTGTGTCAACACATATTTGACCCCTTTTGCCCTGTCTACCTCCCTGCTCCATCCACCCCCTATCCTTTGGTAACCACTGTCTATTGTCCATGTCCATGCATCTATGTCCTGTTCATTGGTTGCTTTTCGGTTTATATTCCACATATAAGTGATATCATGTGATTTTCACTTTTCCTGTCTGGCTTATTTTGCTTAGCATGATTATCTCGAGGTCTATCCATGTTGTTGCAAATAGCAGTATTTCATCTCTTCTTATGACTAATATTCCATTGTATATATGTACCACAGATTCTTTATCCAATCATCTACCATAAGGCACTTCAGTTGCTTCCATGTCCTGGCCACTGTGAATAATGCTGCTATGAACATCGGTGTGCACATATCTTTTTGGATATGGGTTTTCAAGTGTTTGGGGTAAATACCCAGTAGAGGGATTGCTGGACCATATGGTAGATCAGTTCTTAGTTTTTTGAGGAACCTCCATACTGTTTTCCATAGTGGCTGTACCAATTTGCAGTCCCACCAGCAGTGGATGAGGGTTCCTTTTAATCCTCATCCTCCAGCATTTGTTATTACTGGTCCTGTTGATTACCACCATTCTATAGGTATGAGATAGTATCTCATTGTGGTTTTGATTTGCATTTCCCTAATAGATAGCGATGTTGTGCATTTTTTCAAGTATTTGTTGGCCATTTGTATATCTTCTAGGGAGAAGTGTCTGTTCAGGTCCTCTGCCCATTTTTTTGATTGGATCGTTTGTTCTTTTGTTGTTATTGGGCTGTATGAGTTCCTTGTATATTTTGGATATTAGGCCCTTATCAGAGGTGTTGCTTAAAAATATATTTTCCCATTCGGATGGTTGTCTCTTAACCTTGTTGACAATTTCTTTTGCTGCACAGCTTTTTAGTTTGATGTAGTCCCATTCATTTATTTTAGCTTTTACTTCCCTTGCTTTTGAGGTCCAATTCATTAAATTCTCTTTAAGTCCAAGGTCCCTGAGTTTAGTTACTATGTTTTCTTCTATGTGTTGTGTTGTTTCAGGTCTTATAGTCAGGTCCTTAATCTATATTGAGTCAATTTTGGCGTGTGGTGATAGACAACAGTCTAGTTTCATTCTTTCACAGGTGGCTTTCCAGTTTTCCCAGCACCATTTATTGAAGAGGATTTTCTTTCTCCACTGGATGTTTTTGGCTTCTTTGTCAAAAATGATTTGCCCATATAAATATGGGTTTACTTCTGGAGTCTTGATTCTGTTCCACTGGTCCGTGTGTCTGTTTTTCTGCCAATATCATGCTGATTTGATTACTGAGGCTTTGTAGTTTAATTTGAAGTCAGGCTCAGTGATAACTCCAGCCTCCTTTATTTTCAGGTTGGCTTTGGCAGTTCAGGGTATTTTGTGCTTCCATATAAATCTGATGATTTTTGTTCTATTTTTTTAATTAAAAAAAGAAGTTGATGGGATTTTGATGGGGATAGCATTAAATCTGTATAATGCTTTAGGTAATATGGTCATTTTAACTATGTTGATTCTTCCAATCCAAGAATGTGGAATATTTTTCCATTTCTTTGTATTTTCTTTGATTTCTGTTAACAGGGTCTTATAGTTTTCTTTATATGAGTCCTTCATATATTCATTAGATTTATTCTTAGATATTTTATATTTTGTTGTTGTTGAAATTCCAAAAGGAATTATTTTTTCTACTCTTTTTCTTACACTTCATTATTAGAATATAGGAACACTGGATTTTTCAATATTGATTTCAAATCCAGAAACTACTGTTTTTGCTTATTGTTTCTAGTAGTGTTCTTGTGGAGTCTTTAGGATTTTCTATATAGAGAATCATGTCATCTGCAAATAGTGACAATTTGACTTCTTTGTTTTCTTCTTGGATGCCTTTTATATCTGTCTCTTGCATGATTGCACTTGCTAGGACCTCCAATGTTATATTGAATAACAGTGGCGATAGTGGAGAGCCTTGCCTTGCTCCTGATCTTAGAGGGAAGGTTTTTAGTTTTTCACCATTAAGTATAATGTTGGCTGAGGGTTTGTCTTAGGTGGCCTTTATTATGTTAAGGTACTTTCCTTCTATATACCGATTTTGTTTAGTGTTTGATCATAAATGGATGCTGTATCTTGTCAAAGACTTTTTCTGCATCTGTTGATAGGATCATGATTCTTATTTTTTAATTTGTTTATGTGGCATATCACATTAATTGATTGATTTGCATATGTTGAAGCATCCCTGTGCTTCTGGGATGAAGCCCACTTGATCGTAGTGTATCATCTTTTTAATGTATTGCTGTATTCGGTTTGCTAGTATCTTATTTAGGATTTTTGCATCTGTGTTCATGGGAGATACTGATCTGTCATTTTCTTTTTTTGTGTTATCTTGACCAGGTTTTGGTATCAGGGTAATTTTGGCCTCATAAAATGCATTAGGAAGTATTGCCTCCTCTGATTTTTTGGAAGAGTTTGAGGAGGATAAGTATTAAATCTTCCTTGAATGTTTGGTAGAATTCACTGGTGAAGCCATCTAGTCCTGATTGCTGCTTTTGGTAGGTTTTTGATAATTCAATTACCATACTGCTGATCAGTCTATTTAGATTTTCTGGTTCTTCTTGATTCAGCCTAGGAAGGTTGTATTTTTCTAAGTACTGGTCCATTTCTTCTAGTTTATTAAATTTAGTGTTATATATTTTTTCATACTATACTTGTATGATGCTTTGTATTTATGTGATGTCAGTCATAATTTCCCGTTTCATCCCTGATTTTGCATCCTTTTTCTTTTTTTCTTTAGCAAATCTAACCATGGGTTTGTCCATTTTATTAACCTTCTCAAAGAACCAGCTCTTTGTTGCATTTATTTTTTCTAATGTTTTTTTTTGTTTCCAATTTCATTTATTAACAAAATTTTTTAAATGGAGAAGAGATTTTTTTTTCTCTATCCATGACAAACTTTTACTTTTAAAGCATTTCTTATGTTCATTCTAGACTCAATTTCTATTTCTTTATTTACACTGGATGTTTATCAGGGAGTATACATGAGAAGTAGGTAAAACATTGTATTATTTATCATTACATTTCTTAGATACTATCTATCACTTTCTATTGCAATAACTGACTAAACAGAACTAACCAGGATATATCTTTCCATTTTTGCTGATAGTTCCAATAACTGATATTTTAAAATTTAAATAATGTATTTTCCTAAAATATTCTAATCTCAAAGTTATGTATGAGATGCTACAAAATATTTGTGAGTTTGATTTACAGTTTTATGCATAAGCATTACACATAATTACCCAGATTTATCACTTTAAATTTCTTTGTGGCAGAAGGTTTGTATGAATATGAAAGTGTTCATATTTGTTCTTATTTGCTCAGTTTGAACCATGTCACATTGTAACTTGCAAAGCCAATTATTCTTTGTGCTAATTATCCAAAAGTGAGTTCAAAGTGATTTCCCATTTATCTAAGTGTACAAAATCAAAAACTTAATTGCTAAGTCAAAGTGCTAAACAAAGACTCTAGATATCTTCAATTCCGACCCTCATGACTCTTAATACGATGACTATTTTATCAGGCTAAGGAAGTCTCTACTGCTTAAAGCAATCACTGAGCTCAAGGCAGTAGAGTGTCTCATTATATAAACTGACAAGAGATTAAAATAATAAATAAATAAGACCCTGTCTTAGTCTGTCTGCCCTGCTACTATCGGAGAATACCATAGATTGGCTTATAAACAACAGACATTTATTTCTCACAGTTCTGGAGACTGAGAAGTCCAAGATGAAAACACCAACAGATTCAGTGTCTGGTGAGAGCCCACTTCTCACTGTATATTCACATAGTAGAGACCAGGGAGCTCTCTGGGATCTTTTTTCTATGTACACTAATCACATTCATGAGGGCTCTGCCCTAATGACCTAATCACCTCACAAATGACCCATATTTTGATAGCATCACCTTGGAGATTAGATTTCAGCATATAAATTTTAGGGGGAGACAAACATTCAGTCTAGAGAGGTCTTTTCCATGATATTCAGGGGATAATGGGCTATACCATATCCTCAGAAGTCAGTACAAGAATAGGTGGGGCTGCCCATGGTAGCCACCCTCTCTGACCCAGAGTTCTGCTTGAATGAGCATAAGTTCCCCTTTCCCTATCATGTGGCCAAAAGATTGACAATCTTCTCCCTTCTGGTAGCCACACCAATTGCTGTTCTCCTGAGGCAATTCCATTGGGTCGAAGCATTCAGAAGCAATTGGACTTTCCAAGGTAGATATAGGAAGGAATTATATCACACCTGGCAGAGTGAGTTCAGTCCCTCTTGCTAATTCTCTCTTCCATGCCCCACTTGTTCATCTCACCACAGGAACACCTCTTCCTGACCTGTCAAGCAGGGCTTTACCACCTCCCTTCTTCTACTTCGCCCACCTTCTGCTCCAGGTTTTTGCCCTTTCCTTAATATCTCAGCTGATTCTTATATAAAGCAGTCTAGCCCTATCAAAAGTTCAAACCTGTCCCCCATCACCTGCTCAACAAACTAAGGGCCCTCCATTTCTGGGACCCACCCTCCTTAGAGTCCAGTGAGGGATTACAAGTAACACAAATACAAAAAAGATTTTGTGTTCTCTCACATCTATTTACCTGCCCTGGCTGTCTCTCAGGATTCAGAGGAAATACATGTAAAACAATTTTTTTAGGTGTATAGTTCTATAAACTTTTTCTCAGTGATTATTTATTCCAACACTCCCCATATTTTACAGATGATAACTGAAGCAGAGAGAAGTTAAATACTTGCCCAAATGGTTGGTGGTAAAGATTGACTTTAAACCTGAACTATCTAATCATACCTTCCATTAATCTGAACAGAATCAGGTAACTTGTGGATTTCTGGAGGCTCTGCTTTCCCACATTCTAAGGCCTCTGGGAGGAACCCTAGTTATATGTTCACATAGTGAGGCATTTCTGTAAAATTTTCAGAAGTCATGTCTTACTTAGAGCTGCTATAACAAAGTACCATAGACTGGGTGGCTTAGACAATAAACATTTATTTCTCACAGTGCTGGAGGCTGGGAAGTATAAGATCAAGGTGCAGGCCCATGTCTGGTAAGGGCCTACTTCCTGGTTTGCAGGTGGCCGCCTTCTAGTTGTAGTCTCACATAATGAAGAGCAGAGAGAGGGAACTCTCTTGGGTATTTTTATAAGGACACTAATTTCATAATGACAGCTTGACCTGCAAAACCTAACCACCTCCCAAAGGCTCCACCTCCTAATACCATCACTCCTTCATCTCCCTAAATTCTCTCAATGAGAAGAGTTACTCTGGCTAAGAGCCATGAGTCTTCTGGCATTTGAAACTGAGAATTAGGATTTGAATATATGAAAGCAGATGGGGGACACTGAATCTATGCAATCGGTCTAATTCTAATCAGCTAAGACCACTGTGTCTTCTCACTCCGACATACTCTTTATAACACTTTTCTTCCTGTAGGGTGTTGGATGGTGGTGGAGTGGCTGTGGACATTCTTAATAAATATTTGCTTCAAATTGGACTTACTTCTAAATATTTATACTCTAATTGTACATATTTTTATTAATGAGAGCCCTCCCCCACCTACACACACGCACACCAAGATCTGTCTCTGTATTCTAGTTATGACCTCAAAAAGGAAAAAGAACAAATGTGATTGTAATTCACTGGGTGGAAACTAAATTAATTGACTTGTACCTGTTGGAGAAAGCATGACCCCAGAAGGGGAATAATCAGGCTCCAGACTAGAAAAGGAAGCATGGAAACCCAGAAGTGGGCGATGTTTACCCTACATTGGCTAAGAAACACATATAGACAGGATGAATAAGCTGCCTCTCCATACCACTTTGTTTTATAACAATTCCTTCATCTCCTTAAATTCCCTCAATGAGAAAACAGTTACTCTGGCTAAGAGCCATGACTCTTCTGGCATTTGAAACAGAATACTCCCCAGGCTGAAAAATTAATAAATTGGCATTCTTTCTCTTTTAAACATGGGCCAGCCCCTCCAGAGTACAATCAACACTGCAGCCAAGGACTAAGTTCAGGATCTGTGTCTGCAAGGCTGAAGTCAACCTGGGCAGCTTGGTCTGGGCAGCCAACCAAACTCCCAAGGTACACTCCTTTATCTTTATGTTACCACCTCCAAACTACGGCACTTTAGAGAAAAAGTGATATCCAGAAAACCAGATGGGTTTTAAACTGTTTGTGAATTAGAATACCACAGCCATGCTACCTCCAGGCAGATTTTTCCAAAGAGAGATTAATATGTTTCCAAAATATATTCATACTTCCTTCTTGAGAAAAGAGAATCTCAAACTTTATACAGGAAAATAAATTTTTCTACTTGGTTATCACTGAAGAAAAGTCCTCTCTGCTATGGTTCTAAAGACATTCTCTTTCCAGTTCTCTACACCTTAAGTCTACAACCCTCTCTTCTGATCACAGCTAGTATGCACCAGGCACTGAACATTTACTATTTGCAGTTCTACCAACTGCCTTGAAAAGTTAGCATTATTGGTTATACAGATGAATACACTGAGTCTTATAGAGGTTGGGTAACTTGTCCACAATTAGAAAGTCATTAGGTGGTAGAATCAAAATTAGAATGATGCTTTTCAAAGCACTCTGCCTCTCAAAATTGCCAGCATTTTCCAGACTACCTTAAATCCAGAGTAAATATTGGGATTTCAGTCCTACCATTTATACTTTTCAAAAAAAAATAAGAATGTATTTACAATAGGTGTTAGACACCCAGTAATTCACCTGTAACTAAGTGGCTTGGCAGAAGAGCAAAGGTATCAATAGAAATTTCTTATAAAAAATACTTAAATAATTATTGTCAAAGTTTTACAGGAGGAGGTCTTTTTTCAATTGAATATTCTTAGTTTCTCTGGATACCATGGAACCTCTAGGATGCTGACAACATTTTCTACATTGATTGGTTTCATAGGTGTATGCTTATATAAGAATTCACTGAGTTGTGTACTTAAGACTTGTACCCTTTACTCTCTCTCTCTGTGTGTGTGTGTGTGTGTGTGTGTGTGTGTGTAGTACCTCATTTAAAATAAAAAGCATAGTACAGGACAATGTGTACAGAAAATTTCCATTTGCATGAGGAGGAACAGTACATGCATGGATTGGCATATAATGTATCTGGAATGATACATAAAAAGCTGGGAACAATGTTGGTTGAGGCACTGAGGGAGGACGTAGGATGGTTGGAGATCATTTGCATTGTATATTCTCCTGCATCAGGTGAATTTTTATCATATGAATGGTTTATCTACTTTAAAGATAAGTAGGTAACTAACTTCAAGGGGAATGAAAAACACAAAAAACCCACAAAGTTTCCATAATGTACCAGAATCAGTCCAATAAGTTAGTCTGCATTTGCTCAGAGGGAGGGAGTGCAATCATAAGGTAAAAGTTTTTCAAATACAATATTCTATTTTTTCAGTATTAGGAAAAATGATAAAGATTTACAATACTCCATTCCAGGTAGTTGTTACGACAATCAGCTGCAAGGGTGAGGTTGGTGGGTACATGAAAAAGGAACATCTAACTTATTCAGTGGTAAACATGTGTTGATAATTACCATGAATGAATAATTGTTGCTGAGTATGAATTTACATTTTTTTTGTCTTACAACCCTTTTCTTTCCTTCTATTTTTATTCTTCTTTAGTATGTGCATGTCACATAAAGTAAAGATGAGAAATTCAGAACAAACTCTGTTTAGATGACTAAATTTAAGATACCATTGAGGTTAAGGAAACAATGACATGCATGAAAATTAGAAAAAAAGATCAATCCATGGGTCTCAATTACAACCCTGTTGCTATACAACTTGCCCCCTTCCTCCCTAATTCCTGAGATGGTTTGTTCATTCCTTAGGAGGTGTTTGTGTGTGGCAGTTGTCATCTTGAGAAGGTTGAGTTTTTTGTCCCTTGTTATCTGCAGATTTCAGACCACTTTGCAAGAAAATGTGTGATTATTGTAGATTTAAATGAGAAAAATGAGGAATAGAAGTTAAATGATGAGCACATGATATCTCAGGAAAATAATTTCACAAGTAGAACAAGGGTAGTTTAAAAAAAAAAACTTTTCTCCAAGCCTTTGTTTCCTCTTAGTTTTACGAGGCTCTACTATGGTGTGTCAAAAGAACTTTATACTCCCATTTGTTTCAAGGTAACTCTAGAGATAAATTTACCATCTCCTAAAACAGGGGTTCTCAACCTCAGCACTACTAATAATTTGGGCTGGACTATTCTTCATTGCAGGGGAACATATTGTGCATCCTAGGACTTTTAGCAGCATCCCTGGCCTCTACCCTCTAAATGCCAGTAACATACCCTAGTCATGATAACCAACAATGCCTCTAGATGTTGTCAAATGGCTCCTGAAACACAAAATTACCCCTGGTTGAGAGCCACTGTTCCAAAGGCAGATAGCTAGCCATCCTGAGAAAAAAAGAACAATGCTAGAGGCATCACTATGCCTGACTTCAAATTATACTACAAAGCCTCAGTAATCAAATCAGCATGATATTGGCAGAAAAACAGACACACGGACCAGTGGAACAGAATCAAGACTCCAGAAGTAAACCCATATTTATATGGGCAAATCATTTTTGACAAAGAAGCCAAAAACATCCAGTGGAGAAAGAAAATCCTCTTCAATAAATGGTGCTGGGAAAACTGGAAAGCCACCTGTGAAAGAATGAAACTAGACTGTTGTCTATCACCACACGCCAAAATTGACTCAATATAGATTAAGGACCTGACTATAAGACCTGAAACAACACAACACATAGAAGAAAACATAGTAACTAAACTCAGGGACCTTGGACTTAAAGAGAATTTAATGAATTGGACCTCAAAAGCAAGGGAAGTAAAAGCTAAAATAAATGAATGGGACTACATCAAACTAAAAAGCTGTGCAGCAAAAGAAATTGTCAACAAGGTTAAGAGACAACCATCCGAATGGGAAAATATATTTTTAAGCAACACCTCTGATAAGGGCCTAATATCCAAAATATACAAGGAACTCATACAGCCCAATAACAACAAAAGAACAAACGATCCAATCAAAAAAATGGGCAGAGGACCTGAACAGACACTTCTCCCTAGAAGATATACAAATGGCCAACAAATACTTGAAAAAATGCACAACATCGCTATCTATTAGGGAAATGCAAATCAAAACCACAATGAGATACTATCTCATACCTATAGAATGGTGGTAATCAACAGGACCAGTAATAACAAATGCTGGAGGATGAGGATTAAAAGGAACCCTCATCCACTGCTGGTGGGACTGCAAATTGGTACAGCCACTATGGAAAACAGTATGGAGGTTCCTCAAAAAACTAAGAACTGATCTACCATATGGTCCAGCAATCCCTCTACTGGGTATTTACCCCAAACACTTGAAAACCCATATCCAAAAAGATATGTGCACACCGATGTTCATAGCAGCATTATTCACAGTGGCCAGGACATGGAAGCAACTGAAGTGTCCTACGATAGATGATTGGATAAAGAATCTGTGGTACATATATACAATGGAATATTACTCAGCCATAAGAAGAGATGAAATAATTCCATTTGTGACAATGTAGATGGACCTCGAGATAATCATGCTAAGCAAAATAAGCCGGACAGAAAAAGTGAAAATCTCATGATATCACTTATATATGGAATATAAACCAAAAAGCAACTAATGAACAGGACAAACATGCAGAGATAGATGGACATGGACTATAGGCTAGTGGTAACCAGAGGCGTATAGACTAGTGGTTACTAGTTGGGTGGGGGAGAAGGGAGGTAGATGGGGTAAAGGGGTTAAATATAATGGGGTAGGAGGAGCATAAAATGTATAAAGGGGAGATCAAATATATGGTAACTGACAGAAACTGGACTTTGGTGGTAAACACACAATAGAATATACAGATGTCAAAAGATAAAGTACACCTGAAAATTATATAATTGTATTGACCAATGTTACCCCAACAAGCTTTATTAAAAACATTTTTGTTAAATTCATACATAAGTACTTCTTGAGGGTATCTAAAGCTTTTACTTGTCAGTATCTTGTTCAAAATTTTCCACCTGAGATAAGAAGGTATAAATAAAACCAAAGTGAAGATGGAAAGTTAGGAAATGATTTAAAAAGCTGATGTGTTCTAAATAGTATAACATCATTCCTAAGATGTTCAGAAGAATCCACTGATTGACTTTTAGACACTAAGCTTTGCTTAAGCTCAGCCTCATTAAATAAAATTAATTCTCACATGGACTGGTGGTGGGCTCCTTTCAAAAGCATATTCCCTTTTTAGTAGTTTAGAAGCTTTCATTTGCCTCACTTGGATTATCCATATTCTCTTTCAGCTCAGCAATTTCTAGCTCAGTTTAGAAAGTCATTTCATCCTTGGGTAGAAGTGCATTTCCAGATATATTGGGCACTTTTGATCCTGTTGGCTCAGAGGACTTCTTTGAAGATCAGTCAGTGAAAATATTTTTGTGTGGATGACAACAATTAAGAGAATTATGGGTAACTCTTAGAGTTGGTGAAATAAGCAGTTCATTTTCAATTGGGGTGGTTTTCTCACAGATTAGCAGATGGATTGGCAGTCAAGATTAAAGGAGCATATTGAGGATTGAAAAAAATGAAACTTCACTCTCCTGTCCATGGACATTTAGGTTGTGTGTAGTTTTTTAAGGTTACAAATAATGTTGCAATGATATTTGTGGGTGTTTTCCTGAGCCTATGTATAAGAATTTCTTTAGAATATATTCTCATACATAGAATTGTTGGGTCAAAGGGTGTGTGTGTGTGTATATATCTATATCTATATCTATCTATATATATATATGTATGTATGTATGTATATATATATGTGTGTGTGTGTGTGTGTGTGTGTGTGTGTGTGTATATATCTTTTATTTTAGTAGATATCATCACATTGCCCTCTAAAGTGCCTGTACCTATTTACACTACCATCAGCAAGACATGAGAGTTTCTTTTACTTTACATCTTCACAAAAACTCAGTATCATTTGGATTTTTAATTTTTGCTGGTCCAATGGAGGTTAAATTGCATTTTATTACTGTTTTATTTTATATTTCTCTGATGAATAGTCATATTGAAGATCTTTATGTGTATTTGTTAGTCTTTAAGCTTTCTGTTCCGTGAGTTAATAATTCATTTCTATTGCCTTGTTTTTTTCTCCTATTGATTTGTAGGAGCTTAAAAACTATTCTTTGTAATTTTATGTCTTCAAAATAGTATCCCCTAGTCCATGAATTTTCTTTTTACTTTGTCTTTTGGTGTATTTTATAGTTCAGAAGTACATAATTTTATATAGTTGAATTTATTGATTTTGCTTTTTGTATTTTAACAAATCTTCCTCTGTTCCATGGTCAAGAACATAATTTTTAAAATTTGGTCAAAAGTGTATAAAGCTTCATTTTTCACAACTGGAATTTATTTTTGTTTATTTCATGTATTACTTCTCTATTGCTATGTAAAAAATTACCACAAATATTACGGCTTCTCGCAGCACAAATTTATCAGCTCATAGTTCTGTAGGTAAGAAGTCTGGTACAGCAAAGCTGAGTTCTCTGCTGAGGCCCTCACAAGGTTGAAATCTGGTTGACTGTCTGCTCATCTGGAACTTGGAGCCCTCTTCCAAGCTAATGTGGCTGTGGCAGAATTTAGTTCCTTGCAGTTGTAGGACTGAAGTCCCCATTTTCTTGATGGCTGTTAGCCAGAGGCTGCTGTCAGCTCTACAGGCCATCCATATTCCTTGCCACTTGGTTCCCTCCAGCTTCAAAGCAAGCAATGAAGACTCTCTCTTGTGTGGAATCTCTCATGTGTCAAAGCTCTCTGGTAGTGAATCTCTTCAGGAAGAGTCCCATCCCTTTTAAGGGCTCCCTGATTAGGTCAGGGCCACGTAGGATAATCTTTCTATCTTAAGGTCAACTGATTTGGGATCTTAATTACATCTGTAATACTCCTTCACAACACCACTTAGACTAGTGTTTGACTGACTAACTTGGAGAAGGTGTGTATTTACCATGGGTCTATAATCTTAGGAACGATCTTAGAATTTTGTGTACTGCATGTTGTAAAGTAAGGATCTATATTTTTTCTACATGGATAACATTTTATTTTCACTTTGGAAAATTTAAAACATATACAAAAGTAGATAAAATAGTTTCATGAATCTCCATGTTCCCGGTACCCTGCTTTTGTGATTCCACTTAGCCAGTCTTTATTTAAGTCCTAACTTTCTTCTCACCCTCTAGATTATTTTTGAGAAAATACAAAACATACTAGTTCATCTGTAAATGTTTCCATATGTATCTTTAAGGACCAGGACATATCCTTTAGTGTCCTCAAGGATGCTTTGGTATCCTCAGGGATGCATTATTAAGCATTGATATGTGGCAATACATGCATGGAGTATTACCAACCCAGGAAGCTCACCTAAACTTTGGTGTCCAGACTTTTATTGGGGTTTCATTAAGTAGGCATGATTGATTTAATCATCACCCGTGTGATTGAACTCAGTCTCCAAACCCTCTCTGCTCCCAGAAGTCAGGTTGATACCACATGGCTCACAGCCCCAACCCTCTAATCATGTGGTTGGTCTTTCTGGCCTGGTCAGCCTCTGTCTTGAGTCATTTTATTAAACTATAGGGTGTGGTCTGAAGGGCCCACAGTGAATAACAAACACACTCCTAAAACTTGGGAATTTTCAAGGGTTTAGAGATTACTTCCCAGGAACAAGGACAAAAGCCAAACAAATTCTTTCTCCCTCCCTCCCTTCCTTTCTTCTTTCCTTTTTTCCTTCCTTCCTTCCTTCCTTCCTTCCTTCCTTCCTTCCTTCCTTCCTTCCTTCCTTCCTTCTTTCCTTCCTTCCTTCCTTCCTTCCTTCCTTCCTTCCTTCCTTCCTTCCTTCCTTCCTTCCCTAAAAAGTAAAACAATTCCTTAATTTCATCAAATATCAATAAATGTTCTAATTTTCTCATTATCTCATTAAAAAAAAAAACAGTTGATCTCTACAAATCAGTATCCTAACAAGTTTCACACATTACATTTGGTTGATATGTATCTTAAATTTCTTGTAGCTTATAGGTTCCCATTCTCTCTTTTATTTTCTTGCAATTTATTTGTGGATGAAAGTATGTCATTTGTTCTATAGAGTCTACCACATTATGGATTTTGTGTAAATTGCATAACCATAAAGTTCACTTGACATATTCGAATTCACTTAGCTAGAGGAGACAGTTGAAACATGCCTTGTACAAAATTAACAGGCACAATCAAGCTCTGTATAGAGACCTTTGTGAATTAGTCACTAGCTCAGTGAACAGCTTAATGACTTGGGAACTCTGGAATATCTGTTCTGGTCTTTCCTTAATCCATCCTCCAAGCTTAACTGCATGTCATCCTTACATTAATGTATACTCCAGTGCTTGGAAAGCTCCTGGACTTCAAAGCCTGTTTCTATATGACAGACACTTCATAGAAATCTGTTACTATAGTACTACCTAAGGGGATTTCTAAGAATAAAACAAACTGGCCTATCTGTGACTTGGAACTCCTCATAACCTCTGCCCATAAAGAGAGGAAGATTTGACCAAACAAGGGCTTTTCAGAGGGTCCACTTGTATAAACTCTGGAAAAACAAAACTGGAATTCTGGCTAGATTGGGAATTGAGTGTTCTTGGCCCAGGAGACCTTCAAGTCAAGATGGCACAGATTTACAGAATTCAACTGTAAAAAGCTCAACAAAATAGAACTGGCTCTGTTTCAAAATCAGACACATCTTTTTAAAGAGATCTTTGAGAAGTACTCAGAGGGCTAAAATGGCTGTGACATCTAATTCTGCTTAACCATAAAGGCATTGAAATTATGTCTTTCTATAATAAGGTATGCCATGAACAGCCCTATTCTATCTAATGCATTTAATGGTAATGGTGAAAACCGAACTCAAAGTAAGTGCCTTTAAAAATCCTATCACAATTGTCTCTAGATTGATGGATCTACATGCCTTTTCTCTAAAAGAGCTTCACTGTCATGTTCAGAGGAGAAATTGTAAGTGTTCTTAACATATTTCCAAAGAGAAAAGGCTAGGTCTCCTAGTTGTGGCTTTCATTCAGGTTTTACTTCTGTTGACCACACTGTCTGAGGATGGGACAGACACCATGACTATCCCATGGATCTTCTTGCAGCCAGAAGGAACCCTTGGCCTATGGGATTTCATGAGATATTCTGTCTAAATGCCAAGGTGTTTGGAAGATTTAAAATGCAGGTGCAAAAACTGATCTGCCACAGTGCTGGAACTCAGAAACACATAAGCTCCCATATTCCAAACCCAGAACTCTCTCTATCTCAAGATCTGTCTTTCCATTAATTGTCGAGCAACATAGCTGTGAAGCCCAGAGTACCAGGGAAGTTCCTTTTAAAGAGCATGGGCAGTTAATCACAGTGGGCCTCAAAGATGAGGTCAGTATTTTTTTTCCTTCCTGCTTTCCCACCACTAGAATCTTCATTTGACTACAAAGGCCAGCTTCTTGAGAACAGAAAGTTTGTTTACTATGTGCTTGGGACTGTCCTTTGGAGGCAGGCTGTATACCTCAGAGCAAGTTTTCAGGAGGAATTGGAGCTCTGTGTTGCTGTTTCTCCAGTGCAGAGCTACTAGAAACAATGTGGTGTTGGGAGCTAGAGCCAGCAAGGTCAGCCTTGTAAGATAGCCCTGGAGTGGCAGAATGTTGTTTTGACATATGACTTAGGGAAGTGGAGAATGAGGCTTGGTTTTTATGAGAACTGTGTTGGGGGCTGAATTGCCTACTGAAGAGGCTATTGTGGATCAATGGACATTGAGGAAGATTTGATTTTTGAGGGGTTTTGCCAAATGGAACTAGGTGGGATATGGGAGTGATGCCATTGTACTCTTAAATGACTGGATAGAAGACTGACTTGGTCTGGGCTCTGAGGTGTCTCAGTTTAGACTGTTCTTATGGAAAGCTTTGCTTTAGGGACCTAGCAGGAGAGCTCTTTGTATGCAGAACTCGGGATTTTTCTCCTCAGACTGCTCCAGTGCCACTGTTGTTTGGCCAGATTACTGAGGGAATGATTTTTAGAGAACTAGAGAGTTACTTTAATGCATAAAGACTTATGACTTATGAAAAGCAATCAAGCTGCCAATTTGGGCTGATAGGATAAGAACTTTTTATGAGGCTTAGTCTGTGATTCCTTCATCTTGACTTCGAAGGAGCAATTACTTTCTTCTTGGTCAGTATTTATGTCAGGGACCCACAGTGTGGTCTGTTCTCCTTAACACAGAGACCTAGTCTGCCCTCATTCTTGAGCCAGAGAGTTTGGACTTCAGTATCCAGAAAAGCTTTTATGCAGTCCTACCCACTCTGGTTCTTGTTTCTTTCCAGGTCACAGCCTTCTGGTTTCATCTTCACCACCTGATTTCAGAATTCCATTCAATTTCTTACAGGCTCTGCTCCTCCTTCCCTCTTCTTCACTAGAACATATCTGTTCTCTTGGCTCCTTGTTTTTCTCCTCTTCCAGTATCTCTGCAATCTTTGCTTGTGTGTGTGTGCCTGGCATTCCTCCTGGTACTTGGCCATCTGCTCTTGCAGTGCCCTGCCAATAGCTGAAGTTTCTATAGAAGCTCCTTCAGATGTATGACCTCCCAGCTCCCAGAGATGAAATTTTTGAGCAAATATGACCGGAGAATCCTTGCTGCAGGGCAGAAATGAAGTAAGATGATTATTTACCTCAGAACATACCTGGCTGCTCAGCTTTCAGGTTTGCACCTCCATGCCCAAAAGTATGCCACTAATGTCCTGGGTGGAGAATTCTGTTCACACCCTCCCTCAGCCTGAACCAGCTCATCAATGTGCATCTCCAGGGGGAAACTGACTGGCTTTCAGGAATGGAAGAGAACTGTTTGAATTCCTGGTCAAATCCTCCCCCAAAGGAATCTTTTATATCATCCATATCATGGAAGAGTCTTCTTTTTGAAGACTCACTGAGCAGCTGCTTCAGATCTAAATCAGTCAGAGACCATGGAGTGACCTTATGAAGCCAGCTGTTCTCAGAAACAGAGTGGAAGGTTGAAGCAAGAGTGGGAGGTGCTCCCACATTCCCATAGGTTTATGCTCTTTGTGCCTGTTTTTCCTGGGCCTATTTTTTTCTTTCTGAAATTTCATTAATATCCCAGGTTACTTAGAGACCTAGGAGCACTTCTTCTTCTTACCAACACTGAGAGCTCTGAAGCCAGTTTGGGAAAACCTGAGCTCTGTTCATTTCTTCTCCATGTTGAAAGTGTCATCTTTTTTCTTTTTTTTCCCTTCTCACCAGCTTCCTTCAACTTCTTTGATAATTTTTCTTATTTTCTTTAATGAAGTCATAGTTAGATTTTGATGTTTGTCATAACTGCAGCATTCTCAGGTGAATGTAAAATCCTCCATGCTTTGAGGTCAGGGAAGCAAGAACAAGCTCATCAGATGCTTCAAGTCAAAACCAGTTGACAGAAGAATCAGATGCATAATACTTAACCTCTATACCAATCAAATCCCATATTCAGTTTTTTCTATGATTCTTTCCACCCTGTTTCAGGTTGAAGACGTGCCACTTTTTCCTGCACACTCTTCACAATCTGTATGTAACAGAACACTGGGAAGTGCTCACCATGTGGGTCAAAGGAATGACTGTAATCTGAACAGTTGCTGCAGCTGGCTTAGAATCTCAATAATGTTCTGCTCTTCCAACCTCCACTCACCTATATTTCTGGATCTCTTTAAAAATGTGAGATTTACATTTTCTGTATTTAATGACTCTAATTTTCATCATTTTTTGCTCTGCCAACTGAATAGATGACAGAATGAAACAGTTTGGATATTCAATGCAAAACAATTTTTATCCTTTAGAAAATAAAGCTGCTTTGTAAAATCTGCCTCAACCTTAAAGGTGCTTCATGTTCAATAAACCTTGAGTGTTTTTCAATCCTTTATCAATTATAAAAAAAGAAAATGTGGGATTCAGAAGGTCTGGGAGGGAGGTGAACTGGATCTTGAGGAAGGGTGCTCTGACATGACTGCACATAAATTTTGGTAGTTATTAATGTTTGTTTTATTTGTCACAAGTGTGATAGCACTGTGGGCTACAAACGTTCCCTTGCTGGTAGAATAGGCCAGATGCACTGGCTGCAGCTCTAGGTAGCAACTAGGCCCTGAAGTAAGTCTACCAGTGGTGGCCCATGTAGTTCTATGGTCTATGTCCACAGATCAAAAAGTTCCATTGAGAGTCAGGAAAGAGGGAAAACCTCAGCTTAAGGTCTGTGAAACATCTCAGAGGACAGCAGGGTGGCTTGTAGTTAATGTCCTAGGAGAACTTGGAGATCTGGCTTTTCTAAAATATGTTATTAAATAAAGTCATTCATCAAAAACTTGATGATAAGAAAACAAACAGCCTAATTAAAAAATGAGTGAAATAACTGAACAGATAGCTTACAAAAGAAGGTATAGATGGCAGATAAGCATATGAATAGATGCTCAGCATCATATGTCATTAGGAAATAGTAAATAAAAACAATAGTGAGATATCACTGCACACCTATTTGTATGGTCAAAATCCAGAACACTGGCAGCACGAGATGTTGATGGGATGTGGAGCAATGGGAAGTCTTATGCATTGTTGGTGGAAATGCAAAAATGGTAAAGACACTCTGGAAGACAGTTGAGTGTTTTTTTATAAAACTAAACATACTCTTACCATACCACCAGCAATCACGCTTTCAAAGGAATTGAAAACTTATGTCCACACAAAAGCCTGTACGTGGATGTTTGCAGCAGCTTTATTCATAATTGTCAAAACTTGGAAGCAAACAAGATGTCCTTCTGTAGGTAAATGGATAAATTGTGACACATTCCAATAATGGAGTATTATTAAGTGCTAAAAAGAAATGAGCTATAAAGCCATGAAAAAACATGGAAGGAACTTAAATGCATGTTGCTAAAGTGAAAGAAACAATTGTGAAAAGGCTATACACTGTGTGATTCTAACTATATGTTGTTCTGGAAAAGGTAAACCTATGGAGACAGTAAAAAGATTGGTGGTTGATGGATTGAGGAGGAGAGAGGAATGAATAGGTAGAGCACAGAGGATTTTTAGGGCAGTGAAACTATCCTGTATTAAACAGTAATGATGGATACATGTCATTACATTTTTAAAAATTTATAGCATGTACAACACTAAGAGTGAACCCTAATGTAAACTGTAGACTTTAGTTAATAATTATGTCTCAGTACTGATTTATCAATTGTAACAAATGTACCAAACTAAAACAAGATGAAAATAATAGGAGAAACTGTGGGTTGGTAGGAGAGAGGGGACATTTGGGAACCCTCTGTATTTTCTGTTTGTTTTGTCTGTAAACCTAAAACTGCTCTAAAAAAATAAAGTTTATTAATTAAAAGAGAAAGAAAGAAAGAAAGAAAAAATAGAAAGAAAGAAAGAAAGAAAGAAAGAAAGAAAGAAAGAAAGAAAGAAAGAAAGAGAAAGAAAAATGCAAGCAAGCAAGCACAATTGTGGGAGAACAGGAGAACAGAACTTCCATAAGAGTCTTAACAGAAGAGAGTGCATATGGAGCACAATGGAGAGCAGTCATCAAGCCCAGCTCCTGGAGGAGAGAAAAGTGGTCAGAAACTCAAGGGGTGGGGGAAGGAGCCCTACCCTCTTAGTAGGTGTTATAATTTCACTGATATCTTGAGCATCCCCAAAAAAATTATTTTAAAGAATTTTTCTGTTCATAATATTGACTTCACCTATATCGAGTTCATATCAGATTCTTTATTATTTTATTTTTTAACAATATTTCTATTTTTCACTTACAGTTCACATACAATATTATATTAGTTTAAGGTGTACAGCATAGTGATTAGACATCTATATAATTCAAAAAGTGATCCTCCCAATAAATCTAGTGTCCCTCTGACACCATACATAGCTATTGCAATGTTATTGATGATATTTCTTATGCTATACTTTATACCTCCATGACTATTTTGTAACTACAGATTTGTACTTCTTAATCTGTTCTCCTTTTCCCGCCCTCTCCCCTCCACCCCACATCTGGTAACTCTCAAAATGTCTGCTTATCTATGAGTTTGTTTCTGTTTTGTTGTTGTTTATTTTGTTCTTTAGATTCCACATATATGTGAAATCATATGACATTTGTCTTCCTCTATCTGATTTACTCTACTCAACAAAATACTCTTTAAGTCCATCATGAAATATCTTTTTCCATCTCTTTACTTTGCGTTTGTGTGTGTCTTTTAATCTGAAGCAAGTCTCTTGTAGAAAGCCTATGTAAAGGTCTTGTTTTCTTATCCATTCAGCCACTCTATCTTTTGACTGGAGCATTTAACTTTTTCATGTGAAGTACTTGTTGATAGATATGTAGTTAATGCCATTCTTTATTCATATTTTTGTTACATATTTTTTTCTTCTTAAAGAAGTCCCTCCAACATTTCCTATAATACTGGCTTGGTGGTGTTTAACTCTTTTAGCTTTTTCTTGTCTTGGAAGTTCTTTATCTGTCCTTTGATTCTAAATTATAGGTTTGCTGGGTAGAGTAATTTTAGTTGTAGATCCTGGGTTTTCATCATGTTGAATATTTTGTGCCAAGCCCTCTGTCCTGAAAAGTTTCTGTTGAGAAATCAGCTGCCAGTCTTATGGGAGCTCCCTTGTAGATAACTAATTGCTTTTTCTCTCTTTGTCTTTAACCTTTGGCATTTTAATAATGATGCATCTTGGTGTGGGCCTCTTTGGGTTCATCTTGTTTAAGACTCTCTGAACTTCCTGGGGTTGTATGTCTATTTTCTTGTGCTAGGGAAGCTTTCTGTCATTATTTCTTCAAATAGGTTTTCAATTCCTTACTCTCTTTCTTCACCTACTGGAACCCCTATGATGCAAATGTTGTTAAGCTTGATGTTCCAGAGGCTCCTTAAACTATCTTCATTTTTTTGGATTTTTTTTCCTGTTGCTCTTCTAATTGGGTGTCCCCCACTACCCCATCCTCTGCTTCATTCACTCTGTTGATTCTCTCTAATGTACTCTTCATGTCAGATACTGTATTCTTCATTTCTGACTGGTCCCCTTTAATGTTTTCCATGTTCATTTTTATGTTTTCTATCTCTTTGTTAAAGTTTTCACTGAGTTCATCTACTCTTCCCCTAATTTCATTGAGCATCCTTATAACCAGTATTTTGAACTCTGCATCTGGTAGATTGCTACTTCCATTTTGGTGAGTTCTTATTCTGGAGCTTTGTTCTGTTCTTTTATATGAAATATACTTCTTTGTCTCCCCATTTTGGCTGCCTCCCTATTTCTGTTTCTATATATTAGGTAGGTCTCTTAAGTCTTCTTGTCTTCATAGAGTGGATTTATGTAGTAGGTGTCCTGTGGAATCCAGAGGCACAGTCCTGGAAAGGGTCCGGCTGGAGGCCAAGTTTAGTTGCAGCCTGTGTACCTCCAAGGCCACCTGGTAAGAGCCACAAAGCAATCCACAGATTGCTGCCACCTGTGCTGGAGCCTTGAAGGGCCAAGCCAGAAACCAAGGCCAGTTGCTAGTAGTGCAGAGCTTGGAATTTCTCAGAAAGAGGTACAGGGCACGCCATGGCGAGACACTGCTTCTGTGGGTTTTGTGGGCCTTTGAGAGATTTTAGGAGTGTCTGCAGCAGGAGCCAAGATAGTCCACTTGTTAGCTATTATGAATAAATCGAAGAACAACAAGTGTTGGCGAGGATGAGGAGAATCTGGAACCCTCAGACACTGTTGGTGGGATTGCAAATTGGTACAGCCACTATGGAAAACAGTCTGAAGGTTTCTCAGAAAATTAAAATTGGATCTACCTTTTGACCCAGCAATCACACTTCTGGGTATTTATCCAAAGAAAATCAAAACAATAATTCATAAGAATCTATGCATCCCTAAGTTCATGGCAACACTATTCACAATAGCTAAGATATAAAAGCAAGCTAAATGCCCATCAACAGACAATTGTCTAAAGAAGTTACGTTTCATATATACAGTGGATTATTACTGAGGCATAAAAGAAAAAAATGAAATCCTACCATTTGCAGCAACATAGAGGGACCTGAAGGTTATTATGCTGAGTGACATAAGTCAGACAGAGAAAAATAAATACCACATGATTTCACTTATATGCAGAATCTAAGGAATTAAAAAAATAAACTAATCAAAAACAAATTCACAAATATGGAGGACAACGTGGTGACAGACAGCAGGGAGGGGTGTTGGGCTAGGAGAAAGGGGTGAAGGCTTAAAGAAGTACAAATTAGTAGTTGATAGATGGTCACGGGGATGGGTAATATGACATAGGGAATGCCGTCATCAGTAATGTAATGGCTATGTGTAGAGCCAGAGGGAAGATAAAGTAATCAGGGGAATCATTTTATAAACTATGTAAATGTCTAACCAATATACTGTATACTTGAAACTAATTAAAACAAAATAAAATAATGAAATGAAATAAAATAAAATAAAATAAAAGACAGACATTTATATGAAATAAACCACTGGAAGAGGCTTGGGTACACCCACAAGTTGGGAGAGGCAGAGTCTCAGGCAACCACCTGGCAGAGCAACCTGTGTTATCCAGATTGATGGTGAATCAGATATGGCTGTGTCTGACTCCACAGGCAGGAAGAGGGAGAAATCAATCAAGATACAATGGATACTGTCAGCACTTCTGTCTAGGGGAAAGCTGCCCCTCGAGCCCTCGCCCTGAAACCTGACAACTCAACATCTCCTCATATGTCCTGGCACTTGTGAGCAGCTATGCCAGCATTGGAGCTCAGAGTGAGTGAGTCCATCAGTGAGTAAGGCTGGGCATGGGCCCTTTAAGAGGAATGTCTGTGATTTCTACAGCCCTCTATCTCAGTCATCCACAATCTCTGCTGGTTTTCACAGCCAGAGGTTGTGGGGACTTCTCTTCCTGGTACTGGAATCCTGGGCTGGGAAACACAGCGTGGGGCCAGGACCCTTTGTTCCTCAGGTTGGGGAGGGGGCTCAGCAGCCAAGATAGCTCTCCTGATTCTCTATCACCATATGTGGTTGTGGGACCAGGCCATTTTTTTGTCTCCACCCCTCCTACTGATTTGAGTTGCCCCGTTATTTTTGTCCCTAGTTGTAGGTTTCTCTTCAGCCAGACCTCAGGTGACTCCATGTGCTGGTAGCTCTGTAGTTTCGTTGTAATTTTGGTGTGGTTGTGAGAGGAGGCATGCACAGCCTCTACCTTCTACACCATCTTGACTGGTCTAGCTCAGATTCTTTATTAGATGTTTTTTCCTTAGATGAGATTTCTTCATGAATACTAGAATTTTTGTTTGCACTTTCATTTGGAGTACCTTTTCCTTTCTCCTTGTCTTTCTTTTTCTTTGTTTCATTTTCATTTACATACTGACTTTTTATGTTGAGCTAATTGGCAGTTGCCTCAATTCAGCCCCCCTTTAGTAGCAGGAAATTGAATACAAGGAGCATGAACGCCTTCTATTTCCTGGGTTTGCCATTCCATGTCCTATTGAAGAACCATTGGTTTTCAAAGCGAATCCACCACTTCCACAAATGAACCTTTGGTACCTCTTGGAATATGATTCTGCGCCCACTCAGACTTCCCTCTAAATGGATCCCCAGGCATGCCTTCTTTCCAGGCTAAGGCTTTGGTCCTTGTATGCACAGATTGCATTCAAATTTTTGTGAACTTGACGCCAATAGAGGTTTGGTGTAGGGGAATGGCCCTCTTCCTATCTCTACCTTCTTCTTTTATATGAACTAACCTAGAATCTTTGCTTCCATTTGCTTGGGAGACAGAGAAAAATCTTTCTGCAGAGAAAAAGAACAAAAGAGAAATGGATAAAGAAGCAAAACCTAAAGATGAAGAGAAAGGAAGTCATGATTTCCCCATGTTTCTCAAGTTCTGTTCTCTGCCCTTCCTGACGTCTGATTGTATAACTCTTCTTTCAGTTCTAGGACACACCTCAGTATCTTTGTAATACCTCTTACATATATTTTTTGCTTGAGCAAAAACACACTTGGTTCAGTGTGTTTATGATTCCTGTGCCAAGCACTACAGCACCCTACTCTCTGGGAATTTCTGCTCCCAGAACTCCTGCTTTGGAGTAGCAATCTTGGCTCTTACTGTACAGTGAGAGAACTTAGGCATCTCTCAATACAAGCAAACTTTGACAGTAAGACAGGATTAGGTCAGAAAAACAGAGCCACTCTGTGTATTGCAATAAACCAAGGGCTTAAGGGCTTATACAATGTGGGGAAGCCAGGAGAGTGAGGTTTGAAGGCTGTTGCTAGAAGGTTGGAGAAATAGTCACCGATGCTTCTTTCTAGCATGAAGTACTGGATGGAGCAGGTGGTGCTCAGAAGTTTTCCAGGAAATTACCACAATTCTCAAGTGTTTAGAAATGACCCAACTGACTTTATCTCCAGCAGCAAAGTGAGAACTTGAGGAGAAGTTTAGGAAGTTGTGGTATTTGGCCACAATGACTGCCAAGTGAGAAATCATGAATAATTCTAAGAGTGTGGAGTTCGCAGAGAGCTTTGAGAAAATAGAGTTTGAAGAGGAGACCTTAGAAGTGGGTGGTAACCATGCAAAGTTGACAGTTGAACAAAAGGACCTTTCAAAATGAGAAAATTGTCATGTGTTGAGAGCTAGAGGACTTTTCCCAAAGCAAAAAATGGCTGAACCAAATGATTTTTCAGGTCCTTTCCAGTTTTAAGATACACTGAATCTTTAACATGGTCCAGATAGTGTCTCCTGTAGACTCATCAATAGCAAGAAAAACATGAAAGATCATGGAGCTGGACCACTCTTAGTAAAGTGACATGAGCCCCTTATACCCTAGCCTCTAATTGAGAAGACTATGCCTAGTGTTTCATCAGAATTAGTTTTACTCATAACATCAACTTTCCTCAACAAGCCAGCCTTCCTTTCAGTCTTGAGCCATCTTTCATTGGTTCTGCTCCCTGATTTTTGTGTCACCTGCCTTTGAGGATGCACTTTACTGCTCTAGTTTACCTGTTCAGTGCTGGTCTGTGAGGTGTCTTTATACCTGGCATGGGTGGAGGAGACAGAATCACTTTTGTTTCTATAACCTTGACCAATTTGCCTAAATGAATGCACAAGGACCTGGGACAAAGACCCAAGCCTCCCTCCCACTTAAAAATTATGCCATCTTTTTCAAACCTCTTCTTCATTCAGCCTATTTCACTCTCCTCCCTGCATTGAATATGTAAAATCTTTCTTGTACATTAAGAGGTTGTAAAAGATTTACTTGTCTTAAGCACATGATTTTCCAGATTGTTAATTATGCATTACTCACATACTCTGAGCTTTTGCTGCTAATGTCATTTTACTGAACTTGGGAGAAGATACTTGTGGTAGTTATATAATTCTCAGTCTTGCTGACAAGGAATCTCATAATATGTTTAAGGATGGGTGGTCCTCATTTTTGATTCATTGTCCTAATGAAATAAAATCCTTCTGGTATTTTCTTCCTTTAGTTGAATGGTAAAGGAAGTCAGCATTTTCTTTTACTTGGATGTTCAATTTTATTTCTATAGACAAATATTATTGAAAGACTAAAGTAATGTTGATGGTCTACACAGAGAAGTCAAAGTTCCTATACTAAAGATTAATGGGTTTTTGGTTCTTTTTGTCAAAGTAAACCATAGAGCATTATTTAATTCTCTCAAGATAGTTTCAAAAAGAATGCACGGTTCAATACTCAGAATCATGGTGAAATTAATTAATCAGAAATGCTACAGTTTCTTTGTAGTTGCCATAAATGGTATGGTTATCAAATAGAACACTTGACAACTCTTTCTTTCTTATATTCTGTAATTAATCTTGAAACCAGCTTTATTTGTCAGTTAAAAAAAATGAGTCAGTGAAACACACAGTTAACACATGCATAATTCTATAGCAAACATGATTCATGGTCCAGAGCAGGTTCATGCAGAAACCAGCTTTGCTTTTGATTAAATGGCAATGCATGTTTATACAGCATCCTCCAAGTACTTGAGTAAACCCTGTATTTGAGGCTGAAATGCATATGCTATCACTTTGTCTTTTCAGCAGCATGGATTCAATTGTTTTTGGTCAAATGTATTTTTGGGATGCTATCTGCACAATCAAAGCAATAATGAATTGTGGCAGTTTAAAAAATGTGCACCAATTTTTTGACCCTCTTCCCAGGTGGGTTCTCTGACCTCTCCACCTGAATATGGGCTGACATTAGTGACTCATTTGTAATCAATAGGATCTGCAAAGCAATCCACATAACTTTTGAGGCAAGTTCATAGAAAGCCATGCAGCTTCTGCTTGGTTCTCTTGGAATATTTGCTGTGGGGAAGCCAGGTGCCATGTAAGAAATTCAACTACTCTGAGACCCTCATGCTGTTGAGGACAAGTGGAGGTAACTCTGGTTGACAGCTGAACTAAATTCGCAGCCACCAGCCAAAATGCCAGCCATGTGAGTGAGCCATTTTAGACGTCCAATTCATTTGAGCCTTCAGATGACTGTAGTCATTGAGAGAGCCCAAATAAGAACTGCTTTGCTGAGCCCTTCTCCAATTCCGCAGTCAAGTATTTTCAGAGAGAATTCTGCATCTTAGGAGATTCAAAATGCACATTGTAACATTAAAGGCTCAGATAAATCCTGCAGTGCAGAAATATAGCCTAAATTTAGCCTCAATTTATTTAGCCACAGGAGTATTTTGTCTTGAAACGTCAGTTAGCTTCTGATTGATAAAATTAGCACTCAAATACAATTTTCAATGATAAAAATTATCATTATAGCTTGATACTACATCTTGGCTCAGATTTCAAAGATAGCCGGTTGTAGTTGTAATAGTGCATTGACTTCATCTTGATAAAGAAATCAAATTTCACGGGGAGGTATGACTAATAAGGTTGGATAGAGGACCTGAAATATCATGTCAGAAAGTAAGAGGCTATTGGTTAAACCAGAAATTATAAGTACAGAGACTATATTAGCAATCATCAGGAAGAAAGTTACTTCTGAATAGGAAAATGATTGGGTTTTAAAATGTTCTTTTGGTTCTGCCTCTTTTGATTATCAAAGGACTGACAGAAACTCCTGGCTGGGTCTCAGAGCAAATCTAGCAAATCTATCAATCAATCTATCATCTATCATCTAATCTATCATCAATCTATCATCTCTCTTTCTTCTGTCTCTCTAACATCTGTCATCTATCTATCTACCTATCTATTATCTATCTATCTATCTATCTATCTATCTATCTATCTATCTATCTATCACCTATCTATATGTCCATCCATTCAACCATTCATTCATCCATCCATCTGTCCTCATTCATTTCATTTGAGTAGGTAATATATTTATGTAGAATAAAATTTACAAGGTATAAAGTGATACACACTGAAAACTTTCTCTCCCACTCTTTCAACCAAAGTGTTCCCAGTCTGTTTTTTCAGCATATATAAACAAATACATATATATGTTCTTAAAGAAAACGTATAGTAGCATACTATACATATTGTATTCTGCACCTTGCTTTGTTCAGGTAAAAATATGTTTTTGAAGTCATTCCATATCTATACATGGAAAGTTTCTTTACTCTTATTTTTCCCATATCCATGCAATATTCCATTGTACGGATGTACCATCTTATAATTAGTCACTTATAGATGGGACTTTTCCAATTATAAACAATGTTGCAATGAATAAACTTGTACATGAATCACTTTGCATGTTTGCAAATGTATGTGAGAATACATTACTAGATATGGAATTGCTGGGTCAACCAATGGGCAGGTGTTGCTGGTACCTGGCCCAGATCCCTTTTATGGGACTGGCATAGACATTCCCTAGCCGCTGTAGATATTGGCTGCTAAAAACTCACACCTGCTTTCTTTTCTGGCAACTGCTGTTGACTGGCAATTGCTGCCTGACCCAAAGATGTCATCGAAGTTACACACCCTTCTGGGGACAGCCCTTGGCCAATGACTGAGATGTGTGGGTATAACAGCCAAGCCTTCTTGTCTTTGGGCAGGACAACCTCTGTCATGCAATTTTCACTCAAGAGCTCCTTGTGGAATCAGGCTGAGGCTGGACTAATCTGAAGCCACATTTTGTTCTAGCTCCTGCTCCTGCCACCCTGCTTCTCTTACTCCCCTGCAGGTTTCTCCTGAGAACATTCCCTCAACAAGTCATCTGCACAAGAACCCCGTCTAAGCCTCTGTTTCTAAGGAAGCTCATCCAAGACAAATAGTATGTCATAGAGTTTATATCAATTTAGACTCATCCTAGTGATATAAAAAAGTATTAGGAAAAATCTTATCATCTTAATTGCTCACCAAATATTACTAAAAGAATGAATATATGCTGTGTCTTGGTGATGGTATATTTGGTGCAGTGTTTCCACACTTTTGTTTGTTTGTTTCCAAATGAATAGGGACACATGTCTGCTTTAAAAGTTATGTTTCTATCTCAATAGCCAGGTGACCACTGACTCAATGGCCCTTCCACTTTGCTATGGGTGCCAGAGAATGCTGAAAAGTATATGGTAGGGAATGCCCTGGGCAAAGGGAAGGGTTACTCTATTTTAGGATATAACAAGATGTCAGGACTGGTATCTTATTTTTTGAAAATCTTGACAGTATGGAATACTCAGATGGGAGGAAAATATTTGGAATCCACAGGGAAGTTCTGCTGCCAAGTCCAAAATTGACCAATGCTTTTAGGTAGTATATGGTTTAAGCTACAGTGTGATTTGCATAAGCCAGAGGCAGCCTGCTGGGAGCTTTCAGGTCAGCAGCCTTGAGATTCCAATCATAGCTCTACTGCCTTCTAACTCTGTGCTCTTATCTCTTTGAGTCTCAGTTTTATTTTTAATAAAACAGTAATGTAACATCTATCATGCAAAATTATTATGAGGGTTCAATGTGTTTGGTCCTTGGTAGGAATTCTATAAGGGGTATTGAAATAGTAGCAGAAATTGTGGTTATTATTATTAGAGAGATTTCATTGATTATAATGAAAGGTGTTAACACTAGGGAAGTATGTTTAGTATAGAAGAAGGTTCAGGAGAAAGGGTCCTGGTCTTCAAGTGTCAACAGCCCCACTTTTCACTTCTTCATGTTGTCCTATTCGTCCTACTTCAATTCTTTTAACAAAGACCCATACTTCCCTCCCACTGCTTCAGTCTCACAAGCAAGCAAGCCAGAGCATGTGGGTGGCAAGGTTTTCTCTTCTGGTAAATGTTTGGGAACCCAATGACCTGTACCCAAGAGGAAAGATTGACTTCCTATGTAGCAAGGGGTTTTAATGGTAAGAGGTTTTCCTGTTTCCATTGAGGACAACAAAAAAAGAAATGGAAAAGCTGAAACAGAAGAGATTAGGATGGATTAACCATGATCTTCCAAGACTCCTAGTGCTAGCAGATTCCATACTGTGAACACATTGCCTCTGGGTTTTTTGGCTATAGTCCAGGTTTATGATTCAGCATTGGTTTTGTATTGTCTAAGCCACCTGAAGGAATCTCCACACATAATAAAAATGCACACATTAAGAATAAAGCCAAGGATTTTTTTTTTTAATTATGTTTAAAGTTGTTTCAGAGGGCCGGGGTTGGGGTGGGGGGAATTTCAAATGATCTTTTTTCATTACATTCCCTACTGCTGTCCTGCTCTAAATGTTGATGTTGCATAATGAATAGAGTTTTGAACAAGTTTATTTGCTTGTTCATTTTGGTGGAGGAAGGGGGACTTTTTTGAGAAAAGAAAATTAGAACATTTTGAAAGAAAAGTTTATGCCAAAAGAGTATTCTCTGTTTAAGAAAAATATGAAAGCTAGATGTGTTTTGAGCTTTTCAAGTTAGATAATAGTTTGAAAGTATGTCTTTACATCTTGTAAAATGATCATTGCACACATTATTTATCCTCTTTTCCAGAATAAAGTACTTCTTGGTACTTACACTTGAAAGAATTTAGAGATGCAGATTGGGGTGGAGCGTGCTCCTAGCTTCTTTTTCTTCTGAAATATGAAAGGCAGATTGGATAATATTCACATAACATTCACTGAGATCTAGGCTGTCATGTTGTACAACCCCAAGGGACACCATTGCATTGTATCCTATATGAATGACACCCTCTGGAATACAGCAGAGTAAGTGGTGAGCCCTGGAATTGTGCCTCATTTAGTAATGTCCACATTTTGCTTCTAAATGCCACATTTGAGGTCTCACCTTATCTAGTGTCCCTAGGATGCATATCTACAGTCCAAGCCACCACAGCAACAACTTGAGATTAGTCTTATCAGAACAGAAGCTGGCAATCAATTCCAGTTTAAGATACCTTCCTTCCTCTGAGTACCTGCTGAGGTATGGAAGAACGACTAAGGCTTGGTCCCTTGTACTCATGATAAGCACAAGACAGTGGTTGACCCATCAAAGGCAGGAGATTTCGGTCCTTTGTTCTGAGTTTGGTGACCATATTTTTCAAACAAAAATCAGGACAAATGGTCTGGCAAAAGATTATTTATAGTCTTTGAATATATTTAAAAGGAGTTTTGGTGATTTATGTGACAAATTATTGTGCAGAAAAGAATGAAACTGTGAATTGATGTTGTCCCTGGAACTTTAATTTACATTTACTACTTATCCTATAAATAGCTACCATTTATTAAAGACTTATTATTGAAGCATCAAGAGAAAGTGCTTTACAGAAATTGTCTAATTTTCTTCTCAGGACAACTCTAAGAGGTGGGCACTATTAATCCACTTTGTAAAGGGGATAACTGAAATTCTGAAATGAGAAGTAGCTTACCAAGATCAGGTAAGTGATAGAGCTGACATTCTTAGCCAGGCTGGCAGAATCCACTGTTTTTAGTGATACAACACTATACTGTCTCTCCTATTTAATGGGGCTTTTTACTCTTTTATTGGCAAGTTTCACATTTTTGTTTAGGTCTGAAGTACAGCAAAATGCTGTATTCCTATTAGGCCTAGAGGTGTGCAGTTCTCTCCTATTAGTGGAGAATAAAACATTTCTTATCTCTTTATTTTAGTTCACAATAACAAATATTTATTAAGGATCTACTTGGTACTAAGCAGTGGGTTAGTAGTTATGGAATATAAAGATTAATGATCATTAATACTGCATTCTTCCAATTTTCAAGATGTGTAGATTAGAGAGAAAAAGCAAGCATACAAATAACTGTCATACAAGGCCAACTGTAATAAGTGACATATTCGAGAAGCTAATTGTTATGAGAATTTTGGAAAAGTAGAAATTAAATCTTATTAGGGAGGCTTTCTACAGAATTGGCATTTAATGAGGCCACTGGCAGATTATAGGGCTATCATAGTTACTATGACTGTATAATAATTTATATAACAATACCTCCCAAATTTGTGGCCTTAAACAATCATTTTAGTTTGCTAAAAATCTTATGTTTAGGAATTTAGGAAGGTTTCAGCTGAGCAGTTCTTGCTTAGAGTCGTTTAAGTGGTTTGTATCAGATGTGACTGGGGCTGCAGTCATCTGAAAACTCAAGTGCTTGAATGTCCAAGATGGCACACTCACAGGGCTAGCATTGATGCTGGCTGTCAGTGGAACTCAGCTGGGAGCTCGGCTAAGATGCCAACTGAAGTGCCTACACATGTCCTTTATAGTGTAGTAGTCTCAGGCAGAAGTTGTGTGGACTTTTCTGAACTAGCCTTAAATGTCATGCAGCATCACTTATGCCACATTTTACTGGTAACGAGTCACCATGACTAGCCCAGATTTGGAGGCGTTTGGCATGGTCCCCATCTCAATGGGATGAGGATCACGTTCACACTGTAGAAGAGGATGTGCAGTCTGCCCACAAGGGTGTGACAGATAGAACTGTGGGCAGAGGGCCTTATAGCCAGATAAAACAGCAGGAGCAGGAAAGATGTTCAAAATGTATTGAAGGAATGGCAAGTTGTCTGGTTTGGCTGGGGTAAAGAGTATGATGAACTGAGAGAGATAAATTTCAAAAACAATTTTGTGTCCTCTCTATGGAGGGCTTTGAAAGCCAGATTATTTAGTCTGAATTTATTGAGAGACAACATAGTGATGAGATTAAGAGCATGGCTTTGGAGTCAGCTAGAACTCTTTCCAGATCAGCCTTTTACTAGAAGCTATGTGACTTTGGATGAATTCTTTAGCCTTCCAGAGACTCAGTGTTGTTACCTGTAAAAGGGTATAATTATAACTTTATTGTAGTTTTACTTCACAGGATAAGATAATGAATGTAAATCATTTAGTATATAATAAAGGGTGGCAATTATTATTACTCTGAGAGTACTAAGGTAGCCAATGAGAGTGTTTGAGGATAAAATAACATGATCGTTTTTCATGATCATTTTTCATGATCAATGTAAATGATCATTTTATGATCATTATTCATTTTTCATTCAGAAAGATACCAGGAGACAGTGAAAGGCCTAAAGTCAGGAAGACAAGTTTGGAAGAAATGTTAACCTAGCTGAGAAGTCATGAGAGTCTGAATTGGGGTGGTGACTGAGGATGATGTTAAATAGACAGGTTTTATTTGGTGGCTCATTGCCAAAAAGGTGAGCAAGAGGGAGAACTTGACTTGGGTCAGTGGTCAGAGGTCAGAGTGCAGGTCCTTTTGGTGGGGTGGTGCAAAGAGGCAGCATTTCTGCTATATAGAATTGCTCTTGCTCTCTGCATAAAGGAAGTGTCTTCAGCAAGATTCTAGAAACAGTACCTGAGACAGGGATTCTTGGGTGAGTGTTTTATTGGTGGGGGGGGGAGGTGTTCTCAGGAGAACAGGAGTGAGGGAAGAAGGATGGAGTAGGGGAAAACTGTTAAGAAAGGAGGTAGTGTCACCCAGAGACTAGATTCAGCTGATTCCACAGGGAGCTCTACAACTTGATTGCATCATATAATTAGTTGCATCTTGAGGCAAAGAGGCCTGCCTTTTGTACTTCTCAGTCAGTCATTGGCTTTGGGCTCCCTGTGGGTGGTGTTGAGAGGCAAAGTATAATCTCCCTTGCCAGATGGCTCCATTTGCCCAAGAGCAATTCTCTGGAGAAGGGGGTCAGCTGTGAGCTATCAGCAATCACTATTCCTGGCAGCTGGGGAATGGGTATACTGTCCTGGAAAAGAGGGTTGGATGAGGCACCATCAGTTATTATAAGGGTCTGTATTTCAATCGATCTGCTTGACACCTTTCCTGAGCCAGGGAACCAGTGTAGGTCAACTTTTGCTCAGCATGATTATATTCATTATAGAAAATTTCTTTAGGTTGCAGGCTGTAATAACAACTAACACCTTGTATTTAGGAGGCCATCTTTTCTCCTTAAAGAACCCTGGAGTATGGCATCATGCATGGGTAGACACCTGAAATGGAGGCCAGTAGCTTGTCTGTAGAGCCTCTTGGCCTGCAGATGTGCAGAGAGAAAGGGAGAGGGAAAGGGCAAGAGGCCCATAAAACAGACAATACACAGAGATGTGCATTACATTGTACTTACTGAAGACATTTTCCCCTCTTAATTTATGTACTGCTCAAAGGACCCAGCATGTGTTATTTATTTCATTTCTGGATCTGTGATCTTCTGTTCTATGCACACTGGATTTGATTGAGATTATACAAATCACTGTTTTCTTTGAAATGGTAGACTTCTGAAGCAATCTCTGAATGTAGGGTGTGATAAATTAAACTTTTCATATAGGTACTGTTTACTCCTTCAAAATCAATATAAATGATTAAATGGGAGTAACTTATGTAATTCAAAGTAAACACATACACACATACCAAATCTTTAGATGAATGGTTTGGCTGTCGGCCACCAGAAATCTCCCACTTCCCTTTTATTATTAGAAGCAAACAAAACCGAATCAACATCTTCAAGGGTTTGCCCACTTGGAAAGGATATTGCATTCCAGAGCAGTCTGAAGGTTACACTCCTCATAATAATTGTATATTGTTTTCTCTAAAGTTCATGGGAAGATAATAGCCTTTACTTTCTGCTTCATACAGCTTTCCAGCTTTCATAGTCCTAAAAGAGAGAGACATACCTTTTGTGTATTTTGCAAAGTGGGCCTTTGTGGGCACTCTGGGAAGTTCTCCTACTAGACTGAGCCGTTCTATTTACCACCATGCACCTACCATAGTTTGTCATAGCAACCTGAATGGACTAAGACATCCTCAATTTTGGAAAGAGAAATAGTCATGAAAACCACTCACAGACTCTTGCCATTCCTATACTAGACAGATAATATAAGAATGAGTTGCTGGAGGTCAGAGGTTATGACCAGATGACTAAAAATAAATGGTTTCAAAAATATGTTTTAGAGGACACCATATTGAGTGAGCTAATTAAGTCCTAAAAGTTAAATTAAATGCTAGTGAGGTTTCTCGCTTCTACCAAGATTAATATTCAAGATGACGTTTTATATGTATTTAAAATGAAAAAAAGATCACCTTTTGTTATTTGATATGTAATGAAGAGATAAAAATTTAGGAAGCCTGGCTTATAGTGACAGGAGATTGTGAGTAAGCCTTTGCACCTCAGATTCTCTATCTCTAATGTTTGTCTGACCTGTCTAAGCATCTAAGGTGATATATAAATGAAAAGGAACTTTGTAACTCCTGAGCAATGTTCAAATATTAGAAACTAGAGGACATTAAAGAATTATATGTTTAAAATGTCCTCTTTTATTCTATTGCATAGGAAAATACACTCATAACAAAAATATAGAAAAATGAGAAAAAAAGGGAGAAACAATTAGGATTTAAGATGTTATCAGTTTAAAAGTGATATCACTTTGAAGTGGATAATTTAGTGGGTTGAATGGTGGCTCCCCAAAAGATATATCTAAGTCCTCTGTACCTGTGAATGTGACCTTATTTGGGAAAAGGGTCTTTGCAGATATAATTAAGGATCTTGAGATGAGATCATTCTGGATTAACTGGGTGAGCCCTAAATCCGAAGATAAGCACCATTATGAGAAGAGGAGAAACACAGAGGGAAAATGCACTGGAAGGCCATGTGAAGATGGAGACAGAGATTGGAGTAATGCTAAGGATTGCCTAAGATTGCTGGCAGCCACCAGAAGCTGAAGAGGTAATGAAGGAGTCTTCCTGAGAACTTTCAGACAGTGCATGGCCCTCCTGACACCTTCATTTCAGATTTCTGGCCTCCAGAAATGTAAGAGAGTACATTTCTATTGTTGTAAGCCACTTAACTTTGTGGTGAATTTTTATGGCAGCCTTAAGAAACTAATACAGATGCTCACCATAAAGAAAGTCCTATGAATTTCATCATGCCAGAGTGAGAAGAGTATTGATAGATTAGGGACATGTGTGATTTCAATCTGCAATGCATGGCTTTTCTAATGAAAAAGTTTACTTTCTGCCCTTTTTAAAGAACAGTCACTTTAAATGTACCAAAAGAAAACAGCATTAAAAACTGCAATAAAGGCAAGTTAGGAGAAAGTTGGGAAGGAAAGCAATCACAGCAAATAATAAGACTGAGTCAGTTGAGTGGCTTTGTCTTGTATTAAGGAAAGGTTTTTGGCATAGAATTAAGTAGATGAGCATTTCCTCTTTAAAATGAAACATGAGAACAGAAGAAGAGATGGATTAGGAATGGAAGCAGTTAGGAGAGAGAAATAACATCTAATTAATTCAGAATATATACCACCTTTGACTCAGACTTTATCTTTTTTTTAACTTTACATTTAGTTATGTTTAAACATTTTAATAAAGATATCAATTCTTATCAAGTAATGGAAAACAACTTATTGTTTAATTTGGGTGGATCTGGACAAAGAAAATCCTGCACTATTTGAACAAACTTAAGGTATACCTGGCATCTACAGCAAAACCAGTTGAAGCCCAAATTTATAATATGAATTTTTTATGCCATAGAACTGACCTTTACTCCAGAAGGATATTTAAGAGAAGTCCTGACCAAGGCAAAGTCACTTTAAAATCTACCTGGTTCCTATTTTGTCAATCCTCAACCCCTTTGTTTCTTTTTTTTCTACTTACCTGATATATTTCTATGATTGCTTTGTTATTGAAAAGAATAATTAGCACCAGTTATCTCTAGGCACTTATGTTTTCATAAATACCTTTTGATTCTCATGATGATCTTGGGAGGTACTCATTTTGTACATGAGAAAAACAAGGAACTGTGACATTACCATGCCCATTTTATACACGAGGAAACAAAGAAATGGTGACATTAGAGATGCAGTATAGTGAGTGGCACTTAAACAGACTTTTGGATTAGATTTCTGGCTCCATGTCCATAAATAAGCTGTGTGACTTCGGACAGTTAAGTGACATAACCTCCTTAAGCCTCAGTAAAATGGGATAATATTCCTTTTTCTTGTGTTCTAAGGAGCCCTTTACCTTCATTTCTTACTTTAATGTTTGAAATTGAGATATACCTTACAATTGCTGTGTATTTTAAAGTAATTGTTCACACTGTAAAGCTGCTATCAAATTGATGATGTCTTACTACTGAGAGCACTTGATAACTGAGGGAGTTAGTAAGTCATATCCTCCCAGGTTCTTATAAAGCTTAAGGATTATGTATATAATTGCTTGGTACAGAGTTAGAGCTCAAGAGATGTTAATTTTTATTACTTCTCAGTAATCTGGTCATAGGCTATATTACTAGTAAGTGGCAAAGCCTAGATTGGAACCAAGTTTATAACTGTAGTTACAGAGTTCCTTCTTTTCTAGCAAAAAATTCTAGCTCCAAATAGTAAGGGAACTGACTCATCATGTTAGTTGTGAGTCAGTCCTGCATATCATGGCCAGACTTGTTGATTCTCATAACTCTGCCTTCTATTCCTAATTTTTAATATCTTCACCAGACATAAATCATATTGAACCCATGAACATTTTAAAATTTAAAATGTAATCCTTAAATCAATGCACACAGGGCTTTTGTAATTGTTATTTGTTATAGTAAGTTGTTGAGTTATCTTTTGGAGATTGAGCTTGTGGGACAATAGGAACTAAGTGAAAGATAAAATAGGCTAAAAGGCAAATAGAAAGGTAAATCTTAAAATTACTGAAGTGAAGTTAAGCCTTTAGCTTATTCCAGTGTCCTCTGTTTTGTTTTTTCTTTTCCTTACAGAGGAAATCAACTGTTTATCATTGTACTAGTGATTGGTATCAATTCTCTCTTGCTCATTAAAAGTGACTCTGAGCTGGGGAGGGAAGTATGGCCAAGAATCTCAAGCACAAGGGTAATATAGTTGATGATGGTGATGATGATGATGATGATGATGATGATGATGAGGATGATGATGATGAATTATTATTATTTGGCTGCCCAGTATCCAATCTTTTTTTTTCAGTAAAAAACTCTGTCCTCCCTCAGTCCTTGAGATATTTTAGGGATAAAATTCATCCTAGGGGTGGTTGAGAAACCCAGGCCTGGACAATCAGCGCATTTTATCCCTTTGGCCACATTAGGTTCAGAGATGAACACATGACTTAGAGTTTTTGCTTAAACTTGTTTGAGTTTTAACTTTCTAATGCTTTTTTATTGGAGGAGTCCATTTTCACTAATATAATTGGAAATCAAGACCTTGTGGCAACTGGGGACACCCATAATAGCCACAAGCTGACATTGGAACTAAACTTTTTTTTTCTTTTTCTCCCCTGGCTTTATTGAAATATAATAGACAATAAGTTGCTTGTATTTATACTGCACAATTCAATGAGATTTTTTTTCAATTATAGTTGGCATACAATAATATATTAGTTTCAGTTATACCGAACAGTGATTAACTCACAAAGTGATCACCACACTAAATTTAGTATTCCTCTTTCCTCTTACATATTTATGAAATTATTAACTATTTTTCTTGTGTTACACTTTATAACTCCATGTCTATTTTGTAACTATCCATTTGTACTTCTTAACCCCTTTTGCCCTTTTTATGCCATCCCCCAAACCTCCTCCCATCTAGTATCTCTCAAAATATTCTCTATATCTATGAGTTTATTTCTGTTTTTGTTATTGTTTATGTTGTTCTTTAGATTCCACATATATGTGAAATCTTGTGGTATTTGTCTTTCTCTATCTGATTTACTTTATTCAGCTCAATACCCTCTAGGTCTATCAAGGTGATATCTTTCTTCATCCCCTTTTTTTTAGTATCGGTGTATTTTTTAATTTTAAGTAAGTCTCTTGTAGGCATCATATATAGGGGTCTTGTTTTCTCATCCATTCAGCACTCTATCTTTTGGTTGGAGAACTTAATTCTTTTTCATTTGAGGTATCTGTCGACAGATATGTAGTTATTACCACTCTGTTCATGTTTTTGATACATGTTTTTTTCTTCCTAAAGAAGTTCCTTCATCTTTTCCTATAATTCTGGCTTGGTGTTGATGAATTCCTTTAGCTTATTTTTTTCTTGGAAGTTCTTTCTCTGTCTTTTGACTCTAAATGATAGCTTTGCTGGATAAAGTATTTTTAGTTGTGGATCCTGGGTTTTCATCACTTTGAATATTTTGTAACAATCCCTTCTGTCCTGCAGTTTCTTTTGAGAAATCAGCTGGCAGTCTTATGGGTGCTCCCTCGTAGATGACTAACTGTTTTTCTCTTGCTGCTTTTAAGAGTCTCTCTTTGTATTTAACCTTTGTGTCTTGGTGTGGGCCTCTTTGGGTTCATCTTTTTTGGGACTCTCTGAGCTTCTTGGAGTTGTATGTCTATTTCCTTCCCCAGGTTAGGAAAGTTTTCCATCATTATTTCTTCAATTAGCTCTTCAACATCTTGTCTTCCATCAGGTACAGCTATGACCCAGATATTTTTACATTTAATTGTGTCCCATAGGCTCCCTAAATTATTATTATAGTCTTGGCTTCTTTTTTTCTTTCCATTCTGATTGAGTGTCTTTGGCTTCCCCATTCTCTATATCAGTGGTTCGATCCTCTTCTTTATCCACTCTTATTTCTCTCTACTACACTCTTCATCTCAGATAATGTGTTATTAATTACTGACTGGTTCCCTTTTATAAGTTCCATTTCCATTTTTATGTTTTTTACCTCTTTGTTAAAGTTCTCACTGAGTTCATCTACACTTCTCCTAAGTTAAATGATCACCTTTATAACCAGCATTTTGAACTCTGCGTCTGTCAGATTGCTTGACTCCATTCCTCCTGGAAATCTATTGTTCTCTCATATGGTTTCAGCTCCTTTGTCTTCCCATTTTGGCTGCTTTTCTGTGTCTTTTTCTATGTACTGTGCAAAACTCCTAAGTCTTCCCATCTTATTAGCATGGCTTTGTGTAGTAGGTGTCCAGTGGCACAGTCCTGAGAGGGGTTCAGCTGCAGCCCAAGTTTAGCCTCAGCCTGTGCACCTCTGGGGGCACCTGTTAAGATTCAGCAAGCAATCCCCAGATGATGTGCTTATAGTTGTCTCAAGAGGCCACACCAGAAACCGTGGCCAGCTGCCACCAGTGTAGGTCTTGGCACTGCAAGTCACACAGGACTTGCCAAGGACACACCTGGATGTGGCTTGGGTGGGGCCATGAGTTGGGGGAAGCAGAGTTTCAGGGAATCCTCTGGGCCACTTTGGTCACATCTCAGCTATGACAGTGCTGAGTCCACACACTGGGAGCTGAGAGAGCTCAACAGAGGAACAATGGCTACTGCCGGAACTTCTGCCTGAGAGAGAGCCTCACCTCCATTCTTCACTCCAACAACTCAGTGTTCCCCTGTAAGTCTCTGGTACCCACTGTGTAGCCAATCTGGCACTGGTTCTCAGAGCAAGCAGGTCCATCACCATGAAACTCTGCTCACAGACACGGACCCATTAAGAGGCATCTGCAGCTGCAGGCTGCCTCTGCTGCCGTCTCTGTTCCACTGAGCCGCTCAGGACTAGGCAGCCTCACATCTTCACTCTCTGCTATTGCAGGGCGATTTGTTATTTTTCTCCCTAGTTGTAGTGCTTCTTTTCATCTAGATTCCAGGTGACTTTGCTTGCCCTTAGCTCCATGTTTTTGTCACAACTTTAATTTGTTTGCAAGAAGGATGAACAAAGCCTCTATTATCTATGCCATTTTTTTCCCCTCTGGAACTAAACTCTTAATGAGGAGTTAATGAGGATAGTTTTTCAGGGTTCCCTCCCTGGCACCATCAAAAAAGAGGCTTGCTCTGATGGACTGATCCAGACATAAATTCAGCCAGGCAGATATTTTCATTAGCAGTGAAGCTGTTCTTGTACCTCAGATCAATAAGCATTATTTAAATCATATGATGTCCTCTTTTTGAATTCTATGTATGTCAGCCAATCATTTGTACTTAATTTAGCCTTCTTCTCTGGGAAGGGAGTACGTATAACAGATGAAATCCATGTTCTTGGAGATATTTGGTGGAGTAGTGTAAATGAATAAACTCATGGTCTGGTTTGTAAGTGAACCTCCCCTGAACTTGATTATTCTGAGCTCACCCAACTGGTGAGCTTAATCTCAGATAATTTAATACATTCTAATTCCTAAACCTACAAATTTGAAAATCACACCCAAAAGAAAAATTATTAGTGGCAAGTAAAAAAACACCTTAAAGATGACCTTAATAAATCAAATTTTAAAATGAGCTATTTATTGTTTTCTCTTGAGGGAGCAATATAGTTGGTGTTTGTTCTTTGAAATGTATTTACTTATTGAAGATCCTAGGTGCATTGTGTGAGCAATCAGTCAGAGTTTGGGGACTGATTGACTTGCTTACTTTTTTTCAAGACCTCAGCCACCAAA
The DNA here is from genome assembly GCA_030015415.1 of Cynopterus sphinx. Taxonomy (NCBI): domain Eukaryota; kingdom Metazoa; phylum Chordata; class Mammalia; order Chiroptera; family Pteropodidae; genus Cynopterus; species Cynopterus sphinx. The sequence goes on along the minus strand of CM057388.1, from coordinate 29,420,383 downwards.
CTTTGTGATACTTTGTGCGGTTGCTGAGATGTTAGCTATGCAAAGTGGCCATCATAGCTCTGGTAAGATGTTCTAGGATAATTTTATCCGGTAAATCACTTTACCTGATAAAGTGATTCAGCCTTTCAGAAAGTTTATATTCATGACTACCCTGGTAAGGCATGAGGTTTTAGAGAAAGAGTAGAAGGCTGAACGTCTAGTTTGCTTTACAGTATGACTTATGGGAGCATCTTCAAGATAAAGAATGCTGTTTAGAGGATATTTTCCTTCATTAAGAAGACTTGCCATTCCTATATGAATTGGGAATATTAAACTGTTAATAGATTTGCTATATACATGCCATGGGTTAGGTCAGGGTTCCCTTTTATACAATCTAAGTGCAACATACTGTCAAAATAATTTCATAATCATTTCATAAGCCAGATAAAAGCATTTACTACAAAGGTTGTAATGATTTTTAAATGTCAGAGCAGTAACTGAACAATTATAAGAGTTAGGGCACATTTTGTTATTAATTTATCACTCTTACTATGACATTAACTTTCTCCAAATTGCTCATTTGACATTTTTCTAATCCAGACTGTATGATGAGCTTCACAATTGATATTGCCTTCCTTTTTCTTTTTTTTCACTTTTCAAACAATGTATTTTAAAAATCATACAAAAATTAAAAAATGAAAACTATACAAATTAAGTGCAAATACCTTCTTGTTATAAAATTTTTAAAAATGATATAAAAGCAAATGTACTCTTTTATTTCTACCCAATATTACTCCCCTTTCCAGAAGTTAAACTGTTAATTGTTCAGTGTTTCTACTTCATATATCCTTCTATATGCATTTATGAAAGTGTTTGTGCATATATTAGTGTGTGGTTTTATTTTTGGCATATGTGTTTACTATTGGATCATAGTATATGCATTACTTTGCAACTTGCCTTTTTCACTTAATGGTATGTATTAGGGATCTTTCTGTGTCAGTACATGTAGATTAATTCATACAATATTAACAAATATCTATGAGCACTACTGTGGATTTTATTATTGTTCAGCAAATATTCACTCTTCTTTCCCTAGCTGTTCAGGGAATTAGTATATTTCCCTGCCCCACTGATACAGAAGTTGCTCATGTGACTTGTTTAGACCAATGGAAGGTGAGTGGTAGAAATGGAAGTGTGTCAGATCCTAGCAGAAGCTTTGAGAGACATTTCAAATTTGATTAGCCTTCTTGGGCTCTTGCCCTCCACTATGTCCCCATGTTTTTCAGCCTGGTCCCTGGCATGGGAAGACACATGGAACAGACCTATACCCAACCCACAGTCTCAAACAGAGTTACTACAGTTGACTATAGAACAGTGAGCAATAAATAAATGTTGCTATAAGCCATTGATATTTTAGGATTTTTGTAACTCAGCATGATCACTGAAAAAGCTGATTGATACAAACATTTGTTATTTGCCAGGCTTTCTTCTAGATGCTGGGAAAACAATAAAAATCCCTGGCCACATGAAATTGACATGGGAAAGCTAGATAATAGTCCATGGAATGGTTGAATAATGGTAAGGCATTGTTTCTTATTCAGTCTTATGAGTCTTTTGTAGAAAGTGTTTAGAATGCAGTGTTTGTGCCCTCAATTCTACTGCTGCTTCTATCCCCACATTCCCACCACCACTGCCACCTATTCAAGTCTCCCTGTTTCACCTTCTATCTTGATTGACTGTGAAAGTGCCCACTGGTTCTTCCTCTAGGTTATTCCAACCTTAAGTTGTCCCATGCGCTTATGATGCATGCAACTTCAAGCCGTTTCTTGCCTCACACAAAATTCAGTGACCCTTTTTCCTTCTTTATCAAACACAAAGTCTGGCCTTCAACGTCCACCTTCATCTCAACTTTCTAACTTCATCTTTTCATTAGTCCTGTACTCTTGTGTTTTGCCAGATAATTCATCCCTGCTTACTACCCAGGACACACATTCTATAGTGAACTTCATGGTGAGCCATGCAGAATTTCTCCTTCAGGACTGAGGTACTCACTCTCCCAGTTGCTGGGAGTATTGGCAGATGATAACTTTCATACAAGTCTCTCTCTGGAAATTTTTCTTAGTTGAAGAGAATCACCTCACCCAAGATTCATATTCTTTTCCCAGGGACAGCCCACATCCAATGACTTGTTAAAAGAGGGGCTATAAAGACCTATCTCTCTTGTCTCAAGGCAAGATGCCTCTGAAAAAGTCATCCCAGCTTTGGAAGATCTCATGAGATTTCTCAGACATTTTTTTGTGACTCTATTGTAGCCTGATAACTTCCTCTGCCTAATCCTACTTCCTTTACTCCCCCACAGGGGCTGATCCAAATACATTTCTTAATGCTAAACTCCACTTTGAAGTCTGCTTCCTGGGGAACCTGACATAAAACACACCCTTTAGGTTTTTGGGCCTTTCCCATACTTTGGGACCTCTGATCATACTATTTTCTCCACCCAGAACACCTTCCTTATCATACTCTGCTAGTTAAAACCCTATCTATATTTCATGGCCTCCCTGAAACATCACCTATTCCTGACTCCTCAACTCAGGAGCCTTTGCTCTACCATTAGTGACTCTTTTCATACTTCTGTTATGGTGACAGTTTGTAAGGGAAGAGCTTGGGCTTTGGAGTCAAACATGCTGGGACTCTTCCACTTATTAGCTGTGTGACAATAGATGCCTCAGTTTTTCTCATTAATAAAATAAGGGGGGAAAGGCTATTTTATAACCTTATTGTGAACATTAAATGATGTAACACAGATCAAGTGCTTGATTCATAGTAGATGCTCAAGTTCAAGATCCTCCCATACTTTCTTTTCTCCTTTATTATACCTTGTATCTTTATTGATTATACCAGTCTTTCATGGACTTGTTTCATCTGCCTATAGGCTTGGTAAGGGCTGGAATATGCCTTTCTTATCTTTGGATTCACACAGTGCTTAGCACAAACAGCTTAACAAATGTTGAAATAAATGCTGCTTTTGGGCAAAATCTTCTAGTTTATTTTTGGAACTAAGAATTCCATGTTGTATCCCATAATTCATAAATTTATCACACAAATAAGGGAGTTTAGAATGTCTATGGGGTTTCAATAGGAACTGTAGCTGCAGAGAGTCCTGACAGCCTTCTTGCTGGCCTTGTCTCTCACTATAAGCACCATATAAAAAGTCAAATAGCAAACAAAGATGCTGGACTCAGATAATAGCTAAGAAATTTTAAGGCAAATCATATACACTGGTATTTCTATGACTAAAGTTTCTTTTAATAGATTTTTTTAATGAGCCTAGTTGAGAATTCTAAAATAATCTTAAAGGTTAGATCTGGAGCAAGAAGTGACAAGTTAGCACAGTGCTTAGCATATGTTCAGGACGTGTTTCTTGAGTGAATAAATGAATGGTTGGATGGGTGTGGCTGAGCCATGGGTGAAATTCTGTGGAAAGACTACTTCTATCTTTTAAGACACGCTCAGGTCATCTTCAGAGAAAACTGAAAGGCAGCGTCAGACAATTCTCCTATGTAGCCACTCTTAGATATGATTGCTGGGATAAGTGAAAGGCCCCTCTTATGTCTGACAGTGTTGTTCCTGAAAGGAAACACAGATGGTAATAATGCTATGGTGTTGGAAGTTAAATTTATTTAAACCCCTAGTATAATTTTAAGTCCAATTTTCTTAATAGACATTAATGGCTCGTGTCACAGATTGGTTTCCCCTTAGAAGCTGAGACTGGGTTTAGTGTGAAAGATATTTATTAAGGAGAGCCCTTGAGATCAACACCTGTGGGAAGGAGGAGAGGGAAACAGGAATGGCCAGAGAAAGGAGTTGAGCTGGAATGCAGGCCCAAAGACAGCTTCAACCTACCCTACAGAGAGCACTAGAGCTAGATTGCCCTTTGGAGTTGTCCCAAGTTGGGGAAAAATGATCAGATCTTTATACTCTAGGTTCAGTCAGTTATTGTATATGGGTTGTTCTCAGAATGGTGTGATTTGAGATGAGATGGTTATCTGCATCTGAGGCAGACCCTGAAAGGGCTGAGGGCTGTCTGATTCCTGTATTCAGCTGAGGCACCATGTCTTTCCATGTAGGGGGCCTGGGAGATGAATCTATATTCACAGCTCTTCTCTTAAAATGTCCTTCCCTTCTTTGTTGGGCTAACTTCCACTCATCCTTTAATATTAATCTCAAAACATTATCTCCTCTAAGCTGTTTTTTTTTTTCTAGATTTGTCAAAACAAGGTAAGATGTTTCTCCATGGTGCTTATAAAATACCACTCTATTGGATATCTGCTTTTGTATTTCATTCCATACTGGAAGCCTCTTCATGGCCCAGCACCAGGCAATGTCTGACGCAGATACACGGATTCAATTCATATTTGTTATATGAATAATTGGTTGGAAAAGTGTTGGGGCTCATTAACAGCACTAGTATGTGAGTGCATAGTCCTATTGGCTAAGACGTTACAAAATAAGTCTATTATAACATCATATGTAATTAATCATACTTTTAAACCTGTAATAAATAGGTTTGTTAAAACCTCTGAATCATTTTTAATGTGGCTAGGTGGCTGTTTTGCAAAATATATGGCATATAAGATGCTTTTCTGAGCTGCTATTTTCCAACCAGCAGGTTATGACACTTTGGTGTGTCACAAAGTTGTTTTTGATGTGTCACAATGTACTTGGTTTCCTCATTCTGTTATCGATTTCTGCCTGACAGGGCAGAATTTAGTGGTGATGTGGTAGACCGTGAAAGTAAGACAATACAGGCAAATATGTGAGCATCTAGAGGTCAGGTGTTTGGGTTTGGGTGGCTATAGAGCTGGATCTTTGAAGGGCTGTTTAGGAAGGAGCAAAAGGTGGGAGGCAGCACACCCTGCCTTGTTTCTATATCCTGCTTTGCACAAGGTTGAAAACATAGGGATTTCAAATGACTGCAAACAATGTTGCAGCTAAAGCTTCCTAGTGTGGAATCTAGTACTATTGCCAAATCAGGACAAGCTGAAGATGGAAAATGAAGCAGAGCATGAGTGGAGGATGTAGACCACTCAGAGAAGCTTTCACTTGGTCAAAGGGAAAATTAGCTCTGTATATGTCTGTGCAAAGAACACTCATATGTTAGAACTCTTATGATTGCAAATGATAGAAGCTCATCTGGAACCACCTTAGGCAAAAAGTACATGGCTCATGTAGAAAACCCTGGTAAAAGCAGAGAAAAAACTGGCTTCTGGGATGATAGGTTGGAGAGTGCTAGTATCTCTGTGTCAGCTTTTATTTGCAGGCTGGCTTTTCCATAAGACTGGATCGAGGATAACAGCAGCTGTCAGCTTTCATCTTCCCAGATTTCACTCATCTAATTCATGGAACACATACCTATGGAACACCTATTACATGCCAGGCATTGTTCTAGATGCTGGGAATAGCAGAGGAAGAAAAACATGAAAAAAAAAAACCCTCTGTTTATATTCTAGGGGAGGAAATTTAGACAGTAAACCAAAGTAAAGAGGAATATTTTATAGTATGTTAGAAAAGGATAAGAGTTATAGAAGAAAAAAATCAAACAAAGAAGGAAGATATGGAGGACTATGTGTGTGTATGTGTGTGTGTGTGTGTTACATTTTAAATAGAGTAGTCACTAAAGCCTTCCTAGGGAGATGACATTTGAGCAAAGACCAGAAGGAAGATAAAAGCTGAGCCATGAAGTTAACTGCAGTTTTGAAGAGAACAAGTGCAAAGGATATGAGGTAGGTGGAAGCTTGGCAAGTGTGCGGAATATCAGCAAGGCCATTGAGACTGAACTGAAGTGTGCAAGGGGAAAGATAGCAAGAAATGAAGCCAGGGAGGTAAGGGATCATGGGGCTGATTACACAGGGCTTTGTGTGTCATAAGTAAAGATTTAGACTTAGAGTATGAGATGGGCAACCACTAGACAATTTTGTGAAGAGGAGAGATGTTATCTGATTTTCATTAGGTTCTGGCTTGTATGTTGAAACAAACTATAGAGAGGCAGATATCAGATATGATGGAGGCTTGGACCAGGTTGAGTCACAGGTTTGCTGTCGAGAGGGACTGCTTCTGTTTCCCAAGCTCCAATAAAAAGGAGGATGAGGACTATGAAGTCATAGGGGTCACATGGGCACAGTATGGCTGGTTTCCCTAGTAGGAGCACTTGGGTAGAGTGGGAGAAGAGCAGTTTACCTTAAATGTGGGGAACTGTTTTTAGAAGGGAAAAGTGAAAGACAGACCACAGTTGCTCTCTACTTCAGGCATTGTTTATTCAAAATTGCTTTAAAATTTTGGAAACATTTCCTGTATTTGCCTATATGTTTGAATCAATCTGAGAAAAAAAATCTCTGCGTATAACTCACATATTTCACTATGTTCATGGACTAGTCTGCAAAAAACAGGGATTTTGTGAAGAACTGAGCCATGAGATTTCATCCTGACACAATGTCTTTTAGAGTCCTTGTCTTCCTCCTTAGAGTTTTCTTTGTTGAAATATAGCTTACTCAATTTCTTATTTACTGTCACAATAAATGATTTAAATGGTTCCATGTATATGCACTCAGTTTTCTCAGAATTACCTCTTTAGAAAGTCATCTCAGTTTTCTAAAAACAGTATGTTTGATGAACATTGTGTTATTCATGTCATCTTCACTTCTGAATGATTATTGAAAATGCAGGATGGAAATTTGGGAATCAAAAGAGTAAAATAAGCTCTTTTAATATTGCTATTACAACTACAATGAAAGATTCTAAACAAAGAAATGGTCTCTCTTTCACCTGTCTGGGTGATCTTATATATTCAACCGTTATACAAACTCAGTGAGTGGTCCTTCTCAAATTGCTTTTCACACAGAGGTATAATAATGACATCTACAACCACTTTACATGATATTCAGTACTAAAATATATATCTCACATCTTATATCCCAGAAGAAGAAGTTGAATATTTCTTTCTTCTTTGTTTACAGGCTTACCTATGGCCTTTCTAGAATGAGAAGTTTAAACTTTGTCTCTATTGTATACTATCTGAGTACTACAGTGTACCCTTGGATGGAAATAATTCTTGTTAAGGCACTATTCTGTTCACTTCTGGCTCTATGGTCTATATCTTCTGACAGCCACAAATAAAAGAAGGTATATAATCAAGTTATAATGTACTCACCAAGCTAACTTATTAAATACTACTAGATACCCTGTATATCCTCTCCTGCCAGATTCCTTTTCATTATTCCAGGGGCTGCACTTATCCTGAATTAATCTTTTCTTACTTTTTCTATTTGGCTATTTGTTTTTTTTTCTTAATTGAGTATGGATTATTTTGTATATAGAAAAGAATGTTATATAGATAACAAACACCCACGTATCTACCATCTAGCTAAAGCAATAGACTATTACTAAGACTACTCAAATTTCTGTATTATCCTTTGACCATAACAACTGCATCCCCTAGCCATTTCCTAAATTTTGTGTTTATCCTTTCCTTGCTTGTCTTTATAGGCTTACTACATTTTTTATGTATTTCTAATAATATATCATTCAGTTTGACATTTTAAACTTAATGTCAATAGCATAATATTATATCTATTCATCTGTGACTTGCTTTTGCTTTTTGTGATCATCATTATGTGTATGAGAGTCTAGGGCTGTGGGGACCAATTTTGGTAGTTGTGTACTACACAATTCTAGAGGAGCTACTGCTTTAAGGTCTAGGCAAATGGTAACTACTGTAGTTGTACAGCATACAATCTGCTTGGCCATACGTGATGGCTGTGATAGATTATGGTTCCAAAGGTTGCCACAAGAATCTCTCCCATGCCACAGGCTTTTAAATAATGTGACCTTATCCTGTATCCATCAAGATGTGTTTATTTCCTCTCTCCTTGGATGTGGGTTGGCTGTCTGACTTATTTTGACTAACAGAATACAGGAAAAGTGATGCTGGATGACTTCCAAGGTTAGAAATTCTGCCTTCACCACTTGAAATGTTCCCTCTTAGAATCCAGTTATCATGTAAGAAATCTAATTTCTATGAAGATACCATGTTGTGAGGCAGTCCAATTTAACCATATGGTAGGGTAGAGGCCACTTGTATGAGCATTTTGGTGCCAGATATGTGAATGAAGCCTTATAGTACCTTCTACTCTAGCTTAGTCACCAACTGAATGCAGCTGAGTAAATGACCCCAGCCAATGCTATGTGGAACAGAACTGGCCAGCTAAGCCCAGACCAAATTCCTGACTTTCAGTGTCATGAGCAAATACCGTAAAAATAGAATAGCTCTTCAGAACATTCATGGTTGTCCTGAGTCAGGCTGATCAGTCATTGGATATAGCCATCTCAGTAAGAAAGGTGACCTTGGGCAAGGCAGTTTTCTGCAACTAAGATAGTACCTGAAGGTTTTGACAGTTGAAAATTGATGGCCAACAGTACTCCCAGAACATGGGGCTACAAGTCCTTCCTTGAAGGGGAATTTTAGAAATGCCTCACAGTGTCCACAAATATTTTTTGTATCTAATTAACCCTTTTGCTGATGATGGATATTTGTATTTTTAAGATGAGATGTTCCCCTGTATTTTCTAAACATGTTAAAATTTTGCTGTTCATAAATCCTGAATGAATCTGGAAATGTTTTTTTTTTTATGGTATGAGGTAAAGATCCACTTTTTTTTCATATAAATAATTTGCAATGATGCCTCTGTCATGTATTAGGTTTCTCTGTATGTTTGGGTGTCTTGCTGGGCTGTCATCAATTGTATTATTGTGTTCTGTTGGCTCATTTGTTGATCTCTGAGCCAATATCAGTGCTTTAATTACTGTAAATTTATAAGGCTTAGAGCAGGATTCCCTCAATATTGTCTTTTTCCTTCAAGGCTGTTTTTGACTCTGCTCACCATATACATTTTAAATCAGTATGTCAAATTCCACATACAAGAAATTTATTATGAATTATTTGTTTTGTTCTGTTTTCTATGAAAATGTCTTTATTTTAGAAGTGGTCTGTATTTTACTGAAATTTGAGAAACAGTGAATTGAGGGATTGGCTAACCACTTATAGTGGGTTGAATAGTGATTCCACAAAAGATATGTTCACATCCTAATCCTTGGAACCTGAGAATGTGACCTTATTTGGAAAAAGGGTTTTTGCAGGTGTAATTCAGTTAAAGATTTTAAAATGAGGCACTATCCTGAATTATCCAGGTAGGCCCTAACAGACACACAAAAAGAGAGACAAAAGAGAATAGGAAACAAAATGTCCACAGAGACAGAGATTGGAGTGATGTTGCCAAAAACCAAGGAACACCTACAACCACTGGAAGCTGGAAGAGGCAAAGAATGGATCATTCTCTAGAGCCTCCAGAGGAAATGCAGCCCTGTTGACACCTTGATTTCAGACTACTAGTCTCTGGAATTGTGAGAGAACAGACTTCTGTTGTTTTAAGTCACCCAATCTGTGTGATTTGTTACAGTAGCCACAGGAAACTAATACAACACTCACTTTTTATTTTCTCTAAGCTTTTCTCTTGTATTGTTAGATTGCTAGCAAGCAACATACCAGGGGCACATTATTACCAATATACCTATAAATAAATATAAATGTCTTCATTGAATTGAAGCCAGATATTATGTTGACATTCAATATTATTTTATATTAGTTACAAGTGTAAAGTGTGGTGGTTAGACATTTATATAATTTACAAAGTCACTCCTCTGATGAGTAGAGTACCCTTCTGGCACTACACATATTTATTACAATATTATTAACTATATTCCCTATGCTGTTTGTATGGAAAATCCTTTGGAAGCAGCTTGGGTGGGCCTGCAAGTTGGGTAGGGCAAGGTCTTAGGGGATCACCAGGATAGAGTGACCAGTGTTAGCCAGGTTGATGAAAACTCAGATATGGTGAGTTTGCATGCCTAAAGAGGGTAGGGGGAAGCTCAACAAAGGAACAGTGGATTCTACCAGCACTTTGGTCTGGGTGAAAGCTACCCCTCCAGCCCTTGCCCTGAAGCCAGACAATTTAGTTCCTCCCAGTATTCCTGGTGGCCTTTTGAAATGCTGCCCCAGTGCTCAATCTCGGAACAAATTCATCAGTGGGTAAGTTCATGCACTGGCCCCTTAAAAGAAATTCCTGGGACTCCAGCAGCCCTCCATCTTACTCAGTCACCACTCTCTTCTGGTTTTCACAGCCAGAAATTGTGGGGATTTCTTTTACAAGCACTGGGACCCTGGGCTGGGAACCTAGTGTTGGGCTGGGGCTCCCCCTGCCCTTTCTCCAGGGGGACCTCCACAACCAAGATATCCCTTTCAATTCTCAACCACCGCACAAAGGTGCAGGACCAGCTTGTTTTGTGTCTCTGCCCCTCCCATCAGTCTTGAGGTGACCTCTTCTCTATGTCCCCAGTTAAAGGGCTTCTGTTCAGCTAGACTTTAGGCAACTCCCAATGATGGTTGTTCTGCAGTTTTGTTGTAATTTTGATATAGCTGTGAGAGGAAGCACACACAGCATTTACCTACTTCACCATCTTGACTGGAATCTCCTATTCCCTTTCTTTAGTATTTCAACTTCACTGTTGAGGTTCTCATTTATGCTACCTTCTTACCATGTTCTTAATTTCCAAGAACTCTTTTTTGTTCTCTATTTTAATAATAGGATTCTGTTCTTGTTTCTCTTTTGTGATTTCTTTTAATATATTAATGATAATTATTTTAAAGTTTATCTTTTCCTTGCATAAATTATATTTCCTTTAGGTTGCCGTCATCCATTTATTCATTTATTGGTTTGTTTACTTTGGACTCTATCTTACATATTAGAAATTTTCTTATGATATTTGTTAGACTTTGTTTGCTCATGCTTAAGTTTAGTATTAAAAAGCTGATTGAAAGCTCTGACCACATGAAGGGAATTTGCTGACTTATAGCTTTACTATCGAATGATCAGCTTGAGTCATTTGGCTGGGGGAGAGGGGAGTCCCTAAGTCAGTGTCTTTAGTTCTTTATGGATTGCTGATCTCCCTAAAGGAGGATCATCTAATTTTCTGCCAGTAGGGTAAAGATTTGGCTGCTAGAGTTCTGCAATCCAACATGGGAAATACTTGGGGGTACAATGAGGTGGTATCTCAGTATTTAGCATTTAAGGATTTGATCACATTCTTACTTGGTTTGCAGTAAGGTTTCTGCCTTCAAATGTGCTGATCATCTGTGGACCAGAGGTCTCCTGTTTACCATGTATGGAGAATAAACCTCTGAATTTTTATCGGTTTGGGGAGGGATAGTTGTTTTAACTTTCAGTAAAGGTTTATAACTTTCTCTATAAATGTCATGCATATCTTTATTCAATTTATTTCTGGGTAACTTTTTTTTTTGCTATTATAAGTGGTATATTTTGAAACATTATGTTTCCCATCTGTTGCTGTTGTATATAAATGAAATGAATTTTAAATCTTAACATTTTAATCAACCATTTTTATTCTATTAACTCCAATCACTTGTCAACTGTTTGCCTTGGGTTTTCTGTGTTAGCAATCAAATACTTTTCAAATAATGTTTTTCTCTCTTTTCAATCCTTTTAACTTATAAAGGTTATAAAATCTCTTTCTCATTTATTTAACCAAATAAGATCTTTAGTTTTATGTTGAGGTGTTAATAGTCCCTATCTTGCTCCCTGATCTGATTTTAAAGGTGAAGTCCTGAGGCTTCAGATTTAGGTATTAGATTGCTTTTAGGTGTTTCATTAATGACTTATTAAGTTATCTTCTACTCCTAGATTGTTAGGCAATTTTATTCCAAATAGGTTTGGAATTACATTGAATGTGTTTACTGCATTTATTAAGATAATTTATTTTTTTCTCTCAATCAGTGAATAAAAATAATGTATTTTCTAGTATTAAACCAACTTTGCCTTCCTGGGATAAGCAAAGTTTATTGTGATGTTATGTGTTCTATTTATTGATGGAATCAGTTTGCATATATTTTGTTTAGGGTTTTTACATCTGTGCTGGTGAATGAGTTTGTGTTGTAGCTCTTATACTTTTCTTGTCTGTATTTGCTGTCAAGGTTGTATAACCTCATAATAGTTGGAGAGCTGAAGAGTGTACTTTCTATTTCTATTCCCTGGAAGATTTTTTATAATATTGAAAAGAGATATTCCTTGAATACTTGGTAAAACTTGACTACAAAACCATCTGGGCCTGATATTTATACATATTGATTGTATCTCTTCAGTGCTTATAGTACTACCCCAAAATTCTGTTTTTCTCCAAGTCTATTTGGGTTGGTTATATTTTCTAGGAGTTTTGCCAGTTTTTGATAAGTAATAAATTTATTGACATTAAAATTTCCAAAGTATTATTTTCCAGTAAACCAACTTTTGATTTTGTTGATCCTCTCTGTTGTTTGCATTCTGTTTTATTATTTAGCTTTATTATTTCCTTTTTTCTATTTTCTTTGGGTTTATCTTGTTTTTCTATTATTAAGTCCAATGCTTAGCTTATTACTCTTCATCATATCTTATTTCACAATTTATAAAAATTTTTATATTTAAATAATTATAAATTCATGAGAGTTTACAAAATTAGTACAGCAAGGTCTTCTGTTCCTTTTACCCAGTTTCTCCCAATGATAACATCTTAGGTAACCATAGTATAGTATCAAAATTGGGAAATTTTCATTGGTACAATGTATATGTATCATTTTATGCCATTTTATCACGTTTTGATTTATGTAACCACCATCATAATCAAGATGCAAAATGATTCTGTTACTATTAAGACCTCCTGCCTGCTAGACTTTTATAGTCACACCTATTCCCCTCAAACCCACCATCCCTAACTCCTGATAATTAAAAATCTGTTCATCTCTAATTTGATCATTTTGAGAATATCATATAAATGGACCCCTACAACATATGACCTTTGAGACTGACCTTTTTTATTTAGCATAATGCCCTTGAGATTCATTCAAATTGTTGCTGTATCAGTAATTTGTTCTTTTTTATTGCTGAAGAGGTATTCCAGTTTGTATAACCATTCATCTATTGAAGGACATTTTAGTTGCTTCAAGTTTTTTACTATCACAAGTAAAGCTGCTATGAACATTTGTGTACACATTTTTACGTAGACACGAAATGCCATTTCTCTCTGATAAATGTCCTGGTGTGCTTTTGCTGGATAATGTAGTAGAGCATATTTAGTTTTTTGAAAAAGAAATTGCCAAATTATTGTCCAGAATTGCTGTAACAATTTACCTTCTCAGCAATATTTGAGAGATCTAGTTTCTCTACATCCTTGCCAGTATTTGGTATTGTCATTATTTTGTTTTAGTTTAGTTTTTCTAATAGCAGTGTTTCTCTAATGGTTAGTAATGTTGAATATTTTTTCATGTGCTTATTTGCCATCTGTATATCCTCTTCAGTGAAATGGCACATCATGTCCTTTTCCCATTTTCTAATTGGATTTTCTGCTATTTTACTGTTGAATTTTGAGGATTTTTTGTACAAAAACACTTAATAGATTTTTATTGTAGATAAATGCAATGAATCAGTACATAGTATTTTAAAAAATAATTTTTAATTTAATTTTTCACTTTTTCAATTACAATTGACATTCAATATTATTTTATAGTAGTTTCAGGTGTATAGCATAATGGTTAGAGATTTATATAATTTATGAATTGATTCCCCCAATTAGTCTAGTACCCTGTGGCACTATACATAGTTATTACAATATTATTGACTATATTCCCTATGCTGTACTTCAAACCCTTGTGACAATTTGTACTTCTTAATCATCGGTACAGTGTATATGTATAATTTTATGCCATTTTATCACATTTAATATGCCACTTTATCACACTAAATCACATTTAATCCCTTCACCTATTTCACCCAGACCCCCAAACCCTGCCTATCTAGCAACCATCAGTTCTCTGTATCTATGAGTTTGTTTCTGTTTTGTTTGTTCTTTTATTTTGTTCTTTAGATTCCACATATAAGTGAGATTATATGGTGTTTGTCTTTCTTTGTCTGACTTATTTCACTTAGCATAATACCCTCTAGTACATCCATGTCATTGCAAATGGTAAAATTTAATTCTCTTTTATGGCTGAGTAAAATTCCATTGTATATATGTACCACATCTTCTTTAACCAATTGTCTATTGATGGGCACTTAGGTTACTTCCGTATGTAGGCTATTGTAAATAATACTGCAATGAGCATAGACGATGTGTATATCTTTTTGAATCAGTGTTTTATATTTCTTTGGAAAATTACCCAGAAGTAGAATTGCTGGATCATAAGGTAGTTCTAGTTTTAATTTTTCAAGGAAACTCCATACTATTTCCCATAGTGGCTGTACCAATTTGCAATTCCATCAGCAGTGCACGAGAGTTCCCTTTTCTTTACATCCTCACCAATACTAGTTGTTTATTGATTTACTGATGATAGCTATTCTAGCAGGTGTGAAGTGATATCTGAGTAGGTAAAGTTAATTTTAATAATTTTAATTTTATTTAAGCCAATATATTTAAAATACTATCATTTTAATGTATAATCAATATAAAAATATTAAATATTTTATATAATTTTTGTTATGTTAAGTGTTTATAATCTGGTGTACATTTCCCACTTACAGTACATCTCAATTTGGACTAGCCACATTGCAAGTGCTCAGTAGCCACATGTAGCTATGGTCTACTATATTGGACAGCACATGTTTACAGTCTAAACAAAAGTTGTGGTTCTGATTGCATTGTAATAATAAGTTAAAAGCTTAAAATTAGCACAATTTTAATACTTATTATTTATTAAACATTGCATTTTATATGAAAGTCAGTTTGGAGAGCTCCCAGTTATATAGTCAGCCCCCAAATATGTGGACTCAGGTATATGCATTTGTTTGAGGAGTAAGTTTTTGTGGGATTTTTGTTTTTCTTTTCCTACATAATGTTTATTCGAAAAAGTAAAGTTACATGAGGAAAAACTTAAATTTTAACAGTAATTATCTGTTAACATAACAGATTAAGTATATGAGGGTAAGCCTATTCTGGCACATTTAGCATGTGCATCTGTCATCTTCATAGTCATGAAAAACTAGTGTTTTATTTTGTCGTTCCTTTTGATTTGGTTTGGTATTCTTTTTCATTACTTTCTGTTCTTCACTTTTAAAAAGTCTTTCCTCTTCCTTGTTTTATTTCTAACTCGTGAGTTACATTTTTTTAAACTATGTCACTCATTTTTATTTCCACTGTCATTCTCTAATAGATCTTCTTTCCTGCCACCATCCCACAATGCTCTTTTCTTCCTGGGACCTGACCTCCCTCTCTCTTCTCACCCCCCTCTTCCAAATAGTTTTCTATGAGCCTCTATGATTGCAGATTTCAAAAAGCAAAAAGAATCAAGGGGAAGTTCATGGATCCATTCATCAGTCTGTCCCTCTATTCTTAAGGTCAGCTTAGAAAAAAATTTCCACTTCCTTTGCTTTCCTTGCAGCAGTAGGAGATGAAGCTGCTTACTCTTTCACTTCTGTGTCCCTCAGAGCCAGGAGGTAAGATGAGTTCTCTCTCCCTGATCATTTCTCTTTCCCCTATTTTTAAAAATTAATTAATTATTTTCTTATGGTGACATTAGCTAACAAAATCCAATAAGATTTATCAGTATACTTTAACAGTAATGTAAACATATATTTACACTATGTGTTCACCTCTCATAGTTAGAGTTCTTTCTGTCACCACATATCTGACTCCCTTTACCCCATCTACCTCCACTCTCCCTCTTCCCCCTACCCTCTGGTAACCACTAGTCTATAGTCTATGTTTGTGAGTCTGTTTGTTTGTCCTGTTCATTCTTTGCTTTTAGGTTTATACCCCACATATAAGTGATATCATGATCATGTGATTTTCAACATTTTCTCTCTGGGTTATTTCGCTCAGCATGATTATCTCGAGGTCCATCCACGTTGTCGCAAATGGCAGTATTTCATTTCTTCTTATGGCTGAGTAATATTCCATTGTATATATGTACCACAGCTTATTTATCCAATCATTTATTGTACAACACTATGGCTGCTTCCATGTCCTGGCCACTATGAAAAATACTGCTATGAACATCGGTGTGCAAATATCTTTTCAGATATGGGGTTTCAAGTCTTTAGGATAAATGCCCAGTAGAAGGATTGCTGGATTATATGGTAGATAAATTCTTAGGTTTTTGAGGAACCTCCAGAGTGTTTTCCATAGTGGCTATACCAATTTGTAATCCTACCAGCAGTGTATCATCTCCAACATTTGTTATTACTTGTCCTGTTGATTATAGCCATTCTAACAGGTATGAGATAGTATCCATGGTTTTGATTTGCATTTCCTTAATAGCTAGCAATGTTGATCATCTTTTCAAATATTTGTTAGCCATGTGTATGTCCTCTAGGGATGTTGCTGTTCTCTTCCTAAGAATATGATCTTTGATGTCAGGGCATCTCCTCCCACATGCTTGCAGGGCCTGGTGTACCTGGGGCGTGAACACAGGCCTTCTGTGTATAAAGCAGACATGGTAACCACTACACTATGGAGCCACCCTTATTTAGGATTTTTGCATCTATGTTCATGAGAGATATTGGCCTGTAGTTTTCTTTGTGCTGTCTTTACCAAGTTTTGGGATCAGGGTAATACTGTCCTCATAAAATGAATTGGGAAGTATTACCTCTTCAATTTTTGGAAGAATTTGAAGAGAATAGGTATTAAATCTTCTTTGAATGTTTGGTAGAATTCTCTGGTGAAGCCATTTGGTCCTGGACTTTTACTTTTTGGTAGGTTTTTGATAATTGTTTCAGTTTCCATACTGCGATTGATTCTATTTAGATTTTGTAGTTTGTCTTGATTCAGTCTAGGAAGATGGTATTTTTCTAAGTATTGGTCCATTTCTTCTAAGTTATTAAATTTGGTGTTATATGCTTTTTCATAGTATTCTTGTATGATCCTTTGTATTTCTGTGATGTCAGTCATAATTTCCCCTCTTTCATCTCTGATTTTGTTTATTTGTGTCCTTTCTCTTTTTTCTTTAGTGAGTCTGACCAGTGGTTTGTCAATTTTATTAACCTTCTCAAAGAACCAGCTCTTTGTTGCGTTTATTTTTTCCATTGTTGTTGTTGTTGTTGTTTTGATTTTATTTATTTCTGCTCTCATTTTGATTATTTCTTTTCTTATACTGACTTTCGGCTTCATTTGTTCTTCCTTTTTTAGTTTTTTAAGATGAAGCGTTAGGTTGTTTATTTGGGCTCGTTCTTGTTTTTGGTGATAGGCCTATAATGATATGAACTTTCCTCTTATGACCGCTTTTGCTATGTCCCAAAAGTTTTGATATGTTGTACTATCATTATCATTTGTTTCTATGTATTTTTTGATCTCTCTTTTTATTTCTTATCTGACCCAGTTATTCTTTAGTAGCATGTTGTTTAATCTCCATTATATATTTCTTGCAGTTGATCTCGAGTTTCAAAGCATTATGATCGGAGCATATGTTTTGTATGATTTCAACCCTTTTATATTTGTTGAGGCTATCTGTATGTCCCAGTATGTGGTCAATCCTTGAGAATGTTCCATGTGCACTAGAGAAGAATGTATAAGCAGTTATTTTGGGATGGAAAGCTCTGTAAATGTCAAGTATGTCCATTTGGTCTAATGTGCCATTTAAGGACATTATTTCCTTATTGATTTTCTGTTTGGATGATTTTTCCATATCCGACAGTGGGGTACTTAGGTCCCCTACATGATATTGTTTTGGTCCGATTCTCCCTTTAGTTCTGTTAGTAATTGCTTTACATATTTTGAGGCTCCCTGATTGGGAGTAAAGATATTAGTAAAGTGTTATGTCTTTTTGGTGTATGATTTCCTTTATCATGATGAAGTATTCCTCAGTATCTTTCTTTGCAGTTTGTATTTTGAAGTCTATTTCATCTGCTATTAGTACTGCTACTCCTGCTTTTCTCTGAAGCAATTTGCTTGAAACATTATTTTCTATCCTTTCACTTTGAATCTGTATTTGTCTTTGGAGTTGAGATGTGTCTCCTGGAGGCAGCATATGGTTGGGTTTTGTTTCTTGATCCAGTCTGTAACTCTGTGCCCTTTTTATGGGTGAATTCAGTGCATTTACATTTAGGGTGATTTTTGAAATATGAGGTATTTATAGCCATTTTAACTTTGGCTTTCTAGTAGCTCAGAATTTTTATTTCTTCCTTGCCTTTTTGTTTCTTTTTTTTTATTTTGTTAGCTTTTGTGGGTTTTGCCTCTGGTTCTTTTTGTTTTATATTATATACTTCAGTTCTGAATCTTTCGTGTGTGTTTACCATTATGAATATATGAAGAATAGTTATATACGTACAGTTGTCCTTTTTCTTCTGCATGTACCTTATCTCCATTTCCTTTTGTGAATCTGAATCTTTGAATCTTCCCTTTTGTTATCTTGATTTGTCCCTAAGTATGATGAACATTCATTACTATCTTGCTATAGCAATTCTCATCTTATCATTTAAGCTTACAATGCCTTGTTCTTAGTAAGCGTTGCTCTCCTCTGCTTCAATTTGACTGATAGTCACTTTACTCCTAATTATGTTTTTTTTTAAATTTTATTTTAGGTGAGCTGACTCCTTTCAGTATTTCCTGTAGTGCAGGCCTCGTAGTGGAGAATCCCTCCAATTTTGGCATGTCTGGAAAGGTCTTAATTTTTCTTCATATTTAAAGGAGAACTTAGCTGGATCCATTATTCAAGGCGGGTAGTTCCTTTCACTTAATTTTTTAAATATTTCATTTTATTTGTTTATGGTTTGTAAGGTTTGCACTGAGAAATCCAAGGATAATCTAATGGGTTTTCCTTTATATGTTATCATTTTCTTCTCCCTGGCTGCCTTTGTCATTCTTTGTCATTGATTTTTGATAATTTTAATACAATGTGTCATGGTGAAGGCCTTTTTGGGTAGAGATAACTGGGTGTTCTATTGACTTCTTGAATTCCAAGCTCCAGCTCATTCCTTAGATTTGGGAAATTCTCATCAATATTTTGTCTGAAATTGCTTTCTAGACACTACTCCTTTTCCTCACCTTCGGTAATGCCCATTATTCTTATGTTTCCTCTCCCGATGGTATCAGGTAGTTCTTGAATTTCTCTTTCATTATTTTTAATTCTTTGGTTTCTCTCTCCTTTCTGATTTATTTCTAGATTCTATCTTTGACATCACTGTTCCTTTCCTTCATTTGGTCGACTGTATTTCCCAAGCTATTTCATTTTTCAACCCTTGCAATGTGTGTGTGTGTGTGTGTGTGTGTGTGTGTGTGTGTGTGTGTGTGTGCATTTTACCTCCAGAAGATCTGTTCTTTTGGAAGATTTCAATCTCCTTGCTCTGCTCATTTAGGTGTTTTTTCAATTCCTGAAATTTTTGATATGACTTCTTTCGGAACTCACTGTGGTGTTTTTTTTTTTTTTTTTTTTTTTTTTTCCAGAGGTATCATCATGAATTCTCTGTCATTTAAGTTGCATATTTCTATGTTTGTAAGCTTATTTTCTAGAGATTTTTCTTTTTCTTTTAGAGATGCCTTGCCATCTTGGTTGTCCATGGTGTTTAATTGGCTCTTTCTCCTCCTGGGCATTAATGGAAATTTATTCTGCTGTTTTTTTAGAAAAAGGATTTATTATATAAATATCTTTTTAACCTGCTGCAAAGAAGGTGCTTTTATTTTGTTTTTTAGTAAGTGGCATCTAAGCCTCTTAGATCTTTACTTTATATAAAGCCTTAATAATATCTTTTTATTTTCTTGTAGATGTCTAATTACACTCGCTACTCTTAGTCTCAGTCCTTGTCAATGTCAGTGATAGTTTTGGTAGTATTTTCTCAGATTTCCCTGCGCAACTTGGTGATTAGTCTTGGCGAATATGGGGGGAGGGGCCCTTTGGGTTCAGGGGTAGGGGCTGCACCTCAGCCTTGGTTTTTGCAACCGCAGCTGGTAAAAATCAACTGTTATTTCTGTGTCATCCTGCTTCTCTTATTTCTGCTCTGATGACTTGGCCCTGTCATCAGTCACTGGAACTCACAGCACTCCCAGGCATGACTGTTCAAGGAACTCACCACACCTTCTCCCCTCCCCTCCCCTATAGGATGTTTGGTGGCTATGAGGGGCAGCTTCTCTATTTCTCCCAGTCTACTGCCTGACACCTGGGTTCTGATCTTTGGTAGCTCTTATGGGTAGATCCCATGCTCAGATGTGCTAGTGTGAAATTTGGGTGTTTCTTGTCAAGATTTATATATTCAGCTTATTGTTGTTTCAAGGAGAAAGATCTGGGATTGTCTCTCCCTTCTCCATGTTTCAACCATGAGTTTATTTTTAGCCTTTTACCTTCCCCCTCCCCTCAGCTTTATTGAGATATAATTGACATATAACATGGTGTAAGTTTAAGGTGTACAATATGTTGATTTGATACATTTATATGTTGCAAATGATCACCACCTGTAGCATTAGTTACTCTCTTCATCCCATCACATAATTACAATTTTTTTTGTGGTAAGAACATTTAAGATTTATAGTCCTTGCCACATTCAAGTGTACAATATAATCTTAGTAGCTATAATCACTATGCTGCATAGTAGATCCCAGAACTTGTTAATCTTTAGTTGGAAATTTGTCTTCTTTTACCAATATCATCCTATTTCTCCCATCTCCCAGCCCCTAGGAAACACCATTTTACTCTCTGGTTTTATGAGCTTGGTATTTTTAGATTCTACATGTAAGTGAGATCATACAGTTTTTCTCTTTTTCTGTGTGACTGGAGAGTACGTTTTTATTGGTTCATAATTATTAGAGTTGTTTTAGGCACAATTTTTGCCTCTATTTCCTGTGAAACTATATACTCCTGAGATTAAGTAGTAACTTAGAAATAAGCAATAATATCACAGTGTTTATAAACCAAAAGAAACAGAATATGAGGCAGTTCAATTCTATCATTCTGTGTTACCACTTGGAGCTTGTATTTGTTTTTAAGATTTAAAAGTGAAGCAAAGTATAAACTGTGATATTTAATATTTTTAAGTGAAAATATTAGTTTACACATGAAATAATTTAGTTATTTGAGTAATGTTGTTAAAGTTGAAATATATTCTTTTTAACCATTAATTGTTCATTTTTAAAACTAAAGAAAAAGATCAACAAAATAATGATATTATATTTTATTATGTAGAGATGGATGTGCTAAAAGGTGATCCACTCTCGGTGTCAGATTTAGTAGGTAGGTGTATCAATTAATAGTCTGGGTTTTCCTGAGAAACAGAACCAGTAGAATTTTAATTTACTATATGGAATTGGAACACATGATCACATGATCAAGAAGGCTGGAAAGTCCTAAGATCTTCAGTTGGCAAGCTGGAGACCAGGAGAGCCAATGATATAGTTCCAGTTTAAGCCAGAGTTTGAAGGCAGAAGACTGATGTCCCACCCTGAAGACAGTCAAGCAGACAGAATTCTTTCTTACTCAACCTTTTCTTCTATTCAGTTCTTCAACTGACTAGATGAGGCTCACCCACACTGGGGAGGGCAATCTGCTTTACTCAGTCTACCAATTCAAATATTAATGTCATATAGAAACAACCTTACAAACGCATCCAGAATAATATTTAAACAAATATCTGGGCACCCAGTGGTTCAGTCAAAATGACATATAAAGTAACCATCACAAGTGTAGGTTACTGGCTTGATGACAGAATATTCTTTACACATTCCTCTTTCCACCTCACACAAATTACAACACTGTGACCTCCATCCACATGCCTTAAAGTAGTTCAAATCATAGGCTTTGTCCAAGTTAGCATGGAAAAGTTCTTATCATTGCCCCCTAAAGCAAAATGCCCACAACCTCTGAGAACATTACTCTTGGTGAACACACCCTGTCCCCTGCAATTGTGACAACACTCATTCATACATAAAGAGAATACTTTTTAAGAGCAAAAGAATGTAACTCAGTGCCCTGCAGAAAATGTACAGTCTCAACTCAAATGTATTTAAGTAAATAATTCTAGCATAGTGAATGCTTGTACTAATTCTAAGAGAATGAGATATAAATTAAGCCATTTATAAATTCCATGGCTTGAAGGACAAATATCACTTTGTAAATTGGAAGTTTGACATGAGACATTTGAATTATGTGAGCCTGGATATTTTATGACATATGTTTTGGCCTAAAATCATAGAGTATAAAATAAAAACTTGCTATAACATGGTTAGTTTATGGGCTGGGTGTCACACTTATCCTGTGTGTATATTAATATCGAGATGGTCCTGCTGTATGCTTGACTGAATAAGCATACTCCCTCTGGAGCTTACAGAATGAAATCCATATGCTTCCCTGAGAAATTTTATTTCCATTTATGAACTGTTTCTTGTCTCTCAATAAAGAATACAGGCCTCATTTTCTGTGTGTATGTATTTGACCTTACTAGTTTCTTTTTTAATTTAGTTACCTTGCACCATCATTTATTGTAGCATTATATGTTCATCTCAAGTGGCATTTGTTACACTCTCTAACTTACAGATTTTGTATAGATCCTTCTCTCTCAAAATTGTTGAACCATAAAAAACATCAGAATGTAGGTACTTATACCCCACCATAAATCTTTATTTTTTATTCCTAGGCAGACAGTATTCCAAAATATTTTAGATGACAATTTGGTATCTGAAATGATTAATCTACCCATTCTTTACATATAGCTATTTATATGAAACATAGTCTCTAAATAGACAAGTTATCAATAGGTACAACCTCTAAATGCATGAAGAATGTATTGCAAATGACTCCCTTCTTTGGATCTGTGGTCTTATGATCTTTCCAATGCCAGTCTCCTTATCCAGAAAAAAATTGTTTACTTGCAAGAGGCCCTTAGGCATAATATGTCATTTATGATGTATAGAATGTGCATTTCATGTTTATTTCTCCTGTATTTCCTTTGGTTAAAACTGATATATGATCTGCAACATCCAAATAAATGATTTGACATATTTTATATGACACATGTTCAAGTGATTAATTTTCTCATGGAAATGTCATACAATTTAACTCATAGTTATGAGCCAAATATTTGTGCAGTAGTTTGTAATGAATATATGCATAATCACAGATTGCCCTATTTTATTTGCAGTCAAATGTAATTTAAAGGGACAGAATCAGAGTGCAGTGGACTTCACTATTTAATGCTTGATGCATATTAGGCTCTCAATAACTCCTCATTGGGAGAACAAATAAATGACTGACCAGTTTGGCAGATTTTATCAAATTCTATGAGTTTAGGGTTTTGGTTTTTTTAATGGAGTCTTCTTATATTGCTAACACAATAAATTATGTGGGATATGTTTTGAAAATATTTGGTTGCCAAAGAGCATAGCAAAAATAATTATGAATATATGGTGAGCAAAGTATAACATAAAAACCAATTTATACGCATCAAATAGGTTACCTCTGTACCAGTCCGTTTATTTCCAGTGGCAGGTAACAGAAATAGGCTCATACTGGCTTAAAAGTAATACCATGCAATGGTTAATATAAACTCCAGTCACTATTTGAACAAGGCTTTGTTTTCTTTCTCTCAATTCTCTTGTTTCTGCCTTCCTTCATGTCTTTATTTTGTCCTCAGTCTGACTTCCTTCATGATTGCAAGGTGGCTACCAGTGCCTGCAGCAGCTGGGACAATGTACTTGCTTGTTAAGTGGGAGAGTAAAAATCATCTCCCCCAATCATGGCCTAAAACTCTTTTACTATAACAGTGTGATTGGCTAGGTTAAGGTCATGTGACCACATTTGCTAAGCAAATACCATGCAATGCTTGCCTTTAAGCCTGGATTTCTGAACCAGTCACTGGCAAGAATGATAGGATTACCTTATTATCTGAGACTAATTGAGACCTGTTCCTGGAGCTGAGGAAGGGGTCAGCTTCTAAGTCAATTGAACTGTGTGGAAGAGAAGACTATGCTTCAACAAAATTGGGTTCTATTAGGAAGGGGAAAAGAGGAAAATAAATATTCTGTAGGCAAATAACAGTGTCCACTTCAACACCACACTTCTTTTTAAAATTTTAATTTTTTTCTTCTAAAATCTTTTTATTAAAGACCTTACTTTTCTATAGCAGTTTTAGGTTCACAGCAAAACTGAGAGGAAGATACAGAGATTTCCCATAGCCCCTTCTCCCATACATACATAGCCTCCCCATTATCAACATCCCCCACCAGAGTGGTACATTTGTTACAATTGATGAAATTACATCATTATCACCCAAAGTCCACAGTTTACATTAGAGTTTATTCTTTGTGTTGTACAGTCTATGGATTTGGATAATGATATGTATTCACCATTACTATATCATATAGGATAGTACCACTGCCCTAAAAATTCTCTGTGCTCTGCCTGTTTATCTCTCCCTTAATCCTAACTCCTGGAACACCTCCTTTCCAGAAAAGGGAATTGAGTCAATGAAGCAGAAGTATTTCTGTATCTCCACAAAAATTAGGATTGATTGTGAGGAGAAAGAAAGATGGCAGTAGTCAGGCTCCTTCCTGACAACCTTAGCAGCTTATGGATGCTAGTGAAACCATA
Organism: Cynopterus sphinx; assembly: GCA_030015415.1. NCBI lineage: Eukaryota > Metazoa > Chordata > Mammalia > Chiroptera > Pteropodidae > Cynopterus > Cynopterus sphinx. Next base: position 29,395,746 of record CM057388.1, on the reverse strand, counting down.
CTTCTCTCCTTATGTAACCATGTGGCCGGTACGCATGTGCGGGCTTCTGTAATCTGGCAGTGTGCCACTATTGTTTAACCTGTGTAATAAAAAACACCGCCACTCTGCAAGGCTGGCTGTGCCCTTGCTGAAATAAAGAGCTATGTTGCTGTTACCTATGGTTCCCTGCATTTTCTTTCCACTGTCCAAGTCTTGTGCCCCTTCCCTCGGTTCCTCAAATCTGCAGCAATACCCTTGGTGTCATGAACAAGATTCTCAGATAAGGGAACAGTCTACCCCGTGAGGACATGAGGGACATGTGGCCCCCACAGAGTATGTGGTATCTCGTGACAGTGGTATTGATGACTTGGAATCCACTTGAGCCTTGGGAGGCAGTTGATGAGTCCCCAATAAGGATTGAGAAGGCACTTCACTCCCTGGAGGAGCAGCTGCCAGAAAAAGCACAAGCTGTGGCTAGCAGAGTGGGCTGGGTGCTCTTGATGGCTTTGAAGTGGAACATGGACGAAGTTCTAGCAGAGGCCACACAGGTACAGAACCTTTGGCAAAAGGCAGATGCTTTGGTCACAAGGGAGCAACAACTGGAAGCTGAGCTCCAAAGAAGTGCACTCTTGGAGTCACCCTCAGAAGTGGGGGAAGATGTCCCAAGGAAGTCCACTGACAAGTATAGTCCACAATACACCAAAAGATAAATAAAAAAAAGAACAGCCCCTGGGTTCATGAGGGGTGCAAGCTAAAGGACCCATGGTGACTGAGTTCACATATACCCCATATACACTCACGGAATTGTGGGATTTGGGGAAGCCATGTCAGCAGCACCATGGTGAACCATTGCAGGCCTGGTTGCTGCACCTTTGGGACAAGGATATGACAGTATCTCATGTTCCCCTGACAAGGTGGAGAAATTGGCATCCATATTTATACGGCCCTTATTACAGTAGCGTCTGCAGAACAGTCACCTCTTGGCTCAAGGGCAGAGGAACCATACTCTGATGGAATGGATTTTTGCTGCTGTGCTGACAGTTTGGAATGACGCCAGACAACTCCCAGACCATGTGAGTAAATGGCAAATGTATGCTGAACTATTGCAGATTATTCGTGAACTGGGCATGTGACAAGCTATGTTTAATTTGAATTGGTGGGGACTGGATGATGAACAGTTTATGACTGGCATGAGGACCTAGTGTTAGGGATCATCCCCTCTACTGCTTTTGGCTCTTTGGTTATTATCCTGGTTGCCTATGTGGGGAAACATATACCTGAAGTGACTACAGCAATGGCTGCTCTGGGGGATATAGAGGGGAGACACCATGAGGGCAGTGACAGAAGTGTCCATGCAGTAATGCCCAGAACCCTGAGGGCTGAGAAGAGAAAAAAAGTTCCTATGCAAGTCTTGTTTGGGTTACCAGAACCCAAATGTAGACTGATTTGCTAGCTGCAGGAGTCGATCAAGTCAAGATAGACTGCCAACCTAATGCTGTGTTATTGCAATGGTGGTGGCAATTAAAACCTGAATAGCAATTCAGGCATGGGCAGAAACCTCCCACTGAAAGAGTTAAGCCTGTGGCCTTGAAGGATATTTTGAAACCCTAGGACTCTCTGATAACCTTATATGACTAGGGAGAAGGCTGATGTGCCCATTTTGAGGGGATAGGCAGGGAATGGAGGCTGTACATGGAATTGGCAATCCGCTGGTCCACAAACAATGTGCAAAGAGTCCTAGCACTGGTGGATACCAGGGCAGACTGCAGTCTTAACTATAGAAATCCAGACAGATTCCCTGGACGAGCCGCTCGTATAGATGGCTATAGCAGTAAGGCTATTACAACCAAAGCTGTGACTTTGCCTCTTGGAATGGGGCGTTTACCTTCATGTCTGTATAAAGTGTATGTTTTCCCAGTGCTGGAGTATATTCTAGGGGTAGATGTACTGCAATGGCTCAATCTGCAGACCTCTGCTGGTGAATTCTGTCTGCAAGTCTGGGTGGTGAAGATTGTAGTGTTGGGACATACTTATAACCTGTCACAGAAAGTGCAAGAACCAAGGCACATCATCAGTGTTAAGTAATATTGCTTGCTTGGTGGACATGATGAAATCAGGGCTACAATTCAGGAACTGGAGAAAGCTCAGGTATTGTGTGCCCCACTCATAGTTCTTAAATGCCCCTGTGTGGCCCACGAAGAAGTCTGATGGCTTGTGGAAAATGATTGTGAGCTATTGGGAATTGAATAAAGTGACTCCCCCACCGCATACAGCAGTACCATCCATCCAAGTTCTAATGGATCAACTGACTACAAGGCTGGGAACATACATCTTGGATTTAGCTGACACTTTTCTCTTCATAGATTTAGCTCTTGAACATCAAGGCCAATATGCCTTCATGTGGGAAGGAAGACAATGGATTTTGTGGCATTACCCCAAGGCTACTTAGCCCAACAACTTGCCGTGGGTTGGTAGCCTATGGATTTGGCAACCTAAACCCGACTGGCAATGGTGGAATTATTTCATTATATTGATGATGTCATGTTAACCTCTGCTTCCCTTATAGAACAAGTGGCACTGGTGCTGTTGCAGCTTCTGAAAACATGTAACAGGGCAGTAAATACAACCAAAATTGAGGGACCTGGTTTATCTGTCAGATTCTTGCGTGTTGTCTGGTTGGATGAGATGAAAGTTATCTCTGATGCTATAATTTATAAGATACAAGTGTATCCACAACCCACTACATTTAAAGAATTGCAGAGTTATATGGGTTTTTTGGGGTACTGGAGAGTGTTTGTGACCTGCGTAGAACAGCTAGCACAGCTAGCACAGCAGGCCATTGTATGGCCTAATCAAGAAGGGAGCTAGTTGGGACTGGGATGAAACAGTAGAGAAGGCATTTACCACCAACAAGCAGGTGGTGCAGCAAGCACAAGCCCTACAGGTAATGGATCCAGTAAACCCTTTTGAGTCGAACGTGGATGTTGACAACAGAGGAATATAGCTAGGGCCTATAGCAACATTTGGAACAAACTAGGACCATGGTGGATTTTTAGTCCCAACTATAGGAAGGTGCAGAGAGCAGGTACTCCCTAATATAAAAGCAATTAGCAGTTGTATGTACAGCCTTGCAGGCCACTGAGGTAGTGACTGGTATGGCCACTGTGCAAGTGTTCACAACTTATCCTATGCAAGGTTAGTTACATGCATGGATGCAGGTCCCCAAATAGAGGTGACCCATCTGGAACAATGGAGTACCATAGCTGCTAGCCCTCTGTCCATGGAATTACAGACAGTTTTAGGCCCAGTTAAATTTGCTACTGACAATATACTGGATGCCACAGTTCCTACAGATTTAGAAGTATCCCCCTACAAAGAAGGGAAGTTGCCCATACCACTGATGTGTGGTACACAGATGGGCCCAGTAGGGGGGCAGGGAGCCAAGTGGGTAGCTATAGGGGTGCAACTGGCTACTGACCACATTTGGTATGATACAGTCATGGGCCAAAGCAGCCAATGGGCTGAACTGCAGACTGTATGGATGGTTGTAGCCCACGAAAATGGCCCCTTGCTATTCTTACTGACAGTTGGGCAGTGTTCAAAGGCTTGACATTATGGTTGCCTATGTAGAAATGGCAAAATTGGATAGTGGGCCATAGCCTCTTTGGGGGACAAGCCATGTGGCAAGACCTATGGGAGATAGGACAAGAAAAGGATGTAACTGTCTATCATGTTACAGGTCATGTCCCCTTGGTAACTCCAGGAAATGATGAGGCAGATGCACTCTCGCATGTGTGATGGCCAGGAAAGGCTCCTGCCACTGATGTGGTGTACTGGCTCCACAGGCGATTGCAGCATGTGGGTGCCAAAACTATGTGGACAATAAAAAAACAATGGAACCTTTCCCTGAAGTAGGGAGATGTCACAGATGCCTGTGCCAAGTGTCTGGTGTGCAGACAGGATATACCATACCTTTGCTGCATGAAGTAACAAGGGGAATGGTCCCATTGACCATGTGGCAGATAGATTTTATAGAACTTCTTTCAAAAACTCAAGGGGCATCTTATGACCTTATAACAGTGGACATGACTACCAGATTATTGCTTGCATGGCCCTGTATGGCCACAGACCAAAAACATACTGTCCAAGCTCTCAAAAACATGTGCCTTTTACGGTAGACCATTAGTGGTGGAATGTGACCAAGGGACTAATTTTACTGGGCATGAAGTCCAAACATAGGCTAAACAAATGGACATTCAATAGAAGTTGCATGCTCCCTATAATCCACAAGCAGTGGGCACGATTGAGTGTTACAACGAGCTGTTGAAACAGTGCCTACAAGTAACTGTCAATCCTCCAGGACTGCAAGCTTGGGTATCCCACCTGTGGGACATGTTGAGGGGCCTGAATGAATGACCTTGAGAAAGGTCTCTCTCTGGTCGAGCTGCTATTACATAGGGCCTTGGCCCCAATTCAATTATAGGTAATGACCACTGAAACTTTGTCAAAACCTGGTCATGGACTCAATGGTAACAGTTCTACCCACCCTTACTTGTCTGAAAAGGGGAAAAACAGGCATTGGAGTTGGCCATGGAAATCAAAGGCTCTGCATTGCTGGTAGGTAGACCTAATAGCTCCATGGGGGCAAGGGTCTAGAGGTAAACTTATAGGTTATTCCTTGGGTAACAGCTGACTGGCCACCACAAATAACTGAGATATCCCACAGGAGAGATGGAAGAAGAAGAAAGTACCATCCTATGGGGAACCTTTGTGTTGTCACTGTGGCCTATCATGAGCAAGGGGAACAAGTGTGATACTGATAGCCAGGCAGGCCCCACTTGGCAGCAACAGTCTAATCACAAAATAAGACACTGGCATGCATCTTGCCTGATAGAAAATACTTACCTGTATTAATACTCTTGTCCTCCCCCCCCCTTTTTTTTTTTTCCAACTTTAGGCCACTTTCCGTGAATACTATAGTTGAGTGGGCACAGACCTATGCCATGATCACAAATGTCTCACACTATTGGGTCTGCACAGAATTTCCTGTCAGAACCTCTGCAGGACTGCCCTAGTGTGTGCACACAGCTGATGTCACAGCATGGGAGAGGCTGACCTGCTAGGCACCCCAGTCACCCGATTGGACTGTCATCCATACTCAAGTAGATACACAAGAACTCAGCATGAACTGGACAAACCCTTACTGGGTTATTTGATACATGATAGATGGTCATGGTTGACTGGTGAAGGAATAGAAGTGAAAAGGAATGTGCCTCATTGTATTTAAGGAAACATGGGGTCCTGACTGTTGGAGTGAGTACCATATCCCCTATGCCAAAATATAACTACTGTCTCCTTCACCACGCATTGGTGGATAGGACAAGAGTATACTGGCACCCACCCAACTATAATTTCCTCCCCAAGGAAGCTTATGGTTATATGAGGCCCATAGATGGCCCTACGTTCCCTCAAACTGGACAGGCCACTGTACTTGGGGATGCCCATATTTGCCAGCAACTATGTAGCAGGCACTCCTATCGCACCTCACAAATTGGGATGCATGTTATTCACAACATGTCTGTACTAAATGGACCCCATGGTGGTATTAGCCCCTTAGCCATCTTTGTGCCTGTGGCAGGTGATGTAGTAGTCGAAACTCAAGTGACAGCTTTGGCAGAACATATTGCACAAGCCTTGAATTATACTGATAAAGCCCTCAGTCTGGTAGTTGATGAAATAGGTCAAATTAGAAAAATATTGCAAAATCGTATGGCTTTGGACATTTTAATTGCTGCCCAAAGGGGCACTTTTGCCATTCTCCACACTAAATGTCATATTTACTTTCTGGACCACCAACACAACATCTCACTAGCCTTGGCAAGTCTCTCCCAAGAAATATAGGAAGTCCAGTGATCTCACTGGGGATCCTTTGCAGGAGAGGTGGGCAGGCCTAAGGTCCACTTGGCACTGGGTCTTAGCTCTCCTAGGAGTTTGAGACTACTTCCTAGTGATATGTTGTTGTTCCCTGTATTATTGTCATGGCGTGTGGGTACAGGGCTCTGCTCTTCAACAGCAATCACCTGCCAAGCCTACAAAAGTGTAAAGGAGGAACCCTGGAGGGGTAGCGTGTGAGGAGGAGATGGCTGTAGTCAGGCTCTCTCCTGACACCCTTAGCAGTTTCCAGGTGGTAGTGACTCAGCATTTCTCCAGGTCCCTGGTACACATGCACAGGTTTCTGTAATCTAGCAGTGTGCCACTATTGTTTAATCTGTATATATAAAGATACTGCCATCCTATGAGGCTGGCTGTGTCTTTGCTGAAATGAAGAGCTATGTCACAGTTGCCTATGGCTCCCTGCATTTTCTTCTAACTGCCCAAGCCTCATACCCCTTACCTCAGTTCCACAAATCTGCAGCAACACATTGCAGTTCCACAAATCTGCAGCATTCATCGATGAATTAAAGAAATGAGGACAGGATGAAAGAATGTAGTCAGTCTTTCCCAAGTTATTTTATTTTAATTCACTTTCCCCTTGATTGGTATCTATCAAGATCCCGTCATTCTTTGGTACTTTTAACCTGCTACCTATCCTTTTTCTCTCTTTTTAATAGTGAGCATCTTCTTTGTGTCACCTCTAGAGAAAATAAATTTCTGAATCACCAAAACAAACCCTGCAGCATTTCCTGTAGGTTATGTGCCTTCTTCTGCTCAACTTTATCTGGGGCAAGGCGGCGGGGGATCTATACTATCTCCATTGGTGCTTAATAAGAAAATAATGTGGGTTTACCAGTTGCATTTGTAGGGTCTCAGCACTCCTGTAGTTATTTCACTTTTTCTGAAATGACTTAGATTAATGACTCAGATAGAAAATCCTGTTTCTACAGCCTGGATATCCTGATTGACCACATCTGGTGTGAGGCAAAGAAATGGTGAGTATTGGCCCACTGAAGAGTGGGTTTACAAGACTGGCCACCGAGACAAAGGGACAGAAACCAAATGAGAGGTCTACATAATCAAAGAAAGGGACTTTGGGAGGAAAACAAAACAGGCTTCCAAAATTCATTCACTTTCTGTGCAATCCAGTACAAACTTTTTGGTGATTATACTAGACAAATAGGTATAGCTTGTTGTTTTCTGAAAAAATGATTATCCATTTTTTAAGATCCTGCTTTATTTAATTATCAGAATCAAACATTAGGGAAGGCAAAATCTCTTATATGTAAAAGAGAGTACTATTGCCTTTTTAAGTTTTTAAACTTCTTCATCTTTTTCCATGCATATGCTGTGTAAAACTTTTCTTATGAAAAACAAGGCCTTTTTTATATATGATTTCATGTCCTGTCTTTTTTACATTCAAGCATTTCCTCCTGTTATTAATCTTTAGAAAAATGATTTTAAATAGTTGTAACATGAGCCATGCTATATAAGTATCACAATGAATAATTAACTTCTTTTTTATTCTTTAAAGCATTTATTTTAAAATGGAGATATAATTTACAGACTGTGAAATGCACATATCTAAAGCATATGATTCGATGAATTTTAACAAATACAAACACACCTTAATCAAGGTGAAGAATATTTCCTTCATCCTTAAAAGTACCCTTGTACCTCTTTCCATTCAATACCTTATTTCCCACAACTGTGGTCTGATTTCTATTACCTCAGATTCATTTTACCTATTCTTGAACTTCATATAAATGAAATTATACAGTATACTCCTTTATGTATAGTTTCTTTTTTGCTCAACAACTATTTTGAGATTCACCCATGATTCTTTGTTCATTGGTAGTTCATTATTTATCATTGCTAGTAATTTTCCATTGTATGGATATATCATAGTTTATTCACCAGTTAAGGAACATTTGGGTTTTTTCCAATTTGGATCTATTATAAAATATACTATTTTAAGTACTACTCTAAAGTAATTTTAGAGGAGGTGAGACATGGTAAGAAATGACAGATGAGTCAGTGATTATTATTTAAGAGAAGATAGAGAAGATACAGAGAAGCAGGGAATGCTGTTGAAAGACTGGGGATAGAAGAGTGATAAAAAATGAAACGAAAGGGGCTTTTGACAAAGGTAAACCAAAGGGAAATTAATTTTAAAAGGAAAAAGTGAAGAACAAAATGGGCAAGAATGAGAAGAAACAATAAACAAATAAATAGAGAAATGAAAAAGCCTATAAAAATTAGAAAAAGTAAAAAAAAACTGGAACCATGAAACTTTTGTTTCTAATCATGTTCTTCAAAGACTCTGAAATGAAGACAAACTTTTGAGTCTCTTACATATGGATTTCAGCCCTTCACATATTCCTGATGCTGTTTTACATGAACATTTTCTACAGGCAACACTCTTTTCCTTGCCTGCCAGAGCAGAAGAGTGGCTTTGATCAGGGCAGCATTCTCAGGGCAGTTTGTAAAGGAGGAAGCCAGAAGGCTTTTTAATTTAAAAATAAGTGCTGTTTTGTTTCCCATGTTTCTTCAATTGAGGCAGAAGCTGAATCTAGGACACAGCCTCGTGGGGGATTGGCTATGGCATCGTCACATGAAGACTGGATTCTAAGCAAGAGGGGGATGATGAGCACCAGAAAGGCAGAATGGCACAAATGTACGCGTGTGTGTGTGTGTGTGTGTGTGTGTGTGTGTGTGTGTGTACAGTTACAGAGAAGTATCCTCAACTGTCAGGCCTGTCAGATTAAGATGTCAGAATGGGTTATAAGGGAGAGAAATAACAGCACCCACATTAGCTGTGTTATTTGATTTTGTGGACATGTTGCAGAAGAATTTAAATGCAGAGATGGAAGAAAGCAAAGAAAAAAATAGAGTCTAAGATGGCTGGAACTGTTTTTGCCTTGAAGAGACTCTGCAGGCCTGAGAGTTGAAAATTTCTTTTTTACTGTAATATTGCTGAGATTTGACCCAGAATATTTGTTTTATCTTGAAATCAGAGAAGACGCACAAAAATAATTACAAGAGAAGGGAAGAACGAAGGATGAGGAACTATATAAGGTATATTGCTGATGGAGTTTGATGGTGCTTTGTGACACTCTTTTTCCTCCCCTAGACTTTCATATTAGTTTGAAATGAATTTGGTGGATAAAAGCAAAGCATGAAATGAGGGAGAGGAATGGGCCATGGTTGTGGTCTCGTCTATAGCTATTGAAAGTTGTTAAAATGGAATAGAGATTTATTTGTTCTATAAATTCCTAGGTATTATAACCATAAGAAATGCAGTGCAGTTTACAAACCTTCTGACTGAAAAAGAAGAATAATTTCTTGATGTGAGAACTATTGAAATACAAAATAAAATAAGTTACTATATATTGACATACTTGGAGGAATACAAGTGCTCTGCAAATTCAAGGTATCATTATTATTTAACCTTTAAGGGAGATGGTGGTAACTCTACTATTAAAACACACCAGAGAAGTAATATAGATAACTAATCCCACAGTGACTACAGACCCCAAAATATAGGCCCTGGGGAACCAGATAAGATCACAGTGTGTTTTTAGGTCTCTTGGGGAAGTGAAATAATTTGCCTGCTGCCCCAAATTCCCAGAAGGTTACCACTTTTATTTGATGGGCTTTACTGCTACCCTGATGTAAATGGCTGCTTCTTGTTGAACATTCTCAGGAGATGTATGTGGCTAAGTACGATCTGCTTATTTCAGGTGATGAGTTAGGGCAGACATTAACCTTTCAAGAACTTGGTGAACTTTCATCTCATAAATGTGAAAGCATATTTCTTGCAGGAATCAAGCTGGAATAGGGGACATTTCCACATGTGGTGTTGTGGAGGAATTAGAACTGTGCATGTGAATGTGAAAAAGAGTTATCTTTGGGAAGCCACTTTAAGACAAAAAGTACAGTTTTCTGTTTCATTGCAAAGCCTGGGGAAGGGAGTTGGGAGGCTCACAGTAATAACAATCTAGTCCTTTTTCAAGTTCATCCCATATTCTTTTATACCTGTTATTTTGTTTAATATAACAACCATACGATAAAGGACATTATAAATGAGTAAATTGAGACTCTAAGATAGTATATAACTTAGCCAGGGTTAGAGAATTAGAATATAGACTTAGCCAGGGTTAGAGAATTAGAATATAGACAGTTCATGATTAAAATCCAGCCCTATCTGACTCAAAATCTTCAGGGGAGATTGGTTGCTTTCCTCCATGCACTTGGCTTCAATGTTTGTGTTTTTGTTTAGGTTTCCCCAAAAGCTATTCTGATACAAGGGTTGGGAAGCAGGAAGTTTATTTAAGAGATGAGGAAGGGAGACAGGGAAAGAATGGCAGCCAATAAATGGTCCGTTATCGAGCAAGTTACCACTGTGGGTGACTGGGTCCTGAAGGAGAACTTTGCAAAATGAGTTATCTTGCTTGGGAGTGGGGGTAAGGTAGCTGGTGCATTTTTAAAAATTGAGGTGTAATTGACAACATTATGTTAGTTTTGGTGTACAACATAACTCAATGTTTGTATACATTGTGAAATGATCACAATAAGTCTAATTAACAACCATCACCTTACATAGTTACCAAAAAAAAAAAATGCTTTTTTTCTTGTGATGAGACCTTTTAATATCTACTCTCTTAAAGCTGGTTATAGGGTTAACTCAGAACATAGTGCTTCCACATACTTCCTTGGCCAGCAGCCAAGGAAGGCAGTACATAACGAGCTTTCATCAATGCCTACTCTCAAGGATGTTTTCTGCTGCTCTCATGGATGTTATTTGCTCCTGTAACCAAGTAGCACATATTGCTCTCAACCATTTGAGAAGGCGGCTACTCCCCTATGAGATAACCCCTCCCTCTGTTTGTAGGCATAAAAAACTTTGCTTCACTTAGTCAGCAACAAGTTTTCTGCCTGCAGCTCCGAACCTGTCACTGCTGAAGCTCTCCTGCCTCATGAATAATAAATGGAATTTCTCATCCCTCTGGTTCTCCTGGTAGTTTTTCCAGAATATCCAAATCTAGGTGCAAGTTCCAGAAAGAGTGCTCCTATGTTACACTGGTGTATTCATGTATCATTGATTCCTGTCCATCATTGGTTGAATGTTGCTGGGTGGGGATGGGGCATTAATTTTTACTGGCAAAGATGGCGGGCTTTAGTGACCAAGAATGCCCTCAGCCTAAGAAATGAAGGTCCTGGAAGAAGAGGTCAGGTTGCATGCACTGAATTGCAAAGGGTGAAGGTAAGTAAGGTGTAGATGCTTGGTGACCATGTACCACTCCCACGCCCAGGGTACCAGCTAACTTTGTGTTCAACACTTAGCTTTAAATGATGCTGATCTACTGGCTCTGCAGGGCCTCAAGTACCCATCTCTACATTCCCACAAGAGAGTGGCACAGAATCCAGATACCACCTGGCCAAGAGCAAAGGACACTATGTTGTACAGAGAGGAAACAATGATGCTATTTTTCTTACTAGAGGAGTTTCTCTTAGACTCATGATTGCCCAGAAACTCAGTGATGTGCTCACCATTTATAGAAAGATACAAAGCAAAATATGTGAAAATTATTGGAGAGAATGGGGATATGACAGAGGATACATTCATTCTTCCAGATGCTGTGCTCTGGATGTTGTATAATGTTCTACAAAGCTCTCGCAGGTCTCTTAGCAATTAGTATGTGTCATTAAAATCTTATCTAAAATTATACTTTCCAATCTAAATTCTAGCTTTGAGTTTTGCCTGATTTTTTTTCCCTTGAGCACATGAGTAGTTCAGAGGCCTGTGAAATAAGCAAACCCCATAGGGGATTTGATGTCCTAAATCCCACTGAATATTTTACCAAGAAGGTGAAACTTTAAAATCAATTCCTGAAAGGCAGTGCTCCTTTCCTTTGAAGCTCAAGCTTAGAGATTGATAAGCTGTTACTGGTAAATATTTGGTCAATGCTTCTATTTTAGCAACAAAAAAATTTCCCTGACAGGGGCCAAAGAAGTAACGGGGCTCAATGAAAGATATGAAAGAGTCTGCCTGAAGCTATTAGAGCCAACTTTGAGTCATAGGAATAATGACACTTTCAGAGAAAATAAACTGTCCCTACATCTTTTGAACTGTCTAAAATAAAATCTGAGGATTCTTGTATTTGAATATGCAAATCCAATATAGCATTCTCTTTGGATAACATTGTATTACTTGTCAAAAATGAGTAGTTTAAGTTTGCCACTTAGATAACTGATTTTCTTAATCATATAGGGTATGCTCATCAAGTCAAACACTCTCTAGGGCTAAGTTACACAATTGTAAATGAGGCATCTTGGTGATTTCTTAAATTCTTCCAGGACATTTAGAAAAGTATTATCATATCCTCAGAGGGCAAAGTCAACTTTTGGTTTGAAAATGAGACAAGATTCACATAAACAGGTAGTTGAGGCCCTAGGAGATCTCTGAGCCATGAAAATGTTCTTTCTTTTAATACTATGTTCACCCTTATGTGTACAGCTTTATATAACAGGGATCATATCTTATGTATTGTCCTATAATTTGTGCTATTTACTGAACAATATGTGATCTTTCTTCCATTCGTGATCAGTTGACATCTTGATGGTTACATTGTCCTCCAGTTAGATGGGTGGAATGCTACAGACTGAATGTCTGTGCTTGTTGAAACCTAATCTTTGATATGATGGTATTTAGAGGTGGAGTCATCATGAATGAGGTTAGTGCCTTATAAAGAGACCCAAGGGAGCTCACTGGTCCCTTATGCTATGTGAAACAAAGGGAGAAGACAGCTTGATCTTGGACTTTTTAGCTTCCAGAACTGTGAGAAATAAATTGTTTGTTGTTGTTGTTGTTGTTTTAATTTTTATTACAGTGATATTGGTTAATGAAACCCAGTAAGTTTCAGGTGTGCAGTTCAACAGTAAGGTATACACACACACACACACACACACACACACACAGACACACTGCATTGTGTGTTCACTGTCCAAAGTTAAATCATTGTTGTTTATAAGCCACACAGTCTATTTTGTTATAGCAGCTGAAACTGACTAACACAGGCTTATTTACACAATTGACCTTATTTTGATACACGTTTTGGTTACATTTGACTTTCCTCTATGGTAAATAATATATACCATGATTAAAGACTTACTATGTTCCAAGCACTGTTCTAAATACTTTACATGTAGTAACTGATTTAATCAGTTAAAATTTAAGAAGTATATTTTTTATTATCTACATTATTGATAAGAAAACAGAAGTGTGAGAGGTAAACAACTTCCCTAAAATGTGCAGATAGTAAGCAGCTGTAACATCTGTATTGGTTTTCAAACTCAGTACCATTTCCAACACTTTCTCCCTTGTGCACCTCTGACATTAGATTAGAAAAGCCCTATTCTGTCTTTCTCAGATTTGCAGCAAGGAGAGGCCAATGTGACATAAGCAGAAATCTACTGGTTGCTTCTAGCAAAGACAGCATTTCCTATCATCTCGAATACAGAAGAGAAAATTTAAGATTTTGTAGCTATCTTTGCCATCTTGAAAACATAAGATAAAGGTAAATGGAATTACAGAGATGGCAAATCTGACATTGTGAAGCCTGCAAACCAAGGCTAGGATTTGTCTGTTTCTAGACTTCATATAATGTGAGAAAAATTAACACCTATTTCTTTAAACCACTACTGGTATGCTTTTCTGTAACTTGCAGCCTAAAACATTCCTACCTGACAGAGTAATAGAATAGAGATTTGAGACAAACAGTCTGGGTCCAGAGCCCATGTTCTTAATCTCTGCACTATTGTGCATATCTGTGTATCTAAATCACCTGGAACTAAGATCTTTGCACATACATACCACATTTGCTGTTTTAATAAGAAAGAAAAGTTGATAGACTTACCTGTCAAATTTTCTCCTTATGTTCAAAATCCAACAGTCTAAATAAAGGGAGAGGGAGGTGAGGCTCAGTAGTAGCATACATGAGAATAATTGAAGTAATCTAGTTTAAAGTACATTCCTTAAGGTCAACTGTGGGATGCTGAAAATGCTGACCTGACCTGAGATGTATTTAGGTAATTGTGAGGTCTCCATAGAAGTGTCGTGTTTTGTTCTCACAACACAAATTAAGAAATATCATGATGACAATATGCTGAATGAAAGAAACCTTAAACAAAAGAATATTGTCTTAGTATAGTCCATCTTAAAAGCAGATACCAACACAAAATTAAATGTACAAAAATTTTGTTAGAAGAAACGCCTATAAGAGACATAGAAAGGGCACTGGGCAAGGCTTGGAGAGCAAGAGGCTGTGATGTAGAACTAACTCAAAGGCAAAAGGGCAGAGATGTGAGTGGGAGCATCCTATTCTGTTGTGTAGTCTCTAGAAGGTTCTTTAAATCTGACAAGCTGTCCTCAAACCAGTCAGCTGTTAGAGGAACCCAATTGCTCTTAGGAATGGGCATTGGTGCAAATGATGCAACAGATATCAGAGCCTAGGAGCTCTGTCCCTTGGTCAGTGATGCTCCTTGAGGCTGAAAGTATGTGAGGCACATTCTTTCTCCTGGCTGCCATAAATACAAAATGTATAGTTACCATTATATAAATTTCTAGAACAAGCATAATTAATCTATGGTAGAAGAAAGTCAGAGCAGTAGATACTTCTAGGGGTGGAAACAAACTAGGGAAGGCTATAAAGAAATTTGCTGTTCTATACCTTGATAGGGATTGAGGTTACACAGGTATATGTGTTTGTCAAAATTCAATAAGTGTATCTTAAAGTTTTGTTCATTTTATTGTATGTATATTTTACATCAAAAGAAAAATACCTATAAATAAATATTAAACTCTAGCTAATGATAAACATGCTGAAGTATATTTTTTGACAGGGGAACTCTGCAATTTACTTTGAAATGCACCAAAATATAAGATGGGGTAGGTTTGGAGAAACATAGAGGAGTGAGAGATGTCCCCAGATTTTCTCCTTGAAACAACAATAAGCTGAACATCTAAAACTCAACAAAAACACCCAAACTGCACAACAACATGTCCGGGCATGAGATCCACACATAAGATCTGTCACAGGTCAGAAACTAGAGTGTTGGGGGGTGGACTGGGAGAAATAAAGAAGTTACCTCTCTCAGCCATTGGAGCTCAAAGTGAGGGAGGAAAAGGGAGAAGGAAGAAGGTGCGGCAAGTTCCCTGAACAGCCTTGCCTGAGAGAGTTGTGGTTTACATGCAGCCGAGGGCAGGGCCCAATCATCAAGACAGAAGCAAAGAAGCTCAAAGACAGAGAAACAAAAGTTGATTTTCATTGGCCACAGTGGCAAAACTGAGGCTAAGCCACAGCCCCAAAAGCCCAACCAGGAGTGTCCCTCATTCCATAACCTCCAAGATCAATCACCACAGAGCCCCAGGGGAATCTAAGCAAACACTACCGAAATTAATGCTAACACTGACAGGAACTGAAATTGAGGGTAGCGAGCATGATTAAATATCTATGAGAAAATAAAAAAGTATTACTAACGCTTCATATAAACCACGGATCCAAGAGACTTAGACGCCACCTACTGGAAACCACAATAAAAGGGCCTTTTTGCAGCAGGCTAAAGAGAGACCTTTATATAATAAATCTTTCTGGAAAAAAAGCAGAATACATTTTTATTAATGCCCAGGCAGAGAAATAGTCCATTAAACACCATGAACAACCAAGGTCACAAGGCATCTCAGAAAGAAAGCGAAAAATCTCAAGAAAATAAACTTATTGACATAAAAATATGCAACTTGAATGACAGAATTCAGGATGGTACTTCTGAAAACACTCAGTGAGTTCCGAAAGGAGTCATACCAATAATTTCAGGAATTGAAAAAACACCTAGATGAGCAGAGGAAGAATATTGAAACCCTCCAATTGAACAGAATAGATCTTCTGTAGATAAAGAAATAAACAAGCAAGCAAACAAACAAAATACACACACACACTCACTGCAAGAGTTGAAAAATGAAATAGCAGGCTAGTGAAATAGAGTTGACCAAATGGAGGAAAGGATCAGTGACTTCGAAGACAGAAATCTAGAAATAAATCAGAAGGAAGAAGAGAGTCACTGAAGAATGGGAAATAATGAAAGAAATACGAGAACTAGCTGATACCATCAGGAGAGGTATTATTGAAGGCGAGGGAAAGGAGCAGGGATAAGAAAAAGCATTTTCAGACAAATAGTGGTCGAGAGTTTCCCAAATCTAAGGAATGAGCTGGAGCTTGGAAAACAAGAAGCCAACTGGACACCCAATTATCTCAACCCAAAAAGGCCCTCATCGACACATTGTAGTAAAATTATCAAAAATCAATGATAAAGGCAGAATTCTCAGGGCAGCCAGGGAAAATAGAGAGTAACATATAAAGGAAAACTCATTACTTTATCTTTGGAATTTTCAGCACTAACCTTACAAGCAAGAAATGAATAGAATCAAATATTTAAACAATTAACTGAAAATAACTGCAAGCCTTGAATAATGTATCCAGCTAAGCTTTCCTTTAGATATGAAGGAGAAATTAAGACCTTTCCGGACATACCAAAATAGAGGGAATTCTCTACTCTAAGGCCTGCACTACAGGAAAGGGGTCAGCTCACCTAAAACAAAATGACACACACACACAATACATAATTAGGAGTAAAGTGACTATAGGGGAATAGAAGCGGAGGAGTGCAACTCTTACTAAGAACAGGACATTATAAACTTAAATAATAAGAAGAGAATTGCTATAGAAAGATACTAATGAATGTTGTACACAGGGACAAACTGAGATAACAATGGCTGAAAATGGGAGGATTCCAAGATCCAAAATCACAAAGGGGAATGGAGATAAGGCACACACAGAAGAAAATAAGCAGCTGTATATATATAACTTCATTGCATATTAATAATGGTAACCACATGCCAAAGATTCAGAACTGAAGTATATAATATATAAGAAGAAGAACCAGATGGAAAACCCACAAAAGCCAATCAAAATAAAGAAAACAGAAACACAAGGACAAGAAACACTGTTACCAGAAAACAAAAGATAAAATGGCTATAAGAAGACCTGATTTCAATAATCACCCCAAATGTAAAGACTGAAGTCACCAATAAAAAGGCACGGACTTGCAGAATGGATCAAAATACAAAACTCAGACATATTCTGGCTCCAGGGGACACATCTCAGCTCCAAAGACAAATATAGACTCAAAGTGATAGGGTAGAAAATGATGTTTCAAGCATATAGCATTTAGGTAAAAGTGGGAGTAGCAGTACTAATAACAGATGAAATAGACGCAAAATACAAAATGTAAAAAAAGATACTGAGGGATACTTCATCATGATAAAAGAAATCATGCACCAAAAAGACATAACACTTATTAATATCTATGCTCCCAATCAGGGAGCCCCAAAATATGTAAAGCAATTACTAACAGAACTAAAGGGAGAATCAGACCAAAACACTATCATGTAGGGGACCTAAGTACCTCACTGTCGGATATGGAAAAATCATTCAATCAGAAAATCAATAAGGAAATAATGTCCTTAAATGGCACATCAGACCAACTGGACATAATTGACTTTTACAGAGCCTTCCATCCCAAAACAGCTGCTTATACATTCTTCTCTAGTGCACATGGAAAATTCCCAAGAATCAACCACATACTGGGACACAGAGATAGCCTCAACAAATATAAAAGGGTTGAAATCATACAAAACATATGCTCTGATCATAATGCTTTGAAACTCGAGATCAACTGCAAAGAGAAAGCAGGAAGAACCATAAATACATGGAGATTAAACAACATGTTACTAAAGAATAGCTGGGTCATAGAAAAAAATAAAAAGAAAGATTAAGAAATACATACATAACAAATGATAATGATACTACAACATACCAAAAGTTTTGGGACACAGCAAAGTGGTCATAAGAGGAAAGTTCATATCATTACAGGCCTATCTCCAAAAACAAGAATGAGCCCAAATAAATAACGTAACACTTCATCTTAAAAAACTGGAAAAAGAACAAATGAAGCCAAATGTCAGTAGAAGGAAAGAAAGCATCAAAATTAGAGCAGAAATAAATGACATTGAAAAAAATAAAAAATAAAAAATATAAACGCAACAAAGAACTTTGGGAAGGCTAATAAAATTGACAAACACCTAGACTCACTAAAGAAAAAAGAGAAAGGACACAAATAAACAAAATCAGGGATGAAAGAGGGGAAATTACGACTGACATTGCAGAAATAGGATCATACAGGAATACTATGAAAAAGTACATAACACCAAATTTAACAACCTAGAAAGAACAGACCAGTACTTAGATATAACCTTCCTGGACTGAATCAAGAAGAACTGGAAAATCTAAGTAGACCAATCAGCAGTATGAAAATTGAAACAATCATAAAAAACCTATCAAAATGTAAAAGTCCAAGATCAGATGGTTTCACCAGTGAATTCTACCAAACATTCAAAAAAGATTTAATACCTATTCTCCTCAAACTCTTCCAAAAAATCGAAGAGGAGGCAATACTTCCCAACTCATTTTATGAGGCTAATACTACTCTGATACCAAAACCTGGTAAAGCTAACACAAAAAAGAGAAAATTACAGACCAATATCTCTCATGAACACAGATGCAAAAATCCTAAATGAGATACTAGTAAACCAAATACAGAAACATATAAAAAAGATTATACACCACAATTAAGTGGACTTTTTCCAGGGACACAGGGATAGATCAACACACACAAATGAATTAACGTGGTACACCATATAAACAAATTAAAAAGTAAGAATCATATGATCATATCAGTAGGTGCAGAAAAAGCCTTCTACAAGGTACAACATCCATTTATGATCAGAACACATAAAATCAGTATAGACAGAAAGTACCTTAACATAATAAATCCATATATGATAAGCCCAAAGCCAACATTATACTTACTGGTGAAAAACTAAAAACATCCCCTCTAAGATCAGGAAAAAGGCAAGGCTGTCCACTACCACCACTGTTATTCAGTATAACATTGGAGTTCCTAGTGAGTGCAATCAGGCAAGAGAAAGGTGTAAAATGCTTCCAAATAGGAAATGAAGAATTCAAACGCTCACTATTTGCAGATGACTTGATTCTTTATATAGAAAACCCTAAAGACTCCCCAGGAACACTAATAGAAACAATAAACAAATACAGTAAAGTTTCTCAATACAAAATCAACGTTCAAAAATCCAGTGTTCCCATACTCTAATAAGGAAGTGTCAGAAATTGCAACAAAAACAAAATACCTAGGAATTAATATAAATAAACATATGAAGGATGTATATAATAAAAACTACAAGACCCTATTAAGAGAAATCGATCGAAAAAGATATAAAATAATGAAAGATACTCCATGTTCTTGGATTGGAAGAATCAACATAGTTTAAATGACCATATTACCTAATATACAGATTAATAAAATCCCCATCAAAATTCCATCAGTTTTTTTTTTTTTACAAAGAAATAGAACAAAAAAATTATCAGATTTGTATGGAAGCACAAAAGACCCTAAACTGCCAAAGCCATCCTGAGAACAAAGAAGGAGGCTGGAGGCATCACGCTGCCCTACTTCAAATTATACTACAAAGTGTCAGTAATCAAAACAGCATGGTATTTGCAGCAAAACAGAAAACGGACTAGTGGACAGAATTGAGAGTCAAGAAGTCAACCCATATTTATATGGGGAAATGATTTTCAACAAAAAAAGCCAAAAATAGACAGTGGAGAAAGGAAAGCCTCTTTAATAAATGGTGCTGGAAAAACTGGAAAGCCACCTGCAAAATAATGAAACGAGACTGTTGTCTATCACCACACATCAGAATTAACTCAAAATGGATTAAGGCCCTGACTATAAGACCTGAAACAATACAATGCATAGAGAAAAACATAGGAATTAAACTCAAGGACCTTGGACTTAAAGAGGATTTTATGAATTCAACCTTAAAAGCAAGGGGAGTAAAAGCAAAAATAAATGAATGGGACTACATCAAACTAAAAAGCTTCTGTTCAGCAAAATAAATTGTCAACAAGGTAAAGAGACAAAGAGACAGCCATCTGAATGGAAAAATATATTTCCAAGCAACGCCTCCCATAAGGGCCTAATATCCAAATTATACAAAGAACTCATACAACTCAATAACAACAAAAAAGCAAATGATCCAGTCAAAAAATGGGCAGAGGACATGAACAGCACTTCTCTCTAGAGGACATACAAATGGCCAAAATTTATTTGAAAAGATGCTCATCATTGCTTGCTATTAGGGAAATGCAAATCAAAACCACAATGAGATACCATCTCATACCTGTTAGAATAGCTATAATCAATGGACAAGTAATAACAAATGTTAGAGAGAATGTGGATAAAAAGGAACCCTCATCCACTGCTGGCAGGACTACAAATTAGTACAGCCACTATGGAAAACAGTATGGAGGTTCCTCAAAAAACTTAGAATTGATCTACCATATGATCCAGCAATCCCTTTACTGGGTATTTACCCCAAACACTTGAAAACCCATATCTGAAAAGATATTTGCACACCGAAGTTCATAGCAGCATTATTCACAGTGGCCAGGACATGGAAGCAACCGAAGTGTCCTACGATAGATGACTGGATAAAGAAGCAGTGGTACATATATACAATGGAGTGTTACTCAAACATAAGAAGAGATGAAATACTGCCATTTGCGACAACATGGATGGACCTTGAGATAATCAGGCTTAGTGAAATAAGCCAGACAGAAAAAGTTGAAAATCATATGATATTACTTACATGTGGTATATAAACCTAAAAGTAACAAATCAACAGAACAAACACTCATTGTCATGGACTATAGATTAGTGTTTACCAGATGGTAGAGGGTGGGGTTGGAGGGGGTGGTAGACAGGGTAAAGGGGGTCAAATATAGGGGGGTAGTGGGATGGTGAAGTAGATAAAGGGGATCAAATATAAGGTAGTTGAAGGAATCTGGTCTTTGGATAGTAAATACAAATGTCAAATTATATTAAAAATAAGATTGAACTCTGTACTCATTAAAGTCTAGTATAAAAAAAGAAAATCACAAATGTTGACAAGAATGTGGAGAAATTGGAACCCTTGTGTACTGTTTTTAGAAGTGAAAATAGTTCAGCCACTGTGTAAAACTGTATGGCTGTTTCTCAAAAATTTAAATTCGATCCCACTTCTGAGTATATACCCAAAATAACAGAAAGCAGGTTTTTGAAGCAATATTGTGTATGCATGTTCACAGCAGCATTATTCATAATAGTCAAGAAGTGGAAGCAATTTAGATGCCCACTGATAGATAAATGGTTACACAAAATGTGTTATATACATACAATAGGATATTATTTAGTGTTATAAAGGAAGTAAATCCCATCACGTGTTACAATATAAATAAACCTTCAGGGCATTATGTTAAGTGAAGTAAACCAGTCACAAAAAGATAAATACTGTAGTGAAATTAATAGAAACAGAAAGTAGAATGACAGTTTCCAGAATCCAGAAGTAGGGGGAAATAGGGAGTTCTTTAATGGATATGGAATTTCTGTTCTGCAAGATGAAAAACGTTCTGGACATTGGTTTCACAATAAAGTGAATACACTTAACACTACTGAACTGCTAAAATATATGCTTAAAAATTGTTAACATGGTAAGTTTTATGTTATGCATATTTTACTAGAATTGAAAAAAATTTTAAATAATAAATAAGATGGAATAATAATTTGATAGAGAGGTAAATAAATGGATGAACTTGGTATAGCTATACACATTAATGATAGAATCTGGATGGTGGATATGTGAATGTTCACTATAAAATTCCACTTTGCTATATACTAGAATTTTTTCACAAAAAATCTGGGGCAAAAATATTTTTACAAACTGGATTATATTTAGAAAGAAGAGTATAATTAGATTGGGGAAACAAAATTGGGAGTCAAACTTGCAGTTACAAAATAGTCATGGGCATATAAAGTAGAACATAGTGAATATAGTAAATAATATTGTAATAATATTACAATAATACTACAATAACTATGTATGGTGCCAGGTGGGTGCTAGACTTATCAGGGTGATCACTTCATAAATTATATAACGTGCAATCACTGTTTTGTACATCTGAAACTAATACAACATTGAACATCAACTGTAATTGAAAATTTTTAAAAATAAAAAAAAAGAAATGCAGTAAATCTGCCTTCATGTGTAATTTAATCTATGTCTAAGGCACTTATTCATGATGAAAACAGAGAATATCTATTGATCATCCTCCATACTATGTGTTTCCTGTACTTTGAAGCTATTTTAAAAAATATCCCTACCTCCCATTTTTCTCTATACTTAGAAAATTAATCTCAGTTTTTAAAGTTTAATTTTTCCTTTAAATCTTTGGCCTTTGAATTCTAATAAAGTGCATTAGTCTTTTAGGGTTAAAGTTTCTTTTTCAGGGAAGTTAAGAAAAATTCAACTGTTTGTCTGAAAGTTGTTAAAAGGGTTCCAGGGTCTTTTTGCTTTTGGTGTCTAATTCCAGGTTCCTATCTTGTTGAGAGCAACCATATTGTTTTGTCTATTTACTTTTTTCTCAAAAAAATTAACGTTCTTATTTATGAGTTTTTAGGAAAGTTGCCTAACGTGTGGGGCCAAGGTGGGGGTGAAGCAAGTGAGGCACATAGGCCCTAGGTGGTTAACTATGATTTTGGCTGGAGGTCCAGAGGTGAAATAGAAAATTTCCTATGTTTCTCTTGCTCTGTGGACCTATTCTTTTGAACCAGGAGGTGTTCACAATAACTGATGTTGACTATGGAGGAAAACAAGAGTTGTTTCTTGAAGAATACAGGGCCTGAAAATATTAAAGGAACATTTTCTCTTGTAGAGATTGTGACCAACACAACTCTCTCCAGTGGGAAGTGAATTAATTCAGAGCATCAGTCTCCTAATTAGAAGAGCTAAAGCAGTGGTCCTCAAGAGAGGAAAGCATGGAACAAAATCACCCAGGGAACTGTGCTCATCAC
The DNA here is from genome assembly GCA_030015415.1 of Cynopterus sphinx. Classification (NCBI taxonomy): domain Eukaryota; kingdom Metazoa; phylum Chordata; class Mammalia; order Chiroptera; family Pteropodidae; genus Cynopterus; species Cynopterus sphinx. Next base: position 29,372,745 of record CM057388.1, on the reverse strand, counting down.
TTCTTCCCATTTCCCTGACCCGTTCTGATAGGGGTGAGCATGTCAGGATGACTGGATGCAGGTGGTTTTGATAAATTTCCCAGGTAACACAGAAGGGCAGCTTTCTCTCACCCAACTGGGAATCACTGGGCAAAAGAAAGACCCAGTATTATTTATGAAATTTTGAAATACATACTATTCATTCTACTTCTAGGAATCTATTATGCAGAAATACTAGTACTTATATTCAAAGATAAATGCACAAGGATGAGAATTACAGCACTTTGTAACAGCAATTATAGTAATAACAACAACAATAACCTTAAAGTCCATTAGTAGGGCCTGGTTAAATGTATGATTTAGCCATATTATGGAATTTCATACCTTGGTTAGAAAAAAAAAAGGTAGCTAGCTCTTCATGCAGTAAACTGGAGTGATCTTCAAGAGATATATTTGACTGGAAAAAGCAAATTGCACACCAAAATGTATAAAGCAATATTTTTGTAGAATAAAAACAAACAAAAAACAATGAAATCTTGTGTATACATGTTTAAGTGTATACAAAATTTTGGAAAGAAATACACAAATTCTAAACACTGGTTACTTATGACTTTGGCACTTAACCCTTTTTTTTTACAACTCACATTTATTAATACATATTTTTTGTCCAATGAAAAAATTAATTTAAAAAATTAATGCCCAAACTAGTCTCCTTTGCCTCATGTGATGCTCATTCTCCTTTCTACTGTGACCTCTTCAGTTATCTTCACCATCACTTGCTCATCTCATTCACACATCTACACTGCCACCATGAGTATCACGTGACACATGAATAAAAGGAAGTAAGCAAAAGTTCAAGATGTTCTATAGGGGAAAGAGAAAGGGAAATGTACCTCACAAAGAACCTATCCTGTGACCAGCCAATCTCTGCTAGACCAATGTATATGTGTTACTCAAGATGATTTTAGAGATAGCATTTTTCAGATGTTGTCCAAGTCAATCATAGTCTTTGCTTGGAATTCAGCTTAAAATATGGATTTGAATTAGGAATACACAATTCTGTCCTATGTCAAGCCCTAAGAATCTCCCACTGGGATTAGCCAACATCTTCCTAATGGGACTCAATGTCTTTTCTTTCAACTCCTTCAGTCTACCCCGAGATACTTTTTCTTATATAAACCTCATCATATCTCTATCTTGCTTAAAATTCTTCAGGGATTAAACATTGCCTACAGAATGACATCAACACTTACAAGCACAGTTTCCAAGTGTCTTTATGATCTGGTCTCTGACCATGTTTTTAGTTCTATCTCCTTCCACGTGCTGCACTCTTCAGCAATCTAGTTTTACTAGGCTACTGGCAGTTCCTTGAACATGCCACATTTTCTTTTTGGGGGTCATTGTATATGTAGAATATTGCGGGTTCTCTGATAATTTCTGCTTACCTTTCAAAACCAAATTCATATACTTGAAATATTTTCTGATCCCCTTGAATTGTATCACCTCTATTTACCCCATGTCCTATATACCTCGTGTTACATAGATATTTGTATAGTGTAAACCTATTTGACTTTCCTATTAGATTTTTAATCCTTGAGGATAGTGACCTTGTTTTCTTTATTATTTGTATCCTGACACCAAAGAGGCATGTGATATACATTAAATAATATGTATTTCATGAATAAATAAAAAATAAATACAGAATCTATTTAAATCAGTTTTGAGGGGATAAAGATTTGAAGAACATACACAAGAGGGTCATTATTTGAAATAATCTCCTAGCAGTAATAATTGAAGGTGATTGATTTGTAAAACTGGAGCATCAGATAATATTGAAGAATCCTCAGGGAGTAAGAAGTGAGACTCTTATTTGAATAAAACGTGATTATAACTGATTTCAAATATCTCCCTGATTAGGAAGCTTTGACTTTGCTTTATATAGAATTCTGTATTATCTACAGGTCAAGCATACAATAAACAAAGAACGAGACGTAAAAATCAGACCCATAAACAAACTCAATACTATAATGGAGGTATGGACCTTAAAGAAAAAAACTGTAACTGAAGTAAAGAAGAAACGTTGCTCAGAGCTGTACTTTTTTGTTCTCTCCCAGAGTATCTGCATGTAGAAAGTTGATGTTAAGAGCAGATGAAGCAAATTTTAATGACTGAGCAATGATTTTAAAATAGAATATTGATAGTAGGCCACAACACTTTCTTGTAGTTACTCATCTGGGTAAGGACTTCAAAATATATTAGCTATAAAGGAAAGATTCCAGGCAAACATTTGCAACTCAAAATGTTTAGGCTATCTCAGGTACAATGACTACTTTATACACACAAACATATACCAGACACACACACACCCTTAAAGCCCAAATATGTGTTGGTTCAATTTTATTAATAGGTCTTTGCTTTTGACCTTAAGAGATTGGAATAATGACACAACTCGTGAAAAATAAAAGTACTCAAGGGAAAAATATTAGCCTGAGTGCAGAAAAGAGTCAACATAGAATGCTTAACTGCTTATCCAGTGAAAGGCCAGCTTATAAGTCTGGCCCTTGGCTCAAGTCTGGGAACTTGGATTTCAGGAACATTCCCACAACTTCCAGAACTGATACATGTGGCTCACTGTTCCTAAACTGTTTGTGGAAACTTTAAGTTTTTGTTGAACACCTGCTTTCCTTCTGGGAATCTGGAATTTGGGTTAGGCAAGGGGTGCCTACATGACCAACCCTAATAAAACCCCTGGGCACTGACTCTCTAGCAAGCTTCCATAGTTGGCAACATTTCACATGTGCTGTCACACTCATTTATGACTCCACTGGGAGAAAACTGTTGGAAAATTGCCCCTGGTCTCCTCTGGACTTTGCCCTGTATGCCTGTTCCTTTAGCTGATTATTGCTTTGTATCCTTTCACTGTAATAAGCCTTGACCATAAGTATAATTAATTATATGCTGAGCCCTCCCAGTGAATCACTGAACCTGGGGATGGTCTTGGGGATCCTCACCACACCCTGAAACACCAAATGTAGATGCTTTTATGACCTTACTTTAAAATTATTTTACTTAATACTCTCAGATCCTCTCCCAGCATATCTTCCTCTTTGAAGTGCTGTAAATATTAAGTTGAAGCAGAACCTGCTTTTAAAAAACAATCTCATTGTTACATAGTTCTACAAAACAAAATACAATTGATTCTTGAACAGTGTGAGTTTGAAGTACATGACTCACTTATGTGTAAATTTTTTCAATAAATACTGTAAATGTATTTTCTCTTTCTTATGATTTTCTTAATAACATTTTCTCCAGCTTATTTTGCTGTAAAGATATGGTATATAATACATTTAACACAAAATATGTGTTAATCAACTAGGTTATCAGTAGGGCTTCAGGTTAACAGCACACCATTACTAATTAAGTTTTGGGGGAGTCAAAATTATAATCAGATTTTTTTACTGCACGGGGTGGGGGGTTATGCACCCCTAATCTTCATATTGTTCAAGGGTCAACTGTATAGTTAGAAATTAAAATTTCCCCGAACAAGTCAGCATGTTCTGTCTAAATATAAAATATATGAATATTGTAACTGACTTAATGAGAAAGTTTGTAGGTATATGCAGTCCTTCGAGGATACTCTGTTTGATGCCAAGATACCTGACTCACTTTCTCAAAAGGTGAGATTTCTTTTTCTCTCTTTTCTACCTGGCAAATCTCTACTCAGCTTTCAAAATTCAGTTCAAATGTCACCTTCTCAGTGCAGCTTTTAAACTCTCTCAGGCTAAGTGGGTCCTTACTTTATGAGTTGGAACATAGTATTTTGTGTCCATCACTTTCGTAGACTGATCATGTTACAATTATATTGTTTACCACCCTCTCTCCTGAGCTTGGATGTTCAGTATTAGGTCTAACTATCTGCCAATTCCCAGAGTGTACCTTAGCATGTTACCAAAAGCAGGTACCCATAAACATTTTTTTGCATAATATTAAATGAATCACTAAGCATCTATTTCATTCATAGATGAATTTAAATATATTTATGTTTGTGGGACCTTTTGTTAATTGTGGAGCTTTGAAATATAATTAAGCTACATCATAGTTTTGAAAAATTTCTGAAAAGTATAAAGCACTACATTACTCTTGATTATCACTGTTAATCATCATCGAGAGTTTTATTATTATTATTCTAAAAAACACAAGTTCTGTCATTTTGAAAATGTGAAGTTGAGAATCACTGTTTCAACTCATGCTATAGCCAGTATGGAGCCAGACAATGTCTCATCTTTTTAGAAACTGACCAAATATGACCACAGAAGCAGCAAAGGGGTAACAGTTGTACTATCTCAAAACAAACCAGATAATAAAAAAGCAATATTGGCTAGTGGTGTTGGTCTCTAAAAAATCAGCAAGGAGTTTTTACTTACCAAACACTGACCTTTTCACCTAAAACTCTCTGTAACATCTGAAGCTGTTCCTTCCCTGTTTCTTGAGACTCTTTTTCCTTCATTTCTAGAATACCATACTTTTTCTTTTTTTACCTACCCTCCAGTTTTTCTGCCTTTCTTTACTTTCCTGTTTGGCTTTCCTTTCCCTACCTGCCCCTTAAGTGTGCTTCCTCATTTACTCGTATTCTACCCATGGCTGCCCCCTTTTTTTCTTTCTATTTCCTCTCTTGGAAAACGGTATAGCTAACAATTACTGAGCATTTGCTATTTAATTTAACCCTCAAATTATTATATAGGTAATATTATTAACCCCATTCTAAAAATGAGAAAACTGAGGCACAAAGAGGTTAAGTAAGTAGGCCAAAATCACATAGCTTGTAAGGGGAGAGGCTGGGATCAAAACTCAGACAGTTTGGCTCCAGAATCCAGACTCTTTCTAGAAAGCATCTACAAAGTAGGACTTTTTGGTTCAAAGTCTGGAAATCAATGGCAGTAAACTGCTGAGTCTGGAAGAAATGAGGATTGACTGTTTCCTTGTGAATTCCTCAAAGGAATCACAAAATCCGTTTACTTAAAATAGAAACCACTCTTTGCTCTTAAGTTGTGCGACCAGACAGCTGAAAAAATCTTGGTAATACTGACCCCAAACTAGTGCCCTTTATAACTATCCTATCTCTGGTGTTGATGCTACCACAATGGTGGAGGCTTCTCTTATGAGCTGTTTGAATTCTGTGACTATATCAGTCCAAAGTGACTTCTTAGTTCTCCACTTACTCTTGGTATAATGGAAACATCGCAACCATTTTGTATTGCACAGTGCTGGGCACATTTTCATCTTTTGTGAAAAATATTATGGAATGAATGGACACTTTTCTACTAGATAGTGTCAGAAAAGCAGGGGTTGTGGCTCTCCTACATTGTATTCGGTAAGGTACCAACTAAGTATTTCTTCAATTAGGTGCATCTCTTAAATTCCATTGATTAGAATCAAACTTTTTGGATGGGCACATTTGAATGTAGTGAAAAGCTTATTTCAGGATTTAAGAAATATTTGTATTACTTTTAAGGAGCTTATTAAATTCTGTAAAGAGCCAATTTAAAAGTCTTTTTATTGAGCCAAGAGTGGAAGTAATGAAAACCAATTTTGCAAGTTAAAAAAACAGTGAAACTCTTAATAATAATTGTTTTTGAATTCCCCATTGCTTAACTCAATACATTTTGCTTCTGAGTAAAACTTTTCTTTCCTCTTGAGAATACCTTAACCAATCCCAAAGTTACATAGTAATTGAAGTTTTTAACTACTCTGCCAAATGCAGATCATCTTCCTGGGAGTCTGAATCACTTTTAAAAGCTCACTAATATTGCTCTTGGTGGAGAACTAGAAATGTTCATGGCTGGTTTAGAATATTCCTGCAGATACCCTTCAGTTTTATCTCAAGTTAAATTATTATTAAATTTCATGTTTTATTAGATATAGCATGTCTAGTCCAGCTATATTCTTATGAAATTAATTTCAGTCTATCGGGTGTTATATTCTCTGTCACCATCATTGCATCATTGCATCATTGCACTTTTTTATGTCCTGGGACTCAGGGGGATTTATAGCTTTCTTCTTCATATTTTGATGTAATCCTTGACATTTTTAAAAATAAAGATCATTTCTCATTTTTTATAAAATTAATATATCAATCATTACTTGGTTTTAAATTTTTTACTTTCTGTGTTTCAGATTAAGTTCAGGTAGTAAGTACTTTTTGAGCTCCTACTATATGTTAAGATACACCACTGTATAAGACAGGGTCTTTTTCCTTAAAAAGCTTTCAGCTCAGTTAGAGAGAAAAACACATTACATAGACAAGAATGTGTATGCTTGTGGTCTGTGCAGAGCACTCTAGGAAAAGAGAGTCTGGGTAAGACAAGAAGGACAAATAATAACTGACCGGAAGGCCAGGGGCAAAAAAATGCAGAGGGAACAGCATGAGCAAAGGCCTAGAGATAATAAACACAGGGGTTTGTATGGCTTCCTGCAAGTCTCAGTGGGACCACTGGTGAATAACATGCTGAGCACAGTCAGTTATGGAGAGATACTAGAGAGGTGTCCAAAGACCAGTTCAAGAAAGGCTTCCTTACTATTCCAAGCCACTTATGCCATACTATGAAGCTTGGCAGGAAATGAGGCACCATGGGAAAGTGTTTTTAAGTGACAGTGGGAATGCACATTGGTTTAGCCATTATGGAAAATGATATGGAAGTTCCTCAAAAAAATTAAAAATACAACTATCATATGGCCCAACAATTCCACTTCAGAGTATATATATGAAGGAAGGGAAAACAGGATATTGAAAAGATATCTTCAGTCCCATGTTCATTGCAACATTATTCACAATAACCAAGATATGGAAACAACCTAAATGTCCTTCAATGAATGGATAAAGAAGATGTGGTATATATATACAAAGTAATATTACTCAGGCATGAGAAAGAAGGAAATCCTGCTATTTATGATAGCATAGACCTTGAGGACATAATGCTTAGTGAGATAAGCCAGACCAAGAAAGATAAATATTGTATCATTGCTTATACATGGAATCTAAGAATGCCAAATTCATAAAATCAGAGTTGGATGCTGGTTACCAGGGCACGAAGGGGTGGGGTATTTGGGAGAGATGTTGTTAAAGGGTACAGACATGCTACTAGAAGATGAATAAGCTCTGGAGATCTAATGCACAACATAGTGATTATAGTTAACAATATGGTTATAAACTTCAGATTTGCTAAGAGACTAGTGTTTTTACCACAAAAAATAATAATAATTATGTGACATAATAGAGGTGCTCTCTAAATCTATGGTGGTAATCATATTGTAATATGTAAATGTATCAAATAAATACATTGTGCACCTTAAACTTACCCAATGTTGTATGACAATTATATCTCAATAAAAAATAATTTAAAATTTTTAATGAAAAAAATAAAAATAAAATTTGAAAATAAAATTGGCCAGGTTTGTAATTTAGGTAAATCACTCAAGTGGCACTGGGTACAGATGTGAGACTGGCAAGACTAGAAGCTGAGAGCAGTTAGGAAGTTTTTGCAATGATCCATAGAAAAGATAGCTTGCACTAAAGCCGTGGGCTTGAAAGTTTATTTAGTAAGTGGAATTGCCAGGGTGTGGTGTTTGATTGGCTATGGAGGGTGAGAGGAGAACCCCAGGATAATTCTCAGCTTTCCAGCTATATGCCCTTTGGTGAGATGAAAGACAGGAGAACATTTTTAGGGAAAAGAATGAGGAGCTCTGTTTGGAACTTTTTGTGTTACACGTGTCCGTGGAATACCCAAGAGGGCTCACGCAGCAGAAAATTGGATATAGTACTCTAAAGTTCAGGGGACAGTTCTGGATTAGGACACAGATTAAGAACCACTTATAATTAAATTCATGAGGTCAGGTAAAATCAATCAGAGCTTTATGAACCAAAGATAACACGTTAGAAAAAACCAGGCAGATGGAGACAGGAAAATGAAGGAGACAGAGAAAGAACATCAAGGGTGTGTGTGTGAAAAGAGAATCAGGAGAGGTAATGCTAGTCAAGTTGGGACGCTGGAGAATTTCTAGAAGAAACTAGTGAACCACAGTGTCAAATGCCTCAGGACAATCCAGAGGATAAAGGCTGGGGGTGGGGGATGTCCATTGGGTTTGGCAATTAGAGAGTCATTTTAAACTTTCTTTAGAAAAGTTTCAGTGCAGGGGGCAAAATAGATTTTCTAACCCTGATCTGTGTGAGAGCACTCCTAAGGTTAAGAGGAGATTTTTTTTCCACCCTAAGCCAGTCCAAGTCAACCATACTGTTTTGTATTTACATTGCTGGTAGGAAGATTGTTTTCTAGTCTATTTCATAAATGGATAGTCTCCTGGAGGATTCATTCCAGCCTTGTTTGGGCTACAGGCCCCTCTCCTGGTCCTGCAGGCTATAGATTTTAGCAGTCTTCTAGTTACCAAGGCCGAGAAAGAATCCAACTTGGGATAGGGAAGACAACACAGTTGGCTCACCATGCTGGTTTGCAGCATCCTCTATGTTTTTTGACTCTAGAAGTTTTCATATTTCTTTTGAACTCACTAATTATACAAAAGGAATTTGTACTGGTAATTATTACTATCCAACTAACTAAATAAAATGAATTTGTCATAGTTTTATCTAGGCTTTATATATGTCTCCCAGTGAAGGGTTTTCCAGGATAGCTATGTCTTATATTGCCAGAAATGGAAAGATAGATTTTTTTTGTACATTTAAATATACTGCATATACATTGCATTTTTCCTTAGTCCCACAGCTATCTCATTCACAAAAGCATCTTACCCTGAGCTTTTGTTTCATTACGCTCTAAAACCTAAAATATACTCTTGGGAATTTTCTTTTATTCCTTTTCATGATGTATCATACATTCAATCTGTTGCTAGATTCAATTTGTTATCTATACTTGACCCTTGAACAATGTAGGGGTAGGGGTGCTGACTCCGTGTAGTAAAAAATCCGAGTATAATTTTTGACTCCCCCAAAACTTGGTTGTCCCTTGGTATCTGCAGTGGGGGCAGAGGAAGGGTTAGACCCATCAAGGATGCCAAAACACACATATGCTCAAGTCCATTATATAAAATGTTGCAGAACATTGCATAAAATCAGCCTTTGCATTTATGTACTCCCAATCACTGATCAAAAACAGTACAGGTATTTATTGAAAAATATCCTCATAGAAGTGGACCTGTGCAGTTCAAACCAGTGCTATTCAAGTGTCAAAGGTATGTCAATAATTGAGATTGATCCATAGTTTTTCCTTATTCTAGTCACCCTTTTATTCCTCCTCTCCTCCTTCTCTTCCTCCTTTCTTTCCTTTCTCTCTTTCCAAGGACTCTTTTTGCCTGATCAATATTAGGATTATGTTAGTTAGCATCACAGAGAGTTGAAAACAATATTTTTCTAAGTCCTCAAACAGTATAACAAGGAGAACATCTGTTCTCTGATGGGTTAAGAGACATCTCCTATCAAACCCTCTGAGCTTGGTGACTTCAGCAGCAGATTTTGGATTATCTTTCATATTTCTTCAATAGTTATTGGTTTATTTAAGTTTTCTACTTAAAAATTATTTATTTATTTTTTTATGGTGACACTGGTTAATGAAATCCAATAAGTTTCATATGTACACATTAATAATAAGGTATATACATATTTACACTGCGTGTTCACTTCCCATACTTAGATTTCTTTCTGTCACCACACATTTGACCCCCTTTACTCCATCTACCTACACCCCACACTCTACCCTCTGGTAACCATTAGTCTATAGTCCATGCCCATGAGTCTCTGTTTGTCCTGTTCATTTGTTGCAATTTAGATTTATATCCCACGTATAAGTGATATCATATGACTTTGTCTGGCTTATTTCCCTTAGGATTATTATCTCGAGGTCCATCCATGGTGTTGCAAATGGCAGTATTTCATCTCTTCTTATAGCTGAGGAATATTCCATTGTATATATGTACCACTGCTTCTTTATCCAATCATCTATCGTAGGACACTTCGGTTGCTTCCATGTCCTGGCCACTGTGAATAATGCTGCTATAAACATTGGTGTGCACATATCTTTTTGGATATGGGTTTTCAAGTGTTTGGGGTAAATACCCAGTAGAGGGATTGCTGGATCATATGGTAGATCAATTCTAAGTTTTTTGAGGAACCTCCATACTGTTTTCCATAGTGGCTGTACTAATTTGTAGTCCTGCCAGCAGTGGATGAGGGTTCCTTTTTATCCTCATCCTCTCCAACATTTGTTATTACTTGTCTGTTGATTATAGCTATTCTAACAGGTTGAACTTTTCTTTTACGGCCGCTTTTGCCATGTCCCATAAGTTTTGATACGTTATACTATCATTATCATTCGTATCTATGTATTTCTTGGTCTTTCTTTTTATTTCTTCTGTGACCCAGTTATTCTTTAGTAACATGTTGTTTAATCTGCATGTATTTATGGTTCTTCCTGCTTTCTCTTTGCAGTTGATCTCGAGTTTCAAAGCATTATGATCAGAGATTATGTTAGTATGATTTTAACCCTTTTATATTTGTTGAGGCTATCTCTGTGTCCCAGTATGTAGTTGATTCTTGAGAATGTTCCATGTGCACTAGAGAAGAATGTATAAGCTGCTGTTTTGGGATGGAAGGCTCTGTAAAAGTCAGTTATGTCCAGTTGGTCTGATGTGCCATTTAAGGACATTATTTCCTTATTGATTTTCTGTTTGGATGATTTGTCCATATCCGACAGTGGGATTTATAGGTCTCCTACTATGATAGTGTTTTGGTCTGATTCTCTCTTTAGTTTTGTTAGTAATTGCTTTATATATTTTGGAGATCCCTGATTGGGAGCCTAGATATTAATAAGTGTTATGTCTTCTTGGTGCATGTTTCCTTTTATCGTGATGAAGTGTCCCTCAGTATCTTTCTTTATCTTTTGTATTTCAAAGTCTATTTTGTCTGTTATTAGTACTGCTACTTCTGCTTTTGTCTGATTGCCCTTTGCTTGAAATATCATTTTTCACCTTTTCACTTTGAGTGTATATTTGTCTTTGGAGCTGAGATGTGTCTCCTGGAGGCAGTATATGTATATGGTTACATTTTTTGATTTTTGATCCCTCTGCACCTCTGTTCCATTTTTTATTTTTATTTTATTTTATTTATTTATTTATTTATTTTTGGTGAGTTCAGTCCATTTACGTTTAGGGTTGTTATTGAAATATGAGGTCCAATGGCCATGTTATCTTTTGCTTTCTGATAGCTCAGTGTTTTCATTGCCTCCTTGTCCTTGTGTTTCCATTTTCTTTATTTTTGTTGGCTTTTGTGGGTTTTACCATTGATTCTTCTTGTTTTATGTTATATACTTCAGTTCTGAATCTTTCGTGTTTTGTTACCATTATGAATATATAAAGGACAGTTATCTCCATACCCCTTTGTGATTTTGGATCTCTAAATCCTCCCCTTTCAGTCATTGTTATCTCAATTTGTCCCTATGTATGCTGCAGGTTCATTACTATTTTGCTATAGCAATTTTCTTCTTATCGTTTAAGCTTATAATGCCCTGTTCTTAGTAAGGGTTGCACTCTCCGCTTCTATTTGCCTGATAGTCATCTTACTCTTAATTATGTATTTTTTTTGTCATTTTGTTTTAGGCAAGCTGACCCCTTTCAGTATTTCCTGTATGACAGGCCTCATAATAGAGAATTCTCTCAATTTTTATATGTCTAAAAAGGTCTTTATTTCTCTTTCATATCAAATTTTCTACTTTTTAATTAAAAATTATATAGTAAAATTGATTGTTTTTCTTTTGATGTGTGGCTCTATGGCTTTTAATACATGTACGTTTGTCTTATCCCATCATAATCAGCATACAGAACAGTTAGAACACGTCCAAAACTTTTTTAATGTACCCCTTTATAGTTACTCACTACCCTTACCTGTAGCTCCTGATAACCATAGATCTGCTCTCCATCACTAGAATTTTGTCCTTTTCAAAATGTCATACAAATGGAATTGTATAGTATAGAACCTTATGTTGGGTTTCCTTCACTTAACAAAATGCATTTGAGATTTACCTATAGTGTTGCATGTATAGGTAGTTCATTTTTATAGCTGAGTAGTATTAAATTTTATAGATGTATCACAGTTTGCTTATCCATTCACTTAAGGACATTTATGTTGCTTTCAGTTTAGGGCTAAAGTTATTATGAACATTTACACACAGATTTTTGTGTGCATATAGGTTTTTGAGCATATAAATTTTCATTTCCTTAGGGTAATTACCCAGGAGTGGAATTTCTGGGTCATATGGTAGGTGTATAACTTTATAAGTAACCATTCAACCATTTTCCAGAGCAGCTATACCATATTGCATTCACAGTAGCAACATATGAGAGTCCTAACATCACTCATTTTTTTTTTCACTTGACTTCTTGTTAACTCTGTTCTCCTATAATATTGATGGTGGCTTGTTGTTAGATATATTTGGTATGTTTTCATGGTGAGCTTTTGTGACTGAAATTTATTTTCATTCATTGGGACTGCACCCTGTTGTCTTTCTTTTTACTAAAGATTTGTGTCTTTTAATTATTATGGAAAATCCTTTGAAGTTTGTTTTTTTCCACATTCTCTCTAATTTTTTTTCTGAAACTCTATTTAGTATATGTTGGACCTTTTCATACTTTTATACATGCCTATTTATTTATGTCTCATTCATAATTTCTTGCTCTTAATCTCTTTCTGTTACATTTTAGGAAATTTCCTGAGAAATGTCCTCTAAGTCACCAATTCTTTCTTCAAATATATCTAACTTCTTAAATTGCATGCTGAGCTTTTAATTTTAGTGATAATATTTGTCACTTCTAGAAGTCATATTTCAATTGTTCTTCATCTTTTCTGGTACTATAGTATCCTTTTCTCATTTTTTTAATTTTAAAAAATATTTGAAATATTTATTTTACAGTATTTATTTGTGATATAGTTCTCAGATCTGCTCTATTTCCTTACATTCTCATTCTTTGATTCTCTCACCTAGAGAATAAAAGAAAGAAAAAAAGAAAGGACATCTTTACTTAGAAGGAAAATACAGGTTTCCTCCACTATCTGAAAGTAGAGCATTCCTATGAAAACTATCATAAGCTGAAATGATATAAAACAAAAAAGCAATTACTTGAGGGCACATCTTCCTGATGGATGTACAAAGATGAAGCAGAGATGTTCACAGGGAGTTCAAAGCTTTAGGGCTTGATGCTGAGATGTAGAGTGCAGTTCCTGGGGAAGGAGCTTGGTGGTGCCACTCTCACTGCTCAGGATGCACCCTGCCCCTATGACAGCTCTCTGCAAAACAAAACTGAGAGCTATTTTTGTTTCGTGCCCCCTTCCCTTTTCTGTTAAAAGTGAAAATCCTCTTTGGATTTCTTGCAGTTAGAGAAAACAGTAATGTAGATCTCTCATAAAACAGAAACAGCATAAAGCAAATTTTTGAAAAGTGGGGGATACACATAGATCAAAGTAAGGAGTAACGTGATCCATAATTTGATAATTGGGAGGCAAGAGAGAGATGTCCTTGCTATAGGAAAGGAAAACTTTTAAAAAATATCAGGAAAAAATAACATTTCTTTATAGTTTTAATAAATATGTTTATGTGCCTAAATATTAATCTCTCAGCTTCTGTTTCTAATATAAAATTTAAAAATAAAGTGGCATTTAGCGAGCACAAATTATGTGCCTGCTAGAATACTAAGTGCTTTACATATATTTTTCATATAATTTTCATGACCATCTATTTTACAGATTAAAAACTACAACACAGAGAAGTTAAGTGGTTTATCCTAAGATCACCCAACTAGTAAGTAGCAGAGCAGACTTATCTTTCATTAAATCTTGTCATTTCTATTGAGTTATTTGACTTTGGTAAATATTAACAGTAATAAAGGAAGCTCTTTCCCAAGATTTCTTCCTCAGTTCTCTGTTGTGTACCTTTTATAATCTACCAGACAATTCTTTTTCAGTCTTAACAGTCATCTCTATGTAGTTTACTCCCAATTAGTTTGTTTTAAGTTCTAACGTCTTTAAATTCCCTGAAACACTAATATTAAATATACAGAAAACAAGCTGATTGTTGCCAGAGGAGAGGGGTATGGGAGAATAAACAGAAAAAGGGAAGGAGATTAAGAAATACAAACTTTCAGTTATAAAATTAGCCACAGAGATATAAAGTACAGCATTGAGAACAGAGTCAATAATATTATAATAACTATGTATAGTGACAAATGGGTACTAGACTTATTGTGGTGAATAGATTCGTAAAGTTTATAAATGTTAAATAACTATGTTGTACTCCTGAAACTACTGTAATACTGTATGTTGACTATAATTTAAAAAAATTTTAATGCTAGAAAAAAAAGTAAATTGAGCAAAAAAATATGTGGAATTGGACATTGTCTAATAGGTATCAATAGGCAGAGTTGTACAGCAGTTAAGCGCAAAGGTTTTGGTTGTGGACTGCCAGGGTTTGAGTTCTACTTCTGCCACTTGCCAGATGAGTAACTTGGGCAAGTTGATTAAATGCTCTGTGCCTATATTCTCATTTATAAAAGAAAGAATAAAATAAGTTTGCTATTATGTCTCAAACACATCAAACACTGATCTCTTCAACCTCCTCCTAAAAGTATATCTTTTCTCTTTTTACCTCCTTCCTCATTAGATTTGAGCTCTTTCTTGTCTCATCAGACCCTGAAACCCTGCCATTTTTTTCTTTCTATTCCTTGGCCACCACATTACCCCATGTCTGGATTACTTTAAGAACTTTTTTTTTTTTAATTTTGCTCTTGTTTCAGACATTTTCTCTTTTAATCAATCCAGTCTTTTCTCCATATAATATACTTTGAATACTGCCTTCCAATGATTCTTTATTAAAAATTTTCATTTTCTTTTTCTTTCTGATGACAAATTACAAAAATTACAGCTCCTATATAATAGAGAAAATTAAAGGCTGCCAAACTTCCCTTAAGATATAACCACTGCTCTTAATATGGCACATATTTTAGTATTATACATAACCATTATTAAAATTAAGCACATATCTTATTTAATATTATGCATAACCACTGTTAACATTTTTTGGTGCATATTCCCACTATTAACAATGTATGCATGTTCTATGTAATTTACATAATAATTATTAACATTTTGGTACATATTTTATTTAATATCATCTATAAAGCTTTTCAAAATTATCACTGAATCATATATGTTGGTGACATATTTCCACAGTAGTGATATAGATATATATTATTATTTAAAAAATTGATTGTATTGGTTTTATTAAATATTGATTGAACACAAAAATATTTATGAACATGTGTAAGGTGTAAAAAATTTTCATACAATGAACACTCATATTCACAACATTCTGTTTAAGAAGTAGAATATTATCATTACCTTTGAATTCCTGTTCCCTTCCCCCTCAAATATAACACTTATCATTTATTTCCATTTATGGTATTCTTGCTTTTCATTATAGTTTGAATATATGTTTGTATGCTAAACTGTTTGGTGAAATGTATATAAATAGATCATTCTGTATGTTGTCTTCTGCAACTTCATTTTATTCCTTCCTCCACTTTATGACTCTTTTGGGATTGTGAAAGGAATGACATTAAAGAGAATTGATATCTTCATAATATTGAGTCTTCCAGCCCATGAATGTAATATATATCTCCATTTATTTAGGCCTTCTTTAATGCCTTTCAATGTAGTTTATCATTTTCTCTATAAATGTCTAGCTCATCTTTTGTTAGATTTATTGCTAGATACATATTATTTTTTTGATGTTATCCTAAATGGTCTTTTAAAAAGTCAGTTTTCTAGCTGTTTGCTGTTAGCTAGAAATGCAATTAAATTAAAAAAAAATAATACCACTATTTAAAATCTAGAAACAGGAAAACAACACATTTATTGTTTATGGATACATGAGGGGTAGTGAAATTCTATAAATTTGGTTGAGAAAGATGGACACAAACTTCAGGATAATGTTATTTGAAGAGGCAGAGGGAATGGAATCAAGGAGAGGCTGAAAGAGGACATTAATGCTATCTGTAACATTTTGTTTCTTTTTTGCAGCAAATATGGAAAAATATTAAGATTTGCAAAGAGTCTATAGCAGATATATGATTGATTGTTTTACTATTTTTTGTACCTTTTGGGAATAAATAATAATTTAAAAAATAAAATATACAATGTTAACTATCTGCTCAAGATAAATTACTTTTATGATGGATTACCTCAGAATCCATTCATTCCATCAATTATTCTAAATTGGATTTTGCAAAATGGGGTCTGTGTGCTGAATCCAAGCTCCAGATGCAGTTATTTTTTGTGCCCTATGATTAAACAAATGAACCAGCAAACATCAAAGACTTTACATTAGAATCTGGATTTCTGAACTCTTTTAAAACTTAGAAAATTGGACAATACTATATTTCCATATGGTAATAGTCAATTAGATACAAATAAGTAGTGCCTGTTTTGTGACTGGTGATGATAAAAAATTTCAAACATTTTCAAAGGTAGAGAGAAAAGCATAATGAACTCCCAGTACCTACTGTTGAAATTGACTCACGGCCACTGGAAATGACATGAGAATTGATATTTTCATGATATTGGGTCTTCCAGCCCAATGTAATATAGACTCATGGACAATTTTGTTATATCTATTTTCTCTGACCCTTGGATTACTTTGAAGCAACTCCCAAACACTGTATTATTTCATCCATAAATATTTTAGTATTTATATCTAAAAGATAAGTGCTTTTAGAAATCATAAGCAGATTATTGTCATACCTAAAAAAAATTAATAGTAATTCATTAATATAACCAAATAGCCAGTCGATATTCAAAATGTCTCCATTTTCTTAACTATGTTGTAGTTTGTTCAAATAGGAATTTGAACAAGGCTCTTACATTACATGTGCTTGAAAAACTTCTAAAATCTCTTGGATTTGGTAGTGAGATCTAGACCAGCACTATCCAATAAAATTTTCTGTGATAAATGTTCTATATTTGTGCTATTCAATGTGGTAGCTACTAGCCAGCCATATATGGCTATTGAGCTCTTGAAATGTGATCAGTACAATGGAAGAAATGACTTTTAAATTTTATTAATTTTAATCAATTAAAAATGTTTGCTAATAGCTTTAAAGGGATAAACTTCACATAACACACAGTTCATCTTTTAAAATGTTCAGCTCAGTAGCTTTTAATCCATTTCTCAATTAGAAAAAAAGTGCAGGTCTCTGCCAGCATTAATTAAATTTTACATAAACACACTCTTTGGGGCTGAAGCAAATATGACTGGTTTACAATGTGAAAATAAAATATGAAAACTGTTCTTGGAGTTATTTCCAAACGGAACTTGTCTCTAATCCTAATGTAACAGAAATGTATGTGATAATCAATATTTAATAATTTTTTTCATGTGGTAAATTTCAAAGCATGGAACAACTGAAAGAAGAACAATTAGGATTTGACATTTTCAACATAGAGAATTATTATATTTAGTAAATGGAAACACCACTACTAAAAACAGAATATTCTAAATAGAATGATATCATTTGTTTCTAAAGACTATCAATATACTAGAACAATGCAAAAATAATAATAAAAGCGAGATATTTCATAGCAAACTTTGAGGGTAAGGTTAGGACTATAATCCGCGAATTATCACAAGGTAAATGCTGCAGCCCAAGCATCGTCTGTGAGTATTCTCAGGGCAAACTGGAAATGGGCTAATATATTCACAAGTTATACATTGACTACGATTTATTCCAGAACATTTACATCACTCCTAAAAAAGACCCTGCCCACTAATCTACTGTCTTTCTCTATGGATTTGCTTATTTTGGATATTTCATATGAGGAAATCACACCACATGTAGCCTTTTGTGTGTGGCATTTTTGACTCTCATGTTTTCAAGGTTCAACTGATACATTAGTATCAGTTAATTCATTCAATTTTATGGCTAAATAATGCTCCATTGTATACTTATACCATAGTTTGCTTATTTTTTCATCAGTTGTTAGGGGTTATTTCTACTTTTTGACTGTTATGAAAGTTACTATGAACATTCATGTACAAGTTTTTGTTTAGAAATGTTTTCAATTCTCTTGAGTATATATATACAGGAAATAAATTTGTGGGTCATATGATAACTCTCTGTTTAACATTTGAGAAACTGTCAAATGGTTTTCCAAAGCAGATGCAACATTTCACACTCCCATAAGCAATGCAAATTCTCCACATCCTCGCCAACATTTGCTATTGTCCATCTTTTTGAGTATAAGCAATCTAGTGAATGTGAAGTGGTATTATTTCTTCATTATTTCTCTAATGACTAATGAATGATATTGAGCATCTCTTCATGTGTTTACTGGCCATTTTTATATCTTTAGAGAAATGTTTATTCAAATCCTTTATCCATTTTTAAACTGGATTGTCTTTTTGGTTGAATTGTAAGAGTTCTGTTTATAATCTAAATAAAAGTCCCTTATCAGATATGGGATTTGCAACATTTTCTCCTTTGTTCTGAGTTGCCTTTTCACTTTCTTAATGTCTTCTAAAGCACAATTTTAAAATTTTGATGAAGTCCAATTTATCTTCTTTGTTGTTGTTGTTTATGATTTAGGTGTCATACCAAAAAAAACAAAAACAAAAACAAAACCTATTGCTTAAAACAAGTACAAGATTTACTCTTATATTTTCCTCTAAGAGTTTTATAGTTTTAGCTCTTACTTTTAGGTCTTTGGTCCATTTCAACTTAAGTTTTGTATATAGTGTGATGACCATGTGTTGGTGTATAGTAAGGATACAAATTCATTCTTTTCCATATAGATATTCAGTTGTTTCAGTACCAGTTGTTGAAAAGATATTATTTTCCTCATTTAACTATATTTGCACTCTTATCAAAAATAAATTGATCATAAATTTAAGAGTTTATTTCTGGACTTTCAATTTTATTCCATATATCTGCATGTGTATTCTCATACCAGTATCACACTGCCTTGATTATCGTAGCTTTGTAGTAAGTTTTGAAATTAGGAGGTGTGGGTCCTCCAATTTTGTTTTTTATTTCTTTTCAACATGGTTTGGGCTATTCTGGATCCCTAACATTTCTATATGAATTTTCAGATCAGCTTGACCATTTCTGCAAGAAAAAAAAGAAAGCATTTAGAATTATGATAGTGATTGTATTGAATTTTTAGATCAATTTGAAGAGTATTGCAATCTTAACAATATTGTTAAAAATATATTTCCATTTATTTAGGTCTTCTTTAGTTTTTTTTACTGATATTTTATAGTTTTCAGTGTTCAAGTCTCCCAATTATTTTGTTAATTTTCCCTAGATACCACTGCAATCAGACAGGAAGAAGTAAAATTCTTGCTATTTGCCAATGATATGATACTATATATAGAGAACTCTAAAGATTTCACCAAAAAACTGTTAGAACTGATCAATGAATTTAAGAAAGTAGCAGGTTACAAAATAAATATTCAGAAATAAGTGGTATTTTTATACACTAATGATGGATTTTCAGAAAGAGAAATTAAGAAAGCAATTCTATTTACATTTGAGTTGAAAACTATAGAATACCTGGGAATCAAATTAACTATGAAAATAGGAGATCTGTTTTCAGAAAATTATGTCATTGAAAAAAGAAATTGAAGAAGATACAAATAAATGGAAACATATACCGTGTTCTTGGATAGGAAGAATCAACATCGTTAAAATGGCCATACTACCCAAAGCAATCTATAGATTCAATGCAATCCCTATCAAAATGCCAATGGCATTTTTCAGAGAGCTAGAACAAATCATCTTAAAATTTATATGGAGCCATAAAAAATCCCGAATAGCCATGGAAATCTTGAGAAAAAACAAAGTTGGAGGTATCACATTACCTGATATCAAAATATATTACAGTGCTACAGTAATCAAAAAGCATGGTACTGGCATAAAAACAGATACATTGATCAATGGAACAGAATAGAGAGCTCAGAAATAAATCCATGCCTCTATGCTTACTTAATATATGACAAAGGAGGTAAGAATATACAATGGAGTAAAGACAGTCTCTTCAATAAATAGTGTTGGAAAAATTGGACAGATACATGCAAAGAAGAAGGAGGAGGAGGAGGAGGAGGAGGAGGAGGAGGAGGAGGAGGAGGAGGAGGAGGAGGAGGAGAAGAAGAAGAAGAAGAAGAAGAAGAAGAAGAAGAAGAAGAAGAAGAAGAAGAAGAAGAAGAAGAAGAAGAAGAAGAAGAAGAAGAAGAAGAAGAAGAAAGAAGCAGCAGCAGCAGCAGCAGCAGGCCGCCGCCGCCGGATCATCTTCTTACACCGTATATAAGAATAGACTCAAAATGGATTAAAGACTTAAATGTAAGACCTGAAACCATACAACTTCTAGAAGAAAACATAGGTAGTAAACTCTCTGATATTACTGACAGAAATTTCTTTTTAGAGATATCTCCTTGGGCAAGGGAAACAAACAAACAAAAAATAAACAAATGAGACTACATCAAACCAAAAAGTTTTTATACAGCCAAGGAAATCATCAACAGAACAAAAAGACAACTGAGTGGGAGAAGATATTTGCTAATGATACATATGATAAGGGTTTAATATCCAAAATATACAAAGAACTTATACAAATCAACAACAAAAAAAATCCAATTAAAAAATGTGCTGAAGACCTGAACAGATACTTCTCCAAAGAAGAAATACAGATGGCTAATAGACATAGGAAGGAATGCTCAAGGTTGCTAACCATCAGAGAAATGCAAATTAAGATCACGATGAGATATCACCTCACATCTGTCAGAATGGCTATCATCAATAAATCAAAAAACAACAAATGTTGATGAGGATGCAGAGAAAAGGGAACCTTCATACATTGTCTATTGGTGGGATAGCAAATTGGTACAGCCATTATGGAAAACAATATGGAGGTTTCTCAAAAAATTAAAAATGAGTATACCTTTTGACCTAGCAATTGCACTTCTGGGTATTTATTCAAAGAAAACCAAAACAATAATTTGTAAAGATCTATGCACTCTAATATTCATGGCAGCATAATTTACAATAGCCAAGATATGGAAGCAATCTAAGTGCCCATCAACGGTTGATTGGATAAAGAAATTATGGTTCATCTATGCAATGGGATATTACTCAGTCATTAAAAAAATGAAATCTTACCATTTGCAACAACATGGATGGACCTCAAGGCTATTATGCTGAGTGAAATAAATAAGACAGACAAAGATAAATACCATATGATTTCACTTGCATGCAGAATCTAAGGAACAAATGAACAAACTAATCAAAAACAGACTCACAATTGTAGTGAAAAATTTGGTGATGGACAGAGGGGAGGGGGATTAGGGGACTGAGAGAATGGGTTGAAGTGTTAAAGAAGTACAAATTAGTAGTTGATCAGTGGTCACGGGATGGGGAGCACAGCATAGGGAATGCAGTTAGCATTAATATGATGGCTAGATGGAGGGCCAGGGGAAAGAGGGAGCAATTGGGGGATCATAGATGTCTAACCAATGTACTGTATACTTGAAACTCATTTAAATAAATAAATTTAAAAAAATAAAAAATAAAAATTTTCCTTAAGTATTTTATTATTTTTGACACTATTGTAAATAAAATTGTTGTCTTCATTTCATTTTCAAATTGTCCATTGTTAATGTATAGAAATACAATTGATTTCTGTATATTGATTATATATCTTGTTACCTTACTAAACTTGTTTGTTATTCTTAATGTGTGTGTATTCTTTGGGATTTTCTGTACACAAGATTATATTCTCAGTGAATAATGATAATTATACTTTTTATTCCCAATCTGGATACCATTTTATTCATTCATTATTCATTCATGCATTCATTCATTCATTCATTTATGCTTAATTGCCTTAGCTTAAACCTCCAGAATAATGTTGAACAGAAGTGGCAAAAGGAAACATCTTTTTTTTTATTATTTTAGGAAGAAAGCATTCAATATTTCACTATCAGATGTGCTGTTAGTTGTGGTTTTTCATATATGGCTTCTATTACATTGAAGAAGTTCCCTTCTATTTCTAGTTTGTTGGTTTTTTTTTTAAGTCAAAAAATTTGCTGGATTTTGTTAAACCTTCTATTTCTATTGAGATAATCACATGATTTTGTCTTTTAATCCATTAATACGGTGGTATATTGCATAGATTTTCAGATGGTAAGCCAACTTTGCATTGTTGGAAGATATCCCACTTGATCATGATATATAATCTTTTTTACATATTGCTGGTATTTTGTTGAGAATTTCTGTGTCTCTATTCATGAGGGTCATTCATAACTTTTCTTTTTGTGTGTGTGATGTCTTTCTCTGGTTTTGGTGTCAGGGTAACATCAGCCTAATAGAATGAGTTTGGAAGTATTCTCTTCTAATTTTTTTGGAAAAGTTTGTGAGAGATTGGTGCTAATTCTTCTTTTAAATGCTCAGGATGAAGACTTGAAATATGGATAACCCAAGTAAGCACAAAATAATAAAGAGTGTCAACTTTCAAGGGCTTAGAGAAATGGGGGCAGTGATATTTATGAGGATATCAAGATAAGGGAGAGGAGAGGTAATGCTTCAATGGAGGTAAAAAGGAAGTTCCTGCAGAAATACTATCAGAGGCACTCCTTTTTGCTGCCAAGTTCTCTCACGTCTTGTAGGAAAGCTCTGACGGCTGGATGACCTCATTCCTCAAAAGAAATTTTCCAATGGGGCAAATATTTCCTTTCTCATAGACCAGTTTGAGCTTGTTCAGAAGTGCTGGCAACCTCCCCAGCACTTTCTCCATCCATGGGTGTGTGTAACACAGATTCTTTGAACATCAATAACAGTGTTTCCAAGTGTTGGTCCTGACATGCTCCAAAGTATCTTGTAATTCTTGGAACTAGTTTACTTTCAATTTATCTTCAAAAGAGATACATGCTATTTCAGACGTTTCTTTGTGGTAGATGTGTCAGGGGAGACAGAATGAAAAGATAGATGTCATTGAAAGAAAACAGCAAAGATAAGTTGCAAGTTACAAAAGACTAAGTTCTCAGATCTGGGTGTTTAGAAGTGTTCACTCTGAATCATTGATTTACCCTTATGTTTGGAAGAGGTCCTGCTACATCAGAGTAGATGCTCAATAAATATTTGTTAATTAAAAAATAAAAGTAAAACTATATATGTGTATGGGAGAATATACAATACGTGGGGGAGTAGCTACAGAAGTACAAAGGTAGAAATATTAGTATGCTTAAAGGAAGTAACATGTATGAATAGGCAGGACAATAGATGGATGAATTGTGGCAGCCTCAGGTCCTAGATTTTTCAGACAGCTCTAATTTAAGTGTTTTTTTTTCTGTTACTCCCTTAAGAAAGTCATTCTTATTAGAACTGCTTTGCTGTTTGGAAAATATCCTCCCTGTGGAAGGCAGAGGCCTTGTGTGGGTAGAGGTGGCAGTGACTGGGCAATGGTTAGCATGTGACTGTGGCATCTCAGTGAGGACACTGGACTTGGAATCAGATGGTGGGAGGCCCAGCTCTACAACTTGCCACAGAGGCAGGATCACCAGAAACATTTGTAAAAAAATGAGGGAACAACCTGCCATGAAGGAGAGTCAGACAACACAGGAAAGTGAAGTGGCACTCCATGAATATAAAAGAGAATTTTTGGTTAAGGACTTTAAGTATGTTTAAAATGACTAAAGAGATAAAATAAGCAAGAGGTATTGCAAGTAAAGAGCAGGATCCCATTTAAAAGAAAGAACATATAGATTTAAAAAGAACAAATGAAACTTATAGAAATGAAAAGTAAGTTTTTTAGATTTAAAATTTCAACATATTGGCTACAATAATTTTTTAAAAATGTAATATTATATGGTAAAATTAAAAATGTTCAATTCTTTTGAAGATGTTATAAGTATAAAAACACTAGAACAAAAATATAAGCCCTCCTAAATATTAAAAGTGATTTATAAATTACAATAGCAAAGAAAACATATCATGAAGAAAAAGAAACAGTAAACATACACAAACACTAAATATACACATGGTGATTATGATTAAATAATATATCAGAGTTGAGACCAACAATACTTGTCTTATCAATGAGTGTGAATGGGCTTAATTCACCTACTAAAAGAAAAATATTTTAATATGGCTCACAAAGCAAGACCCAACTAACTATATGTGGTATGTAGGAGATATATCTGATATATCTAGATAAAGATGATTCTGACAGGCCAAAAATAAAGGCATATGTAAATGGAAATAATAAGTTAGGGCTGTGATCTTTCATATCAGACAAAGTAGAATTCAGGCCAAAAATAATTTAATGTGACAAAAAAGGATATTTTATAATGCTAAATACTAATTTCACAATGTAGATATAACATTTATGGAAATCTATGCATCAAACCACTGTCATTAGAAAGCAGAAACTACAGATGCAAGGAGATACAGATAGAAATACAATGATAACAGAAGGTTTTAATGCTCCACTCCCAGTGTAGAATAGATCAAGTGGTAGAAATATAATTAAGGATACTGAAGAAGTAAACAACATAATCGATAAAGTAGATCTCATTGTTCTATAGTTAACTTAGAACCTAATAATGGAGAATGTACCTTCTTTCTTAACTGCATGTGCAATACTTACAAAAACCAATTGAATATTATGTCACAAAGAAAGCATCAGTAGGTTCTATACAATGGAAATATTACAAACAATATTGTCTTATCATGGTACAATAAAACTAGAATTAAAAACAAAACCCAAAAAGCTCTTCCAACTAGAAATTTAAAATCTTAAAGAATTCTTGGGTGAAAGGGAAAATACAAGTAAAAATTACAGAATATCTAAACAAAACAAAACAAAAACAAGTAATGAAAATGCTATATTCAGAGACTATTGGATATATTTAAAGTAGATATCAGAGGAAAATTTATAGCCTTAAACACATCAATAAAAATTAAAGAACAAAAATGGCTGAATTATAGCAACTTAAAAAGTGAAAGAACAACAAATGAGCCAAAAGAAAACACAAGGAAGAAAATAATAAAAGTAAAAGCAGAAAAATAATGAAGGTTAGAAATAGGAAATAGTAGGTCCAAGGAACAAATAAAAATCCTGGTTCTTTGAAAAAGGTAACAAAATATATAAACCACTAGCTAAATTATTCAAGCTAAAAAGGGAAAAACACAATTACAAAATAAGAGAGACTAAGAAGAAATAGACAAGGATGGAGCAAAAAGATTAATATGAGATACAAATGGGAACAGAATGAACCAGACTGTTTTTCAAATGAGTAAAGTGAGTAGCATAAGCACTCTAAACAAGTGAGGGAAGAAAGCAGGGAGGAAACAGACCTAAGTCATTTGGAAACACAGTATTTTGACTAAACACATTAAAACTAACGAAAAAAAAACTGAAAACAAATATTGAACTTTAGTTAATAGGTTTCTTTTTTACTGTGACGTGAGTTAGATATTCTGTAACTGCTTTTGCGGTCTTTTAGTATGAACAAGTCAGTCAATATTTTGTGGGTACCTAGAATCAGGTTTCTCACTGTTTTGAGAAGGACAGTACAGGTGTGGAAAGGGGAATTGGAGCATGTACTCTATTGTGTTGATTGGAATTTGGTGTGTCAGTATAAACTTGTGGTTTTACTATACCTATTTCTACATATATCTATATATCTATAGACAGAAATGGAAAGAAATCTATGTAGCTCTATCTGCATATCAATATCTACGTATATCTATCAATAGATATCTCTAATATCTTGTAGTGACAGAGCACAGGAAATTCTTGGAAAATGATGGAGACAATCAAAAGAGAAGAGGGACTTCCACAGACAATAAAATTTGGGACAATTTTATTATCAAAATGAATAATAATAGTAACATGATAATCCAGTGAATAAAATAAGAATCTATAGACCATTCTGAATAAATGAATGAATGAATGAATGGAGAGAAAGAAAAAAAACTCGTCCTTGTAGTAGAATGCCAGCTAATATAGGTAGAAGGAATGATGGAGTTGAGAAATCACCACTTGGCAGCCATCATGGTAATAAATGATTTGTGCAAAATCTTCAATTGATGCTAGCAGTTTAATGAGGAACTTGGAATGACAAGTCTCAAAATATCTTCTCACAAAACTCTTATTAATTGGAAAGGAAAAATAGTAACTTTACAGTGGACAAACTTGGCATACACCACCACCTTAACTGAGTGATCAAAGTTAACCTCACCCTTGATGGTTAAAATACATGTTATATACCTGTTCCTTTGATGAATGAGAAGAACATAACATTTCTCTTATGGTATTTCTGCCAAAAAGCCATGAACAAAGAGCCATTTAAAAAACCATGAATCTATGCATGAGAAAACATCAGTTAAACTGAAACTGAAGAACATTCTGTGAAATATCTGGCTTATTCTCTTCAACAATATCAAGGTCAGAAAAGACAAAGAAAGATAGAACTATGTCAGATGAAAGGCACATGAAGAGACTTGACAACTAACGTGTGATGTTGAATCAGATTCTGGATCAGGTTTTTAAAATTATTATTAATTTTTTTTTTGCTAAAAAGGACATTTTTAGGATACTTGACCAAATTTGTGAATTTAAGATTAGAAAATATTATTTCATTAATACGAATTTTCTAATTTTGGTTATTGTATTTCAGTTATGTAAGAGATTGTCTTTGTTATTAGTAAATATACACTTAACTATTTAGGGGTAAAGGGACATTATGTCTATTTCCTATAAAATGGAAAGAATGTACATAGAGAGGAATGATAAAACAAATATGGCAGAATATAAAACAATTAGGGGAATCTGGGTGAAGGGTAAACAAGAGTTCTTTGTACCATTCTTGAAAATTTCTATAGTTTGAAATTATTTCAATTTAAAAAGTAATGAAAAAGAAATATTTAAAAACATTTGTAAGAACATGTAGAAAAATTTCGTTCTATGAATTTTTTGAATTCACATACTAAGCACAAATCATAATGGGAAAGAATGATCTATTTGAGTAGAGTAAAAGGACATATTCATATACAATAGAGAACTCTATAAATGGAATTAAAATACAAACTACAACCATGAGAAGACATTTGCTATGCCTGGCATTAATATCCAGGATATATTACAAAAAAATTCCAAGTGATTAAATAGAAAAATCAGCAAAAGATATGAATAATGAGTCACAGAAGAAGGTAACAAGCATATGAAAAGATGAACAACTGCAGTAGAAATTAGGGAGAAACAAATTAGCAATGGTATACCATTTCACATTTATTTAGATGATTGTTTAGAATTATACAATTTAATAATACTCACTGCTGAAAGGAGGAAGGCAAAAGGGAACTTGCTTCTTTGGTTCAATGATTCTGGAGATTGTTTAGTAGGATCTAGTGAAGTTGAAGGTGTGAACAATTCCATCTTTGGGAATGTAGCCTAGATAATCTTGATAGGAACAGGAGAGGGTTGTTCACTGAAGCATTGTTGGTAATTAGTGAAAAATTGGAAACAATCTAATTGCCATCAACAGATGACATCAACAGATGACAACAGATGGGTTGTTAATTTGTAGTATAATCATACAATGCATTTAAAATGAATAGAATATATCTACATGTGTTAATATACAGAAATCTCAAAAACAAAATCTTAGGTGAAAAAAGCAGGTAACAGAAATTTATAGTGTAAAATTTATAAACACAGAAAACAATAATGTATGTTGTTTATGAATAAAAATGAGATAGAGTTCCTGACCTGGAGGAATTTGGGAGCACATGAAAAGAGGCAAGTAAACACATTATTATAACTCAGTACCACAAAAATCACAAATCGAACAGGCACCTAATACAGATGGGGGGTGGTGGTGAAGGAACATTTCCTAGAAAAAGCCTTCCATGCCTCTCTCCCACACTGAATCAAGCTCTGAAAGACAAGAAGGGGTTACCCAGCTGAAAGATAGAAAGAAAGGGTGTTTTCATTTATTTATTTTATTTTATTTTTTATTTTCAAAATCCCTGAAGGAAGAAACCTCACAGCCTGGTTTGGAAACTGCCAGTGGTTTCTCAGAGCTGGAGTGGAGGAGTGGGGCAGAAAAAGGGATGGAGGGCATTGGAAGGTGCCCCCTGACATAGGCTATCACAGGGCTAAGGAGTTTGCCTGCCCCCTGAAGGAAGAGGGTCAATGAAAGACTAGAAAAATATTGAAGTAGAAGTGTAACAGGCGTATCATGAATTATCAGAGGATGGCTGTGGAGGAAAGATCAGTTAATTGTTATATTTAATATAATTAAAAAAAAACTACACAAGAAATAATAAAGCCTCAACTGAGGCAGAGATGGTGATGACTGAGAGACATCAACCCGCCTATCCAACCAATAGGACACCGGGAAGGATTAGCTGTAGGTGTGGGGAGATGAATCATGGAGGCTCCTGGCCTGGGCACCATGAGTGCATGACAGAAGGGCAGGGTCACATTTTGTGCCACCTGCCCTCACCCCTGGCCACCATGATTGGACCAGGAATGAGCACCTTACAAACGTTTTGTTCAAATATAAAAATGTACAGTGGACTGAGGATGGTGGTTACCCCTGAATGGGTTTTCACGGGTGTGGGGGAAAACAGATGAGGTCCATGTGGCTTTGGATTCATCCGGAGCGTTTTAATTACAAAATAAAAACTGATGTAAATGTAAATTACTTGGTGTTAATTTCTGTGAGCACACGGGTGTCATTATTTTATGCACTTTTCTGGGTTTTTGAACTGAATTTAATAAGCAAATGGCAAAAAATGTGGCTAGAATCAGAGGAGTTGAAGTCTATGAAAGGCTTTTTAAGCTCTGTAAAGTGGTCAAAATAGAAAGTGGCGGGGGGTGGGGAGAAGTTAGTCTGTAGTCTTTGTATTTGCACAAAGCATGTGGAGAGAAAAGCCCTGAGATGCGGGCACCCGGCTGAGTGCACGAAGGGTACGAGGTGCGTGCGGATCGCTTCCCTCCGAGCCCCGCCCCCACCCCGTCTTGTCTCCACTTCGGTCTCACGCAGAGCACCTCCCTCGCCCTGTCGCAGCCCCACCCTCTTTTGTGACGTAGTCTCCTGTCTCTAGGTAACGTGGTGAGGAGGGGTGGTGGTCAAACTATGCTGCCGCGGGGCTGCTACTACCTGAGGCCCCCTTTCCTCTAGGACGGTTGACCCCCAGACGCTCAGAGCCATGGCCCTGCCTCTGCTACCCGGCTACAGTCTCAACCGCAATGTGAGTAGTGAGGTCAGAGGTTGCGACCGGGGTCTAGGGTCCAGGCATAATAGCCACCTCCCTGGACACTAGGAGAGGTCTCTCGCCGCTACTTCGCCTTCTGTGAATTGGGCGCAACTTGGATCAAACTTTGTAGGCTGGAGGAACCCTTTTTCTCTGCTTCCTCTTCCCCCCGTCCCTCCAACTGCATCTGGATGCTTTCCTTGTACAGTCCTTGGAGGTGGCAATACCTTGAAGGTAACAGGTGGTAATAATGGTAACAGTCATCATTGAGCGTTTAAGGTGTGTGAAGCACTTTACTTTAATCGCCTTAGATGGCATTTAATGCTAATAGCCCTTTGTATTAAGTACTGTTTTTATTCCCATTTTACAGTTGAGGAAACTGAATCACAGAGCAATGAGTCACTCACTGGTCAGAGCTACACAGTTTCAGTGGTGAAGCTGGGTTTCTTACTGGAAAGCTGATTCCATAGCCCAGGAGGTTAATCATTATCCTTATAACCCTGTGTGAAAGAGATAAATACAGTTTCTGTTATTAAATTGAAGAAACCTGACACTTGAAAGATTGGTAGAGGGCAGATAGGTAAGGGTTCCTTTATTGAGAGAAGCGCTCAAACTTGAAGTTTTTTCAATTTAGAACTGGGAGGGGTTCATTTCAAGACAAGAGGAAAGTACAAAACAACGTAACTATAAAAAACCGTTGAGCATGAAAGGACTTTTGCCAATAAATAGTATCTTATTTAAACAACAGCAGAAAAATGATTCAGGCTTTTGTTCATACTGGTTACTGCTCTTTATTTGAGTTTCCACTTGTGTCTGTAGGAAGAAGGTAAGAAGTATACCGATGGAAGGTAACTAGGTGGAGCCACTCAAGGTTTTGTATCAACTTCTGATAAATTTAGAAAGGCAGCAGATTGAAGCATTTGCTTTTATGGATTCTGAACAGTATCTTTGTCTAAGTTGTGGGCCTTAGAGTGCAAGTTTTCTTTGTAGCTTCAGTCCACTGCATTTTGACTCCTACAGGCAGGCTGACCAGTCCAACTTGCTTCTAGAACACTGGTTTGTGCATTTCTTGGCTGATGGGTAGGGACTACCTTCCAACCTAGTGTTGCTCTTTGGTAAGATGAAGCCAGCCACACAAATAAGAAAGACCCCTGAGATGAAGCACATACAAAAAGATTCCAGAAATAAAGAAGCATGTAAAAGTAATTGTAATAAAAATGGAAAGTAGAGCCCTCAGCTCTGGGCCCAGCAACACTGCAGATTACTGATGCCTACCTCCTGCAGAAATACCACAGCTCTCACATGCAGTGATTAAGAATGGTTAGGAAAAACAGTGATTGGATGTGATATTTAAAAATCTGCAAGGCTTTACTGAGTGTACTTTTCCCTTTTAAAAAAATGTTTTATTGTGAAGTACAACATGTATAGAAAAATTCATAATGGATGATCATTGAATGAATATCAAGAAATAAAATATTACTCGCACTTCAGAAGCATCCCCCTTGACTACAGTTGCCATATTCAGTGTTAAATAAAAACATATCCTACATATTGGATGGGACTTACTTATACTGCAAGAATATTTGTTGTTTATCTGAAATTCAAATTTAACTGAGCTTCTGGTATTTTATGTGGCAACCCTTCCCTGCTCTCCAAAGGTAACTACTATCCTGGCTATTATCACTATAGTTAGGTTTTGCTTGCATTTGAAGATTGTGTCAGTGGAAATGTCCTGTGTTTATTCTATTGTAACTGGCTTTTTTTTTTTTTGGCTCAACATTATGTTTATTAGGTTTGTTAATGTGGTTTGTACATTTTCATTGCTCTGTAGTATTCAATTGTATGAATATGACTTTTATATGCACATTTAACCTTGACAGAGATTTGGTTTAGACTTATTAAGAGTTTTCTAAAAGCGGATTGGTTATTGCAAGGTTTCTTTCTTACAGGAGTTGGCAAGGGCTTATCAGGCAGATTACCGAACTAATGCTGACCAGGAGATTTGAGATTGGCTAGTTTTAGATTCTATTTCTGGGAGAGCTGAAACTGTAATTAAGTTTTATATATTGGATATTATCATAGTATGTGCCCATATCAGGTGGCTGTGTTTAAAAAATTGTGGCACCACTCTTGGGACTAAATGTGCTATGTGTTGTCATAAAATAATTACTATTTTAAGAATTTAAGAGCTTGTACTTGGTTAAAATATTGAATGCTTTCAGGCATAGAATGGTCAGAAAGTCAGTAAAGCCAAATCTGGCCTTTTTATCACTCCCCTCCCTTCCCCACTCCAGTTACAGAGCCTTGCTTGCTGAATTAAATTATCAAGTGAAAAGCCTTGGCTTCATGGAGATAGCATAATTACTGGCTGTTTGTGTTTAAAATTATAACACAAGCTAACTTTTACTGCTTTTTCTCAGAAATTAAAAAGGAACTTGTTCCCCCTTAATTAGTTGCTGGTAGTCTTAAGCAGTAGATTGGTTTCTGCCCTTAGCTAGGTGATGTATAACCTATACTTTTTTCTCTGAAATACATGAAGTATTGTGCTTTCTAAAATATAAGCATTTGTGCCACTGATGACATTAAATTTGATGTGAATTAATTGAAAACCCTAGAGAAAGATCACAACTGAATTCCAGATACACAGTATTTCTTTCCAACAATTACATGCTGGATTTGTATTGAGCTAAGAGAATCTCAAGCATATTGTCAAAAATGGTAGGATATTAAAGTTAAAAGAGACACTTCCAGCCAAAGCTGAAAATCCTTTCTCCAGCATTATTGACAGATGGTTATGTAGCTGATCCTGAAAGCCTCTAATGAATAATGAGGAGCACATCTTCAGAGGGTTTATTATAAATAGTCCATTAAGAAGAAAAAAATTGAATTCACAACAGTAAAATGAAACAAATTCAGAATCTCTGTCTTTCTTACAAAAAGGTGTGGATAATACCTTTACATTGATTTTGATCTAGATTAATATAAGCCTACATATTAATATATAGGGAAAATCATTCTTTGGGAAATTTACCAGCGATTTAAATGCTAAACAACTGAAAGAGAAAAACACCGAGTAATACATAGTAGACATATTCATTATGTGATGTTAGATAAATCAATTTAAATTTAGCTCAACAACAAATATAATCATAAAACAATCACTTTCTTCACAAGATGGAGGGTTTCCCAATCTAAAATTCTGCCTACAGATTCCTGGTTATGTTCTTAGTGTCCGATTTCATTGCCTAAAAAGACCTGCATCAGGTCTAAACCCCTTAACCTAACACTTGAGGTCATTACAGTTTGCCACTCACTTTGTGAGATCAATTTAATAAATCATGACCAACATCTTTTTACAAAAAGGAATAGAATAGAATGAAAATCCTAGTATATTATGTTTGGGAAGAGTAAGTAAGCATTGTTACATGAACTTTTGTTTGCATTGCATGTGTGTATGTGAACTGGGTTGCACCCAAATCTGTTTGTTATTGTGGTTGCAGTCAGTTTGAAAACCAGTCTCAATAGAGCCATCTCCACAAATTCTTGCCTGTTTTAAATATCAGAACTTCAACTTCCTTCAAGACCAGTTTAGTCTCTTACTGTTCAAGAAGACTCAACAGATCCTATTAACCATTAACCATTAACCATTTAAAAATGTGCAATGCAGTGGCATTTAGTATATTCACAGTGTTTTGCGACTATTACCTCTAATGAGTTCCAAGACATTTATGTCACCCCAAATCTCAATCTTTTTACTCCAGAAGAAACTTTGAAATCATTTACAGGTCTCTTGGAACTCCTGCATAAAAATGGTTTCTGTAGCCCATGATATGTTTGTATGACCCATGAGTTACAGATATAATGGCCCAATGCTAATGTCTCATTTTAGTAAAGAGTAATAGTTTTCTGTAGATTTGTTGATTTTTGCCAACTTATTTGCCCACTCTGTGTGGTTTCCCTTTGCCACAAAAGATATCAACTCTAATGCAAGTGATAGTGTAGTAGAAGAAAACTTAGAATTTTTTTTTCTTATGGTAAAATTTCCTGCTTGATTTTTTCCCTTTTTCCCTTATACATGTATGCGCAAGAGTAGTTTTCTCTCCTATTTAAAACTAAAAATGGGTTGTAGTTTGCTTTTCTTGAGAAACAAACAAGTAGGTAAGCTTAGCTTACTTCTCTTTTCATACATTTAAAAAAATTATAAAGCAACATAATACATTTATGTTAAATAACTTTTAATCCAAGGATTAACTTTTTCAAAAAGTAGGCTCAGTTGATTTAATTTAATAAAGGTTGTAAATTCATTTTAATTACTGCTGCTTACAACATGAAAATATATTGACAGTGTTAAATAAGTAAAGCTACTAAAACCATATGACAAAGCAATACGAATAAAACTATAGCCTAATACACATTATGACATGAGCCTTAAAAATTAAGATTTTTACTGACATGATGAGGCTCAAATATAGGCTTTTAAAAAATTATTGTAATCTTGATCTCCTTATAGGTCTGTATATACATAAGAGAATTCTTTTTTAATGCTAAAAATAAATAATTTATTATTCCTTATTATAAATTAATAAATTACTTCTTCTTTGTGATACCTATGCTTACATTTTGCCACATAAATACTCAGTTCTCAGTCATAATTGAAATAAGCCTATGTAGATTTCACTTTCAACTGAAATGAGATTTCTTGCCTTCCTTTTGAAATCTGTTAAACAAAGGAAGCTTTGCTTATACAAAAGAAGTTGAAAACTGAAGCAAAATGGTCACTGCTTTCTTATGAATGGCAGGATACATGACTTTCACATAAATTTGGAACTGGCCATAGGTGTATGTTTAACTTTATAAGAAATTGCCAAACTATGTCCTAAAGTGGACATACCATTTTGCATTCCCACCAGTAGTGAATGAGAATTTCTGTTACTCTCAATCTTTGTGAACAGTTGGCATTGTTAGTGTTTTGGATTTTAGCTATTCTAATAGGTGTGTAGTAGCATCTCATCCTGATTTAAATTTTTATTTCCATAATGGCTAACAATGTTGAACATCTTTTCATGTGTGTATTTGCCATCCATGGTGAAACGAAATGTCTGTTCATATCTTTTGCCCACCTGTAATTGGGTTATTTCCTTACTGTTGAGTTTTGAGAGTTTTTATGTATTCTGGATACAAGTCCATTGTTGGATATGTAATTTACTAGTATTTGCTCCCAGCCTGTGGCTTGAATTTTCATTCTCTTAAAACAAGTCTAGAAAATATGTATACATTTTTTAAAGATAAAAAACAACACGAATCCAAACAGATATTTCCAATGCAAATTAAGGCTCATAGGTTTTTATTTAACTTCTTTGATTCTATACTTTTCTTATATTGAAAATCTTGATTCATAGGATGTTAGTATAATTATTTACTTGTTTTATCCTATTTGTTGGGGAGGGGAAATTTCCCCCCTACTATTTTTTGGTTATTTTTGACTGGCCCAATAATTAAATTGATATAAGATAGATTAATGGGAGAAAAGAAAACAAATTTAATTTTGGACATTTGAAAGTCTCATAGATGTGGGACCTAAAGAAATGACCAAAGCAGGCAGTTTTTAGACAGAAACAATAAATTTGTGAAGAATTAAGAAAACAAAGAAACTTAGGTTTAGATACTGATTAGTGAAAAAAGTTAGCAGAGTTTTGTTCACACAGCCTTTTTTGTTCTGAATTTCCTGCCTCTGGTGGTAAGGATGTTTTTCTGCCTCCTGATGTAGGGTGAGTACGTTTCACATGGGAGATTTGTTTCCTGCTTTCAGGGAGACAGAGAAAAAGGGTCAGAGTGTCCTTGTACTGGTGTTTTCTCAAGTAACTTTAATTTAAAATAATCAGTATGCCATATTGGCATTTTTTGGGGCAGCCTTCCCTGAGTCCCATCATACCATAAATAAAAATATATATCCATATAATAGTTTCAATCAGCAATAGCAACATTATTGCGAATAATTTGAGTTTTAAAAATAGTTAAAGATTTTTTTGTAGTTCTTTAGTTTTTAGACTATATCCTACTAGGAATGTACAGTCAAATTATTAGGCTTTAATTTCATTTAAATGATTACTGATAGTGTGGTTAAGTCACAGCTCAATACCCAGTTAAGTTCATTTGTTTCATTTGACTTTTTGATTTTTAACCTAAAAATTTTGTTTTATTATAATGTAAAAATAAAACATTTATGTGGCTTCAGAGCCAAATTTACAAAATGAGGTGGCTTTTATCTCTATCCCTTTAATCTTGTTCCCTCCCTCTATAAGTAACTTAAAAAAAACCCTATTTATTTGGTTTTGGGTTATATTTCCTGTTTTTTTTAAATAGCAAATTATTAAATATATTCACTTGGTCTCTTATTAAATAAATGGTAGCACACTCTACACATTCTCCTGTACCTTCCATTTTTTCTTTTAGCAGCATATCTTAGAGACCTCTCCATAGTAGTATATAGAGCTGTCCTCATTCCATCAGAATGTGTTCCATTCACAGCTGTATAGTACTCCATTGTGTGGACAAAGCATAGTTTATATAACCCATCCTCTTTTGATGTATAAATGTGTTATTTCCAGTCTTTTGCTATTAGAAATAATATTGTAATAAATAGCCAAAGTTGTGCTTCAAAAGAAACCATCAAAAAAGTAAAAAAAGGCAACCTATAGTATGGGAGAAAATATTTGCAAAGCATATATCTGGCTGGATAGGCCCAAAGTAGAAACAACCCAAATGTCCATCAACCAATGAATAGATAAACAAAATGTGCTATGTCTATACAATAGAATATTATTGGCCATAAGAAGGAATGAAATACTGATGATAAATGCTACAACATGGATGAACCTCAAGAACATTATACTACAAATAAGATGCAAAAACATACATATTGTATGATCTCATTTATGTGAAATGTGCAGAATAAGTAAATTTATAGAGACAGAAAGTAAATTAATGGTTACCAAGACCTGTGTGGAGGAAGGGAGGAAATAGGAAGCGACTCCTAATGGGTATGAGGTTTCTTTTTGGAATGATGAAAGTGCTATAAAACTAGATTATGGTGATGATTGCACAACTTTGTAGTAATAGTAAAATCCATTGAACAGTGTATTTTAAATGGGTGAACTTTGTGATATACAAATTATACCATAATAAAACTGTTAAAAAATAAATAGCTAAAGAAAAAACCAAACAAGCCAATCAAAAAAATGGGCAGAGGACCTGAACAGACACTTC
The DNA here is from genome assembly GCA_030015415.1 of Cynopterus sphinx. Taxonomy (NCBI): domain Eukaryota; kingdom Metazoa; phylum Chordata; class Mammalia; order Chiroptera; family Pteropodidae; genus Cynopterus; species Cynopterus sphinx. The sequence continues at coordinate 29,336,139 of CM057388.1, read as the reverse complement.
TCCCTAGAGGACATACAAATGGCCAAAATTTATTTGAAAAGATGCTCAACATCGCTAACTATTAGGGAAATGCAAATGAAAACCACAATGAGATATAATCTCACACCTGGGAGAATAGCTATAATCAACAGGACAAGTAATAACAAATGTTGGAGAGGATGTGGAGAGTAAGGAACCCTCATACACTGTTGGTGGGACTGCAAATTGTTACAGCCACTATGGAAAACAGTATGGAGGTTCCTCAAAAAACTAAGAATTATCTACCATATGATCCAGCAATCCCTCTACTGGGCATTTATCTTAAAGACTTGGAAACCCACATTTGAAAAGATATTTGCACACCAATGTTCACAGCAATATTATTTACAGTGGCCAGGACATGGAAGCAACCAAAGTGTCCTATGATATATGATTAGCTACAGAAGCTGTGGTACATATATACAATGGAATATTACTCAGCCATAGAAGAGGTGAAATATTGCTATTTGTGTCAACATGGATGGACCTTGAGATAATCATGCTAAGTGAAATAAGCCAGACAGAAAAAGTTGAAAATCACATGATATCATTTATATGTGGGATATAAACCTAAAAGCAACTAATGAACAGGACAAACAAACAGAGACTCATGGACATGGACAATAGAGTAATCATTACCAGAGGGTAGGGGGAGATGGATGGGGGGAGGTAGATGGGGTAAAAGGGGTCAAATATGTTTTGGCAGAAAGAAATCTAACTGTGGGAGGAGAATACACAGTGTAAACATATATATGCCTTACTGTTAAGGTGTACAGCTGAAATTTATTGGATTTCGTTAACCAGTGTCACCATTAAAAAAAATATTAGCCCTTAAAAAAAAGAGAAGAAAGAATTTGGTGGTAAGAAATTGCTGGGCAGACAAACAATAGGTGTCTACTGTGCCAGATCACAGGATGGTTTTGATTTAAAGTATTTTGTTACTTGTTCCCAGTAACTATTGAAATATCCTTGAAATCACATCATTTCAGACTGGGCCACTTCTTGAAGCTGCCATTCATACTTTGGAAATGATATACTATTCCATTGCTATTCCTAAATGTTAATTTGGAGTTCAGAAATTAGAGTAACTGCCTATTTAGGGATTAAACACCTAACTTTGCTTACTTTTATATTTTGTCCTGAACTTTATAACTGCGTTACCTAATATATTTTTGGCTATAAGTAATAGAATATCTGACTAATGGTGGCTTAAGCCAAATTAATTATATCATAAAAACTCTAGAGATGTGGCAGTTTTGGGTTTAGGCAGTGGCTGATGAATGTCATAAAGGACTCAGATCCTTTTATCTCTTCATTCTGCCATCTTCAGAACAGGCTTTTTTTTTTTCTTTCTTAGGCTTTTGTCCTCATGGTTGTAAGATGGTTGCCTCAGTTCCAGATATCACAACTTCTCATAACCATGTTCAAGACAAGCAGGAAGGAGAGAGAGGGAAAAAAGTCTCTTATGTCAGAAGACAGTGTTTCCCATTCCCCCAGTAGGCTTGCCCCTTGTATCTTATTGGTTCCTTTCCTACAAGGGTAGTTAGGAATTTGGTTTTTCACCATCTAGTTTTGAAACTGGGAAAGAAAAAAAATAGTAATTTAATGGCTGTTGAAAGCTAGCAAACTTTGTCTGCCACACCAGCCACAGACTGAATATCTGTGAGTCTAGATGTTTTCCTCAGCCTTAGAATCTTTCTTTAAAAATTTTTTTGTTTCTATTTTTTTAATTATACAAGCAACGTGAGAGTACATCATTATTATAAAAAATTCAATACTATTCTTTCTTGACAGTCTTCTTTTTCATAATGCAAAACAAACCTGATACTCCAGTTAAACCATCATGATCACTGTTCTTTTAATAGACTTTGTTCTTTCCCACTCAGTTGTTTTTTTACTTGTCCCTGTTCCTGACAGCATTATCATGCCTCTTCCTCTTCTCATCCAGATTCTAGCCTTCTCTGGAAAATACTAACCTGCCCCACTCCAATTAAAACCTTCCCTGAAAAACAACAACAACAACAACAACAACAACAACAACAACCCTGAACACTCATATTGTCCAAACCTCTCATTTACTGCCCTATTGTCTGTTGGGTGTGTGTGTGTGTGTGTGTGTGTGTGTGTGTGTGTGTGTGCTTTGTTCTTTATGTGTGATCGTTATATTCCTCAGCTGCCTGAGAAGCTGTGATCCAGTTGTTCTTTGGGTTGCCATTCTTTACCTAGGGCAAGCACCCCTAATAGTGCCTGTCTATTGCCCCTGTCTACCTGTAGTAGCCATGCCTAAAAACTAGAGGGGATAAACACAGCTTGGGAGAATCAGCTCTGGAATTAGCTTCTTGCTTGTGTCATCCATTGCTGCTGTGCAACAAAATTCATATTTCTTATTTTAGCAGCAGTGGTTTTGTGGCTTAAATAGGTTTTAAGTCCCTCAGGACATTTGGTTTATACAAAGTGGCCAAGACAGCATGAAGATGTTACCATGCAAGTTGTGACTCAGCATCTCTGTGGCCTATTGAGAGACCAGTCTTCTAACAACAAGATTCCAGATATGAACTAGTGTAAATGTAAAGGGATTTTTGGGGCCAGTTCTTGAGGAGTTTATCCTGTTCCTACAGTTGTAGAAAGGACAGAAGTAACTTTGTGTGTGGATGGGGGCGTGGGAGGATGGGGAGACAGATTCCCCATAGCAAAAGGGATTGTTGAGCATTTTCAGTACTCATTAATCCAGCCCCAGGATGCCTGAATTTGATCTGGCAACTCCACTGCTACAAAGTGACCAGCTTGGCTAGTTGAAGGCCAAACAAATTCTTTGCTTTCCTAACCAAGTATTTGGCATCCAAAGGAGGGATGGTCACAACTGCTAGAGTTTTGTGTGAACTCAGGACATTTTACATGGGTTAACAGTTAATTTAGATTGCCTTTTCTTCATGTGAGCTTGGTAATCGAAACAGATGTTTGTTTTATCATTTATAGAATCATTTTCATCTCATTTCTGTGAGACTTTAGTTATTTATTGCTCATCTCTGTTCATACTCATACTTAATACTTTATAAAAGGCACCTCTCCTAGTTACCAAGAAGCATGGACCCTCTCTCTCCTTTTATTGTTAATTGAAATTTTTATTGAGATCATTGTAGATTTACATGCAGTTATAAGAAGTAATACAGAGAGATCCTGTTTACCTTTTACCCAGTTTCCCATTTTGTAACACTATAGTATAATAGTACAACCAGGATATCAACATTAATATAATCCACCAACATTATTCAGATTTTCCCAATTTTACTGGTATATATTGTGTGTATATAGTCTATACATTTCGTCACATGTATAGGTTACTGTGACTACCATGATAGTGAAGATTCAGAATAGTTCCATTATCACAAGGATCCCTCCTATTTCCCTTTTATAATTACACCCACCTCCTTCTCATCCCTCCCCTTCCTCAGCATCCCTAACTTCTGGCAACCACTAACCTGTTCTTCATTTCTAAAATTTTATTACTTTGAAAATATTACTTAGATTCATAAAGTATGTATCTCTTGGGATTATTTTTCCACTTGGCATAATTCCCTGGAGATTTATCCAGGTAGTTGTGTGTATTACTTGTTCATCTTTATTGCTGAGTAGTATTCTATGTGTGTACCACAGTTTCTTTAACCATTTATCTGTAAAGGACAGCTGGGACTTTTCCAGTTTGGCTGTTGTGAATAAAGCTGCTACAAACAGCTATGTATGGATTTTTGTGTGGACATGTGTTTTCATTTTCTGGGATAAATGCCCAGAAATGCAGTTGGTAGATTATATAATAATTGCATATTTAGTTCTTTAAGGAACTACCAAACTATTTTTGAGAGCAAACATACCATTTTACATTCCCAGCAGCAGCGTTTGAATGATCTAGTTTCTTTGCATCCTAGTCAGCATTTAGTGTTGTCACTACCTTTTATTTTAGCCATCTGATAGGTGTGGAGTGATAGCTCATTGTGGGTTTAATCAACATTTCTCTGATGGCTAATGAGGTGAATATCTTTTCATGTGCTTATTTGCCATCTGTATATCCACCTTGGTGAAATTTCTGTTTATGTCTTTTGCTGGTTTCTAATTAGATTTTTTTTCCTGTTTGAGAATTTTTTATGCATTCTAGATATAAGCCCTTTGTCTTAGATGTGGTTTGCATGTTTCTTCTCAGTCGTAGCTTGTCTTTTCATCCTGTTAACTGTTTTTTGCAGAACAAAAATGTTTCTAATTTTGATGAAGTCCAATTTATCAATGTTCCTTTCTAAGGATTGCGCTTTTGGTGTTAAGTCTAAGAACTCTCTGCCAAGCCCTTAATCCTGAAGATTTTTTCTGTGTTTTTTCCTAAAATTTTTTATAGTTTTACATTTTATGTTCAAATCTGTGATCCATTTTGAGTTAATTTTTGTATAAGTTGTGAAATTTAGCTCATGATTCATTTTATTTTGCCTATGGATATCCAATGTCTCCAGCACAATTTGTTGAAAAGTCTCTCCTTTCTCCACTGAATTGCTTTTGCACTTTTGTAAGAAACCATTTGAGCACATTTGGGTCTCATTCTGTGTTCTCTGTTCTGTCTCATTGATCTGTGTCTATCCCTCTGCCAATGCTACACTGTGTTTACTACTGTACCAATATTGTAAATCTTAACATTGTGTATAGTGATTTTTCACACATTTTTCTTTGTCAAGATTCTTCTTTGTCTAAGGCCTGTACCTTTCCATATGAATTTTAGAATAAGCTTGTCTATGATTACAAATATCTTTGCTGGAATTGTGATAGGAATTGCATTAAACCTCTAGATCAATTTGGGGAGAATTAATGTCTTCCAATTTATGAACATAATGTCTCTGCATTTCTTTAGGTCATCTTTGATATTTTTTATCAACATTTCATAATTTTCAGTTTATAGATCCTGTACCTGTTTTGTATTTCTTTTGCCTTGGAGTGATTGTAGTGACATTGTGTTTTAAATTTCAGTTTCTCATGTTCATTTTTAGTGTATAAAAATGTGATTGATTTTTGTGTGTTGATCTTGTATCCTGTGACCCTCCTGAACTCACTTATTAGTTTTAGGAAATTTTCAATGTAAATTCTGTGGGATTTTTTTTTTACATAGGTAATCTTATCATCTACAAATAGAGATAGTTATATTTCTTTCATTTCAATTTCAATTCCTTTTATTTTTCTATCCTTATTGTAAGGGGTAGAACTTTCAGTAATCTGTTGAATAAGAATGATGAGAGCAGACATTCTTGCCTTGTTTCTGATCTTGGGGGAAAAACATTTAGTATCTTACTGTTAAGTATGATGTTAGATGTAGGTTTTTTGTAGATGCCCTTTATCAAGTAATTTCAATCTATTCCTAACTTGCTGAGAGAATTTATCAAGAGTGAGTGCTGGAGTTTGTCTAATGAGTTACCTTGTATCAATTGATATGATCACTGAATTTTCTTTACTTAGTAAATTATGTGGATTGATTTTTGAATGTTGATCCAGCCTTACGTAATAAATCCCATTTAGTCATAGTGTATAATTAATTATTTTTGTACATTGCTGGACTCAATTTGCTAATTTTTTTTTGTGGAGAATTTTTGCTTCTATGTTTCTGAGAGATATTATTTGTCTATAGTTTTTTTTTTGAACTGTGGTATCTGGTTTTGTATCAAGATAACACTGACCTAGTAAAATGAGTTAGAAAGAGTTTCCTTCTTTTTTATTTTGTGAAAGAGAGTGCATAAAATTTGTGTTCTTGTTTAAATATTTGGTAAAATTTTCCATGACAGCCAGCTGGGCATGGGAGTTTCCTTTTGGCGTTTAGTTAAAGATTTAGTTTCTTTAAAAATTTTAGGACTAGTCAAATTATTTCATCTTGACTGAGTTTTGATAGACTGTGGTTTTGAGAAATTGGTCCACTTTTTCTAAGTTGTTGAATTTATGTATGTAAAGTGGTTCAGAGTATTCCTTCTATCTTTTTATTGGCTATAGAATCTATGAAGATACTTCCTATTCCATTTCTGATATTGGTGATTTTTATCTTATTTAAAAAAATTTTAAAGTTTTGCTCTAATTGATTTGTCAACTTTGTTGATATTTTTAAAGAAAAACTTTGTATTTGATTTTCTCTGTTTCCTGTTTTATCAATTTCATTGATTTCTGCTCTGCTTTTTATTATTTCTTACACTTGGCTTTCAGTTTATTTTACTCTTTTTAAAAATAATTTCTTGAAGTAGGAACTTAGGTTTTTGACTTGAGACCTTTCCTCATTTCTAATGTATTTAGTGATATCAATTTCTCAGCACTGTATTAGCTGTATCTCACATGTTTTGAAATGTTTTATTTTCATTTTCTTTTAGTTCAATTAAAAAAAAATTTTTTTAGAAGTTTTCTCTTTGACCCATAGACTGTTCAGAAGTGTGTTTAATTTGCAAGTATTTGGAGATATTGCTGTTGTCTTTCTGTTATTGATTTCTAGTTTGACTTTATTCTTATCAGAAAATATAAACTGTATGATATTAATTCTTTTAGATTTCTTGAAATTTCTTTTATGGTCCAGAGTATGGTCTCTTTTGGCAAATGTTCCATACACACTTGAAAAGAATATGTATTCTGCTGTTGTTGGGTGGAGTTGTATATACTTTAGTTTAGTTCTGTTGTTGGCTGAGAGGATTGTTGAAGTCCCTAGCCATAATTGTGGATTTTTCTATTTCTCCTTTTAGCTTTATAGGTTTTGCTTCATATATTTTGAGGTTCTGTTGTTCGGTGCATAGACGTTTAAGTTTGTGGTATTTTCCTAGTGGATTGATTCTTTTATCATTATGTAATATCCCTCTTTTCTCAAGTAATTTTCTTTAGTCTGAAATCTAGTTTATCATATACCAGTGGTCCCCAACCTTTTTGGCACCATGGACTGGTGCTCCTGTGAGAATCTAATGCCTGATGAGCTGAGGTGGTGATGCTGGTGCTAAGGAACAGCTGCAAAGACAGATGAAGCTTTGCCTGCTTGCCTGCTGCTCACTTCCTGCTGTGTGGCCCAGTTCCTAACAGGCCATGGACTAGTACTGGTCTGCAGCCCAGGGGTTGGGAACCCCTGATCTAGCCTTTTTTAAAATTAGTGTTTGGTATGTTTTCCCATCCTTTTACTTTCAACTGACCTATGTAATTGAATTTGAAGTGAATTTCTTGTGAACAGCATATAGTTGGTCATGATTTTTAAATCCACCCTGAAAATCTGCCTTTTTGATGAATGTATTTAGGTCATTTAAATTTAAGGTGATTATTGATATATTAATGCTTATGTCTGATATATTATGTTTTCTATTTTTCCCACTGTTTTTCATTTCTTGGCTTCCTGTGGGTTACTGGAATATTTCTTTTAGGATTCCATCTTGATTTATGTATGGTGTTTTTTAGTGTATCTCTTAGTGTAGTTTTCAAAGTAATTGTTCTGTGTGTTACAGTATATATATGTGACTTATATAGACTGTGGTCTATTGCTATTAGTGTTTTACCACTTGAAATGATGCGTGGAAACCTCACTTCCACTTAAGTTCCTATACCTTTCCCATTTTTAAATATAATTTTCATGGGTATCTTATTGTTATAAATTTTGTTTCAGTCTTTGCTCTTGTGGGATCAGAGACTGTTGATGAAGATGTTTAGATTCCAGTTTTAAAACACACTCAGCACAATTACACAATTACCACCCCTTCTCAACCTTGGGCTTCTATGATGTGCTTACCTCACAGCTATGGGACAAGGCTTCCTCTGTCCCTAAGAGTCTTTAGCAATTCATCAAGTATAGTTGGAAGATATGTTTCCCTTGTATTCCATCTTTCCACTCTGACCCAGGATTTTTGAATCTATAGGTCTTACACTAAGTGTCCATGGTCCCTAAAGCCAACAGATTCTGCTGAGTGGGGGGAGAGGGAAGTCAGATGTGATGTGGTTCTGTGTTGTAGGTACTTTGTTTTCTGGTGCCACCTTCTTTGACCATCAGCTTGTATCAGATTCTGTTACAGCCAGTATGTTATTACAGGTGTGCTGAACTTGAGTGTTATGAGGAGCTCACTTCAGCCTACCTACCCCTGAAACACACACACACACTCATGAATCTCCATCTCATCAATAGCTCCCAGTTTCACTTTGAGGTAGACTTTCTTTCATAATATCCATAAAGAAAGTACTGGACCAGATCATGAACCCCTGCTTTTCATCTCCAGATACACTGCCCATGTATATACAACTCACAACTGCCTTTAGCTTTTCTGTTCTTCTAGTCTTATCAGTGGAACCAGTTGCCCCTCTCTATAAATTCTAGAATTAATTTCAAATAGACCCCTTAAATCAGTGCGAGTGATAAATTTTACTAATATTTGTTTTACTCAAAGTTTGAGATGAGATTTATTTTTCTCAGTATATAAAGAAAACTACCCTTGAGAATAGTTAATAATATTATTTTGTTAAAAAAAATTAAAGCACAGCTTTTAGAAACTAAATTTATTAGTTTATATTGCTTTCTACTGAAAGTAATGACATACCTTTACTAGAAGAGGTTTAAATAACCAGGGATTTATTTTTTCACTAAGCAGGAAGTTTGGAGGTAGGTGGCTTCTGGCATACATTTAAAGGCTCAACTTTACCTGAGCCAGAATCTCTACAATCCTCCCCACCTTCCTGCCCATGATCCCATGGGCATGTACAGGCATCATGTGTACTTTTCAAGATAAGAAGAGGTGAGCTAGGGGCCACATCACCTGCATTTTCCCTTGGTTCAAGAGAACAGGAGCCTTTTCCAGAATCCTAGAACAGACTTCTGAAAAGGAGGCTGAGGAAACAAGTTTAGCATTTGGTCTTTTTCTGACTTCTAAATGGAAACTGACAAGGGAAAAGGAATTTGGAAATGAATGTACTAGTCAGCTACATTGAGTCAGTGATTTTAACTGATTCGGGGATGTCTTTAGAATTCTTTTTATTGGTTAGTGCTTTGAGTTGAATTATTTAGAGAGAAAAAGTCAGAGTCTTCCGAGGAAGGGGCTGCATATCTCTCTATATCTTATTAATTTAAATTTTACTTTCTACTCTACATATTTAAATACATTATTAAATGTGTAATACCAATTTTATTGTTATGTTGACTTGTTGGCTAAAAATCATTAGCTCAACACTTTTCCAAGTTAGATTTGGAAAGAGAAAAAACTAGCTTAAAAATGTTTGAAGGTTTCTTTGACATAGCTTTTTAAAATTTTTACAATTGGGGTTTTTTTCCGAGTAATTTAGCTTTATTAATAAGTAATGATAGCTTTCATGCTCTCATGGTCCTGAACTCTTAAGATCCCGCTATACTCGAAGCAATTTTGTTGTTATTTTCTCTGTGAGGTTCATAGTATTTGCTGAGTGACTTCTTTTTCTCTTAAAAGTATAGAAAAGAAAGAAAAGAGAAAATCAATTTTTAAAATAAATATGATATGAAAAGAGAGAAAAAAACTATTTGTGGAACAGAAGCAAACTAGTTCTAAACCTGATCAGGCAAGAATATCTAAATGATAGTTTTAGGTACTTCTATATCATAATTCCCATTAGTCTCAAAAAGTAGCTAGAAAAGTACTGTTCATGTTCATTGAAATATTAAACATTAACTGGCTTTCTTCAGTCCCTGAATTTCCAGTAACTGCTGGTAGCCATAAAAGAGTTTCTATAGCACTCTCTAATGTCTGTCCTGTTTTTAAGGAATTGAGTCTAGGTAGAATGATCTGATCTAATCCCTCCCTTCCAGGTCATGGTAGTCATTTTCATTATTATGTTTGTCTAAAGCAAAAGTATTTATTCAATATTGATGACTTAAACAAGGGGAGGCCTATTACTTTTCTCAGCAAAAGCACAAAAAAAAGCACAAGGGCTAAGGCTTAAGGGCTCAAGCATGGAGTTCACATCCTATATTCACTGGTTATACTAGTTGAGTGAGCTTGGGAATGTTACTTAAACCCTGTGCATGAAGTATCTCTGTAAAATGGGGATAATGATAAAGCATATTTAGAGATTTTCTCTGAGAATTAAAAGAATTTAATTACTTCTAAGCTACTTAGAACAGTGCTATACATGTTAGCAATTATGACTTCAGGAATGATATTAACATCTCATCTGCAAAGATAGACTTCTAGTTCCTAGTGGCCCTAATGAGCTGTCATATTCGTACCAAGCACCTCACTCTTCTTGCCTTTGTCATATGGTTTTAAGCATCTAGGCTTGGAGTGCAGCCTAGAAAGAAACAAAGATACTCTGATGTACTCTAAAAGAGAGATTATAAATGGATAAACAAATCATGCTCATGACTATAGCCTGCTTCTCAGTTTGGGTTAGTTTTATTGTTTGTATAGTGACCCTGACAACTTATTAATTATTCACTAATCAATCCAACCCTGTCATAAAATTGATCTTCCAATCTTTAGCAACACAGAAGGAGTGATGATATTAGCTTTTAATTTGATATGAGACATCAAGGAGACTCTAGAATTGGCTGCTGTTTTTCCAATAGTGATGTCATATGTGGGATGGGACACAGGATGGTGAGATACCAAGGAGCACTGGATTTGTGATCGTATATTCCTGATTTTTATCATTTGCTAAGACATTTGCCTATTTTTTGGGACCAAGACTGAGCACCATTTCACAGTCACTAGGGCAAAGGGCAGATAGACGTGTGATCCTAAGAAATTGTAATGGAAAACCTCACTTGTATGTATGTGTTGAGAGGGGCAAACAGTTGAAACTGGTGCCTTGTAGATTTTTACATCATACCAAACAAATCCTTAGGCAATTAGTTTCTAAGGATTGGATTTTGAATCGAAATTTCAAGTTAATACTCCAGTAGTACAGAAATGAAATTTTGCATTCTATGCTGATTAGAATAACAATAGAAATTGGCATTGCTGAACATTAAAGAAGTTGTGTGTGTGTGTGTGTGTGTGTGTGTGTTGTTGGTTTTGGTTTGAGTGTGTAGATTCATAACTCATAAGTCAAGAGTTTTGGCAAGATTTTAGTAATAGTTCCTTTCATGCTACAGTATTCTTTTTAAGAAGTAGGTCTGGCTAATTTTATTTTATTTAGCTAAAGAATTGGGAATATTTAGCAAATATCTAGCTAATACTCTTTAGATAGAGAAATTTCTCATCATTTTAGCAGGAACTTAAACTACCTTCTGAATTTTATATATTGTAGTTTCTCCTTAATTTCCACAGTACTGGTGGATATTTAAAATAAAAAGGCCCAGTTGTATGGTATTCTTAGTCATTGTGACTAGCTGGACAAAAATGTGCTGACAAGAATTTATAGCATTCATGTATATGCATGAATGGGTCAATAAGTACGTCTCATTTGCCTTTTGCTTCTTCTAGTCCCTCTCTTTCCCTTGCTGTTGTGATGGTGACCAAGAAAGGAAGGGCTAGTCTTGCTGAGGGAGCATCAGGCTTAATCCACCGCCTTAATCTCCTTCAGAAATTTCCAAATGAGAAACTCAACCTGTGCTGGTAGAAACATGTTTGGGAGCTACAACAAAATATGTAGGCTAAGGAGCCAGGTTGTGGAAGTACTTCATCCTCCTTATTGCTTTTCTTCCTCTCCCCACCTACTTTCAAAGTGAAAGTGAAGCTGACATGAAACTTTCAAGTCACCCTCCCACCCACACCTTGCCATCACCCTTTTTTAATACATTCAATCCCAGATGTTAATTTCTTTACCTGATGTCCACTGTAGCAGTACTGCTCGAAGTGTGGTGTGTGTTTGTGATATTGGGAGTCTTCAGAAACATTTAGCAATTTGACATTGCCATGATATCCAAGAGTATGATCGTTGGGTTTGCAAGTTTTTATGTCTTTGTTTTTATTTTGATTTCTTGTAATTAAATTTATTGCATATTACAAAAGTATCAGTCTAAAACGATTTGGGAAAAAAACCTATCAGACTTGCCCTTCCTTAAACACAGTTTGAGGGTCCTTGTTTTATAGATATCCGTTGCTTCTCATTCCCATTATCTTCACCCTTGTGTGTGCCTTTCTCACTTTATACCTACTCAGCTATGCTAGCAGCTTGCCTGTTCTGCCTACCTCTCACCTCTCATTCTAATCCATCATTTTTGTAAAATGTCAAGTGCATTAAAGAAGTGAATTATTTTTCTTCCTCTGTTTCTGGCACAATATTATCATTTATCTGTGCAAGGTCTCTCTCATGTTTTATGTAATTTTATTCCTCATCATTCCTGATCCTCTCATTCCCTCTCCACTTTTATGTGGGCTTTCATTCACATGTCCTTGGTATATATTGTTGAATCTGTATGTCCTTGTAAAATATGTATCATATTTTGTGTTTTTTTTAAATATAAAAAATACTGTGGGCTATAGATTTCCTACCCAATAATATATTTTAAGGATCTGTCTATATTGCCACATGCACATCTGATGCTATGGAATGAATTGTGTCTGCACAAAACTCATATGTTGAAGCCCTAATCTCCCCAGTGTGAGAGTATTTGGACATGGGGCCTTGGGAGGTAATTAGGTTTTAAATGCTGTCATGAGGATGGGGCCTCCATGATGAAATTAGTGCTCTTATTACAAAAAGATGCCAGAGAGCTTGCTGTCTTTCTTTCATGGTCATATCAGGACACAGTGATAAATTGGCAAGCCAAGAAGAGATCTCTCACTGGGCAGCCAAATTGACCACTACCTTTATCATAGACATCCACGTCACTATAACTGTGAGAAATAAATTCCTATTGTTTAAGCCACCCAATCTATGGAATTTTGTTATGTCAGTCTGAGCTAATACATGTAATTTAGTTCTTCTAAGCAGTGAACTGAAGTTAACATCCACCATAGTGTACTTATCCATTAAGTCATATTTTCTTATTCATTCCATCAACATGGATATGTAGGTTGCCTCCAACTATCCCCAAATACCAACAAATTCTCATACATATCCATTTATTGGCTACTGTCAGAATTTCTCTAAGGCATGTATCTAGGAGTGAGATTCTTGAATCATAGGGAACACATGTCCCTAATTTTGCCAAGTAGTACTACATTGCTTCCCAGAATGACAGTTAACTTTCCTATAAACAAAGTACTAGGTTTTCTGCTTCCCCATGTTCTCTACAACCTTTGATATTATCTAGCTTTCTAATTCTTGCCATTTCAAAGCTATAAAATAGTTTTCAGTCCATCTAGAACATGGCCATCTCCAACACTCTTTCATTATATTCCATCTTTGCTCAAGGAGAGTTTCAGATGTATATAGTATTTAAATGTGAGGAAATATATATATATTTCCATAATATAGACCTACTTACATATTCTATTCTATCTCACCCTCCTTCCAAATTTGAACTTATCCTTTTTATTAGTCTCACTCCTCTCTTGCCCCTTACACTAGATGCTGTCAGTTCAGCTGCAGTGTATCACTCATAACCCTCCCTGGAACATCCTTGCCTTTTCCCCTTGCCTTTCCTCTCATGTTTAATTCATCCCATTCTTCCAGGCCCAACACAGTATCCAGTTATCCACAGGACCTTAACACTACTACTCCAGACTGGCTGCATATGGCTCTGGGTGGATAAACTTATCTGAGTTTAGGATCACATGAACTTAGGTTCAGATGCAGGCTTCATTTGGTACTATGTAACTGTGGGTGTGCTAGTCTACGTTAGTCTGCCTGTTTCCTTATCAGTAAAGTGTCAGTAATAACATCTATGAGATGGTTTTGTGATGGTGAAATTCAATAGTATACATAAAGCCCTTAGTAAAGGGTCCAGCCCATAGTAAGTGGTCAAAATGGTAGCTATATTGTTGTTTTGTATATCTAAATCTTGCCTCATCAGCAAGATCATGAGTTTCTTTTTCAGGGCAGGGGATGTCTTATGCTTATTTTAACTAGTATACCTGGCACAAAGCAAGGAATATAGTAATGCTTAGGAAACAAATACTGGTTTGACCTGAGATGAGTTTGTGTTTACCTGAAATTACTTGCTTTAAAAGAAGGAACTTGCTTATAAAATTCTATATTGTTCCGCCATTTATTTTAACCAGCTCAACTTTTGCTTTACTATATTGATTTGGTACTGACTTGTGGTAACCTGAGTGTGTGTTGTGAACGTGTGTGAGTAGGCAGGTATTTGGGGCGGGGCTGGAAGAGGTGTTGGCAATAGATTCTCTAAGGAAGAGAGCCAGGCTGCAGCTCACCATCCTCACCACTGCTTTTACTTTTTCTCTTGAAACCTTTGAGCTGGGCTGTTAATCTTATCTGCTTAGGGTGGCTTTTGTGGCTCAGCTACCCTGGGCAGGGCTGCTCAGGCTTTTCCCTATTCTTCTGGGCTGCCTTCACTATAAGAGGAAATTAGGTCTTTTCTTTTTAATATTGGGCATTTTATTGAGGTGTTATTGACATATAACATCATATTAGTTTCAGGTATACAGTGTAATGATTTAATATTTATATACATTGCAAAATGATCAGTACAATAAATCTAGTTAACATCCATCACCATATATCAGCACTCCTCAACCTTTTTGGCACCAGAGACTGGTGGTCCATGAGAATCTAATGCCTGATGAACTGAGGCAGTGATATCAGTACTGGAGAGCAGCTGCAAATACAGATGAAGCTTAGCTCCTGCTGTGAGGCCCAGTTCCTAACAGGCCACGCATCAGCAACTTGGGGATTGGGGATACCCTGTATAGTTACAAATATTTTTATTATGATGAGAACTTTTAATAATTATTCTTTTAGCAAGTTTAAATATACAATACAGTGTTATTAGCTGTAGTCACCATGCTATACAATAACATCCCATGACTTATTTATTTTATACCTGGAAATTTGTACCTTTTGACCCCCTTTACTCATTTCATCCCCAGCCTCCATGTTCCACTTCTGGTAACCACCAATCTGTTTTCTGTGTCTATGAGCTTTGGTTTTCTTCATATTCCACTTACAAATGAGATCATACATTTATCTTTCTTTGACTTATTTCACTTAGCATAATGCCCTCAAGGTCCATCCATTCTTTCTCAAATTGCAAGATTTCGTTCTTTTTATGGCCGAATAATGTTCCATTATATATACCACTTTTTCTTTATCCAGTCATCAGTGATGGACACTTAGGTTGTTTCCATGTGTTGGCTATTGTAAACAATGCTGCAATGAACATAGGGGTGCATGTATCTTTTCAAATTAGTGTTTTCATTTTCAGATAAATACCTAGTAGTGGAATTTCTAGGTCATCTGGCAGCTCTATTTTTAGTTTTTTGAAGAACCACTATACTGTTTTCCATAGTGGCTGCACCAGTTTACATTCCTACCACCAGTGCATGAGGATTCCCTTTTTTTCACATCTTCACCAACATTTGTTATTTTTTGATAACTATTCTAACTGGTGAAAGGTGATATCTCAATTTGGTTTTGATTTGCATTTCCCTGATGATTAGTGATGTTGAACATCTTTTCATATGCCTTGGCCATTTATATGCCTTCTTTGGAAAAATGTCTACTCAGATTCTCTGCTCAGTTTTTAAATTGGGTTTCTTTTTGCTATTAGTTGTATGTGTTCTTTGTATATTTTAGGGATTAGCCCCTTATTAGATATATGATCTGCAAATATTTTCTCATTCAGTAGATTGTTTTGAAATTAGAAAAGGCAAACAAAGGTCTTTTTGAACTTTTTCTCTTATTTCCCTGCCAGTGCATCGTGTTTTGCAAGAGGCCATTGCTCTGGCTATATACAGATCCTATCTAAGTGTTCAAGTTTAAGCAGCAAATTAAAGATAACAGTTACTTGTAGAGAAGGAGGCAAGGGCATGAACTCTGAGAGAGAGCTTCAATAGTACCTGAAGTGTTTTATTTATTTTTTTCATGACTGTAGGGTACACAAATTTCATTATGATAGATGATATTTATTGTCATATATCATATATTATGGATATTATACTATCTTGAATTTGCTACTTATCATTTCCATACTTATATTATCCATAAATAACACTGTATTTTGAATATATTCAGGCTTTATATTTGTGGAATTATCAAATTTTATGTACCCTTCTACTATACCTATTTTTTTGCTTGCCATCTTTTGAGATTTGTCTATATTGACACGTGATTTTAGACTTCTGTATTAATATTCCATATTATAAAAAGAACACAATTGAGGTATGTTTTCTGCTACTGATAGGCATTTATATTGTTTCCTACTTTTCACTCATACAAACACTGCTTTAATAGATCATCTGATACATAGCTCCTCATGCACAGTGCAAAAGATATTTCAGGTGGGCTTGCTAGGCCATAGGGTACATACACTTTTCACTTTGCTAGGTGTTGCCACCTCTCTCCTTAGAGGGATTATTTTGTTTTACTTTCTTACTAGCAGTGCATGTGAGCTGATGATGGCCCACAATTTTGCCAGCCCTTGATAGCATTATTCAGGCTTTCCCCTCTGCCCAGATCCCTAGAAAAGATGGGAGGCAATTGAGGAAGAGGGAGGGCAAGGTTCTACAATTAGGATGAGAATGTCAGCTCTGGGGAACTTCCTGTTACATTTATTTTAATGAGAAAAAAAATTTTATTCTCGCTTTTGGTGAAAATAGTGTTTAGATTCTTTGGGGAAACTTAGATTTTTACTCTGAAATAGAGGAGTTGTTTTTTTTCCTATTTGCATTCTTGGCAAATAGAGAGACTAGACTAGTTAGCAAGCTAATGTTCTAAATGTTCACTTGTGGTAATAGTTATTTTTAAATTTTTTAAATAGCATGGAGCATTGGGTTTATTCTTATTGCTTTTCAAAGTTTTGAATGTTAAAATGAATCAAATTTGAAATGTGACATAACCTTGTGGATAGAGATTGATCATAATTATTTGCCACTCTAATATGCATTTTGTAATGGGAAAAAATAAATGATGAGAAATGTGTTTACCTTTTAAAACAAATAAGAAAAGCTATAAAGAGTAACTTTGGTCATTTTATGTTATCTCTTGTGTTCATAGGTGGGAAAGGAGAAGTTCCACAAATCTCAGCATTTGAGCTATTTAAATAATGTTAGGATGATGCTGAGTGAAGGTAAACCTGGAATAGGTGGAGAACCCCTTCTTGGGGAAAAGACGAAGCCTAAATACAGTGTGTTTACTAAAGAAATTGGAAGCGACGTACCATCCTGGGTAGCTTTTGATAGACAGGTAAGTCACATGACATTGGGAGAAATGCAGTCTTAAAATGTTACATGTACTAAATATTAAGTATATTTGAGAAAATAAGAGTCCTCAATATAAATGTTGAGGCTAGAAGTCTGAAAAGACACATTTGAGAACAAAAGTACCCTGAACAAAGAAGAGTTATCACTGCTTCTGTTTCTGACCAGGCACATTGGTTGCAGGACACCAAATGTTCACCTTTGTTGATTAATGCTTATCAACCTTTCTCTCATCTCCTCCCCTGGACAGGATAAGCTGTCCTTCTATAGACACTGAGAGTCTGGTCAGGCTGGTCAGAAGACCAAAGGGTGACTCAGCAAGCATTGTAAAAAGGAAGGAAGTATCTTTATTAAATAAGAGTCTGATCTTAATGTTGTGTGTGTTTGTATGCATAACACACACATATATACTGGCATATTGACATTTGCAAAAAGTAATCCATTTGAATATCTTTAAAAGGGTACTGAGGTCAAAGGGGAAAACACTAAGGTGATCAGTTATTTCTCACAAGGCAGTTATGTGGATATGCTGTGTTTATTGACAATCCTGTATCACTGCCCCCTGTTCTTTTCTCCAAAAATCATGTTATTAGATTATTTAGGCTCTGTAATTAAAAAATAATTCAGGATTTGATAAGCATTTAAACTTTAGTATACTGTTTATCAGGTAGTTTTTAGCAGCTTTAACATATATTAGTTGATAGTACTTTGATTCTAATTAAAATGTTTTCCAGTTTGGTAGAAGTAACGTATCCTATGTCATCAGGGTTAAGGACAATCAGTTAGAGCACAAATTTTTTTGAAGCCCAGTTCTGACACTTATGGAGATCTCAACAGACTGCAAGGAAGCTTCTTTTCCAGGAAACCATCTCTATATCAAACATGGACCATTTCTCTCTCTCTCTCTCTCTCTCTCTCTCTCTCTCTCCCTCCCTCCCTCCCTCCCTCCCTCCCTCCCTCCCTCTCAAATTATTTTCAGTACCTGACTCAGTGCTGACCCAGAGTTCAGAAATAATTTATGGCCTGACTTATTTGGATGGATCATGCATGGTTTCCTGTTAATATCAATCTTATAGGTGTTTGCATATCACCATTCTATAATATTTGATTTGGCTAGGGCCAAAGAAAAGATTCCACTTTTACTTCTTGTGTCAAAAAAGAGAATTGAAACTAATGCACTGCTGACTAAGTAATGTTGTTGGCCACAATATATTAAACTATTCTCTTGCATTTAAAGTTGAAAATTCCTTTCAGTTCATGTTTTTCTCAATACGTAATGTGTATCTTTCAAGCCTATTTTAGAGCCCTTTAATTACTTCTAAAATTATGTAGAATATTTCATGAAGTTGGAATAATTTTAGTTTCCAACTTCTTTAAAAAACGAAGAGCTTCTCATTTTAGGCCTAACTAAATGCAACATAATTCTTTCAGTTATTTTGTTGGTCAACTTCAATTAAATATTCATTGAGCTTTAAAGGAGATGCTAAGACTATGAAATATTTACATGCTCTGATGAGATTGTGAACTACAGGCTGGATCCTGGTTAATATTCATAACAAATTATGAAATGTTTTCTAGATTCATCTTTCAACAAAACAAGTCAATACCTGTTAACTATTTTTCTTAAAAATGAGACATTTTCCACTCATTGTCAATTTTTCCAATAGCTTTTAATTATAGTAATATATCTAGGGGTACCTTCTCAAACAATGCAAAGTAGAAGTAAAGGCAGTTCCTTGGAAAGTGTATCAAAATTAATATTTGTAGTAGATGCTCTTGGTGCCCACCCAGATCCACATTAAGGGTGGGGCACCCATCCTATCCTAGGTGTAGCAAGAACTCACATCTATAACCCCTTGTGAGTGTTACTCTTGGCCATTGGGCATTGATTGCATCACACAGAGAAACCTGAGAGGTTACACTATCCCCTTCACCACAAGAGTTGGCAGCAAATGCTTGACTGATTTGTCGAGAGTAAAAGCTGAGCTTCTTCAAGGTAAGCACCTCTGTATTCCAATATAGGCTCATAGCCCCTGTACATCTGGCCAAGGCAAAACTTCATGTGAGAATGCATCCTTGCTTGGCTCATTTCCCTTCCTTTAGCTGTTCTCCTTGCTCCTTTCCAGTTTCTCCTATGAGTGTGCCGATAACAAATCACATACATCTAAATCCATTTCAGGCTATGCTTCTGTGGAGCCCAGCCTAAGATGACATTCCAGTTTTTTCCATAATTCTAAAAGTGACCATCAAAATGCTCTGCTGAGGCTGACCATCAAATTACAAGCAGAGAAGATAATAATTGCAGTCACCAAAAAGAGCCAGCATTTATTATCCTATATAGCCTCCATTTCAGACATTTCTAGCTGTTTTATTCTCCAGTCCCCTGCCCTTCATTCTTACAGAGAGAACACCAGTTTTATTGAGGCTGGAGAGGTTACCACTTAAAAGTGTTCACTTTCCCAGGTTCCCAGGCTCCTTGCTACTAGGGCTGCAACATGACTCATCTGGACAATAATACATAAGTTAAGGTTTATTGTGTGTGGCTCCTGGGAAAGTTATTTTCCTAAAGAATCAGGCTCAGTTGGCATTTTTTTCCTGCCCAGAACTAGGACATAATTCCTAAGGACACAGCAGATATCTTGTGAGCACAGCAGAAATAAAGAGGACCTAGGACCCTGCTGGAGCTACCATTTTCAGGCCTGGGTTGTCTCTCTCTGAACTTCTTGTTATATTAGAAAAATTAGCCCTTATTTCAGAGATTCTCAACCCAAGGAGGCCTTTGGAAATATGTGGAGGTGTTTTGGGTTATCACAATGACTGGGGCATCACTGGGCTAGGTTAAGGCAAGTGAAGCACTTGCCTTGGGTGCAAAATTTAAGGATCCTTCAAAACTCAATAATCAAGCTAGATAGCATGTTAATATTTTAATGAAATATCTTAAAAATTGAAGTGAAAAATCCATGATGAGCAAAATGTCAACATTTTAAATACAGGATCAGTAACTGCCATGCTGAGCCATATTGGAGCCTGAGGCAAAAAAAGAAAAAATCAGGAATACCGATTCTATCTTATTTAACAGTTTGACATATTTTGTTCATCCTGAATTTTTGCATTAATTTTGATGTTTTAAATTGCCTTGCCCTGGAGCCAGCAGTGACCAGGATGTGCTGCTGCTATTGAGTAGCTGGGGGCCAACCGTGTATTTTTACATCCTGCAGTGTGGGAAGGGCAACCCTACAGTGGAGTCAATGTTCTACCTAAAATGCCAGTACTGCTGCCATTGAGAAACACAGTCCTACTTGCTTAAAATCCCTGGCATTGGGAGGATTTATGCAAACAGTCAGGCATAATTTTGCCTCATACTACATCCACCTCCAAAGACTAGTTTATTTATTTTTTAATTGAATTCCTTTAAATACAAACAAGCACATAATCACTCATACTAGTTATCTCCAGTCATCATCCCAGTGCCTCCATGAGGAAGAAGCAAATGTGGATGATTGTTCTCACTCTATAAATGAGGAATCCTTTACAAGATGTGGGGCAGGAGGCAGGGTTGAAGGCACTGGAACTGTCGTGTAATGCTAACCTTAAAAATCAAATAGCCATTTATTTTACCAGTAAAAATGTGTTTATTCAGGAATAGCAGAGGAATTGTAATTCGAGACTTGCAAACTATGACAGACCATAGGCAAGTCCAGAGAATAAAGGAGGGGAGTGTTACTTTATAAAGAAAAGGAGGAAGTTGGGAGGGGTGGTTGTAAGTAAAAGTCCATTGGAGGAGAGTGAGAGTTTACAATGGTAATGGCTTCTCATTGGCTGAATTGTTACTAGGCAAGGAGAAAATCTTCCTTCCTCCTACTGGAGTAGTAAAGTAAGCCTCTTCCTATTGGGGAGTACAGGTATATTTCTTCCTGCTGGAATCTGCAGATGGCAGTGGCTATAGTATGTGAGAGCGATCTGTTCGGAGTTTCCTGACTAATGATTTTAAATGAGGTTTTCTTTATTCACTTTCACATAACTCTCCATGTGATTGTGGTTTTGTCACTTTACCTCTCTGAGCCTCAATTTTCTTGACTGTTATGTGGGGCTTGTCTAGCAGATCTCTAATGCCATTTTACCATGCCCAATACTTTAGCCTGAGTTTGTGACATTTAGTCTATGACTAAAAGCAGATTCAGCTCCTGCATCCTAGAACTGAGCCCAGACCCTGGATCTTCTGGCGTAGGGCTTTCTAATTATACTAGGCAACTTATTACTTCATTATTAATTGAAATTTGGCATTTAGTAGTTTATGTTATGCTTCTGTTGCTATTGTATATGATCTATTAATAGCTGCTGTTATCAAAAAGTCAAGTCAGAAATTTTCAAATGACTGAAGGTTTTTATGTGACTTTTGCCTGGATGTTAAACACCATTTACATCAACTCTACAATTATGCTCTTATTTTTTTTTCATTTGTCAATGGCTTCTAGTTAGCCTAATTTGTTTGCTATTTTGTAAGCCACTCTATTATAGTAAGTGGCAAGATAAAGGTTGATCCTATGGGTGATACGTGCATTTAAAAATGTTATTTTATTTTTTCCATGTATTGTAAACATAATAATTATAATCAAAATGACTGATCACAGAATTAGAATTTTAATAACTTTGCATTTGACAGTGGGTTTGTGGTGAACTGATTATGTAGTACTCTGTGAATTTACTTTGAACAAAATAAAAATAAATTTATAAAATATAATTTGAACTCTTAGGTCACCTTGATTTTTTTAATTGAACAAGTTGATTTATTACTCATTGCAGTGAGGGAAAATACCCTGAGTAACCAGGGGATGTCTAAGTAAGCATGAGTTAGAAAAGACTTATTATAGGATTTGGGCTTGTGTTAGGTGATCTTAGGGAAAGCTTAAGGAAGTGGGGCTTTGGTCTGGATTGGTTGCTCTCAAGAAGCTGGGATGCTTCTATGATTGTGTGTGTTAATCTTGCTTATAGTGAGAGCAGACTAGAGCAAGGCTACAGGTCTAATTGGGAGAGAAGCAGCCATCACTCCTGTGAGCTAGGAAAGTGAGACATTTGACATTTCGAGGCTTGGACAATGTTCATATTCTGTCTGTGTTCAGACACGGTTATGGAATGGTCTTGATTTTATCTTGATCTGTCACAGTCACAGACTGGCCTTGTGTGAGACTGGTGTTCTCTGAAAGTGTTCATATACAATAGAACACCAAGGCCTTGCTGTGGCTGCCACCCCAGCTTGTAGGAGCACCCTCGCCAGCTGATAATGCCAGGCTGGCTCCTGGATATCAGGGGCTGCTTTTCTTTCTCACCCAATACTAGCCAAAATTTTTAATTTTCTTACAGGGGGATCAAGGAGCAATCAAGTACATTAGAATTTCATATGATTAGCAAAGAGCAATACATGAATATAGATTCTTGAAGTTTTGCCTAAAGCCAGTTAGGAATGTTATAAAATATAATCAGAGTATATAAAAATAAAATACAATTACAATTTTAAAAATAACTGAAATACTTGTCAGATATTATACCTTTAAACCTTATTCAAATTTTCAAGTGAAAAAATTTTCATAGATTTATAGATTTCCAGATTATCTGAATTCTAATTAGAATCATTTCATAAAAGACATCAATATGTATAAATGGAACACAATGTAATTGCAATGCATTACAGTTTAAATCTCATGTTTTATATCACAATTACATAAATCTTAAGCTATTTAGTTCTAAAGAAGAAATCAAAAGGCTTGCCTGGAATCAAACACGCCATATTCCAAATTTCCAACTATGCATTCTGCATTTATCACTAGGAGTAAAACACAAAATTACATTCTTTAAATTTATGTTAAAATGTTAATGTTTAAAATCTTGCCATACAATATGGATTTCTCTGATCTTTTGAAATTCAAAAGGCATTTAATAAAAAATCCCTAAATTTGCAATAAATGTTTTTGTAATAAAAAGAAAGATTTACAAATGAGTCTCTTATTAAAGAAGAGAGAGTTCTTTCTTCTCTCTTTTCTAAAACTTAGTTTATTTATTAGACAAAATTTTAAGACTCTCCCCTCAGGCCTACACTTTTTATCAATAATTAGGCCCATGGCTTTTATTCGCATTAGCTTAAAGTTAAAATTGTCTTTTTGAGCTTAAACTTGAGTAGATACCACTGCATACCCATTAGAATGGCTATAATTTAAAAAGACTGACAAATACTAAGTCTTGGCAAGGATGTAGAGAATCTGGAACTTTCAAACATTCCTGGTAGGAATGTAAAGTGATACTAGTATTTTGGAGGAAAGTTTAGCAGTTTCTTACTTAAACAGGTAGAATTACTACACGGCTCAGTAATTCCAGTCTTATGAATCTTTCTAAGGGAAATTAAAACATACGTTCACATAAAAACTTATATGTGAATGATATAGCATTGTTATTCATAATAGCCCAAAACAGGTAACAACCCAAATGTCCAACTGGTGAATGGATAAGTAAAATGTGGTATGCAAAGGGAACTATTTAGCAATGAACAGAAATTACTGAGATTATATATATTTATACACACATATATGTATAACAACATGGATGAGCCTCAAAAACATACTGAGTGAAGGAAAGCAGACACAGAAGACTTCATATTGTATGATTCCATCTCTGAAATCCTAGATAAGGCAATTACATAAGAGAAAGCAGATCAGTAGTTGTCTGGGGTTGGCAGTGGGAGAGGGAACTTTTGGGGGCTGATGGAAATGTTCTAAACTGGAGTGTGGGGATGATTATACAACTGTATAAATTTATGAAAAGTTGTTGAACTGTATACTTATGAGGCAAATTTTAAGGTGTATAAATTATAGTTATATATATTAGTTTGCTAGGACTGCTATAACAAAATATTTCCACTGGGTGCCTTAAACCATGGAAATTTATTTTTTCACAGTTCTGAAAGTTGGAAGTCTAGGTGCTGACAGGGCTGGTTTCTCTTCAGGCCTCTCTCATGAACTTGCAGATAGCCACTGTCTTGCTGCCTCTTCACATAGTTGTCTTCTGTGCACACTGATTTTTTTTAACATAAAATCTTCATCATGTATGACATTTCATTTCACAAATTAGGAACTAGTAGTTGCTATTTGTTTTGTTGACGTATAGTTTAGGCTGATTTATATTCTGTTCTGAATTTTTAATCATAATGTTTATGTACTTTCCCCTTCTAAATTCAGACCAGCTGCAAGTTTATTGGAAACATTTAAACATTTATTTACCTTCCCTAATTTTGTATTTGCAGGATTCTACCCTATAGTAAGCTCACCACTTTGTAACATTGATGGTGGGTGATAGTACAAATACTAACTGTATAATCTGTGTTCTTTTTTAAAAAAATATTTTTGAAATTACAAAAATGGTCCAAAACAGTTCCTGTGTACTCTTTCCCTAGCTTTCCCCAATGACATCTTACATAACCATAGTTCATTATCAAAACCAGGAAATTGGCATTGGTGTCATATTAAACTTTCAGACTTTATTTGAATTTCACCAGTTTTTAGATGCACTCATATTTTATCCTTAGTTTATGACTCCATGAAATTTTATCACACGTATAGATTTGTGTAACAACCGCCACAATCAGGATACACAATAACTGTATTCCTTTAGAACTTTATTGAGTCTTTATTTTAATCAATTTTATTGAGGTAAACCTTATTTTAATGTTTCAAATCAACTTTATTGAGGTGTAATTTATATACAATTAAATATGCCCATTTTAAGCATACAGTTCCACGAATCCTGACAAATGTATACATCTGTGTAACTACCACCCCAGACAACATGTGGAATACCTCTAACACCCCAGAAAATTCTCTCATGCCTCCTTTCATTCAGCCTTCTGCCATTGCTCTGACTTCCCTTACTGTAGATTAGTTTTGCCTATTTTTGAACTTTATCTAAGTGGAATCTTACAGTGTGTCCTCTCTTGCATCTGGCTCACTGTTTGGTATTTTAAGATTTGAGGCACAGCCTTGATAATATGTATGTATGTAAACAAAGTGCAGCCAATTCATGTAATAAAATACACCATGGTGGATTTCTGGCTATTTGTATAATCGGTTTTCATCCTCTGGATTCATAGCCCTGTATTTTTAAACATGCTAGTTTTATTTTATTTTTTTAAATATATTACTTTCCCAACCCCTTTCAGAGGTTTTTAAACATTTTAAGATGTTGGAATTGTTCATATTTTAATTATGCTCCTCTTTAAATACCTGTTTTGACTATGAAATTCATTGTACCGTTTAGTGCGGTAATAGTTCTTTTAATCAAGAATATTCTCTAGTGACACATGTCATTATCATAAAACTTTTATCAGAGGTATAAATAATTGAAGGAGCATGGTAATTTATTCTAGGACATCAGAAATGGGAGGTAGCAGGGAGGGTGTGAATGCCACATTATTCAAAGGGAGGCAGAAATGCTTATCTCTTTTCAAAGTTGTACTATTTTTCTTAAGCCCCATCTCTCAACCTCTTTACCCTTTTCCCTTTCATTCTTTTGGCATTTTCTCTATTTTTCTCTTTTATTGGACTTCGCCATTATTCTCTTTACTTTCATTAATTTTTATTCATCTTACATTGTGAGTGCTTTATTTACCTTTCTTCTTTCCCTGCTTCATCTTCCTCTGCTTCAGGCCTTGCAATTGCTGACTTCTCCTGTTTTCCCTTCAGAGAGTACCACCACCACCACCACTACTACAACCACCACCGTTAGGGTCTTTTCCCTTCTCTTTGTCCTTGCAGTTGGACCCAGGGTCATGTTTCCCCAAATAGAGTGTTGTTTGAAATGAATTCTGTATACAGTGGTCAGGGTATCCCTTGGGAATATGGTCCTCTTGCAATTTCCCCCTAACGGGAAGCTCTTGATGTAGTGAGGAGAGCAAGGCTTTTCAGTCAAACATATGGATCTAGAACCTGGATTTACTATTTATTACCTATTCCTTCTTTGAATCAACTTTATTGAGGTAAACCTTATTTTAATGTTTCAAATCAATTTTATTGAGGTCTAATTTATATGTGATAAAATGTCCATTTTAAGTATAGTTTTTAAACTCTCTTGGTCTTAATTGCCTCATCTGTCAAGTAAGATTAACAAACCCACCTCAGAATTGCTGTGAGCATCAGATGGACAATGCATGTCAAGTGCCCTGTTTATTGTTGGTAGTCATGAAGAATTAACTCTCCTCCTTTGCCTAATACTCTGTTTATTTTTTTACATTGGGTAGGGAGGGTGGTGTTCCTAGGCAAAGTTAAGCATAAGCTGGGACTATCCCAGTCCTCATCTATGCTGCAGGAGTTTTGCATTTTTCTGTGGCATGAATTCCAGCATATTCCAGAAGAATAAGTTTGGAGATGCTGCCCACCATTGAGACCAATGAGTTATAAAAAGTAGCCATTAAGCTATTGATATTTTGCTCTTCCCAATTGTTCTCCAGTGCTGTATTTGTGTAGTGGATATTAGGGTAGTTTAAAAAGTCTTATTTAAATAAGAAATTTTGTCATGTCTTTTGTTTTTGCAAATTCACTTAATGGCCTTTTAGGAGGAAAGGTGATACATAACTACCTTTATTATTTTATTTGTTTTTTATTATTAGGGACTAATAGTAGTGAGTTATAACTAACTTCTATAACTGTACATTCCAGTTATTCTGAACTTGTTCTCAAAGATTTTACACTATCATCATCTCGGTTCTAGAAACTCCATGTAGGCCCTTTTATGTTTAATTAAAATTTTACTTCCTTTGCAGTCTGCCCTGTTTTCTTCCTTTTTAGCTTAAAATGTAAAATCTGTTTTGAGCGTTTTTTATTCTTTGTCTGGTTCTACTTGTTGATTTTTTTTAAAACGCCTACAGCACCTGGTATTCCTAGGTGGTCTGCCATCCAAGTACTAACCAGGCCTAACCTTGCTTAGCTTCCGAGATCAGATGAGATTGTACATGTTCAGGGTGGCATGGCCATAGATTTGTTGATTTTTTAATCTAGCTTTTCAGGGCATTTATTTTTGCATCTGTGTTTGAATATCAAAAATAACACTGTTTCAGTTCTGGTCTTTGGTTCTTACTGTTATGTAATGGGGATAATACTGTTACTGTGTGTTCCCAGCTTTCTCCTTTTCCATATGCCCTGTTTGCTGCCGGATTCTTGGGCTTTGGGGGACATAGGAAAAGGAGAAGAGCTGGAAAGAAGTGGAGGGAGGAAGAAGGAGAGAGATACCATAAACTAAGCTGATGGTGAGGAAATGTGGGACATATGAGAATGAAAGAAGAAGAGAAAGGCATTTTTTTTTGGGGGGGGGGAATGTAGATATGGAGCATAAATTGGGTCATCTTTTAGAGTTTCTTCAGAGGTCTAAGACGAGACAGACTTTTCCATTGGTGTCGAATTGCCTGGCCTTTTCTTTGAATATACTACCAAGTTGAGACTGGTCCACATTGGCTTATTATTTGAGTTATATCAACGTATTGTCACTAACTTATATATTTTTATGTTCAAACAAGAGAACCACCATTACCCTCTCTTTGCCACTGATCAGTTGATCACAAGTCTTCTCTCATCTCCCTCTGAAATCCCCCTTTCGTCAATTTTCAAGGTTTCTACTACCATCCTAGTTTGTATTTTTTATCTAGAGAGTAGCCTTTTCAATGACATCTCTGCCTTCAATCTGATTCCCTTTATCAGCGACCCACTCTGCTACAGAATTAACTTTCTAAAATATTTAGAATCCTTTGACTTAACTTTGCATGGCCCAGGAACCTGTCTTTTGGCTCTTGAACTTTGCTACTCTCATCTCTTCTGCTCTTCCTTCCCCACTCAGCCCTCAGCCACACAGATCAACTTGAAGGACCCTATGAACTATACGCTACCATGCTGCTGTAACTTTGCACATGCCGTCCCCCCTCTATAGATAATGCCCTTCTACTCTGGTCCATGTGTGCAGTTCTTTCTCCATCTCTCAGTCTTGAAGATTCATTTTAGAAGTCATCTCCTCGTAATGGTCTAGGTGGTTTGGCCCTTCCTCCTACTGAGGATTTTCAAACCTGTTAAAATATCCTGATTGCTCTTCTCTTTGTCCTCCACTAAGCTGGAATTTGGTGGGGATTTTGTGTTAGTTCAGGAATTAATGGTTAACTTATGGCCTCTGAAGCTAGGCGCTTGAGTTCTAATCCCAGCTGTCACTTTCACTTGCCAGAGACCTTGGGTAAATTAGTTAACCCCCTAAAACAAAGATCACAATATTATCTACTTTATAGATGTCTTTTGAGGAGTAAATGAGTTAGAGTGTGAAAGCACTTAACACACTGCCTGACCCTTTATAACTTAGTGTTAGCCATTTTCATTAATCTTTGGGTTCTCAGAGCCTAGCACAGTGCCTGACACATAGCAGGTGCTCAGTAATGTATCCCGCATGGATTTTAAAAACATTATTGAGTCTTTCCAAATGGCTTTTAGCTTTATCTCTAAGGCAGTATAATTATTTGGCGGTACCATACTTTGTTTTGCAGTTATTTGCATGTAGTCAATCTCTCTTACTTGACTGTACAATCCTTATAGCTGGAGAGATTGATTTATTGTATTATACCCTCCACATAGAGCTTTGAACTTAGCAGATGCTCTGTAACTGGGTTGGTCTGTATTAGTTTGGTTTTGATAAAAGAGCCTTCCCATATCAAGTATCCATTTTATGATCTCAGCTGTTGATGCAATTGTGGGAATTAAATAATATACTTTGAAACCAGTAGGATAATCCAGTGTACCGGAGAGTCTAGTTTATTAATAATTCCTAGAATTATAGATTGTATTGGAGAACATAAAGGATATTTAAACATCTTTCTTCTGACTCTTTGGGGTAGAACCAGCCTTTTAACATACATATTTCAAAATGATGGTATGAAGGAGTGTTTTTGCCCCAGTTCTCATATTATTCCCTCTGAATATATGTATATACTGTTTGGTAAATTTCACATATTTTGTACTATGTATTTTTTTCTTTATATTTTATATTCTAAGTACTGTTTTTCTTTTGTATCTTTAATATTGAATATTTGAATATTCGTTTTTCTCTATTCACTTATGAAGCTCCATGGTTAGCAATGTGATTTCCATTGGATAGGGTGACCCCATTGTTCTAGTCTGAATTATTTTTCTAGGAAGTCTTATTTTAAGCAGTGTGTTTGAACTTTTCCTCTTAGTAATATCAAGTGTTTTTTAATTGCTTTGCTCAATAGATTCTATAAAGATGTTAAAATACTATTTTAAATGTGGGTTTGACAGTATTTTAAGCTTCCCATTCGCATCCTACACTGATTTATATATTATTCAGTATTTTTATACATTCATTTTCTCTCCAAAGCTCTGTTATATATACCTCATTTTCTTAATCCTTTAAATAGTACTGCCCTGTCCTGTGGTTATCAAGTGTTGATTTTCTAATTTTGACTCAAAGGTTAACCAGCAAAGAGTTGAAGTGGTTTGCACCAGTTATATGGTTAATTAGTGATAAAGCTAAAAGAAGAACATTTTGACATTCTAGCTACATCTTTTCTCCCTTTTATGCATTATAAAATCAGGTCTTAAGAAGAAGCAGACAAGTAAAAATAGATTTGATGAATGCTTATGCTGTCCATATAGATACATTTCATTTTAAACCCTATTTAGTCATGAATATTTGAGCATAAATTATACATTTATGATAGTTTTAGAATACATAGAATTATTTTAGAAGTCGTCTTTCTATAATTTGTATTTTTTGACATTTATTTATCCAACTTACCTTACTGACCATCTCTTGTGTTCATGCTAAATGAGATTCAGATTTGTATAACTTAAATTTTCTTAAAATAAGACATGCCTATTTAAACACAGTGTCCATAGGAACATAAATTTATCAAAAAAGAGAAGTGAGAGGAAAAATGGGAATTGGGAGTGAGTTTAAATCTTGAGTATTGATATTTAGTTGAACCTCTCTACCTTCACAGTCCCAATTAAAATGGCTGCAAACATTTAAAATATGGAGAAACAATATTTTTTTGTTGAAGGCCAGGAGTTCCATCTTCATGCTGCAAACTTTAATGAAGAATTTCCACTAGATACAGTGTAGATGGGATCATATTAAAGAAATATACCAAAACCAATGTTCAATTCCACTTTGTAAGAAAGTGACAAGAATTGAGTTGGGGGTTAGGACAACCTGTAGGGGCTTCTACTTGGTTTACTTCTACAACTATTGATGGGTTAAGAGTGTCACTAGGAGGTGTAGGAATCGTCACACTGAGGGAAAAACAGGCTCTGAATTAGGGCAGTTCTCTGATGTGATAGGCAATACACATGAAGGACTGGCTGCACATGTTCTATTCCTACAGTGGCAGTCAGATCAATTTATAAAATGTTTATATGGAAAAATTTGTATTTTTTCCTGCAGGAGACTATCCATAGCCATTGTTCTCTCCTTACTTCTCTTAACATGCTGTATATGAATTTCTATCAATCAGCCTCCCACCAAGAGGAGTCAGAACATTAGAAAAGATGGTAAGGGATGGGAAAGAGAACCTACCCATCCTATTCTGGAGAAACACCAGTCTGGAAAGACTGCTCTTGGTTTAAGAGTGAACAAAGAAACCCAACATAAAGTTTCTGAAAAGACTCTGCAACATAAAGGTAGGAGAACATAGTATTTAAGAGGCAGAGGAGGAAAAATATTTATTTCAAAATATGTTTTCTATAGGAAAATGAATATTTTAAACTTTGCTTTGTGCTTTCTGTTGAGTGCAAGAAAGTAATAAAATAAGCAGTTAAAGCAGACTCCATAAAATGAAGGCTGGAAGGAGAAAATAGAACAAGAAAATACTTTTAAAATGTTGCTGAATGAGACTATAGGCCAAAAGGCAAAGGGAGCCCACAGAAGAAGGAAGAAGTGTGAGAAAACAAACAAAAAATGCATCGTATGTAGTAAAGAAAAAAATTGAAACTGGAGAAAATGGGATGAATAGCGGAAAAGGCAAGCTTGCAAAATTCTCCCAAAATGCAGAGAAAAAGGTCAGATATAAGAACAATGAGATAGGTATTGAAGATTGGACAGAGGATGGAGTTCTAATATACAGACAGCTGTTAAAGAATTTGAAGTGAATTTAAAAGCAACTGAGTCAATTTAGCATACCATAAAAATTAATAAAAACAAGACTGACTTTGTGAATTATTAAAAGACATAGGCCTGTAGATGGAATGTTTACTGTGTACCACAGAAAACAACAAAAGAGAGACCAATAATTTGACATATCCTGGCAATTTTGTGTTAATTTCAAGGATAAAGTAAAGAAATTACCAAGCATCCTGACAGAAAAAGTAGTTTAACCTCAAAGAAGGAGAAGCTGACATCAGTTTCTTTGCAATACCAAATGCCAGAAGACAATGAAGGAATGCCTATAATATTTAGGGTAAACGTTTGTGACCCAGAAATTCTAGACTCAGCCAAGATATTATTCATTAGTGAAAGCAACAGAAAGATGTTCTCAGATATGTAATTTCTCACAAATATTCCATCCACATACTTTTTCTGAGAAAGTTGCTTAAAGACATACTTCAGCCAATTATGAAGTAGGTTAAACCGTTCAACCATGGGAAATTCATGAAATAAAGGATTAGTGGTGAGCAATAATTAATTATAAAACAGACTTATAAAATATAAAGTTCAAAGCAGAATGTGAACATTTTAAATGTTTAATGGAAAATAAAAGAGTAATAAACAATAATACATTGAGTCCCAAATACAAGATAAAGATGTAAAAAAGAACAATATATTACTTTTTTAAAGGTGAGTTTCAGTATATATTTTTAGAATACTTGAACTGACAATTCTCCAAAAAATAAAAATAACAATGAATAGAGTTAAAATCTGTCAATCAGGAGGGAAAAAAGCTTATCTTTGTATCTTTTTCTCAGACCTGCAAACTCTGCTTAATAAACATATATACCTTGTGTTTTTTTAAAAATGACTAAGTAAAAATACACCAGAACATGAATATTGTGTATAGATTCATGGTGGGATCTTGTGGTATGTTAATTTTCAGAGAGTATTGGAGAGAAAACATGTATTTTTAAAAGAAGTATATCTATAATTTGGCATAGCTGTATAATCACAATTTCATTAGGTAAGATATTAACAAAATAATGAGTTCAAGGTAGAAATATTATTCTACATTTCTTTCTGTTCCTATTTTCATATTTTTGTAATCACATGCATTAATTTTTATGATGGGAAAGTAAACTTCATTGAAATAAAAATTCCTGTAGATTCAGCAGAGTTACAATTACAGGCAAATTTATGGCATTAAAGGCTTTGTTCTCCTTCCTTCCCAAATTAAAAATAAAATAAGCATTTATAAGGCATTAGAAAAAGCACACACACACACACAAAACCCTCCAGACATCTGAGAACTGAAGGAAAAAAATTCATAAACTTAAAGCAGAATTTTACAAATCAGTAAACAGTAGATTTGAACAAGAAGTCTAAGAGTTGGTTCTTTAAAACAACTGAATTAAGCTTCTAGCTTGTTTGCTTGGGAAAGCAAACAAAAGTACATAAAATAATGTATATAAATCACAAATTGAGAGGCAGTAAAATGTATAGCTATGCTAATTACGAAGTGAAGTGAATATTATAGTAAATATGAACTAGCAAAATTGACTCAAGAAGAACAATGCTGGAATTGGCCAATATTAGAGAAACTGCCAAAGAGCTACTCTAGTTGTCAGAGTGTCTCTAAGAAGTAGGATTATAGACTATTTTTTCTCACTTTGTACTCTTTAGTAGTCTCAAAAATTCTACGATTAGCAGGTACTAATTCCGAAGTCAGATATGAATAAAGGCCAACTGAACAAAAAAATCTCCTGTCCCCTGAGACAAAGTGGACAGTTAGTTCCTTTTTAGTTTTAAAGAGAGAAGTAGCTGCCTTTCTAAAATTTAAGTGAAGTGAAATACTGATGTGCAGTGAAGACTGCCAAGGTTCAGGGAGCCCGATAATGAGCCTAAGAGGCCCTGTGACTCGGGCTGACTGATGGCCCAGGTACCACTAACTGCAAATTGAATTTCTAGATCACCGGTTGCCTTCATGGCTAATGCCACCAGAATGGGTGAGTAGACACACCACGTGCCATACAAACATACAAATAATAAATCATCATTCTTTTGAGGTTCAATGGAATACCCATCACTTTAGTAGAAAGCTGTTTACAAAGTGCCCCAAATTTTGCACATCTGAATTACAAGGTTTTTTTTTTTTTGAGTGGGTTTTTGTTTTGTTTTGTTTTTTACTAGTAATGTGAATAGGTGAAATGTTCTTTACTTCATTCATGAAATAAGGAAGATTGTGATTCTTGACTTAGGTCACACTAGGTATACTATACTAAAAAAAGAAAAACATTACCCACTCCCATTCTTGAAGAAATAAAACTGAATTATGGCAAGGCTCTTTCCTGCATGTTAGAAACACCACAGAGTTTTGCCATAATAAATGTAGAGAGAGAGGAGCAGGTAAGAAGCGTTTTCTCCATATGAAAAGATCTTTTTTTTTTTTTTTTTTGGAAAGGAAATTTAATTATATGTATATCCTCTTTATCTTGTTAAATGTGTACTTATAAGTACAACCATTTATTCACACCCATTTTTAAAATGCCCTCTTAGTAACGTCATTTTCTAACACCAGCTAAATGACATTTTGTTCTCCACAAATCTTATGTAATGAGAAAGGTAAATGAAAGAAGTTATTAGGATATGAGTAGAAATATGAGTAGAAATATGCAACAACAATTGTGTGACTGATGTAGCATTTTCTAAACTTATGTTCCTAAAGAACTTGAGCTCACTGATTTATACCTCAAAATAATCTAAAAGTAAGTTCGAGAAACACCCTTTTGGGTGTTTGTGGCTCACGTTAACTATCAAAGGACTTGCAAGATCCTAAAATAAAAAAATAATCTGTGGAACTTTGTACAACTCAGCATGCCCCCAAAATGTATGTTCATGGAACCCTCTTTTCTTCAGTCCTTTATAAAAAGCTCAGGGCTCCTGTGGGTTGAGAGACACACTTTCAGCAATGTCTATTGAAAGTATACATTAAATGGGAAAAAAACCCTTAATTCAAAACATTGGCTTAGGTTTTGAAGGTTTTCTGTCTTGAAAAATACAATCAAACTGCACCTTTAACATTACATCAACTTTTTTTGTTCTGCTAAAAGGAAGTGAAGAACTCTAGCTACAGCTTTCTTATACTTCTTCATCTTAAAAGACTGGATTCTCTATAGAGGGGAAAATATGACATACTTAGTGTTATTCACAGGAACTGTGAATTATCAAGTTCCTGGTAAGGCCTGACCTTATTTATTTCTTTTATTATGGATGTCATCTAACAGCTGAACATAGGTGGCCTTTAATCCTTGCCTTGCCTTTTGAATTAAAGTGGGGTGCTAGAAATATGGTGGTTTATTTCTCTGTTCTTTTCCTAATATCTGTCCCCTCATCCAAATATTGTCATTAACTCCCAGGTGTTAAGTCTTATTCATTCATATGTTAATTTGAGATATCTTTGCTGAGTGCCTGCTCTATTCCAGGCACTATTCTAACACTGGGTATGTGAACAATGTGAATGGGACTGACAAGCTTGTAAACTTACAACCTGTGGGAAAGATAACCAATGAGCATATAAATTAACCACACAATCTCAAATAGTGCTGAGTGCTATGATTAAATCAAAACAATAAGCCAAGGATTTTTTCCTGTCAGGTGAGGTTAGTACTCTAGATTGGTGGCCAGGGAGAGAGAGCTTCTCTGTGAATGAGACTTTTGAGCTGAGAACCAAATGGTAAGGAGCCAGCTGATTTTCTTGGATCCAGATAAATGGGTA
The DNA here is from genome assembly GCA_030015415.1 of Cynopterus sphinx. Taxonomy (NCBI): domain Eukaryota; kingdom Metazoa; phylum Chordata; class Mammalia; order Chiroptera; family Pteropodidae; genus Cynopterus; species Cynopterus sphinx. The sequence goes on along the minus strand of CM057388.1, from coordinate 29,300,916 downwards.
CAAAGGAAACTAGAGAAGTCTGGAGTATTCTGGGCCTATTTTCATTGATTTAGTTTGAGAATAAAAGAGGCTTTCCAGTTTTTAAATGGCATTTCTCAAATCTAATAATGGGACTTCTGGATTTAGGTGTGTGCTTTGCCTGGCAAAGTAAAATTTCTTAACTCAAATATTTTAAAATGTGGGTTCATTTTAATTTCTCAAAGGATGGCTGTTTGCCAAGCAGGCAGCTGAAGCTCTTCTCTGTTTTTGTCTTGTTTATGCTTTTGAAGCCTTTCTGGAGAACAGTATTTCTAAATGGTATACATTTGGGCCTTGTAAAGAATAAGAGCAATTTGAATGAACATTTGCTGTTATATACTGGTTCTCCGAAGAGCTTTGGAATTATATAACTGTTGGGAGTTCAGTTCAGATTCAAAACTTATCTCAGTGGTGGTCTAAGATTCAATCAACTTGGCCCCCATCACTTCAAAGCTCCTCCACAGACCCCCTTGGCACATTATGACTATTAGCTGACAAATTTTTATCTACACCAATTTCCTTTTAGATGAAATATTAGTGTTGGTTTATCTTTGGTGATAAGAAATCACCAATTGAACAGTAACTGAATTTATGAATTTAACAACCATATGGATTATAGAATTCTTATAATACATTTAGAGAATAAACAGAATAAATCACCTAGCTCACTTTTAAAATTCAACATTCCCTGCTTTTTTTAAGACAATAGGAGGGTGACTTTTTTTCATCAACTGCTCAAAAACACAGGCTGCAGAGAATAGGAATTTGGATTAGCAAACTTATTGTATCCTATGGTACTCTTTCTTCTTTACTGACTATCACAATCTGGCTGGGAGGAAAAACTCTGATAAAATCAAGATCCCCTTACCTCTCCTCCCATCCCATTGTACTCACCCTACCATCCATAAGCAGAAGTCTTATGAAGAGGTTTTGAGGAAAACATCTTGTCCTTGTTTTCTGTGCCAACGGGTTTGCTGAACACATCCTTGACCTAGGATACAGGCAGAGTTCAAGCCATGTCTCTGTTGTAAGGCTTCTGGTCTTTTTTTGGAAGATGTCTGACTATGCTCTTTCAATTTAAATAATGTAGAAGCAACTAGTGTTCTCATGCAAGGTGGCCAAGGTCTAGTAGAGTGGCTGATCTTTGATTCTAGCAATCTCTAAACCAAGTCTCTGTTGTCAGGCTACTGGTCTCCTTTTTTTGGAAGGCTCTTGACTGTACACTATTTAAATACTGTAGAGGCGACTAGTGTTCTCACACAAGGTGGCCAAGACCTGGTAGAGTGGCTGATCTTTGATTCTGGCAATCTCTTGAACTGTATGTAGGGCCAGGCCTGGGTGGGCATACTGGCAAAAGCTTTTGGGAACCCCACGTGGAAGGAAGTAGGGAGCATCAGTTTCTACAACAATTCTTTCCAGTGGGATCTTTTTCAGAGCATCTCGGGCTGCCCAGGCAGAAGTGTAAGTCAGGACTGCTGTGAAGCCCACAGACATGTTGGGAAAGTACTCCAAAAGGGGCTCAATGACTGGGTAACTGTTAGTGAAGCAATGCCTATGGATCTTGTAGTCAGAGGGCACATTTTTTTTTCATGATGTCCAGCAGATCTTTGTCAGCTTCTCAGCAGTGGATCACCAAGGGCTTCTTTAGAGACACAGCCAGCTGCAGTTGTCTCTCAAATATCTTGTGCTGCTTTGGGATAGGTGTAGTGCACTTATAAGAGTAATCCAATCCTATTTCTCCAAATGCTACAGCCTTGGGGTGTCTTAAGGCTTGCAAAAGATTTCTTTCTCGATATTCATTGTAGTAATGTGCAAAATGAGGGTGACAGCCAAAGGCTCCCCAGACCAGATCATCTTTCAAAAGATTCTCCCATAGGCCATCCGTCAATGTGCGAGGGTCACAGAAATCAGAGATGCAGCCCTGAAATTCCTTAGGGAAGGAATGGATGTAAATTTTTCTGAACTTGGTAAAAGTCCCGTTGAAAGACAACTTGGCATAGAGCATGTCCAAGTGACAGTGGGTATCAATGAAACCCTCCTTTAGCCTTTGCTCCCAGTAGCTCCTTGGAAGGGAACTAGATGCATGTCTTCCCCAAGGAAATGATGATGTCTCCTTCATCTTTGCTTCTGAACTTCTGGGGAAATTAAATGAATGAGAATTCTGGGAATGACCTTCCTGTGATACTTTCAGGTCTCTGGCCCAGTTTTGGGAGCGCTCTGTAGAGTTGGAGGAATAATTACTCAGGGAGCTCCAGCTGCTCTTCTTAGCCTTGCATGTACTATTGCTGCTGCCCAGGGTGTGACAGAGAGATGGCTTGGGACGGCTGGACCCATAGCTGGCATAATCTTGCAAAGGACCACTGTACAAAGGAGGCTGATACTTGACACAGTCAGTGGTGAAGGATGAAATCTTTAAAGCTGAGAGACCCAGTGAGACTGGCTCCTCTGGAGAGAATCTGACTGTGGAAATCTCATCCACATTAAACCAGTCACTTCCTGAAGAGGGGTGCTTAATCACCAAATCACTTTCTTTACACTTTAGTATTTCTGAATGAGAGTCACATTTGTCTAGAAATTTTAGGGCTGGAGAGCCTTTTTCAAAAATGACTGCTCTTTGGTCACCAAGTGGCTTCTCACTGGGTTTCTCCTGAGGCTCTATAAACACTCTCCGGTCTTGCAAGTTGCTGACCTTTATCACTATCTTTTCCTTCTCTACTTTGAACTCTGGAATAGAGAAAGTTAAAGCCCTAGCTGTTCTTTCTCCAGGTTTGGGATGCTCTCTTATATTTGGTTTTGCACCAGTGGCAGTCTCTCCCTTTCTTTTTGGCATCGATTTTACCAAGATGCCTCGCATAGCTGTCCCGTAGGTTTCTGAAGAGCGCTGGTCTCTCTGCCTATAACTCTTTCTTTGGACTGTGTTTGGTTCCTCATTGTTACCATTCTGCCCCTCAGTTTTGGCTGTAAATTCAGAGTTCATGGAATTGCGGGAACTGTGTTTGGAATTAAATTTAAGGTTATAGGCACCCTCTAGAGAAGCCATTTCTTCTAAAAAGGGGCTGGCAGAGCACATAAGGGATGGTGCAGAGGGGATTCCAGAGACAAAAGTAACCCAAAGTCCTCTGAATTAGGCAGTCTTTAGAGGCCGCTCCACCCACACCTGGGTCTGACAAATGGAAGGAGGAGGATGACTATCTTTGGTGGAAAGAGCCCCAAGAAAACTTCACCTTGAAAGTCACAAGTTACTCCTCTTAGGTTTTCAGGCACTCAGGCATTCCTTGCCTCCCCTGAATGGGATGCAGAACTATGAGCTGACCGGCTGGGGTCACATCGGTGGGCTCCCAGAGGTATTTGTGTTTACTGGGGACCCTACCTGTGTGCTGCTCCTGTGGTATTTGACCTTACGCCGCTCTTTCTCCCTGCAGGCTTATCGACCGTTCCCCTTTCTTTCACTTGCCCTTCACACTTCTCAGTGTTCCAGAGATAGCAAAAGCTTTCCACTGAGTCTGTGATTCCACAGTGCTTGGAAAAATTGCAAAGATGCAAGTTTTACCAAAGGCTTGGTTTGCTGTTCAAGCCTACGGTGTGCTTCTGAGATCGTGAAGCACTTTCTTTTTCATACAAAGTGACTTCCGGGTATATCAAAGCACTTCCGGGATATTAAGGCACTTCCGGGCGGCAGGGGGCGGGGGCGGGGTGGTAGAGGGATATTAAGACACTCCCTGGCAGCTGGAGGGGGAGTGGTGGTGGTGGAGGGGGGTGGTGATGGAGGGGGGTGGTGGGGGAGAGAGGGGGAGGGGAAGGGGAGGAGGGAGGGGAGGGGAGGTGGAGGAGGAGGAGGAGGAGGAGGAGGAGGAGGAGGAGGAGGAGGAGGAGGAGGAGGAGGAGGAGGATTGTAAAGCTCTTTGGTTTGGAATTGGCCTGAGATGTCAGAAATCCTTTAAAAGACTGCAGGGTGCTTTAGAGACCACACATATGGCCCCCCCTATGCTGAACTTCTGGCCTAAAGGTTAGGGTCTACAAGGACGTGTAGGAGGGTGGAATAGAACCCAGTACCTGAGTGGAGGGGTTGGATGCTGGGCACTCGGCACAGCTCGCCCTGCCTACCAGTCTGGGCATGGGAAGCACTACCCCAACCAGCGACCCCACTTCCACCTCAGGTCACTCCACCACTCTCCACAGCCAGTTTTTCCACACTGCCTCTGGCTCAGAGGCTCACCCCAGAGCCACCCCAGTTCTGCAGCCCAGCCAGGCCTCCCCCAGAGCTGCTGCTATTGGTTGCTTTTTGTTCCTTTTCTCCCTGCCCCACCCCTATTTTTCAAAAACATAGTTATAGTTTTTAAAACATAGTTTAAGTATACATGCTTTCAAAAACATAGTTATAATTGTATGTTACTATTTTCAATCGTGATTTTTTTTCACTCAACATTTCTACATATCCTAAGCATTTTTCTTGTTGCAGTTTTCAAAAACACCATATTAGTACCGTCATCATAATCCATAAGTATGTAGATGTGCCATAATTTGCTACACACTTTCTTTTAGGTTCCTACACTATAGTTTTTTCTTTTCTCTAATTAAAGAAAATGCTACAAAGAATGGCTTTGCACGTAAGTTTCTGCATATTTTGATTTGTTTCTTTGGGCAATATGCCCAGAAATGGAGTTCTTGAGAAGTAGTAGAGGAATTTTAAAATGGCTCCTCATAGCACCACATTGCCCCAGAAGAATTGTAATAATTTATTTATTTACTTATTTTTATTATTATTATTAATGCCTACCGCACCTGGTATTTCTAGGTAGAATCTCATCCAAGTACTAAACAGGCCTGACCCTGTATAGCTTCCGAAATCACGAGATTGGGCATGTTCAGGGTGACATGGCTGTAGGTTAAAATTGTAGTAATTTAACATCCTATCCATGGTGAATAATCCTGCTAGGTCCATTTAATAGGAGAAACAAACAGAAGAAGTGCCTCATTGTTTTAATTTGCTCTTACCTGATAAATTTTTAGAGCAAATACTTTTAGTTATTGACAGAGTCCCGAATTTTAAGATATTTTTCATTTCTTTTTTAGGGGTATTTTAAGTGTTAATTGAAAAATTGTAAAGTAAATTAAATGTAATTTTCTAAAATTTTATTAATATTATTAATGAACAAAAATTCAACTTAGTAAATTTAAAGATCTAATTGGCTTTATTGAATAAGTCATTAATTAGACAGCATCTCACCTACTAAATAGAGAGGTGCTCCAAAAAATTACAGAATAGAAGGTTTTCATAGGCAGAAACTGAGTGGGACAAGAAAGTTGTTAGCAAAAGAAAAGAAAGGATTGATTCAGGCAAGGTAACCTTTCTTTAGGAGAAGGCTGCAAGAATCTTATCAGGCAGATTACCTCTCTAGTATTGTTGATCAGATAATTACAGACTGATTGGTTTAAGGTCACATTTCCTGGGAGGGCCTGAAACTGCAATTAAGTCTTAGCTTACTGTTTTTAAGGTGACTCTACCCTGGGCCTGTTGTTATTTTTTAATAGTATTATTTTTTTATTTATATCTTGGTCTATTGAAGTTATAACTTCTGTTTGTAATCAAATTCTATTTTTTTCTTCCATAATTGTATTTTTCTCCTAGGCCTAGAGAATGGTTATCCTGTCTTTCAAGGCTTTGACACATTTATAATTGTGTTTTCTAGGGTACAGGGGGTTGATTTATTACATTTAAGTTGATAATTTTTCTGGTATTTATCTTGGGTTATACTTTATTTTAGGTGGGGATATACATTGATGCTTTTCCAAGTTAGTACTTTTTCACTTATTGATGCATAACTCCTCTTTCATTATGTGTTAAATTCTTATATGTAATAGTCTATTTCCAGACTATTCTTTTTCACATATGAGTATGTCTCTTGTTACTCTGGTGTAGCACTATTTTTTTTCTTTCTTTTTTTTTTTTTAAATTGGTTTCAGGTTTACAGCACAATGGTTAGGCATTTATATAATTTATGAAATGATCACTTCGATTAGCCTAGTTTCCATCTAGCATTACACATAGCCATGACAAAGTTATTGCCTATATTCCCTATGCTGTACTCTACAGCTCCATGACTCTTTGTGACTACTGACTTGTACTTCTTCCCTTTACTTTTTTAAAAAATATAATTTCTATTTTATTTTTTCCAAGAGAATAATTCTTCAGAGTTAGCTCCTCACATGGTCTTTGGTGGAGGTCATGGGGCAGCATCTGAAGGTCTAAATTGGGGTGGGGTTGTTTGGTCCTTCTGGGCCTCACGAAGGTGATTCCTGACTACCTTGCTGTGAATGGCACAACTCACACAGTAATGCAGTTTCACATACAGCTTGGGAAGTACATAAGTGTCGAAGACGCTTGCTTTGGAAATGACCCTCACAGCTGGGGCCTCTACTATGTTTCAGATGACAAACTTCTTAATGGCCTTGTCCTGGGGCACACATTGGGCATAGTTGATTCAGTGAATAGGCTGCACATAGCCCCGGCCCTTTTTGGCACGACCATTGTTCCTTCTTTTTTGGTCATCTTGAAAGGGAAGAGCTGAAAAAAGCTCTTCTCTTCACTTTTTCACCCTGCCCCCAATCCCTCACCCCTATGGCAAGCACCATTTGGTTCTCTGTATCTGTGAGTCTTTTCATTTTCTTTGCTTTGTTTGTTCCTTAGATTCAGCATATAAGTGAAATCATATGCTATTTCTCTTTCTCTGTCACTCAGCATAATACCCTTTAGGTCCACCCATGTCATTGCAAGTGGTAAGATTTCATTTTTTAATGGATGAGTAATATTCTATTGAATATGTGTACCATAACTTTTTTATCCAGTCATCTATTGATGGGCACTTGGGTTCCTTTCATACTAGCTATTGTAAATAGCGCTGTAGTGAACATTGGGGTGCATGCATCTTTATGAATTAGTTTTTGTTTTTATTTTTTGATAAATACCTAGAATTGGAATTGTTGGGCCAAAAGATTGTTCTAGTTTTAATTTTTTGAGGAACCTCCAAACTGTTTTCCACAGTTGCTGTACCAGTTTGCAATTCCACCAACAGTGCATGAGGGTGCCTTTCTCTGCATCCTCACCAACACTTGATGTTTGTTGATTTATTGGTGATAGACATCTGACAAGTGTGAGATGATAGCTTATTTTGGTTTTAATTAGAATTTCTCTGATGATTAGTGACCTTGAGCATCTTTTCATAAGTCTATTGGCCATCTGTATTTCCCCTTGGGAGAAATACCTATTCAGGCATTCTGTCCATTTTTAATTGAATTATTTGTTGTTGTTGTTGTTGCTGTTGAGTTGTATGAGTTCTTTATAAATTTTGGATATCAGCATCTTATATGATGTATCATAGGTGAATATCTACTCCCATTATGTAGGTTGTCTTTTCATTTTGTTGATGGTTTCCTTTGCTGTGCAAAAACTTTTTAGTTTGATGTAGTCTCACTTGTTTATTTTTTTTGTTTGTTTCCATTGCCTGAGGAGATAATCAGAAAAAAATTTATTAAGTGCAATGTTAGAGAGTTTACTGCCTATGTTTTCTTCTAGGAGTTTTATGGTTTCTTGTCTTACTGTAAGTCTTTAATCCATTTTGAGTCTGTTCTTGTATATGGTATAAGAAGGTGGTCCAATTTCATTTTTTGCATGTATCCAGTTTTCCCAACAACATTTATTGAATAGACTGTCTTTATCCCATTGTATATTCTTGCCTCCTTTGTCATGTATTAAATTAATATATAGGCATGGATTTATTTCTGGGCTGTCTATTCTGTTCCATTGATCTCTGTATTTGTTTTTATGCCAATATCATGCTATTTTAGTTACTATAGCCTTGTTATATAATTTGATATCAGGTAGTGTGATGCCTACAACTTTGTTCTTCTTTTTTAAGATTGCTGTGGCTATTTGAGATCTTTTATGATTTTATATACATTTTAGGATTGTTCTGGTTCTCTGAAAAATGCCATTGGCATTTTAATAGGGATTGCATTGAACCTATAGATTGCTTTGGGTAGTATGGACATTTTACCAATGTTGATCCTTTCTATCCATGAACACAGTATATGCTTCCATTTATTTGTATCATCTTCAATTGCTTTCTTTAGTGACTTATAATTTTCTGAGTACAGATCTTTTATCTCCTTATTTAAATTTATTTCTAGGTATTGTATTTTATTTGATATAATTGTAAATGAGATTGTTTTCTTTCTCTTTCTGATAGTTCATTATTAGTGTATAAAAATGTCACTGATTTCTGAATATTAATTTTGTGTCTTGCTACTTTACTGAATTCATTTATTAGTTCTAATAGTGTTTTTTTGGTGGAATTTTTAGTGTTCTCTCTATATAGTATCATGTCATCTGCAAGTAAAGACAGTTTTACTTCTTACTTTCCAATTTGTATGCCTTTTATTTCTCTTTGTGTGAATGCTGTGGCTAGGACTTCTAATACTATGGTGAATAAAAGTGGTGAATGTGAACAGCTTTGTCTTGGTCCTGATCTTAAAAAAATGTTTTTATCTTTTCCCCTTTGAGTATGATGTTAGCAGTAGGCCTGTCATATCTGGCTTTTATTTTCTTGAGGTATGTCCCCACAGTTCCCACTTTGCTGAGAGTTTTTAATTTTGGTAATGTCTTTGTCTAGTTTTGGAATTAGGGTAATGATGGCCTCATAAAATGAACTTGGGAGCCTTCTCTCCTCTTGAATTTTTTGGAATAGTTTGAGAAGAAAAATGTTAATTCTTATTTGAATGTTTGGTAAAATTTACCTGTGAAACCATCCAGTCTAGAACTGTTTTTGTTTGTTTGTTTGTTTATTTATTTGTTTGTTTTTTTTTTTTGGAGTTTTTTGATTACTGATTCAATTTTGTTGGTGGTAATTGATTAGTTCAGATTTTATGTTTCTTCTTGACTCAGTCTTGGGAGATTGTTTATTTCGGGGACTGTATCCATTTCTTCCAGATTGTCTAATTTGTTGGCATATACTTCCTCTTTGTAATTTCTTATAATCTTTTGTATTCCTGTGGAATTTGTTGTTATGTCTCTCTAATTTCTGATTTTATTTATTTGGTGCCTATCTCCTTTTTTCTTGATGAGACTAAAGGTTTATCAATTTTGTTTATCCTTTCAAAGAACCAGCTCTTGGTTTCATTGATTTTTTGTATTGTTTTTCTAGATTGTTTTATTTACTTCTGCTCTGATCTTTACTATTTCCTTTCTTCTATTCACTTTGGGTTTTGTTTGCTGTTCTTTTTCTAGTTCTTTGAAGTGTTAAGATTAGATTGTTTATTTGAGACTTTTGTTGTTTCTTGAGGTAGGCCTGTATCAACATGAATTTCTCTCTTAGGATTGCTTTGGCTGTGCCCATAGATTTTGAGTCATTGTGTTTTCATTTTTATTTGTTTTTAGGTATCTTGATTTCTTCCTTGATCTCATTGTTAACCCATTCACTGTTTAGTAGCATGTTATTTAGCCTTCATGTGTTTGTATTTTTCATTTTTTTTTCTTATAATTGATTTCTAATTTCATACCATTGTGGTTGGAGAAGATGCTTGATATGATTTCAGTCTTCTTAAATTCAGTAAAACTTATTTTGTAGCCTAAGATATGGTCTGTCTTGGAAAATGTTCCATGCTCACTGTATATTTCACTGCTTTGGGGTAAAACACTGAAAGTTTCATGAAATCCATCTGGTCTAGTGTGTCATTTAAGGTTGCTGTTTCCTTATTGATTTTCTGTTTGGAACATCTGTCCATTGGGGTCAGTGGGGTGTTAAAGTCTCCTACTGTGGGTGTATTAATGTTAATCTCTTCCTTTATGTTGATCAATATTTGCTTTATACATGTAGGTGCTCCTATGTTGGGTGCATATATGTTTACTAGGATTATGTTATCTTGATTTTTAATCCATTTATCAATTATGTAATGCCCTTCTTTGTCTCTTATTATTGCCTTCATTTTAAAGCCTTTTTTTGTCTTATATAATTATTGCTACTCCAACTTTTTTTTCATTTCCATTTACATGATATATCTTTCCATTCCTTTACTTTTAGTCTTTGTGTATCATTTCTTCTGAAGTGGTTCTCTTGTAGACAGTGTATGTATGGATCTTTTTTTGTTATTGTTGTTGTTAATCCATTCAACTATGCTATGTCTTTTGTTTGGGACATTTAATCCATTTACATTTAACATGATTATCAATAGGTCCATATTGATTGCCACGTTATTAGTCCTATTTATTTTTGTTTTCCCTGTTTTTTTAAAGAATTCTCTTTAATATTTCTTATAATATTGGCTTTTCATGATGAATTTCTTTAGCTTTTCTCTGGGAAGCTCTTGAGCTCACATTTTAAGTGATAGCTTACTGGGTAGAATAGTCTTCACTGTAGGTTCAAACTTTTCATCACTGTGAATATTTCATGTTAATTCCTTCTGGCGAGCAATGTTTTTGATGAGAAATTAGCTGACATTTTTATGGGAGTACCCTTAAAAGTAACTACCTGCCTTTCTCTTGTTGCTTTTAGGATTCTCTCTTTATCTTTAACCTTTAGAATTTTAATTATGATGTATCTTGCTTGGATTTATGATGTATCTTTGTCTTTAACCTTTGGAATTTTAATTACGATGTATTTTGCTTGGAGTGGGCCCCTATGAGTTCCTTTTGTTTGGGATTCTGCACTTCTGGACTTGTATATCTATTTCTTTCATCAGGTTAGGGAAGTTTTCTGTCATCATTTCTTCATATAGGTTCTTAATCCCTTGCTCTCTTCTCTTTTTGGTACCACTATTATGCAAATGTTGGTGTGCTGATGTTTGTCCCAGAGGTCTCTTAGACTTTCCTTATTTTTTTTATTCTTTCTTTCTTTCTTTTATTTTATTTTTTTGCTGTTCTGATTGGGTGTTTTCTGCTACCTGGTCTGCTGATTCGATCTTCTGCTTTGTCGCATCTTTTGATTATTTTTGGTGTAGTCATCATTTCAGTTATTGTATTATTCATTTCTCATTTTTAAAAATATTTTCTGTGTCTTTTTTATGCTTACTATCTCTCTGTTGCAGTTCTCACTGAGCTTATGTCCTAAATTCATTGAGCATCCTTATAACCAGTGGTTTGAACTCTATCTGGTAGTTGCTTGCCACCATTTCACTTCGTTTTTTTTTTTTTTCTGGGGTTTTATCCTGTTGTTTCATTTGCATCATGTTTCTTTTCTTTTTCACCTTTTAGTTGTGTTTCTGTGTTCATTTCAGTGTATTAGGTAGATTTGTTATGTTCCCAGTCTTGGCCAGGTGACCTTATGTAACAGGTGCCCTATGTGGCTCAGTGGTTCAGTCTCTCTGATCACCTGTGCCAGGAGCTCCAGGAATGTTGCTGTGTGAGTTATGTGTGTCTTTCTGTTATAGTTGAGCTTTGATTGCTGTTGGCATGTCAGTGATTGAGATTGACTCTTGGGCCACCTGGTTGTGAGGATTGGCCACGCCCACAGGGTATGATTTGAGCTGCTGTATGGGGGCTGGTCCCACATAATGGGATTGGCCCTAGCAGGTTCATATACCTGTTGATACCACCTTTTGGGCGTGTTGCTTGTGGGGCTAGTTAGGTGGTGTTCTGTTGTGCCAGCCTCTGGGTGTATTGGTTCTGTGGCCTCTTGGGAGGGACTTTGTGCAGGCTAAGGTCAGCCTCTGCTGGTGTAGCACTATTTAACAATTGAACCATTATAGTAAGCTATAAAATCTGGGAGAGTTAGGTCTCCTACATTATTCTTAATTTTCATAATTATCTTTAATAGGTTGGCATGTTTATTTTATCAGGTGGACTTAGAATTATTTTTTTTAGTCCCTCTAACATGCCAATGATATATACCCTTGAAATTTGGATATTTATTCTGCTTATCCAGAACATACTTCACCTATCCTAGTAATCAAGTTCTTCTATATCTTCTAGTAAATATTTTTAGAGTTTTATCAGGGTCATAAAGTTTTAATTAAAACTAATTTTAAGTGTTAAGTAATTTTTTAATTCTACTGTGAAAAAAGTTTTTCCTCTTACTGTATTTACAGCTGATTATTGGTAGTACATAAGAATATTTTGATTTAGTTGTGGTTGTGCTGAAATATTTTATTTATTCTTAGTTTGTCAGCCTTTGCCTATGCCATTATTTTATCTGCCTAAAATGATACTTTTGTCTCTTTCTAATATTTTTCCTTTATACCTTCTTACATTGTCCAGAAAAACATTATCCTTAGAAACAGTATTAAATAATGATGTTGGCAGGGGCATTTTTGTTATGTTTCTGGTTGTAGTAGACACATAGCTTAATTAAATATAATGTTGGATATTTAGGCTATTGTTTTAAAGCAGATGCTTTTTTAAAAATAAATTTATTTATTTAAATTAGCTTCAAGTATACAATACATTGGTTAGACATCTGTATTGTTCATAGAGCGATTCCCCCAATTACTGCCTCCCTCCCCTGGCCTTCCACTTAGCTATCATATTAATGCTAAATGCATTCCCTATGCTGTGCTCCCCAACCCTGGGACCATCTATTAACTACTAATTTGTACTTCTTTAACCCTTCACCCCATTCTCCCAAGCTCCCCAACTCCTCTCCCCTCTGGCCATCACCAGATGGAGTCTATATTTGTGAGTCTATTTTTGATTAGTTTGTTATTTTTGTTTCTTAGATTCCACATATAAGTGAAATCATATGGTATTTATCTTTATCTGTCTGACTTATTTCACTCAGCATAATAACCTCTAGGTCCATCCATGTCATTGCAAATGGTAGGATTTCATTTTTTTTAATGGTTGAGTAATATTCCATTGTATATATGAACCATAATTTCTTTATCTAATTGTCTCTTGATGGCATTTAGGTTGCTTCCATATCTTGGCTACTATAAATTATGCTGCCATGAATATTGGGGTGCATAGATCTTTATGAATTATTGTTTTGGTGTTCTTTGAATAAATACCCATAAGTGCAATTGCTGATCAAAAGGTACATCCATTTTAAATTTTTTGAGAAACTTTCATACTGTTTTCCATAGTGGCTGTACAAATTTGCAATTCTACCAACAATGTATGAGGCTTCCCTTTTCTCCGCATCCTCACCAACACTTACTGATTTTTGATTTGTTGATGATAGCCATTCTGATAGGTGTGAGGTAATATCTCATTGTGGTTTTAATTTTAAAGCAGATGCTTTTTAATCTTGTTAAGGATTTACTCATATTTAAAAATTTATGTGGTAGGAAGCAGTATGAATTATTATGTGTTTACCTTTATTTCTTAATTTGGAAACATCCTTGCATTCATGAGGAAAAATCTGCTTTTTGTGTATGTCGGTAGCTTATACTTGTTAACTATTGAATTCTGTTTGCTTGTATTTTAGTTACGATATTTGATCTGTAAATCCTAAGTAGTGAAATTGCTCTGGAGCAGTAGTTCTCAACCTTGTCTTGTACATTATAATAATCAGGGAGGCCTTAAAAATTATAGATGCTTAGGCCCTCTCTGAGAAACTCTGATTTCATCGTGCATGTGTGTGTGTGTGTGTGTGTGTGTGTGTGTGTGTGTGTGTGTGTGTGTGTCCGTGTCTCAAGTATCAGGAGTTTAAAAAGCTCTACAGGTGGTTGTAATGTGCATCTAGGGTGAGAATTATTGCTCCATGTTTTACTTTTTTATGGTATGTTTATTAGGCATTAGAATTCACCTTTGTGGCTTTCCATCTTTTTTGGTATCCTGGGAGAGTTATGGTAATTTTCTTTTCCTTGACAATTTGAGAAAATCCATTAGTCATCTTGGTTAGAGTCTTTGTTGGGGCAATTTTTTTGGTATTTTTTTCATATCTTACTTGGTTACTTATGCATTGTGGTTTGATCATTCACAATTCTTACAGAAAATAAGTTTTTTAATTGGTTTAAAATTTTATTTTTATTAAAGTTTAAATAATTTATCATAATTTAAATGTAAATTATTATAATTTATAATTATCTATCATACACTGTTTTATATCTGATTTTATTTATATTCTTTTTGATCATTGCTAGAATTTTATCTATTTTATTAAAAAAGTCTTAGATTTATTTATTGTAGTTTTTCTCCTTTCAAATTCATCTGTTTGTGCTTTTACCCTTTTTGCTTTCTATTTGTTTTCCTTATGACAAATTTTTGAGCTTTCAAAAATTTTTATTCAGTTCAAAACTCTGACTGCATTTCAGAATTACTTGGGGAGCTTTTAAAAAATACTAATGCCACTCTTACCCACTTCAAGGTTCTGATATAATTTATTTAGGTTTGGCTCTGGTCTTTTAAGTTCCCAATTTGAAGCTCAGACCGAGAATTGCTGAGTTAGCACATTTAACTTAGTTAAATCTCTTTAACTCTAAATGCTCTTACATAATAATCCAAATCCAGTAATTTACCCAAAATTATAGATTTGCTTGTGTCTTATAGGCTTGTACATCTTCAAATTTTATTAGTTTCTATACTTATTTTTTGTATTTTAAATTTGTTTTCAGCACAATAATTATGTAAACCAAAATTAATTTAGACTGTAATAAAGAATTTAAAAAAAACCTTTATTTGAGCAGAAAGAGCTGCAGCCTGGGAGACACATATTGTGTTCCACAGAGGCAAAGAGAGGCTGTCGTTTACAGAGAAAATTTCTGCCCAAGTTCCCAATTTTCTGTTTTACGCAGTTCTGATTGGACAGGGCAGGTCTCAGTCCATTGGCTAAAAGATTAAACCAAAGAACTTCCTTGCAGTGGTTGACTCAGAGGGTATTAAAGGGCAGGAACATAGTACAGGGGGCTGAAAGCTTACTCTGTGGCTTTTCCTGAAATGCAGAGTGCATGAGAAGCTTCTATCAGAAATGGCTGCTAAATTTTGGTTATGAATTTGGGACCAGTCAGAAAGAGAAGTCCATTTTGATACATATATCTCTTCTTGGGATTCACAATTATTAGGAGTGACAGTTTTTGTTTATAGTTACATGATACATTTCTAGTTGTATTATTTTGTGATCAATGACTATAATTTGAATAATTTCTCTATTTTAAATTAGGATTTTTTTAAGTAAGCCTATATAGGAGAGGAAACATACTTTCCACTTTACCGTTCTAGGTTCTTGGCTTGGTTGCCCCCTGTAATAAAGGACAGATTGCAGAAGAAAAACAGAAGTTTAATAACAATGTACACCTCATTTATACCTGAGACATACCCAAGAAAACTGAATAACTCCAAGAAATGGCCCAAGCCATGATATTAAATACCATTTTAAGCTAAGGACAAAAGAAGATGTGGGGTTGGGGCTTCTGAGAGGCCAGCTACGGGAGGCTATCAGGCAAAGCACAGTAAGCTCGAGTTATTGGCTTTGCACTGCATATCCCAAATATCTGCATAATATAGTTATTATGCAGATTTAGGTCCATGCATTCTCCATTGATAAGTTTCTAGAGATTTGGTCGTCTTCCTTTTCCTGGTACAGAGAGGGAGACACCCTTACAAATGGAGATTCCCCTTATTAATATAAATGTCTGTTATAAGAGGGCAGCTTTTAGTTGAATTTCAAAACTTCTTCTGTATCTTCAGTTTTATAAAAATAATCAGCTCAAGATAGTTCTTATACCAAAGGAGCATATATTGGGGTTTTATATTCTGCTTCGTTATATATGATAAATTTCTATAAATATACCATTGGCATGTATAAAGGAGCCATCCTCTATATGCGATACAAAATTTATTGTGGCTTATTTCCTTAATTCTAAGACTCCATAATTACAAGAGAAACCATTGATTTAATAATAGCTTTTCAGGAAGAATAAATAATACATTAAATGTATATAAATTTTTAATATTTACTAATTTATAAAATCATACATTTATCTTTATTGTTGTATACCTTCTTCTTTTTTAGTGTCTCATAATTTAAGTCTGAGCCTTTTTTATCAAATACAGCCTAAATATTTTAAACTTAGATTTGTGATGCTGATCTTTTCATAAAATGTTGAGCCTTATTGAACATTACTGGTGTTTTATATCTCTTTCCTAACATCTTCTCTAAAAATTCAGCTGTAAGTTTTTGACTCTTAGTTGTTTGGTTCCTGAGTCTTTTTGCATTGATCACACCAACCTTATCATCTCTAAAGAATCTGTGATTTATTCTGAGAGATTAGACTTTTGCATTGCCCAGCTTACAACGAACAATCTTCATACAATTATTTTTTGTGTCATTGCTTCATCAGACAATAGTCATTTTGAAACATTTCAAGTGAAAATTAAGATTCTAAATTGATGTTAAAATCCAGCTATTTGGGATATGAGGTGCAAAACCAGTAACTCAGTTGACATGAAAATAAAATTTACTCTATCCCCACAAAGCTAAATTTACACCTTGCATCAAGTTAAAGTATGTGCCTGTTAAAACCCATTTCTGACTGCTTTGAGTTTCTTTTGGCATTAATTGTAAGAACATTCTGATTTCAGAAATAGTAACATTAAAAAATTTCCCCTTATAATGAGGAAATATCATGTATCTATTATTTAAAGCCAATTCATTTCAGATTTTGTGCCCTCTAGGCTATCATCAAATCCAAATGCCTCAAGGATCAGGCAGGTAGCCTAATATAATGCAGGAGGGCTTACAGAGGTCTGTGGAGGGACTAAAGATCACATGCCCTGCCAAATGACATTTACATTCCATTTTAAAGAAAATTACAGTCAATTATATCCTTCAGGACCTTATTTTATCTAGTCTCTGCTTGATAACATAAATTAGAATGAAAACTTGTATTATAATTATGTTTCTATGAATTTTCATTTCTAGCAATTTTTATTTCAGATCAGAGCTGGATTCTTTGGTACATCAAATGTCATTGCAATTGGGTCTTTTATCTTTGTGAGATCACTTTTAATCTGTTTGATGTCTCTTGCCTTGCATTCTACTTTGCTACATTTTACAATTCCCTCTCCCTCATCCTTTTCTATCTTTCCACTTCTACCACTATGATTTGCTGTCTACCTTTTGTCTTGGGGGGAGGTGATTTTCCTTCTGCCTTTCTAGGTTCTTGGTTGAGATATCCTTGTAATAAAAACCAGATTAATGGAGATTTCCCTTAAAAATGTAAATGTTTCTTGCAAAAAGGTAACTTACTCAATTTTCAGAGCTTCTCCTGTATCTGCAGTTTCTTAAAAATAACTAATCTAAAATAATTCTTATCCCAAATAGGCATATTTTGGGGTGACAAATTCTGCTCCCTTTCACTTTCATGGTAGAGTTCTATAGCCCTACATTCTCAAGAAACCAGAACATGAAATACTAATATATCCCTTTTCTAGAAATTTTGAAGTCCAGCTTCAAATAATGTCTTTTTTTCTCTCTTTATTTTCATTTAGCATCCTTTATTCTCTTTTAATGCATCACTGGATTGGTAAATATTTAATGGTTACATACATGACAGTGTTATCAACTGATCTATGCCAGTTTGATCATTTACAAATACATATCAGTAACATTCAATACGTAGGGATAGGTGAGCGCTCTGAATGATCTCTCTATACTTTCCTATGTGATTACAAAGAAAAGAAGTTTTAGGTTGAATACTATTGTAGGGGTGGAAAACTTTCTTCTTTCTTTTTTAAGTTCTTTGGCTAGTCTAATAATTAAATTGACATAGACAGATTAACATGTGAAAAACAAATTTGGTACATATGGGAGTCCCATAAAAATATTAGACTCTGTGGCATTCAGGCAATTGAGGCTTATATACCATCCTGAGCTAAAAGGGTGGAGAAAGAGGTAGGTTTCTGGGGCTTCGAGGGGGGAGGACAATTCAAGGGAAGATGTGAAGAGCAAATGTTTGGTAACAAATATTTGCCATGCCATGCAGATAAGTCTTTCTGATATAAAAACTTTCTCTAGTAATAGCTCTCTTCCTGGTATAGGACCCTAATCTAAATTCTTTTAATCAGTTAAGGGAAGATAAAAAGTTTTTCTTGAGTGTGCTGGGCCCTGATTGTCTTCAGCTTGAAATAATCCATATGCCAAAGTGGCACATTCCAGGGTGGCATATTCTGCTCCCCCTCACTACCTTTACTGAAAGCTTGATAAGACCCCAGCTCTGTTGTCCTTTTAGGTGTTCCAGCAACATCTTTTTACCTACTGTTTTCTTATTGGGATATAATTCACATAACATAAAATTCACAATTTTAATGTGTCCAACACAGTTTGGTATCCAATTATCTTTTTTAAAACTGAGGTAAAATTTACATAATGTAAATTAATCATTAGTCATTTTAAAGTGTGCAATTTAGTGGCATCTGGTATATTCATAATGTTGTACATCCATCACCTCAATTCAGTTCCCTAGACATATTCATCACTCCAGAGGAAACCCTGTATCCATCTAACAGCATTTTATCAGAAATGTTTACTCTACACAAATGTGGCAGCATTTTGGTAGTGGATTTAGCTAACTTGTCAGACTAGATGAATTCCCGAAGAAAGCAGCTGAACATAGGACCATTTCAGAATGAAGCCAAAGGTGCCATTTTGAAGGGTATAGACCTCTGGCCTTACTAGATTCTTAGAACCTGATCCAGTAAAGACAGTGACTGGTCAATGTTTACAACTGATCCATTCATTTTGAATACAATCATTTTACTAACTAAAACTAATTTCTACCATCCTTTATGGTAATTAACAAGGCTTCTTGCATTTATCAGAGATAAACTTCAGAAAGGGCATTTTGTCAGCCCTTTCTGAAGTATGGGCTTCTGATAGAAATTTGCTAAACACTACCAGAGCACATATTCCTAATTTGGGTAACTGACCACACTTAGAGGGTAGAGTGTATTTAACAGATTCACTCATATGTATCATACTGTTCATGTTTGTTGAATGACCCTAGTCTTATGTCTATGCACAATTAAATTTTGCAACTTTAATTATGATTTAAAAAATGAGAACATAGGGAATATTAAAATGGAGCTGTTGGTGAGCCTGTCAAGCCTGAAATGGCAACCTAAATCTACTGTTCCCTTAGTTTTTCTCAATTATGGTGTCATTCTCAGTGTGTGAGCATGTTGCCATGTTGAGAGTAATTCCATTGTTTAAAGATACATTTTTTTTTTCATACAATATGGCACCTAAACCTAAGGAACTTGTTTCAACTGGTCTTCAATTGAAGACGGAGTCAGGCCTCTGTTTCAACATGAGAGAAAATGGGCTGTGTTATACTTACAGTGAGATACAATTTTACAAAGTGGTTAAGGAATTTTCAAGGGTATTTTTGACTATCTGATTTTTATTAGAACTACTTTAGAATCCACCTGTCTTAACTGAGCACCTACTCGCCTACCCCCAGCCTACCCTACCCTAACACAAACACAACGTGAGACTGGGTCTGGAATTGAGCTGAGCTCTTTGAGGTTCCTGAAGAAATATAAGGTGGGGATCTCTGGAGCACTGGAAGAAATTCAGATCTGCCTGTATTAATTGGTATAAGCAAACAATAGGCAGAACCAGAAATCAAGGAATTTTTACTCTAGAACCAGAGTAGCTTGGTGTTATTTTTAATGGGTAAAAGTAGCAAAACTTACATTCTTCTTGTGAGAAAGAATATTATTTTGTTTGTAACACAACCATATAATATCCCAATGTGACATTCCAAAAACAGATGTTAGTTTAGTTTATGGTAGAGCCGAATGATGGATTTATTGCTTGAACATCATTTCTTCATTCTAATCAGATGGTGATGAAAATATAAAATAAACTTTATATACTGAAAGCTAAATTGTATATTTATTCTCATAGCTGATGTGTAGAATGTCTTGCAAAAATCTCAACTGTTTTTACAGTAACAAAAAGTATATAAGCTTTATTGATTTTAAGTTTTCTTATTTTTTAAATAATTTCTTAGTTTCCAATTATGATTCCAACAGGTATTGTCTTTTGATGCTTATGTAGAAGATGAAGTACCTGATAAAAGTCAAGAAAAGTATAGAATAAGATTCTATAAAATCTTCTTCTACCTTGAAGATGACACAATTCAAGTAACTGAACCAGTGGTGAAAAATAGCGGACTGCGTCAAGGTATCTATTTAAAGTAGGGTTACTGTTTTTCCACTTCTAATTTTTGCCTTTATATCCTGTCTTGCTCTAGCTTTTTAATTAACCAACCAACCAACCAACCAACCAACCAACCAACCAACCAACCAACTTATTCGTTCGTTCGTTCGTTCATTCGTTCGTTTATTTATTTATTTATTTATTTATTTATTTATTTATTTATTTATTTATTTAAAGATTTTTTTTTAGGTGAGGCAATCCTTGGTTGACCTCACAGATTGCAAGGACCTTGTCAGCTTACAATCCCTTTATTTTTTTATTTTTGTATGCCTATAGCATCTGGTCTTCCTAGGTGGTCTCCCATCCAAGTATTAACCAGGCCCAACCCAGTTTAGCTTCTGAGATCAGATGGGATTGGGCTTGTTCAGGGTGGCATGGCTGTAGACACTCTAGCTTTTTAAAAAGACCTCATGCTACTGCTTAGGTATCTAACTTATTGGCAGTAGTGAACATAAATATGCTCTTAACTTATAGTGATTGATAGTGACTTATCAGCTTTCTACCCCCCCCTTTGCACCTTCTTCAATATTGGCCATTTCTTTCACTCTTCTATGACATACTTGTATCATTTCAGATGCTGCTGTAGTATGAACAAACTCTCCCATTTCTGATGTTTTTCTTCAAACTGTTTATTTTTTTACTATAACCACATCACTTCCTTCACAACACTCTCAGGGAAAGAGAAGACTGTTCTGCCAATTCCAGATTGGTGTTCTGTTTTCTTTCTTAAGTTCACTGCCATTTGCTTCAACTACCCTCACCTCATCCTCATACCTGTTAACTACAGAATTTGATGGTACTTCAACAGAGGGTCATTATTCCTTCACATCACGTATGCCAGTCATTTTTATACATACTCCACTTAGCTGGGCAAGTGTTAACTCTGTGATGTGGTCACCAGAGAGACTAATCCTAGTTCATATTATTAGAATCAGGGAGAGATCAAGGGAGGTGACTGATTCCTTCTGTTTGTTTTACGAGTCCTTCATTTGGTATGATGCTGTGTTCATTATGTCTTCAGGGGATAGCAACCACTATGGTGAAAATACTGACAATTTGTCATGTATAAAGTAAAATAATGAAGAGAGATATTTGTTTATAAATGGGAGACTTGGGTATGCCTGATAAATGTCTTCAGGAATCCAAAGATATGTCATGTGGAGAAGGTGTGACCTAGTTTTCTGTATCCTCAAGGGCAGGACCTAGGAGGTCAGAATTTAGGACAGAAAGAAGAATAATTTTCTGTAAAAGAGCCACCAGAAGTTGTAGTGGATGGCTATGCATGAGCATGGTCAGGTTTGGGTGGAGGGGTGGAGGCGATGAGAGTCATATATTTGTTTGGTCATTGGTATAGATGGATGACCCTTTGGGCAGGTCAGGGATTATTTTTCACAGACAGCTTAGTAGGTAGGAGGGGAGTTGTATGTGTGTTTGGTGTTTGGTGTAGATGACCTTTCAAGGCGTCTTTGATCTCAGGTGAGCTGTGATTCTTGGGTACATTGTTGTCTCTGTCTTTTGGAGTATTGCTGTCTCCAGTATTTTAGGCTCTGAAATTGCCTTCTTTGACTATAGTCTCCACTCCTTTTACTTCATCTATTTGTTCATACTCACCGCCCTTGTTCTTCATTCTTCTAGCAAAACATATCCTGAATCTGCCCATGTCTCCCTACTTTTCTACCATCCTAACCCAAGTTACCCTCATTTCTTGACTTAGAGGAATGGAATAGCTGCCTAGTAGGTCTCTATGCTTCCATTTTTGCTCTTCCTACAATCTGTGTTCTATGCAGCAGGCACAGTGTCATTTGGGATATTACCTTGGAGCAATGGTGGCTTCCAAGATATGCATGGAGGCTTTCCCAAAGACTACAGAACAGAAGCCTCATGGACCAGATTAAAAATGTATGAATCACACAATGCATTAAAACAATTTAAAATACATAGCAAGAAGCAATGTGAAGGAGATGGTGTAGGTTCACTCATTTAGGACAGGGTAGAAGTGGGTGGAAGGACCACTGTATCTGAATCCTGGGGTAGGCAATAGTCCTGTTCTCTTTTCTGTTGCATTAGCCATTCCTGCTAATAATGTGGTTTGGAAACCAGAGTTGAAGTTTAAGGACCACAGACATAAGGGACCTTGGGCTAATGATATACACTCTATTAGAGAGATGTGGGGACGGTTGGGCCTAGTCACAGCTGTAGCTCACCAGTAAGCCTGCTGAATAGTCATAGGGTTTGTTTGTGTTTTTTGGGGAAAGGACAAATGGGGCCAGATTAGGTGTCACCAATGAATGGTTGGCCAAGTTAAGGGCCCAGGAATATTGAGTACTCATGAATATTTACTACCTTTTGTAGATGAGTATATCATGCATATTTATAGCCCAGGCACCTCATGTATATTTAATGCATACTGAAAATTAGTTATCTCTTGGTCCTTCCATACTTTTCTTTCTATGTTTAACATATACATGCTCTACTTACTATCTACTTATTGTTATTTAACACCTTATGATTTTCTGCCTATATTGAATAAACTTTTTGCTTACTGACTACTACTTATCTGGACCCAGTGATTCCATATTGATATACTACAATGGTTTCCAGGGGAAGAAACAGAGGAATTTTGGGACTATCGTCCTCTGAGAATAAGGTTGTGATGAGTCAGTATGCAAAGGACTTCCTTCAATGCTCATGAGATTGAAGTTTTTCTTAGAGCATGGCTTCCCTGTGTCTGGCTGATGAATTTGGAGCCAGTCAGCATTGCCAAGAAGTGTTTATTGAATGCATATTCTGTGCCATACACTGTGCTGGGTTTTGAGAAAGTAGATGAAAGGAATAAGATATGTCATACTCCTATGTCGTGGAGCTCATAGGAAAGCAGGTTAAAGAAGAAAGGGAGCCAGGTGACTAGTCCAAGAGTTCAGGTTAGAAATGCTGAGTGTCCAAATCAGGACAATGATGGCAAAAATAAAAAATAAGGGAAATATTTTAGAGACATTTGGTTGGCAGAGTTGATAGGCCTTCACCAGCTATTAAATATAGAGAGTGAAGAAGGGGAATATCTAATGATAAAGCACCTACTTTGTCATTATCTTATTTAAGTCCCCAACAACCACCATTATCTTTTATAGGAAAGGAAACAGGCTCAGAGGGCTAATTTGCTCCATCTGAATCTTAACTGATTGCCTGGGAGCTCACTCTGTGGTTGAAAGGATTGTGATGCATTAATAAAGCCCAGGAGCATGGATCAAGGAGCAGCATTGGAGTTGGAGCTGAGATGTGTTTGTTTGGGACATGAGGCCTTTGAAGGTGTGTTGGTACATCTGTATAGTGATGCCCACCTGGCAGGTGAATCTTGGTATGTGTTTTCAGGAAAAAATCAAGACTATAGATGTGGACTGGGAATCGGAGGTGTCTAGATCAAGCTTATTTTACATTGTTGGAAGACAGCTGCTGTTGAGGTGGAGGTGATTCAATTTTGTGTCTTTGCTTGGTTTTGCTAGTGGAGGGAATAGGTGAGGATTGGTTTGAGGAGACAATATGAGCTGTCCTCATTAGCCTTTGTGTTCTAGCACAAAGACTAGTCTTTTCATTTGGAGAACTTATAACTTAATGATAAATCTTTTAGGAAATATGAAAATGCCTTGATATTTTTAGAGAAGTCTTCACAAACCTTTAAGGTTGGAAGTATGACATTTTATTTTGTAAAGGGACAAGAGATCTTTAGACTTAAAAAAAATTTTTTTTAGGTGAGGCAACCCTCGGTTGACCTCACAAATTGCAAGAACCTTGTCAGCTTACAATCCCTTATTTTTTTTATTTATTTTTTTATGTCTACAGCAGCTAGTCTTCCTAGTTGGTCTTCCATCAAAGTACTAACCAGGCCTGACCCTGCTTAGCTTTCTAGATCAGATGGGATTGGGCTTATTTAGGGTGTCATGGCCATAGGCCTTTAGACTCTAAAATCATTTTAAACATGTATAAGGCAATTTTTAGAGACTGAAATGATGTATTAGAAAATATTTGAAAAATTATTACAGAAAAGAAAGAAATTTTACAACTTTTAATTTGTATGAGCATCTCTTTTCCTAAGTATGTATATTAGGTGACAGTATTACTTCAGCAAAAAAGTATTTTCATATCAGTTTTCACTTAAATGCTTTACTCTGATATTCTCTAACTAAGTTTTATTTATTTTTTGATTACCTTCCCCATATGGCACCAAATTTACACAAATGATGGGCTGAAGGTCAGGACGTTCTGAACCTGTGTTAGTGACTTGCATTGTTTTTATTATTATTACTTTTTAAAGTGAAAGCTCATGTTCCTTCAGCTCACTGGCACCTCTCCAGTGAGTCTTAGTTTTATTAAACTGTCCAGGAAGAGAAACGAAATGCAACCTCTCTGAGGATCTTGGAAAGGCAAATGGAAGATAGTCATAATGATTTATTTGAAAATAATTTTTATGTAAGTAGTGGGGAATATTATTCATAAAGACTCGGGAAAAAACCCAAGTAAAAGATAATTCTAAAGTCTTTTGAAAATCTCAGAATTTCTGATTGGCTCATTCTGATCAAGATATTTCCCTGAGTGAAAACACAGCTCAGGGGATCTGTACAGAATACACAGTAATCATGATATGTAACAAGACTATTTGTCAGTAGAGTGGAGATACCTGGTTTTAGTAAGTCCTGTGGAAAGTAAACTCAGGTAACCACTCTATCATCAAGTTTTGTTTAGTGAGAAACCAGTCTCTCTTGAAATATTTAATATGATAATTTTTGTTAAGGAAGTTTTTTTTTTTTGGACAGAATACCCTGGAAAATCATTTAAATGCCTTCTTAAAGCTCTTCTAAATTAAATGATTGGGAAAAAAAAACAAGCTTAATGAATCAGTGACTTAGATCTCAGAGAGACAAGTAGGAACTGTTCCTTTCAGTTGTATCTTGAGCAGTCTTGGCCTGCTTTTCCTGTGCCTGTTAGTTATTTAGGTGTCACACACTCACTGATGATATTCCTATCACTTACATAGGGTTTAGATATTTTTCAAATGAATTCAGAGATCAGATGCACCTGTTTTTTTTTGCAGTGCTGACCATTCAGAAATTAGTGCACCTGGATGAATTAGCCTCTTTTTAAGTTGCTTCTATCATGTGTCTTTTTTTTTGAGGGGGGGAGGGAGAACTTCAGAATAAGCCAGAAACAAAGAGGCATCCCTTAGCATGGTGCCAAAAATAGACATTCAGTTACATGCAGCTTCTAATCAGAACAACATATTTTTAATGTTCATGAATCCTTGTTGGCAGAGATGTATGTGTGTGTTAAAAGTCAAGTCATTGTCATACTTCAAGGCTTGCTTTCATTTCTTGCCAGGACATCCCTCTCTTTTTGGTTAAATGTCTTATATTTATAGAATTTGTTGCTGTTCTGTTGGAATGTAGTTAAAATGTTTTGTTAAGCCAAGAATGTCAGAGGTTAATCACAGCAGTTTTACCTCCACTTGTCTAACAGAATAATTGTGAAATACAACCAACTCCAAACTAATCTATGCTAAAGTAAAGATAATGATTAGAAACATGTCATGATTTTCTGGTACGGTCTGTACCAGTTGTTCTCAGTTGAGAGAAATCATCAGAATCTCTGACCCACCCCAAGAATTTCTGATTCAGTAGGTGTGAGGTCAAGAACTGGTTTCCACTTGGTTCTTAGTGTATCCCTGGTTAAGAACACTGATTTCCACTAGTGACTTGTTTCAGCCCTCAACAGGATGGTATTTATTATTTTTATTTTTTTGTACTGTAAGATAATCTATCTTAAGCAAATATAATCATAAAATAGAAGTCAGTCATTCATATGTCATTCATAGTGGGCATATACCATATTTAAGTACTGCATTCCATAAAGTGGGCGAGAGGTGTGGTAGATCACAAGATGAAATACAAGATGCCCAGTTAAATTTGAATTTCAGATAAGGAATGAAGAAGTTTTTAGTATAACTGTATCCCAAATATTGCATGGAACACACTTATACTAACAATTATTCATTATTTATTTGGAATTCAAATTCACCTTGGCATCCTATATTTCAGTATCCTAAATCTGGCAACTCTAGAAGGCGGACCTGGGGGAGGGAATTGTCACTGAATGGAGTGGAGAATTTAAGAGTGAAGGTAAGCCATAGATCTGTGAAGATAGGTGCTTGGTTTGTGGTGGCTGCTTGATAAATACTTACTGAAAAAAGGAAGGAAGGAAAGGACAGAGAGAAGAGGGGGAAAAGGAAAGGAAAAGTGATAGACAATACGCATAACAGAATGCAGGCATCAAAAATGGTACCAGATCTTTTGAGGGATCAAAGGAGGAAATACCAGTATCCACTAGAGAAGAAAGCATTTGAGTGGTACCTCAAAAGTTGCTCCAAATAAAGATGGAAGAGGAACGCACATTAATAAAAAGCAACAGCATGAGATAAAGAACTGAGAAAGTGGTGAGGTGAGGAGTTGGGAGGTATTTGGTAGAAGAACAAAGAGTGTACAAGTAAACTAGGTAGGAAGACAGTAATCAAGAGGACATTAGAGCACCTAACATGCTAACATTTGGGGGCTCTAAACTTGGATGTACCCTTTGGTCTGCAACATTACCAAAATGAACTAAGAATACTTTAAGATAGAAGTAAGAAGTCAGAGTCTTAATTTTGGAAGGTGAATATCTTAAAAGCTGAATTTAGTGGTATGAACAAAGATCTAAAGCAAGTCTCAACTGAATGAAATGAAAACACATTAAACATGAATGGATATATCATCATTTTGATCTAAACCACAGGGATATGTTATAAAGTTACAGCTTGTAGAGTATAATCAGATAGCTGGTACTTAAAAAGGAAGATTTAAAAATGAAGATAAGGCAGTGCTTAAAAGCAGGCATCTGATGCCTGGATATCTGTCCAAGCGGTCTTTATGGGGCAGTTAAAAAGGTAAATATTTAAAAAATTTAAAGGATAGATAGGGAGCTTTTATTGCTGCTTTTTCCATTTTGTAGCATTATTTTTATTTATATACCTTGATGATCTCAGGCAGTGTTTGGTGTGTGCCGAAAACACGACATCATGCCCATTTCTTTTATATTCCAGAACAATTTTCTTATGGTGGAGTTTCTCCCATTTGTCATGGAAGACTATAATCACATAACTACCATTAGAAATTTCAGTTTCCAAAGGATACAGTTGAGATACCCTACAAATATGTTATTGAGAGCTTTCATGTGAAACTATAGATTTCAAATGGCCCATGTTAGTTTTATGATTAACATGGAATTATGACTTTGGATTTCTTGTTATTAAAATTTTCTCATTTAGTGTTAGATCTGCCTTTTCTTTCCAACATGTGGATGGTCAGGACTCTTTTGTTGTTACCACAAAGAACTTCCCTGGCCTCTTCTGAGAACCATCTCATGAGAGCAGTGTGGGAGCTTAGATAAGAGTGTGGAGGTCTGGGGTATGCAGGCTCCTAAAGGAGGTTGGGGAGGACGGGCAGTGCAGCGATGTTAGCCCTGGAGCAGGGATTGCTGCAGCTGGCAAGTGGGCCCTCTCCAGAAATTTGCCCTTAGAAAAGAGACAAGCTATTCTTCTGGCAAAGCAGCTTCATCATTTTCCTTTCCTTTTCATGATGACTGGCAGCTCTTCCTATTTCTATCCTGTTTTACCTGTAACACACCCAACTCTCTTTCACTTATGTAACTTGTGGCAGTAGTACCATGAGATACAGTTCAGTGCAAACTGTGGTAAGTAAAGGTATTTACTTCTTAGCTTGAAACCCAGGTTAAAGATCTTTTTCTGCCATTTGTTAGGGTGTGACCTTGGGCATGTCACTTAACCACTCTGAGCTTTGTCTTTCTCATCTATAAACAATATTTATATTCATACATTATCTGCCTCACGGGATTACTGAATATTAAATGAGAAAATGTATATGAAAGCATATTCTGGGCTATGATGATTATGATGATGATTATTATGTAAAAGCTCAGTGGGTGGGCCAGTTCTTCCCACCTAGGAAAATATGTTTTCTATTCAAAGTATTACTGAACAGAAATCGGCACTAATTTGCTTATTTAAATTTTTATAATGAAGTACAAATGCAAGATAAGATGGAATTTCTGAAGAAGCTCCAGGCTTTTGAATAAATCGTACATATTTTTAAAACTGTCACAATATAAATATTTTTTAAAGTGATACATAATAGTGTCTGAAAATACCTGAAATGCCCATGCTTTTATAGATGTGTAAGTATGCAATTTGTTTTAAATGTCTAATCTTGAATGATTAAATAATTTGCATACTGTTTTCAGTGGCATGAATTAAAAGCTAATTGAAATATAATTTTTTGCAGTAAAATTATATCATCTTTTATGTAGTACATTAAAAAATATTCTAGGCCAGTTCTAATTTTACAGTTTTATTATTTTAATTTAATATATCAAATAATTAAAAGTTGCTGCAAAGAAAAGAAGAGGAAAATTATTTTAGTTAATTTCTCTCAACGGAGTGAAAAGATGATTAGAAGAATAATGGAACAGAGCTTAACACAGTTCCTGGCACAGAAAGATATTCATTAAATGTTCGCTAATGAATAGGACTGAATAATAAGTATTTCTAGACTTAGGGAAAAGACACCATTCTCAGAGCTATATAAACTATAAAGATTACTTGACATCTTTATACTAAAATACTTCCATAAAATAGGTCACATAAGCTAATTTTATTTGAGCCATTAGACCTCAGTTTGCTCGGCTTGTCATTTTTTTATTTTATAAATCTTACTTATTTTTTTAGTTTTCAAGTACAGTAGACATTCAATATTATATTAGTTTTCAAGTGTACAGCATAATGGTTAGACATTAATTTATGAAGTGATTGCTCCGATTAGTCTAGTACCCACCTGGCACTATAAACGGTTATTACAATATTATTGACTATATTCCCTATGTACTTCACACCTCTGTGACTATTTTGTAACCGCCATTTGTACTTCTTAATCCCTTCACCTTTTTCACCCAGCCCCCAAACCCTCCTCCCATCTGGCAATCACCAGTTTGTTCTCTCTATCTTATGAATCTGTTTCTCTTTTATTCTTTAGATTCCACATATAAATAAGATCATATGGTATTTGTCTTTCTCTGTTTGACTTATTTCATTTAGCATAATGTCCTCAAAAATGGTAAAACTTATTTTATTTTTTGTGGCCGAGTAAATTCCATTGTATATAAGTACTACATCATTTTTACCTAGCACTTAGGTCACTTCTGTATCTTCGCTATTGTAAATAATGCTGCAATGAATGTAGGAGTGCATATATCTGAATTAGTGTTTGGATTTCTTCAGATAAATACCCTGAAGTAGAATTGTTTGGGTCATATGTCATTCCTTTACTTTTTTATTTTATATTTTTCTATTTTATATTAGTTTCAGATATATAGTACAATGGTTAGACATTTATATAATTTATGAAGTAATCCACCTGATTAGTCTAGTCATGACACACAATTATATTGACTATATTCCGTATGCTGTAATCTCTATCCCCATGACTGTTTTTTGACTACTAATTTGTGCTTCTTTATTGCTTTACCTTTTCACCCACTCCGCAACCCCCTCTCCTCTAGCAATCACCAGTTTGTTCTCTGTATCTGGGAGTTGGTTTTTGTTTAGTTTGTTTCTTTTTTTTTTAGTTGGCATACAATATTATATTAGTTTCAGTTGTACAACATAGTGATTATACAGCTATATAACCATGATCACCCCAATAAATCTAGTGCCTCTCTGATACCGTACATAGTTATTACAATGTTATTGACTATATTGCTTTTGCTATACTTACTATCTCTATGACAATTTTGTAACTACCTATTTGTACTTCTTAATCCCCTCCCCTCTTTTCAGCAACCTCCCAATCCCCCTCCCATATGGTAACCCTCAAAATGTTCTCCATATCTATGAATTTGTTTGTTTTGTTTGTTCATTTATCTGTTCCTTCAATTCCACATAAGTGAAATCACGTGGCATTTGTCTTCCTCTACCTGACTTACTCTACTCAGCACACTACTCTCAAGGTCTATCATGAAATATCTTTTTCTATCCCATTACTTTTAGTTTGTGTGTGTCTTTAAATCTGAAGTGAGTCTCTTATAGGCAGCCAATGTAAGAGTCTTGATTTCTTATCCATTCAGCTATCCTATTTTTGACTGAAGCATTTAATTCTTTTTCATTTGAAGTACTTGTTGATAGGTATGTATTATTGCCAGTCTTTATTTAGACTTTTGATACATAGTTTTTACTTCTTAGAGAAGTCTATCCAATGTTTCCTGTAATACTGACTTGATGATATTGAACTCTAGCCTTTTCTTGTTTGGGAAGCTCTTTATCCAATTGTAAATGATAACTTTGGTGGGTAAAGTAATCTTGGTTGTAGGTCTTGGGTTTTCATCACTTTGATTAATTCATGCCAATCTCTTCTGGCCTGCAAAATTTCTGTTGAGAAATCAACTGATAGTCTTATGGGAGGTTCCTTGTAGGTAACTAAATGCTTTTCTCTTGCCTCTTTTATGATTCTTTGTCTTTAACCTTTTACATTTTAATTATGTTGAGTTTTGGTGTGGGTCTCTTTGGGATCATCTTTTTGGGACTCTCTGAGTTTTTTGGGGTTGAATGTCTATTTACTTTACCAAGTTAGGGAGTTTTCCATCATTATTTCTTTAAATAGGTTCTTAATCCCCCACTCTCTCCTCTCTTCTTCTGGTACCAGCATTGCGAATGTTGTTAAGCTTGATGATGTTCCAGAGGTCCCTTAAACTATCTTCTTTTTTAAAAATTCTTTATTCTGTTTGCTGTTTTGATTGGGTGTTTTCTGTTACCTTGTATTCCAAATCTCTGATTCAGTCCACTGCTTCATCTCATCTACTATTGTTTCCTTCTAGTGTATTCTTTATTTCAGTTATGTATCCTTCATTTCTGACTGGTTCTTTTTATGGTTTCTAAGCTCTTTTTTGTGCTTAATCTCTTTGTTGATGTTCTTACTAAGTTTCTTGAGCATCCTTATAACCAGTGTTTTGAACTCTGTATCTATTAGATTGCTTGCATCCATTTTGTTTAGTCTTTTTTTTTTCCTGGAATTTTTTTCTGTTCCTTCATCAGGTACATGTTTTTTGTTTGTTTGTTTGTTTTTACTTCCTCATTGTGGCTGCCTCTCTGTGTTTGTTTTATATTTTAGGCACATCTACAACATCTCCCAGCTTTGGCTGGGTGACCTTATGTAGTAGGTATCTGTGGGGCCCAGTGATTAAGTTTCACTGATCACCCAAGCCAGGTACTCCAGAATTGTCTCTTGTGTGGGTTATGCGTGCCTTCCTGTTATAGTTGAACTTTGATTGCTGTTGGTATGTCAGCGAGTGGGATTGACTCTTAGGCTGATTGACTGTGAGTACTAGCCACATCTACAGCCTATGAACTGCTCTGCGGGGGCTGACCATATGGAGCAAGATTTACCTCAGAGGGCTCTGGTGCCTGCTGAGACCACCCCTTGGTTGTGCTACTTTTTGGAGTAATTGGATGGTGCTTTGTTGTGGTCTCAAGCTATCCACTGAGTGTGTTGGTTCTGAGGCATCTTGGAAGGGGATCCCTTGCAGGCCAAGTTCAGCTGCTGCTGTGACTGGTATAGGGGTATCTGGTAGGAGCTACAGAATGATCCTCATTAGGTCGCTGCCTAGTGCTGGACCCGGAGGTGCATGGGAGAGGCTATGCTGCAATCCAAGGCTGGCTGCCACCAATATGGGGCCAGGGGCAGCTCAGAAAAATGCCGGGTACCTCAAGCCCTGCTGCTACCTCCACTCAGCTGCCCATGAGGCTTAGTCACTGAAAGAGCCTCTGGTGATAAGTGAATTGGTTGATGCAGTATCTCAGGGAGTCCCAGGGTGAGGCAAGTGGTATTCATCAGGTTAATACAGGTTCAGATTTGACCTCAGTGTTGAGCCTGGGTTCATTCTTCAAATGTTTCAGTGTACATGGAGGCCAAGTACTTCCCCCTGGACCTGCAGTCTCTTGCTAGTTGTCCAAGAAAGACTGTAGGGTAAGTTGGAGCTAGCTGACTGCCACTGAAACTGTCTCTGTCAGTGTAAGCCAGAGCCAGAGATTTGCTGTTGAAAGATCCTCCTGTGATGCACGAGTTGGAGTGGAGTCCCAGGGAGTGACCAGGGTGGAGTGAACAGAATTCACCAGGCCAATCTAGATTCATATTTGGCTATGTGCAGGGAGAGCTCAACACAGGAAGGATGGCACCTGCCTGTAGGCTGCACAGGAGGAGAGCTCAATGCAGGGAAAATGTTGGCTGCCCCGCTAGCCCTGCCCTGAATCCACACAACCCAGTGTCTCCCTGCATGTCTTAGGGCCGCAGTCCCTCAGCAGGTGTCTAAGGTGAGTACCTGGGAGTGCCTGAGTCTGTGTGTAGGCCCTTTATGAGTATGCCTGGGTTTCCAACAGCCTGTCTCACCCAGGCAGATGGAATCCCTGGTGGTTTTCACAGCCAGATATTTTAGGTGTTCCTCTTCCCAGCACTTGTACTGTGGGCTGGGGAGTCTGGTATGTGGCTGGGATCCTTTGCTCCTCAGGGAGGACCTCTATAGCCGAGATAACCCCCTGATTCTCAACCACCACACATGGGTGTGGGGCCAGTCCATTTTGCATCTCTGCTCCTTCTACCAGTCTTGACTTGGCTTCTTTTTTATATCCTTAGTTATAGGACTTCTATTCAGCTAGTCTTAAAGTAGTTCTCTGGGTTGATTGTTCTATAATTTAGTTGTAATTTAAATGTTTTCATAGGAGGAGGCAAACACAGTGTCTACCTATTCCACCATCTTGACCAGAACCTCCCTTTTATCTTTACACTTGAGTAGATTCTCAAGCCTAAGTTAGTCACAGATTTTGAGAGACAGTTCTCTATGGTATCTTGAATTTTTGTAGATCTTATAAGCAGAGATATAGACTGCTTTTTGTTCAGGACTACTTCAAGGATGTTTAGGTAGCAATCAGCTTTGGAAGACAGAGTCTCTTCCTCTGGAACAAATTACAGGTTTTCTCATATCCTTGGAAGATAGAGGTGGTATCTCCTTCCAGAGCAAGATACAGACATGCTTACTATTTGGTCTAATAAAGGTAATGTCTCCTTCTAAAGCAAAAGACAGGAATGCTTATTGGCCATCATAAAAGATTTGGGTTCCTTAAGCTCAGGTTTCCTTTTCTGTAATGTAGCCCACTGCATATGCAGGAGTTACCTGGATCTTGTTGTCACCTGTGGGAATTTAGGCGTAGGAAACTGATGCAAAAAATGCTGATATTCTGGCTACTGGTATTGCTGCAAGTAATAAACTGCCCTTTACTTCTACCCAAAGTATCTTGTGTCTTCTGCTAGACTCCATGAAACCATGGCAGGCTAACTCATTAGCTTGTAAGTAAAATAAAATCTCAAACTGTAAACAATTCTTGACAACAGGTTTTAGCAGTTTTTGGGTAAGTTGGCTGGTATGGTGTGGTATGGTTAGCATACTCATCTAGGAAGGTAATCCTTTTACTTCTAGTGGCTAACCACCATTTTGGGCATACATTGGGACATTGGGTCCATATTCTCAAGAGAAGAAATGAATGGGCATCATAGAGTCAGAAATAAAAGAGGGAATGAGATCCGTAACATTTGGTCCAGAGCATTGGCTACAACTGTGAAGTCTCTTATAACCTTCACTTCATGTATCTGTGTCAGGGGGCATTGGGTGAAGGTAGACAGAGGCTATGGAAGAAGGAAAGTGAAGAGGTTGGTAGAGAAAAGAAGGTTCCATAAAGCATCAAAGCAGCATGAAGTCATTCATGTTTAAAGGAGCTATAAATCATTGTGTTGGCACTTATCATATTCAAGTGTGTTAGCTTATTTTTTTGAGTCAGGAGTATGCCTTTTTGTGAGCACTCTTCCATGGGGTGTTAGTGCCTTGTTTAGTGTGCTCACATTGAGTGCTAGTAGGTGAAAGTGAGTGTGCTTGTTCTGAGAAAATACACGATGACAGTGTCTAGGGCATTAGGTTTCACTCTATTTATGTCTCCTTTCTCTCCCATCCAAGTCTTTGTGGTTTATTAAAGTACTTTCCTAGTACCATTTAGGCAACTCTAATAACATGTAAGACTGGTCAAATAACTTTTGACCTCAGAAGTTTCAGCTCCTTCTGGCACCCTCCATGTTTGAACATACTAATGCTGCCTCCAAGAACCAGCCCTTTTCTCAGATAAGTGTTGTGGGAAAGCATTTGGGGCCATTGACAGAAATGTACTATGACTTCTTCTTTGTTAGCCACACGATGAAACAATTGTATTTTATTTCACACCACAGGGACTTTTATCCGGCGTCGTCGGATTTCTTTCCCACCTCCTGATGATGATCAGTTTTATACTGTATATCATTTCAATATCAACATAGACATTGTCTTTTATGGCTGGACATTTAAGATTTATGACTGTGATGTATTCACAAAAAACTTTTTGAAGAAAATAGGAATCAAATTAAACCCCCCAGGAGAGTGTCCAGAAGATCCCTACATGAAGACATGGAGACAGGTAAGAAGTTGATATGTCCATGAGTTCTTGTCTTCAGAATGAGAATCACTTCAGAGAGTTAGTAGACAGTATTGGTACGTCTGATGCAGATGTGAAAGAACTTTTGGGGCAATAGTCACTGGAGTTGCCCTCTCCTCCTTTGGGCTGGAGGGAAGGCTGGGTGTTGGTCTTAGTGCAGGAAAGTCTTACTTACTGTACCCATCCTCACTTCTCTCCATGGAAAGTTTCTTTTCCAGGCATAGGAGTCTTTAGTGAGCTGCCCACATAGGACAATTTCTAAGAGCTCATGGTTGGCTTTGTGGTCACTGATAGTGTAAAAGTTGGGCCCACACTTACTTAGCTTGTCTTTTTCCATTTAGTTGTCTAACTCTAGGAAAATCTTGGCTTCTGTACTCATTTACTGAACTGAGCCCTGGGTACAGCTTTTACTTTTTTTCTTCTTCCACGGGACTCCCAGCTCTCCTATGGTGGCATCAGATGCAGAGATGTTCTGAAGGAATGACAAAGGCCATGATTCTGATATACCCTCATTATGAAAGATTATCTTCAAAGTCTGACCCCAGTTAGCGTAGGAAGGAAAGAATCAGTGTTAGTATTATTGTTATCTTTCTAAAGTTTTTAAAATTATTTCTTAGCCCAAATTTTATGTTTTTTTCTTCAGCTTTATTAAAATATAATAGACAATTAGTTGCTCATATTTACATTGTACAAATCAATGATTTTTTTCAATTATAATTGGCATACAATAATGTATTAGTTTCAGTTGTACAGCATAGTGATTAGAGATCTATATAACTCACAAAGTGGTCCACCCACTAAATTTAGTATCCCTCTTCTCCCTTATATGTTTTTTACATAGTTTACTATTTTTCTTATGCTACACTTTATATATCCACGTCTATTTTGTAACTATCCATTTGTACTTTTTAACCCCTTTGCCCTTTTTTGCTGTTACCCAACCCCCCTCCTATATAGTCGTCCTCAAAATATTCTCTGTATCTCTGAGTTTGTTTTGTTCCAAATTTTATGTTTTATAGAAGGATCTGAACACCCAAAAGGGCAAGTATCATGTGGAATGTCATATAACTAATCTTGCTGGGACTTAAACTCAAATCTCTTGCTTCTTACCCTGATTTTTATTATTGTCATTTGTTTTTCTTTTCTCTTTTAATTAAAGTATGATTATACATAGTAAAATACACAGAAATTAAGCATACAGTTGGATGAGTATTAACAGATTTGTATATTCATGTAATCCACATCCAGATCAATATATAGAACATTTTGATCCTTATCCCTCTAGAAAGTTTCCTTATGCTGTTTTCCCAATCAGTTCCTTTCCCTACCCAGGGATAACCACTGTTCTCATTTCTGTCCCTATAGATACATTTAATCTCATTTTTGTTGTTTCTAAAACTTGCAATTTATTTTCTTGCAGAAAGATAACATAAAATTTAGAATAAAATTCTCCTTTGATTCTTCTTTGATATTTTGTTAAAAGCTGCATGTAGGATCATTCATCTATTCCTGCCTTCTAGCCCCAGAAGAATTATTTTTTAATGCTGTAGGCATACAACCCTCTCAAGAAATATATATTGTTGATCCTGGAATATCTAATGTGAAATCCTTGTGGTATTATACATGTGTGTATTGATGTGCAAGAAGATTTATGGTTTGGGTTCTCTTTTTATTTTTTCCAAATGCCTTAAATCAAAGAGTATAGATAAATGCAGTCTCAGAGAAAACCTAAAAGAATGGATCCATATGAATAACCAGCCTTTGCACATGGCTGCACTCATTCACTAACAGTTGGTATTATACGATGGTGATTGTGAATAATGATGGATTATGTGCAATACATAGAGCACTGTGCAATTTCATAGGTTTGTAAAGAAAAAAAATCATTTGTGCCAGGAATTGAGAATAAATACCAAGAACAGCCAAGAAATGTTTTAAATAATATCCTTTTAGATTGGGAGATTCATTTTAGCATTTATTCCCTCATGGAGAAAGCTCTTCAATAAATATAGAAATTTGTGGAAAATTAGGAATTTAATAAGAGCCTTTTATATTGAGTTTAGCGCTTTTACTTCTCCAGTGTTTGCTGTCTTGAAATGCAAAGTTAAAATTAAACAATTTAACGAAAACTGAAAAGAGCTCCAATGGTAAATGGTATGCAATCAATAATGCATTTATTACAGACCTTATAATGCCAAAGAAATATTTTTCAATTGATGAAAGTAGAGGTCCCATAATTTTATTTAAATATCAAGGATAAGACTGAAGAGCCTCTGGAAGGTCATCATATAGCCTCCTGTCTTGGGGTAAGCCTGCACCTAGACTGCCGTGGGCAGATACAAAATTCTGAGAATTTGAAATCAGATTACATAACACAATGTAGGACTACATCTCCCTTGCCACCAAACAGTTTCTTATGTAACTATCCTATTTGGCTACATCAGATATAATGGGGGCAGTTTTGCTCCAGGACAGGGCTGAGAACATGCAAATAGAGAAGAGTTGCACCAAGAAGACTATGTAGCTAGTGATTCCTAGGTTGAGGGACAGAGCACAGGCAGTGGTTCTGTGCCAATTGGGGAGTTCTCTAGTCTGCTTCTATTTCTGTGGCCTTTTAGGTTCTTAATATCTAAAGCTTTCGAGCAAAATAAAACCATGAATATATTTCTTTCCTTTTACCTCCACAGAAATCTTTGGGTGAATAAGAAAGATATATAGATAGGAATTTTTAGTGAAAAGACAATTTTTTTTTGACTGAGATATAATTAACATAGACCGAGATGTACAAATCTTAAGTGTACAGATCAAGTTTTCAAAAATGTGTACAATTTAGTAAGCAACATGAACATGAAGATACAGAATATTTTCATCACCCCAGAAAGTCCCTTTGTGCCCCTTTATGTTCAATCTCTTACCAAGGGGCAATTGCTGTTCTAATTTCTGTCATCATACATTAGTTTTGTCTTTTCTCAAACATGAATTTTAAGTCTTTGAGAAAAGTCAATTTTCAAAAACATTTCAGAAATATATTTTAGTGCATTAAAATAATATTTAATATGAAAAACTTCCTAATGATTTAATTTTTAAGGTTAAAACTGGTTATATGTGCATATAATGAATGTTGTTAGTTGAAATTTTAAAAAAAATATTGCAGAATAGCCTATAGAAAAGGTATGTTTATATTCTTTGATTGCTTGCATCCCAGAAGTTCTGACATTCAGATCACAACTGTTACTGACCTTTTCTCTATTTTCAGAAGCTAGACTACATACAGCCCTTACGTCCTTATGAGTCCTTCGACACCCTAAAACAGTTCCTTGAGTATGATAGGAAGATTTTGCGTTTCTTCTGTCTGTGGGATGACTCATCCTCATTGTTTGGGGACCGTAGAGAGCTCATCTTGCTTTACTTTCTGTCTGATGATACTATCGAAATCAAAGAATTGTTACCACACAACACAGGCCGGGATGCTATGCCATTCTTCCTCCGGAGGAGAAAGCTGCCAAAGGTGAGCAGTAGACACAGAACCATTTTCCCAGTTTGCTTGTGGTCTGAAAGACTCTAGTTGCTCACTGGAATGTCATGTGTTATGACTATGTGATGACAGTTACCATATATTATTGCAAGTGTTTAGAAAGTTTTCATGTTGTTCCCTGTATTAACATACATCTTTGAAAGTAATAAAGAAGGTCTGACAAATTGAGGTTGGAATATTCTGGGTATAAGGCAAGCAAAGGGAAAAAGATGCAAGAGAAAGTACCTATTTCTCATTGAGTTCACAGTCAGTCTTATGAATGTAAATGAGTAACAAAAGAATTGATCATGGCCTTGGATGGAGCACCGGCTTTTGGCCTCTGTAGCCTACTGAGGAGATCCCATGGTGGTGTTCTGGGTTGTGAATGTACACACACAAGCATGTATACACACAGGAGTGACTCTTGTGAAAGTAGCCACTGGTCACCAGCTAGCCACTGGCTAGTGGCAATGATAACCTTTTCATTTCATTTACTATTAAAAATAGTTATCAGACTGATTTCTATGCATATTTATAGCCAATTGAGAGCTAACTTAACTTGAGTACAGCCAGAAACATCACAGAAGCAGAGTACCTGTGTTAAAATTGTGGTTCTGCACTTAATAGCTGTGTTATCTTTGGTAAGTCACTTAACCTGAGTGTATTTCCTTATCTCTAAAATGCAGTTAAAAAGGCCTCCATCCTGAGGTAACTTTAAAGATAGAATGAGATAACACAGCACAAAACACTATCTAAGGACCTATAAACACCTATAAGGACATACAAAATATAAAGGCTTTTTTGCAGTTCTATGTAATGTTTTATTTGTTATTTAGATAAAGTATTTTTTCACTTAATTCTTAGTGCTGTGGAAGAGGTTTCTATAACACTCATTTCTAATGCAAACAACCACTGGTTATGTGGTCTACACAGGAGGCTCTCCCTGATTCTCTGAGCCCATTGCCAGAAGCCCTGCTGTGTTGCTGAGAGGGGACCAGTGGGGGAGGTATGCAGGATTTGTCCCAGAGGGAGCTCTAGGGTTTGCATAGTGAGTGGCAAGTAGGTACTAGGGAAGCCTGTTTTTAGAATGGGTTTGAAAAATAGGCTGAATATAAAATAATATTGATACATCTGACATCCACAATGTGCCTTGCCATCAGTTGCTTCATTTATTCATTCATTCAACATGTATTTATTGAGTGTCAACTGTATGTCAGGTCTGGGGTTACAGTGAAAAAGAATATGGATTAAGTCCTGCTTCATGGAGTTTAGATCCCCATGGGGGAGAGATACAGTAGTTGTGGGTATTTCCATGACACTCTCAATATCCCTTGAGGCAGCAGGGAATAAGTACTGTTGTTACTATGACAAAACTGAAGTTCTGGAAAAAATACCTGGCCCCAAGGCCTATAGCTAGTAAGTAGTGAAGAGAGAGTTTGTGTCCAGGTGTCCTGTTTTTCTATGTTACATGGCTTACTTATACCCCACATATCGTAAATTCACGTTTGAATTCATATTTTATGTCACACATATCAGAAATGATTCAGATTTCTCATCTATATGTGATAAACTGATCACTTTCAGTTATAAGTTAGTTAAGTTTATTTCTTGCAGCTCACACAATTGCTTGGACCACCTCCAGTGCATGTGGAACTGAGGAGCAGCCTGGCTTTCTCCAGGCCATAGTTTCTGTTAGAGGCTGACCACACTCTATTGTTCTTGCCACCTCACCATGCTTTTTTTCTAAGCCAGCAATTGTCTCCTAAACTCAGGATTAGGCAAGGTGCTAAGCGGAATAAAGAAAAGAAGGCAAGGCATGGTTTCTTCCTCAGGGTAGTTTGTAGTTGAGTGTAGAGAAAAAATGACTGCTGATGAAGCAATTAGAGAACCACAAAGAGTAGTTTAATCCTCTGGTAGGTGCTATGGAGCTTTGGATCAGGGACAGGTGAGTAGGATAGGAGAGGTTACAGGGAAAGATGGGGCTGTATCAGGGCCTTAACGGATGGAGTATAGACCAGCCTGCAGGAGGTAAGGAAGTATGGGGAGAGGTGAATAGAGAGTAAGTTGTCTCGTTTTCCTGTGGATGGCAGAGAAGAACTACATAATGCACATTTCTCACTTGAGTCCCTCAAGAGGACCATCTTTTTATTTAGAGGCCATCCACCATATCTTGTTTTCTTTTGTCTTCCAGTATGGCCCACCTGGAATCTATCAACCAGGTGTGATAACAGATCGAGTAGTTCTCAATTTGCATAGTGGCTTGGCAGAGAACCGAGTGCATGGCTACCTGCTGGATAAATGCAAGGTGAGGAACCTCATATTTTATTAATTTTGCCAATGTGGCATCCCTAGAATCTGAAATGTAGGGTGAGTTGCATATTCTTCTCTTGTGAGATTGATTGCGAATGAAATCAATGAATATATAAGTGTATTCATTGTATTGATATTTAATAAAAACATGCTTAAGTGCGTACGTAAATATATGCATTGCATTGCTATTGGGTAGCACTACATTGCTAAAAATGTTTTAAAATAATAATTTTGACTGGTTGTCTTCTGATTTGATTTTTAAAATTTGGTTATAAATGATATAATTGTTTTTTAAAATTTATTTCCTTTGGGAAGGGTTAGATCTTTGGAGGGTCTGTAGTGCTAACGTTGTGTTCTTATGTTTTTATTAGCTAGGAAAATTAGAACAAGAGTTTTACAAAGATAGTGACCTGTCTATAGGAACCACTATCAATGTGTGGGGAAGGAAAGTGCTCCTTTGTGACTGTGATGAATTTACGAAGACTTATTATAAGACTAAATATGGAATTGGTAAGTGATACATCTGTCAGTTAGAAAATATTGAAAACATTGAATCTTTTTCTATAGTTAAGATTTTACTTTTGAATTCCAAATGCTAAGCTAATAATAGCTACCATTTATTGAGTATTTGACATCTGCCAGGCATTTTGTCATCTTATTTCTTCCTAACCTCAATTCTAGAAGGATAGACTTTATCCCCATTTTAGAGGTGAAGAAACTGAGGCTTAAAGTGGGCAAGCTTGTTAAAGGTCATGCAGAAAGTAAAGGGTGAAGCAAGAGTTAAACTTGTTTCCTTCATGCCAGAGGTTTCTGTTTTCCTTTATAGCCCTTGGCCTCACTATAATATGGGTAAATGTTTTGGTCAGGTAATTGAAATGGGAATCTGGATGCTTTTCTTTTCACTGAATTCTTGCCTACACAATGGATATACATATTTGCGTTCTCTGGAGAATTTTCATGTGCTCATTTACTCTGCCTTTTCTGGGTTTATAGCTTCTGTCTTCTTCAATATATCAACTTCATTCAGGTTAGTTCAGTTCAGAATGAAAACCAGTGATTTATTAAACACCTACTAGGTGCAGGTCATTGTAGTAGTCTTTGATGCTACAGAGTTAGTAAAGAGTTTTTAGGCTAGAAAAGGAGCAGGAACCTACAACATATTACATGGTATTCTGAGAGTCATAGAAACGGGTGGAAGACTTGGTGTGAAGCCAAAAAACCAAACCCCTCATTTGTTAAACCTTCCAGCCAGCTCTGCTCATTTCCTAGGCCCTCTACCCCAGGTTCCAGATGCATACTGGTGCTAGGCTAAGTAGGGGTGGTAGGAGTGGTCAACCTCCCATATTGGGTTGTGGAGCTGAAGTTGTGGAATGCTTATTCTTCTACTCCTCTCTCAACCTTGGAATAGTCATGTGAGCACAGTTCTCTGAGGGAAGAAGTAGAAGCCAGAAGCAACCACAACTTCCTAAAAGGCAAGATACTTGTCTCTAGAATGAAATGAGGCCCACCTATGTGCCTTGGTGTCCCCATTGTGTAGTATTCCTGGCCTCCTGAGAATCTTTACATTGTGAGAAAAGGCACAATGAGTGCACCAAGGGATTAGCATTTTAAAAAAAGGCTTTTAATTTCACTCTTTGGTTCGTTAAAAGAATTTGTTCCACTGCATCTGCTTGCCAGATTAGTCAAGAGGTATGGGCATTATGGGGTCATACTGGGGGCCTCTTCTTATTTTATTTTTATTTCCGAACATTGGTTCTCCTTAGTGGACACAGTTGGATATATTTGTTTTGGGGACTGTGCTCAAGAGGCAGCTAGGAATGTGCAGGTGATGGCTGTTGTCAAGAAGCTGCTAGTGACCCTTAGACCACTTGGAGAAGAATTTGGTCTTTAATAAATGTAGATGCCTAATTATAATCAGTAGGCCTTCAGTGCAGACTTGAAAAATTTTAAAAAATATATAAAATATGAATCAAAAACATTTACTTGTGTCCTACTGACAGATTACCTTAATATAAAAGATATGGTAAAGGTTCCAAAATATCATATGATCCTTTAAACATAAAGTCTAACATTTGGTTGAGGCCTGTCTGTCAGCTTGATTTTGAGACTATAAAGATTGCACTTGGGAAGACGAATGTAGTGCTGGACAGACATGGTTCATTGTTCATTTCTTAATGGGTTTTCAGGGATCTTTGAGAGGCAGGGTGAATGCATTGGTATACTCCAAATTTAGCTGTTTTTGGCAAATATATCAGCTTCAAACGCCCTATGGTTCTTTTCAGTTGAGCCCTAGTGCTTAATTTCTTTCTGCTCACTTTTGTTCACTCTATAGACTTACTGTATTATGTACTTTGTGCCTTCAAAGCTAATATAACAAACATTAGCATTATGCATTTAAACAGAAAATTATGCAAATGCAAAATTATGATGCATTTTATAGTCGTGTTGACTTTTTATATTCCCATAATATGTTAAAATATCTCATTTAGCAAACACTATTATTATACAACATTTCTTGAGTAACAACAGTGTACTTAATGTAACTAATGACTAGAAATTATATCCACTGTGCAGGGTAGTTGGGGAGTGAATAAATATTCTCTCAAGGTCTTTACATTTGCTTTTCCTGACTTTTTGGTAAGGTTAAATTAATATTCTTAATGTTACTTAGACAGTTATTTCTGACATTTTTATTTTGTTTATAATTTGTATTGTTCTTAAATTCATAAGACTGACCAGATTATATGCATTATATTTTGGTATCCCTGATGCCCAAACCAGGACAAAGTTCCATCAATAATTTTGGTCACATTTCTTCCCTTATCAATAATGTAGTCAGTAGAATACCTGGCGTCTCTATTCTGTAGCACTACAGGAGCTGACAAGTGGAAATAACATAGCTAGAGAACTCTTTAAGAGGAAGCTAGGGGAACATTTCTAATGCAGTATATAGCCTTGGTGCTTTAGTACCTTCTTTTAAGTAATGATACCCCAACATTTTGGGGAAAAA
The DNA here is from genome assembly GCA_030015415.1 of Cynopterus sphinx. NCBI lineage: Eukaryota > Metazoa > Chordata > Mammalia > Chiroptera > Pteropodidae > Cynopterus > Cynopterus sphinx. The sequence goes on along the minus strand of CM057388.1, from coordinate 29,257,255 downwards.
AAATGGCAGACAGACTAAGAGAAGGAGCTGGCTATAGTCCCAGGAAAAGTACTTGAGTAAGATTTCTATTTATATAGAAGCAGAGGGCCTGATAGAATTCCAAGAGGTATCTGTACCCCCATTTAAAACCAATTTGACTCCTAAAAATGATGAGATTCTTTCATGTATTTAAGGTTTCTAAGAAGGAGGTGGTTTCATAGAATTCTTCCACAAAATAGCCCAATATGACTTCGCCATTAGGCGGCTTGCCATCCTGCTGGTCTGGGCTTGCCTGCCATGCTGTAGTATGTTATTTCCTCATTATTTCATATGGATGAACACGGACTGTCAGATGGAGGCCTGTTGGACTTTTCTGTAGCATGAAGGTTGGAAAAAGCTCCAGGGTCTCCAGTAGGTGTTTCTTTCACTGAAGGGTCACAGATTTGAATGTAAACTGTTCAGACTTAGAATTCCTGCTGTGGGTTATTATTTCTTTGTCTATAAGAGACTTATTGTTGATTCTCAGTGGCTGGGCCAATCAAACTAGTAACAAGACCATTCATTCCCATTGCCCTTGAACACTTATTAGGCTGTACTGATATCAAGGATGAACAAAAAACTTAAACACCTTTAATTTTGTGGAGTAATTTTTAACCATTTCTGCATTCTTGGTACTAGAAGCAGCAGGACATCCAAGATGAAAGGTTTATTAATCATCATTTGAGCAAATTAGCCATCCAAAGGTACAGTGATAGGGATGAAATTCACTTTTAGTCTAACCATATGGCCTAACAAACCTGACAATTTTGTCTCCTTTTCCTCCCTTATGAAGAGGGTTGAGAATTAGATGATTTCTAAAGATTTTCTAGCTAGAGCTAGAAAATGATGTGATTCACTAATTATTTGACCCAAAAATGAGCATCCCACCAAAATCATTCAACTTGGGTATTGAGTACAAGCAGAGATGGATTTATCTTGAAGCTAATAAAGATAATGAAAATTAAGCTTTAGAGTTCTTCCTTTACAAGGGCCCAAGTCCAAAGCCCTGGGCCTAATTTCTTCTTAATAATTTGGCATTCTTTATTTTGAAGAGCTTCTCCCAAATGATATAAGCTTCAGGCCTCCCAAAACCTGGGTTTATATCTGGGTTACTAGAACATACAAGATGAACTTTGTGGTAATTGAAGGCTTTTCCCAGCATTGTTTCCAAATGAGATGACTAATACTAAATCGCTGTGCAGGAATGTAAAAACTTTAAAAAATAATTTCAGCTCCATTAATTTGTTGGAACCCAGTTAATTGTGGATAGACATTCAATATATATGTTTTTACAAGTCACTTGGAATTAGAGGAATCAGACTATTTGAAAGACAGATGTGTCTCAGGATCTAGCAGAATGTCAGTATAAGAATATATTTGGGAAGATGCTTTGTACAAATACGTATACTTTTTCATTTATCCACCAAATATTTTTTAATATTTGAAACACGCAAGATACTGGGATGGTGGAAACCAAAGACAGAAAACTTACTCAGGAGCAAGCCCAAAGCTTTGTTAATGCAAACAGTTACCGAAGAAATGACATTTTCAGTTAGAGTATCCAGAAAGATGTGTGTGGGGTATAACAGTCAGACGTGATGGAATGGAAAACTTCTTGGCTTTTATACACTAGATGGCACTGTGGGTGCAGAGGAACACTAAATTGGTTCTTTTGTTACTTAAATCTTGCAAAAATGATGTTAGTTGAGAAAATACTGTTATGAAATCTATAATTTTGGGGAGAAATATAGAATGCATTTTTAATTATTTTGTAATTCAATGTATCTCCTTTTAGTTAGACTGCTCAGATTAGTGTGTAGAATTATGTGTGTGTGTGTCCCATTAGAAGAAACTGATTATTCCCCAGTTTTCTAATAATCACATAGAGTCCTTTCTCTGAAATGAAGGTACTAAGTGGTGATGTGTTTCACGTAACAGTTAGGGTCTACTGTAATGTTGCCTATTTCTAAGATTTGAACTTTCTTCTTTATTACCAAAGCTTCTCGTGTTGCCACAAATATAGCTCATGAGTCACTTTTCTACCTGTGTTCTGGCCAGCCCTTTTCACTGAGCCAGTGAGAAATTTATGATGACATTCTCTTTGCCAGTAGGTTTTTTGTGAACAGTTTTTGTTAGGATTAAACAATACTCTTTGGGGATTCTGCTTGAGGGGATTTCATACACAGGCTCTTAGGAAGTCTAAAGAAATGTGAACGTTGAAAATATTTTCAAATTAGAATTAGAAATAACATCAAACCCTAACCTTTTTGATCAGTCAGTAAAAAAAAAGTTTCTTAATTTTAAGAATTAGGTTGCCTTGGAATACAAATTGATGCACATTTTATATTTACTTTTAAAAATTTTCAATTACAGTTGATATTCAATATTATTTTATATTAGTTTTAGGTGAACAGCATAGTGGTGAGACATTTATGTAATTTACAAAGTGATCCTCTGATTAGTCTAGTACCCTTCTGGCATTGTACATTGTTATTACAATATTATTGACTATATTCCCTATGCTGTACTTCACATCCCTATGACTACTTTGTAACTACCAATTTTTACTTCTTAAGCCTTTTACCTTTTTCAGTTATAGAGGTATGCACTAAATCTGTACTCTTTCTGATATTAGAACTTTGACAATGGAAAAGGAAATCTTTGCTTATGTGGAATTCCTTTCAGTCACCAATGGCAACACCTGTGGATAGTCAAGTTTGGGGAAGAAGTAGAAATTAGATTCCATGGGTTGTATTTTTTTGGTTCTGTTTTGTTTTAGGAAAGATTCTGGCATCTGTTTTGCCATTTTCGTGGGACAAACAAGTGATTTGGATCTATTAGGTCACTGTGTTCTTTGCTGAGGAGAGCACACTTGGTTCCCAGAGGTTGTACAGCCTTACAAATGAGTACTTAATTATGAATATATCTTCAGCTCTTTCTCCGTCTCTCCTTCCTTGCAGATGATAAGTAAATGAAGAAAACTGATAGTATTTGCCACTTAACACTCCTTTTGAGTAAGCTGTGGCTGTTCTAAAAGTTTTATTGTTTGCTTGGTTTGAGGTTTATTTAATTAATTAATTAATTAATTAATTAATTAATTAAAAAAAATTTTTTTTTTTTTGCTTCAGCACATTTTAGTACAAGTGTATTCTTTGCGGGGGTGGTAGTAAGAAGAACAACCTGGAGCAGGGGTTGGTGATATAAAGTTTTGTTTTTGTTTTTTAACTAGAAAGTGAAGTGCCGTGACCTGGAATTGAGTTGGAGGAAAGGGAAAGGGCTGAGAAAGTGGGCACAGGAGGAAGGGATAGTGAATAGGGAAGGTTAAGGCAAAATAGTCAGGAGTCAGTGTTGTTTGGAAAGGAATTTGATTAGTGAGTATTGACTAAAAAGAGGAGAGGGCTAAATTACAGGTTAAAATATATAACGTGTGGCATGAGGTTCTAAGTTTGAATTTTCATATCATTGGAAAAATCAGGGATGAACAAAAAATATTCAGAAATGTGATGTGATGACAAAAGATAAATATTTACTTATTTCACATAAACAGTTTCTTTTTTTTCCCCTTTCTTTTGAACCAGTGACGATTAATGAAAGTGTTCTGTGGTTTTTGTAAACATGATTGAAACCTACCCTCACAGGCTTTTGCTGTGTTTTGTTTGAAAGAGTTTAAAATAGTCTACAAAGATCTCTATGTTCATCCTGAAAACATAACAAAACCTTTCAAAACAGCCATAATCAGGTCAAAAAAAATATTGATGTTTTATTTGCCTTTGTTTTTGCTCTAGAGAACTTTATCTCGATTCCATGGAAGGCTCCATCTCCTCCAAAAATAGAAAGGAAATTTCCACCTTATACCGGCTTTGGTTCTGAAGAGGATTCTCTCCGCTCTTGCATAGGCCTCGTGCCCATGCCTCATCCTAATCTGGGGAACTTCAGGAAGTTCATGGAAAAAGACAGGTGGTTGAAGGAACCATGAATTTGGTCTGATCTTTCCCAAATATGTTTGAGACTTATAATATAGTCCTCATGATGAAACATCAAGGTTAGAGGTCCCCAAGCCCCAGGCCATGGACTGGTACTAGTCCGTGGTCTTTTAGGAACTGGGCCACACAGCAGGAGGTGAGTGTTGAGTGGGCAAGTGAGCTCAGCGTCATCTTTACTTGCAGCAGTTCCCCAGCCTCAGTTCCACCTCAGATCATTAGGCATTAGATTCTCATAGGAGCACTAGTTCTTGTTGCCAAAAGGTTAGAGACTGCTGCTCTAGATGACCCTCAGCTCATCTAATTTCAAGACCAGGGACATATTGTTACAGCTTTTTAATGAAATTGATTACCATGCAAGTATTAATAGGTTCTTACTCAAGTGATTATTTTATTTTGTGTTTTATGAGTTTACTGAGATGGAATTGACATTATATAAATTTAAAATGTACAACATAATGATTATATATATATATACACACACACATACACATATATGTATGTGTGTGCGTTTGTATGTGTATATATATATATATAAAGGATTACCACAATAAGATTAGTTAATGTCTAGCACCTCACATAGTTATGATTTTTTCCCTTGTGATGAAAACTTTTAAGATTTACTCTCTTAGCAACTTTTAAATGTGCAATGTAGTATTGTAAACTATAGCCATGTTACACATTACATCCTCAAACTTATTTATCTTATAACTGAAAGTTTGTAGCTTTGGATAACCTTCATCTAATTCCTCCATCCCTCACTCCCTGCCTCTAGCAACCACCAATCTGATCTCTATCTCTATAAGTTTGTTTTTAGATTCCACATATAAGTAAAATCATATAGTATTTGTTTGCCTGACTTATTTTACTTAGCATAATACCCTATAGGTCCATCCATGTTGTCATGAATGTCAGGATTTCTTTTTCTTTTATGGCTTAATAATATTCCATTGTTTATATATGCATCACATTTTCTTCATTCATTCATCTATCAGTGGACATTTAGGTTGTTTCAATGTCTTGGCTATTGTGAACAGTGCTGCAGTGAACATGGGGTGCAGATATCTCTTTGGGACAGTGGCTTTATTTCCTTAAGATATACTCAGAAGTGGGATTGCTGGATCATATGGTAGTTTTATTTTTAATTTTTTTGAGGAACCTCCAAACAGTTTTCTATAGTGGCTGCACCAATTTACATTCCCATCAACAGTGCACAAGGGTTTCCTTTTCTACACATGTTTGCTATTGAGTAATTTTAATAAGTGTCATCTGGATGCATCTGAAGTCCTATAGTCAGTGGGATGGCCAAACTGCTTTTATTATGTATCTTTCTCTCTCAAGGTGTGGTCCCTAGGAAATGATGTAGAGTAAGTGTCAGCAAACTTTTCTTAAAGGGTCAGATAGTAAAAATTTTTGGCTTTGCATCCTGTGTGGCTTCTGTCACAACTGTTCCACAATGCCATTGTAGTGTGAAAACAACCACAGATAGACCATAAACAAATGTGTGGCTGTGTTCCAATAAAACATTGTTTATGGACACTGATATTTGAATTTCATACAATTTTACCTATTACAAAATATTATGCTTTTGATTTTTTCCCAATGATTTAAAAATGTAAAAGCCATTCCTAGCTCACAGGCCATACAAAAACCAACGACTGGGTATATTTGGCCCATAGGCTGTAGTTCAACTACCCTTGGCATAAAGGCTTCAAGGATTTGTGTTTTTCAGAATGTTACTGGGCAATTATATAGTTGTTTTTTTCCATTACTGTTGACATGCAGTATTTAAGGTGTACAACATAGTGATTAGATATTTCTACAACTTATGATCCCCCAGATAAGTCTAGTACCCACATGACGCTATTCCTAGTTATTACAATATTATTGACTATATTCTTTGTGCTGTACTTTATATTCCTGTGACTGCTTTTAATAACTTCCAATTTGTATACCTTAATCCCTTCCCCATTTTCAGTCATCCCGTCAACCACCTTCCCAGCTGGCAACTATCAAAATGTTCTCTGTGTCTATGAGTTTATTTCTGTTGCAATTAATGTGGTTTTAATTTGAGAGGTCTGGTTGAGTTCAGTAACCATAGATTGCTCAGATGGCTGAATGTAATTTCAAAAGATGGACTTTCAAAAGTATTCCTGATATATATTAGGAAAAATCTGCCACTGAGTCATATGTATAGAATGTAGGTACTGGCCATGGCTACTTTTTGCTTTTGCAGGGAAAACAGTCCCTGGAAAAAGAAGTCAGGGGAAAAAGTGGTGGGGAAGTGTTGCATATGCTTGACTAAGATGTAGGCTAAACACTGAAGTCCTGTGTGAGTGAAATAAAGGGTCAGGAGAACCCATGGAAAAAAATGATGAAGGAAACATGTAGTCAGACCAAGAGAAGGAAAAGAAAAAGACAGCATGTTAAATTTGATAAAATTAATTGGGTTAGATGCTGTTGTAGAACATTTTGAAGTAGAGAGAACAATAGTTTTGCTATAATAGTAAATATGGTGAAAATATATTACTGTGAGTTATATAGAATGTTTAAAAGGCTGCCTTTGCTATGACATGATGTTCTTCGTCTTTCAAGAAATAATCCTATTTTTAAGGATTTTAGTTTTAGTTTTTCAGTTTTGGAATCAATGCTATTCAAAATGTGGCATCTACACTTGTTAGAAATGCTAATTTTTGTGTCACACCCCAGATATACTGAGCAGAAACCCTGGGGATGGGGCTGGTCCTGTGTTTAACCAGACTTCCAGGATTTCTGATGTGTACCAGGCTTTGAGAAACACTGATTTTAATCACATAAGAGGGATACCAACTCATACTCCATCATCCTCTTATAGATAGCAGTGTTTACAGTGAGGTTCCAGGGCAGGATTTTTAATGGATACTTTTCACTAAATGCTGCTTTTAAGGGCAGCCACCCAAAGGAGGTGGGCAGAAAGACTGTTCCTGTTGTAAAAAGAGGGATTTTTCTTACAAGTAAACAAGATGGAACATGATCCAGGGTGTTGCTTCTGGAATCCGGGGGAAAGCAGTTTCTTGTGGGTAGTTGTCTTAGTCTTTCCTTTTGTCTACACTGTGTCAACTTGCCCACAGAGCACTGACTGTAGACAGCATTCCATGTTCTTATGCTGTTGTGGGTAGAGGATGGTGATACAGGAAGAGATATCTTTAATTATGTTTCTTTTTGTCCACTGCTTATTTTGTGTCAGGAATACACTTCCCTTAAGCTCCTTCCACAGAGTGACCTTGTTTCCATAGTACCTGGCACATTCAGCTGGAGACTTATACATGAGTTTGAATAACCCAAGTTTTAAAATTGTGAGAACCTAAAGAGGATGATCTCACAAAGCCTACAAAACAGTTTCTTAATTCAAATAAATAAACTCTAAATTGAGATGTACAGCTATATATGACATATATTGGTAATATGTATTGATATTAAAATTTTACTGGGTGCTAATTATTGTATGAGGTTAATGGTGATGCATTATGAGTTGGAAGAAATATTTTCAAATTAAAGCGTATAAGGTTTTTGATGGAATGAAGACCCTTATTGTCTGGGTAAAAATTTACTGTGGTGGCCTGATGGGCAAATTGTTCAGTCTGACTTGGGAGAACCAGAATAATCTTTTTCTTGCTTCACCAGAGTAAATTAGTTATTTTGTGCTCCGTGTGCCTACCATGCTCTAATAATCATGCCTATAATGATAATATTACTGCTACTAAAAAGCAATTTGTGGTTATGACATGCTAATACTTTATAGTACTCGATCTCATCTAATCCTAAAAGCAATCTCATAAAGTAGATAATATTATTGTGCTCAGCCTTCACATGAGGAAACTGAGGCTCAGAGAGTCTATACAATTTGCCAATGCTCACACAGCTAATTTTTAGTTGAATTAGGATTTGTATCCAGGGAAGTCTAACTTCTGGAGTTCACCTTTCTTGCCACAGAATCTGTACTTACCACAGTGTGTGGCAATTACTTGTGTAGGTAATTGTGGTCTTCCTCCTTGAGGGCAGAGACTGGCTTTATTGCTTCCTTCAGAGTTGGTTACATACTTGGGGCTGAATAAATATTTGTCCCATAAGGGAAGAAGTGAGTTAATAAATGAGTAAATAGAATAAATATTCATCCTTCCAGTTGCTAATGCTGGATAGAAGAGACAGATGGACTTTCCACTAGGAATGCTATTATCCCAGACTTATGCTATTCATAACCATATAGCTTCCAAAAATTCATGGTTTAATCTTAATCTATGACTTGTTTCAGATATTGTCTATCTGCTGTCTCTGTCAGTCATTTTTTTCTTCTTTAAAATTTTTTCCCTCAATAAAAATAAGCCCTTAGGTCTCTCCCAACCATACACGTATATAGTACTAGCTGTTTTTGAGGTTTTCAGTAGGTATATAGCCCTGGGTGGGCAATTCAATTTTTTTAGTCAACAGATATTTATTTAGTACTGGGTATATGCCAAGCACTGATCTAGGGGCTTGGGACACATCAGAGAACAAAACAGAACAAAAGGCCCTACCATTATAGAACTTACATTCTAGCTTAGGGAGGTAGAAAATAAACAATAAAGATAATATGTAAGTATATTCTGTAGTATATGGGAAATATTAAGTACCATGGAAAAATAAAGAATGTAGTAAATTGCTATGAAAAGAATAAAGGGGAACTGAGAGTATGGCATTGAGGAGCACCCATGGTTTCAATTTTAAATAGTGTGGTTTGGATGTACCTTACTGAGGAAATATGTGCTAGGTAGAAGGAGCAGTCAGTGAAAAGATCGTCAGCAAGGAGCAGGCCTGGGACATCCAAGAAACAGCTTGGAAGCTGATACCAGTAGAGTAGATGATTAAAGGTCAGAGTAGACAAATAAAGAAAGGAAAAGGTGGATCAGATAACATAGGACTGTTATAAGGATTCTTTTGACTTTGAGTGATAAGGGGAGCCTTTGGGAGATCTGCACAGAGGAGTGACTAGATCTGTTTTACATATTAAAAGAATCTTTCCAAATGCCTTGTTGAGAGTAAACTGTAGAAGGGCAATGATAGAAGTAAAGACCAGGCAAGAGGCTCCTGCACTATTCTCAAGAGAAAAGTTGTTATGGATCTGGGCAGATGTCGTAGAAATGATGAGAAATAGCAGATTCTGGAAATATTTTGAAGGTCAAACCAGTAGCATTTCCTGAAGAGAGAAGTTAAGGATGACTCCCAAGGTTTTGGCCTGGGCACCTAGAAAGATGGAATTGCTATCGAGATGAAAAAGACTTTTAGTAGAGTAGGTTTGGGGCAAAAGCACAAGTTCAGTTTTGAAACAAGTTAAATCTAAATCTATTAGATATCAAGTGGAGATACTGAATAACCAGTTGGATATATGACTTTGGGGTTCGGGAGAGAGGTCTGCACTAGAGATAGAAATTTGGAAGTCATCAATGTGTGAATGGTATTTAAAGCCTTGATACTAGAAGAAATCACCAAGGGAGTGAACATATATAGAGAAATAGATAACAAAGTTATTCCTTGTTATCCCCAGTACATCCCCAAATTAAGAGGTTGAGGCAAAGAGTAAGAACCAGCAAAGGAGACTGAAAAATAGCAAACAAGAAGGTAGGAGCAAAACCAAGAGAACACAGGATCCTGGAATCAAAGTGAAGCAAGAATGTCACAGAGGGAGAGATCATTTGTACCAATTGCTGATGCTTGGTCAAGTTGGACACAAAAATGAGCCATTGGTATTGGGGAGATCTTTGTGGACCTTGACAAGAACAGTTTAGGTAGTACAAACCTGATGGAAATGTCTTTAAGAGAGAATGAGAGGAGAAGTCAAGACAGTGATGATGGATAGCTCCAGGCTGTGTGTAGAAAAAGTTAAGACATAGCTACTGGACCTTGAAATTTATCAGTTGTTTTGGGACAGTAGGAATAAATACATTTTAAAAAAATCAGCCAAGATTACAAGTCTATATAGTGCTAAATTGGGTACCACAGATTATGATCTGTGCAGGAGATGTGAGTAGATGGTCAGTTGGGAGGGCAGCCATGGTCAAGGAGAACTCTACTGATTGGTCCCAAATGGATGGACAGTACAATGAGCAGGCATAGGAAAGAATGAGGGTGTGCTCTGGGATGACACCAAGCAAAGGCCTGGAAGCAGAAATGAGCACAGAATGGAGCAGTAAATGAAATCGTTTGTATGACTTGAGTAGAAGAATATGTTATAGGTGGTCATGACAAATAGCTGTTACATGTGTGTTTTTGAACTTTGATGCTCAATGGCCCAGAAAGCCAGATTGAGCAGAATAGGTTGTACAATAGGAAGCAATGAAAATACTAAAGTCTTTAGAGTGCTGGGAGTATTGTGATAGTGTTTAGAGAAGTTTTGTAAATTAACTTAATAGTCAAGAAAATATCTGAAAATACTTGCAAGTATTTTTCAAAGTGTGCTCTGGGACCACTTCATTAGAATCCCTTGGAGAGTTTATTAAAAAATGCAGGTTTCTTGAGATGAAGCTAACTAGTGAGTTCCACATCTCTGAGGCTGGGACTCTGGGTTCTGTATATTTAACAAGCTCTCTCCAGGTGACTTATATACAGTAAAGTTTGTGAACTGCTGGTCTAAACATTTTGTTTGAGTAGATTATATTCCTGATTGATGAGCTCTCTAGAACACTAGAATTAGGTGAAAAAAATGACATATTAAAAATGAAAAATCCACACTTACCATATATACTTATAAATTTATGTAAGTGCTGAGAAGCTATATTTACAATAGCATTAATTTGGCCTGACATTTCACCTCATTCAGTTGTTTCAGTGATATTTCAGGCATCCATAAAAGTTATGGGTATTTTATTAGAGAGGGTTACCAAATCTGTTTGTTACTTATAAATCCAATTATGTACTAGAGAAGAAGGATGACAAGGTATAGCTTCTCCCATGTATCATATGAGGTCTGTCTAAAGTCTGGGAAACTAGGAACTAAGAAAACAGAGCTATGGAAGTCTAGCTGTTTTGCCCAGAGTGTTCTGGGGCTACCCTTCCAAATTGCTGGTTTTCATCTCATATGAGGCCTCAAACTTGGAATCGTGGCACCATGTTTTTCAGTCCTGCACCCTTGGACAATCTGAGAAGGGGGCAGAGAAAAGCACTTTTTGTTTCTGCAAATTGGAAATTTTTTTGTTTTTGCTTTTCTGTGTTTTTTTTTTTTTTTAATCACTGGAACCATAAGGAAAGAATGAATATCATATAGGAGAATTCAAAAGTGATGACTTTACTGCTTAGAGTTATGACAGAGAAGGTATGAAGTACATGGTTTATTTTACTCTCTGCCTCCTTGGAGTAATGATTTTGATTATCAAAGACCTCCCAAAGAGTTTAGGATTTGTTAAGTAGTCTGTACTTCACTAGCTGATTTACAGATATGCTTCTGCTGAAAAACCATAAATTAATTTCTTCAATGACAAGGCAGTAAGCTTTGGGAGCTTTTGTTTCTAGACTTCAGTCTCATTTTCAGCCTACTAGACTATTCTATTCATGCATAGAATTCTACGTGAAAATTCCAATTTATACAATCTTGTAACAACTTTCTACAACACTGAGTACTTACATTGTAAAAAGTGTTATATTAGACAATGGTTAGTAAGATGCAGCCCTAGCCCTCAGAAAACAGACTTGTAATGGCTACTTACAATAGGAGTGATAAGTGAAATATTTAATATAGCATGTGACAGGGAAAAGGTGATTTTTCCATTGAAGTGAGTTGGGGTATACTTGGGAACTGAGGGATTGGCTCAAAGAAGGAGAAGATGTGGGGCTAGAAGAAAGAATAGAAATGGGCATAAGAAAGTGGGAGGTGAAATAGGGAAGTGGCCCCAGGCACCTGTGAAGCACACCTGCTGGCATGCTTGTGCTCAGGAAATGAAGGCCAGGTGCTGTTCTTCTTTCTGACATGATTGTTGTGATTAGGGAACAAGCTTTGTTTAATGCAGTTGGTTTGCATAGTATGTTTATGACATGTTTTGGGTACATTTTTCCAGTGTGTTACCCTGGACATCTAAAGAATAAGTGATACTTCAATACATTGAGAAAATTCCTCTGCATATAGATTTAGAGCCTTAGTAAGAATATGGTTGAACATTTTCAACTTCAGAGAGTTTATCCTACTCTCTTAAAACCATAACAGACTTGAGACATAGGGGGTGGGTGATATGGGTAAAGGGGAATAAAGAATACAAACTTCCACTTATAAAATAAGTCATGGGGATATAATGTGTAGCTGGTGACTATAGTTAATACTACCATATTATATATTAGAAAATTGCTAAGAGAGTAGATCTTAAAAGTTCTCATCACTAGAAAAAAAATTAAGTCTAAGTATGGGAGGTGAACATACATTTTAAATATATATATGCCTTACTGTTAAAATGTACAACTGAAACTTACCGGATTTCATTAACCAATGTCACCATACAAGTAAATTAATTAAAAATTTTTATAACTATGTATGGAGACAGACTTAACTAGACTTATTGTGATGATCACTGCACAGTATATACAGATATTGAATCATGTACACCTGAAACTAATATAATGTTATATGTCAGTTATAACTCAATTTAAAAAATCCATGGCACACATTTTACAGGTTTTATTTTACATACACAATGTATGGAAGATTACTTGTATAATGCTGTAACTCTCATTTCTGTTTCATTTAGCTATGGCAACATAAGCAATATACTCCATTTTTTTGCAAAACTAACCACACACAAATGTGCAGATGTGGACAGGCTGTTTATTATTTCATATTTTCTCAGTGATGACACAATTTCAGTGTTCGAACCCATAGAGAGGAATTCAGGTAAGAGACATCCTTTCATAGCAATTTCCTTAGAACAATTAACTATCTCTTCATTTTGAAAATTAGGGAGTATAATCTGATTTTATAGCCTAGACAACCTAAAATAATGACTTTTATTTTTTTTAACCACTAAAGTTTATTTTATAAAGATCTCTAAATGGGAACTCAGACATGTAAAATGAAAAAAAAAAAATGGAATAGTTTTGGTTGGATCAGGATTGGGGAACTTGGTAAGCTTCCTTTTATACATTATCCTTTCTTCCTCTATGGCTTCTGAGGCACCTCTGTGGAATCCAAGGGCTTCAAAATCATGAGCTGGCTACTGCCAATTCCGCTCACATCTAGCAAGAGGGAATCTGTATTCTTCATAGTACCACGTACAAGACTTGCTTAACTATAAGACAAGAATTCCAGATTAATAAATTTAATTTTCAGAGTCCATCTTCCTTTTTTTTTTCTGTCTGTTGAGGCTGATGCCAAGGTTCTGGCACCCAGGTCCGTGAATGCCTCTCCACAGTGTACTGATACTGTGGCCCTTGTCAAGGCAAGCCACTGATTTTGACTTACCCAATTATGGAATTTCAGGGCTCTGTTCTTGTCCCAACATGTTTAAAACTTTTACCTGTGCTGAAGATACATATTTGGGAATAACAATCAGTGGCATGGTGGTTAACAGGCCCTATGAAAAATTATAAAGGCCCTAAAATTTGTACCATTTGCCCATTTCTGTGGCATAAATACCCTAACTATGGCCATTTTCAATTTTAAGCAACTAAAGTTTAACCACTGCCTTGCAAAATCTCTGAAAATTGAACAATCAGCCCTGATGAACTGGTATGAGCCACTCAACACACCAGTGAATAATGAATCATTTGTATAATTAAGTCAGGCTCCACAGTGATTTGAATAATGGATCAAATCTTAAAATATGAAACAAACAGAAGTAAATATAAAGTCATGCTCTTAGAGATCAAAATCTCAACTCTGTACATCTAGAATGGGGAAGATATGGCTAAACCAATTACAGCATATGTAAAGCAGAAAGGGTGCTGGTAGTCAGCTATGTGCTTACCAGTAATAATAACAGTCATGATTGAGTAATTCCTGTTGTCCTTACAAGAAATTTATAAGAGGAAAATCTCAAGATGAGGATTTTAAGTATGAGATTTATTAAGGGAAATACTGGTGAAAGAAATTGTGGAAGGAGGTAGAAGACAAACAGAATAGCCATCAGACTGCATTGCATGTCTGATTCCTGTGAAGGACAGAGGAAAGAATGAAAGGGAGAGGTATTAGACTGCAGTGAAATTCTAAGAAAGTTTCAGTAAGGCCAACGGGGAGTCCTATAGCCAAAGCCACTAGTTAGAGGAACCCCCATCTTGCAGAAATGGACCTGCCTTCATATCTTTACATTATTTAGTCGTTTACTGGTAGCAACCTGTGGGAAACATGACTTCAGCACAAACTCTGGGATTAGATTTAAAAATATCGCAGCTGGGACCTTACATCTCCCATGTTCCCCTTCGGTTGCCAACCTGAGAAATACATTTTCATGGCCCCCACAAATTTTCCCATTTTATAAGTGAGAATTCAGAGAGGTTCAGAGAGATTAAATAACTCCTAAAGATCATTGAGCAAGTAAGTGACAGAGCCAGGATGGACTCCAGCTGTATTGGGCTCTAAAGCCTAGTCTTTCCCTCACCTGTGGTTTCTGAATATGGTAGGAGGAGTGTGATGAAGCTGACTCTGCAAGCTCATCTGGTCTCAAGTCATAGTCATAGGTCTGAAGATTTCAGTTCAATATCAATTAGAAGATACCATTGTCCCCATGTCAACTCTGCTTGCTGATTTCCAAAAGGTCAAAGGTCAGATAATGCTCAGACGAGAGAATTGGTGAGAATTCTGGAAAGCAAGAAATATGAGGCATTGCTAAAAGAAGCAAAGATATTTTGCCTGTAGAAAAAATAATTAAGGGGACTTCCATTGTTATCCTTAAACAATGAAGTAAGCTCCTTTCTAGAAGCAGAGCATTTTATACTAAATCTGCATGTCAGAGTAAGTATAAGACATCATCTTGGACAAATGGATGGAAATAAATTCAAGTACCTAATCCTGTTCAAAAATATTCACAGATGATTACCTTCCTGATAGCCCAGTTCCTAGTATGCTGCTGGGCATATAGCAGGAAATTGCAAAGTGTTTATTGAAGTGTTTGGATTGGGAATGGAATAGAGAGAGGAAAGAAAAGGTTGGAATGCCATGTCACTTTTCTCTTTACACATTCACCCAGGAAATCTAATTTCTTCACCCTCTGTCTAATTCTTCCTTTTGGTCTAGGAATAATAGGCAATATGAGTTCACAGCTGAGTTGTATGATGTGTTTGAGTTGAAGTAACTCTAAAGGCAAGTTGTATGGTTCTTTTAAGAATAAAGGCTACTTACCAACTTTTCTTTTTCTACAGGGAATGCTGGGGGGAAATTCTTGAAAAGAATGCGTGTTAAGAAACCTGGACAAGAAGTCTTTAAAAGTGAATTATCAGAATATATCAAGGTCGAGGAGCTGTATATTGGAGCCACAGTGAATGTGAATGGCTACCTGTTTCTTTTGCTCAATGCTGATGAGTATACTTTAAAATTCATGGAGAAGAATTCAGAGAAGGTGAACTTACTTTGTGTAATCTTTGTCTCGCCTCTCAGCACTTTGCAATCTGTGTTTTTCTTTCTCTAGGCCTTTTCTCCTTCTTACTCATTTTACATTGTGCATTCACACATGTGGGCATGAATAATGGATCCGTGTGACTTGGCTAAAGGTCCTGTCACAGAGGCCAGGTCCCGGTCTATTCTGTTTACATGCTGGGTCCTTTGCTGCCTAGTACCACAGATGCCAGGCACAGGCAGGAAGCAGGCCCAGAGTTGAATCAAGTTTCCTGGGTTTTTTGCTGACACCAACAATGTTTTCAGAAAGAAATTCATCAGCTGTAGGAAAGGAAGAAAGTCTGGTGCCACACACTGTGCTATCCCAGTTAATTGGCACAGGCTTACAAGGAAGGTTAAGACCTGAACAAACAGAAACCCCAAGGGAATACAATAGTTGCTGGGGTTGCAACTTTCCATAACAGGAGCCACCTGAGGCCTAAATAAGATTTCAAGGACAAATGAGCAACAGTAAGCTCAGAATTTTCTTTTATTTGAAATAAGATGGCAGATGGGTACCGTTACTAAAAGTATTATGGCAATGCAGTTTAGTAAAAAATAACATGTTGATAAAATCTTGATTCTAAGTGTGGAAAAACTTGGTATGTAAACAATGTATATTTGAGAGTCATTGCCCAATATCGAAAAATCTGTCTAGAAAAATTTTAAAAACTGCCTGTAAGAAATAATATTTATGTGCTAATTATATATACACATACACATGGTATTAATTTTGTTTCATTTATATATAAAATGCTCAGGGGTAAGTTGCTAAGATCAGTCTTTCTGTGTATGTCACATCATCCATGTCAGTTTGGTCTTCTGAGAAGCATATGCCAAGACAAAATTAGACATGTAAGAGATGTATTGGAAGAAATGCGTATGAAAGATAAAGGCAGAGAGAGCAGGAGTAGGTAGGGAGGCAGATGTGAAGGTCTGAGCCCTAAGGAGGAGAGGGAAGGAAGGAGGACAGGGTAGGAAAAGCCTCAAATGCGGTGCAGTTCTGACAAAGTTTTGGCCAGGCCAGCGGGGAGCCCAGAGTAAAGACTGCCCATCAGAGAAGTTCTGTGTCAGACAGAATGACCCTGTTCTGCCCCCCCCCCCGCCCCACAATGTTGTCATTGGTGGGAACAGCCCAGGGAGAGTGTGGCCTTGGTAAGAACACTGCACGGATCCTAAAGTTATAACACCTGGGGTATGTCAGCTAACAATGCTCTTCTCTGCACAGTCTCTCTGATGGTAGGCCTTCAGGGCTGCCACATTATCTGTCCATTTGAAGTATTAGGAATTTGGATTATTATAAAATCATGAACCAGTATCTCTTGAAAAGCAATGAATTCAGGTGAGAAGCTTAATAATAGGGTAGTTAGATTTCTGGAGACCAGCAGGCTTACCAGGGAAATCTAACTCCACACTTCGAAGTTGAGAAAACTTAGACATGTAATTTCCCTGAGCTTTACTTTCCTCATCTCTGAAATGGTGGTAACAACAATGCCTCTTTCATAAACTTGCTACGACTATTAGATGGGATAATGTGTGTGAAGTTCTTTAGCTCTGTGTGGCCCATAACAAGCTCAGTCAGTGTGCGATTTACAATAGCTAATACAGGGCAGGCCTATACCTTTATGTAAAATACACTTGACTCTTGAAAAACACGATGGTTATGGGTGCCCCCACCCAATAAAAAATTCGAGTATAACTCTTGACTCCCCAAAAACAACTACAAATAGTTTGCCGCTGACTGGAAGCCTTACTGATCCATAACATAAATAAACAGATATTTTGTATGTTATATGTTTTATATACTATAGCCTTAAAATATAGTAAACTAGAGAAAAGAAAATATTAAGAAAATTATAAGGAAGAAAAAATACGTTTGCAGTATTTATTGAAAAAAAAAATTCACATATAAATGGAGCCATACAGTTCAAACCCATGTTGTTCAAGGGTCAACTGTATATAGTTCATGGATGTATATGTATTTTATTTTATTTTGTTTTATTTTTCAATTACAGTTGACATACAATAATGAATATAAAGGACTTTTCTAGTTTTAGAAGATAGAAAGCTAGGGCATTACCTGGTATCAGCATTCTAAGTGAAAAACTGCATTATTTTAAAACTGCCCTGAACAAGGAGATTTTAAGCAGAGAAAGATTATTATACTCTGAGGAATCTTTTCAAAAAGAGCTAATAGATCCTATCATGGAAATAGATGGAAGGAAATATGAAAAAGGGAAGGAATGGGGGTTTGCGTTAGGTACTAAATCTTCTGGTGGAAGAGAGGGGGCTTTATGCTAAATTGCCATCAGAGTTCTAATTTTCATATTTAGTCTTCTCATTTTTTAGCTTCTTGCTATAATTATGCTTTACTGGACTGAATAAAGAGTATTTTTATAGAATCAAAACTCAAATCACAGTAGGAGACAGGAACTGGGGGCTGTCTGGAGAGTAGATGTAAAGGAATTGCAGTGTGTGTGAAGCTTTGACATCCAGCCTTGCTCTGCTCAGTTTATCACCTGGTGGCCAACAGTTCTGGGAGCCCACTCTAAAGATCTGGAGAAAATGGGGGTCTACTCATCCAATTTTGAATACCAGTTCTTTTCATTAGGGTCTCCCAACATACTGGGCCAATGTAAATGAGTTAAAGGGAATAAGCTGCTAAGGAGGAAGCAGGCATTGTTTTATGATTCCTGTGGCCTGCTGTCCCTTAAGTTTATTTCTTTTAGATCTGGGCCTATGCTAATGTTACTCGTCTTGAAGCCTTAACTGAGAACAAATCTAGTCATGTCTTCTCTGTGTTGATCTCCAAGGAAAGACATGGCCAGCTAACTTTAGGTTCCTAATGTGAAATCTTTTTCCTGGCCATCAGAAAGATTGGGCATCCTATGTCTCAGGCATGTTTAAATATCTTTACTTTCTTTTTCCCCTTCTAGTTTCCTTTCAGCAACCTTGAACTTGTTCTACAAAAGCTGAAAGATGAAAAATCAAAATCCAGAGAGATCAAGCAGGTATTTAGGGATGCTGATCCTGCATTCACGAAGATGGTGGATTATAATACATTCAGGTAAGCCATGTTCTGCTAGCAATAGTCTGTTTTCCCCTCAAGATTGTTCAAAGACCAAAAAGAACAATTTCTTCCCTAATGCTTTTTAAAGACTATATACTTTTTATTAGAAATTGGCATTTCTTACCATTTCCATATTACTTTGTAGTCGTTATGTCTATTTCTAGTAAATCTCATGTATTTGTATATTAAAGAAGTTTATAGGTGAGAACAGAGGGGCAAAAGCATAGAAAGTCAGTCAATCACATTGTCTTGTAAATCATGGCATTGAAGGACCTGGGGCATGTGGGGAGGGGTGCATCTGAGCGAGAAAGGCAGAAAAAAAATGTAGCTAAGAGCCACCCTCCCAGATCTGGGCAACAAAGGAAGAATATCTCCCTAGGAATGTGATCCAGTTAGAAAAGATAATGGAAACTTTATTGAACATCAGAGAAAAGATGATAATATATGAGTCTGTGTGTATGTATGCTTACACACATATGTGTATTTTGAAAGAGATAAGAATATAGAAATCGAGGAGAAAATATGACAGTAGTTAGAAATATTATAAGAAATTATGAACAATAAAGATTTTCTCTAAGGTAAAGCTGAATTCTAGGACAGTCTAGTGGCTGACCTAGGCAAATTTCCAAATAGCAGATACACAGGGAAATTCAAATTCAGGGTCTTAGTACAATTGTGAGACTTCTTTTAGCCTGAGAACAAAGTGAATGGAGCGTTCAGGAGAATATAAATTAAATCATAGATGGAGGACAAAGGGGACTTTCTCTTTAGGCTGAGAATTCTGGCTTCTGAAAACAATAGTGGCTGAAAGCAATATAGGAAACTCAGCTTGATGCAGTCAAGATGTGAGCTAAGAAATGAGGAAGTCAGCCTAGGAGAGGGTGGAAAGATCTTTCCTACTTTGTGCCTGAAGTTGCCGATTGCACTAATATCTAGTGACCTTAGTCCACCATGAGGCACAAAGTGTCCCAAAAGCTCATTTGTTGTTTTAACAAAGCTCTTTTGTTTTTCTAAAATGTTCTTTTGAGAGAAGCAGTCAGAGGACATATTTTTATGGTTTAAAATTCCCAACTTTCTGGGATCAATAAGAATTTATAGTTCTTTGTGATTGTTCATAGTAGTACACATGCCCATGGCCTTTGGCAAAATAAGTGAAGACGGCGTAAAGAACAAAGACAATAGCTCAGGGCATGGACTAATGGCAAGCAGTGGAGGAGAAAACAAATTTCCATCAGAAATGAGGAAGTGGCTTTATTATTTTGTGTCCTTTTAGTAAAGCACTCATTCTCTCAACATTCTAGCAAAGTTTATTGGAAACACTTTACAGAATTTATGGAGCCTTTGGTGAAGGACTTCAGTCAAGCAGGAGATCCATGCAGGAAAAGTTGTTCTGTAGATGGAGATCTGACCCCTATTCCTAATTGCAAGTGGAATAAAGCAGTGGTCCCCAACCTTTTTGGCACCAGGGACCCTGGTGCTCCTATGAGAATCAACCGGCAGTATCAGTCCATGAATATGGGGACTCCTGGAATAAAGGACCATTGCATTGGGTGATTGGAGGATGGCCTCAGGGATTGCATGCTCAGAAATAACAAACTTCTGATCTTTAGGCCCTATCCTGATCAAAAATTTCTTAATAATATTTTTCATAATACGACTTGTATTTACTTTACTTAGATATCTGTACTTAGTGTATGTGTGCTTGTCCTATCCTATTAGAATATGAGCTTTCTAAGGGATAGGGACTATGATGGCCCTGTTCACTGCCCTACCCCCAGCACTTAGTGCTGGGCTCAGTACATAACCATAGTTCCTGAATGGAATAATCAACTACTAGAATTATTCTTAGGGCTTCTAGTTTGGAGGTGATGACATTATCTCCAGATGAGAATGTAGGCCAGGAGTCAAGATATCCTGCAGGGTCCATATGCCATGGCTGGTATTGGGCACTGTACCTTTTGTGGTTGGCCTATAACTGTAGGTTCCTAGTTTATGGTCTTCATCCCTCTCTTTTGCTCCTCATGCTCATTCCTGGGCAGAAGAACTACATAGTTAGTCGCTATCACACCACACCCTGTAATTCAGTGCCTGGCACTTTTACAAGCTAATATATTTTTTTTATTTATATGTGTATGTATGTGTGTACTTTTTGGCTTTCATCACCAAAACATAACCACATTGAAGGCAGTGACCTCTTTCTTGTCTTCTGCCTTAGCCTTATCACTTTTCATAGTGACTGGATGATAGTAGGGTGTTAATAGATATTTGTTAAGTGGCTACACTTTATCTAACCCTCACTGCTCTGGCCATCAGCCAAAGGCTGAGTTCTCTACATTATCTCTTCAGGCTCAGACCATTCTCCTGAACTATAAACTTGGAAATATGAATGCCTCTGGGACATCTCTCCCTTAGGTGTCCCTTAGGCATCTCAAAATAACTTACACTAAATTGACCTCATTTTCTTCTCCAATGAAGTTGCATCTGGGGACCCTATCTTGGTAAAGGCCACCATACTTTTCCCTAGGGCATGGGCCAAGGTGCCTTGTCTCTCCCCTCTCTCATACCTTGACTTCTCTCAATCTCTTGTAATTGAACTTGTTAAACTACCCCTCTCCATCCCCAACTTCATTGTTGCAATTCAGATTTTTATCACTTCACTTGAGAGCTATGTAACTGATCTTTGCTTAATTTTCATATTCTAGTTTTGCCAGAGTGACCTTCCTAAATTCTGATCATGTCATTCCTCTGCTCTAAATTCTACAACAGTTCTTCATTGCTTTCAGGGTAAATCCTACCCTTTCAGCGTTTCATGTGAGTTTGGTCATGATCTGACCCTTGCCTATACCTCTCCTTGTTTCCATCCTACTAGATTACTTTTGTAGATGTCACCATTTATCGAACATTTATGTTGGGCCAGACATCATGGTAAATGCTTTTCATCTGCTATCCATCGGTAGCCCCCTTTATTTGTTTACTTTCTTGCCTCTGCAGTTGGCTCTTGCCACGTATAATAGATGTTTGTTGAATAATTTAATGAATGGTCTGATTTCTCAAGGAACATTCAGTGTACATTTTGCAGCAAACAAGTAAATAATTGATTATCTTGCATTGGGGAAGGGCAATCTGTCTCTGACTATGAGAGAGTCATGGAGAGCTAGGCCTCACTCACACAAGGTAAGTGACTTGGACAACTCACTTCACCTATCTGTACCTCACTCTGTCTATCTAATGGTCTCCAAGGCATGTTCCAGGTGCTAACATTCTGAAACTCTTAAAATGTAGGTTTATAAACACACTTGTAAAATATTCCCTTTTCAAATTCGTGTGTTGAAGTAGTAGAGTAGGCAGGCAGAGACAGAACTGTGGTATAGGCCTCTGGACTCCATTTCTGTAGCCCTGACTCTCTTCCCTGCTTATATATATATCACACTCTCAGTATACACATGGAGACTCAGCCCAGACCTGCCACTCTGGGCAGTGGTCCAAG
Source organism: Cynopterus sphinx (assembly GCA_030015415.1). Classification (NCBI taxonomy): domain Eukaryota; kingdom Metazoa; phylum Chordata; class Mammalia; order Chiroptera; family Pteropodidae; genus Cynopterus; species Cynopterus sphinx. The sequence goes on along the minus strand of CM057388.1, from coordinate 29,235,119 downwards.
CCCTGGACATTTTCCTTCTCAGAGATTTGCCCCACTTCTCAGGGATACCTTAAGGGCAGTTGCTAATAAACTACCTCTGCGTAAGGTGCCAGGGTCAATAATAGATTAATAGGTTAACACGTGGTCCTTCCTGAGATATTTGCCTCAAAATGGACCAGAAATAATACAGGGACTGGAAGGAAAAAAGAGACACTTTAAGGAGGGAATGTTTCTCTTGCCTTGCGGGGGTTACTAGTTCTGCCGTTAGGCTGGACCTAGTTCTCTGGGACCCTTTTTTCATGGTCTGTCAGATTGGCCTATGAGAGTTGCTGATCATTAGCAAAGAGCATGCAGAGAGCCTTGATATTTGACAGCAAATTCTAGCAGGGAGTGGGGCAGGGACTAGGCCTGGCAGGGTTAGTGTTTCCAGCAATTGGGAACATGGGCAGGGCGAGACTTCCAATGTGGGCCATAGACTCTGAACCTCAGGTGGCAGCAGCAACAGCGAGGACCCCATGCCAGGGAAGATGTAGCCAGTTCCCTCCTCTGGCCACCTCCCAGAGCCTTGATCTATGCATCAGAGATGACACCCACTCCATGTAGCATGTGTGTATTTTGGGTTTCTTTGTGCTTCCCTCTTCTCCCTACTTGGGTGGAACTCTTTGAGGGCAGGACCCATGCCAGTTCACCCTTGTGTCTTTCCAAGATACCTCCAGTACTGTTTCTCAGGCCTCAGTGAATGTACTGAATTATTATATAGTTCCTCCACAGACCCCCATTATCAACTGCAAGGTCAGGAGATTTCCTGTGAACATCCACTTAATAAATTCCTAAGATTTAGAGGCTCAAGAAAATTTTCTTTCTTGTAAAACTAAAATTCTTCCTGAGGGAGATAGTATAACAAATAGATGTGGTTTTGGACTTGTAGACCTGAATCCAAATCTCAACTCTGCCATTTGTCAGTGTGTAGCCTTGAATAAGTTTCTCAGCACTGTTTTCACCTGTAAAATGAGGATAATAATACATCTTTTGTGGCGAATAATTTTGATAATATGTATAAAGTTTGTATATTTTAGCACACTGTAGTACATAGTGGACACTAGAAAATAGTCCTTTTATCAATAGTTGCAACTTGAGGTCACTGAAAATAGAAATAGGAATTTATGTTCTATTTTTGGTATTTCAATGAGTTAATGTATTTACCCATGATGAGGTCATTGAAAACATTCTTTAATAAATGAGGTTGAAAGAAACTCTGAAAACTTGTAGGCCACAAAGGTGGAAAAGAAACATCATCTTTGGTGGACCAAGGTTGGGAAACATTAATTTAATCTACCCTATTACTGTCCTTTGCTTCAAGGAAGAAGATTGTAATGATCTCATCCTGATTTATCTAGGACAATTAATTTCTTCTTTGATGTGGTTTTGCTTCATCTTTATTTGAACAATTCTGTGTACATTATTAATGGTGTTTTCATTGTAAGCTATCTAACATCTCTTAAGGAAGCCACTAAGTCATGAATCTATATGAAAAAAATAATAAAAAGACAAATTCCAAAAGCACTCATTTACTCTCATCAAGAACCAAATAGACACTGACAGTGTTTGTAGCATATCTTTGAGATGGGAGCTTCAGCACACATTTTTGAAAACAGCATTTTGAACCTTCCTAAAAGCATTAAATATAAATAATGTGATTTAATAAAAAGAATGCTGGCTTGGGAATCTAAAAGACCGAGATCCTTGATTTGATTTTGTCACTGCCTGGTGAGGGCTTAGTTTTAAAAAGCAGAATCCTCTCTGGCTAGTTAAGCAGAAAAAGGAATTTATTAAAAGGATCTTGGGAGGTTCACAGTATCTTTGGAGAAATAAGCATGAGGCTAAATTCTAGGAACAGTGCCCAGAAATGGGTTGTAGAACTTGTCTGATGAGAAAATGGCCTCTGTTACCACTGCATCACCCACAACTCATTGCTACATTTGCTCTGCTGCCAAGAACTTGATTTTACTGCAGCCATCACTACCACCGCTTTTGGCAACCTTACATCTGTTGCCACCCTGGAAAGTTGAACTCTTCTGACACTAAGTGTGGCCCATACCTAGCTGGTTTTGTCTGTTAATCTCTTCCAAGTAAAAGTCTTATGTCATGGGCCACCTGGGTTCCTTATGTAAGGAGCCTGGGTCACCTGTATGTTTCCAACCACAAGGAAGGCTGGGAAATTGAGGTCTGACTTCAATGTTGGGGTGACAGGGGACATAATGTGGGAATTTCCCCAGATATAGAAGGGTGGTTTAAAGGGTACTCTTTTCATTTGCTGTCATAGCAAATCCAAGCCAAAATGAGGCAAACAGGGAACATAAAATGTCAACATTAGGGACTAAATTCCTTGTTTATAACCAAACCAAACAAAACACTTGCCTAATTTTAGAATTTTGCAAATATTGTTCTGACCCACCAAGCAGCTAAGCAAAGTATAAAGCCCTCCCCTCCCCTCTGCTGTTTTGGTAATCTCTAACACACCTTTCTGGGTTTAAATTGCCTTAAACGAAGATATTGGATTAGATTCAAATTCCTAGATTGAAAGCTGGCAATTGTATTCATTTGGTTTTTGTTTAATATTTTTAAAATTAGGAGTTTAAACTTAAAAATCCATATATCTGGTACCTCTTGAAAAATAAAAACTGTGCCTACATTTCCCCATGATAACAACCAGTTAGGGGTGAGTGGCAGCTACCCAACTGTATTTATGCCTAGTCTCTTCAATTCCTATTGTCTTATACTTTCTCCCAGTTATTTTATCTGAATACTCTAGGTATGTACTTGACTAGGTAACCCTTGGATTAGATCATCATAAGGTCCCTTTCAGCCATAAAATCCTATTATTTTCTTACCTTAGGTATAATGGAAATAGGTATTTAGGAATCACTGATTTAAAGAGCTCAAAATGGAACTGAAGACTGATTTTTAAATTAGAACCTGAATATGATTGTGTATCTAAAAATCCAAGACTCCATTTATAAATAGTTAGAACTATTAAGAGTATTCAGGAAAGTAGTTAAATACAAGAAAACTGCATAAAAAGCAGTAGTTTTACTTCATACCAGTAATAATCACTTAGGAAATGTTATGTAATGGGGGATACTGTTCACTATAGCAACAAAAATCATGAAATACCTGGGAATAAATTGGATAAGAAATGTATAAAACTAAAATAGACACAATTTCAAAACTTTATTATATCTCTGAATGGGAATGCACTATTTTAAAACTTCTAATCATTCCAAATTAATCTAGATTTAAAACAATTCCAATCAGAATTACAATGTAGATTTTTGTTGTTGCTGTTGTTAGATTTTTTTTGTGGGTTTAGGAGAAGAAAAATTGGCTCATTGATTATGAGGTTCTTCAAGAAAAATAAGGGATTGAGAAATGTTGAAAAAGAAGAATGTTAAAGTCTCGATACTAGAATTTATATGGTTTGTAGATATTTGAAAACATCAAAATGTATAATGAGAAGAATAAACCAACCTATCAGTGAATTAGAATATAAAGTCCATAAAAGACCCATTTTTATGGACTCCATTGTTAGGTATATAAAATATTTCAAATCAGTGCAGAAAGAAGGGATTATCAATAAAGGTTTTAGTGACAATTAATTGGGAAACATTTATTACATTTTTAGTTTATAGTAGGGCAGTTTCCCAAACCCATAAAGGAAAAATTCACTGTACTGACTATGGGAAATTTTTATATTTCTCTATGGCAAAAGATACCATAAACAAACTTAAACACAAGGGATATATTAAGAGAAATATTTAGAACCAATATAAGAACCAGGGGATTAACATTAAGGATTTATTAAAAACTCCTTTGAAATCAACAGACAAAAATGGGTTAAGGTAAAGGATAGACAATTCTCAGAAGAAATACAAATAGCCTTTAAATCTATGAAAAGAAGCTCAATAATGGTGCAAGCTGAAACAACAATAAAATATAATTTTCCTGGAATATTATGTTGGCAGCATCTTAAAAGAATAATATAACTGACTGTAGGTGAACATGTAGGATAACAGGTACTCTTATTTTCTCTTAATAGAAATTTAAATTGGTGCAGCATTTTGGAGGGCAATTGGTACTATCACGTATAATGTTTAGACTCCTTTACTTAGTAATTGCACTTTTAAAAACTTTGTATTCAGAAAATTTTTGACAAGTAGATTGTAATAGTTGTGCTTGTGTGTGCACACACACAATATTTATTGCAACAAACTTTGTAATAGAAAAGATTTGGAAAGATCAGTTACCCAACAGTAGGGGAATAGTTAGATATATTCTATTGAATTAGTTTAAGACAATACTATTTAGCCATGAGAAAGAATGAGATGGACCAAATATGCATACCTGAAGAAATATTCAATGTATTAGCCAGGGTTACAAGTAACCCCAACATCTCAGGGAATTAAATCAACCAAAGATTATTTCTTGCTTACTCTCTATATCCATAGTTGTTGTAAGGGGGAATTTTATTCATAGGGGCCACTCAGAGATTGAAGTTGACAGAAAAGCCACTACCTTGAATGTACCGATCACTGCGCCAGAGAAAGAAGAGAACTTTGGAGGTCAAACTCAACAAATTCTTAGCTAGGAAGAAATACATATCATTTGCACTCTTAATTCATTGACAAATATTAATCACATGGCCCCATCCATATGTTCAGAAGAAAGAGGGAAACTAGATGTTGTGAATAGTACTAATGGCTACCTTATATATGTCATGCTGTTTTATAGATGAAGCAAATTTCAGAAGTCTGTATAATGTGATCCTATTTATGCCAAAAATTTAAAGATTATATGTGTATGTATATTTATTTAATATTTCAAGGATTGTATATTCTTTGAAGAAATCCTAGCAGACTACACATTAAGCTGTTAATAGAGAATGCCTCAATCTTTAACTTTTTTTTTAAACAATGAAGCAATTGTTAAAAATAAATAAATAAATAAAAGGTTAAAAACAAATAAAATCCAAACAAATAAAACCAAAAAGCTTGGGCAAAGAGCACGAAACATTTTTTATTTCTTGCTTCAGTTTCCAGAATGATCTATTGGAAAATGCTGGCAGAATGTTCTGAGCAAAAGTTGAGTCTCAGACTCATACAGCAGGGTATAAGTTGTTTCACTTGAAGGTCTATTCTTATTATTGGTTAGAGTCAAATAATTTCAATGTGCTCATTAAAACTCTTATGTTATTGGCCAGAATATTTTATCTTAATGTGACAAAATTCTAGAGCTTTAAAATTAAATTTTGGGGTCAAAGAGTTTTTATAATTTTCAAATTCTTACCAAATTAATGGCAAAGTCTTGCCCATTCATTTCCCCCCAATATCTTATGAAAAATTTAAAACATTTAGAAAATTTGAAAGGATTCAGCAATAAATACCATATACCTACCAGTTAGATGTTATCATTAACATTTTACTATATAGGCATACCTTGGAGATATTGCAGGTTAGTTCCAGACTACTACAGAAATAAAGTGAATATTGCTATAAAGGGAGTCACATGAATTTTTTGGTTTCCTAACGCATATAAAAACTATGTTTCAACTATACTGTTATCTATGCAGTATCATTATGTCTAAATAAGCAACATACTGTACATATCTTAATTAAAAAATACTTTATTGCTAAAATATGGTAACCATGACCTGAGACTGACTATCTATCTATCTATCTATATCTATCTATATCTATCTATCTATCTATCTATCTATCTATCTATCTATCTATCTATCTATCATCTATCTATCTATCATTTATTTTTAGGTGAGGCAACTCTTGGTTGACCTCACAGATTGCAAGGACTTTATCAGTTTACAATCCCTGTTATATGAGACTTTAGAGAGTCGTGATCTTTTTGCTGGTGAAGGAGGGTTCTTTCCTTAATGTTGATGGCTGCTGACTGATCAGGCTGGTGATTGCTGAAGTTCGGGGTGGCTGTGGCAATTTCTTAAAAAGAGATCACAGTGAAGTTTGCCCCATCGGTCTACTTTTCCTTTCATGAATGATTTCTCTGTAGTACATGATACTCTTTGATAGCATTTTATTCGTGGCAGAACTTTCAAAATTGGAGTCAGTCTCCTCAAACTCTGCTGCTGCTTAATCAAACTAAGTTTATGTAATATTCTAAATCCTTTGCTGCTTTAACTTGAGCTGTTATGTTATGGAGATGGCTTCTTTCCTAAACCTCATGAACCAACCTCTGCCAGCTTCAAACTTTTCTTCTATATCTTCTTCACCTCTCTCAGCCTTAATAGAATTGAAGAGTTAGGGCCTTGCTGTAGATTAGACTTTGGTTTATGGGACTGTTGTAGCTGGTTTGATTTTCTATCCAAACCACTAAAACTTTTCCATATCAACAAGTCTGTTAAGCTTTCTTATCATTTGTGTGTTCACTGGAGCAACACATTGTATTTCCTTTAAGAACTTTTCCTTTGCATTCACAACTTGGCTGTTTGTTGTAAGACCTAGCATTTGGCCTGTCTTGGCTTCCTATATGCCTTCCTCACTGAGCTTAGTTGTTTCTAGCTTTTGATTTAAAGTGAGTGTGACCCTTCCTTTCACTTGAACACTTAGAGGACATTGTCAGTACTATACTATTTTGATTAATGTCTCTTTGTAGTATAACTTGAAGATGGCAGAATGATGCCTCCAGCCTTGTCCTTTTTTCTCAGAATGGCTTTGGCAATTCAGGGTCTTTAGTGCTTCCATACAAATTTGATGATTTTTTGTTCTATTTTTAAAAAATTGCCAGTGGGATTTTGATGGGGATTGCATTAAATCTGTATAACGCTTTAGGTAATATGGTCATTTTAACTCTGTTGATTCTTCCAACCCAAGAACATGGAATGTCTTACCATTTCTTTGTATCTTCTTCAATTTCTTTTAATGGAGTCTTGTAGTTTTCATTATATAGGTCCTTCAAATGTTTTGTTAAACTTATTCCTAGGCATTTTATTCTTTTTGTTGCAATTGTAAAAGGAGTTACTTTTTTTTCTACTTCTTTTTCTGACACTTCATTATTAGAGTATAGAAACGCTATGGATTTTTGAATATTGATTTTGTATCCAGAAACTTCGCTGTATTTGTTTATTGTTTTGATTAGTGTTCTTGTGGCGTTTGTAGGGTTTTCTGTATAGGGAATCATATCATCCACAAATAGTGACATTTTGACTTCTTCATCTCCTATTTGGATGCCTTTTATGTCCTTTTGTCTGATTGCACTTCTTAGGACCCCCAATGTTATATTGAATAAGAGTAGTGATAGTGGACAGCCTTGCCTTGTTCCTAATTTTGGAAAGTTTTTAGTTTTTCACCATTAAGTATAATGTTGGCTGGAGCTTTGTTATGGCCTTTATTATGTAAAGGTACTTTCCTTCTATACCTATTTTGTTAGGTGTTTTGATCAATAATGGATGCTGTATCTATTGATATGATCATATGATTCTTATTTTTTATTTATTTATGTGGTATATCACATTAATCGATCTGCATATGTTGAACCATCCCTGTGCCTCTGGGATGAAGCCCACTTCATTGTGGTATATAATCCTTTTAATATGTTGCTGTATTTGGTTCACTAGTATCTTATTTAGTATTTTTGCATCTGTGTTAATGAGAGATATCAGTCTGTAGTTTTCTTTTTTTGTGTGTTTGTTATCCTTACCAGATTTTGGTATCAGAGTAATATTAGCCTCATAAAATGAGTTGGGAAGTATTGCCTCCTCTTCAATTTTTTGGAAGATTTTGAGAAGAATAGGTATTAAATCTTCCTTGAATTTTTGGTAGGAACTCACAACTCTCCTAGGCATAGCTGTTCAGGGAACTTGCCACACCTTCTTTTCTCTCCTACAGGGTGCTCCATTGACTGGGAGAGGCAGCTTCTGTGTTCCTCCCAGTTCACTGCCCAACACCCAGGGTTCTGACCTATGGTAGCTCTTATGTGCAGATCATATGCTCAGACATGCTGGTATGCACTTTGGCATTTTTTTGTTGAGTTTTAGATGTTCAGCTTATTGCTGTTTCAATGGGAGAGATATGGAGATGTCTCTCACTCTGCCATGTTTCTCCAAACCTTGAAAATTTACATTTTCTGGAAACTTGCACTTCATCTAATTTAAAAATTTTATCAGCATTTTTAGCTCTATGACTTTGATTTGTACCTTTTCTCCTTTTAAAATTTAATTTTACTAGACTTGTTTATTTGATTTGTTTTAAAAAGAATCAGGTTTCCATGTGTTAACTCTCATTTTTTACTTTGTTTTCCATTTCATTAATTTTTACTCTTGCTTTTATTCTTTTCTTTCTTTTTTCTGTGTTTATTTTCTAATTTCTTGAGCTGGGCATATGTTTCACTAATTATATTTATTTTCTAAGAAAAACACTTAAGTCTGTAATTTGCTTTCTGAGTACTACTTTGGCATTAGTGTGTTTAGTGTTCATTTTCTTTTTATGTAAATATTTCCTAACATTATTATAATTTCTTTTTGGCTAGTCAATTATTTGTTTGTTTTAAAATTTCCAAATGTGTATAGGTTAGTTTTCTTTTAATTCTTGATTTCTGTTTTTAGTTATAGAATATGGTTTGCACTATACTGATTCTTGGATATTTATTGAGACTTGCTTTGTGACTCTAAGAATAAACTCATTTTCTGAAATGTATTTTAACATTTAAATGGGTAGGTAAATAATTCTAGATTCATAGTTACTTTCCCTTAACCTCTTGAAAATATCCTATTATTTTCTACCCTCCATTGTGGTTGTTGGTAAGTGTTTGTTAATATACTTGTTTCTCTGTATTTGTATGTCGTTTTTCCTCCACCTTTCTCTTTGTTTTGAGGGTTCTTCAGTTTCTTTACAGTGTATCTTAGGGCTATAATGTAACTCTTTAATTTGTGAATTATTCTGCGCCATTATCTCTTTAAATATCTTCTCTTGTCCATTCTGTTTTCCTTCTCAAACTCTCTGTCTCTTCTCTCTTTTAACTTCTTGTCAGACTTCTCTCTCTTCTCCACACCTTTAAACTTCCATTCATTCTTTTCATTTATTTTTTATTCTGTGCTGCATTCTTAGAATTTTCCTTAAATCCATCAGTTTATTGATTCAGTTACTGTGCTTTTCAATTCTTTATGTGCTATTTAGGTTTTTTTTAAATATTTTTGTTTTTTTTCTCCCATGGCATCTTGTTTTTTTCTTATGCTTTCTCTATATTTTACCACCTTGATAATGGTAGACAATAATTTTTTATTTCATCACTGATCTTTCTTCTGTTGTTCCAAATTCATGGCATACAAATCCATCTGTTATATCTGATAACTCTCACTCAGTGAATTATTTATTTTTATGTTTTATAAGTTCATCTTAACCTGAAATTTCTTTCTCACTGTAATGTTTCACTGCTTCTTGGGTGGGCCATTCTGACTAGTTTTTGTTGTTGTTGTTGGTTTGTTTAAATCCTTTTAGTTTGAATTATTTGTAAACTTACAAAAAAATTTCCAACATAGTGTAGAGAGTTTCTATATACTTCTCACCCAGCTTCTCTTAATGTTAGCATCTTAATATAGTGAAATTATCAGAACCAATAAGTTAACATTGGGCAGTACTGTTAACAGAACACTTCATTTGAATTTTATCAATTTTTCCATTAATGTTCTTTTTCTGTCCTAGGATCCTATCCAGGATGGCACATTTAGTTGTTGGTTCTTCTTAGTCTTCTCTAATCTGTAGCAGTTCCTCAGTTTTCCCTCATCTCTTTCTCATGACCTTGACGCTTTTGAAGAATACTGATCAGTTATTTTGTAGAATGTCTCACAATTTGGATTTGTATGATGTTTTCTCTTGGTTGGACTTAGATAATGCATGGTTGGCAAGAATAATACAGAAATGATGTGTTCTTCTTAGTGCATAATATCAAAGAGTTTATGATGTCAATATGTCTTACAACTGGTGATACTGACCTTGATCACTTGATTAAGGTAGTGTCTGCCTGATTTCTTCATTGTAAAGTTACTTTTATAGTGAGTGAATACTTTGACAGAGATACTTTGAGACTTACAAATCCTGCTTTTTCTTCAAACTTTTGCCCACTAATTTGATATTCAGCAGTAGAACTTTTAAAGTAGTTTTGATTTTGCCTCTCTAAGCAGGCTTACAAACTGGACCTAGTTTATCTTAATTTTGATGTTAGTTTATTGCCGTGAAGTTTTCTACAGTAAGTGGACAAAATAAAGTACTCCAAATTCTTTTTAGACAGAATATTGACTCTGAGTTCTATCAGATAACATTATTGTTGTTGTTGTTGTTTGTTGTTGTTGTTATTATTATTATTCTCAGAGACTTAGCAGAGAAAAGGTTCATTGTCATCTCTTGGCCAAAGGGTAGAATTTATTAATCATTTTAGTTTAATTACAGCCTTTTACAGTTCTAGCTTTGTACACAGGATTCATGTGTTGGAGTTTCAAATTACTACCCTTCTTGGCCAGAAGCCTTGTCTCTTGTGCCTGAGTGAGAATTAAAGTCCAAGCTCTTACCTGTTAATAGTGTTTGAATTCCACCTCCCCCAAGTCCTATCCTGTTAGCTTTATACACTTTCCTCTCTGGCTGTCAGCTACCTCTTTGCCTTGGTACTTGGAACATTTTCTTTCCTTTTTTACAAGCTCATCCAGGAGTTTGAATGTTAGTTGCTGCCTTGTCTACCATTTTGCCATACACAATCTTTCTCCCATGCCATATGGAATCTCTAAAATTACACTGTAGAAAATACTGACTAGACAAATTATTATTAGGGAATGTCACATTGTTATTAAAACCTATGCTGAAGTGGATTTGGCTTTGCTCATATAGGCCTAGTTAAAATCGGTTCCAGTACTTAAAAATCTTAATAACTCTCAGACTTTTCTCTTTCTATTTTTGAAGCATATCCATTCTTGTGGCCTTGAGTATTATAGGATGCTAGAAAAAATTCTTGGCATTTTAGAATCAATGAATCATATAATGTCATGCCAAAACAGATAGGCTATTTCTTTACATTTCTAAAGAGTGGAAAATGGACCAACTCTTTTTCTGAGGTTTTATATATACATATACATTTAAACTGTGTTTCTTTTATTTCTTTTTCCATGATTACATTCTTGTGGGAATAGGTAAATCATTAACAATGAAACTATTATTTCACCCAAAATACAATGTTCTAATGGTCTCTTTTCTAAATGAAGTTTTATGCATAAAATCAAGGCCACTATGTGGCCATCTAGTTAGTAACAGATGACCAGGTTAATGCCACCTGTGTTCTTCTTTAATTAGAATCCAAATTTTGTTTTAAAAAATGAGAACAGTAACTAAATGCTAATTTTCAGTTTCTCAGAAGGAGAATTATGATGTAATAATTATGATGTAAAATGAATAGTACACAGTAGGAGGGGAATGGCAGGCCACCAAAGGGCAAGCCCTTCTTGGCTAATATTCATTCAAGTAAATTTTGCAACCCAAAAGTACTGGGTGTGGAAGGCATACCTAATTGTGTAGTGTTTAACCATGTATGTTTATAATTAACTCACTCAATAAACATATATTAGGAACTTACTCTGTGACAGGTCTAATGGTGGTTGATGGAGGTTCAGATGAATGAGCTTCCTTGGAGAATGCCAGCCTTATCTCTGAACTTCCATCACCCCCTATGGGACCCAACACCGCTGATATTGGACTGCTTAATCTGGATCATTCTCTTCACATGCAATTTTGGAGGGTGCTCTCTCCTTTGCAGTCCAGCTTTCTCCTACCCCCGAAGACATGGTCCACATTATATTTCTTTTCTTCAGATGTTCCTGATTGTCCAACTCACAGAGATTTCTTCCTCTTTGATCTCATTGCATTTATGGCTGGTGCCACTCAGTAGATATTTTTATTCTTTCATGCATATTAGTTGAAGAATAAGTAAATAAATGAACAGATGAACAAAGGCATTGCCATTTGCTTGGATTCAGTTTTCACTCACTTAGTAGTAAGGATTCTATTGAAAGGGATTCCTAGACTGATTTCAGCCTTTCTTGAAGGACATTTTATTCTACCACATACTAATGATAACAGTAATAGCTAACATTTTTATGCTGCTTACCAGATGACAGATGCTGTATTAAATCCTTTCTATATATTAACTCATTTAATCCTCATAGCAATCCTGAAAAGTAGGTGCTATAATTTTTCAGATGAGGAAGCCGAGGCACAGAGAGGTTAAGGAAGCTACTCAAGCACATATTAAGTTGCAGAACTGGGATTTGTACCAGGCACTTTAGCAGTTTTGTAATGATTTAAGATTTAGAGTAAAAGTAGCTCCTTATTCTGCCTCTCTAATGTGAGAATGAGAATAATTCAGGAAACTACTGCAGAGGTTAAGTAAGTTCATATATGTTGAACACCCAGTCAGTAAATGCCCAGTGACATTAGTTCCATTTACTTCTCCTCACCACTAGCCATGTGGAACTTACACATTCTGAGTTTAGAAAGTATGTATGTGCCCCTGGCTACCCCCGACAGGTATCTCTACCAACCTTGAGGTCTTTGCTCACATTGAAATCTTCTTACTTGACTCTACAATTTCTGGATGGCTCTCTTCTGGAATGGGGTAAGTTGGAGTAGGATTAAAAACTTCCAAGGTATATACTCCTTCGGTTTTTGTCTTATTTCAGAAATGGATTTAAGGTGAGTTACTAAGATGCAAACAATTCTATAACACAACATGGTTACACAAATAATAAAAGCAAGAGCTAAAAATAAAAGTAGGAAAGAACCATAGATCCAGGGTGAAGCTGATACACAGACAGTATTTACAGACTCTGATGTCATGACCATTTACTAGAGGCTCTGAACTTCCTATAGGTCAACACAAAATAAGAGACCACAAGTATGAAGCAATAATAAGCTAGTTGCTTAGGAGAAGGAATCCTAATACAAAGCCTAAGAAAGATATTCTCCACTGTCCTCACAGAAAGGACCCTCTAGTGGCTGTGTGGTGTTCTCAAAAGCATACATACAAGGGCAGGAGCTCCAGGTTGTTGTTTTGGATAGCATTCCTCAGAATTAAACAGTAGCATTCCACCAGACTATTATTCAGTCAAAACAATTCTGTAAGGGCATTCATCATATGCCCAACTTCCTGAGGTCGAGCTTAACCTGGAGTGTGAAGATACTTCTTGGCAACCTCTAAATGGAGGAGAGGAGGGGAGAATACAAGAAGATGGGACCTGGGAGAGGGATCAGTTATCTGTTGCCACAATTTCACTGCATAATAAATCACCTGAAAATCTCAGTGTCATACAGAAAAGGCATTTATTTAGCTCATATATCTGTAAATTATGGGGGGCTCAGTTGATCTGAGCTAGTCCCTGCTGGGGCAGTTCTGTTCCCCATCTCTCATTTTTTCCCCCAGGACTAACCTGGGCATGTCATTCCCATGGAGGTGGCAGAAATGCAGTCAGGGAATGAGAAACATGGAAGACTTCTTGAGGTCTAGATTCAGAACTGACACACCTTGACTTTGGCATCATTTGTATTGGCCAAAGTAAGTCCTGTGGCTGACTCTATTGTCAAGGAGCAGGAAAGCAACTGTGCCCTTTTAGAAGGTAGAACAACAAAGTCACATGGGAAGGCGTTTGGATACAGGGAGGAGTGAATAATTGAGGGCAGTGATACCACATCTCACAGAGGGAATGGGAATTGACTGTGGGAAAAGCTCACTGTCCACTGATCCCATAGAGCCCCTCTCAGCCCTCCCCAACTCTGGTTGTACCTGCTCCCACCATGCAGTTTAATTCTGCCTACAAGAGGCTTGGGCATGAAGTGCTTATGGCTGTGGCTAGTTGCTGTTGCTTCACAATAGCACCAAGCAAACTGGACCCTGTGAATGACCATTGTGTGGCTTGGGAAGGTATGTGCTCCAGCACCTGCCAGAGCAGTTCCCTCCTACCTGGAGTGGGGAACATGATCCCTGAAGTTAGGTTTGTGACTGATACCCAGCTTCTCTATTTTGTTTTATCTTACTTGATTTTTCTCATTTTCTCTTTATTTTTTTGTAAGTAGGAATATTAAACTCTTACTATATGAGCATACTTTATTTTTTGATTTAGAGCCACTAATTGTAAATGAGGATATCAGTATATGGATTTCATGTATTGCTTTTAAAATTGCAATATTTGGGCCTGATGTTCTATAGTTACACACTAGGGTTCATTATATAATATAAGTACATGGTGTTTAAAATGAGCCAGGAATAAATTCTCAGACTGAAAATGATTTCTCTCTGGCATTGCAAAGTTTAAAAATCCTAGCCACTGTCAAAATTCAGTTGCCTAGGTTGTATTGATCACCTCTGATGCAGATAAGTGATTTAATCTTCATCCCAGTGCTGCCTTCTCCCAAGCTCAATTCTTCATAGAAGACAAAAACAAATTCAAAAATAGATCACGATAATAAAATGTAAGAAATTTTCCTGCTTCCTATTCTGATAAGAAAGTGAATCATTGTATTCATTGAAGGGCTTATATTTCTTCCTTTTCTGATTTATTTCCTGGCATAGGAGACCAGTTGCCCCTGTGTCAGTCTGTCAATTGAGCATAAGCCAAATGGCTTACCCTGTGGCCTCTACGTGATTAAGTGGTCCTAGGGAAAGGCCACTGTACGGGCTGTGCAAATTGTGAACTGCACAACTTGGGACAGCATGCATGAAGAGCCTCTTTTGGAGTCCCTCTGTTGGTGGATGAGGTATTGGGACAAAGCTCCCAGCATTTACTCTGCCTCTTATCCTCTACTTTCCCTATCAGACCCCCCACCCCAAATTTGATTTCTTAGTGTCCAAATCAAAAGCTTGTCTTCCTCTCTTCCTCCTCTCTTCCCTCTGTCTTTTCACATTGACTTGGCACATGTATTGAGGATAAACATAGTTGAATTCCTTCTTAACTGCCCTCCCCAACACATATGTACACATATCCATCTATGACAGAGTCTGTGGTATTTGGTGAATCACAGACACATGCCAGTGCCCAGAATGTTCTAGAAACCTCTTTATAAGGTTGTACAGAGAAAAATTAAACTGTACAGTGTAGTAGAATCTATGCAGATTCCAGAAGTGATTTTAGTGTATGAAAAATAGTTTTTCATTTATTTTTTTAAGAAACTAGGTTTTTTATGATCACAGCCAGATGTATGATGGTCTCAGCAAGGGCAGGCCATTTTGAGAGGCAAACAGACCAAAATATGGAAAAAATTATATTAAAATGTACAAAACACATATTTTGTGAATTAAAAATTAAACAGGAGGCACTCATAGGAGACTGGACACTGCAGGCAACTTGGTAGTAAACCAGAGAACTATCTTTGGAAACATTCCCAGAGAAAAATAAGAAAGGGATTAAAACAATGAGAAAGAAGACAGCAGAAATGGAGGTAGAGAGGGAACTGGACAAATGGAATCAAAGTAATAATCAAAGATAATTGTTTCAGAAAAATCCTTTTTGAAGCTAAAGAAAATGTGTCTGAAAATTGAGAGGAGTCCCTCTGTTCCAAGCAAAATATGTGAAAAGAGATAACTTAGTAAAAATTTAAAGGTCATAGTTAAGGAAACAGTCATATAATCATCAAAGTAATACATACACAAAACAAAGCTTAGAAACAACACCACCAATAGCAGAACCGATGACCTAAAAATCAAAAAGCTATAGCCTCAGATAATGCAAGGGGATAATGGATTAAATCTCCAGTGCTTTGAGCGTAAATAAATTGAGACCAGTTTTTTTTTTTTTTTTGTACATGGGGATAATATAAATGTTTTTAAATCTTCAAGAAAAAATATAATACAATTTTATTAAATTCCTCAAAGTAATACATTATTTTATTAAATTATTTCAGAAATAAAGAGAAAAATCAAAAATGAAAAATTCAAGGGATGATCCCATCTGGTTTCGGAAGCTAAGCAGGGTCAGGCCTGGTTAGTACTTGGATGGGAGACCACCTTAGAAGACCAGGTGCTGTAGGTGTGAAAAATAAAAAATAAGGTATTGTAAGCTGACAAGGTCCTTGCAATATGTGAGGTAAACCAAGGGTTGCCTTGCCCCCCCCCAAATAAAATAATAAAAATTTAAGGGAGATATTATCTATACAAAAGTTTGAGAAAAGCCTATGAAATATCCAATAACAGAAGTATGGTTTAGCATTTTGGTTTCAGAAGAATATGTGATAGCACAAAATACATTACTTAAATGAAAAAAGCAAACTATAAAATGTTTACAACTATTAAGAAAGAAAACACGATTAAATACCCATGCATTAAAAAAATACTGCAAAGTTCACCAGAATGTTTACTTGATTGTACTTGAGTGGTGGGAGTGCGTATGGCTTTTCTTTTTTTTTTTCCCTTGGTTTTTATATATTATCTCAATTCTCTATCATTAGAAACGTGTTCCTTTTATAATGGAGTAAAGCAAATACATTTATATTTTGAAGTGTGTGTTAAGAAAAAATTAAGAATCTAATTATATTTTTTGATATATTTTGATATAAGTCCTGAATTAATAAATTGAATTTAAGCTCTTGGAGGGCACAGCCCTAATCTTGTGTTCAGCCCATTGTATGATCATCAAATACTTGTGGGCTTGCTTATATGGAGTTGCCCTCCATACAAGGCAAACTTCCGCCCTCTCTTGTCACAAGGATCAGCATGGCTTCTTAAACATCTGGCAAACAGTGAGAAAGTTAAAAACAGAAAGGCTTAGTGAGGTTTGCTTGGAGACAAATAATCTCTGAACACCGGATGGGTGTTAATGAAAAGAAAGGTGATAGAAAGTGAATAACTTTGCTTGTAATTGAAATGAATATTCATTCCTTTCTGCTCACATTACAGGTTAAGCACCATCATCCATACTTCCATTTGCTGTTACCAAAAAAAATCTTGATATGATTAAAAAAAAACCTCACTGTTGTCTTAGCTTGTTTAAATGCACGTTGTACCAAACTGTAGAAGAATTATAGATGAGCGTTTTAAAGGGTTTCTAAAATTGTACCTCTATGAAGAATATTGTTAATAACATGCAGCAATTGCTCTTAACTACCTGAAAATATTTGATTTTGTTTGGCTACACTTAAATAGCCCCAAAGTCAAATACACTAAGACATACTGGATTCCAAACTAAATAAATCAAAATTACCATGTACATTCCATTACATGTCAAAACAGGAAAAACTATAGTATTTGATGTGAAATGAAGATTAGAGCAGTAACAGAAATCTAGATGCTGTTTACATTTATTTGGAATATGAAAGCTGGGTCGAAGATTTTCAATGCAGATATACTCTCTTTGAGAAAATATATCAAAAAATCAATTTATAAAGCAGATGACTTTGGCAGTAATTATTTATGCTGTCAAGATTTTTTAATTTCCAAAGGACTTATTTCAGGATTCAGTGTGCTTGCTTGTCATTAAGAACTTGACAGAAATTAGAGGAATTTAAAGCTAAGGTATTAGGTGCCATTGCCAATTAAAAATGACCAAAATTAAGATAGGGTATCTTTATATGTAATAGTGAAAGGGGGCATCTCATTTGATTTCTAAGAATTAAGCATTTGTGCAGCTTCTCAAATATATCCATTATATAAAGGAAGGCACACCTGGAGTTTATTATTTTATTACTTCAGTGTTAATCCTGGATATTACTATTTGAAACAAGTGTACCATTTTCCTTTTACATTCTGCAAATAAATTCCATGATTTCATTCATCAAAAACATTTCACATTTTTTTTTCAAAATTAACTTGCTTAAGAGAAGTGATTCCAGTTTAATACAACTTGAAACTATTTCTACTATGGAATGATAGAAATAATGAAAATTGTTATCGTTTATTGAGTGTTTATAGTTCTAGGCAGTATGCTGTATGATTTTCATACCTTGCTAAGTTAACTTTCACTTACCTCTTATTCAGCAAACTTTATTATAGAGTGCTTACTGTTGTCAAAGGCTTTTTAAGGTGTTGGAGATTCAGCAGTAAACAAAATAGAGGAATAGTCCTGACCTTTGTTGAATTTCTCTTCCAGTGCAGGGATAAAGACAATATACAGAGTCAGAATATAAATGATATACTAGGCTGGAGAATGATGAATGCCACTGAGGAAAAGCAGAGGAGTGGTTAGGGAATGACAGACTTTTAAGGATCACACTTTTCAAAAGAATGGTCAGAGAAGGCCTTACAGAGACTATGACACTTGAGCAAATGAGAAGATGCTGTACAGGAGGTGAAGGACCAAAGGAAAGAGCATTCCAGATAGAGGAAACAGCAAGTGCAAATATTCTGATGTTGGAACATTCCTGGCTTATTTGAAGAAGAGCAAGGAGTGTGGTATGGTGGGTGCAGAGGGAAAGAGAGGGGATGAGGTCTGAGGGATAGCAGAAGAGAAGACATATCATATCAAGTCTGGTAGGCTACCATGAGGCTTTTCATGAGACTTTGAGAGAGATGGCAAGCCCTCAGAGGGTTTTGAATGGAGACATGACATCTGACTTACATTTTTGTAGGATCATCCTGGCTCCTTTGGTAAAATAAAATTCTCTTAGGCAAATGGTCTTGGGCAGTCTCACAGAAGAGAAACACGGGCTCAGAGATGTCAAGTAATTTACCACAGTTCCCATTAGCGAATTAGTAGGATTGGAATTTTAATCTAGAACTGTGTAATTTGAAATCTCACACTTTTCTCACTAAACCACACCACTTTCTAATTGCAAGCAGCTTTGTGACCCAGGCTGGAGTAGATGATTTTCTTAGAGTCTGCAATTATATCTTTTCCCCATTTTCTCTAGGGTTCCCTGGCTTCTGTGGCAAGGTTACCATGTTGCACAACCCCAGGGGACACCATTTATAGCATAAATATAAAATGTACCCCCTGGATGTGGGCAGTGCCCAGCCAAAGTGGCCATATGTAACAGTCCTTTTCTCCAGTGAGGTCGAAAAGCTTTGTAATTGGTTTTGAACTATGATTAAGCTGGTAGCAAAATCTATTTGGTCATACATTTTTATTGGCCACACTTTGATCTATTTTTCCATTTTTCCTTCCTCTGACACATATTCCACCAGCTGCCTCTTTCTCACTGTCTGCTGTCTGGGACCATACTAGGCTGGGATGTAAGTAATGGTAAGGCAGAGTTTTCTTCTCTGTATGGGGAGCTTAAGCCAACAAGCATAAGAGAAAGCTTGAGAGGGAGTATATAAGATGTAAACAGGTGTGCCTGGCTTCTGATTAAAGGAAGTGAAACATTTTATTTGATGAATATATAATTGAAAGAAATGATAAAGGGCACTATCTAATTGTCATGAAAATTATGACTTGGTTTAATTTAAGTTCAAGCAGATTTTCTTCTAAGCCTTAGATCCCAAGACTTATATTCTTGAGCCCTTGTTTACATTGAAACTAGTTTTTTTTCAGTTTATATGTAAGAAAGTACCCTAAGATTCAGAACTTTAAAATGAAGTTTTGATTTACCATTATTTCACTGGGTGACTTTAATGGAATTATGTTTTGTAAAAGTGTTTAGCACATTTCATATTTCAGAATTCTGCAATTACCTCAGTATCCTAGAGCAGTTGGCATTGTGTTTTGGAGTATTATGACTTTAATTACAAAAAAAAAAAAAAAGAAATCATGGCAGTGTCTCTTACAAGATTAGCTAAATAATATTGTATAATCTATATGAAACTTCAGTGCCAGGAACATAGTGCAATGTTGGGTAAAGGCAAATGTGACTTGCCATTTGCAGCTTTGAGATTAACAATGGTAATCACAGACCAGAAGATAAATAAAATTACATCAGCTTTTAAAAATGCATTTTCATTTCCCTTGAATGATTCATCAGGAAGTACCGAGATCAGACTTTGCTCTCAGACCTTAATTCAGATTTACTCTGAAGGTTTAGGTGAAGAAGGGCTATGTTTGATGGAAGTTGGCTTTGTGTCTATGGCTGCTACTAAGCAAAAATGGAATTTATAGAAAACAAGTTGGTGAGTTGAATTAAACATAGAATTACTATATGGCTCAACAATTCCATTCCTGGGTATATATACCCAAAGAATTAAAAATAAGTGTTCAAATAAAAACTTGTACTTGAATGTTCCTAGCAGCACAATTTACAATAGCCAAAATGTGGAAACAATACAAATGTCTATTGATATGTGAAGATAAACAAAATACTATGGAATATTATTTAGCCACAAAAAGGAATCAGGTACTGATACATGCTACAACATGGATGAACATGAAAATACTATGCTAACCAAGAGAAGCCAGACACAAAAGACCATACTGTATGATTCCATTTATATGAAATATCTAGAATTGGCAAATCTTCAGAGATAGAAAATAGATTACTGGTTGCCAGGTGGGGAGAGGGCTTGGGGAAGGAGTAAAATGGAGTCACTGCTGCTTTGGAGTACTGAAATATTGTGGAATTAGTTAGAGGTAGTGATTGCACAACATTGTGTATGTACTAAATGCCACTAATGGTAAATTTCATGTGTATTTTACCACAATAAAATAGTGTAGTATGCTCCTTTTGAAAGGATTCCTATTTCACGTTGAAGTCTATTATATTTCATGTTGACAGGGTGGAGTGATTCCTAAAGAGGGGCACATGGCGAACAAGGGGGAAAGTAGTGGCAGCCACTTGAATATTAACAATAAAAGGCTTACATTTTCTGTTGTGATCCCCAGTGTCAGGACCTGCCTTGCTTGGGTGCAGAGGCCATACCAGCAGCCATTCTGGGGCCCCTGATGTCCTGCATGACTGAGGACAGTTTTAAGTCCAAGGCAGCTTATTTGAAACTCTCACATAAAGCCATAGAATACTGAGCTATTTACAACCCAAGCATATAGAAACCCAGCAGATATAAATTTTAATTGCAGTGAGGCCAGGATAATTTCATTTTATCCAATGAAAAGGAAAACAAACTTTTATGACCTGGTAGTGCTAAAAAAAGTTTAAAGGTGCATGGAAAGTTTCTAGTTATTGCCACACACTTTCTTTTCCCTAACCCTTGGGCTCATGCCACTTATTCTTCCTCATACCATTTTCTATCCTCAAAAGGAAAAAGCCTTTATGTTTTTTTTTCCTCTGATGATGAGTAATATTTGGTTATTACATTTTTTTAAAGTAGATATTTAATATACATATAGAAATCTCAACAATCAGGGATAAAGCTATAGATATTTTGGCATGTATCCTTCCAGGTTTTTTTTCTACGAACATACATATACTGGTCTCTTTAGTTTCACTGGAATCATACTGCATTCATCAACATAACATGGACATCTTTTGCCCTAATAACTGCACACTTTTCGTGGTTGTATAGTGTTCCTTTTTATGCATGTGTCATGACTGATTATTCTATGACCAGTGTTCTAAATGAGCCTGGGGGCTTTTCTTAGAGTTGTTTCTCTGTGGTCACTTAGTCTTCTGTCAGAGATGGTTGATGACTCAGGGTTTCCAAAATTATTCTGTCTTATTTATGCTGGTTAGTTATAGCCCACAAAACAGAGGTCATGGACAGTAAAGGGAATTAGAGGTCTGTATAAAATCAGCTCCAAACCTACTACTTTTAGGAAATTTTCCCCGAGCCCCACTCCATCCAGTCACTCTCTTCTGTGTTCCAACAGAAGAGGGACACTATAGAATGCAGGAGCATAGGCTTTCATGACATTGGGCATATGCCTTAACATTTCTGGACCTCAGTATTTACAACTGTAAAATGGGGACAATATTCAAAATATACAAAGAACTCATACAACTCAATAACAACAACAACAAAAAACAAATAATCCAATCAAAATGGGCAGGGGACCTGAACAGACACTTCTCCCTAGAGGACATAGAAATAGCCAACAAACATATGAAAAGATGCTCAATATCACTAGCTATTAGGGAAATGCAAATTAAAACCACAATGAGATACCATCTCACACCTTTTAGAATAGCTATAATCAATGGGGCAAGTAATAACAAATGTTGGAGAGGTTGTGGAGAAAAAAGAACCCTCATCCACTGTTGGTGGGACTGCAAATTGGTACAGCCACTATGAAAAACAGTATGGAGGTTCCTCAAAAAACTAAGAATTGATCTGCCATATGATCCAGCAATCCCTCTACTGGGTAATTTACCCCCAAAACTTGAAAACCCATATCCAGAAATATATTTGTATACCAGTGTTCATAGTATCATTACTGACAGTGGCCAGGACATGGAATCAACCAAAGCATGCTATGACAGATGACTGGATAAAGAAGCTGTGGCACATATACAAAATGGAATATTACTCAGCCATAAGAAAAGATGAAATACTGGCATTTGTGACAAAATAAGCCAGACAAAAAGTTGTAAACCACATGATATCACTTTTATGTGGGGTATAAATCTAAAAGCAACAAATGAACAGGACAAACAAACAGAAACTCATGGACATGGATAATAAACTAGTGGTTACCAGAGAGGGGGGGATAAGGGGGGCGGTAGAGGGGACAAATATGTGGTGACAGAAAGAAATCTAACTATGGGAGGTGAACTCAGTATAAACATATATATGCCTTACTGTTAAAGTTTACAGCTGAAATTTATTATATTTTGTTAACCAATGTCACCATAATAAATAAATAAGTAAATACATACATACATACATACATACATATATACATACATACATACATACATAAATAGATAGATAAATAGTAATATGAACCAATAAAATAAATAAATGAATAAAATGGGGATAATAGTATTTACCTTCTAGGCTAAATAAGGTGATCCATGCCAAAAGTACCTGGCAACCCAGGACTGGCATGAATGGCAAGGTTTCTTATTACTCAGTTTATTCAAGTGGCCCTCCCGGTTTGTGGTTTTGAGAACTCATCTGTATGTTTGGACAGCTCAAATAGATTGTAGACTGAAAAGTTCACATGCCAAAGTGACTTTACAGTATTTTCCACACCATGAGCCTTCAGCCAATATGACTGATTGGTTGTCTGACTTAAACTGACTTGCTGCAGTTGTTGGGTCTTCCTGGATGAATTTGACTGTCATTTCCCATTTAAAAAGGCAAAGCAAAACAAAACAAAACACAGACTCCAGAAACCCTGAGAAGTGGATGTAGGTGAAATGCAGTTCCTTCAGATAGGTCAACATTATAGTTGTGAGCTTTCCTACACTCTTAAAGAAATTCTTGTCTAGGAGAACCTAGAATTATTAAATGATAAGGGTAATAACAAGAAATATATAAAAGAACTAAAAGCCATTATTCTGAAAGACCAGTCTATAGCAGAAGAGAAAATAAAGTCTTGTATTCCCTCATTTATTCATGATTTTTAGGAACTGAATTATTTCCAGTAAGTAAATTTTCTAGATGATGGAAGCTTATTCATTTAACTGCTCTAACAGTATGCATTTTAACTATTTTGATATAATGGTTTCTAATGCAAGCTGCATAGTTTGTAGCTTTCATATGGAGAAAAAACAATTCAGCCAATTTGTTAGGCTTTGAATTCTTATCATTAATATGTTATTGTCATTTTCTTATATCTGCCAAATAATCACAGTGTCATTTGCCTTCTAAAGACTCAGACAACTGTACCCTTACACAGCTCTTTTCACTTTTTTATTTATTTCTCATTGGCAGGGTGTCAGTTTTTACTACAGAAATGTGCATAATTGTTTTTCCCATCTCTAAAATATCTTTCTAATTTACTGACTTATAAATTTTATACCCTGGGAAACCAGAACCCCAAGTCTGTTACTATTTTATGTAAAATAAGGTTAATAGGCATCGAATGAAATCGTAGATTTAGTGACAGGTTTTTTTGACCATTCAAGGACTCAAATAATTTATTTCCTGGTTGGAGGCTGTTGTCTGGTAGAAGTTTGACTCTGAGCAAAATGCCATTTTATTTATAAGTTATATTACTTATGGTTTTCTACTTTAGCACGGTGTCTTCCTGTTGCTTGTAAGTAGAGAAATTAAAAATTATCCAACTTCTATGCTAATGGAATTTTGAATTTATTTTATAAAATGGGATTTTGGGTATTTTTAGTAGAAAGAACAATAAAATATTCTTATATATAATTTCATGAGAGTTTTTCCCTTTTCTTTACAGAGACATAGTGATGGCTATAACTGTTGGGAAACTGATAGAACAAGAATTCATAACCATTGCACGTCACTATGGGGTGCCTGAGGACCTATGTCCCGATACTAATATTCTAATTGCAATGGCCCACGAACAGCTTAAGAAAAATTTTTTTGAGAAATTTGAAAGACTCATTTATAGCTGTGTGTATCAAGATCGAGAAAAGTAAGTTTTTATTTTATTGATTCTAATAAATCATTTAAGTTTCTGTGAACCTGAATGATGAAGGAATTTATATTTAATCAAAAAAGGCAAAAATAAAATTGACATTGTCTCACCATGCTACACTGTTTAGCAAAGCCACCTTAAATCATTTTTGGAGAGTATCTGGGTAAAACTATTTCATAGTAATGGTAAGCTTTGTTTGTTGATGGAATAAAGGAAAGCCCTGTCTCTGTAAAAGAATAGGATACCCCTTGGCATTTTCTTTTAATTGATTTCTAGAAGCTTTCAATTTAAACATAGTGAATTAAGATGTTAGAAGGTTTAATTCTGAGATGTCTTCTTACATTATTTTAGTTATGACTGAGATTTATAAATGTGACTTTTATAATATACAGAACAGGAAATTAGCAAGTAAACTTTCCATAGAATTTCTTTAAAATTATTTTTTGAAAATAATGAAGTTTAGCATAATCTATTTCTAGTACATTTATCATGTTTAAACTGAGCTTTATTAAGTCACCATTATAAACAACTGGAGCCCATCTTAATGTTCTCATGTTCATTTTACTCACAGACCTAATAGTGAGGGTGGGGTGGGGAGTAGTCATCTGGAGTTAGATAATCTTAGTTCTAACTCTATCTTCTAATTTTGTTACTACACAACACTGCCATCTCTCTTCTGCATGACCCCTTCCCTTATCCTCAAACTTGAAGTCTGTACCCAAGTGGACAGGTTCATACCATAAATATCTTTGAAGGTCCTATAGTTTATCTTAATAGTGAACATGATTTTTTCCTAATCCATATATATCCTCATGAGTTTTTATTAAGATGGCATTTTCCCTTGAATCTTTAAGCTTACCTGAGCCTCCCAGAGGATGTGTAACCTAAGCTTTGCTTGATCCTGGCCCTTCCTTCTACCCTGGTGGTAACCCTTCCCCAGGGTGAAAAGTGCAGCCCTCCTTCACTAAAGGAATACCTCTTGGGAATAATAGAGCTGTCTACGCAGACAGCTCTGAAGTTCTTCTAGATCTTATAAGCTTTAATTCTAGACATAAATATTCTCCCATTATTTTATAACTTCATTGCAAAGAAAGAAGCCCTCTTTCTTTACTGTTGGTTCTAATTTTGCATGTTGCCTGAAAGAACATTGGATGAGTGAGAACATTGGGCAAGCATTTCTATGTCCCCAGCAGGCTAGGAAAAATGACTGTTGGGCTGCTCTGAAGAAACCATCTGACAAAATTGAGGTGAATGTTAAAGCCCCACTTGGGACTTCTAGGTTGTAAGGTTCGGGTCCAAGGAAAAGACTAGAAAAACACTTTCAAGTCATATAATACTTGTGTCGGAGGCTCTAGATACCTGTCAAATTAAAAGGTGTTTTCAAAAATCAGAACCATTTTTTGACTAAGTGGTCAAGAATGCAAATCAGTTGCTTAGAGCAACACTCGTGGATGCAGCCTTAAGAGGCCATACTATCACTAACCAAGAATCTGAATCTTGATGGAAAGGCCTTTCTAAGAACAGAATCTGGTGACTTCTGAAATGCAAAAGTTGATGAAAAATACAATGTGACTTTTTCTTTACTGTGAATTCCAATACCAATTTTCATACTTATTTCCATGTACACATTTTTTGAACACTATGTACTTTCTTTCCTATAGTATGCAATTATTACTTGAGAGACCCTGAGTATGTAAAATTTCATTTATTTTGTTTTAATCCAGAAAAAAAGTATTACCCAGCAAAGACATCAAAAGACTGTGCAAGTCTTCCAGGTTACCCTTGACTGATGATCTTCTAGGATCTTTACTGTCCAAGTAAGTGAAATCTGCACCTTTCATGGGAATTGTCCTGCATATTTTTGTTTGTGGGACTTCCTGGTTTTACATTTACCTTGTATTACCTTTGATTTACCCTTGACTGTTTTCATTATATTATTGATGACACACCTTTATTTAACTGTTACAAAAGAAAAAAGTTATGATTTTGGATTTTACAGAGTTAATTATGAATTTTTTAGCTTTACAAGAAGTGCTTACTTGAAAGCTTTAAAAATAGGATTCGGTTTAGAGAATTTTTTGCACATAAAATTTTGGGAACTGCATAAACTAACCCATGTTATGTAACATTCTTAAAGGAACATTTTTCAATTAGTCATTACAAAGGAATATAGAGGATATTTATGTATCCCTTAAAACGAAAACTCTTTCTTTTCTGACTCTATAACATTTTATCTTTTTTAACATTAAGACACAATTGCATAGATACACATTCCTGGAATAAAATGAAAATGTACAACTTCACTGGTTATGAGGATATTAGATGTAAAATTCAGGGCAGATTTTCTGAGGCAGTAGTTCTTGATGGCTAAAGGCATGCTGTGGTAGGACCTAGTGTTATTAAGACAGGACTCTATCCTGCTAGAGCACCAGGTATAAAACATAGAGATTATGATGTCAAAAATGGAAAGCATGGTTTACTGCTTTCTAAAACATAGCACTTCTGTTGAACCTGACTTTTGACTTCCTGGCACCATGCTCCTAACCACTTAGGCTCTGGTTATGTTTTATGCTTCCTACAGCATTACTCTAGCCCCTCCTCTCATGTACTTATCTTGATAATTATGACATTTTGGGATGTGTGCTAGCCATTGTTATCTTTGCTTTGAATACATTATCTCAGTTACTTTGTGAGAACAATTCGGTAAGGTAAGAACTATTATCTTCCTATTTTGCGTAAGGATGCTGAAATTTAGAGAGATGAGGTATTTTGCTGCAAGTCACATAGTCTAGCAGAAGAAGAGCTGTAACTTAACCCCTGATCCTCTCAAATGCACACCCCCACCATTTTGAATTATTGTCCAAATAGACAGTAGATTGGAATATCTTGATAGTTATACCTCCTTTCTATTGCTTATACCCCCACTATCTCCTCTCCATTTCCACTATTTTCACTCTTATACTGACCCACATTTCTTCTTGATTATTTCAGGGCCTCAGTGTTGTTCTTTCTTCCACCAGTCTCTAAATTTTAAAATCCATCTTTAATATACAAAATTTAAATACCTCTTAAGAGCACAAATGTCATGGTATCACTATTCTACTCACAAACATTCTGGACCATCTCTGTGCTCGCTAAAGAAAGACAAAACACCTTAGCTTTGAATTATTTCTCTCCCTTCTCCATCGTGGAGCTTAGGGTTGTCAGTTGGAGCAGTGTTCTCAGTTGTGGGGCTAGAATAGGCAGTCTTCACGTGAGACAAGAGGAGAAACCAAAGGAACATATAAAACTAAATCACATGTGGGAGAACTTAGGATCAAGGTGTCAGGAGGTGAATCAAGAAGAGGGCCAATTCAGTTTCACGTATGTGTGCATTGGATTGATGTGAGGGTTATTTTCTAGACTGTGAGCTCTATTTGCTTTTATTTATGGCATTGTGAGGGATACCTAGGTTATCCTGATGTAAAAGGCCTGAGATAAAGTATGCAGACCTAGGAGTCAGGGTTCTTCAAAGTTACCACATTCCCAAAGCTCTCCTTCTCATTCCTGATAGTCTATCAAAATGGGCCAGTTAACATTTCACATGGATACCTCCTGCATTTCCATTTTCACCTTTTCTCTTACTATTTTTCAGTAGAAAATAGCTTCCAATTTTCTTCATTTGCTGAAAGCTTGTTTTTTTTTTTTTTTAATTCTCATTTCAAGTAGCACCACATTTCAAGAAGCTCTCTTGGATTTGCTTGGCTGATAGTGATTATCTCCTCCTGAGGATTCTTACAACACTATGTGTCTCCTTTTGTCCCTCACCTTGTAATCAAGATTTGTGACTTGACTTTTGATCTATTTAGATGCAGAGACGTACTTCTAACCTGTTTTGTTTACTGCCTATAAACAAACAATATGTTGTTACATTGTGACAATTTTACCCCTATCTTGTCTCTCATATTCATTGAATCTACTTCTACTAGCTGTTTGATTGTGTACAAGATTTGTTACCTGCCTGAAGCCCAGATTCCTTACTTCTAGAATGAGACAACAATACATGCTTCCTAGTGGTTCTGAGGATGAATTGAGATAACATACATTAAGTGCCCAGAACAGCAGCTGGTACTAAGGCTTGATTGGGTACTAGGAAAGAAGTTTAAGTCAAGGCACATACTCTGACTAAGAAATGAGCTGGAAGAAACCTGTGTCCTTCTAAATAGAAGAAGCCTTATTTGTAACTGTTGGACCTGAATGCCTTTCATATATTAAGCGGTCTTTTAGTCAGGAAGCTGAGGATGTTTCTTAGATTATCTCTTGATGGCCTTGAGGATGAGTTATCCTGGAAATTCAGAATGGGGGAGCTCGGGCTCTGGAGGATCTAGATGTTTCTTATCTAATACTGGGGCCACAAAGTCATCACCCTCTCATTCTCTCAGCAGAGTGTTTTGTCTTTGCCTTTACAATTTGACATTAAAGGCAGAAAGACTATTTCACAACATGCTTCAAAGTTGTCCCAGTATCAGAACACATCTGCCACTTAGCCCAGCTTAGTTTCGAAGAGGTCATCCCTCTGAGCCACTAAGCAGACCATGTTCAGTCTAACTTTGTCTCTAATTGTGTGGTGATCCTTCTCTACACTCAGAGGAAACTTCAGACTAATCAGATTAGAAAATGTCTCATTCACATTCTTCTCTCCCTCCGATATAGCCTGACATGATTTGGGTCACATGTTTGGTGTTTTGCATCATCTTTGCAGATTCCTTTCACAGACTGCCCTAATTCCTAATGGGCCCATCAGCCTGTAGCTTACATTTGTATTCTGCATTCTTATTGTTCCCCACAGACTCCACAGGGCTTTCCAGAGCCTTGACCAGACTCTCTTTCTGCACAGCCCTCCTATGGCACACTAAGCAAGAGCCCCTCAGGCGTCTACAGTCTCCCATGGGAGGCAGGCATGGAGTTTGTTGAGGAGTTTGTTGATTTGGTTTAATGCACACTCTGCCCAGGAGCAATTTTACCTGTCTTGGGATAGACATGGACAGCTGTTAAATAGCCATATAGCCCTGAATTTATATCAGGAGATGAAAAAAAAATATGGCTAAAGGTTTGAATGCTTCCTTTCACCCAGGGATTGTTACCCATGCATTTCTCCTGACCCTGTGTTTTTGTACTAAGGTTTCTCCTCTACTTCATTTCAATTTCTTGTGATTTAGTAGGCATTTTCCTTATTAGCACAACTCAAGCTGAAATCATGGTTTCAGAATTTTTCTACATCCTGATACCCCAGCCCCCATCACTTTTTTCTGTGGTAGCTGGTAGGAGGTCACTTTACTTAGAAATGAAGTCATTTCACTAATGCACAGAGCATCAAATTTAAATGTGCTATGTCACGGTACTATTATGTGTTAATAATAGGAATAACACTCTGTATTGACATAGTGCCAAGGGCCCTAGAATATTTTATGAATCCTTGAGCATATTAAAAGTAACATTTTAATTGATGGTAAGTATGATTCTTCATTTCATAAGTGCAAATACTGAGGTATAAGGAGGCTCTCTCAGTGAAAGAGTGTGCTTTAGGCCAAGATGAGTCTCTAATGGAATTAGAATGACAACTCCCTAAGATACCCTAAATCTTTGTTCCTATCTGAGCTCCTAGGGATAAGAACTATGTCTCATTCATCTTTGCAGCCTCAGGGATTTGTCCTATGCTAGTATGCTGGGCCGGAGGAGGAAAACATGGGTTTGATTTCCACCAAGCCTGTGCTGCTACATGCCCATATGATCCTTGTAAATGGATTCAACCCCTCTGAGCTTTCCTTTGGATATTAGTATTTCCACAGTACTAACTAATAAGAGATTCTGGTTCTCAAATCATAAGAGTGTAGAGGGTATTCTGAGGTCATTCCATTCTGTGTTCCTTGTGGGACTGGGGATAGAGACAGCCTCCTACCCTAATTGTAGCCTTCTGATTTGAGACAGAATAGCTGGACATTCAAGTGCAACTCTTTCCCCAGCAGCTTTGCCCCAAGCTAGTTTTTTAATGGCTGGCTTTGGGCTCCATGGAATGACTTAGAATTGGCCTCCCAAGAGAGCTGGTGCCTCATCCAGAAATATCAGTTAAAATGAAAAAAGTTTACAGGGCTTTAAAATCATCTTATTATACTCTACCCAGTCTTGCCCTCTGCCTCCCCCCCCCCCCCAGGGATGGCTTG
Source organism: Cynopterus sphinx (assembly GCA_030015415.1). Lineage (NCBI taxonomy): Eukaryota > Metazoa > Chordata > Mammalia > Chiroptera > Pteropodidae > Cynopterus > Cynopterus sphinx. The sequence goes on along the minus strand of CM057388.1, from coordinate 29,204,513 downwards.
GGCTCAAGCGATTTCACCCAACAATACCTGGCAGTGAATCTGAGGGTCAAGGGTTGAGCCATGTGGCAACTATTGTTGCAGTGCTTGGTGTACTGGGAAGTTTTCAGAGAGAAACCCTCTCCACCTACACACATATGCACACATTTCCTGTCATTTCAAATATAAGGTGATTTATAATTTAAGAAATTTTTAAAAATCCAAAATCATGCAGACCAATAGAGAATTGACCTTGTGTATAGTCCATATTTGGTAGCTATAATCTGCCTTACTGAGGCAATTTGTGCTAGGATCACAATTGGAATGTAGAGGCCTGGCTATTTGAGATAAACAGTTACTCACTGGAAACTTGGGCAATGACATCTTCCCAAAGTTCTATGTTTTTATGTCATTATAGTGTAATGGCCCAGAGCTCCACTTTTTTTCTCATGTCTTGTTTTTAAGAATCTCACCAGGTGTTTTAATTTTACCTCTAGGATGGCTGGATAATAAACTGAAACCAAATACAGCTGAGTCAAAAATATGTCTTCATTGCCCTCCCTTCCTTCCAGCCATGGTGATGTAGCTAGCCCATTCCCCAAAGTTAGGAAATGACCTTTGCAGCAGAGGGAAATACATGTTGGTCTTCATCAAAATACAGCTGCTGTTGGGCTTTTCCCTCCACAGATGGTGGAAATAAAAAAGATCAGTATTATTCTCCATGGCAAGGAGATGGATAGCTTCTGAAGTTTTTAAGCCATTCATCATTTTTGGGAGAGGGTGCAAGAGCACCTGTCAAATGACACATTAGACTCACTGCTAAGAACTCTCACCAATAAGGCATTGGGAAACATGTTTGGGGGTCATTATTATCTAGAGAAGAACCAGAGAAAACCAGAGAAATTGCCTTCCCTCTCTCTTCTTCCACAATCAGGTCCCTTAGTTTGTGTAGGGAAGGAAGTGGTGGCTTGCCCAAGTATCAGAGGGACAGAAGAATTTGTAGAGGTTTTAGGAAAACACTTTAACACTGTAAGCTGGGACTTTAAAGTACAAAGGTTGACTTCTTTAACAAGCATAGAAACACTTAAAAGCCAGAATTAGTGTTGCTCTTTAGGGTGGTCACCCTGGAAGGCTGTGTACTGATTCTAACAATGTTGCTGCATAAAATTCTTTAGAATTGCCTCCACAACCTTTTCAAAAGAATTTTCTCCAGAGTGGCAAATTATTGTCCTTTGACCATGGATAAGAGTCTTACTTAGAAAGAGCCAAATGTTGTTTGGAGAGGAGCAAAGTAGAGAATTCAAGTAGAGAATCATGATGCTAAAATTTGTGATTATAAGCACAGCATGGAGTAAGGTGATAAACTTTCTATCCAATTCATAATTTGAAAGAGTGGATGGGGTTTGGTGCAGGGAGGACTCCATGATGGGTGAAAGAGGAGATAATACTCAGAGGGTAAGTATAGGCACTGACCTACTTGTTCTCTCCTAACCATCAAGCCTTTTTCCATCTCTAAACTGCTTCCCTTTGTCTCCCTTTCCTCCAACCTGGGCTATTTTTAGAACTGGCGCTCTCCTTTGTTTCCTAGTCTCCCTCTCACAAACTCATCTAACAGTGGTGTATATTGGATACAGTATATATTATAATAGCAAATGAGGGCATGAAAAAATCTCATTATATCAGTAGTCCAGGGGAGGAAGCTATGGCAGAATTTTGGAATAGGGAGGAAGACTGGGAGACTAATTCCTCATCAACATGCTCCCAACTCGTAGCTCTCCTTTCTTTTTCCAAGTCTGACTCATATGAATTTACTACTTTGAAAAGCATGTTTCAAGATCTCACATCTTTTTACACTTAAAAAAATTTTATATTAAACTGATAGATGTTCATATTAAAAAAATCAGATCATTCTAAAAAGCTTATTCCAACAAAAGTAATTTTCAGCCCACATCCCTCCCCACCTCCCAGACCCACCCATTCACAAGAAGCAGCCACTTTCGGCCCATCTAGCTGTTTCTTCAAACATTTAAATAGCATGCGCATACCATATTTCTGTGTTTCTCATTTTTAGACCTGACTACTAACTTCCTGCGAGGATGCTTGAGAATTTAGCATAATGTTGATTCCCATTATTGTTCTTTTTGGATGCTCTTAGTATATTCTTTTTATTCCCAGTGTTCTGGCAGTTCATGGTGGGGCCTTATAGTTTTGTGTGTGTGTGTGTGTGTGTGTGTGTGTTTGTGTGTGTGTGTGTGTGTGTGTGTGTCTGTCTGTCTATCTGTCTATACAGATTCAATGTGCATAACACTTTATAGACTTTACAATCTGTAGGCCTTGTTCTTTGGTCCTGAGAACCTGTCTATTACTTTTTAATAATTTCCTCCCTTCCATTTTCATTTTTCTTTAATGACAACTCCTGTCATTAAGATTTTAGATTTCATGAATTTGGATCTTTACTCTCCCCAATTTTCTCTTTGCCATTATGATATAGTTACTTAGGTATTTCCTTAACTTTATATTCCACACTTCTTACTGTATCTATTGACTAATATCTTATATTTGATTCAAAGGACACAGTTTTAGTCTGAATGTTCCTTTTTTGTAGTCTTCTATTCTTTTTTTTATGAATGAATATATCTTCTTATCTCATACCTTTCTTCTACCTGAATTGTTTTTGTTTCTCTGATCCCTTTTTTTTTTTCTGTTGCCGTTTTAGTTTCTGGCCTTAATGCTGGAAGCTTTACAGGATGGATCTTATTGATTGGTGGATTTCACTGCATGAGTTGTCTACTAGCCTTCATTTTCATTAGGTAATCCCCAGAAACTAGAATCTGAAGATCTTTCTGGGACAAGTCAGAGTATTGAGAGAAGAATCCTATCTTTTCCTGCTGGAGCAGGAGGTAAGGTGGGGTGGGGGGAAAGGAGGAGAATTTAAGCATGGCCACTGGTGTTCTCTAAATAGGAAAGGGGGAGAAAGGGAGCTGAGAGGCCCAAGTTCAGTGTAATGCTCTCCTCTTCCCTCCATTGTGCTTTATCTTCCCAAGACTGAAACTTCTTTAGTTGAATTTCTCTGGAGACCAAGCCTCACACACCTACAGAGAACAATACAGTGTAGAGGAAGATACTTGAGTTCCAGATGCTCTTTTATTCAGTCTTTCAAGCAGTCCTTGTTTTTAGTCTCACACCTATCCCTGCCTTGGAGTCTGCAAGGGCACCTCAAGAATTTTGCAGGCCACGCTGGCTAATCTCAAAGTGCCCCCTGCCTCCACTATAGACATGTAGAGTTCAGCTTCCCTTCCTCAGCTCTGCCCTTGGCCTGTTTTCCATCTTGCAAAAGATTTTGATATCTCTTGTCCACTCTCGTCTTATTTCCATCTATCTTTGTCATTGTGGATTATTACCCATTTTTTATTTATTGTCATTTTGGTGATATTTTGATGAAAAAGGAAGATAAATATTTGTGATCAATCTATCATGATTTACTGTAACTCTATCAACTTCCCAAGAGCAAATAATTCTTCCAAGAAGCATTGGCTAGTTTTATCCCTTTTAATTGAAAGATTTTTGTTCTTACTTCCTTGCTCCTTTTGGTGTGATTTCCATATCCATTGAGTCCTCTAAGACAGAAATTAAAAGAAAAACTTGGAATATTATACTTCATTAGGTCAACTCTTCCCCGAGGCTTGGCTCTGGGACTCTGGAAAGATTAAATCTTTCAAACATTTTTTTCTCAAAAAAAATTTTTTATACATCAATTCTAAGCTGTGTACTCCTTGATTTACAACTTTTAATCTTTCCTGAACATCATTTTATTTGGGAACGTCCTCCCCAAATATTCTTTAAAATAGATACATTGAGTCTAACATATCATAAGTTAGGCAAGGAAGAAGGCTGAGCGCCCAGGAGTAACAGGCAAACATAAATAAATATCGGACTTATTGGTAATATGGTCTGATAATAGGACCTCAAGTGGTGACCTCCAGAAATTTTTCTGTAAGTTTTAATGCCATCATCAGGGAAAACAAAGATTCAAGAATGGGGACTCAAATCAGAGGAACTTCAGGGAAGCCTTGCTGAGGAAGCAACATTTGAGTTGAGACTTTCCAGATAAAGAGAACAGAAGTTGCAAATGCCTTTCATTTCTGGGAACAATCTTGGTATTCTCAGATAACAAGAAGGCTAGTGTACCTGGAACATTGTGAACAGGGAGTTTTCAGATGAGATCAGAGAGGTCAGCAGTGGCCAGAATACATAGGTTCTTATAAGCCTTGATAAAGAGTTCAGCTTGTGTTCTAAGTGGATCAAGAAGCCATTGGAGAGTTGCAAGCAAGAAATATATCGATGTGTTTTTGAAGGATTATTTTGGTGGAGGATGGTCTGCAACAAGAATAAAAGCAACCAAAATCAAGATATATATATATAAAGCTATCACTGTAATGCAAGAGAGATAGTGGCTTTAAATTAGTGAATAGTAGAGGAGTTGGAGGAAAAGATTTGTGATAGGTTATGGGGTAGAACCCACAGGACTGATTAGTAAATTATATATGAGAGGGGTAAGATCGGATACGATCCTGGATCTGTTTGATAGTCTTTTGTCTAGTTCCCAAATTACTGGAATATTATACTTCTGAAACCTCTATGGTTAAATAAGTGCTTCCTGTAATTGACATAATAGGGATTTACTGACAATTAATTCATACTGTAGGAACAGATAGAGAAACTTACTTCATTGGTGATCTCATTCAATTTCCTGGTCTGGGAACTTTAAATACCATCTATATGCTAATGACTCCCACATTTCTATTTTCAACTTGAACCTTTTCCCTGAACTTCAGACTCATATACCCAACTGTTCATTATTCATCAGGATGTAACATATCCAAAACCAAACACCAGATCTTTTCTCCCAGTCTGTAGCCCCTGCAGTCTTTCCTAGTGCAGCTCTATTTTTCCAGTTGCCCAAGCAAAATCTTTGGAGTTGTCTAGAATTCATTCATTCATTTGTTCATTCATTCATTCATGCTCTCTTTCCCCCTCCCTCCCTCCTTCCCTCTCTCTCCAGTCCTTCACAAAATATATTCAAAATTAACCAGTTTTCACTGCCCTCCACTGCCACCAATATCATCTAAGCTGTCATTATTTTTCATCTGGATTACTGCAAAGGACTGCTAATTGCCTTGCCATTTTGGCCTTGCTCCTACATTCTTTTCTCAGTATATCAGCTGGGGTGATCTTTAGAAAATATAACTTAGATCCTATTACGGCTCTGTACAATGTGCTCAGTGGCTCTTAGTTTTCCTCAGTCTGAAAGTCAAAGGCCCTTCATGATCTCATTTTCTGACCTCAGCTCCTACTAAAGAGTATTCGGGAATACTTTTCTTCAAAGACTCCATGCTAAATGAAAATTTCTTACAAAACATCTTTAATTGATTGAGTTTTAGTTCTTCTCCCAAAACACACACAAAATAAAGGACATAATGGTCCTGCATTTTGGCTACAAATATTTCCATAAACAAAGCATGTTCTTTCAAGGAGTTCAAATGACAAGTGAGCCAAAATTAAGAGGATAGACAGTGGTAGTGGGAGCATATTGGAGCTGTATCCCAGAATCCTTGGCCAAATAAAATGTACACAAAAGAATTACTGAATTCTCTTTCCCTTCTTCCAATTGCTGTTTACTCTACTTTGTTAAGATTGATGAGTCTGTGTCACTTTATCTTGTAACATTTAATTTATCACTCCTAATTTTATTAGTTTATAAATATGAGTTATTATTTTTTTAATATTTTGAGAAAAATGAGAAAAGTCTTTTGACCAATTATGAGTATGCTGTTTTTCTACTTTTATCATCACTGAGTTTTCTTATAATTATCCTCCATTCATCCTCACACTAGTAACTTGTGTATTTTACTTACTAGTTGGAGGGGTGTGTTGATTTGGAGGTTTTGAGAGAAAGGCAGAAGCCTAAGGCAGAGTGGAACAGAGCCTAGTGACCACTTTTGTCTTTTTCTCCAAAAAATGATGTTACATGACCAGTACATATTTAACCTTAAAAATAGGCAGAATGTGATGGAATTCAGAGTAAGTGGCATTGAGATATTACACGAAGTATTTTGTTTGTGTTTAGGTCATTATAGCAATTGTGTTAATATTACTGATTCTTAACAGCCAAAACTCTATTACTTATGGTTAAGGATTAATTTATGTCAGTATACATAATTAAGAAATAGTAGTCAAATAGACTTATTATTATTTTTTATTTAATATATTTATTTAAATCACCTCACTTTTTACATGAATGTGTCATAGTATTACCAAATGGAAAAACCTGAATCACTTGCCATTAATGGATGGTAACTATAAAAATAAATATAATGAACCCAAACTGATATTATTAAAGTCTACCTAGAGTCTGTAACCTGAGACATGTTTTATAGAATTATTTTTGACCTGTAGTTTAATAGTGTAGGATAATAATTTGTTTATTTTTAATGAAAATAGGCTTAATTTTCTTTGATTATATATATTTTTCAGATATGTAGGAAAGTCTAGAAAAAAGCAAAAATCTTTATCTCTCTTCACAGAGATAGGTATTGATCAGTGTATTGTTACTAGACTTTTTTCTATGCCTTTTTATATAAGTATAAACCTAAAGTAAGATCACAACTCTACTTGCTATTTTATAACCTCCTTTCCACTCAACAATACATCATGAACATATATTTTTTGACAGCATGTATAGATCTAAATAACCCCTTTTAATGTCTACATAATAAATGATAAAGATGTCTTTTATTTTTCCTAAAAATATATTAGATAAAATGAATCTAAGTTTGCCTTAAAGATTTAAAAGGCATGCAATTTAAGAAATATAAGGACATTTTATTTTATTGCCATATAGTGTCAACCATATTAGACTTAAAAGACCTTCAAATATTGTTTCCGTGGCAACTGCAAAAATATTTATTGAACACTTGTTAAGGGCCAGCATTGATATAGGTGCTGGTGATACTTTGGTGAATTAGATGTATGAGATCTCTGTTTGCGAATAGTTTACATTCTGAAGGGTTGGAAACAGATAAAAACTAAAAATAAATAAAAAAAAATCAGACATTGAAGTAGCCCTGAGATTATGTTTTCATGGTAGCATTTAAGCTTACATTTTGGTCCTGAATTTTTCAGACTGAGTCAAATCATGTACGACAATTATATTTTCAGGTTTGAAGACAATGAAAAACAAATCAATTATGAGTCATTTTTCTGTGTCCTGAACTGGAGAAAACATCCAGTGCCTGAATTGGTAGCAATATCGCCCTTGAAAGAGGTAAAATTAATACATTTTAAAAACCAGCTGTGGTACCTCTCTTGCACTTTTAATATCTTTTATCTTAAAGTTATTTTTCCATATAAAATATTAACCAATGTTTTTGGAAAGAGCGCTTATGTTTCTGGGTATTTGTGTTAAAGGCTAATTCACTTTACATAGTGAGTGAACATCTGTTCTATAAGAGCATGACTTTTCTTATGCAGCTGAGTTTTTTTAAATCTTAGTCACATCCAATTATATGGAAGATAGGATAATGGGTTACAGTTATAAATAGATATAAACACTGTTATCAAGGGATTCCGGTAACATTATCATGAGCCACAAGAGCAAATCTCAAGTGGCGAATTTGTCAAGACTCTCCAGTGTATCTGTGGCTATGCACACAGTACAGTACGGGGATAGACATTTCACAGTGGATCCCAATTTAAAATAAAAATTTAGTAGAAAAATGATTGGTTAGGGAAAACAAAGTTCACATGATCAGATGGTGCTCTCAACGTTGTGGAATTGTCTGAATTCTCTAAAATCTTTTTGGACTAATTGCTTTTAAGTAGTGGGTGGATGGGTGGTGGTTTGTTTATATTTTAACATGCTCCAGAAATTTATTTTCTTGGGAAAGTCCCTTGATAAAGCAAATGTCATATGGTTAATAGTCCTAGAAAAGAGGCATTTATTCCTCCCCATCACTGCTAACCAGATCATTTTGGCCTGAACTGGTCTAGTGTCCCTGGGGAATTTCCTCAGGCATGCAACTATTCTGAAGTGTCAGGTATCCTTAGAACTTCCATATGGTTGGGAGACAGTGTAGCTTTTGGAGTCAAACAGAAGTGGGGTTGATTTCTGGCTTGGTCACTTATTGAATTCATTTATTTATAAATTTTATTCTTAGACAAATTGTGATTAAGTATCCACTCTCAGCAGGTTCCATGCTCTGTGCAGGGGTCCAGAGAGAAAGGTCTTTATTGCTTCCTTTGAGGGACCATTGCTGATGGGGAAGTCAATACACTCATGATTTGGCACATGGCAAGATAACGCCTACATGAGATGTAATGGGATGAAGAAGCTGCTTATAAATTTTATAATGCAATGGCAGGGGGAGGGCAGGTGCAGGGAATATTCTCAGGGGATGCTTGAAATTTTAATGATGAATAGTAAGAGTTAACAAGGTAGGAAAGTAGAATTATATGGAAAAGGCATTCTCAACAGAGGCTCTGGGACAGAGGGCAGCATGGCATTTGTGCAGAAACAGAAGGAATTGTGAGGCTGGAATGAAAGCACAAAGTCGAGAAGAATGAGGCTGGAGATAACTGCAAGGGTGAGGTTTGAGTATTATCCTGCAAGGTCTGGAGATCACAGACAAATTCCAAGGAAGAAAGTGACATGATCAGTAATACACTTTAAAGGGAGCTTGCTCTGGCTGGATGGTGGGTAGATTGGAGAGGGGACATGGAGACAGCTGCCTCCATTAGGAGGCACATGGTGTCCCATTATCACAATAATAATAGTAAAGACTTAAAGCATTTACTATGTGCCAAGTTCTGTTCTAAGATCTCAAAATTTATTAGTTCAATTAATCCTCATAGCAATTCTATGAAGTGAGTACTTTTATCATTCCCATTCTAAAGATGGAGAATTTAGAGAAACAACAGGGTCTGGTAGAATCAGAAGTTTGACTTGGATTTTTTTCATTGCAAAGAATAAAAAAGAAAAAATATTTTAATGTAATTATTATTGAAGCTATTGGGTTTAATTAAAATCCAAGATGCCATCACAAAAACAAAATGATACTGTCATTTAGTAACCTTTTAATTCTTATCCATGTAAATATCTAATTTTTACATATAAAAAGAAAAATGAAGTTTATATTGCATCTTTTCATTTGTTGTTATAATATACTATGTTTGATAGCATCCATTTGTCCCATTAAGATTTTTCTGAAGCCCCCTCTACCCTGCTCTGAGTCCCAGGCAATTGACCTTTGTGGGCTGCATCTTAGGGGTCCCAAACCTCTGTCCTGCAGTTGGGTTGGCCAATGGGATGCAGTAGTAGGAGAGTGGAGGGCAGGGGGAGAAAAAGAATCATCTTCTTCCCTGCCTCCTCCTACCAGAGTCCACAGTGCTTATTTGGAGGTTCTCTCCACAGAACTACCCACTCCAGGTTCCAGTAACCACTCTCACATGCCCTTTTAGCCCTGTGTTGTGGTTATGGCTCCCGGATGCTACAATTCCTGAGGGACTGAAGAATTCCCTATTGGTTTTCCTAAATATTTCTCACAATTTTGTAAATAGTCACTTTATTAAACTTTTCTCAACTTGTACAGTTTGCTTATGTCCTCTATTTCTCATGGAATTCTCAGTGTTACATGTAATTATTTTTACTAGTTAGCAGCTGCCTTTGTTTTGCCCTTCCTTCCTTCTTCTCTCCTTTTTCATTCCCCCTAATCCATCACCCAAATGTTTATTACCTCTGTGTTGGGAATTTCATCATTTATTGCATAGAAGTATAATTATGCCACATGCATTTATCTGCAAGGTGTTTTTCTTATTGAATAATAAATCATGGGAAATTTCTCTCATTTAATATGTATAAACCTAAGCCACTCTTTATTAAGCATAGTATGGATATAGAATAATTTATTCATTTATATCTGATAGACATTCAAATTGTTTTTATATTTTTGCCTCTGAAAACATCTGGTGTCTTATTTAATTTTTATTTTCCTAGTGAATATTGAATTTGAATAAAATTTAATTTCTTTTGATACTACAGCCCACAGTAAAATAGACATTTTTTTCATAGTAACCCAGCATGCATATATACAATGGAACAAAAGTTTCATGAACCAGTACTATTTTAATTACATGTGGTACAATATGGTCTTTTTTGCTTTCCTTTCTCTCTTCCTTTCTTTTTTCTTTTTCTTTTCTCTCCTCTTCCCACTTATTTCTTTCTTTTGAATGTACTTTTATCCATTAAATTGATTTAAGAACTCACAAAACAGTCACCACCCATACTGGTAAAGGAATAACTGCACGGGAAGTTCAGAGATCCACTCTCCCTTTAACTTCCCCTCCCCCATTTCATCTCTTATCTGCTCTGTCAACTAGGACAGCTGTGGACTTCAGATACTTTAGGGAGGCAGGTAGAGCAGAAAGTCTGGAACATGAACCTGAGTTTAAATCCTTAGCTCTGTAATTGACTAACAAGGTGACTTTGTGTAAATTACTCAACCTTTCAGGTTTCTCCATCTCAAAAATGGAGATAGAATAATACTTCCAGAGTTCCAGTCAAGATGGCAGACCAGGTAAATGCTGTGTTTGCCTCCTCTCACATCCACATCAAAATTACAACTAAACTACAGAATAACCATCATTAGGAATTGCCTGAAGTCTAGCTGAGCAGAAGTCCTACAACTGGGGACATATAGAAGAGGCCACCTTGAGGCCGGTTCGGAGGAACAGAGATGTGAAATAGGCTGATCCCACACCTGTGTGTGGTGGTTGAGAATCAGGAGAAATATTTCAGCTGTGGATTCCCCCCAGAAGAGTGAGGGGTGCAGGCTCCACACTGGGCTCCCCAGCCCAGGGTTCCCTGGGAAGAAAAGTTCCCACTACTTCTAGCTGTGAAAATCAGCAGAGATTATGGCTGAGTGAAATGGAGAACTGAGGGAGTTGCCAGTGTTTGTCTTAAGGGGCTTGTTCATGGACTTCTCAGTGACAGACTCCCTTGCTCTGAGCTCCAACACTGGGGAAGCTACTGGAAAAGTGCCAAGGACATACAGGGAGGAACTGGGTTGTATGGCTTCAGGGTGAGGGCTGGAGTGGCAAATTTCTCCTGACAGAAGTACTGGTAGAAGCTATCGATACTTTATTGAACCCTCCCTGCCCTGGTGTACAGATGCAGGTGGGCATCATATCTAAGTTTTCATCAATGGTAGCTAACACTAATCACCCTGCCCTGATGATTCCCTGAGACCCCGCCCCTGCCAACTTGTGGGCCACCCAAGCCGCTTCCAGTAGATTTTCCATACAAACTGCCTATCTTGGCTCATGCTTCAGATTTTCCTAAAATATCTCAGGGTTCACAAAATGTAAACAAGCAGCATCTGGCCTTGGCATGCCCTGTACCTCTTGCTGAGCAGCCCCAAGCCTGGCTCTAGTGGCAGCCGGCATTGGATTGTGGCTTGGGCTCTTAAGGTGCACCCAAGCCCAGCATGGGTGGCAGCCATCTGAAGATTACTTGGTGGCTCATGCCAAGTGGCCCCATACAGGGCATAGGCTGTAGCTGAACATGGCCTGTGGCAGGGCCCTTCCAGCAGGTCATGGTTGACATGCTTTGTGGCCAGCTTCACTCTGAGCCAGAGCACAATCCAGGATCACATCTCAGGATTACATACCTAAAGGGCTTACAAGGAAGGCACCAGAGCCCTGTTAAAGTGAATTTTGCTCTATAGGGTCAGCCCCTGCACAACAGCTCCTCCACTTGTCATGGCCAGTCATCACAACCAATCAGCCTGAGGGTTAATCCCTCCCACTGACAAGCAAATAGCATTCAAAGCTCAACTACTACAGGAGGGCACCCACAATAAATACAAAGAGACACACCTGGAGCACCCAGGTTAGGCGACTAGGGAAGACTGTGCCACTGGGACCCACAGCATACCTACTTCATAAGGCTACTCTTCTAAGATCAGGAAACATAGTAGCCCTACCTAATATATATATAAACAAACACAGGGGGCAGCCAAAATGAGGATACAAAGAAACATGTCCCACATTAAAGAACAGAACAAAGCTCCAGAAAAAGAACTCAATAAAATGGAGACAAGCAATATACCAGATGCAGAGTTCAAAACACATATAATAAGGATGCTCAATGAATTTAGGGGAAGAGTAGATGAACTGAATGAAATTTTTAACAAAGTGATAGAAAACATTAGAGTGGAGATAGAAAACATAAAAAAGAGCATCATAAATAAAGAATATAATAACTGAAATAAAGAATACCTTAGGAAGAATTAACAATAAATTAAATGAAGTAGAGGAGTAAATCACTGATTTAGCAGAAAACAGTCAGAACAACAATAAGAAAGAAGAATCCAAAAAAATGAAGACAGTTTAAGGGGCTTCTGGGACAACATCAAGTATACCAATATGTGCATAATAAGGGTACCAGAAAAAAAGGAGAGGGAGAACAAGGAATTGTTCAAGAAATAATGACTGAAAAATTTACTAACCTGGTGAAAGAAATAGACATACAAGCTCAGGAAGCTCAAAGTCCCAAATAAGATAAACCCAAAGAGGCCCACACCAGGACACATCATCATTAGAATTCCAAATGTTAAAGACAAAGAGAATCTTAAAAGCAACAATAAAAAAGCAGGCAGTTACCTACAAGGGAGTTCCTATGAAACTGTCAACTGAAAATTTGCATGCAGGTCAGAAGGGATTGGCAGGAAATACTCAAAGTGAAGAAAAACAAGGACCTACAACCAAGACTACTCTATACATCTAACGTATAATTTAGGACAGATAAAGAGCTTCTCAGACAAGAAAAAGCTAAGAGTTCATCATCACCGAGCCAGTGTTACTGGAAGTGTCAGAGGGACTTCTTTAAGAAGAAGAAAAAAATGTGAATAATACAATAGGAATAACTACATATCTAACAACAATTATTTTAAATGTAAATGGATTAAATCCTCCAATCAAAAAATAGGATGGCTGGATAAATAAGAAAATAAGACCTTTTCATATGCTACCAGAGACTCACTTTAGATCAAAAAGACACACACAGACTGAAAGTAAAGAGATGAAAAAAGATGTTTCATAAAAATGGAAACACACACACACAGAAAGCTGGAGTAGCAATACTTATACCAGACAAAGCAGACTTTAAAACAAAGGCTATAATAAGAGACAGAGAAGGACTCAGTTATCCCAATTCTGGGTATTTATCTGAAGAACCCCTAAATACTACTTTGAAATGACATGCAAGTCCATATATTCATTGCAGCATTATTTACAATAACTAGATATGGAGGCTATCTGGGTGTCCATCAGTGGATGAATGGTTAAAGAAGAGGTGACCACACACACACACACACACACACACACACACACACACACACATATACATGCACACACACACACAATGAAATATTACTCAGGCATAAGAAAGAATGAAATCTTGCCATCTGCAATAACATGGATGGACCTAGAGGGTATTGTACTGAGTAGAGTAAGTCAGACAAAGATGAATGTCACATATGGAATCTAGAGAACATGATAAACAAACAATAGAAACAAGCTCATAGATACAGAGAGCATGTTGATGTTTGTCAGATTGGTGGGTGGGGGTTAGATGAAGGGGAAAGGGATTTAAGAGGTACAAATTGGTAGTTATAAAATCGTAATGGAGATGTAGAGTATAGCATGGGGAATATAGTAAGTAGTATTGTAATAACTATATATGGTGTCAGATAAGCACTGCCTTTAATGGGGTGATCACTTCATAAGTTATATAAATGTCTAATCAGTGCATTGTGCACTTAAAACTAATATAATATTGTATGTTAACTCTAACAGAAAAAAAAGAATATTATTTCCATCAGGGTGGTTGTGAAGATTTAGTCGATATATGTGAGACACTTATAATTATAATTATATTTGTAAATACCTGTATTATTTTTGTAATACCTGTATTATGTTTGTAACACCTGTATTACTGTTTGTAAAATGGAGATGTCTTCCTCAAGTCAGGGGGCTGGGCCTTGAACAGTTAACTTTTAAGGAGAAGATTAGTGATTCTATACCTAAAGATAAGAGAACAGTTATAGGACATAAATGTAGCATCAAAAAAGGCCTGTGCTTCAGCAGTAGGCTCTTCCCACTTGTTGCTTATATGTGGTGAGAAGAGTTTTACTCTTAGGGTCTCTTATCAATTCTGCTGACCAAGCCTAGAAATGGATCAGGCTGTAGGAGACATTTGGAAGGGGCCATTTTTTTTCAGCCACTTAAAAATAAAATAAATATAGGTATAAAGTATTACCTGATCAATTTAACCAATAATGAGAGCTTAACTAGATTCCAGAGTCTGCAGCACTCTGGTACTCCTAAGCTTATTATTGGTTCATAACTAGATATAAGATAGCTTGGGAATGTTACCAGTGAGTCTGTAAGCTCATATGAAAATATTTAATGTGAACAGGTTGAGCATAATATTGCATAGTTTATACAGTAAAATCAGTAGTAAACAGTATAGTATTTCCTGAACCATGTAGGTGTGTTTCAATTTTAATATCTACTATATTCTGAGATACTCTGGGTTGGAGCTTGGTCACAGATTGGATTCTTAGGAAGCAGATGGAGTCTAATGTGTGTTTATTCAGGAGCATCCTTGGGATCAATACTCAAGGCAGGGAAGGGAGAGGAAGGACACAGGAGTGGTCAGACAGACAATTTGAGATGTGATGCAGGTCCAAAGACAGCTTTGGCAAGCCATAGAGCAGTGGTCCCCAAAGTTTTTGGCACCAGGGACCAGTGCACCTATGAGAATCTAATACCTTATGATCTGAGATGAAGCTGAGGTGGTGATGCTAGCACCAGGGAGTGACTGCAAATTCAAATAAATCTTTGCTCACTTGGTCACCACTCACCTCCTTTTGTGCAGCCTGGTTCTAAATAGGCCACAGACTGGTACCAGTCTGAAGCCCAGGGGTTAGGGACCCTTGCCATAGAGAGAATGCTAGAGTTAGAATGGCCTCTCAGAATTGTCCTGAGTTGGGCCAAAATGGCCTGGCCTTTATCCCTGTGGGTTGGTTTAGGGAAAGGTATAATGTTGGGCAATGTGGCTCTTTGTAGCCAAGACAGCTCTGTAGCTGAGGCAGTCTTTGAAGAGGACTCCTAGCAACTGGGTCACCAAGATCTTCCTCAAGGGGATTCTGAATGATACATCACAGGTTTGTATCCAACCATTCTTAAAGCCTTTGTTGATTTCTTATTATCAGCTGGGGACTTGGTAATGTGGCACAGGCTCCTTCTAGCCCTACTCCTTGGTTATTATTTGATCTTATACCCATGGCAGAGAATTGACAGGGGAGCAGTATATCAGAAGAGGCCATGAAAGAGTTGGACCAGTTGTATAGATCCATTGGGTCCAGTAAAGCAGATAAAACCTCTCACTTAGAGCTTTAGTGATTGCCAGCATTTGGGAAGTCTGCCATAGTCAAAAAGTCATATGTGGGACCTCAGGACAAGATCCACCAGGTTGTGAATGTCACCCAGCCCTGAATATGATGTGATGAGATTAAAGTTCTATTGAGAACAAGGAATGAGCTCTTGTGTGGAGGCCAGGGATTGGACAGCTGCACCCTTCCTCCAGTGTATGGCTGGACAGGTTGGCTATAGTTGAAGTTCCAGAGATGATAGGAAAAGTTCTCTAGAAGTTACTGGCACCAGCCACCATTCAGAACTGGATGTCTGATCCTAGGCTGAATGTTATTCTCAAGAGGATCTCTTCTTTGAACTGCAGATCTTACAGAGAGTAGAAAGGGACTTCCTAGCTGATGAAAGCTGAGCAGGCCTTAGTACTAGATTCAACACCAGTTCTGTTTGTATCAGTGTTAGTGGATGGGATAGATGGTAGAAGTGGGGATTTAGAACACCTTCCCCGTCTAGCCTGATTAAGTGAAGTGCATGGGATGGACAGAGAGGGGGAAAAAATAGAACAGGACCATGGGGATCAGCCAACAGAGGCTGAGTATGGGGGTGGCCTGGTATTCTAGATATGGGGTTAGAAGGGCAATGCTTCAGGATGTCTCTCCAAAACAGGGATCACAGTGCTGGGGAATCCTGAAGTTAGCATTCTTTAGCAGAAGGAGCCAGTCAGTGGCTTCAACCAAGCCTTCGGTCCTGTCCTGGACATAGATCAGGCAAATTCCATATACCAGTGAGGTTCTAGCAGGAAACACACACAGCATACTCAGATTCAAGGTTCTGGATTTAATGAAGGGACTTTTTAAAAATTTATTTTTAAAAATCATTTTTAATTATACTTCACATTAAATTTTATTTTGGTCTATGGCCATGCCACCCTGAACAAGCCCAATCCCATCTGATCTTAGAAGCTAAACAGGATTGGTCCTCATTAGTACTTGGATGGGAGACCACCTAGGAAGACCAGGTGCTTTAGGCATAAAAAAAGTAAAAAATAAAATGTAAAGGATTATAAGATGACAAGGTCCTTGCAATCTGTGAGGTCAACCAAGGGTTGCCTCGCCTAAAAAAAGTTTTATTTTATATTAGTTTCAGATAAACAGCAGAGTAGACATTTATATAACTTTTGAAGTGATTTCCCCAATTAGTCTAGTAACCACCGGGCACTATGCATAGTTATTACAATATTATTGACTATATCCCTATGTTGTACTTTACATCCCAGTGACTATTTTGTAACTACCAATTTGTACTTCTTAACTCCTTCACCTTTTTTACCCAAACTCCCAACTACCCTCCCATCTGGCAACAATCAGTTTGTTCTCTGTATCTATGAGTCTGTTTCTTTTTTGTTTGTTTGCTTATTTTGTTATTTAGATTCTACATATAAGTGAGATGACATAAATGAGATTATATTTGTCTTTCTCTGACTTATTTTGCTCAGCATAATACCTTCTAGTTCCATCCATGTTGTCACAAATGGTCAGATTTCACTTTTTATAGCTGACTGATATTCCATTGTATGTATGTACCACCTCTTTATCCAGTTGTCTGTTGATGGGCACTTAGGTTGCTTCCATATCTTGGCTACTGTAAATAGCACTGCAGGGAACGTAGGGCTGGGTGCATGTATCTTTTCAAATTAGTATTTTGAGTTTCTTTGGATAAATATGCAGAAGTAGATTTGCTGGGTCATAAGTTATTTCTATTTTTAATTTTTTGAGGAACCTTCATACTGTTTTCCATAGTGGCTGTACCAGTTTGCAATCCCACCAACAGTGCACGAGATCTCTTTTCTCCACATCTTGGCCAACACTTATTATTTTTTTATTTATTGATGATAGATATTCTGATATGTGTGAGATGATATCTCATTGTGCTTTTTTTCCTCTGAAGTGAACATTTCCTCAAGATTTTATTGTATTCATAATAAAACAAAATAGGAAGTTTGGAACCGAATTGCTTGGTCCTTTCTCTTTATATCTTCCAGTTTAAAATTCTTGCATCTCTGGCTAGCCAGCATTCTCTTAAATCTGCAGATGTGCCCCATGAATTCAAGCCCAAGACAATCTTCTTGTACTTTTAGCCTTTTTGCAGAAAATCAGCTTAGTTTGCCCACCACAAACACTTTGCTTCCTGTCATAATGTCACCTTCTCTGTGCATAGAGAGTCCTTACCCTTTTTGTACTGTGTCACTTTGGGGGTTGGTGCTTGCCACATTTTTTACAGAAAATATAGTGAGTTTTAGGAATATTCACCATGTTTGTGAGAGCACTATTGGCACAGAAAATCTCACTGTGGTTTTAGTTTGCATCTTTTCATATGTCTGTTTGCCATCTGTATGTCCTCTTTGGGGAAATGCCTCTTCAGGTACTCTGGCCATTTTTTAATTGGATTATTTGTTTTTGGTTGTTTGTTTGTTTTTGGTGGTGAGTTGTATGAGTTCTTCATAAATTTTTGGATATTACCCCTTATTGGATGTATCTTTGGTAAATATCTTCTCCCATTGAGTAGGTCATCTTCATTTTGTTGATGGTTTCCTTTGCTGTGCAAAATTTTTTAGTTTGATATAGTTCCATTTTTTAAAGTTTTCTCTTGTTTCTCTTGCCTGAGGAAATATATCAAAGAAAAAAAAAACATTACTAAGAACAATGTCAGACAGTTTGCTGCCTATGTTTTCTTCTTAGATTTTTATGTCTCACATTTTAGGTCTCACATTTTAGTCTTTAGTCCATTTTGAATTTATTTTTGTACCTGATGTAAGAAGGTGGTGTAGTTTCATTTTTTTTGCATGTAATTGTCCAGTTTTTCTCAACACCATTTATTGAATATTCTTGTGGTTTTTTGTCATAGGTTAATTGATCATATAGACGTCGATTTATTTCTGGGCTCTCTATTCTGTTCTACCAATCTCCATTTGTTCTTATGTCAATACCATGCTGTTTTGATGACTGTAGCCTTGTAGTATAGTTTGACATCAGGTAAAATACTTCCAACTTTGTTCTACTCTTTCAAGATTGCTGTGGCTATTCAAGGTTTTTTGTGGTTCCATATAAATTTTAGAATTATTTGTTCTAGTTCTGTGAAAAATCCCGTTGGTATTTTGATAGAAATTGCATTGAATCTATAGATTGCTTTGGGTAGTACGGACATTTTAATGATGTTAATTCTTCCTACCCATGAGCACAGTATATGCTTCCACTTATTTGTATTTTCTTCAGTTTCTTTCTTTAGTGTCTTATGATTTACTGAGTACAAGTTTTTTACCTCCTTAGTTAAATTTATTTTTAGGGTTTTTAAAATTTAATTTCTTTTTGATGTGATTATAAAAGGGATTGTTTTCTTAATTTTTTTATAGTTTGTTATCAGTATATGAAAATGCAGCTGATTTCTGAATACTAATTTTGTATTTTGCTACTTTACTGAATTAATTGATCAATTCTAACAGTTTTTTTTTGGCAGAATCTTTAGGATTCTCTATATAGTATAATGTTATCTGCAAATAATGACTGTTACTTCTTTTCCAATTTGGATGTCTTTTTTTTTGTCTGATTGCTGTAGCTGGGACAAATACTATGTTGAATGAAAGTTGTGTAAGTGAACATCCCTTTCTTGTACTTGATCTTAAGGAAAATGCTTCTAGCTTTATGCTGTGGAATATGATATTGGCTCTGGGTTTGTCATATATAGCCTTTAGTATGTTGAGATATGTCCCCTCTTTTCCCACTTTGCTGAGAGTTTTTATCATAAATGGATGCTGTATATTTTTTTATGCCTTCAGGACCAGGTCTTCCTAGGTGGTCCCCCATCCAAATATTAACCAGGACTGACCTTGCTTATCTTCTGAGATCAGATGGGATTGGGATGCTGGATTTTTTTCAAATGCTTTTTCTGCATTATTGATATGATCATATGATTTTTATTCTTCAATTTGTTTATGTGCACATTATGTTCACATTAATTGATTTGTAGATATTGAACGAACCTTGCATCCCAGGAATAAATTCCATTAAGGGTCTATTGACAGAGGACTGGGGTAAGGTTAAGGGAACCAGTCAGGGCAGTGGAGCACTCAGGGACTAGCAAGAGTGGAAAGCCTTTGCCAGCCCTAAGTCTTGAGGAGCAGAGAGGGGGACTGGTATTATTGAGGCCCAGTGTAGAATTTGGAGCAGTGGCAACAGTTAGAAGAGAATAGCCACTGCCAAACCATTGGTAGGCAGGGAGAGAGCAGGGGGAGGAGAAGTAGAATTAATACCCTTATCTCTTGCTGCTTCCTGTTGACTAGACCCACCCGGAAGCCAGAGAACAAGGTAGCTTGGGGAGTGATACAATCCACAGAGCCTGGCCTCTCAGGGCTGTGAGCTCAGTGTAAAGGGCAGAGCAGAAAATGAATCTTGAGGGGAATTAGCCAGCACAGTCTATTACCAAAATAGCCTTGGGCTTAGGTGAATAAGCCCCACATTCATGGTATAAGACCTGGTCCAGACTAACAGCTCCTGGGGCTTGATCTACTGGATATCAGGACTAGTCCCCTGGATTCATGTGCCCCCCTCTACCTGTGATGGCTAGGTAGCTTCAGATAATAATACTGGGGTCCAAGAACAAATAAATGAAATTTACAAAGAGGACTGTCATTGTAGCTAATTCAGCTTTGATTAGTCCTGCTGCACTTTGGTGATAGTTTTTCCTCTGTGGATGGATATAAGCTGACTTATCATCCACTATGACTGTTGACTATGGTTTGTATTCTGGATTCTCAGGAACTCCCTTGTCCAGGCCTCTGCCTGCCCCCCACAGCAGCCCATGGTGAGCCACTGGGACTGTAATTTGACTCTCATTCCATTATGTGATTATCCATGGTCTCAGCATGTTGCCCTGGCATTGTCACAGCCGAGACCCCATTTTCATTCTATTGTGCTTGCTCACAGATGGTAGCTGTAAAATTGGCAAAATAGGTCCTGCCATTTAGAGCAAGTCTGGTCAATTTCAGAAGTCAGGCTTTAACAAATAACACTAAATTATATATTATAAAAACTTTATAAGTTGCACTATATAACTAGTATCTTATCTTTTGACCTTTCTGAGCAAAAGTGGATGTGGCTTCATTTTATGAGCACTAAACTGCAGAAGCATTAGCAATTGTCTCCAAATCTCTCCTGTCACAACAAGATGATATATAGCCTTGACAGTGGGGAGAAGGGGTCAGTTGGGTGCCCATTGGGATACATCTTTGGGCACCCCACTTGTTGAGGGTCTCCTTTTGGTATTTAGAGGGTAGAATACCTGTGACATTTTATTGTCCTAATAACCTTGTGAAAATGTCATTCCTAATTTATAGATAGGAAGCTAAGACTCAGAGGTATTCCTAAAGGTAAGGATTATAGAATTAGGGGCTGGTGCCAACACTTTAATAAACAGTTATTTCTAATATATGAGGTTGAAGTTAATATTTAAAATAAAATATTATCAATCATTCTCACTAGATTTAAAAAGTAACTGGTTAATACATACTGATTACTTAACACAAAGCAATAACCTAGTAGGAAACGATACTGCTGAAATCTACTTTGATTTAAAGGATTAGATGATGCTACTTGAATTATATGCATAAATATATCACTAAAACAAAAAAAATTTGTGTCTCCTTGAAAACTTTACTTGCCCAGTAATGCAGTTTTTGTTTGTTTTATTTTGTGTTGTAATATAGTTCTAAGAAAATATTTTTTGTTTAGAAGCTATATCTGTGTTTTAGTTATACTCACACAGATGGCAACCCTATTGAAGCTTGGTCTGGGGCAAAGGGAAGCAATTGGGAAATATTATTATTATAGTAAAGACATAAATGGATAAGAATATAAGCAAATCTCTCTGCTTTACATATGAACTTTTCCTTATGTCATCAGAATGCTCTTGATTATCTCAACAAGTCTTTGTGAAATTTCTTCCCAAGATTAATTTTAATTTGATTTATTAAAATTTAACTGGTTTTATTATTTTTTTCAATTTGATTATTTCTAAGGTCATGTTAACCTATTATATATAAGGAAGAAAGTTCAATAAAACCACAATTTCAATTCCATACACACTACTAGAGTTTTCTGTAAATTTATAGATATTTTCTGTAGAAATGTCCTTTTTTGAGTAAGTGGAAGGAAGTAGCAGGGTACAATCACTAAAATGGTTCTATCAGCCTTAAATTTGGGAGGAATAAAAATAATCTTGTTTCAATAAAGTGTGGAATTTAATTGGCTCCTAATCTTTTTCCTTCATGCATCTGATGGCCAGTACTACAGTAGAAAATTTTAAACTAGGAGGAGACACAATCTAATTAAATTTCCTTTTAAAAATGTCAAAGCAAATAAATCCAGGGCCCATGAGTTCATACACCGCTTTGCTATTCTCACTGGGCAGCTGTTATTTACTGGGTTTTTATCCAGTCCCATCTTTGCTTCCTCTTTCAAGAGTGTATGATTTTACAGATTGGCAGCTACATTTTATCACCATTGTTAAACAAGTAATTTATTGTCGACTTGTTTGACATCTTAAGTAGCTCTAGTGAGAGCCAGCTTGGAAGATGTCATGGGGCTCTCTAGTAGACAAAGATTCTCAGCCATTTTAGAGTCATGATTTTGCACCATTGTTGAATTTCACTCTCCATTTCATAGTTATTTCTTTCAGAAAATGCTATGTGGCATATATTGTTTATGGTTCAGATTAAATTGATTTTCAAAAAAATTTACACATCGTCTCTTGAGTTATATGGAAGTCTCATGGATTCATCCACAATTTGTCAGGAAATTGCTTTGTTTCAAGCTGTGCTGTGAATTTCATAGATATTTTATTAGTTTTGATAAATGCAAAATTACAAAGTATCTTTGGCTTCCTCTAGAAGCCAACTTGGAGACAAGGATTCGAGTATAAATAGTTTTTTGAGGGAAAGTGAAAGAAGCACTAGTAAGGGAGTGAAGAAGCAAGAAATGGAAGAAAGGGAGCTTATACAAGGCATATTATCAAAACAGTAACTAGTGTAGATGACTGAGAAACACAAGGATTCACTGGCTAGCATGTACCTTGTACCTCAGAGTTATCCCACCCAAAGGCCAAATGAATTGTAGTATTCATCCATCAGCTCCCACCAGTCACTGTTTGGAGGCTGTTTCTGAAATGGGGAGAAATAATTTATTCCACGGCACTTGTGACATATCACAGGGGCAGCCAAAGCAGGCCTTGGAGGTCAAAGAAAAGCTCTTAGGCAAAGCAATGCAGGTGCTGGCAGTTGGAAATCAGGCTGGTGTGTGCCAAGAGGAAAGGGTGAGGGAATTGGAAAGGGCACTGGCAGAGCCTGCTACACAAAGATGTTTAAGATTCCAACATGTACCATCAAGGCGGCTGTTTTATAGAAACACAAGTAGGCTTGTCCTCATGGGGAATGGGGAAGTGGTGGACTGCTGTGGATGACCTCTCCTATTGTAAAATTGTGATGCAGTTATTTCCACTTAAAATTTACATGTGCTGCTGTGACAACAATATAATCTGGAGTTGTCTTCACATTTTGTGGTATAGGATAAACAAAGGTCAGTGAAGACAAATAATATTTTAACTCACTGCCCAGGTTGTCATAAATATTCTGTAATTAGAACATTTGAACAATTAGGCAGTGGTAGTATGGGAATTTCTCATGTCAACAAAGAGATTGGCCATGTGATTCCATTAGATGGACCCAATTACAGGCAAAAATTATGAAGAAGATATCTTTACTTTATTAATGCCCCTCCCTTCACTGAGTTTCTTAAGTCTTATCTCTTGCTTTTTACCCTTCTTTGGATTCCACTTTAATTCCTGTTAGTCCATTTAAACTAGTACTTGTGAAAACCTCCCTAAAATTTGGAGTTGGCTACAATTCTGGTAGCAGTTCAAATGTGTCAGGTTTTCCCTCACACCAAACAATTCCGGACACCAGCTGGATGTCCTACAATTCAACTCAATACTGACACTATCTATGTGGAGATACCCCCAAATCCCACAGGTTAAGGATTCAATCCTACAAGACTGCCTCCCTGATTCAGACACCATTCTCATGTCCAGGTTGTCCACCTATACTTCTGACCACTGGCTGTAGATTGGAGGTTCCCATGACCTCCTCCTTGAGTTTGACTAATTTGCTAAATCTGCTCACAGAATTAAGAAAAAACATTTTACTTACTAGGTTACTGATTTATTGTAAAAGGATATAACTCAGGAACAACCAAATGGAAGAGATGCATAGGGCAAGATATGGGGAAAAGGTGAGGAACTTCCATGTCCTCTCTAGGAGGGCCACATTCTCTGTGCCTCCATATGTTCACTGAATTAGAAACTAGAAACTTGGAGGTTACTCCAATAATAAGACTTCAACATATCTTTTTGAGAGGACACAATTTAACCCATAACACTACCTCTTTCTTTTATGTCCACTTCAAACCAGACACCTTCCAGGTATTGTATGTTCTACTGCAGCAAAATCTTTCAGATGTGGCTCTTATTCATCCCAGCTACAGTTGCCTTGGTTATTGCACAGTCAGTTCTTTCCCAGGATCATTATTGTTACCTCCAAAGTGATTTTTCTCCTTCATTTCATTCTTCATACATCCAATGAGTTATCTAATTTTTTCTTATCATATTTTTTTCTGTCTAAGACCCACCAGTGACTTTCCCTAACCACAACATAAAGTATATACTAGTACAGAAACCCCCAAGTTTGGCCCCATCTTTTCCTTACAACCACCTTTCTTTCTGCTTTGTACTATGTGCCTCATACCACACTGGGCTACTCACCCTTTCTTGAAAATATATTTTTAGGTCTTTAGACCTTTCCTTATGCTGTTCTTCATGCCTGGAACACCATACATCACTTTACTCTCCTGCTGAACTGCTCCTCATCCCATAAGGCCCAAATGAAATATCGCTTAACTCAGGTTGCTTCCACAATTCCATTACATAGAATTATTGAGCTCTTACCTGTTTTTCTGTGATACCTTGTGACTCTTGATACTAATTTAGCATTAAATATATAGCACCTTTTATATAACAATCTTGACAATAGAAATATAAGAAACCACAGTTAGGGATCTTTCCCCATGCTGATGTTAATCAACCATTGCAACATAAACAAGAAGTGTGCATGTGCATATGTGCACGTGTATAGATTTATATATACAAGAGTTTGAAATCTATTTGACACATGTTTGTTACTTATATAATTTTTAATATAAGTGTTTGCAATTTACCTCATCAAAATATTCCTTAAATTTTGCTAGAGTGAAGGTATTTATTTTTGAAATTAGCAGATATATATACACATATATACATCACATATATAATATATAAAGTATGTGTATATATATTATACATACATATGTGTGTGTGTATGTGTATATATATAGTGTTATATAAAGTTGCTTATCCCCAAGAGCATACTGTGAATGACCCAGTGTTCTTTCCATTGTTAGATTGAAGAAACAGTAACCAAGCAACCAGTATAGCTAGCAGTTTGAGTTTTTTTTAAAAATGAATTCTTAATAAAGTATAGAAAGATCTATCACTGCATAACAAACAAACCCCCTCCCAAAATTTCAGTGGTTCATAACAACAAACATTAATTTTTCTTGTCCATGGGCTTTTAGGTCAGCTGGGTTTGAATCTATCTCAGCTTTCTCCATTTGGCATTCTGACCAGTAGCATCTTGGGCCATGTTCTCATGGCAATGGTAGAGGCACAGAAGGCCAAGTCAAATCATGCCAGCACATTATAACTACTGTTTGTACTACATCTGCTAACATCACATAGGCCAAAGCCAGTCATATCAAAGGGACAGGGAAATCAATTCCGTGGAAGGCACTATAAACTCCCATCTCAAAGAGCATGAGTGTATAATTTTAATACGGGGAGGGATGAAGAATTAAACATAAGAATCCAATCTACCACAAAGTCCTCATGATTGAAAAGTGGATGGTAGAAATTTCTGCTTCGAAAATAAACTATTTGCCAAGAGCTTATATAATGACAAAAAAATTTTTGTTACATTTACAAAACTACACTTTGAAATGTGGTTCTAATTATATCCAACTTTTTTTTTCCTTCTAGAGATGTGAAGATATGTGGCTCGGGATGCCATCACCTATTCCTACAAAATACATTAACTATTTTCAATTTTTAAAGGATGTGTATGGCTTAGAGGAGGAGTAACCATGCCAGTTTTGCTCATCTCCCTTTGATTTCCTGCTCTAATTTTACCAAGTTTATTTCAGTAGATATAATTTCATTAAAAACAAAAAAAGCATGGTTCATATTGAATTGAAATCTACAGACTACAATTAATCTCCTTTTGTCAATTTAGTTTTTCAGAACATCACATTATATTGCTGATGTATCAGCACTATTAAAAATGTCATTTAAAGGAACATCAAACATTTTTATTATATGTATGATTTATTAACACCAAAGAATCTAGTGGCAATTTTGTAACCAACATAATTTGATTTTTTCCAACAGAAAAATAAAATGACTTTTGATAGCTATACATGACACTATAAAATCAAATGATATCAGAGCAATAAGTTGTGATTCTATTAAACATTTTTTGAAATCTTTTTGACACAGTTGTTAGTTATGTAATTAAACCTTGTAGCACCCATCTTGTCAAAATAATCCTTAAACCTCTCTGGAATGAAGATATTTATTTTCTGAAATTAGCAAATCTTTAAGAAGAAAAGGATTCGCCTTCCCTGCAACACACACTTGCACATGTAAACATTTGGGAGAGAAAAGAAAACATATGCAATGTTTATATTTTAATGCCATTTTTATATCTAAAGTTAGCTTATTAATTTAGGAATGTATGCATGTATATGTAATTTTAGTATGACCAGAAATTTATTATATCTAAAATATTTAGGGTTGTGATTGCTGAAGATTTTGAGAGATCTTTTTGGTTAACTCCACACACATGTATCACCCACCCCAGAAGTTTAAATATTCTAAGACTACAACATTTCTCTCCTACATTTCTCTAGTTATATATTTATTTTTTTCTAGGCCTATACATTGTGTCTCAGCATAACTTTTGTCATGTAGTATATATTTGGTTACCACTCATAAACTTGGACTTCTTGGAATTCATAGTGAGAAGTTTGTCCCAATCTACCCCATTCTTCAGTCTTAGGAGCTGTGCATCATAAGTCCAGTTTATCTGGTGTCCTCAGAAGCCTATGGAGAAGAGATTTCAACATTTACCTTTCAGGGACTGTGCTGAGGAAAGGAAGAGGAATTGGTGACACCTTAAGGGCCCTTCTCTCATTATGCTTTCATTTCACATTTGTGGTGTCTTGCCTAGAAATGAGCTGGCTTCTTGGTATTCAGATGTACCAATTGTTCAAGAACAATGGTTCTTTTATTTTTAAAAGTTGAAATTAATCAATAAGCTGTTTCTATATAGAAACCTAGGATAATTCTACATGTGCCATTGTTAGAATAGACCCCATAGAACTTTTTTAAAAATTACCCAATTTATATACAAGAACCATTTACTCATAAAATCTAATTTTTGAATACTTGATTTTTATCCCAGTTTTTTTTTTTTTTTTTTTTTTTTAGGACAACTGACAATGCCAAGCCACTTTGTCACTTTAAGATTTCCATTCCCCAGAGAGCAAGCTTTTAGAAGGATGACACTTCATGGAACTTTTCAGGCTGACATATTTGTTACTTATTCAACTCTCAGTCAGTTGTCTTTCCCTCAAGATTTTAAATGTGTAGATAATTCAGGCTCTGTATAGGCCTGTAATATAATTCATTTGATGAGAAGTAGGAAGAGAAAAGGAAAGGAAGCAAACTAATGATATGCTTCTGGGTTTGTAGGATGACAACTGCTCATTCTGTTGTGTAGATGTGTGTCATAGCCTCGATTATATGAAGTTCAGGCCCACAATTAGCAATTAAATGACCATTATAAGGAATCATGCTGGTAAACATGATACATTGCAGCCATAAATACACTTTAAATAATTATTCTTTTTATAACTAAGCCATATTCTGAAGGAGATTTATAATTTAGAGATAATATCCCCATTAGTAAAGTTTATGACCCAACAAACTGCTCCCAATAATTAATAAATGCCAGAGCCATAGAAACAGGGACTATTAATATAATAGAATTGCTGTATCTTCCTCTTTTGCTGGTGGTCTCAAGGCACTGAAGGGAAATTCTGTCAGGAAAAACATATATTCTCGTTATATAAATATCAATTATCTGGAAATCTCCTAGCACCCCCCACCCCTTGACCCTAGATAGTTCTGAAATGCTGATGGATTCTGCTTAGGTTTCAAGCAGCAGATAACTGGTTTTCAGCACAAACAAACCCTGTGACTCATATCTTTGGAGGATGTGAGAAGACTGCTAAAGTTTCTGTATCTTCTCTTTCCTCTGACAAAGAGAAGTTCCAACTATTGCCATTGTTCCAGGTTAATACTTTTTAGAACTTTTGCACATTCTTATATTTTTAGCTGCTAGTGTTTTCTCATTTTGATTGAAAAGCAAGTGCTGCCCATGGATTTCTGGGTTAATCTAGGCAAATCTTTTGTACTAAGAACGAATTATTTTTTTAGTATTCTTGGAACTGTGGCAATGATCAATAAAGTCATTTGAAAGCCCACATCAAATTGTCTTTTCATCAGAAACTGATTAAAAGCTGTTGAAGTTCACATTAAATGGTTCACTGAGTCATTCTTGTAACGTATAGATGTCAGCACATGACTAATTTTTAGTGTTTATTTGCCTTTCTTTTTCTCTTTTTAACTCAACCATATGAACTGTTTGGACCTGTTTGAAAAGTAATGTAAGTCTCTGGGTTGACTTTAGTGCTTACTAAAACAGTTAAAATTTTAGACAATAGAGAGGAAAAAAGTGAAGAGTTCCCTTAACTTTCAGGTATTAGCATGGTTTAAATATTTCACCTACTTTATTCTATGTATGAATGCCAGACATACCATTCATGGTGTGTGTGTGTGTGTGTGTGTGTGTGTGTGTGTGTGTGTGTGTGTGTACATGCATACTCGCTATGCTATTTGTAGTTTGGTTATTTGGACTTGTGGATGTGATCAAATAGAAAGAATGTTCATCCCTCCTGGTACACAGTAGAGCCAAACTGAACACCAAGAATTGCAGTAGAGAAATTAGAGTCACTTTCTTGCTAGGCCATGCAAAAAGAACAGGAAAGCTATTGCTCAAAAGTACAAACTCTGTGATGTCTTACAATCAGAGGTTTTTAAGAAGTTAACGGTAACAGGTATGTGGAACTGCTAGCAGGGCAAGTTTTAATTTGGAGGATCTTAGAACTTGGCCATTTATGGTCAAGGCAGAGTTCTGGTTTCTTCCTCAACCTAATTTTTCTCTGGTGTATCCCAGCCGAGTGATTGACATAACCATCTACCCAGTTGTCAAAATGACCCAATCTTAATTTTTGTTTCTTATTTTTTAATTTCAGCATTCTCAATATGTCATAATCTATATACTCCTCACCAGCCTCACAACATTTCATTATTCCAAACCACCCATCACGTCTCTGGAAACAGCCTCCCAGTCAACCTCCTCATTGCCAGACTTACTCTTGTAGTTCACAGAAACAGAAAGCAGCCAGAGATTTTTAAAAACAGACATATTTTTATTCTTCAGATACAAATCTTTCAGTAACTTCCCATGCCTTTAACATGAAATTTAAATACTTTAACACGAGTTATGCACACAAAGCGGTCCCTATTCTTATGCTGACTCCCCTCTGCAATTGTCATTTTTTTGCGACAACTTTTATATCCACGCTCTGGTCATTGTTAAAGCTGGGGATAGCTGCGGTTTGAAATGGCTTTTCAGCTCCTGTATTTAATGAGTGGCCTCAGCAATAATGAACAGTAATAGCAAAGAAGAAAAAAGCAGGCAAAATTAATGTTATCAAGTTTTTGTCAGATATTCTTATATAGGCTGTGTAGGAAAAATGAAACACAAAGATGACTTTGGTAAAACTATTTCTAAAGGAGAATGCATTTTGTGTTTTTCACCAAGCCATCAGACCTTCTGAATTTTAATATTATACTGAGGTCATAACAAATATTTCATCTATTTTGGCTTCACACAGATGCAATGTTGTGCTCAGGAAGCTGGGAGATTGATTAATAAATAGTTGGCTTGATATATTCTAACCATTCACCACTTTTAGTTAAATGTGCATATTCTGTTCAAAATAGACAGTGAGGAAGGGTTGTCTCCTTTTCTCTCCATAACTTGCATAACATCAGGCCTCTGATTCAACTAACGAGTATTTAGAAGTAAAGGCTCCTGCTGATTCCAGCCAGTCATTAATTTTCTACTTGTAGAGCCACCATGGAGTTTTTCATCTGCCACATTTTTTCAGCCATTTCCATTTGCTTCTGAGCAGCAGTATTGATTCTTGGGTTCCTGTGCCATGCACCAGTCACACAATGGGCTCAGAAGTCCCCTTGGAAAGAATTTCACTGAGGACTAGGAAACAATGCAAAAATGCACACTCCAGTCTCAGAACTCTTAGTTTTGGGGGACTTAATTGACCTTGAATTTAATAAACATTTAAATCAATGTATAACCTGGTAGAAAAAGATGAGTAGGGTGAGTTGCAATTTCTCTTAAATTAATTGCACTACCCTTTTTTATAATGTTTGCTCCATTATCCAGGTTTATTTGCTAAACAGCTTCCTTGATTTTGCCTCAATGGGTTTTCCATTTTTTACATTACATTTTCTTCAGAATTGAAAAGACTGTGTGTCTGAAAATGCTCAGTCAACTAGAAAAGGCTAATTTTTGAAAAGGTCTTAACCTGCCTTCAACTTGAAGGAATTCAAGCTTTGCTCAAACAAATATTGGAGGACTCATCACTTGAATATATGTTTAATATCATTTGAAAACTGTTTGAAATACCATTTACAGACTAGGAGAACAAAAATTGCAACCCTAAATTATGTCTATTTGGTGTAAGGATTATTTTAGGCTGATTCTTTTTAAAAAACTGCAGGCACAGGTAAAGCTCTGAGTACAAATTGCCCTCTATGGGAAACAATTTACATTTTAAGGGAAATCCTCATCTGTAAGTATGTCTCCCTCTCTGTACCAGGAAGAGAAGCATGACTCTAAATGTCTAGAACCTCTTATCAATGGAAAAGGCAATCATAAGTCTTAATCTTAAATCTCATTCTTAAATATAAAATGGAGAAGGCAAACAAATCTCAATAATAACTTTATCCTTGTTTATTGTTCTTTTCCTGGTAGGCTTCAATAACTGGCTTCTCATCCCCCAAATTTTTAGTTTTTAGCTAAAGAAGGTATTGGCTTGGACCATTTTAGGGAGTTACTGTTTTCTTGAGTCCTTCTCTTGTATGTAGGAGGTGTACATGTTATTAAACTTCTGTTTGTTTGTTTTTCCTGCTTTCTATCTTATGTCCATTTGATTCTTAGACCATCCAGAAGAACGTAAAATGGTAGAGGAAAAAATTTTCCTCTCTGATAGTTGATGTAGTTGTCAGAATTCAACCTTACTGGCTGGACACTACTCACCCTGAGGCTGCTGTAGTTGAGAGATCTCGGGCCTCTGACAAAAACTGGCAGAAGGTAGGAGTTGTTACCACAGCAGCCTCTCTTATCTCTGCCTGCAGGGTCCAGTGGAAGTGAGAATGATGAGGTTCTTTTTTCTTTTTAAATTTAAATTAACAGAACAAAATATTTGTGGAACTAGCTCCTTGGACATAGCATAGGTAAATGATTACCCTCAGTTTTTATTGATCTTTTTTTCTCCCAGAAATAGTCACTGTTTTTTTCTTTTTGTCTCTGTTATATCTTGAAAGCTTGACTTTGTGACCAGTGAAAATATTCTGTCAATCTCCACCATCTGAAAAATTGCATTTACTGGGGTGTGTTTTGGTAGCCAATCGAATAGACTGGGATCTGAGATATTAAGTCACAAGCAGTGCTCTCTTTGTCCGACTATGGCAGCTCTCAGAACAATTTTTCATAAGGCATTCCAGTCCATAAGAGGCCTTTGTTGTCTCAA
Organism: Cynopterus sphinx; assembly: GCA_030015415.1. Taxonomy (NCBI): domain Eukaryota; kingdom Metazoa; phylum Chordata; class Mammalia; order Chiroptera; family Pteropodidae; genus Cynopterus; species Cynopterus sphinx. The sequence goes on along the minus strand of CM057388.1, from coordinate 29,172,891 downwards.
CCTTCATTGCTTTGTTAGTGCTGGGAAAGTCTCATTCTAATAGTGCCTGCTCAATGCTAGTGAGTTTGTGACTGGAGGTGTCTCACATTTTTGTGGGAGACTGGAGATACCATTCCCTATATACCATTTTTGCTTGTAGCAATGAAGTGCTTTTGCTTTCTTAGACTGTCTTTGGGAATGAACTTTTTGGGTCTTGCAAGGGCTGCATTCTTTTGTCACTTCTTTGGGGGTGCCTCTTGCATTCATGGTTAAGCCATAAAAATGTTTATCGGTTTGAGTCACTATTGAGAAGATCCTACTCATCAATAGCCAGACAATGGATCCTTTGAATTAGAAAAACTTGTAAATTGAAAAGAGTTTTATAGAGCTTTCATTTTAAATAATTATTTTATTGGTACCTATAGAAAGATCACGTTAAAAATGGATAAATAGATATAACTGCTGTCCCTTAGAGATTCCCTTGGGCCTTCTAAATTTTCAGAAACTAAACTTAGAACAAAATTGAAGTTCACATAGAATATAAGTTCTCATTCTTAAAACCCAGCCCTATATCCTCAGCAAATTCTCTTAACTCTTCACCTTTCCAGAAAATTCCTTAAACACCAGCTGTCTGTTTAATGTTCCCTTTAGACAGATTTTTTTAAAGCATACTATATTCTAGAATGTAAAAATCTTGTGATTTCTATCTTACTTGGAAGTCTTCCTGATATACAGAAGCAAGTTTAGTTGGATGGGTAGGTAAACTTCTTGATATCCAAGCTATAATCCAAGTTATTTGGGGAACTGGAAACAACTGTTTTGTCTTGCAAATCTTAGCAAAACCAGACTTGCAACTCTAGAAACAATAAAAAATCCACCTATCTTTATCAATACTCAAACACTGCCTATTCAGCTCAAAATGCTTGTAAATAATGGGATGTTAGAAATTGAATTGTCTTGCAGTTAAGAAAAAGAAGTAAAAATTTAAGTAACAATTTCCCTGGAGCTCTGATAATAGGCAAATATACCCATAAAACTCCATCTTGGAGAAAACAGATACTTTCTCTGTGCCTTTGTGAGGTAGACTTTCTACCCCATCTTCTCTAAGGCCTAAGATTCATTCTTCAAAGTAAAAATATTTCTTAACAGAAGAAAAACAAGAGGAAGGAATTAATAGGAAATTGGGCAAATGAGAAGTTTTAAAAATCTTACCTACAAATCTTAGTAAAAAAAACAAAACAAAACAAAACTAGCCATCTGAACTGGTAAACTTAGCTTATTCCAACTGCTAAAACAAAATTTGAATTCAATGGTTCTCTTATAAATTAATGAGTTCTCCATTATCGTACCAGTCTCAGGGCTAAAAGGTCTCTGCATTATTCTGTATGTTTGTGTATGTGCCTATATACGTTGTAGATATGTGATATTTTTCTACCTGTGGATAATATTAACAAAATTATTTTTTAAAAGAGCTCTATTTAATTGGCTTAAAATAAGTGCTTATGAATTGAATTTTTTGTTTACATGATCTAAAATAATTTTTGGTGAATAAAAACTAGTTCAAGGTTGTTGGATTAATTAAATAGACATATTTTTAAAATTATAAACATTAATGATAATGAAGATGAACAACTTGTATTCTACTTGGGTTTGTTTGTTTTGTTGTGGCTGCCAGCCCCTGAAAGACACACGGATCACCAGAACTCTCAATGAGTTATAGGAATCACACTCTTTATTCAGCCCGCTGGGTCTGCCAGGGGTACGCAGTCCCCAAATTAAGCAGCCCCAAAAAGTAGGGGTACAGGGTTTTTAAGCCCCAAATCCCATTCTTCATTCTGTCGGAACACAAAGATCTATTTTTCTTCTATTCACTACCTGTCATCCCACTGGTCAGGTATGCAAGCATGGGTATAGAAGCAGAATGCTCATTATTAGAATGTTTGATCCTATAATTAATAACCTATGTTCCTATGACAGTGGCCAAGCAGTAATTTACAGTAAGTAGTTAATGTTTAAACAGTAATTTTAAACAGCAATTCTTTAGCCAACACATTCCCCACTTAGCAGAAATCAAATCTTTGATTATTTATAGGGAATTTGCACATAGCCTCTATTCTGTAATACTAAAAGTCTAATAGAATTAATTCTTTTCCTTATATATGCAAACAAGAAATTAAGAAAACATGGGCCCAAAGTTACCAAGAGGAGGAGGATGATTAAAGATCCAGCTACAACAGATAGAAGGGTTGTAAGCCACGGTGACCAATTGAACATCCTATGAAACCAGTTAGTGGATTTCAGTCTCTGCTTTTCTCTAGCATCTAAATTTCTCTGCACTAGTCATAAACTTTCTCTGATTACTCCAGAGTTGTTGGCAACAGGTTTCTCCTAGAGCCATACATAATCCATCTTGTTCTAAGAACAATAAATCTAAACCTCTCCTATTTTGGAGGACCACTTCTGCTAGTGAATCAACTTGGAGTTCGAGCCTGCTGATGGTGTCTTTTAAGGTCTTGATATCCTTATCTATCTGCATTCCAACCTCATGTAAATCATTTTCTCTCTTAATGAGAGCAGTAGTACCTACAGCTGCAAAGCCTGCTATCCCTAGTCCTACAAGAAGGGCCTGTTTCTGTAACCTGTCCTGATAGAAGAAGTAGAGTCTGCCTTCCGGCCCATTGTAAAGGGACACTTGGGGGAGCAGAAAAACTAGGATACAAATGTTAGCCTCACCTGAGTTGGAAAGAACAGATGCAGCACAGTGCGTGAGGCCACTATCACATACTAGCCAAGTATTATTTGGAGCTTTATAGTATTTATTTCGTAAGGTATGTACTTCGATAGTACGATTACAGTTATCGAAGTAAGGTGACTGTGCCCACTGCCTGGAATAGTTCTTTGAAATTAGGCAAACTTCTTTTCCTTGTACATCTTCTAAGGTGAGTCGAGGAGTTTCCCATTCACAGCCCTCTGCGCTGCTAAGCTCAATTAGGTTTAGAGGAGTTGCTACCCCAACATAATAAGGGGGTTTTGGGTTCAGGCACAACCAGCAATCTTGTCCTATGTCTGGTGAGGTCTTATTTAAGACCTTGTGTATAGCCATTAGCATAGTTAATAATGCTCCTTCTGGTTCCAGTTGTGGCTGGTCAAATGCCTGAGGTTTAACAGCTGTTAGGCTACTACCTGGAGAAGCTAGAGCTGGAATTGGAGTTGCCCTAGAAACAGTAGTTCTCTGGGGTAGTCCTGGAACTAGAAGTGGTCTGTTGGGTCCTATAGGGTGAGCTTCCCTAGGAAGGTCCCTAACCTGTATAGTAAAGTATAACCCAGGATCATAGACACTTCTGTATATTCTAATACCCCATGTCTGTCTGGTGAGACAATAATGCTGTCCCCTGGGGCTACTGGTTTTGATGGTGATTATGAGAGGATTACAAGAGTCAAGAGAGCATGTGGAGGGGCTTGCTCCTCTCATAAAACTAATATGATTATCATTTTGCTTTTTATAATTATCTATAGTAGAAATAGTTTCACAACCCCAGTTAGCACAAGAAAATTGGTCTTGGCCCTCACAATCAAGCACCTTATTCTCTACATGGCCAGGTGTTCCTAGGTAACATCCTTGGGGACAAATATAGAGCCCCATCCTTAAGAGGCTTTTCTCAGCCAATAATATGCCACAGTTGGGTCCTCCCTTGTAGACGAAGTATGCTCCTCCACCTATGAAAGCTCCACCTACGACAGGTTCCAATCCAAAGTGGTGTCCTACTGTTGCAATGGCAAGGGGTTCTCTGGCAAGCTGGCATAAGTCTACTCGAAGTTCTGGAGTACCGTGGCTGGCGATGTTCTGGGCAATAATTTCACCAGTCTCAGTTACCACAAGTTCCCATACTCTGGGCTTGCGAATGTTTCTGTGTGCCTGGGCTAAAGAGGAAAAAAGGAAGAAAAAGAGGGTTAGACTTATGTATGTTTGAGTCTCAGTCTTAAGGGCCCATCTTCCTGAGCTATCCACTCTTGTGCTGCCTTCATGTGGGAGTGATGAATCCACAATGGGATGCTGTCTACTTTAACTGCAGTGGGCATCATCAGGTAGTCAGTGAAGGGTCCTTTCTGCTTGGGTTCTAGTCCTTTGGAAGTGAACTACTGGATCCACACAGAGTCCCCAGGCTGAAAATGATGGAGAAGTCCGTCCTCTGGAGCTGAGTGGACAGCACCAACCCAAGACCAAATCTCCTTCTGTACACTTTGAAGGGCCTGTAAGGACTTAAGTAAAACAAGGTTACATAATTCTGCCTTTTTCTCTTCTTGTATTCTAGGTACTAAAGGTGGGGGTTTTCCAAAGAAAATTTCAAACGGGGTGAATCCACTAACATATGGAGTACACCTGGCTTGGAGAAGAGCAAAGGGGAGAAGTTCTACCCAGGTCCCACCAGTTTCTAATCCTAAATTGCTAATGTTACTTTTAGGGTCCGATTCCTTCACTCTACTTGGCCCGAACTTTGGGGCTGGTAGGCGCAGTGGAGTTTCCATTGCAAAGTTAGGTAGCTAGCCAATTGTTGTGACACCTTTGCTATGAAGACTGGCCCATTGTCTTACCCTAAAGTTCCAGGGAGACCAAATCGAGGGAGGATTTCTTGTAATAATTTCTAACTACTAAGGCAATTTCTTTCCTGGTAGGGAAGGCCTCTACCCATCTGGAAAAGGTATCTACAAAAACAAGTAAATATTTGTAGCCTCCCACAGTTGGGGTTACCTCAGTGAAATCGACCTCCCAATGGTCCCCCAGATAAGTTCCTCTTTCCCTATGCCTAGGTTCTTCTATTTTCCCCTTCTTTGGATTAACTTGAGCACAAACTGGGCATTTTGAGGCAATATCCTCTGCAGTTCTTCTCCCTTTTAACAAATGAAAATAGGGGTCTAAAGCTTGAAGCATCTTAGTCCGCCCTAGGTGTGTGGTCTGGTGTAATTGGTGGAGGAGAGTTCTTCCCAGGGTTCATGAGAGCCCTACTTTTCCATCTGGGGTTGTCCACCACCCATGTTGGTTCCTAGTGGCTCCTTTATCTTGAAAATATATGTCCTCTTCTGCCGCATAGGTCAGAGATGGAGGCAGCTCTGGATAAGGGACAACAACAGTCAGTAGATGTGGTGGGGGCCCCACTGGCCTTATGGCTGCTGTTCTTGCCTCTGCATCTGCTCATCGGTTTCCCTCAGCCTCAGGACTATTCTCTCTTTGATGTCCTTTACAATGAACAATAGCCAGAGCCTTAGGCATCCATATAGCATCAAGTAAGGCTAAGATCTCCTCCTTGTTCTTGATGTCCTTCCCAGCTGAAGTCAGAAGCCCCTGTCCTTGTAAATGGCTCCATGTACATGTGCAGTGGCAAAGGCATATCAGCTGTCTGTGTATGTCATGACCGCCTTATCTTTTCCCCATCGTAGTGCTTCAATGAGGGCGATGAGCTCAGCCTTTTAAGCAGAAGTACCATGGGGAAGAGCCTGTGACCAGATAATGCCAGTTAGAGTAACGACCGCTGCCCCAGAATACCTTTTCCCTTCTTGCATGAAGCTGCTCCTGTCCATGAACAGAACTTCATCAGCCTCTGGCGGGGGGGGGGAGTCTTTGAGGTCTGGCTGCGAGGAACACATGCATCAGTGAAATCTATGCAGTTATGAATGGGGGTCTCAGGGTCTGGGTGTGGCTATTGTTAATAACAGTAGCTTATAAGAGAAGCTAATCTTTGGCTGGTCAAGGAGGAGAGCCTGGTATTGAGTAATTCTGGAGTTAGTCATCCACCATTCTGGGCTGTTGTGGAGAAGTGCCTCTACTGGATGAGGGGCAGTAATTTCCAAACTCTGCCCTAGGGTGAGTTTGTCAGCTTCTCGGACCAGGAGAGCTGTCACTGCTATGGCTCGTAGGCAGGGTGGCCATCCAGAAGCCACTCTGTCTAATCTCTTTGATAGATAGGCGACTGGTTGGCGCCATGGGCCTAACATTTGGGTTAGGACACCTTTGGCAATTCCCTTGGTCTCACTTACAAAAAGATGAAATCCCTTGGTGATATATGGAAGAGCAAGGGCTGTGGCTGATACGAGAGCCTGTTTGAGAAGGTCAAAGGCCTTCTGTTCTGTCTCTGTCCAATTGAGGGGCTGATTTCCTCCTGTAGCTGCGTACAGGGGCTTTGCGATCTCTGCAAACCCAGGAATCCAAAGTCTGCAATAGCCCACCACCCTGAGGAATTCTCTTACCTGCCTCTTGGTGGTGGGTACTGGAATCTGGAGAATCTCTTCAATATTCTGCCGGGAGACAGTCCGTTTTCTTCCCTCGAGGGTATACCCAAGGTAAGCCACTGACCATGTGCACAGCTGGACTTTCTTAGCTGAGACCCGGTACCCGTATGCCTCTAGGGTGCCGAGTAAGTCCCTGGTGGCCATGAGACATGTTTCCTCAGTTTCAGCTGCTAATAGTAAATCATCAACATATTGGAGTAATGTACAGTCAGGATTACGGTGACGGAAGGGATGGAGATCTGCACTTAGGACCTCATCGAATAGGGTAGGAGAATTTTTAAATCCTCGTGGTAAATGTGTCCAGGTTAGTTGGCCCGAGAATCCCCCTTCTGGGTCTGTCCACTCAAAAGCAAAGATAGGTTGGCTGCTGGGGGCTAGGGGAATGCTGAAGAAAGCATCTTTCAAATCTAATACAGTATAAACAGTTCTCTCAGGAGGTAGCAAGCTGGGTTAGGTACAGTCAGGTGGATGGTTTCAACCCTCTTATTCACTTCTCTTAAGTCTTGTACTGGCTGGTAGTCCTGAGTGCCAGGCTTCTGGACTGGGAGCAAGGGAGTGTTCCATGGTGATTGGCATGGCACAAGAATCTCTGCTTCTTGCAGCCGCTGGATATGCTTCCTTATACCAATCTTTGCATCTTGGGCAATTGGGTATTGCTTAACCTGGACAGGGGTTGCAGTAGCAGTTAAATTTACTACTTATCGGGGCTTGGTGCCTAGCCAAACCTGGGACATTGTTTTCAGCCCATACTCCTGGATATTCTATCAGGAGTCTGTCTAGTAAAGGCCCCGTGGATGGGTCTGCATTTTCTTCCTTCTCATAGAGGAGGTACTCTTAAGATAGAGAACAGGTAACTAAGATAGTTGACGGGGCAGATATGGACATCTGAGGTGTACTATCTCCGAATGTGATAGTAGCCCTGAGCTTTTGGAGTAGGTCTCTGCCCAGAAGTGGGGCTGGACACTCTGGAATTACGAGGAAAGAGTGGGTCACTATCCCTTGCCCCAGATCTACAGTCCTTTCAGTGGTTCATGGGTATTCTCGTGTTTTGCCTGTGGCCCCTTGGATGGTGGTCTTTCGTTTGGAGACTGGTCCCCCATGGGTCGAGTAACACTGAGTAGTAGCCCCTGTGTCCACCAAGAAGTTAACAGTTTTGCCCCTAAGCTTTAAAGCTACCTTGGGCTCCTGGGGGCTTAGTGTATAGGAGCCCCAGCTGCGTCAGTCCTCTTCCTCGGTGATGAGGCTTTTAGTCTTGCGGTTTTCCTGGTCTTTCGTGTTTTTTCCAGGACATTCATTTTTCCAATGGCCCTCTTTCTTGCAATAGGCACATTGATGTTTTTCTTAGGGCTATGTAGCTCTTATGTGGGCCTCTTTCTGACCTCCCTTGTCATGCCCTAATTTTCCCTGATCTCTCCTCTTGCATGGTAGCTACCATAATTTTAGCCATAAGTTTGGGGTCACTTGGTGCCTCCCTGTTGTTGAACACCTTCTGGGCTATTTCAACAAGTTGGGACAGATTCATCCCTGAAAAACTTTCTAATTTCTGTAATTTATGCCGGATGTCAGGGGCCACCTGAGTAGCAAAGGCTACATTAATTGCCCTCTGGTTCTCAGGGGCCTCAGGATCAATGGGGGTGTATACCCGGTATGCCTCCTGTAGTCGTTCAAAAAATGCTCCGGGGGATTCTTGAGGTCCCTGTACAACTTCAGTTACCTTAGGAAGGTTAGTTGGCTGACGGGCAGCCATCCTAATTCCTCCAGTTAGAATCTGGTGGTACCGGTCTAACGCAGTTTTCCTCGCCTAAGAATTGTGTCCCCTGTCTGGGTGGGTGGAGGGAAATTCCCCCTCAATCTGTTCCTGTGCTTCCTCAACTCTCCTTTCTCCCGCAGCTATCTTTTGGGCTTTTGCCTGAATGCATCCACGTTCCTCTGCAGTGAAGAGGGTAGCCAAAAGCTGTTGACAATGTCCCAAGTGGGGTGATGAGTCTGAAAGACACTCTCTAAAAGTCCCATTAATGCCTGGGGTATCTCAGAAAAAGGCAGATTCTGTGCCTTCCAGTTGTACAAGTCACTAGTCAAGAAAGGCATGTAAACCATAAAGGCCGGTCAGTGTGGTGCCCCTGGGGTGGGGCTTCCTGCAAGGGGAGAATGGCTGGGATGGCGGTATCACCCAGAGTGGGAGCAGGAGGCCCATAGGGGTTACCTGCCCCCATCCGAGGAGGTGAGGTGGTGTTATTTGGCCTCTGTTGCCCTGGATTATAGGGTGGTGGAAAGTCACAATTCTCTGGTGGAAATTGGAGGACTGAGGGGCTGGGCTGTCCTGGAGATTCAGTTGCTGCATGTTTCGGGGTACCCACAACTAAAACTCATACCCCTAGAGAGAGGGTGCACCGGCGGAGCCAAGGAGGGGGGTTCTAAACAAGATTTAACCACTGATCAATGTATAGAAACCGATCAGGATGTCCAGGGTCTCCTGTGACAATCTTTCAAACATTCCTCACCAAACCCCGATTAAAGGAGCCCTCCAGAGGCCAGTTTACACCAAAAGATGGCCACTTGACTTCACACAATGTCCTTAGTCTGCCTGAAGAAAACTTTATGCCATAGTCAGCTCCCTCTGCAAACCCTTCTTTGCAATGTTGCAGGAGACACCACAAGGGTGTCTTCTGTGAACTTGGGCCTACTCCCATCATTTGCACAGAAACACAAAACAGCCAGACATGCAGACAAGAACAAAACAGACACTCAGACAAGAACAACTGCCAAGGTGTAGGTGGATGGACCCAGGGAAGTCTGCCACCTACAGCCTAGACAAGACCAGAAACAATAAACAGAACCTGAAAACAGGGCACAGGAGGTTGCTTCCCGTGGCCTGGCCATGGTCTGGGAGATGTGACTGCATCCACTCTCTCCACGGACCCCCCGTCCGGTCAACAGAAACAGGAAGGTACCTTTTATCTAGACGCTAAGGCCTCGGAGATTCTAGATTCCTGTCAGGACCAGAAACAAAGAGCATGTCCTAAAGTTGCATCCTTGATGATTGCATTAACCCCACCATGGCATCCAAGGGCCCTGGAACATCTCAGGTTGGCCACCCCTTTGAATATGTAACAGGGATAGCAGTTGCTTGGGAGGCTAGTCCGGTCTTAGATCCCAGGGCCACTCCCTGAGATCTTGCTGGGGCCTCCAAATGTTGTGGCCGCCAGCCCCTGAAAGACACACAGACCACCAGGACTCTCAGTGAGTTATATAGGAATCACACTCTTTATTCAGCCAGCTGGGTCTGCCAGGGGTATGCAGTCCCCAAATTAAGCAGCCCCGAAAAGTAGGGGTACAGGGATTTTAAACCCCAAATCCCATTCTTCATTTTGTCAGAACACAAAGGTCTATTTTTCTTCTATTCATTACTTGTCAACCCACTGGTCAGGTATGCAAGCATGGGTACAGAAGCAGAATGCTCATTATTAGAATGTTTGATCCTATAATTAATAACCTATGTTCCTATGACAGTGGCCAAGCAGTAATTTACAGTAAGTAGTTAATGTTTAAACAGCAATTGTAAACAGCAATTCTTTAGCCAACACAGTTTATTTATTATTTTTTATGGTGAAATTGGTTAACAAAATTCAATAAGTTTTATCTGTACACTTTAACATAAAGGCATATATATATTTACACTGCATTTATCTATAATTGGATTTCTTTCTATCATGACGTATTTGCCCCCTTTACCCCATCTACCACCCCTCTCCCCCCACCCCCTATCCTCTGGTAACCACTAGTCTGTAGTTCATGTCTATGAGTCTGTCTGTTTGTCCTGTTCATCTGCTTCTTTTAGGTTTATATCCTGCATATAAGTGATATGTGATTTTCAAATTTTTCTGTCTGGCTTATTTTGCTTAACATGATTATCTCAAGGTCCATCCATGTTGTTGCAAATGGCAGTATTTCATCTCTTCTTATGGCTGAGTAATTTTCATTATATATATGTACCACAGCATCTTTAGCCAATCATATATAGTAGTACACTTTGGTTTCTTTCATGTCCTGGCTGCTGTGAATAATGCTGCTCTGAACATTAGTGTGCAAGTATCTTTTCAGATATGGGTTTTCAAGTCTTTTCTATCTTGGTTTATTAGTCAAATAAGTTCATATTATCTCTTTCAAAAATTCTTCCAGAAAAATAATTTAAGACAATGACTGGCATTGTCTAATGCCTAATTAAATTCTTGTAGGTAATTTAGACATGGTTGTTAGAAACAATTAAATAGATGTAAGTGGGATTAAAAGTTATTAGATGAACTTTTCAACAGTATTTTGTTTTATGGTATGTATACTCAAAATTAATTTTCCAAATCTTTTTGGCAACTTAAAGCTTAAGAGTGTCACTAAGTGATGGGAAACTCATCAAATATCTATATCATTTACAAATAAAATAAAACAATGAAACATTAATTACTGAACATAGGTTTATCTATTTTTGGCTTCCTGTGGTAAATTGAAAGATTGTGCTATTGAAAAAGGGTATATGTTTCTAGAAATTATTAAATGTATTTGTAAATTTGCCAATCTAAAGAAGCTAGCATAGCAGATAATTTTCAATTGCTTACTATTTAATTTCATTAGAAATTAAAGTTTCTAAGGGTTAAAAATTCTAATATATGTGATTGAACCTACTATAAATCATAAGGGAAACATCTCTGTACTCATAGAAAGTAAGATATGTGTTTTCAGTAAAAGAATGTATGAGGAAGCATTTTTACTGAAGGAAAAGAAAAGTGTAGGTTTATGGAAAAGGAACCTTAGGGAAGGAATTTAATGCATGGTTAGAACTGGATAAGATTTGAATGAATGAGGTTTCATATAAACAAGCTGCTGCAAAATTAAAATTTGTTTTTCTCTCTTTTAAAAGGACAAAATTATTTTTGGACTAATGGTCTACTCTTGGAATAAGAGATTATAAGGGGTTTTTCCTTCCTTTAAAATAATCTGTTTAGAAAAGATCTATGTTTTATCAAAATAATGTGTTCTGCTTCATGTTGTTTTAATAAGGTATTTGAATACTTAAGAAAACTGAAATAACAGGGAACAAAAACCTAAAGTGAGTAGAAGAAGGAAATAATAAAAATCAAAGCAGAAATAAACAAAATGGAATCTAAAAAAATACAAAAGATCAATGAAACCAAGAACTGGTTCTTTGAAAAATTAAACAAAATTGACAAATCTTAAACCAGACTCATCATGAAAAAAAGAGAGATGACTCAAATAAATAAAATTAGAACCAAAAGTGTAGAATTAACAACTGGGCCACAGAAAATCAAAGGATTAAAAGAAAATACTACGAACAATTATAGGCCTATAAATTGGATAATCTGGAAGAAATGGATACATTCCTAGAAACAATACAACCTTCTAAGGCTGAGTCAAGAAAAATGAGAAAATCTGAACTGACTGATTACTACTAACAAAATTAAACCAGTAATAAAAAATCATCAAGAACAAAAGTCCTGGACTGCATGGCTTCACAGGTGAATTTTACCAAATATTAAAAGAAGAGTTAACACCTATTCTTTTCAAACTATTTCAAAACAATTCAACAAGAGGGAAGGCTTCTGAGCTCATTTTATGAGGCCACCATTACCTTCATTCTCAAACCAGACAAAGATATTACAAAAAAAAAATTACAGGCCAATTTCCCTGATCAACATAAATGCAAACATCCTCAACAAAGTATTAGCAAACTAAATTCAGCAATACATTAATAAGATCATATACCACGATAAAGTTGTATTTATGTCTGTATTTATTGGTTCAATATCCACAAACCAAATAATGTGATCCACCACATTAGTAAATTGAAAGATAAAAAACATATAATCATATCAATAGATACAGAAAAATCATTCAATAAAATCCAGCATTCATTTATGATAAAAACTCTCAGCAAAGTGGGAATAGAGGGAACATACCTCAACATAATAAAGGCCATAAAGACAAACCCACAGCTAATATCCTACTCAATGGAGAAATACTAAAATACTTTTCCTTAAGATCAAGTATAAGATAAGGATGTTCATTTTCACCACTTATATTCAACCTAGTCTTGGAAGTCCTAGCCACAGCAATCAGACAAGAAAAAGAAATAAATGTCATTCAAATTGAAAAGAAAACGTAACACTGTCTTTATTTGCAGATGACATGAGAGAACTATATAAAAAGAACCCTAAAGATTCCACCAAAAACTATTGGAACTGATAAATAAATTCAATAAAATAGCAGGATATAAAATTAATATTCAGAAATCTGTTACATTTTTATACACCGATAATGAACTATCAGAGAAATTAGGAAAACAATGTACAATTGCATGAAACAAAAATGAAATACCTGGAAATAAATTTAACCAAGGAAGTTAAAGACCTGTACTTGGAAAATTATAAGTCATTAAAGAAAGAAATAGAAGACAAATAGTGGAAGCATATAACATGCTCATGGATAGGAAGAATTAACATTTGTAAAACATCCACTAACCACTGCAATCTATAGATTTAATGCGATCCCTATCAAATTACCAAAGGTATTTCTCACAGAACTAGAACAAATAATCCTAAAGTTTATAAGGAAGCATAAAAGACCCCAAATAGCCATGGCAATCTTGAGAAAGAACAAAGTTGGAGGAATCACACTAACTGATATCAAACTATATAACAAACCTGTAGTAACCAAAACGGCATGCTATTTGCATAAAAACAAATAGATCAATGGAACAGAATAGAGAGCTTAGAAATAAATCTATGCCTATATGCTCATTTAATATAGGACAAAGGCAAAAATATACAATGGGGCAAAAACAGTCCCTTCAATAAATGTTGTTGGAAAAATTTGACAGATACATGCATAATATGAAACTAGACCACTTTCTTACACCATATACAAAAATAAGCTCAAAATGGATAAAATACTTAAATGTAAGGTCAAAACCATAAAACTCCTAGAAGAAAACATAGGCAATAAACTCTCTGACAATGCTCTTAGTAATATTTTTCTAATATGTCTCCTCAGGCAAGGGAAACAAAAGAAAAACTAAACAAATAGGACTATATCAAACTAAAATATTTTTCCACAGCAAAGAAAACCATTAACAAAATGAAAAGACAACCTACTGAATGGGAGAAGATATTCACCAATGATACATCAGATAAGGGATAATATCCAAAAATTTATAAAGAATTCATACAACTCAATAACAAAAAGCAGACAATCCAATTAAAAAAATGGGCAGAGGATCTGAATAAACATTTCTCCAAGGAGGAAATAGAGATGGACAATAGACATATAAAAAGATGCTCAAGGTCACTAATCATCAGAGAAATGTAAATTAAAACCACAATGAGATTCCACTTCTCACCTGTCAGAGTGGCTATCAATAATAAATGAATAAATAAATAAATAATATGGGTTGGTGAAGATGTTGAGAAAAAGGGATTTTAGTGTGCTATTGGTGGGATTGCAAACTGGGATAGCCAGTTTAGAGGCTTAGAGTTTCCTTGAAAATTAAAAATTGAACTACTTTGTGACCTTACAATTCTACCTCTGGGTATTTATCCAAAGAAAATTTACAATATTTACAATAGCCAAGATATAGAAACAACCTAAGTGTCCACCAATAGACAATTGGATAAAGAAGAGGTAGTACAGATATACAATGGGATATTACTCAGCCATAAAAAATAAAACCTTACCATTTGCACAACATGGACCTAAAGGGTATTGTGCTAATTAAGTTGGATAGAGAAAGACAAATATGATTGCACTTATATATGGAATCTAAGGAATGAAATAAATGAAGAAACAACCTAAAACAGACTCATAGAGAGAGAACAAACTGGTGATTGGCAGATGAAAGCAGAGGCTGTGAGCTGGGTGAAAAGGTGAAGTGATTAAGAAGTATATACTGGTTGTTATAAAATAATCATGAGGATGTTAAGTACAGCCTTGGTGATATAGTCAATAATATTGTAATAACTATGTATATTGCCAGGTTGGTACAAGACTTACTGAGGAGTCACTTTGTAAATTATATAAATGTCTAACCACTATACTGTACACCTGAAAATAATATAAAATAATATTAAATGTCAACTCTAATTAAAAATTTAAAACACCCTAAATATTCTTAATATTAAAAGACTAATTTTGCTAACAACTATATAACTTTTATTTGCATTTGAAATATTTTATTGTCACTGGTTAATTAGATAATTAGGTATTGTTTTAAAATGATCTGTGCCCCTATTTTGTCAAGTGTCCAAACTTTTTGATATTTTTTAGAAACTTATCAAAATCAAATTCTAAATGAAGTCATTTTGACCTCTCACTAACTTTATGATTTTTTTTTGGTGGGTCCCTGAAACATCTCAAAAAATTTGCTCTCCTTATAAAAAGACATTATACTAATTGGGTTTACTCTATATGTTAAATTACATGGGAAGCATTGTCATATAAGTGATGGTAAACATTCTTAGGTTATATTTGTGTATATGTATATATACATATATATATACACATATATATGTATGTGTGTGTGTGTGTGTATGTCCTCATGTCCTAGTGTAATGTCATCATTTGTACTTTGAGTTATCTAAAAGTTTTGTATGTCACAGAAATAAGCACATTTCCTTGTCAACTGTATTGCAATGAAACTCTTTAACTATGACCATTTTTAAGTCTTTTGTCATTTACAGTTACTGTTTTACTATGATGGTTTTTTAAGTGTGCTTCATCTTCAAAGAGACTCATGGAATATACTCTAGAATACAGGTTTCTGATAACTTTTTTTAAATAATATTTTTTATTTTTCAATTACAGTTGACGTACAAATTTATATTAGGTTCAGGTGTACAACATAGTGATCTGACATCTATATAACTTATGAAGTGTTCACCCTAATAAATCCAGCACCAATCTGACACCATACATTTTTTATTGACTATATTCCCCATGATATACTTTATGTCACTATGACTGTTTTCTAACTACCAATTTGTACTTCTTAATCCCTTCCCCTTTTTTCATTGACCTCTGTGACACCCCTCCCATCTAGTAACCTTCAAAATGTTCTCTGTATCTATGAGTTTGTTTCAGCTCTTTTTGATTTATTTTGTTCTTTAGATTCTACATATCCATGAAATCATATGGCATTTGTCTTCCTTTATCTGACTTACTGCACTCAGCACAAAACCCTCTAGGTCTATCATGAAATACCTTTTTCCATCCCTTTACTTTCCATCTGTGTGTATCTTTTAATCTGCAGTGTGTCTCTTGTAGCCAGCCTATATAAGGGTCTTGTTTTCTTATCCATTCAGCCACGTTATCTTTTGATTGGAGCATTTAATGCTTTTTAATTTGAAGTACTTGTTGATATATGTATAGTTACTGTCTTTTTATTTAGACTTTTGATAAATATTATTTTCCTCCTCTTAAAGGAATCCCTCCAACATCTCCTGCAATACTGGCTTGGTGGTGATAAACTCTTAGCTTTTTCTTGTCTGGAAAGCTTTTTGTCTGTCCTTCGATTTTAAATGATAGCTTTGCTAGGTAATCTTAGTTGTAGGTCCTTGCTTGTCATTGCTTTGAATGTTTTGTTCCCGGCCCTTCTTTCCTACAAAGTTGCTGTTGAGAAATCAGCTGACAGTCTTATAGGAGCTCCTTTGTAAGTAATTAATTGCTTTTACCTGGCTGCTTTGATTCTTTCTTTCTATTTAACTTTTGGCATTTTAATGATGATGTATCTTGGTATGGACCTTTTTGGGTTCCTCTTCTTTGGGACTTTCTGAGCTTCCTGGGGATGTATGTCTATTTCCTTCACCAGGTTATAGAAGTTTTCTGTCATTTTTTTTCAAATAGGTTTTCAATTCCTTGCTCTCTCTCTTCTTGTTTCATTCAATCTATTAACTCTCTCTAATGTACTCTTCATCTCAGATATTATACTGTTCATTTCTGACTGGTTCCTTTTTATGTTCTCCATCCCCATTTTTATGTTTTATATCTCTTTGTTAAAGTTCTCAGTGAGTTCATCTGCTCTTCCCCTAAGTTAATTGAGCATCCTTATAAGCAGTGTTTTGAACTCAGCATCTGGTAGATTGCTTGTCTCCATTTTGTTGAGTTCATTTTCTGGGGCTTTGTTCTGTTCTTTCATATGGGACATGCTTCTTTGTCTCCCCATTTTGGCTTCCCCCTTTGTCTGTTTCTATGTATTAGGTAGGGATCCTACATCTCCCAGTCTTAATAGAATGGCTTTATGTAGTAGGTATCCTATGGGGCTCAGTGACAGTCTTCCCTGGTCACTTGAGCAGGGTGCTCAAGGTGTGTCCCTTGTGTGGGTTGTTTGTGCCCTCCTGTTGCAGTTGAGCCTTGGTGGCTTTTTGCACTCGATAGGAGGGTTTGACCCTCAGGCTGGTTGTGAGAACTGGCTGGTGAAGTGCCAATTCATTTTAGCAGGGTTCCGGTTCCTGCCCAGTCTATCCTTTGAATATGTCCTCCTCAGATGCATCTTTGCGTGGTGCTCCAACTCTGGCCTAGGTCAAAGCAGGCTGCCAGATATGCCAGCCCAGGAGCCTCCTGAGAGAGGTCCAGCTTCAGGCCAGTTTCATCCACAGCCAGTGTACTTCTCGGGCCACCTGGTAAGAGTCATCAAGATAGCTGCCCCCTGTGCTGGACTTATGGGTGCTTTGAGAGACCAAGCCAGGATCCGAGGCTGGCTGCCACTAGTGTGGGGCTTGGGGCTGCTCAGTAAGAGGTATGGGGCATTCTGAGGTCAGATGCTGCTTCTTTGGGTTTTGTGAGTTTTTGAAAGATGTTGAGAAAGTCCGCAGCAAGAACCAAGGCAGGCCATTTGTATGGAATAAACCACTAGAGGCAGCTTGGGTGGTTCCACCAGTTGGGAGAAGCTGAGTCACAGTGAATCACCAGGGCAGAGTGACTGCTGTTTTCCAGGTTGATAGAGACAGCTGTGGTGGCACTTGTATATACGCTGGGAGTGGGGAAGGCTCAACCAAGGAACAATCGATACTGCAAGCACTTATCTCTGGGAGAAAGCTGCCCATCCAGCCATCACCCTGAAGCCTGACAACTCTGTGTCTCTCTGTCTTTGGCACTCCTCGAGTAGCTGCCTCAGTAGTGGAGATCAGAGCGAGTGAGTCTGGGCACAGGCCCTTTAAGAAGAATGTCTGTAACTCCTGCAGCCCTCCATCTCATTCATCCTCAATCTCTGCTAGTTTTTCATAGTCAGAGGTTATGGAGACTTCTCTTTCCAGCACTAGAAACCTGGGCTGCGGAACCCTGGGCTGGGGATCTCAATATGGATAACTCTCCAGATTCTTGACCATCACATGCCATTGTGGGACTGGGCCATTTTGCATCTCTGCCCATCCTACTCATGTTGAGGTGGCCTCTTCTATATGTCCCTGGCTATAGGACTGCTATTCAGCTAGACCTCAGGCAACTCCCTGTGATGGTTGCTTTGTAATTTTGTTATAATTTTACTATGGGTGCAAGAGGAGGCAAGCACAGTCTAACTTCTTTGCCATCTTGACTGGTCCAGGTTTCTGATAACTTTAAGGTCATAACACTGAACTAGATAAGAATTTCCAGAACTAATGGAAAAACTGGATTTAAGTAGAACAACAATTAATAACATAGGAAGAAATGAACTGAGGATGATGGTTATGTTTTTATGACTTTTTGTTTGAAAAATTGCTGATGTTTTATTTTTCCAGCTTTAAGAATTTTTTTCTTTTAAGCAGTAATAATTTGATAAAGTATATCTTTACATTTTATATCTGAACATAAGTACATCTGAACAGAAATGAAGCAATTGCTTGTTCTTACTACCTGATCCTTCCAGAATTTGGAAACTCTTAGTGAGTATTCTCATTTTTATGGAAATATAGTTATTTTTATAATTTCAATAGGAATTTGTCCTCCTTGTATCAAGACATAATTGAAAACATTGGTTATATTACCAAGGCTTTGACTGGAATGTCATATTTGAGAACATGCATAGAATTCGATATGACCAGACAACTTTAAGGAACTAAGATTAATTTTATGGGGCCAGTAAGCCATTTGGAAAAACTGGCCTGGTACCTTGCTTACAGGATTTATGGCAGCCTTACCAGGTGAGTAAAGAAAGTTACTTCCTGGCAGATACAGAAACCTCAGGATATTTTGAAGACCTCAAGGGGAGAGGAATTTACCCAAATATTTAAATATTGTAGGCAAGTTTCATAATGGCAAGTCCTTGACTTAGCTTCTTGGCCTCACAAGGCAATTTAAAAGTTTAATCTGAGATTCCTTATAAAAAGTTACAAGAAAGCAGATTAAAAGAGCCTATATGGTTAATAGCTCTTTTCGCTACACTTATGAAAATAATTAGTCCAAGGTTACTAAGACTAGACATTTTACAAATGAATTAGTTTTGTTATTTTGGTAAAAATTGGATAATCATAGAGAGAAAAATCATGTTAAAGTAGAAACTATAATACTTATGTGGATATCAGATTCTGGGCCTGTTACTTTTCGTCATGTTTTCTACCTATAAACTAGATTGCGTAGACCCCAGGAAGAAAGATTCACTTGATATGAACCCCAACAAGGAATTTATCTGCTGATATGGACTCCCTGTTGTCAACCAAGGGCCCAGATTTTATAAATAATAAGAGCCTGGTGGCTATCTGGTGAAAGGGGCTTCTCATATGCACTCTGTATACTGGGAAGAACCTCAGACTAAACTCTTGACTTCCCATGTTATGTCCTGCTTGTTTACTCTGTCTATGTCAATTACTTCAGGGAAGCCCTGGTTTCATCTTTCAACTAATGTACTGAGACCTGCCCCATCCAATCAGAGCATATAAATTCTATTCTAATTTGCATCTATATTAACCAATCAGAACTGCTTGCTTTGAACCAATCAGAACTGTACAATTTGGAAACTTTATGTGAAATGGACCAGAATGAGATCTGTGGGTGGGAAAATTATAAAAGGTGACCTTGCCTTTGTCTCAGCAGAGCATGTAATAATGAAATGCTTAGCCTCTCTGACTCTATCTCATTCAAGCCTGCTTTGTTCTCATGGTCTTCACACTAAAAACTCCTGCTGAGTCTTGCATATACACATGCTAATCATTAGAGGAATTCCACTTGTGGCTTGAGTTTTACAAAAATATTCCCTTGCCAGAAAGTGCCTCTCCAGTGGAGATAAGGGAAGTATGTACTGCTTATCAAAGATTTGTACAAACCTTGCGACCAGACTCGCATCAACTAGTACAATCTTCCTTGGACCCTTGCTTGTGCCCAGATATCTGCCACTGGCCAATCACCTCTTGCTCCTCCAATTTCCCCTACCCTTGACATAAAAGAAACCTGAACTCTGTACTTTGGGAAGATGGATTTGAGAAAACACTAGGTTTCTTCTCAGTTAGTGCCTTCTTTATCAATAAATCTTTCCTTTCTCCAAACTCTGGTGTTTTGAATTTTGAACTTTCCAAGCATTGGGCACAATGACCCTGTAGCAATAACAAGCACACTTTTGGATTTTGCTGTAGGCTATATCTCCCTGTTATACAAGCTGTTAACTGAATAAAATCTCTTGTTTTTTACTCCAGTGCCTTTTAGATTTGTTTACAACCAGATCCTAAATTTTTCTTTCTTTCTTTCTTTCTTTCTTTCTTTCTTTCTTTCTTTCTTTCTTTCTTTCTTTCTTTCTTTCTTTCTTTCTTTCTTTCTTTCTTTCTTTCTTTCTTTCTTTCTTTTCTTTCTTTCCTTCCTTCCTTCCTTCCTTCCTTCCTTCCTTCCTTCCTTCCTTCCTTCCTTCCTTCCTTCCTTCCTTCCTTTCTTTCTTTCTTTCTTTCTTTCTTTCTTTCTTTCTTTTTTTCTCTCTTTCTCTCTCTCTCTCTCTCTCTCTCTCTCTCTCTCTCTCTCTCTCTCTCTCTCCTTCCTTCCTTCCTTCCTTCCTTCCTTCCTTCCTTCCTTCCTTCCTTCCTTCTCTCTCTCTCTCTCTCTCTCTCTTTTATTGGGCTACAAATCTCCAAATTTATGTATCTAATTTTCTCCTATACTTTTGACTTGGAATCATTGAGAAATAAAATTATCCTCTTCCTAAAGCCTTGCAAATTGAAGCTGGATGACTTAATTTAAACTCCAGAGAAATCCTCACAACATCCCTTGGTTAGATAATCTTCATGCCTATTTACTTGAACTCAGAAAGTTTACTTGAACAACTGATGACATCATCAGAGAAATTTCAAACTGCAAAAGACATTTTGACCCCTACATCTAAAAATCTTGACTGGCTGCCCTCTTGACTCACACTGAGTTTATAGTCATTAACCTTTGTTTTTCTTTGTTTTTGCTTCTTATTAAATACCTGATTTGCTTGTACCATCTAGGCCAAACTTTAGGAGCCTAACTACAAGACTGCCTCCTGAAGTGAGAGACAAGACCATTTAACTTAACTGATCTATTCTCAGGACTGAGAGACTGATTCAGTGAGATGGAACAGCCTACCAACTTAGCCTCTAGACTATGTAACTTCTTTGGGATTTTCAAAGATGGTGCTACTGCTGGAGTGATGTGAAATCTGGTATTGCCCCAGCAGCATGGCGGGGGTCCTCAGTTCTTCCCTTCTGATGCAGTAAGGAATTACAGGTCAGCAAGATTTATAAACGGTAAGATTTATTGAAAGTACACTGCAGCCCTGTGGAATTTGGGAGGTGAAAAGCTAAAAAAGACAGAGTATGCTTCAAGGAAGGAGTGGATTTTCAGTGAAGAGAGCTGTAACTGTGCAAAAATGAAGAGATCTGTTTGTATTTGGGCCATGATGAGAGATCTTAGATGATCCACATGTGAGATCACCTTGACTGACTGTTGGTTGCTATATACCCTTTTGCCTACTGTGCATATGCTTATCCATAATTCAGTCTGTTATAATTAGATTCATGAACTTCTGGGCCTAGGCATGCTATTATAATGATGAATGAAGCTGAGGTTATGGACAGGTTGGGGTTGTACTTTCTGTGCATACACTTGTGGCTGGTTTAGCCAGCAGCTTTTATGACCTTTATGCCTTAGGATTTGGGATAATTTGTAACCATAAAAGAGGAGGTGTTTCTGGGAGGTCCTTAAGGAAGGTCTTTGAGGGAGGTTTCTATGATTACAGGAGCCTTTGTTCCTGTTGCTCATGCCTGCTTAACTACCTAACAGTGCGACTCTAGGTGGGCAGAATTTGCAGCCCCAAAATATGCCTTTTTGGCATATTGTTTATTTTAAGGTGGTTATGTTTTTAAAAAGCAGACATGAAAGAAGTTCTAAAAACAGAGTAGGTAGAAGTTCCTCTTCTGTAAGAGACATATACATTTATAAAGGGAATCTCCATTTGTAAGGGTGTCTGACTCTCTGTACCAGGAAGAGAAGAATGACTAAATTTCTAGAAATTCAAACCAATGAATAAAGCAATGACTTGGATCTGCATAACAGCTTTCCCCTTGATTACTGGGCTCTTCCTGGTAGCCTCCCACAACTGACTCCTCATCCCCAGCATCTTTCATCCTTAGCTAAAAGATGATATTTCAGGTGATGGCTTGCACCATTTCATAAAGTGAATCAGTTTTCCTTTGTCTTTTTCATGTGTACTGGAGGTATACATGTTATTAAACTTGTGTTTATTTTTATCTTGTTAATCTAACTTATGTCAATTTGATTCTTAGACCAGCCAGAAGAACCCATAAAGGTATAGAAAAAATATTTTCTTTCTGAAAAAAATATCATCCGATTAAAATAATGAACTTCTCTCTAAAATTGTCTCATGCTCCTTTGAAATCCGCCCTCTTCTGCACATACCCATAGTAGAGGAGGAAAAATAATTTTCCCTTTACCCTCATAGTTCTTGACTGAGATCTCCTGTAATAAAAGACAGATTAATAAGAAAAATAAACAAGTTTATTAACATATATAACTCATGTATGCATGGGAGATATGCAGGAAAAATGAGTAACACTAATAGATGACTTAAAGCATCACCTTAAATACTGTCTTTAGCTAAAGACAAAGGAAAGAAAAGTGTATGGATGGGGATCAGTAATTGAAGGTGACCAGGAAAAGCACAGTAAATAGGGTAAGGTTTTTTATGTAGATTTCTCAGTGTCTTCTCCTCTGATACGAGTTTCTTGTGATTTAGTCATTCTTCTCTTCTTAGTACAGAGAGGGAGACACCTTTACAAATGGAGATTTCCTTATAAATAAGTAAATTTTTATAGAAACTGAGAAACAGATATAAAACCAATTCCTCAAACACTCAGGGTCTCATTTCCTGACTCTGAAAGGAGACCATGCATGCTCTAAGGAATGTTATTTTTTCTCTAATTAACTTTTGTTATCCTGACAATAAAAGGGGTCCATCTTCCTGTGCATGTCTAAGCCAAAGGAAAGATACGTGCAGGTTTTGCAGCAAAGTGATGTTTATTAGAACTTCAAGTCCCAGAGACACAGGTGGGCTATCACTCAAAGGCCTGGATCACTGAGTTTCTTGGGAGTACAGATTCTATAGGAAAAAATCAGTAGTCATGAAAACTAAGGGAGATGGAATTGTGAGTGCTACTGATTGGAGTATTGGAGGGGGATGAGGTGATTGATCATTGTGTCCAGTTCTGGAATCAGCCATGGCACCATCTTGTCTGTTTCCATATCTGGGGGCGTTGTTCTGCTTCAATGGGTCTGGGGCTAAAACACATCTAAGGCAAAAATGTTATCCTTGGTCTAAAGTCCAACTGAAACCCATTGTCCTCATGGTTATAGACCTGTGGCTCCTTCAATCTTATGTCCTGAGGCTTAATGATTAAAGAAGCAGGCATGCAGAGGATAAGGGGGGAAGCACAACCTGTTTGAATCAGAGGAAAAAAACTACATTAAAGAAATGAAGTTTGTGCATGGTTGCACTTTCCTTTGTCTTTAACTTTGGCTCGCTCTTGAATTCTTTTCTGTGGGGAGCCAATGACCCTTTCTTGGTAGGTGTAGGACTTAAGTGCACACTCAGGGTGGGGGGATTCACCCCATCCTGCATCAAAAATAATCAGCTCAAAATAATCCTTATGTCAAATAGGCATAGTTTGTAGTGGCATATTCTGCTGTCTTTCACCATCCTCCAAACCCAGGCAACCACTGAGCTACTTTCTGTCACTATAGAAAAGTTAACCTGCTCTAGAATTTTAATAAGTGGAATTATATACACCATGCACTTTTTACATCCATGTTATTGCATGTACCAATATTGCATTCCATTTTATTGCTGAATAGTGTTCCATTATATACCTATACTACAGTTTAATAATTAATCATATATTGATGGACATTTGGGTTGTTTCTAGTTGTTACCGGTTACAAATAAAGCTGGTATAAGTTTTTATATGGATATATGCTTTCATTTTTCTTAGATAAATGCCTAGGAGT
Source organism: Cynopterus sphinx (assembly GCA_030015415.1). Taxonomy (NCBI): domain Eukaryota; kingdom Metazoa; phylum Chordata; class Mammalia; order Chiroptera; family Pteropodidae; genus Cynopterus; species Cynopterus sphinx. Next base: position 29,149,125 of record CM057388.1, on the reverse strand, counting down.
AGAAGGGCTGTATCTTATGGCTGATATATGTTTAACTTTTTAAGTAACTGCCGAGGTATTTTTCAAAACAGTTGTACCATTTTACTTCCTTTCCAGTATTGTATGAAGTCTAAGTTACTCCACATTTTTGCCAATACTTGGTATATCAATATTTTTAACTTTAGCCATTTTAAAAGATGTGTAGTAGTATCTCATTATGGTTTATTTTTCTATTAATGAGTTTGAAAGTTTTCACATGTTATAGATACAAGTCCTTTATCTGAAATATGGTTTCTAAATATTTTCTCCCAAAATGTGGTGGTCTTTTTATTCTCTTAACAGGGTCTTTTGGAGGACAAAAGTTTTAAATTCTGATTGTCTATTTTATCAATTTACTTTTATGGATTGTGCTGTTACTATTATATCTAACAAACCAGAGTCAGAAAGGTTTTCTTCTAGAACTTTTATAATTTTAGGTTTTTCATTACATCAATTATTCATTTTAAGTTGAATTTTAGATATAGTGTGAGGCATAGATGCAAGAATTTTTTTTGCATGTGGATATACAGTTGTTATATTACCATTGATTGAAAAGACTATCATTTCTCCTCTGAATTGCCTTTGCATTTTTGCTGAAAGTTAGTGTTGATATATGAGTAGATCTATTTTTGAACTTTCTATTCTGTTCTATTGATTTATATGTCTGTCTCTACATCAATACCACACTGTCTTGATTACTGTAGCTTTATAATAAATCTTGGAGACAGTAGTGTTAATTTTCTAATTTCACTTTTTTGCACAGTAGCTTTGGCTATTCTAGACCTTTTGCATTTTCATATGAATTTTAGAATAAACTTATCAATTCTAAAATCTTACTATGTTTTTTATTGGGATTGTGCTGTAACTACAAATTAGTTTGAGAAGAATTGGCATCTTAATAATATTTAGTCTTCTGACTCAGGAACACAGTGTATCATTCCATTTAATTTAAGGCTTCTTTTATTTATATCAGCAAAACTTTATATTTTTTAGTGTACAGGTATTGCATATATTTGATAGATTTTTCCCTAAGTATTTCATACTTGTCAATGCTAATGTAAAGGGTGTGTTTTTAAATTTTAGTTTCTGATTGTTGCTAGAAGATAGAAATACTACTGATTTTTATACATTGATCTTGTATCTTTCAAACTTAATAAATTCATTTATTAGTCTTATGGGTTTTTTGTAGATACCATCAGATTTTTATATACATAGCCCACACAGATTATCAGATTTTTCACATAGATGATATTAGTATATGAACAAATAAAGTTTTACTTCTTTGTTTCAAGTCTTGATGTTTTATATTTTCTTTCCTTGTCTTACTGCATTGGCTACAACTTACAGTACAATGTTGAATAAAAGTGGTGAGAGTAGACATTCCTTTCTTGTTGCTGAATGTAGAAGGAAAGCATTCCATTTTTCATGATTAAATATGATGTTAGCTGTAGGGTTTTGGTAGACACTATCAGGCAAAGGAAACTCCCTTCTGTTCCTACTTTGCCAAGAGATTTTATCAGGAATGGATATGAGATGTTAAATGCTTTCACTCTGTCTACTGAGAAGATCATACAATTATTTTAAATATTGTTAATTTTATTAATACATTAATATTTTTATTAAGATAAAAATTCATATAACATGAAATTAACCATTTTAAGTATAAAATTTAGTGACACTTAGTACATTCACAATGTTGTTAACCATCAACTGTATATAGTTTCAAAACATTACATCATCCCAAAACGAAACACTGTACTCCTTAAGCAATCACTCTCAATTACTCCCTGACCTTGTCCCTGGCAACCACCAGTTTCCTTTCTGTTTCTACGATTGTACCTATTCTAAATATTTTGTATAAATGGAATTACACAATATATGACCTTTTGTGTCTGCCTTCTTTCATTTAGCATAATGTTTTTGAGGTCAATCTATGTTATACTGTGTATTGGTACTTCACTTCTTATAGTGTAGGTCAGCTGGTGATTAGTTATTTTGATGTTTTTTAATGTAACAAAATGTTTTTCTTTTGCCTTCATTTTTGAAGACAAAGACATTTTCACAAGGTATAAATGCCTAAATTGAAAATTTTTTTCTATATACTTTAAATACGGTACTCTCCTTACTTTTGGCTTTACCTTGTTTCATATAGATGTCTGTCAACTTTGTTTTTGTTCCTTTATACATAATTTGTCTTTTTTCTATGTCTAATTCAACATTTCCTATTTATCACTCATTTTAAGAAATATTTTCGTGATGAGCCTTAAAGCTCATTTATTGTGCTTAGAGTTTGTTGAGCTTTTCAACTCTATAGACATATAGTTTCCATAAAATTTGGGAAACTTTTGGCTGTGTTTTGTTCTCAATTTTTTTTCAGTTTTCAGCTCTCTCTTTTCTCCACTGGTGACTGTCTTTTTTAGAATTGTCCCACAGCTCACCGATGCTATGTTAAGCTTTTTTTTCACTTTTTTTCCTCTTTGTGGTTAATTTTGGATACTGCCTTTTGAAAAGTCTTCATGTTCATTAATAATTTCTTCTACAACAGCTAATCTATCATTAATCTTATTTATTATATTTCTTACCTCATATTTTGTAGATGATGTTAGATCTAGGTCTTTTTATATCTTTCATGTCTCTATTTAACATGTTAAATTTTCCTTCTAACTTCTTGTACTTAAGGAATACAATGATAATAATGTTTTATGTTCTCGTCTACTAATACTATCACCTATGAAATTTCTATGTTAGTTTAGATTTATTGATTTCTCTCTCCATTATACTATGCTAAATATTTTATTCGATGCCAAACATTTCAACTTTCGCCTTGTGGATGCTGAATATATTTATGTTCTTATAAACAGTCTTGAGCTTTGTTCTGGAGTATGATTAAAGTACTTGGAATAATTTTAGCCTTTGAGGTCATACTTTTAATCTTTGTTAGGCAAAACAAGAGCAGCCTATAGGCCTCATTTTCCCACAATACTGAGGCAAAATGCTTCTGAGTACTCTACATAATTCCAAATCATTAATGAATTTTTCTACTCTGGTGGAAATGAGAATGTGGTGGCAAAATTCTAATATGACCCCCAATGAATCATACTTTATATATAATTCCCCCACTGAGTGTGGCTATGAAATGTTAATGTGATGGGATAACTACTACCATGATTAATTTATTATACTGCATTGTTGATATTAAGAAAAGCTGATTACTTTGGATATCTGACCTAATCAGATGAGCCTTTAAATAAGGACTAGGTTCTTTCTGACAAAAGAAATTTGGTGCATGGAGAGATTCAAAATGAGGGAAATTTTTCCTTGCTGGTTTTGAAGATGGAGAGGGCCACAAGATAAAAACCTGAGATCAGCCTCTGGGATGAGAGGAGCTCCTGCTGACAGCCAGAGGAAAAAAATGGTGCTTCAGCTCTAACAACCACAAGGATCTAAATTCTGGCAAAAAATGAGCTTGTAATTGTATTCTGCCTCATGGCCTCCAGAAGAGAACCCAGACAATCCAATCCTTTGGTGTAATCCTGTGAGACCCTGAGCAGAGGACCCAGGTAAGCTACATTCAGACTACTGACTTAAAGAACTGTAAACTTGTACTTGGGTATTATTTTAAGCAACTAAGTATGTGGTAATTTGTTATACAGCAGTTGAAAATTAACATAAGAAACTATTCTTGCCCTTGTGTGAACTTTGAAGATTTTTTCCTATAATTCTTTTGGATAATTCTTTACTTGGTCTCAGGTGTTTCCCTCACATGCTTATGCTGATCACTATTCAGTGGAAGACTCAAGTGGGATCTTCTACTGATCTTTAGAGTTCTACCTTTGTGTATTTCTCCTTTCCAACACTTCACCTTGAGAACTCTAGTCTCCTTGACTCTCTGAAATCCAAGCTCAACTCAAGGAGGCTGCTAGGCCATGCCTGAAATCGTACTTCCTGTACTTCTGAAATTCTCTCCAGGCCATAAGCTGGGAAGCAATAGGGTTCACTTCATTTGTTTTAATTCTATTAAAGATCACTACCCTTTGTTGGTTAATATTTAGTGTCCTAAAAATTATAGTTCCACATGTTTTGTCTGTTTTATTTTTTTGTTATTTCAAGACAAAAGTAGAACATGTAGTGTTTTTAGTAGTGTTATATAGTTATTTAATTTTTAGTTGGTAGTATTCTAATTTCGTATTTTAAAAATAAGCATCTTGCTAAACATTTTTCTCTTTGGTTCCATGTGCATCATACTTCTTGATATTTTCCACAGTGTTTAGCACAATACCTTACATGTAGTAAGCGTTCAATAAATGCTTGACATGATTTTTTAAAAATTCATTTATTTGCAGCAGTTCTTCAGAAATACTATGGATAATCTTATCTGATTTCACATTAGTTTTCACTAGTATCATTGCATAACTACACCAAAACTGGTTGTTAGGTGTTATATATACATGTAAATGTAAATATATGCTCTACTATTTTAGGCTGTCTTCTCCTAAGAGCAAATCCTTAGATTAAGGCTTGTGTGCAGGTGGTTTATTTAGAAGTGTGATTCTAGGAAGTGGAATACAGAAGGATGAAAATAGGCAATCCAAGCAGAGAGGTTGGCCACTATTGTAGAAGACTGATGTTCAATGCAACTGAGATCTTCTGTAAAGTGTTAAGAAATGAGTCTCATTTTTTAATTTAGGGGAAATAATTTCTCTATTGTCTTCCATTCCTTATTGGTCAAGAATGGCCCCATGTGTGTTAAATGCCCTCATACTTTCTGGTTGTCTATGTGTGAACGTAGAGCAGGTTCCTACTGATAGTATCAGAGTAGCCTCAGGGAAGGAAGTGAAATGTATGTATCACCAGCCAAGGAGAGACATTGTCCAATTGTACCCATGCAAAGTTATTCAAAGTCTAAATGCAACTGGTCTCTCCAGTAGTGGCTGGAGTAAGAGGAGAGGCCAAGAAGATTTTGGAATGGTATGGAGGGCTTGTCCAATACACATAAAATTATGCAAATTATTTAAAAACATAATCTGTTACTAGTTTTTAAACAGTATTTTAAATTGATGTCCATGCAATTTTGAGTAGCCTTAAGCTACAAAACACTAGGAACTCCCAGGAAGTGATGAGAAGGAACCACCAAAGATGAAGACACCCAAGTCAGCAATAATAATATTGGCATAATATTTTTTGCCAGCTTTATTGAGATAGATTTATATATTGCAAAATGATCACTTCTGTAGCATTAGTTGGCACCACCATTATGTCATATAACCATTTCTTTTTTTTGTTGTGAGAATATTTAAGATCTCAACTTTCAAGTATAAAATATAATATTGTTAACTATAATCACCATCTGTACAATAGATCTCAAGAACTTATATTCATCTATAACTGGAAGTTTGTATTCTTTGACCAACATCTCCCCATTTACCTCACCCCCAGCCCCTGGTATTCACTGTTATACTCTCTGTTACTATGAGTTTGGTTTTTTAAAATTCCACATATAAGTGAGATCATACAGTATTTGTCCTTCTCTGTTTGACTTATTTCACATAGCATAGTGCCTTCAAGTTTCATTCATATTGTCATAAGTGGCAGGATTTCCTTTTTTAATTCTTATGGCTGAATAATATTATGTTGTACATATGTATATCTTTATCTATTGATTCATTGATAGACACTTAGGTTTTATCCATATCTTGGCTATTGTGAACAATGCTGCAATGAACATGAGAGTGCAGATATTTCTTTGAGATCCTGCTTTCATTTGGAGTAATACTGTTAGAAGTTTGGCTTCTGGTCCAGATGTAGTAACAGGGTCCAGGTTTACTTTCCTGCCTGAAACAACTTAAAAACAGGCAAAATATATGAAATTATGCTTTACAAGACACTAGATTTCAGACAGTGAAGGAGAGTGATCCATGAGAGACAGGAAACAAATGTGGTGAACCCAACTATTGCCCCAGATTAATACCTTGAGAGAGTTTCTGGCCTGCGGCATGGGAAGAGGGAAACCAAGTAGAATATAGTAGGCTTCCTGAATAGAGAAGATGGAGCTGAGATTGCAGAAATATTAAGGGATCTAGAGTTTACAAGGAAGATTACTTTAGAGAACTATACAGAGATAGAACTTTGAAAATTGTCAGAAACCTCCTTGAGTATTCAGCTGAGTAATGAGCAATGCATGTATTTGAAGAAACTACCTAAGATTAGGGAATCATCTGAAAGGATTAGAAGGAACAGTACCTAGTGTTCATACAAAACTGGTAATAGTGCTAAGTCTCAACTTAACTGCAAAGACTCATAATTCATGGAGAATTGTACCCAGAAGGTTCTTACCTCAGTAAAGAAGAATAATTAATGCTAGGTTAAACATGGTTTTTATCCTACCTAAAAAATTTTAAAAGCAAGACCTAAAAGGGTCAAGCTGTTACTAAGTAATTTTTCTATGTCCCAGAAAAAAAGCATTAGAATATTTGTAAAAATGCATAAATATTTAGCACCCAAATATGTAAAATTTACAAGGTCTTACATCCAATAAAAAGTTACCAGGCATGCGAAAAAAAAAAAAAAGAAACTTCAGTTCACAATGAGGAAATCAATAGAAACCGATCCAGACTAACACAGTTGTCTTAATTAGTAGATAATGACAAAAAGCTATTATAATTGTTTTTCATATGATCAAAAGTTAAGGAGAGACATGGAAGATTTTTAAAAAGACCCAACTCAGACTTCTCTTGCTAAAAACTACTATGTGTGAGGAGAGATGAAAAATATAATAAATGAGATTAATGGTAGATTAGATTTTGCGGAAGAAAAGATTAGTGAATTTGAAGACATAGCAATAGAAATTATCCAAAATGAAATTATGGATAGCAACTGGAATTATCTAAAATGAGATTATTCCCATTTGGGGGGAAAAAATAAATGAGACTTCAGTGAGCTATGGAACAACTTAGAGCACTCTGATATGTAATTATAGTAGCAGAAGGAGAAGAAAGGGAAATAATGGCCTAAAATTTCCAAATTTTATGAAAACTAGAAACATATGGATGTAATAATTTAAAAAATATCAAGCACAAGAAATTTGAAGAAAACTACACCAAGGAGTATTGTGAACAGCTGAAAACTAGATATAGAGTGAAAATCTTGAAAGCAGACATAGAAATATGACATGTTACCCACAGAGAAACAAAAATAAAAATTTCAGCAGATATTTTTTTATCAGAAAAAAATGCAAGCAAGAAAATAGTCTTTAAAGTACTGGAATAGTAAAACAGACAATGTAGAATTCTACACCCAGTGAAAATATCTTTTAAAAATGAAGACAGAACAGGTACTCAAACAAATACTTATATACAAATGTTTATAACAACATTATTCACAATAGCCAAATAATGGAAACAACCCACATGTTCATTAACAAATGAATGAATAAACAAATGGTGATATAAACATACAGTGCAATACTATTCACCTATAAAGAGGAATGAAGTAACTAATATATGCTACAACAGGATAAACCTAAAAAAAAAAATAGGCTAAGTGAAAGAAGGCAGATATAAAATGTCACATATGGTATGATTTAATTTATATGAAATATATAGAATAAGTAAATCTATAGAGGCAGAAAGCAGAGCAGACTTAAGGGAGGGAAGAATGGGGAGTGATTACTTAATGGATATTGAGTTTTTTTGGGGGGGGGGTGATTTAGATGTTTTGGAACTAAGTAGAGGTATTGTTTGTACAACATTGCGAATGTACTAAATGCCACTGAATTTTACATTTTAAAATGGTCAATTTTATGTTAAGTGAATTTCACCTCAGTAAAAATTTATCAGTTGACCATGGACTGAAAAACTCAATACACTAAAGGTGTGAATTCTCCCAAAGTGATATACAGATTTAATGCAATTTTTATGAAAATTTCAGCAAAAAATTTTGGATATATAGACAAGATTACTCTAAAATCTATATGGAAAAGGAAAGAAATTAGAATAGCTATAGCAATTTTGAAAAAGAAGAATAAGGTGGAAAGAGTTTATTTGATTTGAAATTTTTCTTGTATAGCTACAGTTATCAAGACTTTTTGTCATTGGTGAAAAGAAAACCCAGAAATACACCTGTGCAAATGTGACTAGCTGATCTTCGACAAAGATGCTAAAGCAATTCAATGGAGGAAGAATTGCCTTTCAGTAAATGGTGCTGAAGTAATTGAACATCAAAAGGCAAAGAAAACAAACCTAGACTTAAACCTCACACTTTATACAAATATCACCTCGAAACAGATCATGGACTTAAATGTAAAATGTAAACCCATAAAATATTTAGAAAAACATCCAGGAGAAAATATTCAGTATAAGAGGTAAGTGAAGAGTTCTTAGAATTGACAACAAAAGCATGATCCATTAAAGAAAAAAAACATGGTAAACTGAACTTCATCAAATTTAAACATTTACTCTGAAAGACTCTGTTAAGAGAATGAAAAGACAAGCTATAGACCAAGAGAAAATCTTTGCAAACCATGTATCTAATAAAGGACTAGGATCTAGAATGTACAAAAAAATCTGAAAACAATAGTAAACAAAAAACCATGAAAAATGGACAAACAACACGGAGAGAGATTTCATCAAAGAGAATATTCATATGGAAAATAAATACATGAAAAGACATTGAACATCATTTAGCCATTGGGGAAATGCAAACGAAGTTACAATGCAATATTACTATACATCTATCATAGTGGCTAAACAAAGTAGTGAAAACATCAAATATTGGCTAGATGTGGGGAAGCTGGATCACTCATACATTGCTGGTGGGTATATAAAATGGTACAGTCACTCTGTAAAAGAGCTTCGCAGTTTCTTACAAACTAAATATGTAACTATCATACAACCCAGCCATTTCACTCCTGGGCATTTTATTCCAGAAAAAAAAAATGAAAACATATGTTCATACAAAAACCTAAATCTGGAAATTTATAGTAGTTTTATTCATATAGTCCCAAACTGGTAAGAACCCAGATGTCCTTCAGTGGGTTAATGGCTGAACTGTAATACCTGAGAGCAGTAAAATGCTATTCAAAAATTTTAAAATGAGCTATATATAATGACACAACTTGGATAAGTATACAGAGAATTATGCTGTGTGAAAAAGCAATCCCCCAAAGGTTTACATATTATTATATTTATATAACATCCTTGAAATGAAAAAAAAAGGAAATGAACAGGTTGCCAGGAGTTAAAGGGGTAGTATGGAGGATGGGAGAAAGAAAAAGGGATGTGATTATAAAGGGGCAACATGAGGAATCCTTGTGATAATGAAAGTGTTCTGTATCTTGATTTTTATCAATGTCAATATCTTGTTGTGATATAGTACTCTAGTTTTTCAAGATGTTACCATTGGTGGAAGTATTTAAAGGATACATGAGATTTCTCTGTATTGTTTTTTACAACTGCATTTGAATTTATTACATAAAAATAAAAGGTTTAATTTAAAAATGTTTTAAAAGGAAGGCAAAATACTTTCAGAAAAAATGAGAGTTTATCTGAGCAATTCTCTCCAAATTGTTCTATAGATTCAAAGTGATTCCAATCACATTATGAGCAGGCATTTTTATAGAAATTGACAAATTGATTCTAAAATTCATATTAAATACATTGTCCTGGCAAATGAAAATGGCTTTACTGGGGAATTGTAAATATTTAATAAAGAAATAATACTGGTTATACATAAATGCTCCCAGAAAAATTGAAGAGAAAGAAATACTTCTCAATTCATTCTAAGAGTTGCCATTACTCTCATACAAAACAACAACAAAAAAAGATATTTAAAGGAAAAGAAACTACAAATCAATATCCTTCATGAACACAGATGCAAAATTTCTTAACAAACTTTTACAAAACTAAGTCCAATAATCTACAAAATGAAAACACATCATGATAAAGTAGTGTTTAACTTAGGAATGTAAAGTTGGTTTAGCATTAAAAAACCATCAATACCATTAATGTAACAAATTTTTAAAAATCAGATGATCATTTCAATAGATTTAGAAAAAGAATTTCACAAAACCAAGATCTATCCCCAGTTTAATAACTCCCAGCAAAGTAGGAGTAGAAGGGATCTTCTTCAGCACCTACAATGAAAAGCATCTACAAAAACCTACATCTTATATTAAAGATAAAAGATTGAATGTTTTCCCTTTAAGTTCAGGAAAATGCTAGAATGTACACTCACCACTTTTGTTCAACATAATAATGCAGGTATACAGATGGCAAATAAGTATATGAATGGATGCTCAACATGAATAGTTTAGGGAAATGAAAACTAAAACCATAACAGGATATCTATACATACCTAATGGAACATCTAAAATTACAACAAAGCTACCACATCACACCTGTTAAAATGGCTATCATCACGAAGACAAGAAAATAACAGATACTGAAAAGGGTACATTTATACATTGTTGATGGGAATATAAATTGGTCCAACCATTGTAGAAAACAATATGTAGCTTTTCTCAAAAATTTAAAAATAGATCTACTATCTGGTTGAGGGATTCCACTTCTGGATATATACCTAAAGGAACGGAAAACAGGATTTTGATGCAATATATGCATTCCCATGTTTATAGCAGCATTATTCATAATAGCCAAGATATGGAAACAACTCAAATGCTCATCAACAAATGAACTGAAAAAATGTGAAACACACAGAAATATATTCATCCATAAAAAAGAATGAAATATTGCCATTTGCAATAATATGGATGGATCTTGAGGATATAATGCTGAGTATAATAAGTCCAACAGAGAAGGAAAAAAGCTACACAATTTCACTCATATGTGGAATATAAAACAAAAAAAAATAATGGTGAGCACACTATAGTGTATACAGATATCAAATTATAATGTTGTATACCTGAAACTTATATATTATTAACCAATTTACCTCAGTAAAAAAGAATTGTGGTACATATACACAATGAAATATTATTCAGCCATGAGAAAGGAAGATAACCTTCCATTTGTGACAACATGGATGGGTCTTAAGCATAATATGTTAAGTGAGATAAGTCAGATAGGAAAAGACAAATACTGTATGAATTTAGTTACATATGGAATCTATAAACCCAGAAAAACAGTAAAATGGTGGTTATCAGGGGATGAAGAAGGGAACGGTAAGAGTAATGGTGTTTAAGAGTACAAACTTTTTATGAGTAGTAATTAAGCCATAGAGATCTAACACACAACATAATGAATATAAACAATAATATTGTACTATAATTTTGTAATATGATTAATATCACTATACTGGCAATCATACTACAATATATAAATGTATAAAAGTAAAAAAAATAAAATTACATCATAGCAGGTGTTGGCAAGGATGTGGAGCAACTGGAGCACTGCTGGTGGAAACGTAAACTGATACAACCACTTTGGGAAATAGTTTTGCAGTTTTTAAAGAAGTTAAACTTACATTCTCATAACCATTCTACTCCTAGGTATTTATGCAAGAGATATGAAAGCACATATCTATCTATACAAGCGCTTGCACACAAATGTCACAGCAGCTGCAAACAGGAAGCTAAGAAGAAGGGGAGAAAAAGGGAGAACAGATAAAGCATTAAAGAAAATATGCCAAAATATTAACAATTGGTGAATGTAGGTAGAGGGTATATGGGTATTCATTGTATTATTATTTTATTTTTCTGTAATTTTTAAAATTTTCAAAATAAAAAGTTGAGAAAAATAATTTGATTTGACTTCAAAATAACTTGTTGCTAGTTTTAAATCAGGGTTTAATAAAATGATACATATGCAGCTATATGCTGTCACTAAAAATATTGATAAATTTTGAGAGCAAAGTGTTTTTGTAACTTTAATAAACAAAAGTTTTAAGGGTAAAAAAATTCAGTGGGGAGAAGATATACATTATTCGATACATTGAATACAAAAGCAACTCTTCAGAAAAGAAACCTATATAACATGCCTGAACATTAATTATAAGTGGATTAACATTCACTGTCAAAATCCAAACCATAAAAGTTGAACATTTATTAAGTGTACTCTGAAGGGAGAAGAAATTAGAGGCAGCAGGAAAAGATTAATATATTTGGCAATGAAATTATAAAATTAGATAGTAAATATTTTAAACAGATACAATAAATGATGGCTTATCAGGCTTATCTTCAATATGTAAAAAGTATGTCATGCACATTTGATAAGGAATATTATACAACTAATGAAAAATAAATAAAGAACATAGTCAAAACAGAAATAAAAATTGTCAACAAATCTGAAATTGTATTTAGCTTTGAGTATAATCAAAGAAATGTAAGTGAAATACTACAATAAAATTCTATTGCCATGAAATCAATGTCATAAAGTTTTTAAAGTGGTAATTTCTCTATTGCTGAGGAAAATGGGGAATCTATACTTTTATTTCTGGTAGGAATGTAAATTGGTACAACCTTTCTGAAAAGCAACTGGGGAACATCTATTTAGAGCCTTGCAGTATCTATACTCTAGCAAAGCATCCTAAGGAAATAATCAGAGATGCAGAACAAGATTTATGCACTAAGATAATATTTGTAACAATATGAGAAATAGTGAACTTATGGAAAGAGCAGAAATGGCCCACAATAAGAGGTTGGTTAAATTAATTTCAGTACATACAAGGAAACAATGTGATGCTGCCATTAAAAAGCATTGTGAGGAGAAAGAAAAAAGTGGCATACATGATAGAGGCTCTGTTTATCCCTCTGGCGACCAAATCAAAGTTGTGACAGAAACAAGGAGCAGTAGCAAGAAAAAATTGCCTGGGATCTAGATGAACAAGCCATACAACTATGGAGAAATCCAAGAAAGCACCCTGTAATGGCAGAAGGTAGGGTGGGATGAGGACACGGGGCTACCCAGTCCCAGCAGCTGAGTGAGATCGAAGTTGAGGTAGTGGCAGAGGCAGACACCTCTTAAAGGGGCCATGTCCATGAGCAGATTTTCACGGTGACAGACCTGCTCGCTCTGAGCACCAGTGCCGATTCAGCTATGCGCAGGGGGCACCAGAGACTTACAGAGAGACATTGTTGGAGTGAGGGCCGAGGCAAGACTTACTCAGTACAGAAGAGCTGGAGGTATTCGTTGTCCCCTGTTGAGCCCTCACCCTTCCCAGTGCACTGGACACAACACTGCCATAGCTGTGACATCATCAAACTGGTCACTCCATCTGGAGGATTCTCTGAAACCCCGCCTACCCCAACTTGGGCCCCACCCCAGCCACATCCAGGTGTTTCCTCAGCAAGTCAGGTGCTCCTTGCTGAGACTCACATTGGTGGAGGCAGCTGGCCTTGGTTTCTGGTGTGGCCTTTTGAGGCAACTATAAGCACAGCATCTGTAGATTCCTTGCTGAATCTTAACAGGTGGCCCCAGAGGCATAGAGGCTTGGGCTAAATTTGGCCTACAGTTGAATCCTTCTCAAGACTGTGCCACTGGACATCTACTTCACAAATCCACTCCAATGAGACTGGGAGACTTAGGAGCTTTGCTTAGTACATAGAAACAGACATGGAAAGGCAGCCAAAATGGGAAGACAAAAAAGCAGAAACCATATGACAGAATGGAACAGAGATCCAGATATAATGATAATTGAGTCAAGTAATCTAACAGATGCAGAGTTCAAAACACTAGTTATAAAGATACTCAATGAACTTTTGAGAAATGTAGAGAACTCCAACAAAGAGATAAAAATGGAAATGGAAATTATAAAAGGGAACCAGTCTGAAATGGAGAACACATTATCTGAGATGGGAAGTATATTAAATGGAATAAACATAGGAATGAACAAAGTGAATAAAGCAGAGGATCACATGCCCTATCCAGAGAACAGGAAAGCCAATCAAGACACTCAATCAGAATGGCAAGAAAAAAGATGCCAAGGCTATAAAAATAATTTAAGTACAATATGGGACACTATTAAGGCTCCAAATATTTGTCTGATTGGCATAACTGAAGAAAATTAAGATGTCGAACAGATGTTTGAAGAAATAATGATAGAAAACTTCCCTAACCCGGTGAAGGAGAAATGAACACAAAACCCAAGGAAGCTCAGAGAATTCCAAATATCAGTGATCCAACAAGGCCTACACCAAGACACATCATAATTAAAATGCCAAAAGTTAAAAACAAATAAAATATTAAAAGTGGCAAAAGAAAAACAAATAATCACTTATAAGGGAACACCTATTTGACTGGCAGCTGATTTCTCAAAGGAAGCTATACAGGACAGAAGGGCTTGGCAAAAAACATTCGACAGGATGAAGACCCCAGATGTACAAACAAGAATAATTTATCCAGCAAAGCTATCATTTATAGTTGAAGGATAGATAAAGAGCTTCCCAGACAAAAATAAGTGAAAGGGATTTATCACCACCAAGCCAGAATTACAGGAAATATTGAAGGGACTTCTTTGAGAAGAAAAAACATGTATCAAAAACAGGAATAAAGAATGGTAACAAATACATTCCTATCAATGAGTACCTTAAATGGAAAAGAATTAAATGCTCCAAGCAAAGATAGAGTGGTAGATAGGATAAGAAAACAAGACCCCCTACATATGAAAAGAAAGGGAATGGAAAAAAATATATTGCTTTGATGAACCTAGAAGGTATTTAAGATAGACAGAGAAGGATAAACACTATATGATTTCACTTATATGGGGGAATTTAAGGAATAAAAAGAACAAACTAATCAAAAACAGACTCACAAATATAGTGGGCAATTTGGTGACGGACAGAGGGGAGGGGTTTGGGGGGAACTGGGAGAATGGGGCAAAGGGTTAAAGAAGTACAAAGTAGTAGACAATGGATGGTTATGGGGATGGGGAGCATGGTATAGGGAATGCAACTAGCATAATGCATTGGCTAGGTGGAGGGTCAGGGGAGGGAGGGAGCAGTTTGGTGGGATCATTTTACTAACTATATCGTTATCTAACCAATGTACTGTATACTTGAAACTAAAATTTAAAAAAATAATTTTAAAAAAGCATTGTGAAGCATTCTTAATGACATGAAGAATTACTTAGGATATAAATACTATGGGAAAAATCAGAGCTCAAAATTCAACATCGAGAAAATTCAAGTGTTTAAAAATATATACTTAGAAAAAGGCTTGGAATAAATGATCTAAAATATTCACAGTAATTATCTCTGGGTAATACAATTTAACTGTTTTTTACTTTTCCTTTAAAAATGTGTATGACATACTTTTTACATATAAATATAAATTCATATTTTTTCAGAATATATGTCTTACTTATATTTGGAATGTGATAGTATTTTTAATAAGAATGAGATGTAGTCTCTGCTCTGTAAGGAAGGAAAGAACTGTACTTAATTAAATCTTGCTAGGCTGGCCCTGAGATCACCTCATCCAACTCGTACCATTTGAGATTTTATCCTATGATACTTCTGCCCAGTGGTACCCCATCTATAGCAACACTTACAAAGTGCACAGACATTTTGTAGTAGTGATTCTGCTTGTTCAGAAGTTCTCTGCTGAGCTGAAATTGGAATCTTAATGTAATGTAGCTTCCCCTCACTGTTCTTGGGCCAGTTACTTCTGTATTACTGGTGAACATACTACTTCTTACCTTCAGATATCCAAAGCCAGCCACATAGGTCCCCACTTCAACTATTCTTCCTGTGTTACACTTGTCAGTTCCTTTGAAATCATGAGCCCTCTAATCATGCTACTCAAAGTGTGGTTTGTGGACTAGCAACATGGACATCACCTGGGAGTTTACAAGAATTTAGATTCCTGAATGAAATCTGCTTGTTAACAAAATTCTCAGATGGTTGTGTGCACATTGGAATTTAAGAAGCACCGGCCTTGATGAGGAAGTGTTCTCATTTATCAGCATTTCATTTAATAGGTGCTCTCCACACCAAAGAATATTCCAATATCCTTGTGGTATGCAAAATAATTGTCAGAGCTTCTGATATATCCATTCATCATGGAAATGAATATTTATGAAGCTTGTTGCTTTACTGAAGCCACTTTTGTCAGGCACTGTTAAGTGGAAAACAAATGTGAAAAATGAAATCACTGTAAAGATTTAATTTTTAGGCCCCAGAGGAAGAGTTGTCAAAAGACATATATGGTAAATTGGCAAAAGCGTTATATAGATGATGGCAGCTATTCAGGCTAAGAAGAGGGTGGTTACAGAGGAGTGAGCTTGTATCTGGGCTTGTAATGAATAAATACCCTTGGTAGGGGCCAAGTTTTGGTTAACACATCCCTGGATATGATCATGGTGAGTTTGTGAGTCAGGACAGTGGTTTCAAAACCTTAAGGAGCATAGGCATCACCCAGAGGGCTTGTTAGGGCACAAGTTTCTGAGCTTCTGAAATTGTCTGTGTTTCTCATGCAGTAGATCTGGAGCAAGGCCTGAGAATGTGCATTTCAGACAAGTTCTTATGTGATGCTGATGCTTTGGTTTGAAGAATCATACCTTGAGAACAACTAATATAGAGGTAATACCATGGGTCCTGAAGGCAGTTTTAGTTCTACCACATAATTTAGGTGGCAAATAATGTTTTTAGGTTTGTCTTTGAGAAGTAGAGAATTACAATACCCATCTTACAAATGTTTGCAACAAGTAAAGGGAATAAAAATCTGTGAAAGTACGTTAGTATACTGCCTGGTACATTTCAGGTACTCCTAGCTTAACTTAGTTTTCCTTCCCTTCCCAAAACTAATCCTACTTGACAATGTTTGCTGCAACATCTTCTTTGGGAGCGAAAGAATATGTTGTTATTGTTTTCTTTGTTTGTTTTGTTGTAAAGGTCACTTGAAAGTGTATATAAACCCTTTTTGGAGAACCTGGGCTGAGCTTTCCATACCATCAGTGCCATCAGGTTAGTGTCTTTTGTGTGGCTGTTTTGGCTGTATTTTACTCTGAGAATTCATTTCCGGGAAGTGAATAAAAACAGAGTTACTGAAGACTTAAAGAAACCAGTACCATTCCAGATACACTGACTAAAAGAATCATTTGAGAAATGGGTACTAGAACTCATATTCTACAAGGAAAAGATATAAATCTATTTTTAATTTATTAGAACTGAAAATTCTAAGGTAACTCCCTTAGACTTTTTGTTTTTTGAGAAAATCACACAAGCCTATACATCTGGAAGAATGTGAATATAGACCTTTCTTATTTCTCTGTCTAAAAACGATCCCCTAATTTCAGCACTATGAACAAAATGATTTGGCAACTGAACCTATTCATTCTATCACATTTTCTTTGGGAACTACTGGAATCCTTAAAACATTATGTTTTTATTTATGTGTATTTATTCACTTCAATTTTAGTATTCGCACTAACAAGCTCCATTAAAAAAAACAAGACCTTCCTATGCAGTACCCAGATTGAAAGGAAATTGATGAGTTATCCTCATACCACCATTACTTCTTTGACTCTTTATGGGAATTTGTTTATTAGATTATAAATAACAGCTAATTAATCACATAGCAAATTTTTGAAGATTAAGACAGCACAGATAAGTTTTGGTTGATGTGGAGGAAAGAAAGGATTATTCTGGATCAGGAGTCATTGCCCAGCTGAGTTTGAGACGCTTAGGGGGTGATCCTTAGGACATTGGCATCTGAGAGAAGGATATCAAAGAGGAGAATGAGATAAGAAAGGGGACAAGGTTTTCCCACTCTTCAGTCTTACTTGAGGTTTCTAAACTAAGGGCCTTTGCTTGTTTCCTTACCCTCTCAATAGCTGAACTTTAATAGAAAAAACATCACCTCCCACATTGTGTGTCTTTACTGGCCCCACTGGTTGCCTTCTAGGTTAAATTTAAACTATTTCAATAGCAGCCAGCATCCCTTCACTCTAGTGGTGCATTATATAAATAATTATCATGGGCAATTAAGTGTCTCTGATTTTATTCTTTCTAAATAATGTTGTTAAGTAACATTTAATATATTTTGTTTTTTTCTCCCCAAATCATGTCAAGTAAATTATGCTTTCTTATTCCTTGCAAAGTTCATGCATATATCACTTCAACTGTGATTAAAAAGGATAAGGGGATTTAAAAAAAAGATATGAACCAGCCACTCACTAATATTTTATGAGCAAAAGACTGTTATGGTCAAATGATTTTCTTAAAAAAATTCTATTTTTTTTTTAGAGAAGACTTTTTACATAGTGGACATTAAGTTACTATATAATATTGAATGGGAATTTGTTGTTTATTATGCTTGTCTTTCTTGCCCTCTCACCCACAGCAATATTACACATTTTTGTTGCTCTGAATCACTTTAAACTATCTACAAATCTGTGCTCTCATATCCTCAATAGCAGAACAAAAAGTCTGTCTTAAAATCAAGGGAGAGAATAGTCTCAATTTGTCAGGTTCTCAAGAAATTAACCATTTCTGAGGCTCAGTACCTGAGGCAAAGACTGACTGAGAAAGAGGGGGTTTCTAACAGCCCTTTGGAGGGGCAGCACTTCACATAAGTGCCAGGGTACAGTTATAGTGACCACACTCATGAGTGATGTGCAGGCCTTTTTTTATAGCCTACACTCTTTAAGACTTCCTATTTGGGCCATAAGATTATCTAATTCCACTATTTTACATTCTAGGATATTTCATAATCATCGCTGATCTAAAGAAGGCAAGTGGGCTTAAAATTTGTTCCAAATCATGACTTCAAACAATTGCACCTGCAGACACTCCCTCAGATACTTCATCAGTATCCCAAGCCACCACTCCTCCCTCCAGCATCTTTCTCTAGGGCTCGTGGACCTCTCTTGGTGTTGCTGTTTCTACTCACCACCTGCCCCTGGGATCCTTAACTTCATCTGGTCACAAAAATTTCTGTGTTGAGCCAAGGATCACCTAGGCTGATGCCCACCCAAACCTCAAGGAATCACCTCAACCCAGTCCAAAGCTCTGTCTTCCAGAAAGCCAGTGCAGAAGAAGGAAAGTTTGGGTCTTTCCATGCTGAAGAGCAAATATGTGAAAGAGCTGGACATTAACAGCATGGATGGGCTTGTAGAGCAGAAGCTGTTTGGTATCCCATCAAGGAACCCTTAGGACTCACCATTCCCATGTACTCTGACATGATGGCTTCCTCCTTCAAGTACTTAAAGCTCTGTCTGAGGGCTTCTCTGGCCTCTGGAGTGAGTTAGACTTGTACAGGGGCACACCAAAATGATGGGCAGTTAATAGGTCTTAAAGTAGCCCTCAACTAGTGACTGACAGAAATTGGTAAATAATACCCAGATCCCTTAATCCTCAGGAAGGATAATTCTGAGGTGTATTCTCTGCAGTCTTCCCAAGGCTCCCAGTGATACTGAGCCCCAGTTGCCAACAGCAGTGATCTTCTCATGAACTCAACCTGTATTGATTTCCTTTCTGTCTCTATCTCACTTACTTTCTTATATTATTGCTTCTTGGCATTACCCTACAAATTTTTGTTTTAGGATTTGCTTCTGAGAGAACCTAATCTGAGAGCTAGAACATGGGTTGTGTGAGGTTGTGGCTGTACATACCAGTTGGGATGACGTTGAGGAGGCCCTAAATGTCATGTTGAGGTGAGACTGTGATTGATGGTCCTGGGTGGTGAGTATTTGATCACCATGGGTGACTCCTGTGCTAGAGAATCATACCAGAAACAGAGAAGAGAATGTATTAGAGCAGTGGTTCTCAAAGCATGGTCCCTGGACCATGAACATAAGTACTACCTAGAAACTTTTTAATGAAAATTCTTGCCTCTACTCCAGACCCACTACATCAGACAGTTTGCAGTTGTGGCCCAGAAACCTGTGTTTTAATAAGCTCTTCATATAAATCTGTTGTCTCTAAAGTTTGAGAACCACTGGATTAGAGATTGAAGAAGTTGACAACATGGAAACTAGTTATCAGGCTATAGTGAGAGCCCTAGTGAGAGACTATAAAGGACTGAGCTATCAGTCCTGATTTCCTTCTTTTTCCTCTTTTTGGCTTGGACTGTCTTCTACATGCAGAGTGTTCTTAATAAATATTTTGGCTTAATATCTCACATCTCATTATCAAGCAAATGAGAGTGGTAATGAGAGGGGTAGGGATGGAAATGTTCATATGAGGTTCAGCCACCACTTACCACATGGCATTCTGAGCATTATCCTTTTCCCCATTCCAGGGCCATATCTTCCCCTAAAGAAATTGAGGCATTGGCCAAATCTGATGTCTTCAGAAAATGTCAGCAGCTACTCCCTCTTCAGAAATCAAGATCCCATGGCTTATGTGTATGGAGCCTGAGAAGTACTGTGAATCTGAGAATGAAGTCCCTATAAACTGAGCAATAAAAGCTTTTTAACAGAAATTACTTCCTGAGAAAGGGAACACTGCATGTGGACAAGGGAGAGGGATAGAGTCTGAGAAGATGGATAGGAAGTCTCCTGCTAAGTAGACTTAAATCCTAAATGAGTTTGTGTAGTCTGAAACCTAACCCATATTATTATTATTTGTTGTTGCTTGAAAATATTTTTTGTTGTCAGTCAGCTTGACCAGGTTCTTTATAAGCCATGAGTTTCAGAACCCCATAATTATTCCCTGTAATGTTGCCCAATGACACCCCAGACCCTCAATGCCTGCTTATGGGGATGTGGGAACTCAAAGTCCCCCAATAGTCCCCAGGGCTAATGTAGATGAGGGAGACATGTTGGCAACATCCCATCCCACTGGGATACCAGATTCCAGAACTGAGGCCTTCTCTGGAAATTGGATGAGATTCTCTGGGCCAAAAGGAACAATTGGAAAGGTAGTTTTGTGGGTGGGCTTCCAAGTCAGAGTTGAAACTTGGCTGTAGTAAGTCTGAAAGAAACCTGGCAGAGGAGGAAAAGGCCCTTGTGCCAGAAACTACATAAACCCACAACCAAACAGAACTGCTGTGGTGAGGAAATATTTCTGACTGGCAAAGTTGGTCCCACCATCTAGTGAGTGGTAACAGGGCCAACGTCCTGCTTGGTGGAGTGTGGACTGTTGAAGGAGAGTTTGGCTGGAATAATTGCTGTGTAATTTCTCTTCGGCCTGGAAAAAAGTATGCCTTTTTAAGAGGAAGTAAAGAGGGGAAATCTTTTGTGATTGCAAAACCTTAAAAGGGCATTCTATGCCTTTCTTAACCAGACAGATTGAATTATTGCTTAATCTATGTTGCATAAAATTAATGAAAATAAAATGTACATAGACAAAAATTTACTAAGCATATGGATGTTTTTATAAACAAAGAGAGATAATTAGCTTGAAGAGCAGACTATGGTTGGCTACACCAACAGACTTTTCAAGTCAACTAGGGTTGCTCTGTAGATTAAATACAAAGCTGTTGTAAAATGAGTAAGCATAAAACCTTGTACTACAGAGAAAGACTAATGGGGCCAGTATTGGCCCACAGGGCCAACTCAGCCCCTTTAAAGCTCCCAGAGCAGAGGAGCTTCTGGTTGTGTCCATTTCTCCCTACTGAATCCTTGTCTTTTGCAGCAATACTTCTGGTTGTCATAACAACCAGCTGTGGACTAATCGGTCTGGATACTGAATAGACTACTCAGTTCAGTTGTTAAAAACCAACATAGATTTTAACCATTTTAGTGAGTTTCATGATTGATGTGCACAAATCTGGCAGTGATTTTGATTGCTTAGTTATCAACCTGAGTGTAGCCAAAGAACCAGAGAAAGGGCCCTAGAGATTGACTAGTCCAACTTCGTATTTTCCAGAAAGTAACACCCAAGTCACCTAGCTAGTATGTGGTAGAACTGGAATGAGAATCTCAGCCAGTTTCACACCTTTCTCTACCATCTGGTCAATCTGCAGCATGTATATTATCAACAGAAATAAAGCAAAGCTATTTTTTAAAATTATGCTTCTTCCCCAAGAGAAATGAATCCCCCAAAAGACATTTCTAAATTAAGGCAGCATAAGAAAAATAGCAGCAATAACTATAAAAATGATGCAAGATAAATACTGTCATTCTTTGCATTTTAATTTATTATGACTTTAAAAGGGTTTTGAGAGCTCCTTGCTTTTGTGAAACATAGTGTATTTTTCAATTTCCCTCAGTTATAAATTAATATATACCATTAGGGATGAGGCTAATGGTAGATGAAGAGTATCTCACGGGGAGTATGCAGCACCTGAGGAAAATGAACAGCTGTAGTGTATGGACTCCCAACTCATCCTACAAATGATGCAACTTGTCGCAAAACTAGTCTCCACAGAGGCATATTAATTTATAATAAACAAACCCAGTCTGGTTTCCTCTGTAAGCATGTTCCTGTGTTGCTGTACCCAGAAGAGTTCTGGTATAGGTATCAAGGAGTTGTGTAAGCTCATCTTAAGCCAACCTGCATGAATGCTCTATGCTGACACTTGGCTCTTCCCTCTTGGGAAATCTAAATTCACAACTGAGAATATGTGCTAATGAGAAGGAAAGCTAGCATATTTGCAGTCTGGTTAGTGATTATCAGCATACCCAAAAGTTTTCCTTTCAGAAATATAAGAAAGCCTCAAAATCTTTCTAATTCCCAGTACAGCAAAGTAAAATCTAAGGATCTTTAGGGAAAATAGGAATTAGAAAAATAATGCATTGAAATTTTTTTCCGCTTCGTACAGTCATACAAAGTTGCTGAGAGAGTTGTGAGGGAGCTTAGCAACTCAGTGGGGGCAGGTTTGAGATAAAAGACAAACTTTATACCCCTATAGATTTCTAGTTGGAAGTATAGTAACTTTGAAATTGAAAAAACAATGCCAAGTCTTAGACTTGCAATAGCCTTATGGACTAGGAAAAGCAAGGTGGTATGTCTGAGGAGTGAAGATATGTGCTGCTTTCCTATGAACTGAATCAATCTCTAGGTAAGCCTTATCTGGGTGAGCTGCTAACTTCAAAGCCTCCATCCTCCACCCCTACACCCCAGTGTGGCTTCATTCTTCCTTAGTACTTTTGTTCTGGAGACTTAAATGTCTGGTCCTGCTTTTCCTTGCCCAGGAAAATAAATGTAGTCTCTCTTTGTGTGAAAAATAATAATAAAACCCCACAATAAATTAATATAGAAGGAGAGATGTGCATCTGGTGTTATAGATTTTGATTTATTGCAGCAGCCCTAGGCACCCCCCAAAATCAGGCTCCCTATGTATGCATGTATATATATATATATGTGTGTGTGTGTGTGTGTGTGTGTGTGTGCGCGCGCTTGTGTGTATGTGTGTGTATATATATATGTGTATGTATGTATATATGTATTATGTGTGTGTGTACACACACACATAATACATATATACATACATACACATATATATATACACACACATACACACACATATACATACACGCATAGCCAAAGAGAAGTGCTTGGAGGTGGATGGACCCCTGGAGAACAGTGTTGTGCCGTCTAGGCAGCTGTGGGTATCACACCACATCAGATGATCATTTGGGTTACCCAGAATCTCTGAGCATGAAGGAAACTACTATTTGGAATACTTTCCATTAAATGGAAGGTTAGTTTGCTTTTTCTCACTTAATTTCAGTAAGGGAGCAATTGCCCAGGTAAGTAACTCGTGATAAATCACAGTAATTGTCAATGTATACAAGCTCAGTTCAATCCAGAGATAAGGCAGATGTAGTACAGAAACAAAGCATAGAATTGGTTTACTGTAAATTAGTTCCCCTCCCCCAAAAAAGGTTAACGTCTTTCTGAAGGAGTCTACCTCTTAATAGGACAACCATGAACAGCTTTCAGAAAATGGGATCAGAGTATAAGTAAGCTAACAAGTCACCATTTACAATCCCAAGAAACACAGAATGGTGTGTTCCAGGGGTAATTCAACATGCAGTGTGGTTTTCTCTAAGTGAGAGGAAGAATAGGTCAGAAGGAATCAAATTCATTACAGTTTTGCATTAGTCATGCAGGAAGTTGGTTATTATAAGAGCAATGGTTTAAATAGGAAACAATTGACTGATTGTTGGCTTCCTTATATATTAATTGAGAAAATATAATATATGGCTTCATAAGGACAGAAAAAAAATTTCTCTCTACCCTTGTAGGTTTTTGGCTAGGATCCCTCTCCCCTCTCCCTTTAATACAAGACAGATTAAAAGGAGAAAAATAAACAGAAGTTTAATAACATATATATTTCTTGTATATATGGGGAAGACCCAGAAAAACTGAGTAACTCTCCAAATGGCCCAAGCTACCACCTTAAATACAATTTCTAGCTAAAGATAAAAGTTGTTTTATATTCCACATATGATTGAAGTCATGATTTTGTTTTTTCCATCTGATTTTTTTACTTAGCATACTTTCAAGATCTATCAATGTCACAAATGGTAATATTTCATCTTTTATATTGCTGAGTAGTATTCCATTGTGTATATGGATATATATTTGTCTCACTTCTTCTTTATCCAATCATCCCTCAGTGGGCACTTAGGTCATTTTCATGTCTTGGCTATTGTAAATAATGTTGCAAAAGTAAGAAACAAATTAACAAAACACATAAAAACAAACTGATAGATACAGATAACAGAATAGTGATTAGTTACCAGAGGGGAAAGAAAGTTGGGAGAGGGTGAAGTGGGTAAAGGGGGCCAAATATATGGTAATGAAAAGAAATTAGACTTCCGGTTGGGAGCACAAAATAGAGTACACAGACATTTAATTATAATCTGTATACCTAGAATTATATGTTATTAACCTATGTTACACCAATACATTTAATTAAAAAGAGATGTTGGCGGGAGGGCAGAGCCAGGTATGGGAAATTATCAGGCAAAGCACAGTAAACAAGGGTAAAATTGTTAATGTGGATTTAAGTCAGTTGCCCTTTACATTGATAAGAGTTTCTAAACATTTAGTCATCCTTCAATTCCCGGTACAGAGGGTGACACCCTTACAAATGGATATATCCCTTATAAATGTAAATGTCTCTTACAAAAGGGTAACTTCTACTTGGTTTTCATAGTTTTTCCCTAGTCTACTGTTTTATTTTTAAACAACCAGCTCAAAATAATCTTTATGCCAAAGAGGTATATTTTGGGGTGGCAAATTTTACTCCCCTTCAAAAGTCAGTATATTCATGATCTACCCTCAGAATGATGACTACTGCAATTTCGTAGTTTCTTCTCTGCATTCCCAAGTATCTTTTCCAGTACCAAACACATAGGAGACTTTAGTGAATGTGTGTTGAATGAATGAATCTTTAAATTGAAAGGGAGCTCAGAGATAATGCTTGTAGGCCCGTTTCCTTATTTCAAAGGAGAAGTGATCAATGTGTGTATGTTGAGGAGTTGGAGGTAGTTTATTGATTCAGTCAAAGCCACCCAAGTGGTGGGGGGCAAAACTAAGATCAGAACTAGTTCATCTGATTGTTTACCCAGTAACAATTCTTTTCAGCTTAGAATGTAACCACAAAACCAGCTTAGAATGCTCCTATCCTGTTTCTAACAAGATACTGAGTTGATTTTCAGAGACAACAAACCAAAACCACAAGTCATGCAGTAGAAGCATTCACAGAAGAGAGAACTTTGACTTCCTATTACACCTGGAATCAGTCTCAAGCCCCCTTCCATGGAACAAAAGGACCAGCGTTACTGGAGAGTGGGGATCCTATCTCAGCGTGTTGTCCAGGTTCTTGATGTCTTGAACAAAGAATTGAGCAAGACACTGATACATAGTAGAAAAGTTTTATTAGAAAGGAAAGTACACTTCCAGATGTGGAAGCAGGCCTGAGCAAGAGAAGAGTGGCTCAGAAGGCCTAGGACCAAAGCTTTCGGGAGTTTTTATCCCTTTCTGTGTGGGTAGTTACTTTTCTTAAAGGGATGGGCTTCCTTGATTGACAACTAAGATTGACAGGACTCAGTGATTTATCATTTTGCTTTCTGCACATGTTTTTCCCCAGAATTCAGTCTGTTATGATATTGATGAACTTCTGGGCATATACATCATATTATAATGATGGTATAATGAGGCTCAGGTGAGTTGAAGGTTGTTGGGGTCTTCATTGCTCAGGTGCGAGTTACTGGCTTAAACTGGTACCTAATTCTGTGCCTACTGGTTTCTTTGTGTGAGTTTAAAAAATGTCTTCTGGCTTGCTTAATTGTGGGGGAATTAAGGCAGACAACTTCTAGGATAGGATGACCTCAGTGTCTTTGCAGGTAGACCTGAAACCCCCTAACTAACTTTTCTGCCTAACCCTTTTCTAAGAGTCATGAAGCCCCTTATTAGTATGGATGTTGAGAGATGGGAGGTTTCTTCTTCCATATCTGCTTCCTTCTGAGAATGGCCATAGTCCCTGCCTACAGGGGTTTCATGGAGCTCTTTGCCTTTCTGCTTCAGTCAGGGTGATGTCTTGGGTTTCCTGCTGAAGTACTGCCTCAGTCCCTAGACAAGGAAAAGAAGATACAAACTCATTATTTAAATTATATATTTATTAATTTTTATTATTGATTTGCCTATTGAGTAAAGGGAAACAGGCTTGGTTAATATATTTCTTAAAGAGTAAAAAAGACCTTTAGCCTAAAGTCCCCTGCCCCTCAGACTCAAAGGGCCCTGCTGACTTAACCTCCTTATTTCAGCTTAACAGTGGGCAGATGACCCTTATAAATAGCCAGAGGATCTGAGTTGCCAGGGCAATTATCGGGATTTGAGGGAGAGGGCATTTTTCCATAGGAAGGAGGGAAGAAAACTAGGTTTATTAAAATTATTAACTCTGCAAGAGATGTCCCCTTTCATTTCTGACTAAAAGATTAAGAATTTTACAAGTGATGTCCCATTTCACCAGGACATGACCAGAGCTTGACTACCACAACCCTTTAGCAAAGGGTCTATTGTCTAGGAAGATCTGGTGCTGAAGCCCCTTACCATAAATAGTCAAGTTACAAGCTCCTCCAATTAAAACTTGCCCTGCCAATGTTTTTGCATACCTGTTCCCCTTAACTCCTTAAAAATCTGCCCAGAACCCTGGATTGGGGAGGCAGATTTGGGCTTTCTCCCCATCTCCTTGTTTGGCTGCCTCTTAAAATAAACTCTTTTCTTGTTGCATACTCGATGCTCTAGTGATTAGTCTTACTGTGCATCAGGCATACGAACTTGGGTTCAATTATAATAATGCCTTAGCCATCACATTTTGTCATCCCTTTCAAACCTGTTTGCTTTGCTGCAATTAGTTAATTCTCTATTACTTTGCCTACGTTATGTCTTCTGTTTCCTTGCTATCTCAAATTTTGTAGTTCATAAGTGTCATCATAAAAACAAGATTTAAGCTTTCCTTGGATGAAAGATGCATACCTATATAGGAATATCTTCCATTTCAGCTATTGTCTGTGAGATAGCCCAAACAGGCCAAGCATGCCTCATGGCTTGCCACCTGCAAACCAGACACTACAGCTGTGTGTTTCATTATGACATACTATAATTCATACTCTGGGTTGGAAGATACTTCAAATGCTAAGCAAGAGCTTATGGAACCCATTAACATGCTCAAAGTATTAGTGAATAGAAACTTCACACTGAGGCATAACCCCCTTCCTTCAAGAAGCTTAAAAGGTCATTGTAAGATAAGACTAGCATATGAAACAATGCTAAGTTGTTCAGGAGAAAAAAGCAGAAAGAACCACTGTCTGTGGAACCCAAAGGTTTTTTATATGATCTAATTTATTCTTCACAAAAATGCAGATGTGGTAGTTGTGTTTATCTTGATTTTAAAGATGAGAAAATAGGGGCTCAGAGAGGTAAAGTAGCTTCCCTAAGTTCACCCAGCTAGTAAGTTCTAGAGCTGGGATTCAAGTTCAGGGAGTCTTGCTCTAGAGTCTAGGCAAATGTAGCCATGCCACATTGCCTTCTGTAGCTCTGCAACACAGGCCACATGAGTCAGGGGACCCTAGAAGGGGTAGGAAGTCTCTATTATTTAGAGTACTATATTCAGGAAAGTTTTCAGATAACAGATGAGATTCAAGTTGATTTACAATGTGGATAAGAAGAGGAGAGAATACCAAGTGAGGAAACAAAATAGGAAAAAGGAAGGATGAGGGACACTCAGGGACTTCATAATGCTTTTTACTTTGTGGACACTTGCTGAGCTGTTCCATCTAGCATCTCAATTCCTCCCACAGCCATCAGAATCATCTAAAGGCAAATTCTCTGCCTTCGTATTACTTATTGGCAGCATCTGACCCAGTGGATCATCTCTCCTTCTTGGAATAATCTTCTTGGCATATGGGACACTTGATCTTTGACTTTTAATCCTATCTCTGGTCTTCTCATTCTTTCTCATTTCCCTGACCTCTAGTTGGAGTGCTTCAAACTTCAGTTCTTGGACCTCTTCCATTTTCTATCTAAACCTACTCCTTTGGTGATTTTATTTAATCAGAATAATTGTTTCAATACCATCATTGTCCAATCTAACTGGTTGAAATATCATAAATATCACATATACATGCATACATGCATAAAATTCCCAGAACTCCCAGGGCCAGCCAAGATAGAGTAAATTTATTTAGTCTCTCTCCCCTACTGATACAACCTGAAAAACCTGAACAGAATACACAAGCTACCTGGGGACTCTGGTAAGTAAACAATAAGTGGATGATGTTGGGGGTGGGGTAGTGTGCAGTCAAAACTTAAAGAATGACCAATACCAGTGAGATTTCTGTTTTGTTTTTTTTTTCTGTCTTTTGCCTCCTGACTAGATGTGATGGTGGCCTAGAGGCCTAAGTTATAGAACTCTGAAGTGGGGATGGGCATTCAAAGCTTTAATAAAAATCCTACTGTTTCTGGCCAGGGCACTGGAGAAACAGACCCCTGGGGGCCAGAATATGCATGAATCTTTTTATTTCTTCTTTTTTTTCCCGGAGGCCAGCTCTAGCTGCAGATCTGCACTCTGTGGTGAAATGTCAGTGGTAGTGCAATCACCTGAACCTTGTCTCTATGTCTAGTGGGACTGGGAAAAGGGATGCTTGTCTGTAAAGAGTGTGGGAGGAATCCTTGTTATTTTTTTTCTTGCTGCTTCAGTGACACAGAACTATATGACAGTGTAGTGGTGTGTGTGTAGGAGGATAAAAGCCTGAGAAGAATTAATTTTTCTGGCCAAAGAAATTGGGAAAAGGGGACCTTAGGAGCCAGAGAATGTGGTAAAAATTCCAGAGAGAAGAAAGTTGGAAAAGGGAATCCCTCTAAGTCCTGGGCCCACCCTCAAGTCATGCATGAGCAGCACAAACCCCAAAGAAGCAGAGTAAAATCTCTGGGAACTAAACCACAATGTAAATTATTCCCAAGTCCAAAACACACTCCTAAGTGTCACATATACTGGGACAATACAAACAATGGCATTGAATCTTCATATGATATTTGAACCACTGCCACAGAAAGTGGGACAAAACTTGTGGTCTTAACCAAATTATGTTGATTTCCTACTAAAGCAATAACAAAATCTGCTGACATTCCATTCTTGAGAAGATTTCAATAGGACCAAGTCTTATAATAGTCAATATGTCCAGTGTGCAATCTAAATTGGTTCAACATACAGAGAGAGAGGAACACAAAGAAGCCCATACCAAGACACATCATAACAAACATGCCAATGGTTAAAGACAAAGAGAATCTTAAAAGCAGCCAGAGAAAAGCAGTTAGTTACCTACTAGGGAGCACCCACAAGACTGGCAGCTGATTTCTCAAAAGAAACTATGCAGAACAGAAGGGCTTGTCACAAAGTATTCAAAGTGATGAAAACCTAGGATCTACAACCAATATACTTTATTTAGCCAAGCTATTATTTTTAGAGTCAAAGGATAGATAAAGAGCTTTCCAGACCAAAATAAGCCAAAGGAATTTATCATCAGGAAGCCAGTGTTACTGAAAATGTTGGAGGGACTTCTTTAAGAAGGAAAAAGCATGTATCAAAATCACGAATGAAAATAGTAATAACTACATAT
Organism: Cynopterus sphinx; assembly: GCA_030015415.1. Classification (NCBI taxonomy): domain Eukaryota; kingdom Metazoa; phylum Chordata; class Mammalia; order Chiroptera; family Pteropodidae; genus Cynopterus; species Cynopterus sphinx. Next base: position 29,119,137 of record CM057388.1, on the reverse strand, counting down.
CTACTAAAAACTACCTCAAATGGAAATGAATTAAGTGCTCCAACCAAAGGATAGAGTGGCTGAATGAATGTGAAAACAAGATCCCTATATATGCTGCCTACAGGAGACTCACTTCAGATTAAAAGGCACACACAGACTAAAGGGAAAGGTAAAGAAAAGATATTGACTTGATGGACCTAGAGGATATTGTGCTAAATGAAGTAAGTCAGATAGAGAAAGACAAATACCACATGATTTCACATGCATGCAGAATCTAAAGAGTAAAACAGACAACAACAACAAAAAAATGGAAACAAACTCATAAACACAGAGAATTTTTTGAGGGCTACTAGACAGAAGGGAGTTTGGAGGATGGTGAAAAAAGCAAAGGGATTAAGAAATGCAAATAGATAGCTACAAAACAGTCATGGAGATATATAGTGTAGCATAAGGAAAATAGTCAACAATGTTGTAATAAATATGTAAGGGGAAGAGAGGTACTAGATTTAGTGGGGTGATCTCTTGAGCTGTAATCACTATGCTGTACAACTGAAACTAATACATTATTGTATGCCAACTATAATTTAAAAAACTTTAGTGGTACAATGTAAATATGAATAACTAATTGTTTACTATATTTCAATAAAGCTGGGGAAATAAACTCATATAGCTGTAAAACAAAAAGGAAGAATTTTGCTTTAAGTTAAAAAACAAATTAGAAAATTCTTCTAAATGTATATCTCCAGATCAGATATCTTTTCTTCAGTCATATATCTGATATCTGCATTGGATATTTAATAAGCATCTTAAACCTAACCTGTCAAACCAAACTCATGATCTTTCCCTCAAAACTTGTCCCATATATAGCCTTCCCCATTTCACTTGATGGCGACTCCATTCTTCTAGTTGCTCAGCCATTCTTGACCTCCCTCTTTATTTTATAACCTACATCCAACCTCCCAAAAATCCAGTGTTTCTATCCTTCAAGAAGTTATTCAGAATCTCACTACTTCTACTCTTATCAACCTGGTTTTGGCTGTCATTGTTTTGCAATGACATTTTTACTAGACTCACTTGTGTTGGGCATGGAGATGTGCCATCCAGCTGTGGGAAGTACCATCAGTAGAGAGCCTTCAGCTATTAACTCCTTTAGAGTCCACTTCAGCTGCAGAGAGCCTCATCACTCCATTATTCAAAACACACAGGCCTTCTTGCTCTTTTTCAAGCAGATAGGTAATAAACCTGCCTCAGAGTCTCTGCACCTGACTGTTCTCTTTGCTTAACCACTTTTCCGTTAGATACTGTCTGTATTAGTTTCTCAGGGCTGCCATGAAAAACACCACAAGTTTGGTGGCTCAAACAAAAAGAATGGATTGTCTAATAGTTATGGAGGCCAGATGTCTGAAGTCCAGGGCCATGTTCTCTCTAAAGTATCTAGGGGAGAATCTTTCCTTTCCTCTTCCAGTTTCCAGTGGCTCCAAGCATTTCTTGGCTTGTGGCTGCATTGCTTCAATTTCTCCCTTCATCTTTACGTGGCCTTCTCTGCTATGTCTGTCTTTCCTTGTCTCTCTATTGGATATAAGGGCCACCCAGATAATCCAGGATGATCTCCTCTCAAGCTCTTTACCTTAATCAAATCTGCAAAGGCCCTTTTCCCAAATAAAGTTGCATTCACAGGTTCCAGGAATTAGACATGGACATAACCTTTTGGAGGCCACCACTCAGCCCACTACACCATTAGCTCACTCTTTCAATTCCTTTAAATCTTTCCTCAGAAGATGTCATCTCGTGAGCTATGCTCACCATCCTACTTAAACTGAAAACTTTCCTGCTCTCCTCCCCTTCCCTGCTTAATTGATCTTCACAGCATTTACCACCATCTGATATGCTGTATATTTTACTTATTTATTTACTTATTTAGTATTTATCATTACAATAAATTTGCCTTCTCCATTAAAATGGCCAGGGATTTTTTTTTTGGTCTATTGTGTCCACTGCTTTAGCCCCATCTATTAGAACAATGCCTGGTGCAGTAATGGTGTTAAATAACCGAATATCCCCATTTTATAAATGCTTCAGCAGGCATAAAGAGGTCAAGTAATTTGCCCAAGTGCAGAATTCAAAACAAGGTTTCTCACACCAAAACCCATGTTGCTAATGTGATGACAAACTGTCTGGACCAGGACACTTTCCTGTAGTGGCAATGACCTCTGGAGATGTCTGTTGTCTTAGGTTTGAGGAAACATTGAATTGACTGTTTACCCTTAGACTATCTGGAACACAAGAAACACTTCCCTTATCTAAAAGTCTTTCCCAGATTTCAATTTCTCTTGATTATGTTCCCTGTTAAAGAAGTTTTTCCTTCTGTAGCCTAAATATTTCATGCTACAGTGGAGGTTCATTTCTTCTTCTGCCCTGAGTGGCAAGAGAGAGTAGCTGCTCTCCAGTCTCCTTGAATTTGGAGATTATTATCAAGTCATCCTGTGGGCATTACTGGTCCAGACAAAACATGCCAGACAAGTTCCTTTAGTTTTTCCAGAAATCTCATTTTATTGTTTCCCTCTGTCTCCCTTCTCCTCTTCCCTGCAATAGGTTTCTGGGGAAAAAATGCAGGATGAGATATTTGGCTTGTAGCATGCACTACCCTTAGGTGATGTTCTATAAATAATGAATGGAACAGAACAACATTTTTAGAATGCATATTTTGGCACAAATTCAATTAGTGGTATTGGCACTTTGCTAACTTAGCAAATAAATGCATTTTTCCTGGCAACAACGGCAGGCTCCAGCTCTTAATGCCTTTTTTCTGGGAGTCCTATTTACAAACCATATTTTCATAAACAGCAGAGAATTCTCAGAGGGATTGGGGAGAGGCAGGTAATAGTCCCACCCAATTAATAGGCAGGGAGAAAGATGGGAAAGGACTGTACCCCTCCAGGATGGACATTTTGGGGCTTCATATACTGGGTCACACTGATTCATAGAGCTCCAGAGGCCAAAGGCATTTGCTCCTTTCATCATATAAGCTTCTCTGGAAAGCAAGATGAAATTCAAGCTGATGTTTAGTTGGACATTATTCTGTGCTGTCAGCCAGATTCTCAGCCTACAAAGCTTTGTGGCAATGTGTTTGGAGCCTCATCTCAGTCTATTTGATGGGAATTTCTATAAAGAAAGCTGAAGCCAAATTCTCAATGAATACAACTGTGAATTCCCATAGAATTACATAAGTAGAGAATCTGACCTATGTGTACATGCATGTATATAACTCACATTATTTTATGAGGTCAATCATAAAAATGACCATAAAGTAGAGATAACCATAAAAGGTTTTCCATTACATTAGTATTTTTTTGGAGGAGTTGTGATCTTAGACTGGTATTCCATAGTGAAATAAATGGGAAATTATATGTGTGTGTAATATATATTTAATAAAAATATATTATACATGTTTATATATACTGGATTCTGTACAAGAATAAGGAAGCTCCATGTTGTTCAAATCTATTGGGTGCAATTGTGATTTTGTTTTGTTTCCATTTTTCTAGGAAATTTTGTTTTCTTCCATTTTTTTGATTAAAGTATGGTGACCCTATTTTGGACAGTTCTAATCAACCCCGGACAGATGATAATTCCATTCAGGAAGTTCTAAACACTAGAGTAATTTAGAGTTGTCTATTGATGCTTCTCCCAGTGCAGGTGGCTTTTATCTTTATTATAAATTGTCCAATGAAAAATTTTGGTCATTTAAGTTTATTTTCAATGTAACATTTAAACATGTAAAGAATAAATCCCATATGTGCAACAAGGAATAAGAACAAAAAAGGAGACATGGAAACTTTTACCTTCCCCCTCTAGCCATTGGTTCAGGGCCATCCCAGGTCTGCATTGGCAGAACATATCAGCCTTTCAATGAATGCCATTTATTGTGCTATGTACAAAGGTTGGTGGTCTTGGGCTGCTGAGCCTATGTGGGTAACTGCCTATATCACTGGCCTGAGCCCAACAGTCGACACTGATCCATAGCACAACAACTAGAGTGTTTGAACTCATTGGAGAGTATCTCTCATGTCCTTGGGTCAAAGCTGATATGAGGCATTTGTGGACAATGTTTGATGACTCTTCACTGCCTTCTGTCATCTGACCATATAGACAGGGTTTCTTACTGGGGGTGTGGGTAATGTCTCTCCTTTATGGTTTCAAGCTTCTTTCGCATTTAAAAGGAATTTAATTCATCCAATTACTGAGCAGATTCTGCATTCTCCAAGCTTCTGGTTGGGCTCTAATCTGAAAGAGAGAATCCAAGCCTTAAGGAGCTCACAGCTTGGCAGGGAAAGGGGTGGTTAAGGCCACGCCCCACTCATGAGATGTAGTGAACTATGGTTTAGTGGGCAGAGAGGAACCCAATAGAGAGGGAATAGCCAGGATTAAGACCCTGAAAGTTAAGTAGGGCTTTGTCAGGAAGTAATGGTGGAGCAGGGCAGAATGTTCCAGGCTGAGGAAACACCATATGCAGAAGCACAAAATAGTTAAATATTTATATGGTTTTGGGAATCCCTTCAATGGCTCCCCTTAGCAGTTATGCTGCAAGGCAAACAATGCAGCGTGCCTACAAAACCCTTCACTTGGATGGCCTCTCTACCTCAGAGATTCTTCTTTTGTGTTTCCCTTCCTCTTACCTTCACCCCCAGCATTCTTCATGAACCAAGCCTTCTTACATTCCTACTTATTTACATTTGCTACCTTAATAACCTTTTTCCTGCTCCTTTTTTGGGCTCTCTCTCATCCTCCTAAGCTCTTCTAGGATTCCCACCCTGATTCCGTCTCTTCTCTCTAGAGGTGACATTCAATGTCCCTCATGGTTTTTTCATGGCCTCTTGTACACAGCTATAGTATTGTCATTGCTGAGCCCCTTGTGGCAGAGACTGGGCCTCTCAGCTCTGTGTCCAAAGTACCCAAAATACTACCTAGTTCCGGGAAGAACATAAACCTTTTTTCTACCCTCTTAAGTTCAGTAATTGGAGTCCTGCAAGTTAAACTGACAAAAGACAGATTAGCAAGAGGGAAAAAAACCCAGAGTTAGTTAAATACCTATGCTCAGGAGTTTTCCAAGTGCTGTGAATCAAGGAATTAGTTAGAATTTTTGTATATCATTTTAATAGGAGATGGAGGAGGGACAGAAATGTATTTCTGGGAGAACAAATGACTGAGGAAAAAACAGGCACTTAGGAGAATAGATGGGAGATATGATAGTTTTATGATAATGTCTATTTAAGTGATTTCTTATCTAGATGCTGACTTGTGCTGACTTCTCTTCAGTGGTAAGAGTCAATCTTCTCTGGTTTTGAAACCTTTGGGAAGGGTATTTATGACAGTTGAATTATTTGGAGAGGCTATGCTTTTAGGAAGTTAAGGGAATTTAGAAAATTCTCTTTCTTCAGCTGTTGATTCTTAAATGTCTTCAGCTGAAAACAATCCTTATGCCACTGTATATGTTCTTGACCCCTCCACTATCACGTAGTAGATGTTCTGAAAACATTTGTTGAACAAATAAAGTATTTCAAACTTGCTCTTTTCCAGTGTTCACCATCTCAGTAAAAGACACCATCATTGGCTAGTTGCACAGGCTATAAACCTAGGAGTCAGCTTTGATTTCTCTCTTGTACCACATCTAAACCATTAGCTGTTCTTTTTGGCTCTGTCTCCAAGATATATCATTAGTGTGCCCACTCCTCAATCTCCACTAACATCCCCTCATCTCAGGAACATCATATTTTGTTTGGATAACTGCAAGAAGCTCTTAATGTGTCTCTCCTGATTTCCACACTTGACCCTGAATAATTAACCACCCATACAGAAGCCAGGGTGATCTTTTTATTTATTTATTATTTTTTAAATTAAATTAAATTATTTTGTTTTTTAATTTTTATTTTTCAATTAGAATTGACATTCAATTTTATTTTATATTAGTTTCAGGTGGACAGAGTGGTGGTTAGACATTTATATAATTTACAAAGTGATTCCCCCTGGTCTAGTACCCATCTGGCACTCTATATATTTATTACAATATTATTGACTATATTCACTATGCTGTACTTCACATTCCTGTGACTATTTTGCTACTACCAAATATGCTTCTTAATCCATCTACCATTTTCTCCTAGCTCCCCAAGGTCCCTTCCCATCTGGCAATCGCCAATTTGTTCTCTGTATCTGTGAGTCTGTTTTCATTTTGTTGTTCATTTATTTTGTTCCTTAGATTCCACATATAAGTGAAATTATGTGGTATTTGTCTATCTCTGACTTATTTCACTTAGCATAGTACTCTCTAAGTCTACCCATGTTATCACAAATGGTAAGATTTCATTCTTTATGGCTGAATTATATTCCATTGGATTTATGTACCAAAACTTCTTTATCCAATCATCTGTTGATGAGCACTCAGGTTGCTTACATATCTTGGCTATTGTACATAGTGCTGCAGTGAACCTAGGGGTTCATATAATTTTACAAATTAATGTTTTGGGTTTCTTTATAAAATTACCCAGAAGTGGAATTTTGGCTCATAAGGTAGTCTTCTTTTTAATCTTTTGAAGAACCTCAAAACTATTTTCCATAGTGGCTGCACCAACTGCAATCCATCAGAAGAGCACAAGAGGTCCTTTTTTCCCAAATCCTTATCAGCATTTGTTTTTTTTAATTTATTAATCATAACCATTCTGATAAAAGTGAGGTGATATCTCATTGTGGTCTTAATTTGCATTTCTCTGATGAATAGTGACACTAAGAATCTTTTCATATAACTATTGGCCACCTGTATGTCCTCTTTGGAGAAATGCCGATTAAATTTTTTTGCCCATTTTTTTCTTCCATTTTCCCTTGGCTACCTTGTTCTCCCCACCCCCACAGTTTTGTTGAAACATAAGACAATTAGTTGCTCATACTTACATTCAATGAGTTTTTAAAATTATAGTTGGCATAAAATAATATATTAGTTTCAGTTGTATAGCATAGTAATTAGAGATCTATATAACTCACAAAGTGATCACCCCACTAAATCTAGTACCCCTAATTCTCCTTCCATTTTTATTACAACATTGTTCACTATTTTCCTTAAGCTACACTTTATAACTCCATGAGTATTTCTAACAATCCATTTGTATTTCTTAATCCCTCTGTCCTTTTTCAACTTTCCCCTAACCCCTCTCATTTAGTAGCTCTCAAAATATTCTCTATCTATGAGTTTGTTTCCATTTGGTTATTGTTGTTTATTTAATTATTTAGATTCCACATGTATGTGAAATCATGTGGTATTTGTCTTTCTCTATTGGACCTACTTCATTCAGTGCAATCCCCTCTAGGTCCATCAAGGCAATATCTTTTTCCATTCCTTTCCTTTTGGTCTGTGTGTCTTTAAATTTTAAGTGAGTTTCTTTCAGGCAACAAATGTAGGGGTCTTGTTTTTTATCCATTCAGTCACCCTATCTTTTGGCTGAAGCACTTAATTCTTTTCCATTTGAGGTACTTGTTGATAGGAATGTAGTTATTACCATTCTTTATTCATGTTTTTGATACATGTTTTTTCCTTCTTAAAGAAGTCTCTCTGATATTTACTGTACTACTGGCTTGGTGTTGATAAATTTCTTTAGCTTCTTTTTGTCTGAGAAGCTCTTTATCTGTCCTTTGACTCTAAATGATAGTTTTGCTGGATAAAGTATTCTTGGTTGTAGATCCTAGGTTTTCACCACTTTAAATATTTGGTGACAAGCCTTTCTGTCTGTGTAGTTCTTTTTTTAGAAATCAATTGCCTGTCTTATGGGAGCTCCCTTGTAGATAATTAACTGCTTTTCTCTTGCCATTTTTAAGATTGTCTCTTTGTCTTTAACCATTGGCGTTTTCGTTATGATGTGTCTTGGTGTGGGCCCCTTTGGGTTCCTCTTTCTTGGGACTCTCTGAGCTTCCTGGTGTTGTATGTTTGCTTCCTTCACCAGGTGACGAAAGTTTTCCATCATTGTTTCTTCAAGTAGGTTTTCAAATTCTTTTTCTTCCTCTCTCTTTCAGGTAACCCAATGACACAGATGTTATTACATATAACTTTGTCTTATAGGCTCCGTAAATTATTATCATATTCTTGGCTTCTTTTTCTTGCCATTCTGATTGAGTGTCCTTGGCTTCCCCTACCCTCTATACTAGTGATTTGATCCTCTTCTTCATTCACTTTGCTGATTCATTCTAATATACTCTTCATCTGAGATAATATATTCTTCATTTCTGACTGATTCCCTTTTATAATTCCCATTTCCATTTTTATGTTTTTTTTTTTATCTCTCTGTTAAAGGTCTCACTGAGTTCATCTACATTTCCCCTAAGTTCGTTGAGAATCTTTATAACCAGTGTTTTGAACTCTGCATCTGTTAGATTGCTTGATTCCATTATTTCTGAATCTCTGTTGTGTTCTCTCATATAGTTTCTGCTTCTTTGTCTTTCCAGTTTTGCTGCCTCTCTGTGTTTGTTTCTATGTATTAAGCAAAGCTCCTAAATCTTCTGGTATTATCAGCATGCCTTTGTGTAGTAGGTGTCCAGTGGCACAGTGCTTTGAGGGGTTCAGCTGCAGGCCAATTTTAACTCTAGCCTATGTCCTTCTGGGGCCACTTGTTAAGATTCAGCAAGCAGTCTACAGATGCTGTGCTTCTAGTTGCCTCAAGAAACCACACCAGAAACCAAGGCCAGATGCCACCAGTGTGGGTCTTGTCACTGCTCAGCAAGGGAAACAGGACTCACTGAGGATACAGCTGAATGTAGCTTGGGTTGGACCATGCGTTGAAGGAGGAGGGATTTCAGGGAATCCTGTAGGTGGAGCAACCTTTGTTATTCAGTTTGATGACATCTCAGCTATGGAGGCACTGCATTCACACACTTGGAGTGGGGAGAATTCAACAGAGGAACAATGGATACTGAGAGCACTTTTGTCCAGGAGAGCACCTTGTTTCTGGCCCTCCCTCTGACAACTCAGCATCCCCATGTAAGTCTCCGGTGCCTTCTGAGCATCCCACCCAGAACTTGTGCTCAGAGCTGGTAAGTAAGTCACCATGGACATCCAGTGGTGGACAAACCCCTTTAAGAAGTATGTCCACTGCTGCTGGTTGCAGCTGCAGCAGCCTCTGTACCACTCAGCAACTTGGAACTAGGCAACCTCATGTCTTCGCCCTCTCCTGTCTCCTACTATTGCAGGGTGAATTCTTATTTTTCTCCCTAGTTGTAGGGCTTCTGTTCATTCAGACCCCAGGCAACTCTGTTTGATGTTTGCTCCGTGTTTCCATTATACCTTTGTTGTAGTTGCAAGAGTGGATGAACAAAGCCTCTATCATCTACACCACTTTGCCCAGTCTCTCCTCTGCTCATTTTTTAATTGTAATGTTTTGTTGTTGTTGTTGTTGTTGTTGTTGTTGTTGTTGTTGTTGTTGAGTTCTATGAGTTCTTTATCAATTTTGGATATTAACCCCTTTTCAGATATATCGTAGGTGAATATCTTCTCCCATTATGTAGGCCATCTTTTTATTTTGTTGATAGTTTCTTTTGTGGTGCCAAAACTTTTTAGTTTGATGTAGCCCCATTCAGGGTGATATTCTTGTAGGACAAATCTGTATGTATCTATGTTAGCCCCAGATCTGCCCAGAAAATAGAATCTGTGGTAAAGCTTACATGGTACTATGATATCAGGATGTGCAATCCAAAGAAGTTAAAGTGATGTACAAAAGAAGTAAGGCAGGCAAGAATGGCACCCCAATGAAGAGTGTGTTACTTATCTGGCCACTCTTTAGTATCAAATGAAACCGATTACTCGAGCTGACTTTCAAGAGGCCATGTATGGACTGTATCTCTAGATACTCTCGAAGGGAAAAAAAGGGGAGGAATCTGTCAACTTCTATCTCTTGTTGGCCAAAAGACATTAACTCCCCATGAAACATAAACTTCCTGCACTTACAGGTTGCACATATATGGCCTCTGTATATGCCTTCTTGTCAATGGAGAAAATTGTGAGGGGGAGGTAAGAGGCACTTTGGGAGAGGCATAAGGTAGGGTGATGCTGGATTGTGTCTACATGAAATTGATCACAGTGCTCAAACAGGGCTAGTCTCCATTATAACCATAACATACAAACCAGCCAAAGGCCTAGCTGACTGGTAAAGTTGAGAGGATTTTAAGTGATATATGAGAGGTGTCACATATAATGTCACCTCCCTTCCTCAAACCCTCCAGTGGCTTCTTATTGATTTCATCTAAAATGCCTGACCATAAGACTCCTGCTTATCTCCCAACTTATTTCCTCCTATCTCTTCTTTGACATCTATTTCAGTCACACTGAGCTTCCTGCTGTTTCTTGAATATACCAATCTAGTTGTCACATTTACTGGTCTCCCTCTCTGCAAAACTCTCCTATCAGATTTGCATAGTTGCTGTCTCCTTGTCAATAGAGGTCACACTCCAAAAGTCCCTTCCTTGGACAGCTATTCTCCGATGACCTACCCCTACTCAAACCACCTGGTTTTATTTTCCCCACAGCACTTATCTTCATCGGTAACTAATCTAGTCATTCCTTTGCTTGCATATTGTCTTTTTCCCATGACTATAATATAAATACCATGCAGGCTTAGAGAGCTGGCTGGTGAAGGTTCTAAATGCTGGGTTTAGGAGGAAAATGGACATATCTTTATCTCCCCTCAAGACCAGGCCTCCTGAGATACCTGTATTTCCATTAATAATAGAAATTTCTGAATTTGGATACCCTTGTTCCTCATTGTCTCTGGGATAAATTCCTAGCCCTCAAGATTTTCTAGAAGATTCTCCTTGACCTGAGCTCTTATAACCCAGTCGCTGAGTATTTCTTCCTTCTTTCTTCCTTACTTTTTTGTTTTTTTTCCTCAGGACTGTTGAATGTGGATGAGCAGGTTGTGCACAACACCATTCTAGAAGGCACCATTATCATTTATGAGTGACAGTCTCTTGATCTCAGAGTGCACAACCTGAACCAGGCAGCTCTACTCTACCCTTTTATGGCAGCTCGCTTTTGCCTCCAGGGACCTTATATTTCCTGTTAGCTCTGACTTGGAAGGGAGGGTTCACAACATCTGCCATATCCAAAACTGATCACCTCTCCCAGGAAGCCTTTCCTTCTCCTCTGTGATGTCACAGCATCCTGAAGTATTCTCATTACAATACTCACCCCACTGTGCACTATGTTGATTAGTGTCTGTTCAACTCTAGCATGGTAGATTGTATCAGAAATGTCCACAACAGTTGGTATAGCCATACAATGGAATATTATTCAGCTTTATAAAAGAAGGAAATTCTTACACATGCTACAACATGAATGAACATTGAAGACATTATGTTAAGTGAAATAAGCCAGACACAAAAAGATGGATGCTATATGATTCCTCTTATATAAGGTCCCTAGAGTAGTCAGATTAATAGAAATACAAAGTAGATTGGTGGTTGTCAGGGGCTAAGGGGAAGAGGAATAGTAAGTTAATGTTTACTTGGTACAGAACTTTAATTATGAAAGATGAAAAGAAAGGCGTCTATGGCTATGCCACCCTGGATGTGCCCAATCTCGTCTGATCTCAGAAGTTAAGCAGGTTCAGGCCTGGTTAGTACTTGAATGGGAGACCACCTAGGAATACTAGGTGCTGTAGGCATTAAAAAAAAAGAATTAAAAGGCAATGAAAATAGATATTAAAATAAAATAATCAATTTTGGGGTTCACCAATCTTTAAAGTTAACCATTGTACACTTTAATTTACATCATTTTACACTTATTATCTACTTTAGTAAAATTAAAGTTTAATATCAAATAAACAGATGTGGCTTAAGAAAATAACTTTGTTTATTGCATGTCAACAAAATTGCTGAAGAAAGCTAAATAAATCAGCTAACAATAATACCTATATAATTATTTTATTCATTTATTAAAATATTATCAATGGTTTTATGAAAAAGGAAAGATAAGAGTTCTGGAGATTGATTACATGGTAATGTGAATGTAATTAATACAAATGAACTACATACTTAAAAATGGTTAAGAAAGTAAATTTTATGTTATGTGTATCTTACCACAATTTAAAAGATTTTTAATGACTACAACAATATGTCAAATGCCCATACGTTCCTGCCACTCCACCATCAAGTGTTAGTATCTTTTTACTTCCCTTGAACCTAAAAGGCCTGTAACTGCCTTGATAAATAAAATAAATAAAATGCAGAAGTGTTGCTATGTGATCTTCTAAGGCTGGGTTATAAAAGAGAGCATGACTTATGCTTGGCTTTCTTGGAATCCTGGAGCTATCATGTAAGAAATGTGGCTACCTGGAGATCACTATGCTAGAGAGCCACATCAAGAGACCACATAGAGATAGAGGGATGCCCAAGGAACAATGGCTGTCTCAGCCTACAGCTGTTTGAATCTTCCCAGAGTGAACCTTGGATGGTTCCAGCTCCCAGACTTTCAGATTCCCCAGCTAATGAGGAGAGCAAATATGAGTTTTCTCCTCTGAGCCTTACCCATGTTACAGATTTTGGGGCAAGATAAATGTTTTTAAGATTACTAATTTGTCCCGGCTTGTCTGGGTCTTTCCTGGTTTTAGCACTGAAAATCCCACATCCCAGGGATCCACTCAGTCCTGGTAAAACCAAGATGGTTGCTGTTATGGGCTTAGTTGTGACCCCCAAAATTCATATGTTAAAGTCCTAACCCCCAGGAACCCAGAATGTAACTGTATTTAGAGTTAGGGCCTTTAGAGAGGTGATTAAGATAAAATGAGGTTATTAAGGAGGACTCTACTCAATCTGACAGGTGTTCTTATAAGGAAAAAATTAGAACACAGGCAATACATAGACTGAGGGGTGACCATGTGAGGACACAGCAAGAAGACAGCCATCTGCAAGCTAAAGAGAAAGGATCAGAAGAAATCAATGCTGCTGACACCTTGATATTAGGCTTCCTTCTAGTCTCCAGAATTGTGAGAAAATAAATTTCTGTTGTTTAAGCTATCTGGTCTGTTGTATTTGTCATGGCAGCCCTAGCAATCCAATATAGATGGTGACTATTATAGACTAAACGTTTGGGGGCCCCTCCAATTCATATATTGAAGCCCTTATCCCTAATGGGTTGGTATTTGGATGTGGGGTCTTTGGGATGGAATCTGGTTTAGATGAGGTCATGAGGGTGAGACTCTATAATGGGATTAGTTCCCCTATAAGAAGAGGAAGAGGGAGAGATCTCTTCAGGTACACACAGAGAAACAGCCTTGTTAGGACACAAATGCAAGCCAGGAAGGGGGCCCTCACCAGGAATCAAATTTGCCAACACTTTGATTTTAGATTCCAGATTTTAGAACTGTAAAAAGTAAATTTTTCGTGTTTAAACTCCCCAGTCTATGGTATTTGTTATGGCATCCTGAGCAAACTAAGATAGTCACCATCATTGTTATATTGAATCCTTAAGTTTTGGGGTGGTTTCTTATATAGCAGCCAATTACCAGGCCAATTTTGAGGGCATGGCCATATCTTTCATTACTATATTCCCAGCACTTCACTTCATACATATTCTTTTTTTCTTCAGGTGTCAGAAGGAGTGGCTGAACAACTGAATACATTAGGGTAGGAGGCAGTAACTGTCGCAAATAGGCAACATCTTAGGTAAATTATATAACTGGATTTTAGGATGTCTGAGTTCATAAAGCTGTGTGACAAGATAATTGCCTTTAGCAGGTTAACCCCATCCTTTTTCTCCAGGCAATATAACTGCTTCTACCTCTGCAATTAATCCGTGGCCCAAATGTAGTTTCCAATTAGACCTTTTGTTTATTTCATCTCCTACACTGCAGGGGCTATTGCAACATATAAAATTAATCCTGGCTTACATCCACTTCCCCAATCATCACTGGCTAAAATTTGGGATAATTTTCTGTCTGTAATGATGCCTCTCTTCTCTCAACAGTGTCCAGATTTTTTGAATTTGAAAGTCTTGGATCCTACTTGCTGAGGACAAATCTCCTGGGCTCACAAGTCCTCACCCAGGTCTCAATTCATCACCAATTGCTGCTCAGCATATACTACCTAGGCTGCAGGTGTACTTCACTAGTAAAATAAATGCCCAATTTACATGTGTTTGTGATTCAGATATTGCCCAGATGTCAAGATGAATACGATGGTATCATTTGTGGGAAAAACACATAAGCTGCTATGGTGAGCAGAGCCGCTTGACAGAGATGATGTGCAGCCTCAAGTCCAATGTGCTGGGGTGGTAAATGCCACACCAGTGAATTCCACCCTCAAGCCACAGCCTTTATCACTGCTTCAAGATTACTGATTTGGGGATAAATGATCTAGATTAAAGGAAAAAAATATTCCACAGATCTCTGCCTAATTTGGAGATGGACTCTGCGGTCTCAGCAGGTTGACAGTTGATAAAATTGCCTTTGTCCCAACAGGCAGTTGTGGAACAGTGAGTCTCCTCATTTCTGAGCTATCTGCTTCCAGCCTACACAAGACTACCTGAGGAGAGGGCAACAATGACAGGGTGAGGACAATGACAAGGACAAGATGGGCTTTTTAGGACTTGCCCATGTTCTGACTCAGCAGCATTGTGTCAAGGACCCCAATCTCCCAACTTGGGAGTGAGAAGACAGAACCTGAGAAAGAGAAAATAATGCTTAAGTTTTTAATATTTTATTGAAGTATAATAAACAATATTACATAAATTATAAATGAACAGCTCAATAAAATTTTTTAAATTGAACACACATAACCAATACTTAGGTCACAAAACAAAGCATGACCTCATGCTTGCTGCCCACTCATTTTCCCCATCCGTGAGTGATTTTTGTCTTTATATTTGATAGTACCAACAAGTTTTGCCTGTTTAGGGAAACATATAAATTTAATCAATGTATAACTTTTTTTTGCTCAACATTATGTCTATGAAATTCATCAATATGTTGTATAAAGTTATAGACCATTTATTCTCATGGCTGTTTAGTATTTCTGTGTGTGAAGACATCATAATTTATTTATTGATCTCATTGTTGATGGGCATTTGGGTAGTTCCTAGTTTTGACTATTATGAAGAGGGCTTCTATGAACATTCTAGTACTTATCTTTTGATAAATAAACATTTCTGTTGGATATAGAACTAAGAACAGAATGACTGGATTGGAGGGTAGGGACCAGTAGATTGTGGCAGTTCTAATTCATTAAGGAGGAATTTAGTTAAAAGAAGTGGAAACATTATATTGGCCTGTTGCCATACCAGGACTAGAAAATTCCAAGAGGAGAAGAGGAAAAGGTGTGGCCTTTTCCCCTTTGCTTTACTTCTCAGTGCTTTTTCCTGCACACAAACTCAGAGATGCATAAATGGTCTTCACTCTGACAAGATGGGCTGCAAGGGAAGCTTTCTTCTTGAGGTGTCTTGAGGGACTGTTACAAAGACCCCATGCCTCCAAATATGTCCCCTATTAGCTTGATGCTGATGCCTGAATTTCCTTGGTAAGACATGATAAATAAATGACAAATAGTTGTGGAAAAAGTAATGTTTAACTTGAAAGACCAAAGCGGGTTTGTCTGAGGTCAGTTGCTGGGAACATGAGTGGTCACCAACATTAAGCTAATTAAGTTAGGTTGATGCAAACTTGGAGTAATTGCCAGGTCAACACACCATTGGACATCCAATCTGTGTGAGGGCCTCTGTCACAGTCCAAATTTGTGGACAAATATGAGTTTAACCCCAGTACGCATTATAATTCCTTGAGAAGTGTTTAAAAATCCTGAAATGCAGGCCACACTCAAACCAGTCAAATCAGATACTCTGGGACAAATCCCAGGAATGAGTACTTTCTAAAGTTCCCCTGGTAGTTCCAGTATATAGCCAAGAGATAAATTTGCTCCCCAGAGTACATTTTGACCCAAAGGAGACATTTTTCGGTTGTCACAAATATGGCTGGGTGTTACTGGCATTTAGTGGGTAGAGGCCAGGGATGCTACTGAACATCCTACAATGCAACAAAGAATTATCCAGCCCCATATGGCAACCATACCTAAGTTGAGAAACCCTTTTCTAGGCAAATGATTATGGACAGTGGGACCCTGAATCATTTCTTTAAAAGTCCAAGGCTTTGTCCCAGCAGACTCCCTTGATCAGGATAACTGGATGATAAATTATAATTTTGAGCAAGGAAATTTCTCCTCTCTCTTGCTTTCTGAGGCCTGAAGATGGCATCTCCTTTACCTCTTCACCTCCCAGAAGAAGTAAACTGCATGAAAGAAACCAGGAGACATTATATGGACAAATTCACTTCCCTATCTATGTTAATACCAAGCCAGAGTCAGAGCCTTGGAATAGAAACTGAATAACATGTCATTCTCCTCATCCCTGAGTTGGAGCCAGGTCCCACAGTGTGGAGAAATAAGCATAATCCTCTTGAACAAAACTTATCTTTCATATAAAATTTGAAAAGTTAATTTTTTTCTTACTGTGTTATAAAGCTCATTTGTAGTGCGCTGTTGGACTTTTGTTTGATTATATCCTAGATGGAGAGAGAGTGAAGAAAGTCTTCATGTAACATAATGAAATGCCTTGAAAATGATCTGGACCCTCCTGGACAACTTGACAACTGCCCCAGGATTTTACGGCACACATTCTCTGAATCACTCACCTAATTGAGATGCTAACTTATAATACTATTTAAATGTGTCATATATTTATATTTTATACTCCAAGGAGAATGCTCTTTAAGAGCAGGTATTCTATAGTCAATGTTATTGTAATGGCTAAGTGTAGAGTCAGATAGGTGCTAGAGTAATTGGGGGAATCCCTTCATAAATTATATGAATATTTAACCACTGTATACTTGAAACTAATATAAAAAAATAGCAGGGATTCTACCTTTTATATTTTGGATAACACCCTTCCACACACACACATCCATCTATTGTATCCATCTCTAGCAGATTGCTTTGTGTGTTCTAAGAGCACACAGAAAATTGAAGGAAGGAAGGGAGGAAGAGAAGAAAGAAAGAGGAAAGAGATTTGATGTGGGCCCTGATATTTGAATCATGTAGCTATAGAAATGTAATGACATTCTAGAAGGTGTCTGAACAACCAGAAAACACATGATAAATTTATTATCAAGCAGTATATTAGTTACATTAGTTCAAATGTTTCTAGACTTTTTGGATATTCTGGAGTATATTTATTTATATATTTATTTATACATTTATACATTTATAAATACACTATTTTCTCTGTTTCCAGATAATTTTGGCACTCTGCAATATATTGTCACATATTTAATATATTATATATAACTTTTTTTAGATTAACTATTGGACTCATTGCTTTAAACTTAGGGGTGTTTCACCTCAGAAGATCTCTGGAGTTTGAAGACAATGTTAGTAAACATATTATTTGAAGTAGAAGCAAACATATTGTTTAAATGTTTTTATCCTATAGGTTCTTGATTTTTTTTTTTGGTTACTCTGCATTAAAGAATTAGAAAAAAAAAACAATTCATTTATTTGAGTAGTCATTGGTGCCTTAAGGTTTGGGTGGTGCCTGTTTTAAAGAGACTATAATGAAACACAGCTTCCATGGGCACCTGCTTTGAGGCTACCTTTGGAGGCTGATTGAAGAGATTTCTGGGCCGTACTTTAGACTGGCTAAAGTTGAGCCTTAGATTATCCATTTTATTTTAAACAAGCTTCCCTGGTGATTCTTGTGGACCCAAGAGTTGTTGTGGTAAAAGTAACTGATTTTATAAGTCCCCAATACCACTGCATGACAAGTGCAGATGTTTGGTGAGTAGCAAACTCAGTAAGTCCTCTTGTAACTAAGGCCAATAAATAAAAAGAGCTAAGTGGAGGGAACAGCCATGGGCACTAGCAATAGCCAGCTCCAAGCCAAGAGCAACCTTTTGGGGTTGCTTTTATGAGAAAGAGGAATTAGCAGTTTGGTTCCTAAAGGAATTGGTTGCAATAATTAATGATAATAATAATAATAATAGTAACAACAACAACAACAAAATAGCAGCCATTGAGTGCTTATTAAATGTTATATGGTTTACTAAAAAGGTACTATGTTTACTACTAAACAGAATTAAATATGTACTATTACAGGTACATATATCTATAGCTCCCGATGTTTCTAAAAGATAAGTACAATTATTATCTTCATTTTGTAGATGAGGAAACTGAAGCACAGAAAGGCAATTAGCTCACCCAAAATCACACAGCCAGAAATAAGTAGACTTGGGGTTTCGCACTCAGAAAGGCCAACCTCAAAACCCACAGGTATGGCCATTGAGCCTTGCACCAGACAATATTTGTTCTTCTGAGCCAAAATAAAAGCTGAATTTGGATTATAAAAACAATAAGGGGTTCTACGGTGAGGAAATGTGGCAGAGTGAGATATGTCCTCAGATCTCTCCCCCTGAAACAACAATAAGCTAAACATTTAAAACTCAACAAAACCACCCAAACTGCACACCATCACATCTGAGCATGGGATCTGCACATAAAAGCAACCACAGGTCAGAACCATGGGTGTTGTGTGGTGGACTAGGAGAAAAAAAGAAGCTGACTCTCCCAGTCACCCCAGCTCCTTGAAGGAGGAGGGGGAGAGGAGAAGGTGTGACGACTTCCCTGATCAGTTTGCCTAGAAGTGCCAGAACTTCTACCATTAGGCAGCAGGGCCCAGTTATCAGGGCACAAAGCAGAGAAGCAGAATTGGATAGCAGAGAAACAATAGTTCATTTTTCTCACCCCAGTTGCAAAATTGAGACTCAGGCAGGCACAACCCCTTAACCCCAATAAAGAAGGCCCCTCCCTCCATACCCTCCAAGACCAAACACCACAGACCCCCAGGAAAATCTGAGCAAAAGCTTCCAAGACTGAAGCTACCTCTCCCAGTTTCTGGAGCTCCCTGTAGGAGGAGGGGAGAGGGGAGAGGATGTGGTGACTTCCCTGATCAACATGCCTGGAAGTGCAGGAACTTCTAGCAGCCTGCACCAGAACCCAGTCATTAGGGCAGAAAGCAGAGAAGTGGGATGGGACCTGAGAGAAACAACAGTTGAGTTTTACTGACTCCAGCTGCAGATCCGAGGCTGAGCCACAGCTCCCAACTCCCAACCCAGAGAGCCCCAGCCCCCATGCATTCCGAGACTAATCACTGCTGAGCTCCAGGGGAATCTGAGCAAATGCTACTGAAACTGTTGCTAACACTGACAGAGACTGAATGAGAGTAGCAAGTGTGATTAAATAACTAAAAGAAAATAAAAAAGACATTTAGGCTTTATATAAAGCCAGGATCCAAAAGGCTTAGACACCACTAACTGGAAACCAAAAAAAAAGTGCCTTCTTTGCAGCAGGCTAAAGAGCAACATTCATATAATAAATCTTCTTTCTGGAAAAAAAGCAGATTACATCTCCATTAATTCCCAGGCAGAGAAACAGTCCAGTAAACACCATAAACAACCAAGGTGACAAGGCATCGCAGAAAGAAAGAGAAAAATCTCCAAAAATAAACTTACAGACAGAAATATGTGACATAAATGACAGAGAATTCAGGATGATGCTTCTGAAAAAGTTCAATAAGATCTAACACAACTTATATCAAAAATTTCAAGAATTGAGAAAACAATAAGATAGGCAGAGCAAGGAGACTGAAACCCTCAAGAGAACCAAATAGAACTTCTGGAGATAAAGAACACACTGCAAGAGCTGAAAAATGAAATAGCAAGCTTGAGAAATAGACTTGACCAAATGGAGGAAAAGATCAGTGATATTGAAGACAGAAATCTAGAAATAAATCAGAAGGAAGAAGAGAGAAAGCAATAAAAAAATAATAAAAGAGAAATACAAGAACTAGCTGATACCATTAGGAGAGGAAACATAAGAATAATGTCATTACTGAAGGTGAGGAAATGAAGCAGGGACTAGAAACATTTTCAGAAAAATAACTGACAAGAATTTCCCAAATTAAGGAATGAGCTGGAGCTTGGAATTCAAGGAGTCAACAGAACACCCAATTATCTCAACCCAAAAAGGCCTTCACCAAGACACATTGTATTAAAATTATCAAATATCAATGACAAAGAGAATTCTTAGGGCAGCCAGGGAAAAGAATTGGATAACAATGACTAAAAAGGGAAGGATCCAAAGATCCAAATTCACAAAAGGCAATGGAGATAAGGCACGCGCAGAAGAAGATAGATGACTATATATATATATATATATATATATATATATATATATACACTATCTTTTACAAATTCATAATGATAACCACACATCAAAGATTCTAAACTAAAATATATAATATGAAACAAGAAGAACAGAGGCAAAACCCACAAAAGCCAAACAAAATAAAGAAAACACAAGGACAAGAAATCAATGGAAACATCAAGCTACCAGAAAGCAAAAGATAAAATAGCTACAAGAAGACCTCACATATCAATAATCACCCTAAATGTAAATGCACTGAATTCACCCATAAAAAAGGCACACAGTTATAGACTGGATCAAAAAATAAAACCCAACCATATGCTACCTCCAGGGGACACATCTCAACTCCAAAGAAAATACAGACTCAAAGAGAAAGGGTGGAAAATGCTATTTCAAGCAAATGACATTCAGAGAAAAGCAGGAGTGGCAGTACTAATATCACATTAAATAGACTTCAAAAGAGAAACAGTAAAGAAAGATACTGAGGGACACTTCATAATGATAAAGGATATCATACACCAAGAAGACATAACACTTAGTAATATCTATGCTTCGAATCAGGGAGCCCTGAAATATGTAAAGCAATTAGTAACAGAACTAAAGGAAGAATCAGACCAAAACACTATTGTAATAGGGGACTGAAATATCCCACTGTCAGATATGGACAGATCATCCAAACAGAAAATCAATAGGAAATAACATCCTTAAATGACACATTGGACCAACTGGACATACTTGACATTTACAGAGCCTTCCAACCCAAAACAGCTGCTTATATATTTTTCTCTAGGGGATATGGAACATTCTCAAGGGTTGACCACATACTGGGACACAGAAAAAACCTCAACAAATGTAAGAGGATTGAAATTATACCAACCATATGCTCTGATCATAATGCTTTGAAGCTAGAGATCAACTGCAAAAAGAAAGCAGGAAGAACCACAAATACATGGAGATTAAACAACATGCTACTGAAGAATCACTGGGTCACAGAAGAAATAAAAAGAGAGAACAAAAAATACATAGAAACAAATGATAACGATAGTACAAGATATCAAAACTTTTGGGACATGATGAAAGTAGTCAAAAGTGGAAAGTTCATATCATTACAGGTCTATCTCCAAAAGCAAGAATGAGCCCAAATAAACAATCTAACTCTTCATCTGAAAAAACTAGAAAAGGAAGAACAAATGAAGCCTAAAGTCAGCAGAAGGAAAGAATTTGTCACAATTAGAGCAGAAATACATGAAACTGAAAACAAACAAATAAACAAAGCACTAGAAAAAATAAATGCAACAAATAGCTGTTCTTTGAGAAAGTTAATAAAATTGACAAAGCCCTGGCTAGACTCACTAAAGAAAAAAGAGAAAGAACAGAAATAAAATAAGGGATGAAAGAGGGGAAATTATGACTGACATCACAGAATTACAAAGGATCATACAAGAATACTATGAAAAAGTATATACCACAAAATTTAATAACCTAGAAGCAATGAACCAGTACTTAGAAGAATTCAACCTTCCTAGTCTGAATCAAGAGGAACTGAAACATCTAAATAGACCAGTCAGTAGTTTAGAAATTGAAACAATCATCAAAATCCTACCAGCATGTAAAAGTCCAGGATCAAATGGTTTCACCAGTGAATTCTACCAAACAACAAAGATTTAATACTTATTCTCCTCAAACTCTTCCAAAAAATCGAAGAGGAGGCAATACTTCCCAACTCATTTTATCAGGCCAGTATTGCTCTGATACCAAAAACTGGTAAGGTTAAGACAAAAAAGAAAACTACAGACCAATATCTCTTATGAACACAGATGCAAAAATTCTAAATAAGATACTAGCAAACCGAATACTGCAACATATTAAAATGATTATACACCACAATCAAGTGGGCTTCATCCCAGAGGCACAGGGATGGTTTAACATACACAAATTACTTAATGTGATGTACTGCATAAACGAATTAAAAAATAAGAATCATATGATCATATCAATAGATGCAGAAAAAACTTTTGACAAGATATGAGATCCATTTAGAACAAAACACTTCACAATATTGGTATAGAAGGAAAGTACCTTTACATAATAAATCCATATGTAACAAATCCTCAGCCAACATTATACTTAATGGTGAAAAACTAAAAACCTTCCCTCTAAGATCAGGAACAAGGCAAGGTTGTCCACTATCGCCACTGTTATTCAATAGAACATTGGAGGTACTAGTTAGTGCAATCAGACTAAAGAAAGATATAAAAGGCATCCAAATAGAAAACGAAGAAGTCAAACTGTCATTATTTATGGATGACATGATTCTCTATATAGAAAATTTTAAAGACTCTACAAGAACACTACTAGAAACAATAAGCAAATACAGTATAGTATCTGGACATTAAATCAATGTTCAAAAATACATAGTGTTTCTAAACTCTAATAATGAATTGTCAGAAAAAAATTAGAAAAAATAATTCCTTTTGGAATTTCAAGAAGAAGAATAAAATACCTAAAAGTAAATTTAACAAATCATGTGAAGGACCTATATAATGAAAACCAGAAGACCCTGTTAAAAGAAATAGAAGAAGATACAAATAAATGAAAAGATATTTCGTGTTCTTGGATTGGAAGAATCAAATGATCATATTACCTAAAGTATTATACAGATTTAATGAAATTCCCATTAAAAATCTCATCGGAATTTTTTATAGAAATAGAACAAAAAACTATTAGATTTTTATGGAAGCACAAAAAACCCAAATTGCCAAAGCCATCCAGAGAATAAAGAATGAGGTTGGAGGCATCACTCTGCCCAACTTCAAATTATACTACAAAGCGACCATAATGACATGATTTTGGCAGAGAAAATAGACACACTGAACAGTGGAAAAGAATTAAGAGTCCAGAATTCAACCATATTCATATGGTCAAATAATTTTTTACTAAAATGGCAGAAACATACAGTGGAGAAAGGAAAGCTTTTTCAATGAATGAAGCTGGGATAACTGGAAAGCCACCTGTAAAGGAATGAAACCAGATTGTTGTCTATAATCATACACGAAAATTAACTCAAAATTGAATAAGGACCTGAATATAAGACCTAAAAAAATAAAGTGCATAGAAAAAAACCTAAGTGCTAAACTCAAGGACCTTGAACAGAAAGAGGATTTTATGAATTTGACCTCAAAAGCAAGGAAAATAAAAGCTAAAATAAATTATTTGGACTACATTAAACTAAAAAGCTTCTGCTCAGCAAAAGAAATTATCAACAAGGTAAAGAAACAACCATCCAAATGGGAAAATATATTTGCAAGCAATGCCTCCAATAAGGGCCAAATAACCAAAATATACAGAGAACTCATACAACTCAATAACAGTAAAAAACAAGGGATCTAATCAAAACATGGACAGAGGACCTGAACTTTTCCTTAGAGGACATACAAATTGGCACCAAATATTTGAAAAGATGCTCAACATCACAAGCTGTTAGGGAAATGCAAATCTAAACCACAATGAGATACCATCTCACACCTTTTAGAATAGCTATAATCAATAGGAAAAGTAATAAGAAATGCTAGAGGATGCAGAGAAGAAGGAACCCTCATCCACTGCTGGTGGGACTGAAAATTGGTACAGCCACTATGGAAAACAGTATGGAGGTTCCTCAAAAAACTAAGAATTGATCTACCATATGATCCAGCAATCCCTCTATTGGGTATTTGCCCCAAAGACTTGAAAACTCATATCTGAAAGGATATCTGCACACCGATGTTTCTAGCAGCATTATTCATGGTGGCCAGGACATGGAAGCAACTGAAGTGTCCTACGATAGATGATTGGATAAAGAAGCAGTGGTACATATATACAATGGAATGTTTCTCAGCCATAAGAAGAGATGAAACACTGCCATTTGTGACTACCTGGATGGACATCATGATAATCATGCTAAGTAAAATAAGCCAGGCAGAAAAAGTTGAAAATCACACGATATCAGTTATATGTGGGATAAAAATCTAATAGCAACAGATGAGCAGGACAAACAAACAGAGACTCCTGGATATGGATTATAGATAGCCATTACCAGATTGTGGGGTGTGGGGGAGGAGAGAGAGGTAGATGTGGTTAAGGGCCTTAAATATAGGGGATTAGGAGGAGAGTGAAGTGGGTAAGGGAAATCAAATATATGGTAGTTGATGAAAACTAGACTTTGGGTTTTAAACTCACAATAGACTATACAGATGCCAAATTGTTATGTACATCTGAAAATTATATAATTGTATTAACCAATGTTATCACAATAAACTTAATAAAAATAATTAAAATTTTTCTATTTTTAAATTTTTAGTATAGTGTTCATGTGGTCCACAATCATATTTAATACTTATATAATTTATAAAAGTGTGCAATTATCAATGATGCATATTCTAAATATTTTACTGGTGGGCTGCACATAAAATATTGAGAGATTATACCTCTAGACTGTGTGGTCATTCTATTTTTTAAAGTAGACTTTAATTTTAGAGCAGTTGCAGGTTCACAGAAAAATTAAGCAGAAAGTTCAGAGAGTTTTCATATACCTTCTACTCCCACACACCTACAGCCTCCCTGCCACCATTCAATATCTTTCACCAGAGTAGTACATTTATTATACTCAATAAACCTATATGAATACTTCATCACCCAAAGTCTATAGTTTACATTAGGGTTCATTCTTGGTGTTGTACATTCTATGAGTTTGAACAAATGTAAAATGACGTGTCCACCATTGTAGTGTCATCGTCTCCCCAAATCCTCTGTGCTTCACCTATTCATTCTTTCCTCTCTCCTAACCCCTGGCAACCACTGATGACTTTAGCTTCCCCATAGTTTGCCTTTTCAAAAATATCACACAATTGGAATCACACAGTATAACCTTTTCAGACTGGCTTCTTTCACTTAGTAATATGCATTTAAGATTCCTCTGTATCTTTTCATGGCTTAATAGCTCATTTCTTTTTAGCGTTGAATAATATTCCATTGTCTGAATGTACCACAATTTATCTACTTACCTACTGCAGAGCATCTTGATTGCTTACAAGTTTTGGCAATTTTGAATGAAGCCAGTATAAACATATGTGTGCAGGTGTTTCTATGGACATAAGTTTTCAACATTTTTGAGTAAATACCAAGGAACAGAATTGCTGGATCAAATAGTAATAGTATATTTAGTTTGTAAGAAACTGTCAGAATATCTTCCAATGTGGCTGTACTATTTTTCATTCCCACCCACAAAGATGGAGAGTTCTTGTTGTTCCACACTCTCACAAGTATTTTGTGTTGTGGTGTTGTCAGCATTTTGGATTTTCATTGTTCTAATAGGTGTGTAATGGCATCTCTGTGTTGTTTTAATTTGTAGTTTCCTAATGATATACAATGTTGAGAATCTTTTTGTATTCTTATTAGCCATTTGTACATCTTCTTTGGTTTCTGTTCTGATATTTTGCTCAGTTTTAATTGTTTATTTTTTATTTGTTAATTTATTTGTCAATTATTTATTTGTTTTCTTATTGTTGAGTGTTAAGAGTTTTTTATATATTTTGGATAACAGTTCTTTATCAAATATGTATTTTGCAAATATTTTCCCCTGGCCTGTAACTTGTCTTCTCATTATCTTGACAGTGTCTTTCACAGAGCAGAAGGTTTTACTTTTAATGAAATCTAGTTTATCAATTATATTTTTATGGACTTTATTTTTGGTGTTGTACTTAAAAAATTATCGCAAAACCCAAGGTCATCTAGAGTTTTTCTTTCTTTTTCTAAAGTTAATATCAAGACAGAAACTTTTTATTACACACATACATTTTCTGTGTGATGGGATTGCAGAAGCATGTGGTTCTTCAGTGAACTGGATATTTTTTCAATTTTTAATTACAATTGACATTCAATATTATATTAGTTTCAGGTGTACAACATAGTGGTTAGACATTTATATAACTTATAAAGTGATAGATCAATAAAACATAATAGAGAACCCAGAAATAAGCCCACACCTATATAGAAAATTAATCTATGACAAAGGAGGCAAGAATATACAATGGAGTAAAGGCAGTCTATTCAATAAATGGTTTGGGGAAACTGGACAGATACATGCAAAACAAATGAAACTAGACCACTTTCTTATACCATATACAAGAATAAACTCAAAATGGATTAAAGATGTAAATGTAAGACTCCAAACTATAAAACTCCTAGAAGGAAACAGGTAGTAAACTCTTTGATGTTGCTCTTAGTAATATTTTTTTCTGATATATCACCTTGGGTGAGGGAAACAAACAAATAAACAAATGAGAATACATCAAACTAGATTTTCTCTATATTATATTCTAGGAGTTTTATAGTTTTGCATTTTATATTTAGCTATGATCCATTTGAAGTGAGTTTTTGTAGAAGTTGTAGGGTCTATGTCTAGATTGATTCTTTTTGCATTGTGGATGTCCAGTTTTTCCATCATTTGTTGCGAAGACTATATTTTCTTTATTGTATTGCCTATATTCCTTTGTCAAAGATCTGTTGACCATATTTGTATGAGTCTATTTCTTGATTCTCTATTCTGCTCTATTCATCTATTTGTTCTTTCTTCGATGCCACACAGTCATGATCACAGTAGCTTTATAGTAAGTCTTGGAATAGGGTAGTGTTAGTCAATCAGCTTTGCTCTTCTCCTTCAATGTTGTGTGGATTATTCTGAGTCTTTTGTCTCTTCATGTAAACTTTGGAATCATTCATCAACATTTTCATGATAACTTCTGGGACTTTGATTGGTATTGTGCTGAATCTATAATTGGGAAGACCCTAACATCTTGAAAATATTGAGTCTTCCTATCCACGAACATGGAATATCTATTTATTTAGTTTATTAATTTTTTAAATTCATATAGATTGTATACATATTTTGTTAGATTTGTACTTAAGTATTTAATTTAGGGGGGTTTAAATATAATGGTATTGTGTTTTTAATTTCAAATTTCACTTCTCCATTGCTGATGTTTAGGAAAGTGATTGATTTTTATATAATAACCTTATATCCTGTAACCTTGTCAAAATTACTTATTAGTTCCAGTAGGTATTTTTTTTGGTTGATTTTTCATATTTTCTACACAGAAATACATGGAATCTATAAACAAATATTGTTTTATTTCTTTTACCCCAATTTTGGTCTTTTTCTTTAACTTCCTTTTCTTTTTTTATTACATTAGCTAGGATTTCCAGCACAATGTTGAAAAGGAGTGGTGAGAAAATACAGCCTTGCCTCATTCCTGATCTTTGTGGGAAAGCTTTAAGTTTCTCACCATTAAGTATGGTGTCAATTGTAGGGATTTTTTTTGTAGATGTTCTTTAATCCAGTTGAGGAAGTTTCCCTCTATTTCTAGTTTGCTGATAGTTTTAAATTATGAATGGATGTTGGATTTTGGCAAATCCTTTTTATGCATCTGTTGATATGATCATGTAATTTTTCTTCTTTAACTAGTTGATGTGATAATTTGCATTAATTGATTTTTGAATGTTTACCCAGCCTCAGATACCCGGAATAAATCTCACCTAGCAAAAAAATAAGTTATTATTATTATTAAAGAAAATATCTTTTTGAACTTATTAAATTTTTAAGTGAGAGCAGTGGAATTGAATATGCTTTGTACTTTTTAGAAGTCTTAGTTTAACTGTAAAAAAGTGATTTGAAAATATGATCTTAAGTTTTGTTTATTTTGATGAAACTTGGTTTTAATGGCTTGACATGGCTGAAAAAGACACTTTAAAAAATATGTAAGTTCAAAAGGAAGAAGCAGATCATTGGCTGCATTGTCTAATTACAAGAACCTTTATTTCAAGCCATATACAATTATGCAAAAATTTTTGTTGAAAACTGGCTAGCAAATTATTACCTATTCATGTCAGATTGCTCTAATAAAATAAGTAGAAATGCAACATTTGGAAAACATGTAAACAGGATTAAAATATTTCTTTCTTTTTTTTTATAAATGTGCATATGTGAAAGTTTTATGTCACCCGTGCACATTGTTTTCTGCAACAAAGATAAAACAACGGAGAAAACTTTTACACATCTATATCCTCGATAGCATAGATTTCTTCTAAAGTAAATTTCTTGCTTATTTAAAAATATCATTCTTTTAATCTCAAAGGGGTAGATTGTGTGTTTTTAAAAAGTTTCTGCTAAATAACAAAAGTTAGGATCATTTGTCATTCTAGTAAAGGCTAGCAAATTTGGAGCCCTTATTTAAAATAAAAGAAAAATGCAAAAGTTGTTGTTAAGTTTCACTACTTTAAATTTTTTTCCCCACAATATCTTTTCTGTATGGTGCAAGTGATTTTCATTATTATTGCCTAACCAATCATGAAGTTTTATACAGATTATTGTATTTAAGATAATATAATCCATAAATCCACCTAGCAGCATCCAACTTCAATCACTCACAATGTACAGGTAGTAAGTCAATAAGTGAGGGTGCCTTGGCCATCCCACTGTATTTAAAAATAATTTTCTTTTGAGAGACTATGCACATAACATAAAATTTATCATTTTATTCATTTTAAAGTATGCTATTCAGTGGTTTTTAGCATATTCACAATGTTGTACAGCCATCATGACTAATTCCAGAACATTTTCTTCACTCCATAAAGACTTTGTTTAGTTAAATAGTAACTTCCCACTCTACCCTCTCTCCAACCCCTGGTGACCACCAATCTCCTTTGTGTCCTCATTGAAGCTCCCACCTTTCCTTCAGAATAAGGCACCCACTGTGTGTCTCATGTGACTTCTGAGAGGATGCCAATTCAACCAGAATACTAAATATCATCAAAGCTTATTTAAATTTCTAATTTTTTAAAAATAAAAAATATTATGGAAATGCTAAGGATTTCTTTCTGAAGACAACACCAACTTCTATTGAGTATGGTTCTTAGAATGCTGTAGGTGTTCAGCAAACCAATGTTGGATGAACAAAGCAATTTCCTTCCCCATTTTAAATCTCTTTCCCCTGCCCTCTCCCACCCCTCTCACACATACACCCATGCACACACACACATCATTTACATGTAAAGCAAATTGAAGCCAATAATGACTTCTACTCAAATTTCAGAACACTGAATAAATCACCAAGGGCCCCTACAGGTCTGTGAGGACATCATTGGTGAGGTGAACAACAATAATTCCTGTGTGTCTAGAACTGAGGGGTTTCCTGGGACACAGAATACTCTGGGACTAATCAAGATGGGTTTTTCCCTCTACCCACCTGGACATATGTGTCTTTGCTGAATGTTATCATGTAGCTCCTCTTACCAGAGCCTATGTCTTGGGAGTGTGGGCCGGAAGCTCTAGTTTCTGGGCTTGCTGCATCCTTCTATCTTCAGACACTGATCCTGAGGCTGAGTCTTCCTTATGGGAGCTGGGGGCAGTTATCATAAATAGGATTTAGACATGTATAGATTCCTGTTCAAATATTATGAAAATCTCACATCAATTTCTAATAAAACACCAATTACAACCTTGATCCGGCTTCTAAGCCAATATCGTTCCTTTTTAATTTAAAAATGTTTTTGGCAGTGTTAACTTTATGTCTACATGTGAGTTGAGTCTGCATAGCAATTTCTAGGTTCCTCATAGGGCAGTTGAGGGATTGATGGTAGGGGAAGCACATGTAATCAACAGGATACCTTCTCCATTTGTTACAAAGTCCTCTACATTCAGGGCAAGCTAGAATCTGGCCCTTTACCAGAGCCATCCATAACACTGAGGGTGTCTTCAGTATCACTTCAGAATTTTTCTGACCTATAGAGGTAGAATTACAATGTTAGAATTATTTGACAAGCATAATGTTAGATTTGTTTTTGGTAACACATAATTATTAGTTATTTATACAGAAAGATATTTAGAGAAGAAAGTTTTTAAAAGCCTTTATATAAATTTCACTTTTTATATGACCTTGGTAGATAGTTTTAAAAAGTAAAGATGTACATGTTTAGAAAATTTAAACTGTACAGAAATGAACAAAACTAAAAGTGAACATTTCTCTTCTTGTACCTCCAATCTTTCCCCAAGACATATATTAGGAAGTCAATCATTCTGTCTATCTAGCCATCCAAATTTTCACCTTTATTTACACAAAAAGAATTATTCCATACACATCCTTCTGCACCTTGATTCTTGGAGATGTTTCCACAGTAGCCAAGACAGACTTGACTATCCTTTCTTGATTTTTGCAAAATGACAACCGAAAGTGTAGTATA
This sequence comes from Cynopterus sphinx, assembly GCA_030015415.1. Classification (NCBI taxonomy): domain Eukaryota; kingdom Metazoa; phylum Chordata; class Mammalia; order Chiroptera; family Pteropodidae; genus Cynopterus; species Cynopterus sphinx. Next base: position 29,088,609 of record CM057388.1, on the reverse strand, counting down.
ATGGTTAAGAACATAAACTCTGAAGCCAAAGGCAGGGAGAGAGGGAAGGAAAAAGAAAAGAAAGGAGGAAAGATGGGGAAGGGAGAGAGAGAGGAGAATGAGAGAACATAAAATATACAAGTGAAAGCATAGAACACATGTACACATGTACATTCTGGAGGGTTCTACTTTGGAAAAGCTTTTATTCAGGGAAAGATTTCTACCTTATAAAAGGAAGCTTTGTGCTAAAATAGGTCTACATACCAGGCCTGATATCTCCACCTTGGCCAAAACAGACAAGGAAAGAAAGATCTGGGTAGAGTAGCAGGTATGACTCAGTAGATATCCTCAGAACTGCAGAAATATTGCAATGCTTAATTTTACTTAAATAAATTTAATTTCTACTATGATTCCATAGTTTGATAGAAAATCCAAACCTTTAGAAGCTAGCCCTACTCCTAGGGTGATGCAAATTTCCTGTGGTTTTACAAGTGAGAAAACACACATATCATTAAGTCTTTATGTTAATTATCTTACTTTTTATTGTTGAGAAGCTCTTCAGTTCAGCCTACATGCTCCCAACACCCCTCAGGTGTGCTTAAAACACAGCAATATGCCCTCGTATGAGAGCTCTTGTCGCCAGTGAAAGCCATTCTAGGACATCTTATACTCTTTATCTCTAATGCTGATTTGGCCCCATCCCCAGGCTACAGAGCTGTAGAATTCTTCTCTTTTTAGAAGTCACAAAGTGTAGCCCCTTCTGTGTTTCTCTGGTTATTTTTCCTCAAAAGTCACGGTCTGAATGCACCCTTTCTCTTTTCCTATGGACCCAAATGGCACTCTAAATAATTTACTTCAACTTTCGCACTGCCAGATTTCTCTGAGGTGAAGAAGCTTAGGATCTGGTAATTAGCTGAAACAGAAAAAGGGAAATGGGAAAATATATATAGAGAGGGAAGATAGAAGTTAATACCTCAAGAATTGTCACATTAAGATGAAACTAGAACAGTTTTCTTGGGAGACCTATCTGTACTCAGGAATGTTGTAGTAAGTATACTACTTTTATTTTTCAAGTATGAAAGTCATTCTATCACTCTTAGATTTCTCTGGTTTTATTATCAAGCAATCACAATGTCCACTATGAAGGAGTTAGTGTTCACTTATTGTGGTTCTGCCAATATAGGACAGTTTTAAGAGTAAGTATAACACTGAGGCTGTAGGTATGTAATACTCAGGCTTGGTTAGAAGAGGAAGTGAGGCCTCACATAGGTTGGCCCAGGTTTGATTCTGGGAATCCTTATAGAAAGGCGCATATCTTATCACTCATACTGGATGATGGGAAGAAGAAAGCTCTAGACTAATTTCCACCAAACTTCTTCCTCTCTTATACTATGAGGCAGTCAGGGACCTCATGTACATCCCAAGCCAGAAGTACCCTAGGGGGGACTTATACCACTCTCTGGTCTGGAGTGGACTCTTGCATGGGCTATTCTAGAACTATCTAGAATCTAACACTTTCAGAATATCCCTGGACTATCTATATTGAAAACCCACTGAGGACAGCCCTGGGTCTTGGCCAACATTCTATTCTCCCATATTTTGCATAGCACTTGGCATATAATGGGTGTGTAAACAGTCATAACTGAATGAAAGAATACACGAAGAAAATAATGAATGAACATATAATCCAAAGCAGACTCACAAATGTAGTGGACAATTTGATGACAGACAGAGTGGAGGGATTTGGGGGACTAGGAGAGTGGGGTGAAAGGTTAAAGAAATACAAATTAGTTGTTGATAGATGGTCACAGGGATGGCAACCATGGCAGAGGGGATGCAGTTAGCAGTAATATGATGGCTAGGTGGAGGGCCAGGTGGGGAGGGAGCAATCTGGGAGATCATTTTATGAACTATATAGATGTCTAACCAATGTACTATATTCTTGAAGCTAATTTAAATAAATAATTTTAAAAAAAGAAAAACGTAAGTAAAAAAAAAAAAAAGAGTGAAAGAGAGAGCAAAACTGTGTTAAAACCCACAACAACCAACCAAGATCATCTCCATGGGATTGCTATTTATCACTAATAGCCCTCCTTTAACAGGAGCATAAGAAAATTCAGTTCAGGGCTGGTGTTTATACTGGGCAGCACTGCAGCAATCCTGACCATGGGAGGAAGAAACTACCATATTCAGAGCCAGAAGAGCATTACCCAGCCTGGTGGAGTCCCAGCTTTAAATCCTTGCCTTGTCTACATACTGAAAATCTTGACTGGTTTATTTCCCCTTGGTTTTATGATCTGAGGCTTCTCACATTGCTAATGTACTACTCATTTTATCTATATAGAGAGCAGGGTCAAGCTAGTGACCTATTGGAGCTCAGAAGTGACTGACAGCCATGTAGACCTCGCTTCCCTCAGAGGGGTCACCTACTATCTCACTCTCCTGGGTAAATTTATGACTTTGAAATTTTAATTTCCACTTCTCTCCACCCCCACATCCAATGTACCACTACCTCAAACCCTGGGAGCTGGCTAAATTATATTGCCTACTAATTGAACACGCTGCTCCTTCTGCTCAGTAATGAGTCAGAAGGATTTGGCTGTGTCTGCTCTTTTGACTTACCCCCCTCATAAACATTCAGAGTGACAAAATATTTCTTTGGCCTGGAGTCATAAAGAGAAAAAAACTTAACTTCTTTTCCAACTTAAGACTTCAGTGAAATATTTTCCATCATCCTCAGCAAGACATAATACTTCATGTCATGAATAAGTTAATGAGGAAAATATAGATGACCCCATTTTTTTCAGGGATTTGCTGGACATTTTGCCCCTATGAAGACCAGTTACTCCAAACCCCCTGGGCTCACTAAGTCTCAGCTTTGCGTCTGGTCCCAAGGTTGTGGGGATTAGCTTGTCTCTATCTCAGCAGTCTGCTATTGCATTTACCTTGAACTTGGACACCGCTCCCTGCTGAACCACCCTTAGAACTCCCTGAAGAGCTATTAAATGGGTGAATGGACCATAGCAAGCACTACCATGTTTCAATAACCAAATACTTCAGTATGACCTTTTTAATATTTTTTCATGTCTGGATCAAAAATGTGCTTACCTAAAGAAGACCATCCAGATTTTTCACTAGGCATTCAGCTGATTCCTTACCATCTATCCCCAACCTGCCTTGGCAACCTTCCCACAACCCCTTCCCAGCTTTAAACAAACAGTACTACTACTGTTTCCTGAACTCTCCTCCAGCCTAAAATGCTCCTCCCTTTAATCAATTTAAACACTTTTCCTTAGAGACAGTTGGTGGGGACAACAGGATAAAATTTTGTGCCTTTTTATACTGATGTTCTTGAAATATTTATTCAACTTTCTTTATGCATGCTGGAAGGAAAAGCTAGTTTTTATTAATAAAAATAATATAAAGAAACATTCATTTTATAAGTCCCTTCCAGGGGCTGAACAGAATCAATGTTCTGAAAAAAAAGTCAACAAAACCTTTCTGTGTTTTAAGTAGTTTCTGTTCTCTCTTGTGATTTTCCCAAATTGCAAAACTTTTTTGGAAGCATAGACAATATTTACTAAACATTATTCAGGTTCAGAAACTTATTTGCTTGTAAGTAGTCTTAGATGCGCGGTAAGGCCTATAGTAGTTGTATTTGCATGTTTGTGTCACAAAACATTAAATGAAAATAGACCAATAAGGATCTATTTATCTAATAAATAAAATATCTATAGATCTTCAATATCTACAATATCTAATGTTTAATATATCATATTAGGAGCCTGTCTTCTTAGATAGGACAGAAGCGATTTTACATTTCACCAATTTAGTGAGGATTTTGCATGAGAAAATCTGAGTTAAGGGGCACCATGTTTATAATTCTCTCTAAAATTCATTTGGGCTTTTCATGGGATCTTTGTGAGAATCTTTGGTGGAACTTTGAAATGTGCTAGATGCACCATGTTGCAGATCTGCATAATTCCTCTGTGAAGATTTTTCACCAGTTTCATCTTCATTGACTCCATTACAACATTCCAATACGTTCCACAATTAGGATCTTGCTACTCAAAGTGTGGGTCACAGACTAATTGCATAAATATTACCTAGGAACTTGTTAGAAATGCAGAATCTTGGGCCTCATCCCAGAATTTGTGAATCAGGGGTGATTTGTATGCACATTAAAGTTTATGAAGCTCTGAACTAGAACACACTTTACAGCCTGATATTCTTTCAGCTGGCTTCTCTTGTGTCATATATAGATTCTAAAGAGAAGTCATAATGTTTTCTAATTCTTTTCTCTCTGCAACAGCACTTAGCTGGGCACAGAAAAGGTATTAAAGATAATTTTGTTGCAAAATTGGTCTATTTCTTTAGATGAAGCCTTGGAATAAGGGAGAAACTATTCCTTTCATAATTCTCAGTCTAGTTCAAATTTTGAAAGTTTAAGTTTGACTTAAACTTTCAAAGTTTAAGCACTTTAACTTAAACTATGTTTTTACAAAAAGAAAAAGCTATTATTTTCTTTAATGCCTATGGTTTCTATGATTCTGTAATTGAACTCCACAGGCTGTTTTAATTTGACCTCAAACACAATTTACGAAGACAGTTTTGACAATATAAGTTCCCTTTTATGTAAAACTACTATTATTGGAAATTCAGAGGGTCCTACTGAGTAAATGTTTCTTAATTTACTGTCAAAAATGTATTTAGAAAAGCAAATAATCTATGACATAATATAGAACTGTCCACTATTATGAAATCCAATGAAGAATGAAAAGTAAACTGAGCATTCCAAGTATTTTTTTCAGCTTAATTGAAATATAATAGACAATCAGTTGCTCATATTTACAGTATACAATTCAATGAGTTTTTTAAAATTGTAGTTGGCATAGAGTAATACATCAGTTTCAGTTGTATAGTATAGTCATCAGAGATCCACATAACTCACTAAGAAATCTCCCCAATACATCTGGTATCCATCTTCACCCTTAAATATTTATTACAACTTTATTAACCTTCTTTCCATGATACAATCTACATCTCATGTTTATTCTGCAACTATTTCTTTCTACTTATTAATGCCTTCGATATTTTTCTTTTTTAAAAAATTAGTTTTATTGGAGTCACACTGGTTAATACAGTCATATAATTTTCAGGTGCACATTATTATTTGACATCTGTATATTGTATTGAGTGTTCATCACCTGAAGTCCAGTTTTCTTCAGCTACCATATATTTGATCCCCTTTACCCACTTTACCCTCCCCCATCCCTCTATCTACTTCATCTACTTCCCCCTTCTCCCCACCCCACTAGTAACCGCTACTCTATAGTCCTCTGATAACCACTAGTCTTTAGTGCATGTCCATGAGTCTCTGTTTGTTTTTCCTACTCATCTGTTGCTTTTAGGTTTATATCCCACATATAAGTGATATCATGTGATTTCAAATTTTTCTGTCTAGTTTATTTCACTTACCATGATTATCTTGAGGTCCATCCATGTTATCACAAATGACAGTATTTCATCTCTTCTTATGGTTGAGTAATATTCCATTGTATATATGAACCACAGTTTCATTAGCAAATCATCTATCATAGGGCACTTTGGTTGCTTCCATGTCCTGGCCACTGTGAATAATGCTGCTATGAACATTGGTGTGCCAATATCTTTTCGGATATGAGTTTTCAAGACTTTGGGGTAAATACCCAGTAGAGGGATTGCTGGACCATATGGTAGATCAGTTCTTAGTTTATTGAGGAACCTCCATACTGTTTTCCATAGTGGCTGTACTAATTTGTAGTCCCACCAGCAGTGGATGAGGGCTCCTATTTCTCCACATTCTCTCCAACATTTGTTATTGCATGTCCTGTTGATTATAGCTATTCTAACAGGTGTGAGATGGTATTTCATTGTGGTTTTGATTTGCATTTCTCTAATAGCTAGCGATGTTGAGCATCTTTTGATATATTTGTTGGCCATTTGTATGTCCTCTAGGGGGAAGTGTCTGTTTAGGTACTCTGCCCATTTTTTGAATGAATCATTTGTTTTCTTGTTGTTATTGAGTTGTATTAGTTATTTATATATTTTGTATATTAGGCCCTTATCAGTATTGCTGCTTGCAAATATATTTCCCCACTCAGATAGTTGTTTCTTTACCTTGTTAAAAGTTTCTTTTGCTGAGCAGTTTTTTAGTTTGATGTAGTCCCATTCATGTATTTTTGCTTTGACTTCCCTTGCTTTCGAGGTTAAATTCATGAAATCTTTCCGTTCAAGGTACTTGAGTTTAGTTCCTATGTTTTCTTCTATGCATTTTATTGTTTCAGGTCTTATATTCAGGTTCTTAGTCCATTTTGAGTTAATTTTGGTGTGTGATGATAGACAACAGTCTAGTTTCATTTATTTTTTTTTAATTTTTTATTTTTTTGCGGGTGGCTTTCCAGTTTCCCAGCACCATTTATTGAATAGGCTTTCCTTTCTCCACTGTATACTTTTGGCTTTTTTGTCAAAAACCATTTGCCCATATAAATGTGGGTTGACTTCTGGACTCTTGAGTCTGTTCCACTGGTCCATGTGTCTGTTTTGCTGCCAATACCATGCTGTTTTGATTATTGTTACTTTGTAGTATAATTTGAAGTCTAGCAGAGTGATGCCTCTAGCCTCATTCTTTTTTCTTAGGATGGCCTTGGAAATTCATGGTCTTTTGTGCTTCCATACAATTCTGAAGATTTTTTGTTCTATGTCTTTAAAAATGCCAATGGGATTTTGATGAGGATGGCATTAAATCTGTATAATGTTTTAGGTAATATGGTCATTTTAACTATGTTGATTCTTCCAATCCAAGAACATGGAATATCTTTTCATTTCTTTGTATCTTTTTCAATTTCTTTTAATAGGTCTTGTAGTTTTCATTATAAAGGTCCTTCACATGATTTGTTAAATTTATTCCTAGGTATTTTATTCTACTTGTAATTGTAAAAGAAATTACTTTTTCTATCGCTTTTTCTGACACTTCATTGCTAGAGTATAGACACCTTATGGTCTTTTAAACATTGATTTAGTATCCAGATACTATACTATATTTGCTTATTGTTTCTAGTAGTGTTCTTGTGGAGTCTCTAAAATTTCCTATATAGAGGATCATGTTATCCACAAATAGTGACAGTTTGACTTCTTCGTTTTCTATTTGGATGTGTTTTATATATCTCTCTTGTCTGATTACACTCACTAGGACCTCCAATGTTCAATTGAATAAAAGTGGCGATAATGGACAGCCTTGCCTTGTTCCTGATCTTAGAGAAAAGGTTATAGTTTTCACCATTAAGTATAATATTGGCTAAGGGTTTGTCATAGATGGCCTTTATTGTGTTAAGGTACTTTCCTTCTTGATAATAAATGGATGCTGTATCTTGTCGAAGGCTTTTCTGCATCTATTGATATGATCATATGATTATTATTTTTTATTTGTTTATGTGGTATATCATATTAATTTATTTGCATATGGTAAACCACCCCTGTGTTCCTGGGCTGAAGCCCACTTGATTGTGGTGTGTAATCTTTTTAATATGTTGCTGTATTTGGGTCACTAATATCTTAGGATTTTTGCATCTGTATTCATGAGAGATATTGGTATGTAGTTTTCATTTTTGTGTGATCTTTACCAGGTTTTGGTATCAGAATAATATTGACCAAATAAAATGAATTGGGATGTATTGCCTCCTCTTCGATTTTTTGGAAGAGTTTGAGGAGAATAAGTATTATATACTTTTTCATGATATAATTGTATGATCCTTTGTATTTTTGTGATGTCAGTCGTATTTTCCTCTCTTTAATTTCTGATTTTGTTTATTTCTGTTTCTTCTCTTTTATCTTTAATGAGTTTAGTCAGGGATTTGTCAATTTTATTAATCTTCTTAAAGAACAAGCTCCTTGTTATATTTTTTTTCTATTTTTTGTTGTTTAAATTTCATTCATTTCTGCTCTAATTCTTATTATTTCTTTCCATCAGCTTATTTGAGGCTTCATTTGTTCTTCCTTTTCTAGTTTTTTAAGATAATGAGTTAGGTTGTTTATTTGGGCTTGTTCTTGTTTTTGGAGATAGGCCTGAAATAATATGAACTTTCCTCTTATGACCGCTTTTGCCATGTCCCAAAAGATTTGATATCTTGTACTACGATTATCATTCATTTCTATGTATTTTCTGATCTATCTTTTTATTTCTTCTCTGGCCCTGTTATTCTTCAGTAGCATGTTGTTTAATCTCCATGTATCTGTGATTCTTTCTGCTTTCTTTTTGCAGTTGATCTCTAGTTTCAAAGCATTATGATCAGAGCATATGGTGGTATAATTTCAATCCTGTTTTATTTGTTGAGGCTTTTTCTGTGTCTCAGTATGTGGTCTATCCTTGAGAATGTTCTACGTGCACGAGAGAAGAATGTATAAGCAGCTGTTTTGGGTTGGAAGGCTCTGTAAATGTCAATTATGTCCAGTTGGTCTAATGCATCATTTAAGGATGTTGTTTCTGTATTGATTTTCTGTTTGGATGATCTGTCCATATCTGACAGTGGGATATTTCATTCCCCTATTACAATAGTGTTTTGGTCTGATTCTTCCTTTAGTTCTGTTACTAATTGCTTTACATATTTCAGGGCTCCCTGATTCGAAGCATAGATATTTCTAAGTGTTATGTCTTCTTGGTGAATGATTTCCTTTATCATTATGATGTGTCTCTCAGTATCTTTCTTTACCTTTTTTATTGTAGAGTCTATATCTTTTGATATTAGCACTGCTACTCCTGCTTTTTTTTTGAATGCCATTTGCTTGAAATAGCATTTTCCACCCTTTCACTTTGCATCTATATTTGTCTTTGGAGCTGAGATGTGGGTCTTGGAGGCAATATATGGTTGGGTTTTGTTTTTTGATCCAGTCTGTAACTGTGTGCCTTTTTTTATGGGTGAATTCAGTGCATTTACATTTAGGGTGATTATTGATATGTGAGGACTTCTTGTAGCCATTTTATCTTTTGCTTTCTGGTAGCTTGGTGTTTCCATTGCTTTCTTGTCCTTGTGTTTCTGTTTTCTTTATTTTGTTTGGCTTTTGTGGGTTTTGCCTCTGGTGTTCTTGTTTCATGTTATATATTTTAGTTTAGAATCTTTGCTGTGTGGCTATCATTACGAATATGTAAAGGATAGTTATATACATAGTCATCCATCTTCTTCTGCGTGTGCCTTATCTCCATTCCCCTTTGTGAATTTGGAACTTCGAAATCTCCCCTTTTCGTCCTTATGTATGCTGAACTTTCATTAGTATCTTGCTATAGCAATTCTCTTATTATTTAATCTTATAATATCCTGTTCTTAGTAAGGGTTGCACTCTTCTCATTTGATTTGCCTGATAGTCATTATACTCTTAAATATGTATTTTTTTGTTTGTTTTGTTATTTTGTTTTAGATGAGCTAACAACTTTCATTATTTCCTGTAGTGCATGCATTGTAGTTGAGAACTCCCTCAAATTCTTTATGTCTGGAAAGGTGTTTATTTCTCCTTCATATCTAAACAAGGGCTTAGCTGGATACATTATTCTAGGCTGGCAGTTCTTTTTACTTAATATTACATATTTTATTCCATTTTTTTCTGGCTTGTAAGTTTGCGCTGAGAAGTTTGAGGGTAATCTGATGGGTTTTCCTCTATATGTTACCATCTTTTTTCCCCTGTCTGCCCTGAGTATTCTGTCTTTGTCATTGATATTTAATAATTTTAATACAATGTGTCTTGGTGAAGGCCTTTTTGGGTTGAGATAATTGGATCTTCTGTTGACTTCTTGAATTCCAAGTTTCAGCTCATTCCTTAATTTAGAAAATTTTTGTCAATTATTTTTCTGAAAATGTTTCTAGTTCCTGTTCCTTTTCCTAACCTTTGATAATGCCCATTATTCTTATATTTCCTCTCCTAATGGTATCAGCTAGTTCTTTACTTTCTCTTTCATTATTTTTCATTTTCAGTTTTCTCTTCTTCCTTCGGTCTTATTTCTAGATTTCTGTCTTCAATATCACTGATCTTTTCCTCCATATGTTCGACTCCATTTCCCAAGCTTGCTATTTCGTTTTTCAATTCTTGCAGTGTGTTCTTCATCTCCAGAAGTTCTATTTGGTTCTTTTGAGGGTTTCAATCTCCTTGCTCTGCTTATCTTGTTGTTTTTTCAATTCTTGAATTTTTTGATATGAGTTGTGTTGGATCTTATTGAATTATTTCAGAAGTACCATCCTGAATTCTCTGTCATTTATGTCACATATTTCTATGTCTGTAAGCTTATTTTCTGGAGATTTTTCTCTTTCTTTCTGAGATGCCTTGTCACCTTGATTGTATATGGTGTTTACTGGACTGTGTCTCTGCCTGGGCATAAATGGAAATGTACTCTCCTATTTCCTTCCCCAGGAAGAATATTTATTATATAAAGTTCTTTCTTTAGCCTGCTGCAAAGAAGGTGCTTTCCTTTTGGTTTCCCATAGGTGGTGTCTAAGCCTCTTGGATTCCTGCTTTATATAAAGCTTAAATGTCTCTTTTCTTTTCTTGTAGCTATTTAATCACCCTTGCTACTCTCAGTTACAGTTCCTGTCAGTGTTAGCAACAATTACGGTAGCATTTTCTCTGATTCCCCTGGGGCTCTGTGGTGCTCAATCTCAGAGGGTATAGGGGGAGGGATCTTCCAGGTCAGGTGTTAGGGTCTGTGGCTCAGCCTCAGTTTTGTAACTTCTGCCAGCAAAAATCAACTCTCATTACTCTGCAATCCCACCCCATTTCTCTGCTTTCCGCCTTGAATACTGTGCCCTGCAGCTGGCCAACCACAGCTCACAACTTTCTAAAGCAGAGCTAGCTGCTCAGGGAACTCACCACAGAAACTTGTGTTCCATCTTTCCTCCCCCTCCTCATGCAGGGAGCTCCAGAGGCTGTGAGAGGTAGCTTCAGTATCAGCAGCATTAGCTCAGATTCCCCTGGGGCTCTGTGGTGATCAGTCTCAGAGGATACAGGGGGTAGGTCCCTCTAGGTGGGAGTTGGGGACTGTGTCTCCATCTTGGTTTTGCAACTGGGGCCAGTAAAATTCAGCTGTTGTTTCTCTGCTGTCCACTCCACTTGTCCATGTTCTATATTGATGACTGGTCCCTCTGGTCAACTGCGTACAAGCCCTGGCAGTTCCAGGCAGGGTTATTCAGGAAAGTCGCTGTGCCTTCACCCCTCCCTCTCTTCCTACAGGGATCTCCGGCAGCTGCCAGAAGTAGCTTTTTTATTACTCCCAGTCCACCGACTAACACCCTTTGTCTGATCTGTGGTAGCTCTTATGTGCAGATCCCATGCTCAGACATACTGGTGTGCAGTTTGGGCATTTTTTGTTGTTTTAGATGTTCAGTTTATTGTTCCAAGGGGAGAGATCTAGGGACATTTCTCACTCCATGATGTTTCCACTGAATCCCACTTTGACTTTTTTTTGCCATTCCTTTCAACCTCCCTATATCTAGTAGCCTCAAAATATTCTATCTATGAGTTTATTTTCACTTTTGTTGTTGTCATTTATTTTGTTATTTACATTCCACATGTATGTGAAATTATGCAATATTTGTCTTTCTCTATCTGGCCCATTTCATTCAGCTCACTCTCCTCTATGTCCATCAAGGCAATATTTTCTCCCATCTTTTTCCTTTTAGTCTGTGTATGTACTTAAATCTGAAGGGAGTCTCTTGGAGGCAGCTTATGTAGGAGTCTTATTTTCTTATCCATTCACCCACTCTATATTTTGGTTTCAAAACTAAATTATTTTCCATTTGAGGTACTTGTTGATAGGAATGTAGTTATTACCATTCTTTATTCACGTTTTTGATACATATTTTTTTTTCTTAAAGAAGTTCCTCCAACATTTCCTATACTACTGGTTTGGTGTTGATGAATATTTTAAGTTTATTTTTGTCTGGAAGCTCTTTATATGTCATTCAACTCTAAATGATAGCTTTTCTGGATAAAGTATTCTTGGTTGCAGATACTGGGCTTTCATCACATTGACTATTTAGTGCCAAGCTCTCAGCCCTGAATGGTTTCTTTTGAGAAATCAGCTGCTAGTCTTATTTTGCTCCCTTGTAGGCAACTCACGGTTTTTCTCTTGCTGCTTTTAAGATATTCTCTTTGTATTTAACTTTTGGCATTTTAATTATGATGTACTTTGTGTCTTCACACCCTCCTACCTCCTACTATTGCTGAGTGATTTCTTATTTCTCTCCCTAGTTGTAGGGCTTCTATTCACCTAGACCCCAGATGACTCTGCTTGCTATTTGTTCTGTGTTTTCATCTTTGATGTGCATCATCTGATGTAGTCACTAGAGTGGATAAACAAAGTCTCTGTCATTTATGCCATTTTGCCCCATCTCCCAAATATTTTTTTGATAACAAAGCCAATAATCCTTGACTTCCTTGGTTGATCTGTTTGCAGCACATATCAAATATAATTATGCATGGGACCTAATCTTCTATTCACCTTCAGAAAGCTAGGATTTTAGAACAAAATTTCAGGTATATTTACATGAAGTCCTAATGGCTTCCTAGGATACTGGGATTAAAGATCCAAGAAGTTCTGGAAGTCAAAATGGCGTAGATGATAGAAGCTTTGTTCATATTCTCTTATGACCACATAACAGTAAGCAGAATCACCTGGGGTCTAGATGCATAAGCTCTAAAACTAAGGAGAGAAATAAATCATCTTGCAATAGGAAGAGGTAGGGCAGACAAGGATTCGAGGCTGCCTGGTCCCTAGTGGCTGAGTGGGACAGAAGCTGCAGCAGCTGGCAGCTTCAGACGTTCCTCTTATAGGGGCCATGTCTGCAATGGAAATTTTGCAGATATACATTCTTGCTCTGAGCACCAGCTCCAGGTCAGCTGCTTGGGGGACACCAGGGACTTACAGAGGGATGGTGAATTTTTGAAGCCAAGGACAGAGGTGAGGATCTCTCTCAGACAGAAATATTGGTAGTATTCGTTGTTCCTTTGTTGAGCTCTCCCCTCTCCTAGTGTGCAGATTCAGTGCCACCATAGCTGAGATGTCATTAAACTCGATAATAGAGGTAGCTCCATCCAGAGAATTCCTTGAAACCCTGCTTGTTCCAATTCACAGACCAACCCAAGCTATATCCAGTTGTGTCCTTGGTGGGTCTTGTGCAACTTGCTGAGCAGCACCAAGATTTACACTTGTGGCAGCTGGCCTTGGTTTCTGGTGTGATTTCTGAGGCAAACATAAGCACATAATCTGTGGATTACTTGCTGAATCTTAACAGTTCACCTCAGAGGGGCACATACTGGAGCAAAAATTGGCCTTTTTCTGAACCCCTCTCAAAATTATGCCTCGGGACATTTAATACACAAAGCCACACTAATAAGCCTGGGAAATGCAGGAGCTTTGCTTAGAACATATAAACAGGCAGAGAAAGTTGGCCAAAATGGGAAGACAAAGAAGCAGAAATCACATGAGAGAACAGAATAGAGATATAGGAATAATAAAGTCAAGCAATCTAACAAGTGCAAAGTTCGAAACATTGGTTATGAAGATGGTCACTGAATTTAGGGGAAGCGTAGATTAATTCAGTGAGAAATTTTACAAAGAGATAAAAAACATAAAAAGAAATGGAAATTAAAAAGGGGAACCAGTCAGAAATGAACAATACATTATCTGAGATGAAGAGTATATTAGAGGGAATCAACAGAATAGATAAAGAAGAGGATTAAACCACTAGTATAAAGGACAGGGAAGTCAAAACCACCTAATCAGAATATCACGGAAAAAGCCTGTAGGACAAATTAAGTGTAACAACATCCATATCACAGAGCAACCTAAAGAAAGAGAGAGAACAAGAAGTGGAAAAGTTATTTGAAGAAATAATGAAGGAAAACTTCCCTCACTTGGTGAAGAAAATAAACATACAACCCCAGAAAACTCAGAGAGTCCCAAGAAAGAGGAACCTAAAGAGGCCAACACCAAGACACATCATAATTAGCACGCCAAAGGTTAAAGCCAAAGAGAGAATCTTAAAAGCAGTAAGAGGAAAGAATTTAGTTACCTACAAGGGAGCATACATATGACTGGCAGCTGATTTCTCAAAAGAAACTATTCAGGACAGGGGGCTTGGCACAAAATAGTCAACGTGATGAAAACCCAGCATCTACAACTAAGAATATTTGATCCAGCAAAGCTATCATTTAGAGTCAAACAACAGATAAAGAGCTTCCCAGACAAAAATAAGCTAAAGGAATTTATCAACACCAAGCCAGTAGTACAGGAGATGTTGGAGGAACTTCTTTAAGAAGAAAAAATATGTATCAAAAACATGAATAAAGGATGGTAATAACTATATTCCTATCAATAAGCATCTCAAATGGAAAAAAAATTAGTATAGCAACCAAAGGATAGAGTGGGTGAATGGATAAGAAAATAAGACCCATACATATGTTGCCTATAAGAAAGTCACTTCAGATTAAAATACACACAGAGACTAGAAGGAAGGGGTTGTAAAAAGATATTGCCTTGATAGACATAGAGGATATTGCACCAAATGAAGTAAGTCAGATAGAGAAAGAAATGTCACATGATTTCACATATATGTGGAATCTAAAAAACAAAATAAACAACAACAACAACAAATGGAAACAAGGTCATTTATACAAAAAATGTTTTCAGAGCTACTACACAGAAGGGGGGTTGAGGGATTGATGAAAAAGGGTGAAGAGATTAAGAAATACAAATTAGTAGTTACAGAATTGTCATGGAGATATGAAGTGTAACAAGGAAAATAGTCAATAATGTAATAAATATGTAAAGGGGAAGAGGGGTACTAGATTTAGTGGGATGATCACTTCAGCTCTAATCACTATGCTGTACAACTGAAACTAATATATTATTATATGCCAACTATAAAAAAATTCATTAAATTGTACAATGTAAATATGAGCAACTAATTGTTTATTATATTTCAATAAAGCTAGAAAGAGAAAAAGGATTAAGACAAAAGGAAAGGAAGTTTCACAAATCTCTCTTTGGATTGTATGTGGGGAGTCAAGAGTTGTTACTGGGAACTCATTCTGGAGATGGATGGAGCTAAAAGTTATGCAGCTTTTGGATACTTGTTGGTCATCATTCAAATGCCTTCTCAATCTGTTTCCCAAAATATTGCTTTGAGTTTTTTGGTAGAGTAAAGTTTGGAAATGGAGAGATAGGGTGATTTCTGAAAACCTAAACATTTATGGTTAAACCACATAGGCTGGCTAAAATCTCTGATTATTTGAGAGGAAAATACTTCCCTTCTCTAGTATTGAAAAAAAGCAGTGACCTGTTCCTAAGAACAGTCCTGAACATGGGTGAAAAGGTGAAGTGGAGCTTTGGAGTAAAGATGAAGGCAGCCAATGAGATGGTCTAAGAGCCATTTATGGAAAAGGATGCTATCTGGTGCATGGATCTCTAGTAATATTGGGTTCATTGCTGACTTCTAAAGCCTCAGTCACCCCAAGCTTTGATTGCCCAGAAACTGATTAAGGATGATGAAACAAAGGTAATGACATCCATTCATCCACAAGAACAAACATCCATTCATTGATGAAAGCAAACTTGCATTTGTCAATGAAAACAAACATTCATTCATGAGAGACTTACTGTGTGCCAGATATTGTGCTAGGTACTGGGGATAGAGCTTCTCTTTAAAAAGCTCTCAGACTAGTGGAGAGCCCAGAAAACAGATATCTAGATGTCAGTGTGTTAAAAACTGATGTGGAGGCATATGCAAGAGATTATAGATTGTGATTTAATATCTAGAAGTGGAATTTAATATCTTGGAGCATCTTCAGTGAAGGTTATCTGATTATTATTCCCGATTTTTCACCCTTCTTTATAGCTATGTTTTTTGCCTTGTAACTTTGAAGTTCTCCCCACAAAGTGTATTTCCTCACACTTTGACTTTATACCTGGCCATGTGACATAGTTCACCAATGAGATTTTTAAGTACGACTCAAGCAGAGGCTTGAAATGTGTCTGTATGGTTGGGCTTGCATGCTTGTGATTCAGACACCACCATGAGAAGAACATGCCTTGACCAGCCACTGATCCCAGGAAGAAGATGAGATATAATTAGAGTTCCCTTGAGCCAGCTGGACCTGCTGCTTGAAGTGGAGCTTAGTTCTTCAGCTGACTGTCAGCCCAGCAGAAGGGGTAAAGGAGGGAGGAAGATGAGGAATGTGTAATTATTAAACACTCATTCTGTGTAAAGCACTGTCTCGAGGCCCTAAACATGAGAACAATCAGAAGAAAAAGACACGAGATCATACCATGTTTACTTAGCAATAGTACTAGCTATAGCTACCATTATTGAGTGCTTCTTGTGAGCCAGTCCCTGTGCTGAAAATTTAACATTTTCTCACTTATCTGTAGCTAAAACACCATGCAATGAGTACTTTTATCATCTTTATTTTACAGAAAAGGGACCTAGAGTTCAGAAAATTTTGTAACCTGACTCTGACTTGAAAAAATCAACTCGATTAGTTGGCTACAGAAAATTCAGAAAGAAGGCTCAAGTTGGCATTTTGCTCAGGCCTGAATGTATCTGATGGTCCCTGCCAGTATTATTCCCACCCATCTGTGTGGGCTGGGCTCTATTAAGTCCTGGAATCAATGGAAGTTTGGCTTGATGGGGAGCCACCTCACAAGTAGTTTGAAGAACTCAGTATAGCCGCTTGCTCTATTAGTAGGCATATGCTGAGTACTACACTAAGCACTAAGTGTGCATTAGCTAAATTAGTGTTATCCTACCTGTTAACAACTATCCTTTGAGATGGGTACAACTATTATTATACCCATAGTGCTCTAACTTTGCCACCTGGTGAGCCCCAAACATCTTGTTCATTTAACATATTATCAAGCCCATAATGTGTACCTGGACCTGCCCTCAGCACATGGGAGTGTACAAATGAAACAGATGGGACCTCTGCCTTCATGGAACTCACTATCTAGAGTAATTTCTGCTAGCCCCATTCCCCAAGCCTGGTCCCATCTTTCAGGCTTGTTGGTGTCTGTTTAAATAGACCCATTAACACTGTTTCTTGGAAAACTTATCACCTCCCTGCCCCACGTTTGGCTAGATGTGAGTTTGTTATGCCCATTTAGATTTAGAAATTTGCTTTGACATACCCTCTCAGTAGAGAGAAGCACAAAGGTTGGTCTTATAGGGCCACCCCATTTCTACCCCAACTCTTCTTGGCTTTACATCTTCCTCACAACTAAGAGCTCCTAGCTTGCACTGGTGTTGAACCATCTGCGGAGGTGTCAGAAGCACAGATTATTTGTCATATTTCCTTTGAAAGCGGTATTCCTAGATGAGCAATTCTTGTAATTGGCCACTTTGTACCTGTATGGGAGGAGGTGACATTTCCCCCACTTTGGGTTAACTTCTTCTAGCCATATAAATAGAAGCAAAATCTATTTCTTCTCTCAAGCCCTCAGCAATGGAAATCACTAGTCTCCACCGAAATGCTGTTTGGAGTACCAGAAAAATGTATGTGAAAGCATTCTCAGAGGAATTATAATTTACTTGATGTGCTCTATAGACCAAATTCCCTTAAAGAAACTAAATTGTGAGGCCTTTGTAATGGTGTCCCTTGGAAATGGCAGCTTGCCTCTGATTCACAAGACTTCCCAGGACATTTACTCAAATGTGGATTTTCTCAGAGTTCTTACAAAGCAGGGCTCCCAATCATATTAACAGAAAAATGTAACCCAAGCCACAGACTGCTGAATCTAGCTGTTTTCATGAAGAATAATTTAATATTCAAATAAGCAGTAATTAAAGAGCACCTCTTCTTCCTGCTCTTTACCCTTCCCTTCCTGACCCATGTCACTGCTAGATGCAGCCCATGAATCCTGTAATTGTGAGGCTGAGGGGCTGACTTGATGCCAGCAATTAAGCCAGGCAATAGAGAAGAAAGTACAATATGGCTTGCTGGGTCATAATACTTCATAAATCAAATAAATTTTTTCCACAATCAAAAGGTCGTGCCACATTCGGGTTTCCAGTTAGATTTATGAATATATTCTCTACATGAGATACATACTGCGATGGACTAATTGGCACAGAAAACAAATAAATGCAGAGCACTTAGGAACTAAAATATAAGGAGCCTGTTGATCTCAGTTAGGCAGTCTTTCCTGACAAGTTAGTTATTTTGATACCCATTTGGGGACAATTCAGGTCACTAATAGCTTCTCCATGTCCTAATGAAATCGAGGGAGAGAGAAAGCACCCCAGTTGTTGGAGCTATCTTTCATGTGATTTTTTTTTTCTTGGAAAGTGATTTTGGCTGGCTCAGTAAAAGTTACTCCAGCTCTCATTGGATGGCCTGGGCCAATAAGGAGAACAGAGTTTCTGAGGAGAGAAAATGACCTTTAAGCATGAGCTGAGAAGCTCTGTAGGCTAGTCCGTCTTCCTTACGCCAGGGAGAGTCCAATTCCTGCTTTACACAAGTGCTACAGGGAGTGCCTGGGGTTGTACACTTAGTCTCCTGCTAAGCTGAGTCTGTACTAATTCTTTTCCTACTTAGAGTTTCAAGGATTTTGTGAAGCCAAAGAGATGTAAAAATGCTTTGAGTGGGGAAAAAGTATAAAGGTAATTTGGAGAAAATTGATACTTTTCTCTTTGAGCTTGGTGAGCATAAATCAAATGTAATCACCACAAAGTTGGGGAACTTCTTTAAAACAAGAAGTAAAAGGAAGAGGCTTAGTTGCATTTAATGACATATCAGCATTTTCTCAGGCTTTTATAATCCTGGATGCCCCATCCCATATGTTGCACTGATTGCACTTTGCTTTGTTCTTTGGCATCAATAAAAAATTGATAATAAATATGGAAAGCCTGGTTTATCTCAAACTGAGATTGCATTGCAAGATTATGACAAATTCTGGACTTATGGCAAGGCCACCATCGTTTATGTGACTGTACATTTTGCTTTTGTAGAATGAGACATTCTAATTTAAACAGTTTACTACTCCATATTTACTACTCAACTGTCAGTCTAGTAACTGCCAGTGCAAAAATTTTATAGAGGGTAAGATTTGAAACCCTTTGGATAATTTTCTATGGTGTGTTTTGCAACACATGATAGTATATTATCTAAAAAAATAAAGGTGACTCAGGATCAGGGTGTTTAAACCTTGGGACAAAGTTTACATTCCTTCCATCCCTTCTCTCCCTGTCTTGCAAACACAACATTTTTATTAATTTAAAATGAGGTTAAAATAAACCTCAGACAACCTTGAAATGAATTAAAACAACAAAAAGACCTATAGCTTCAAGGCATGTGCTGAGAGAGAAGGGCCAGTACCACCCACCTATGTCTCCAACTATTTTTAGCATCAGCTGATTGAGCCATCTCCTTCTGCTCCCCTCTCAATAACCCTGAATAATGCTAGTATAAAGTCCAAAATCCACAGTGCCCCAAGATAAGCTCTGTTCAGGCTTCTCTTTTGGTTAAAGAAAATATTCCTAAAATCTTTTAAAAGGTAGCAAGTTCTCCCACTGGTGTTTGTCTTTATGGGTGATGTATGTACCAGAAGTAGACTCATGTGACCCCAATACCTTTACCAAAATTAATCACTTAAAACTATTTCTCGTTGCTTGCATGTATAGGGAATACACAACAGGAAAAATCTGGAAGAGCCCATCTGTTTTTCTTAATCTCTAACTTGTGCATGGTCACTGAAAGGACAAGGTCCAACTGGTTTGTTACTTTTACAGAACCCACATAGACCCAACTGGGTTGGATATTTTCTGGAGACATACAATAGAAAGAATGATGTTTGGAAGATTAACAGCTCTGTTTATGCAGTGTTTCTATGAGAATGGAGTATATTTTCTCCTCTGCATAACTATAAATTATACAGAATAACCATCATATCACAGGAAATAAGCAAATGTTAATTTTTTTTTCTTGTTTCATATGTAGACAATGCAGAACAGTCAAATATAGAGATGTTGTAGGCAAGTCGAAGAAATTTTACAGAATCTTTTAAGGAGCTGCGTGTACCCTCTCAAACGACAAAACGAAATCTTTTGTTAGAATCTGGGTCTGTGATCACCGGGCTCCTTGTGAGCTGTTTGGCTGCCTTGCTGATCTATGTCATCTACGTTTACTTTTCCTAGACTGCAATATTTCAATCAGCCAAGATGTGCCTATATGATTTTATTGGTCAGTGGTATCTTTGGAACCCTCCGACATGCATTTTAACTGAAGATGCAGGATTTGAGAAACATTCTTTACTCAAACTGAAGTTGGCTTTATTTCTTATTTGTTTATAATAGTTTTAAGAAAGTTACTCTTTCCTTACTCCTCCCCATAGGAACTAACCTTCCTTCAAGTGTTTTTTTATTGTCCAAAATCAGACTCTCCTGTTCTTGATGGGGTAAGCCCAGTGTTAAATAGATTTGGCTAACTAACTTATCAGTCTCTCGGAGGGCAGCTTCCGGAAACCATGGCTTTCTCTGGATCCACCAGTGTGTTTTGGAAAGAATACAGGTTTGCGATTCTAACAGGAAGCCACATACTCTTGGCTTTCCTTCCTGGCTCATCTACCTCATCCCAGAATCATCCTGGGCAAGTTATTTAAATGCTCTGCTCCTCATTTCCTCCACTATCATAAAGTGATAACAATCATAGTTACTCGGGAGAGAAAAGTCTTTTGTACCTGAGATGAAAGGAACCATTGTAAGTGCAAAACTGTATAAAGACCAAAGAATCATTACCAAGACTTCAGTGAATAGTCTTGGTCAAATTATCCCCTGCAAAAGAGAACATGGGTTGACCTATACCATTATAGGATTTTAATATCTTTTTCTCAATTCAAGAAACAAAAGTGTCATTGAGGCTAACCAAAAACGTCTCTTTTACTTAGATGCTCTGATTTTTTATTTTTATTTTTATTTTATTATTAGTTTCAAGTATACAGTACTTTGGTTAGACATTTACATGGTTTATAAAATGATCACCTTGATTGCTCTTTTTCTCCTCTGGCTCTACATCTAGCCATTATATTAATGTTAACAGCATTCCCTATGCCATGTTCTCCATCCCCATGACCATCTATCAACTGCTAATTTGTACTCCTTTAACCCTTCACTCCTTTGTTCCAGCCCCCTAATGTCCCTCCCCTCTGGATGTCACCAGACTGTCCTCTATATTTATGAGTCTGTTTTTTATTAGTTCATTCTTATTGTTCCTTAGATTCTGCATATTTCACTCAGCATGATAACCTCTATATCCATCCATGTTGCTGCAAATAGTAGAATTTCATTATTTTGATAATGGCTGAGTAATATTCCACTGTATATATGAACCATTACTTCTTTATCCAATTGTCTGTTGATGGGCATTTAAGTTGCTCCTATATTTTGACTATTGTAAATTGTGCTGCCATGAGCATAGGGGTGCATAGATCTTTATGAATTATTGTTTTGGGTTTCTTTGGATAAATACCCAGAAGTGCAATTACTGGGTCAAAAGGTATATCTGTTTTTAATTTTTTGAGATAACTCCAGACTGTTTTTCATAGTGGCTGTACCAATTTGCAATCCCACCAACAGTGTATGAGGGTTCCCTTTTCTCCACAATGTCGCCAACACTTGTTGTTCTTTGATTTATTTATAATAGCCATTCTGACAGGTGTCAGGTGACATCTCATTGTGGTTTTAATTTGCATTTCTCTGATGATTAGTGATCTTGAGCATGTTTTCATATGTCTATTGGCCATCTATATTTCTTCTTTGGAGAAATATCTTCTGCTGATTTTTTAATTGGATTGTTTGTTTTTTAGTTGTTGAGTCGTATGAGTTCCTTATATATTTTGAATATTAACCTCTTATCAGATGTATCATTAGCAAATATCTCCTCTCATTCAGTTGTTTGTTTTTTTCGTTTTGTTGATGGATTCCTTTGTTGTGCATAAACTTTTTAGTTTGATGTAGTCCCATTTGTTTATTCTTTCTTTTGTTTCCCTTGCCTGAGGAGATATGTCCAAAAAATTATTATTAGCAATATCAGAGAGATTAATTTCTATGTTTTATTTCAGAAGTTTTATGTTTTGGGTCTTACATTTAAGGCTTTAATCCATTTTGAGTCAACTCTTGTATACGGTGTAAGAAGGTGGTCCATTTCCTTTTCTTTCTTTCTTTCTTTCTTTCTTTCTTTCTTTCTTTCTTTCTTTCTTTCTTTCTTTCTTTCTTTCTTTCTTTCTTTCTTTCTTTCTCTTTCTTTCTTTCTTTCTTTCTTTCTTTCTTTCTTTCTTTCTTTCTTTCTTTCTTTCTTTCTTTCTTTCTTTCTCTCTCTCTCCTTCCTTCCTTCCTTCCTTCCTTCCTTCCTTCCTTCCTTCCTTCCTTCCTTCCTTCCTTCCTTCCTTCCTCTCTCTCTCTCTCTCTCTCTCTCTCTCTCTCTCTGTCTCTGTCTCTCTCTCTCTCTCCTTCCTCCCTCCCTCCCTCCCTCCCTCCCTCTCTCCCTCCTTCCCTCCCCCCTCTCTCTTTCTTTCTTTTTTTTTTGCATGTATCTGTTGAATTTTCCCAGCGACATTTATTGAAGAGACTGTCTTTGCCTCATTGTATATTCTTACCTCCTTTGTCATATATTAAGTGAACATATAGGTGTAGATTTATTTCTGAGCTCTCTATTTTGTTCCATTAATCAATGTATCTATTTTTATGCCAATACCTTGCTGTTTTGATTACTGTAGCCTTGCAGTATAGTTTGATATCAGGTAGTAAGATACTAATCAATGTATCTGTTTTTATGGCAGTACCTTGCTGTTTTGATTACTGTAGCCTTGTAGTATAGTTTGATATCAGATAGTAAGATACCTCCAACTTTGTTCTTCTTTCTCAAGATTGCCGTGGCTATTCGGGTTTTTTTATGGCTCCATATAAATTTTAGGATTATTTGTTCTAGCTCTCTGAAAAATGCCATTGGTATTTTGATAGGGATTGCATTGAATCTGTAGATTGCTTTGGGTATTACAGCGATTTTAATGATATTAATTATTCCTACCCATGAGCACAGTATATGCTTCCATTTATTTCTATCTTCTTCAATTTATTTTTTCAATGACATAATTTTCTGAGAATAGGTCTTTTCCCTCCTTGGTGAATTTGATTCCCAGGTATTTTATTGTTTTCAATGAAATTGTAAATGGAATTATTTTCTTAATTTTCTTTTCTGGATGTTCATCATTGGTGTATAAAAATGCTACTGACTTCTGAATATTAATTTTGTATCTTGCTACTTTACTAAATTCATTGATCAGTTATAACAGTTTTTATTTTTATTTTTTTGGTAGACTCTTTATGGTTCTCTCTATATAGTATTAGGTCATTGGCAAATAATGAGAATTTTACTTCTTCATTTCCAATTTGGATACCTTTTATTTCTCTTTCTTGTCTTATTTTTATGGCTAAGACTTCGAATACAATGTTGAACAGGAGTGGTGAAAGTGGGAATCTTTATCTTGTTCCTGATCTTAAGGAAAATGCTTTTAGCCTTTCCACATTGAGTCAGATGTTAGCTATAGGTTTGTCATATGTAGCCTTTATTATGTTGAGGTATGTCCCCTCTATTCCCACTTTTCTGAGAGTTTTTAACATAAATGGATGCTCGATTTTGTTGAACATTTGTCTGCATCTATTGATATGAACATATAGTTTTATCTTTTGATTTGCTAATGTTGTGTATCACATTAATTGATTAGTGGATATTGTGCCAACCTTGCAGGTGTCCTGCTTTTGTTTGATGATGAGGGGAGAGGAAAAGACGAAGATTATCATATCTATCTTCATGAATGGACTTTCCTAAAATGTATCCAGAGGAGGCATGGGTCTCAATGGAAAAAAGTATCGTTTCTCAAATAAGTTAAAAATAGTTACCGTATGATCCAGCAATTCTACTTCCAAAAGAATTGAAAGTAGGATCTTGAAGAGATATTTGTATACCCAAGTTTATAGCAATTTTTTCCCACAGCATTATTCAAAATAGCCAAAAGATGGAAGCAACCCAAATGTCCATTGAGAGATGAGTGGACAAATGAGATGTGATACACACACACACACACACACACACACACACACACACACACACACCATGGAATACTATTCAGCTATAAAAGGGAATGAAATTCCGATACATTCTACCTCATGGATAGGCCTTGAGAACATTATCCTTGGTGAAATAAGGTAGACACAAAAAGACAAATACTGTATGGTTCTGTTTATATAAAGTACCTGCTCAAATTCATGTAGAAACAGAAGGTAGAATGGCTTGTTACAGGGGCGGGGGGTGGGAGGAATAGAGAGTTGTTGTTCAATGGGTCTAGAATTCCAGTTTAGGAAGACAGAGTTCTGGAGATGGGTGATAGTGATGGTTGTATAACAATGTGAATATTTAATTGCACTGAACTGTACATTTGAAAATGGTTAAGAGAATAAATTTTTATTATGTATATTTTGTTGCAATTAAAACATTTTATTTTCAAAAATTAAAGACAAATAAAAGAAAAAATAAATGGAAAGTAGTGGTAATGGGGAACTTTTGAGTTTCTTCAGATGGCCGTGCACATTAAGTGTGGACATTATTATTCTGGCCTTAGGACGATGTACTGAGAGTTAAAGGCAGTTCCTCCTGAGTCCAGAAAACTTTTATATAGGTCATAGAAGGCGTTTTTGATAAGATTGGCAATTCTGCTTCATTTCTGAAATTTCTGAACATTCTTAGATGCCATTATAAGATAATCCAGTGCTATGGAGTTCTAATGGGAAGAAAAATGGCAGGTCCTCACTACAAGGGCTGAAGGAATCAAAAGCTGATTTTGTTCACCTGCTTGCCAACTGTGTGATTATTTCAGGCCCTGCTGGAAGCCCCAACAGTGCGAAAAATGTACAATATAAAATTCACAACTTTATGAGGAGAAGGCACCCTAAAAGATGGCTTTCTCTTCAGATGATTGTTAGAATGAGTTCCCGAGTCTCCTTTTGAGAGGCTGAGATGAAAACTACATTATTATGAAATTTTTTGAAGATTCTCACAAAAAGTAGGAAGTAGTATTTCATCACCATTTCTGGATAATTTCCTTTATTCCCTTTAAAGAGAATCAACTATGGGGATGGCTGAAGGGTTCATAAAAAAAAATTCTACTAACTTAACTTACTTTAAATAAAAAGAAAATCAAACCAAAGTGTTCACAAACAGGCTGAACTCTATAAGGCCCCATGGGAGGGACTATGAGTGTAGGTGGGAAGTTCTAATTTCTTCTGTTACCATGGTTCTGGGCCCTGGGGGCAGATGACTCTCTATCAGTGTGACTCAAAAGTCAAACAAAACCTTTCCCATAGTTCCTCTAACAGGGTCAAAACAGACTAGAACTTATGTAAAAGTTTTATACAATTTTAAGGCAAAACAAAAGGAAATAGTCATAGATAGTAGTACAAGGTTCACAAAATAGTGTTTTTTTTTTCTTTTTTTACCCTGATTTGGGCAAATTGTTTCCAGAGCTTTTATCCCATATTCCTCTTCACATGTTGTGTTTGGATTTGTGTACTGAAGCCTAAATTGATAGACTCTTGCCCGACCCTTTTATATTTCTGTTTCTGTTGCCTTCGGGCTGGTGCCATCAATGAAGCCTGCCTCTGGGGGCCTTCACTAGCCTATAAGACAAATTTGTGTGAATTTGATAAAGGTTCCTTCTCTGGGAATATGCAGCTCTGCAGGTTATTGTCTTGGGGAGCAGAGTGTGACCTGATTTTCAGCCTCTACTTACTCTCTCAAACAGGTACTCTTATTCAGTGAATGACCTACTCAACTGTATTTAATGACCCTGCCCATCACCCAGGGCTTTTCACAATAACTTGATTGCACATGCCAAGTTTCTTCTACCTACTTAGTACCTTAACTTTCATGTGTGGCTTCTGATATAAAGAAATGTTTATTCTCTAGGTAACTATCATTAGGAATGACACACTAGAATTCCACTTCTTATAAAGACTTTCTTGACAGTTTACCAGTCTTAATTTAATATTGTGACTATACCATTTGAATAGTAACTATACATTTGGAGTCATAAAGGGGTTATTTCTGTACTAAGATAAATTTTTAAAAATAAGTTTGAAGGTCACTTCATAAGAAAATAGTTGAACTCAGTTTGGAGTTCTTAAGGGCAGGACCCCTTCCAACAACCTGGCTCTCTAGTTAAACAGCATTCATGATGAGCTTGTGTGAAGTCCCCATGTTGATTGCCATACAATTCTACAAAAGCTCAGAAATATGTTTTTTGAGCAAAACAGATAAACATTGTGTCTAGGATCAACGTGCTGATATTCAGCAAAATACACATCCTGCTGGGTCCTGCTGTACTCATACTCCACACATTTTGAACAGACTATCTTATGAAAGCAAAGAATTGTTTCCTTGTAGATAAACACATTCCCCTTGAAAGGGTGCCCTGAGTGTGTACTTGCTAGTGTGTATGTAGTGCTTGCAGTAATCTCTCTTTGCCCAGGCTTCCCTGGGACTAAAGATATCAGAGTAACAAAAGAAGCTCATAATTTAAATGACTTGATTGACAGCATAGAAGAGGAGTTCTAATTTGTAACAGGTTGTGTCTGTAACATTCTCCTAGAGAAGCCATGTTATTGAGGTACTCCGTTTCCTAGGTTAGTCTGCAACCAACCCAAAAGAAATGACAGTAATAGTAATGTACATTTTAGTTGAAAAGATATTAGAATATTTTTTTTTTGCAGAAAAACTTTAGTTGGAGTGTTATAGCACAGATAAAGTACATTTAGTTGGAAACAAAGCTTGTGAAAAATTAGTTATTAAGAAAAATTTTTTAAATGTGCTTTGTTTTTAATGATTTAGAATGCTGGGTTTTGGGGTAAAAGCATGCTTGAAAACATTTGAAAAGGTGAAAGGTGATTAAGGGGGTCTTCCGGGTTTGTTTAAATCTCTAGAGGTTAATTATGGTTTTCTACTTTGCTTTATTTCATTTTCTGTCTCCCTCATATAACTGGTGTGATAGGGGCATTTGGAGTTCCCAAATGGGAAAGGGAGAAAAAGTAGAGAGGGATCGGAGGTTTAACAGAAAGCATGTGAAATAACAAAAATAGACAAGGCAAAAAGGATCAAAGAGGAGGAGCAAGGTCATCCAAGGAGGTGTGAATTCAGATATACATAATCTAAAAACAGAAGAGAGGCAGTGACCAAATATCATTGGCTCTGATGCCTGTCATTGTAGTCACTAACAGGAGCAATTGCAGGGGCAGGATTGTAAAGGGGAAGGGAAGGACAAATCATTGACTATTCACATATACATGACATTCTTGAATTAGGTGTGTATGGCTTGTGGAAGACATTTTTCTGGTTAAACAGATCAGTTGACAGAAAATATAGAGAGCAACAACTTATGAGTACTGTTTAACATTTATTAGGCCCTAATTAAGCTAAGTGATTAACACATTATTTACCCCTTTCTTGCAACCACACTGTGAGTTCTGTAGTATGATTCTCTTCATTTTGCAGAAGAGGAAGTTATGGCATAGAAAACGCGAAGCTGGTGCCAAAGTTACAGAGCTTTTAAGTAAAAGAATTAAGTTCAATTAAGGAAGTTGCAGTCCAAACCCATATTATACAGCTTTCATGGAAATGCTAGATAGCTAAATAAATAATTTGTAATCAAACTGATAAAATCAATTAACACATTTCAAATCGCTAGTGTTTTTGTAAATCCATCAACTGTTTAGCTGTGTTTCTCAAAGGAAGTAGCTTGATGGTAATTCTAAGTCCATCCCTCACCTTTTCTTTTCCTCTATCTAAATAAACAGCATCTGTTAAGTTCCTTACTCTGTGCCAGGCACTGTGCTAAACTCCAGGAATATAATGGTGAAGGGGATCAAGTCCTGCTCTCAAGGAGGTCCCAGAGCAGTAAACAGGTTCTTAACAACAAAAGTTATTTGGGTAAGGACTCCAGAGCTACAGAGAACCTCACCTAATTTTGGGGTTGATCGCCAAGGAAGCCTTCTACTCTGGTTTGAAAGTAGAATAGAGGTGAAGAGGGATAGGGAAAAATGTTTGAGGTAGAGAGGCCAGTATGATCTAAAAATCAGAGAACTGATCTATCATTTTTCTTCTGAAACAGGAATTGGTCAGTTTCCTGCCACTCAACAGAGTGCCACATTCAAGTGAAGCACTTGGAAGTGGAGGAGGGAAGGGTTATACTCTGGTGTCTTGGAGCTAGCTTCATTTTTCTTCTTAAATCTACATTGAATGAGATCAGATTGGTAGCTTAAAATTGGCTATGGTACGAATATTTATACCATGGAAATTGACAGCTGCTACAGATCAGGGTTTTTAATTCCCTGGAGATCTGGTTGTTAAACATTTACTAGCACACCAATGGACACTGGTGCTAAAGACCATCTTAAATAAAAATATATGTTTGTGATATGGCTGTAATTCTGCTTCTCACATAGAACAGAACATATTTTTCCTGGTTTGCACCACCCACATGCAGCTGCTCTTAAGCTGAAAGTAGAAATGAGATGAGCAATAAGATGTCACTGCGATGGTTTCATCATCCTGGTCTTCTATGACTGCGAATCTTGCCGCATTCACGCTTGCTAGCATCCTGTGAGTTTTCTCACCTTCACAGTTTTTAAAGTCAAACATATGTTAAAAAATAAACTGACACCATTTTCCTTAGATATTAATGCTCATTAACACACATACCTAGACTCCCACAGCTTCATTTTCAAACTTGTAATTTGATTTACATGAATATCTAAGTCTTTACTTATATATGTTTGAAGTGATCCAGACGAAACTAACATTTTACTTTCAGAAGCAGATTTCTGCTGCACAAATATCAGCAACCTGTTCACAATATTATCATGGATGAATAATACATTCAAAGTATACCTTGCCTTGCTGACCCAGTTTCCATGGTAAAGGTCACAGGCTATGGTCTTACAGGAAATAAAGAATAAGCCAGAGGTCAACAAGGTTGAGCAGATGACCCTGTCATTTTCAGTCATTTTATCTCCTTTTTATTCTCTTTATTGATTTGGCACAGATTTATATGCCCAGAGTAGATGGGGCAAACCCCCCTGTGACCCGTGGTTGATATCTCTCTGTGTCTCTCAAAAGAAAGGCAGCAAAGATAAATCAACTCATATTGACATGGTGAATATAGAAGTTTAGGGAGGACTGGCTCTGAGCAGTAGAGGAAGAAATTTGTCCAACTCACTGCATGCTGGAAATTTATTTATTTTTCACATCCAATGCAAATTAGCATCTTCAAATTTATCCATATATTTTTTCAGCAGGAAAAGGAGCTCTTTGTTTTGGAATTCATACCAAATGTTGTGGAGAATTGTATGAATATCTAAATCATTTTATTCCCGCAGATTTAGATGTTAATGCCTTAATGCACAGGCACTAAAACCGCTTCTTAAAAAAACTAATTGAAATGAAGCAAAGCTGTCTTCTTCAAAGAGCACACCAAGGGATGACATGGTGAAACAAAGAGAGGTAGTTGGTTTATCCAACTAACCTGGTGGAACAAGACTCTCTCCCCCAAATTTACCACTCATATTCCTAATTAAATTGTGTCTGTACTCAACAAACCACTATTAAAAACAATACAGAGTTAGTGTTAATATCAATAAATAAAATAGCAGGATTTATTTAAAAAAGGAAATATTTAAAATTTTATATAAACCAACTTTCTGAAAATGCCAATTACTTGATTTTCCTGACCCCCCTTCATCTTTTCCCCAATTTTTAATTTAGACAGTGTAGAGTAGTTGAAAAAGCATGACCTTGGGTTCAAACCCCAGCTTCACTGCTTTCTGGTCATGGGGCATCAAGCACTTCACCAATCTTTTCTATGCTTCAGTTTCATCATTTGTAAAGTTGAGACAATAATACCTATTGCCTAGGATTGCTGCATAGATTCAAGGAGATGATGTATGTACCATACCTGGTATATAGTAATATCTCTATACATTTAATGTTTCATTTATTGTATTTAGTTTGAGAGTTCTAATTTGCAGTCTGGAAATAAGAAAAATGCATGACTGAGGACTTTATAGAAGTTATTGTGGGATGAGGAGAGTAATGACAGTAGGGTCATCATGCCAGATATTCAAACCCACATTCTTTTTCTATGATGCACATGAGGAGGATATAGCCATGTTTATAGAGAGGTATTTTTTGTAACCTCTCTTTGCAAAAAATTTTGTATTTTTTCAACATCTTTCTTTTCAATTTCTTCCAACATTTCCCAATATCCTTTCAATTTCTTTATCCTGTGATTCTGTATGTTATATATGAAAGTCATAGCAAAAACCAACATCCAGGAGTCAAACTTGTCTTTTTACCATTAACCTCCCATGGCTGGATCTGATTAGATAATTGATCTCATCTGAGTTTTACTATATATACCCTCCTATTCTAGATTGGCTTGTGACTTGCAGAAGAGATTTTAGGTGACTCTTTATGTATTTATTGAATCTTATTTCACATGAAAGAGATCCACATAACTCGCAAAGCGATTACCCCCACTAAATCTAGTATCCCTCTTCCTCCTTACCTATTTATTAAAAATATTGTTAACTATCTTCCCCATGCTACACTCTATATCTCCATGTCTATTCTGCAACTATCCATTTGTACCTCTTAATGCCTTTGACATTTTTTGCTGTTCCCCCAACACTCCCTCTATCTAGTATCCTCAATATATTCTCTTTATCTATGAGTTTGTTTCCATTTCTGTTGTTGTCGATGATTTTGTTCTTTAGATTTCACATGTATGTGAAATCATATGATATTTGTCTTTCTCTATCTGACTTTTTTCATTCAGTGCAATTTCCTCTAGGTCCATCAAAGCAATGCCTTTTTCTATCTTCTTCCTTTTAGTCTGTGTCATTTAATCTGAAGTGAGTCTCTTGTAGGCAACATATGTATGGGTCTTATTTTCTTATCCATTAACCCACTCTATCCCTTGGTTGCCACACTAATTTTTTTTTTTCCATTTGAGATGCTTGTTGATAGAAATGTAGTTATTACCATCCTTTATTCATGTTTTTGATACATATTTTTTCTTCTTAAAGAAGTTCCTCCAACATCTCCTGTACTACTGGTTTGGTGTTGATGAATTCCTTTAGCTTATTTTTGTCTGGGAAGCTCTTTATCTGTTGTTTGACTCTAAATGATAGCTTTGCTGGATCAAATATTTTTAGTTGTAGATGCTGGGTTTTCATCACGTTGACTATTTTGTGCCAAGCCCCCTGTCCTGAATAGTTTCTTTTGAGAAATCAGCTGCCAGTCATATGTATGCTCCCTTGTAGGTAACTAAATTCTTTCCTCTTACTGCTTATAAGATTCTCTCTTTGGCTTTAACCTTTGGCGTGCTAATTATGATGTGTCTTGGTGTTGGCCTCTTTAGGTTCCTCTTTCTTGGGACTCTCTGAGTTTTCTGGGGTTGTATGTCTATTTCCTTCACTAGGTGAGGGAAGTTTCCCATCATTATTTTATCAAATAACTCTTCAGCTTCTTGTTTTCCTTCAGGTACCCCTATGATATGGATATTTTTACATTTAATTGTGTCCCATAGGCTCTATAAATTATTGTTATAGTCTTGGCTTCTTTATTCTCGCCATTCTGATTGAGTGTCCTTGGCTTCTCCATCCTCTATATCAGTGGTTCAATCTTCTTTATCCACTCTGTTTATTCCCTCTAATATGCACTTCATCTCAGATAATGTGTTCTTCACTCCTGACTGGTTCCCTTTTAACAATTTGCATTTTAATTTTTATGATTTTTTAAAAATCTCTTCGTCAAAGTCCTCACTGAATTTATCTACACTTCTCCTAAGTTTACTGATCACCTTTATAACCAGATAACCAGTGTGTTGAATTCTGCATCTGTTAGGTGCTTTACTCCATTATTCCTGTATCTCTGTTCTGTTCTCTCATATGGCTTCTGCTTTTTTGTCTTCCCATTTTGGCTGCTTTTCTGTGTCTGTTTCTATGTACTAAGCAAAACTCCTAAGTCTCTTGGTCTTATTAGTGTGGCTTTGTGTAGTAGGTGTCAGTGGCACAGTCCTGAGATATGTTCAGCTGCAGGCCAATTTTTGCCCCAGCCTGTGCCCCTCTGGGGCCACCTGTAAAGATGCAGCAAGCAATGCACTGATGCTGTGCTTATAGTTGCCTCAAGAAACCACACCCCAAACCTAGGCCAGCTGTTAGTAGTGTGAGTCTTGGCGCTGCTCAGCAAGGAGCACCAGACTTGCTGAGATCACAGCTGGATGTGGCTTGAGTGGGGCCATGAGTTGAGGGAGGCAGAGTTTCAGGGAATCCTCTGGGCAGAGCAACCTCTCTTGTCCAGTTTGATGACATCTGGAGGCCCCATGTCCACACACTGGGGGTAGGGAAAGCTCAGCAGAGGATCAGTGGATATTGCTGGCACTTCTGTTCATGAGAGAGCCTAGCCTCTGGCCATCACTCCAATAACTCAGTGTCCTCCTGTAAGCCCCTAGTGACCCCCAAGCAGCCTACGCTGTGCTGGTGCTCAGAGTGAGCAGGTCCATCACCATGAAAGTGCACTCTTGAACATGCCCCCTTTAAGAGGTGTCTACAGCTGCCACTGCCACTGCCACAACCTCTGTCCTACTCAGCCACTCGAGACTGGGCAGCCTCATGTCTTTGTTCCCCCTTCCTTTCTACCATCGTAGGTTGACTAATTATTTCTCTCCTTAGTTGTAGTGCTTTTGTTCATCTAGATCTCTGGTAATTTTCCTTGTTTTTTTGTTCCGAGTTTCTGTCACAACCCTGATTTTGTTGCAAGAAGGATGAACAAAGCCTCTATCATCTACGTCATTTTTTAAATCTCTATTTCTAATTTTTAAATACAGTAGTTCATGTTTTTTTAGAGTCAACCCTTATTAAGCCAATTCCTTCCAGAAGAATTTATGAGAACATTTGAGAAAACAGGACCTTAACTGACTTCTAGAATAAAAGGACATTGGATTGGGCTTTACCAGTTCTTCTCTTTTCTTTTTAACCTATTTTTAGAGCTTTAATTAAAAAAAAAAACACTAGATTTAAACATCTTTTTTATTCAAAATTTTGTTGTTTCACATGATTTATCTTCACTATAGATAGAAAACATATTAGGGAAAGGAAATAAGTCATAATCATAAACTTGGTTGTCTAAAAAATTTATTTTTATGAGCTTTTTAAAAATTTTCCAAATTTTGATGGTTGATTCAAGACCCGGTGGATGAAAATGATTCAGAAATTGGAGGCACTCCATCTAGAAGCTCTTTGTGAAGAGGCTAGAGAACAGTATGTTTGTGTGGTATCAACAACAATTGAAAATAAAGATAAAGTCTTAGAGGCTGGAAGAATATCTATATCCACTATTTTATAAATAGTAATAGCTAACTTTTCTAGATAATGTGCTATGTGCCAAGTACTGTGTAGGTGCTCTATATGGATAACGCCTCTAAAAAGATAATCCGCTGGATAAAATAGAACGAAGTCAGACTATCATAAGAGTTTTCCTCCAGAATATTTAAATACCAGCTTATAGAGGTTCAAAAAGAAAGTAATTGTTTATAAATTCAATAACTACCCAATCTTCAGGTTTTTTTTTTTTTTGCCTTATATATGCTAATAATACAACATCTAATCAAATGCTAGTCAGCATGGTCTATACTGGATTGTTGTAGCTTTGAACTAGAATTTTTCAGTCTCTGCACTATTTTTCCCATCACCCAAACCCCTCCCCTTTGGCAACCATCATCCCATTCTCTATATCTACAGGTTTCCATTTTTTTTTTTTTTTTTTTTTTTTAGATTTCATGTTTAAATGAAACCATGGTATTTTTTTCTCTGACTTATTTCACTCAGCATGATACCCTCTAGGTCCATCCATGCTGTTGCAAATGGTAAAATTTCATTCTTTATTACTGAGTAATATTCAATCACACACACACACACACACACACACACACACACACATAACATCTTCTTTATCCATTCATTTATTTATATGCATTTAGGTTGCTTTCACATTTTGGAATTACTGGGTCATGATAGCTCAATCTTAATTTTATTTGAGGATTATCCATACTGTTTTCTATAGTGGTTGCACCAATTTACAATCTAACCAACAGTGTATAAGGTTTCCCTTTTCTCCACACCCTCTCCAGCATTTGTTATTTGTTGACTTTTTGATGATCTAAGAGTACTTAAATGCCATCTCTCTATCATAAGCTTATCATCCTACAACTTTTTATAGCTTGACTTTTTTTTTTTATCAGAGTTTAAAAGATTTAAGGAAAATAGTTCCAAAAGACACTCACTTTTTAATTATAAAGCTGGCTTAAGCTGGCCTTCACAGGGATCTTGCACAATGAAAAGCCTTACAACTCAGGACATAGTTTTGTGGAAGAGGAAATGAGGTGGGAGACTAAGTCTCATGAAGTGGGAGACTGAGTCCCTTTTGCTTGTTTCTATGTCCCACAGCTTCTCTCCATCTGACTGTGAGTAGAACAGAAATAAGAAAATGCACCATAATGGTGGTAAATTATAAATTGCAAAAATTTAACCAGCCCTCCCTGCTGTTCCCCTCCCCGCCAGGATCCCCCAACCAGATTTCAGCTTCCACATCGGTCTTGTGAGTGATTGGCACCTCCATTTTATTGTGTGCACTGCCTTGTAGGTGTCCTTCAGAAACCCTGAAAAATCTAGACACTCTAGCCTATGGATGTTAGAGTCAGAGTTCTAACAGGAAAGGATTGACATACTCAATAAAGAATAATTAAAGGAGGGTTTATTTACAAAGTTAGTATAGAAGAACCACAAAGGATAGTGCAGTAACATATAACTAGTAGCCACCAAGTTTTTACCACTTCTAAGCTTGAAGTGTTGAAAGAAGGAAATGGTTACTGGAATTTTTGAGAGGCAAGTGAGTTTTGGAATTGTCAGAGAGTCAGCTTTCTGAAAAAGGTAATTGAGGGATCCAGCCAGCTCAAGGTAACACTTTAGAGAGGGAGCCAGGGTCATAAATACCCTTACTTCACTCTCCTTTCTTTCTGACCTGTAGATGTTCTCCGTTGGCCAGACACAGAGGGTATGGGAGTCCTACCTTATCCATGAGATACATGTTACAAGCTCCCCCCAGTGGATATTTGAAAACATGTATAGTATCAAACCCTACACAGCTATACCTCGTTTTATTGCACTTTGCTTCATTGCACTTCACAGATATTGTGTTTTTTTTTTTACAAATTGAAGGTTTGTGGCAACTTTGCATCAAGCAGGTCTTGTGGTACCATTTTTCTAACAGGCTCAGATAATGGTTAGCATTTTTAGCACTACAGTAATTTTAAGTTAAGGTATGTATATATATTTTTAGATATAATACTATGGCATACTTAACAGACTACACTATGTATAGTGTAAATACAACTTTAATATGCACTGGGGAAAATTGAGTGACTCCCTTTATTGCAATATTAACTTTATTGTGGGGGTCTAGAACCGAACTTGCAGTATCTCTGAGATATGCCTGTATATACCATGTTTTTTTTTCCTATGCATATATACATATCTATGATAAACTTTAATTTTAGCCATGGTAAGAGATCAACAACAATAATAAAATAGAACAATTATAACAATATACTGTAATAAAAGTTATATGAATGTGGCATTATTACGTAAAATAAAGGTTACTTGAACACAAGCACTGTGATACTAAGAGTGTCGATCTGATAACAGAGATAGCTACTAAGTAACTAATGGGTGAAGATATACTAGACAAAGGGATGATTTACTTCCCAGGTCAGATAGAACAGGATGGGATGACATTTCATTATGCTCCTCAAAATGGGATGCAATTTAAATTTTATGAATTGTTTATTTCTGTAATTTCACCTTTGATAATTTCAGGCCATAGTTCACCTTGGGTAACTGAAACTTCAGAGAATGAAACCTTGAATAAGGTGGGGAGGGGCTGCTGTAGTCCAGATTGCCAGGATCCTGGCAGAGATCAGGGAATAAAAGGGTGGAGAGTGGCGCCAAAGGGACCATAAGGAAGATATTTGACTAATTGATTCATTGATGTGTCCTGAGTGTGGATCCTTGAAGACATTTGAATGTATAAAATGTTCCTAAACCACTCAAGTATAACTCGTACCCGGCAGTACAACTTTCATTCTTCAATTATTGATGCTAGTATAAATTGTGTGGGTAATTCTATAGCTCTTTTGAATATTATTTTTGCAAATCTCCTCCACTTTCCACCAATATTTTACAGTTGGGGGTGGGTAAAGATTATGTGGCTTAAGGTGTGAAAAATGACCATCCATGCTAATACCACAATACAATACTTTAACTGTCAAGCATCCCAGAGAGCTGTGTCGGTTTCTTAGATGAATTAAGATTTTCACTGAAACTCCCAGGGATGCATGTTTTATGTTGCTAAGCCTCATAATAACCATGCAAGATCTGTGATACTATTTTTAATTTTAGGTTTTGCTTTTGTACCTAGAAGTCAATATTTCCTCTAGATAACAGGACAAAAACACATTTAAATATCTCATTTTTTTGATTTCAATGAAGGCTTAATAAATGTGGAGAGAAATGTTCTGAGATATTCTTAAAAATATCAGGGAAACAAGAGCCCACATGTTTTTTGGAACAAAAATGAGTTAGGTAGACACATAACTCTGTTCCCTTTACCTCCTAAACTATGGCAATACAACAATATCCATGAATAACCCTTAGAAAATACAATAGGTACTTGGAAAGCACTGTCAAGTTCTTCTATTGTAATAAATATGTAACCACAGGGTAGTGTCATGTATCTTCATATTGCAGAGGTTCAGAATTGTTAGATGTTGACATCAGCACATAGAATCAAATATCATATCGAAATTGGAGTTGGGGTGGGATTAAGCTGGATAAAGGTAAAAATGTGCAAGTGTCACATTCTGTACATACAAATGGTCCCAAGGCACTCTCTGTAGGTATGATGTCCATAGAAGGTATGTCAAGTATCATCTAGGAAATGATTATTAATGTTGTGGGGCATTCAGATACAGAATTTTGATGAAAGTAAGAAATCTGTTCATTGTCATTTTTTTCTTTAAGCATGTCTCAAACACCTTCATCACCAGCATAGTCCTACCAGCAATAGGAGATGACAGAGAAGCAGAATTTACGCTTGCCTTAAGGAGACAAGGGAGAGGTTTGTGGTAAGGAAATATATTTACAAAACAGACAGAGTATCAGAATATGAGGGGGAAATGTAGCAGTACTTACTTCAGAAATGCAAAGTCAATATAAGTGAGCTAAGCCAAAAAAAGGTATTGGGATCAATGAATATTGATAAACATGATGGACATGGATGGGGTGTGGTGGTAAGAAAATGTATGTGTGTGCACGTGCATACACAGACACCATGTATGTATTGCATAAAAAATTGTAACTAATAGAGGGTTTTAATAACTTCTCCTTTTCCCAATTTCTTCACTATTTCCTTATAGTTCGTTCAAAAAGGAAGTTATAGCCCCACAGTCCACATACAAAAGAAAACTGGATATAACAGGATAATTAAGGACTTTCTAAAAAAAATTAAAGGTTCTGGATGGCCATATTCTTCTCTTCATACAAGCCAAGGGAACATTTCTCAACACCTACCTCCTATGCTAATCACAAGTCCTAAATCTTATTTTCCTCTGAATCCAATTTTTAAAAAGAACATAACCAAATGTTACTCAGAGAGTACCACCGAGGTGCCTGCCTGAGAGTGGCCATTTTCCAGACCTTTAGCTTCTCATGTCCTTTGATACCTCATGAGTGGGTCTTGAAACAAATATGAAATAGTTTTCAATTTTAAAAATAGATGTAAAAATAATAATGCTAATTTGGAAGCTGAAATGCATATATATATATATATATATATATATATATATATATATATATATATATATATTGTTTTAACAGATAGAATAATTTAAATAAAATTAACACTTAAAGAAAAAATATTACTGTCTTTTGTATATGACTTTGATGAATTCCAACTCTTTAATGTAAGTGAATTGGTTCAAGGATCTGAAACTTTGAAATAATCTTTAGAAAATAAACAATAAACAATAAAAAATAAACAATCCAGGACATTGTAACTGGACCCATGTGTAAAGTTCTTTACTACACAAGGGTATCTTTCTGTGTTTAGTGGTCACTTTCCACTGATAATGGAACTCTCAAGATTACAGAGAATCTTTACTGGCAACAAGAGGGAAAAAGTCCTTAGTTTCCCAGAGGATTATTACACAAAGAATTTAGGGGGAAACAAAATAGTGGGTAGGTAAAATGATTTGTATAAATACAATCCACTCTCAGTTGTGAATGGAGATTTTTAGATATGGAATGAAAGGAAAGAAAAGATTACTCAGTTACTATGCTTTACAACACCTTGTGTATTACAAAATATTTTCCCTAAACATTTGATGGCTTTTACTGATTTAGGCTTTCTTAAATTTTTGAGACAAAGTTTCTAAAGTTAAGACAACAAATGAGAGCCTTGGGCTGATCTAAAACTGGCATGTGGACAAGGTGGTTAGAGGTAACTATGCACTTATAAACATATATTCAGGAAGCAGATAACATGGTTCCTTCATTCAGAGGAACACATTCCAAGGAGGAGCTAGGGCACTACATCCTATATGTACCTTGGGGAAACAGCTGTAACAATCACAACTGAACTGGGAAGAAATGCTTTGGGTGAGGAGTCAGTGCCCAGAAATTTACCAGTCTGAAGCTAGAGCTAGAGACCGTCACCATTCCACCAGCTACCTTGGCTGGTTCCTTGTCCATAACAATCATGGGTAATATGGTGGCTGAGTGTTACACAAGTGAGACGTCTAACATGGATGTTCTGAACTTTAGCTCTAAAAAGGTTGGTCTTGCTTTCTGCTTAGTCTAGAAAAATGAGTCTCCCAAAATTATTGGTTAAGATTCAGGGAAGAAGCCAGAAATTTTGGTAGGGAGGAGGAAGATGAATGCATTTGTACTAAAATTCATGTGATAATAATATTCAGATAGTTTATAGTCTATTTCAACATTTCCATTCCTACTGTCTATTTTTGAAATGAATATTTAGTCCAGAATTTCACAGCCTGATGACATAGACCATTTTGAGGCCTTCCTCTTGCTCTTGGCGGAGGGTCTTTTGGAAACCTGCTTCTGAGGTTCATCAAGAAATGTACTTCATGTGCTATTCATGGGCAGGTTCTATAGTAATAGCCCTCAGACTTCAATACCATACAACTCTATCATTGTGGACAGTCTGAAAAGTAAAAGAAACCTGAGCTATAGCTTATCAGATGGCGGCCTTCTGAGCAGCAGATCCTCATCCACATCTCCTGAAGTTGCGTCATGGGCTGTGCAGAACCAGCTTCCACCCACTCGTTCCTCTGAGAATTTTGAAATTATTTGTAACTAAGTAATATGTTTTTCTTGGATAAGGAATCAACTAATTGCTTATTTTCTTTGTTGCCTTGAAAATCTAACTAATGTTGACTCAGGTATATATATTATTTATGCTGTGGGTGATAATTACTTAAAAATATATTTATAGTTAGATTGTAGCTTCAAGTTTATACATTTTAATTATGTAGCCCATGGTAATGAATTCTCCCCCTCCTTTAAAAAATGTTATTAATTATTCTGAGCTTATTGTTAATGAAAATAGTTTCCTGAATTTCACCTCTCTAGATCATTACACAGGTTATCAATGTAGAAAACAGAGACCAGGGTAATTTATATTTCTTTTTGAAATACAAATCTGTGATGGCTTAAATATTTCTTTTGCAATAATTTATATGGAGAGTATATTGAATGGCACCATGTTTTGCTAGTGAGGTAGTTAAGGATAATAGTAATTATCTCACCAAGCTCAATAGTAACTTGCTGCTTGCTCTAATACTTTCAGTAAAAATTAAAAATCTAATAATTCTTTATTTTTAAAAACACTAAAATTTCTACAAGAAGAAGATAGTCTAGAAGTTGTGAATATATTCATTAGTGATTAAGAGCCAGTACATTCTAACTACAATTAAACATGCTACAAATTACTTTTAGAAAAGATGCATACTAAGAAAGAAAGAAAGAAAGAAAGAAAGAAAGAAAGAAAGAAAGAAAGAAAGAAAGAAAGAAAGAAAGAAAGAAAGAAACATACTTTAATTATATCTTTTGAAAAGTTAGTACTAAGTAATTGACATTTCTTTGGGTAACAACAAATTGTTTTCCCCACCCAAGATTTTGGCTCGTATCTCAAAAATATTTTAAAACTGAGCTTTACTACTAGTCACAGTTTCCACAGGAAACTACCTCTGAGGTAAGATAACTTACAACACACATTTTTTTTTATACAGCACAGCCCATCAGTATCGATTTTCATTTAACTTTTTTTTCCCTAACAGAGAATTTGAAATTGTATTTCCTTGAGAAAATTATTTAATAATATATGTGAACAATTAAACCTGTGATATTTTTAAATTTTCTGAAACCTCAATTCACATGCATTGGACAGAAACCTTAAGGTATTTAAGATTAATGTGGTGCCATATTCCTTCAACATAAATCAAAAAGGAAAATGTAACCAAATAAGAAGTATGGTTTATGTGTATGTGGATAGGGGTCATTTATAAGAAAACAATTTTAAGGTGAAGGAAAGATTCCCCGCAGCTGTTAGCTCTCTTCTTGGCTGTGGCAAACTGTATTTCCAAAAGATGACCAAAACTGTATCTCTCTTCTCATATGCTTTTATACCATGTAGTTTTGACACTTTTCTTATCACGAAGTAGGCACTATGCCCCCTCCCCATGACACTGGGTGTGCTGTTAGGACTATTTCAATGAATAAAGTATGGCAGAAGAGACAGTACAAGGTTAGGTCATAAAAGGCAACTGAACCGCTACCTTGATCACTGCAACACTAGTACAATTCTAAGCCTCCAAAGAAGCAGACTTACTACCCAGAAGTCTCCATGCTGTAAGGAAGTTTTGGTCAGCCCACATGAAGGAACTATGTGAAAGGACCCTGGGACTTCACTGAAAGAGAGGAATTCTGTCAGGTCCTGACTGCTCCAGTACACCATTGTTCCAGCTCAAGTCACTGTCTGACTGTAACTGTACTAGAAATTTCACACCAAGACTGCCGAGCAGAGTCCTTACTGAATTCCTGGCTCACAGAAACTAGAAAAGATAGTAAAATGATTGTTGTTTTGAGCCAGATTTTTTTTTTATTTATTTTGCAGCAATAGTGATTAGAACACTGGCACACTGGTTAATGACGAGGTACCTGAATGGAGAAGGGATATAAAGGGGCAGGGAATGGGTGAGGGAGGCTCATATCTCTGTCTTTCTTGTTATTCACCCTAATTCTTCAAAGCTCTTCTGCTTCCACACCTGGTTACCAGGAATTCTTCCTCTTTATTCCTTATTATGACTTCCGTCAATGAGAAAGGCCCTGCCCTGCACTAGCTGGGTCTCTCTTCTATAGTTATAATATCAAAGTGACAATATCTCTGTAATCCTTCATGAGGGCTCAAGCGGCAAAGTAGGTGAGAGAATCAGTTGAACAAACATGCTTTATGAAGCGGCTGGGGCAACTCAGTGCTTGCTTAAAAAAAAAAAGAGCAGTCCCTGAACCCAAGGAGCTCAGTCCTTATAGAAGAACTGGACTTGTAAATCAGCAGTTGCCTTGAGGGGGAAGTGAAACATGGAGGTATGTACAAAATATTATGAGAACACGGAAGAGTTGGGCACAAGATAGCTGATGATATTCCATTCTGACATAAGCAGGGTGCCACAATTCTCTTGCCATCTCTTCCTCCTCCTTAGACCACTAATTAAATTGCTTGTTTCCAAATCTAGAAGAGTTTGTTAGAATCTCCAGTAAATTTCAGAAATCTAATAAAGAGGCTATATCTAATTTTCAGACAATTGAGAAGCAAAAAATGATTAAAGTATATTTAGTGCAGTAAATACTCAGGCATTCCTTAGCTGACATCAACTTATTTCTGAGATATTTAAAAAACAAACTCCTCCCTCTCTACAAGCACTTTTATTTGTTTGTTTGTTTGTTTGTTTATTTTGCAAGGCAATAATAAATGTTGAATTGAACTAAACTTAGGTGTAACTAATATATTTACAGAGTTATATAATCCTTTAATCATAAAAAGCATATGATTATGAAAATAAGGTTAGAGCTATCAAAACTTAGCTTATATGAGAAGAAGGAAAGGCAGCATATGTGATTTGGGATGCTATATGTAGAGATTGATATGGTGAGGAAAATAGGAGAAAATCCATTCTGAAGGTTAAAATATATTTAAAATTTTCAGCTAAGAAAGCAAAGTACAAATCAGGCCTTTTAAAGCTAAACTTTGTTTCACTGGTTAAAGTGCAACTTCCTGTTTTGAAGAAAAAATTTTAGTAGGTTCAAAAGGTCTCTTGGGGACTCACTCATCTTCTACCAATAAAACATTTGGACAATTTTAAATCTAAATTAGGGAAAATATGGATTGATTTCATTTGAAATGATTTAAATAAGAGAAAGGAAAAAAATAAATTTGAAAATTATTGCAACCATTTAAGAGCTCTGGACCCTGGTCAATTTCCATTGTACTCCATCAGCAGGAAGCCTGCCAGGCCTACCAGCTGAACTTTATTACTCTGTCAAAACAATGGGCATCAGTTTGGCTTCTTAGCCTTACTACAAACAAACACCCAGTTATGGCTCATCTCCCTTTATTCAGACTCATTGGGCAGACAGTCTCTCTGAATTGGTAAAAGAGTTCAAAAGGAGACTACTCATAAAGACAGCTCTATTTCTTTTGAGTGTAATTAAGAACACTCACATATTTAACAAACAACTGTTTCTTGTGCAGT
Organism: Cynopterus sphinx; assembly: GCA_030015415.1. NCBI lineage: Eukaryota > Metazoa > Chordata > Mammalia > Chiroptera > Pteropodidae > Cynopterus > Cynopterus sphinx. The sequence continues at coordinate 29,045,570 of CM057388.1, read as the reverse complement.
GTTCTGACACTTGAGTGCATATTAGAATCCTCTGGAGGGCTCGTTAAAACACAGATGGCTCAGTCTCATCCCACAAGTTTCTGATTCAGTGTGTCTGAGGCAGGGGTCTGAGAATTAGCATTACTTTCAAGCTCCCAGGTGAGACTGATGTTGCCTGTCTGACACCACACTGAGAACCACCTTTTTGGTGGGCAGACACTCTCGGGCCTTTGAGAGGCAGAAAATCTGCATACTTTGCATTCATATATTCACTGGTTGATTCAACAACTTGAGCACATAACTCACTCTATGCTCATATAATGGGCTAGATCCAATTGATCTACAATGAATGCGCCAAGCTTTCTTAAAAAAATTGTTTTGCTTATGCAAGATGAGAATGTTTTTACCTATTCTTGTTTACACTGTAAAATTTTTTCTTAGCACATTCTTTTTTCAGAGAAAAGTGCACAAATAAAGTTAGCCTGACCTTGATTAAATCATTGTAAATTAATGAACTCCAAATCAATAAACTCTTACTGTATTTAATGCAGAAATTCTGTATATTTGAGTTTAATTATCTGATGTGGGAACACTTTGCTAGTGCTGAATTTTACTAATTATATAATTTTTTTTATCAGATATTCTGCATGAAAATGTGACCGAGGGTCACTTATTCACAAGACAAGCTCCAAACTAAGGAAAGGCAATGTTGGACTACATTCTTTAATCAAAATATATTTCTGTGAACATGGAGAGATCACACCAATTCTGATTAAATATTGACTGCACAGAATGACATGAAATTATTATGATGAAAATATTCTTAAATTATTCTCATCTTCCTTCTAGTATAGAAACCTTCTCAGATCTTTACATCTTTAATCAATTTGATGTTATGGAAAGGGCATCTCACTTCTATCATTGTACCCAGTTCTCTCGTTTCATATCCATTTTTTTTCACATATCCAATTCATAAACACAATCTTGTAGAACAAATGGCACACTGCCAGAGATAATGGAAGCCCGTGCAGGCATACCAGGCACATGGCAACGTAACGGAAGAAGTGCTGAGTTTCTTTCACTAGGAACAGGTGTGGGAAGGAGCCTGACTACAGTTATCTTATTTTCTCTGCACAGACCTCAACCCATATAGTTTAATTTGCCAGGACTGCCATAACAAAGTAGCACAGACTAGGTTGCTTAACCAACAGAAATTTATTTTACCTTTGGAGAAACATCTCCTTTTGGAGGCTGAAAGTCTGAGATCAAGGTGTCAGTAGGGTTGGTTTCTTCTCAGGCTTCTGTCCTTGGCTTGATGATGGCTGCCTTCTCTTTGTATTCTCACATATGTTCCATCTTTGCATATTTGTGTCCTGATCTCTTTTTTTTTTATGAGAACACTACTCAGATTGGATTAAGGCCCATGCTGATGACCCCATTTTACCTTAATTAACTTTTTAAGGACTATCTCCAAATACATTCATCTTCTGAGGTACTAGGGGTTAGGACTTCAACATATAAGTTTTTTGGGAATACAACACAGCCCATAGCATGATACATAAGTTCATTATTTCTGGTTTATCTTAATGGGATAAAGATGGCAATGTCCTCATGTGACTCCTTTTAACTCTTTAAACAAAGATAGTGTTGTGAGCATGTTCTAAAATGTTTTTGATCACCAGATCTTCTGCATTTATGCAATGAAACAATTAGAATGCCATGTTCAAAATTAAATATAAAGTTGATTACAAAAGTTAAATACTTGATGTCTGTGCATCCTCAGTGAAACAATCCATAAGCATTATCTGTTAAATAACCTGATGATGATGATGATGATGATGATGATGATGATGATGATGATAAGGAGGAGGAGGAGGAGAAAGAGGAGGAGGAAGCGAAGGAGGAGGAGGAGGGCGATAGCTGCATTTATTGAATCATAATGATGTCACTCACTGTACCACATCTTTACATATATGATTCAAATTAATTTTGTCAACTCCCCTCTTACATCCAGTGTTTTTATTATTTCAGCATTACAAATGAAGAATCTATGATTTGAAGAGCTTAAAGACACTACCTTGCATGAGATTAAGCGGAAATATGAATCACTATCATTATTGTTAACACTGTTGCATCCTTTTTTAAAAAATTAAGTTTATTGGGGTAACACTGGTTAATACAATTATATAATTTTCAGGTGTACATTACCATTTGACAACTGTATATTCTATTGTGTGTTTACCATCCAAAGTCCAGTTTTCTTCAGCTACCATATGTTTGAAAACCTTTACCCAGTTTACCCTTTTCCTGACTCCCTATATTTGGCCCTCAATAACCCATCTACTTCACTGCTTCTCCCCCATCCTTTACCCTATGGTAACCAGTAGTCTATAGTCCATGTTCATGAGTCTACGTTTGTTTGTCCTGTTTCTTTGTTGCTTTTAGGTTTATATCCCACATATAAGTGATACCATGTGATTTTCAACCTTTTCTGTCTGACTTATTTCACTTAGCATGATTATCTCGAGGTCTATCCATGTTGTCACAAATGGCGGTATTTCATCTCTTCTTATGGCTGAGTAATATTTCATTGTATATGTGTACCACAGCTTCTTTATCCAATTAGGACACTTCTTTATCCATAGGACACTGGTTGCTTCCAAGTCCTGGCCACTGTGAATAATGCTACTATAAACATCAGTGTGCAAATATCTTTTTGGATATGGGTTTTCAAGACTGTGGTAAATACCCAGTAGAGGGATTGCTGGATCATATGGTAGATCAATTATTAGTTTCTTGAAAAACCTCCATACTGTTGTCCATAGTGGCTGTACCAATTTGCAGTTCACCAGCAGTGGATGAGGGTTCCTTTTACTCCACAAACTCTCCAAGATTTGTTATTATTAGTTGTGTTGATTGTAGTTATTCTAACATGTGTGAGATGGTATCTTATTGTGGTTGGTTTCATTTTGCATTTCTCTAATAGCTAGCAATGTTGAGCATCTTTTCATATATTTGTTGGCCATTTGTATGTCGTCTAGGGAGAATTGTCTGTTCAGGTCCTCTGCACATTTTTTGAATGGATTATTTGTTTGTATGTTTGTTGTTGTTGTTGTTGTTGTTGTTATTGCATTATATGAGTTCTATGTATATTTTGGATATTAGACTGTTATTGGAGATATTGCTTGCAAATATATTTTCTCATTCGGATGGTTGTCGCTTTACTTGTTGACAGTTTCTTTTGCTGAGAAGAAGCATTTTGGTTTCATGCAGTCCCATTCAATTATTTTTGCTTTGACTTCTCTTGCCTTTCAGGTAAAAAATCACAAAATTCTCTTTAAGTCCAAGGTTCTTCAGTTTAGTTCCTATGTTTTCTTCTATGCATTTTATTGTTTCAGGTCTTATATTCAGGTTCTTAGTCCATTTTGAGTTAATTTTGCTGTGTGATGATAGACAACAGTCTAGTTTCATTTAATTTTTTTTTATTTTTTGTGGGTGGCTTTCCAGTTTCCCAGCACCATTTATTGAATAGACTTTCCTTTCTCCACTGTATGCTTTTGGCTTTTTTTGTCAAAAACCATTTGCCCATATAAATGTGGGTTGACTTCTGGACTATTGATTCTGTTCCACTGGTCTGTGTGTCTGTTTTGCTGCCAATATCATGCTGTTTTGCTTACTGCCACTTTGTAGTATAATTTGAAGTTGGGCTAGAGTTATGCCCCTAGACTCATTCTTTTCTCTCAACATGGCTTTGGCAATTCGGGGTCTTTTGTGCTTCCATATAAATATGAGGAATTTTTGTTTCTTTTCTTTAAAAAATGCCAATGGGACTTTGAGGGAGATTGCATTAAATTTGTATAATGCTTTAGTTAATATGGTCATTTAAACTATGTTGATTCTTCCAATCCAGGAACATGGAATATCTTTCTATTTCTTTGTATCTTCTTTGATTTCTTTTAATAGGATCTTGTAGTTTTCATTATATAGATCCTTCATATGTTTCCTTAAATTTATTCCTAGATATTTTATTTCTTTTGTTGCAATTGCAAAAAGAACTATTTTTTTTTCAGTTCTTTTTCTAACACTTGGTTATTAGAGTGTAGGAATGCTATGGAGTTTTAAAAATTGATTTTGTACCCAGAAACTTTACTGTATTTGCTTATTGTTTCTAGTAGTGTTCTTATGTAGTCTTTAGGGTTTTCTATATAGAGAATCATGTAATCCACAAATAGTGACAGTTAGACTTCTTCATTTTCTATTTGAATGTCTTTTATATCCTTCTCTTGTCTCATTGCATTTCTAGGACCTTGTTCAATAACAGTGGTGATAGTGGAAAACCTTGCCTTGTTCCTGGTCTCAGAGGACAGGTTTTTAGTTTTTCACCATTAAGTTTAATATTGGCTGAGGGTTTGTCATAGATGACATTTACTATGTTAAGGCATTTTTCGTCTATACTGATTTTGTTAAGTGTTTTCGTCATAAATGGGTGCTGTATCTTGTTAAAGGCTTTTTCTGCATCTATTGATATGATCATATGATTCTTATTTTTTAATTTGTATATGTGGTGTATAACATTAATCAATTTGCATATGTCAAACCATCCCTATGCCCCTGGGATAAAGCCCACTTAATAGTGGTGTATAATCTTTTTAATATGTTGCTGTATTTGGTTCGCTCGTATCTTTAGGATTTTTGCATCTGTGTTCAGAAGAGATATTGGTGTGTATGTGTGTGTGTGTGTGTGTTTGTGTGTGTGTGTGTGTGTGTGTGTGTGTGTGTGTGTGTTATCCTTACCAGGTTTTTGGTAAGAGAGTAATATTGGCCTGATAAAATGAGTTGGAAAGTATTGACTCCTCTTCAATTGTTTTGTAAGAGTTTGAGGAAAATAGGTATTAAATCTTCTTTCAATGTTTGACAGAATTCACTGGTGAAGCCATCTGGTCCTGGACGTTTACTTTGTGATAGATTTTTGATGATTGTTTTAATTTCCATAATGCTGATTAGTCTATTTAGATTTTCCAGTTCTTCTTGATTCAGTAGAGGAAGATGGTATTTTTCTAAGTACTGGTCCATTTCTTCTAGACTATTAAATTTGCTATTATATACTTTTTCATAATATTCTTGCATGATCCTTTGTATTTCTGGGATGTCAGTTATAATTTTCCCTCTTTCATCCCTGATTTTGTTTATTTCTGTTCTTTCTCTTTTTTTCTTTAGTGAGTCTAGCCAGGGGTTTGTCAATTTTATTAGCCTTCTCAAAGATCCAGCTCTTTGTTGTATTTATTTTTTCTATCAGTTTCTTTTGTTTTCAATTTATTTATTCTGCTCTAATTTTGATGATTTCTTTCCTTCTGCTGTCTTTAGGCTTCATTTGTTCTTTCTAGTTTTTTTTAAGATGAAGCATTAGGTTGTTTATTTAGATTCATTCTTGTTTTAGGAGATAGGCCTATAATGACATGAACTTTCCTCTTATGACCGCTTTTACTGTGTCCCAAAAGTTTTGATATGTTTTATTATCATTACCCTTCATTTCTATGTATCATTGATCTCTTTTTATTTCTTCTCTGACCCACTTCTTCTTTAGTAGCATGTTGTTTAGCTTCCATGTATTTGTGGTTCTTCCTCATGTCTTTCTATTGTTGATCTCTCATTTCAAAGCATTATAATCAGAGAATATGGTTGGTATGATTTCAACCCTCTTATATTTGTTGAGGCTTTTTCTCTGTCCCTGTGTGTGATCGATACTTGAAAATGTTCCATGCGCACTAGAGAAGAATGTATAAGCAGGTGTTTGGGGATGGAAGGTTTTGTAAATGTCAATTATGTCCAGTTGGTCTGATGTGTCATTTAAGGATGTTATTTCCTTATTGATTTTTTGTTTGAATGATCTGCCCATATCCAACATTAGGTTCTTAGATCCCCTACTACAATAGTGTTTTGGTCTGCTTCTCCTTTCAGTTTTGTTAGTAATTGCTTTACATATTTTGGGGCTCCCTGATTGGGAGCATAGATATTAATAAGTGTTATTTCTTCTTGGTGCATGATTTTCTTTATCAATATGAATCTTCCCTCAGTATCTTTCTTTACTTTTTTCTTTTTGAATTCTATTTCATGTGATATTAGTTCTGCTACTCCCACTTTTCTCTGAATGTCATTTGCTTAAAATATCATTTTCTACCCTTTCACTTTGAGTCTATATTTGTCTTTGGAGTTGAGATGTTTCTCTTGCATGCAGCATATAGTTGGGTTTTGTTTTTTGATTCATTCTGCTAATCTGTGCCTTTTTATTGGTAAGTTCAGTCCATTTATATTTAGGGTGATTGTTAAAATATGAAGTCTTATCTTTTGCTTTCTGGTAGCTCAGTGTTTTCATTGCTTCCTTGTCCTTGTGCTTCTGCTTTCTTTATTTTGGTTGTCTTTTGTGGATTTTCCCTCTGATTCTTGTTTTATGTTATATACTTCAGTTCTGAATCTTTGGTGTGTGGTTATCATTAAGAATATATATATATATATATATATATATATATATATATATATATATATATATATATATTTTTTTTTGTTCTTTTTCTTCTGCATGTGCCATATCTCTATTCCCTGTTGTGAATTTATATCTTTGAATTTTCCCCTTTTCAGTCATTGTTGTTTCATTTTTTCCTTATTTATGCTGAATGTTTATTACTATCTTGCTATAGCAATTCTCTTCTTATTTAAGCTTATTATGCCCTGTTCTTAGTAAGGGTTGCACTCTTCTGCTTTGATTTGCCTGATAGCTACTTTACTCCTAATTATCTATTTTTGTTTGTTTTGTTATTTTTTTTTAGATGAGCTGACATTTTTCAGGATTTCCTGCAGTGCAGGCCTCGTAGTAGAGAATTCCCTCAATTTCTATATGTCTGGAAAGGTCTTAATTTCTTCATATCTAAAGGAGAGCTTAGCTGGATACATTATTCTAGGCTGGCAGTTCCTTTCACTTAGTAGTTTAAATATTCAATTCCATTCCTTTCTAGCTTGTAAGAGCTATGCTGAGAAGTCAGAAGATGATCTAATGGGTTTTCCTTTATAAGTTATTATTTTCTTATCCCTGGATGACCTGAGAATTCTGTCTTTGTTATTGATTTTTGATAATTTTAATACAATATGTCTTGGTGAAGGCCTTTTTGGGTTTGAGGTATTGGGTGTTCTGTTGACTTCTTGAATTCTAAGTTCCAGCTCATTCCTTAGATTTGAAAATTTCTCATCAACTCTTTGTCTGAAAATGCTTTCTAGTCCCTGTTCATTTCTCTCACCTTCGATAATAGCCATTATTCTAATGTTTCCTCTCCTGATGACATCAGCTAGTTCTTGTATTTATCTTTCATTCTTTTTCATTCTTTGGTTTCTCTCTTCTTCCTTCTGATTTATTTTTAGATTTCTGTCTTTGATATCATTTATACTTTCCTCTATTTGGTTGACTCTATTTCCCAAACTTGCTATTTCATTTTTCAACTCTTGTAGTGTGTTCTTCATCTCTAGAAGTTCCATTTGGTTTTTTTTAAGGGGTCAATCCCCTTCATCTGCTCATTTAGTTGTTTTTTCAATTCCTGAAATTATTGATTTGAGTTGTTTTGGATCTCATTGAGTTTTTTTCAGAAGTACTATCTTGAATTTTCTGTCATTTAAGTTGCAAATTTTTATGTCTGTAAACTTATTTTCTGGAGATTTTTCTCTTTCTTTCTGAGATGCCATGTCACCTTGATTGTTCATAGTGTTTAATGGACTATCTGGGCCTAGACATTAATGGAAGTGTATTCTGTTGTTTTTCTAGAAAGAATATTTATCATATAAAGGTATCTCTTTAGCCTGCTGCAAAGAAGGTGCTTTTATTTTGGTTTCCAGTAGGTGGAGTCTAAGCCTCTTGGATCCCTGTTTTATATAAAGCCTTGATAATGCCTTTACATAATGCCTTTTTATTTTCTGATAGATATTTAATCATTCTCGCTGCCCTCAGTTTCAGTCCCGTTCGGTGTTAGGAATAATTTTTGTTGTGTTTGCTCAGATTCCTCTTTGGATCTGCAGTGACTGGTCTCAGATCGTATGGTGGTAGGGGCCCTTTGCATTGAGGTTTGGGGGCTGTGGCTCAGTCTCGGTTTTCCAACCATGGCCAGTAAAAAATCAACTGTTATTTCTCTGCCATTTGCTTCTCTGCTTTCTGCCCTGATGACTGGGCTCTGCTGGTGATTGCGTTCAACTCACAAACTCTCCCAGGCACAGCTGTTCAGGGACCTTGCCTCAGGAACTTGCTGCACCTTCTCCCCTCCCCTCCCCCTACTGGGAGCTCTCGCAACTTCTTTATTTCTCCCAGTCTACCACCTGAAACCCGGGGTTCTGACCTGTGGTAGCTCTTATGTGCAGATCCTACACTCAGATGTACTGCTGTGCAGTTGGGTGTTTTTTGTTGAGTTTTAGATGTTCAGCTTATTCTTGTTTCAGGGGGAGAGATCTGGGTTTGTCTCTCACTCTGCCATGTTTCCTCCCTTTCCCAACTTGCATCTTATAGCCTGTAGAAGATAGTGCCTAATTATCTATGAGAGGTTTGTGAACTTCATGAAATAGTTTGTCAAGTATGGAATCAGATAGAAAGGTTCAGAAATGAAAGATAAGTTTACTATCTTGTTAAGAAGCTTAGCTCTCCTCTGTAGTCTAAGAAATGTTGATTAGGTATATGACAAAGAGTCAAGGTGGCTCTAATCTACCTTCCACTCCTCTTGTTTCCATTACTTGATTCATGGTTCCCATAGTCCTTCCTCTTAAGCTTCTCTACTGGATGCATAATTTCTATTATTCCTTTAGTTTTATCAGTTGTGTCCTGAATGTACCTGGCTGAGTTTTCTTTCATTTTTAGTCAGGACTCTTGGTTGAAAGTGACAGAAGCACAACTCACATAAGCTTAAGACCCAGATTGGGTGGAGATTCCCCAGAGACACATAAAATCAGGAACTTGGGTCATGCTATTAGCAGGAAAAAAATGGGGAATATGGGCTCATAAATACATCTAAGATCCACCACTGCAACGATTTTAACCAATAGAAGCAATCTTTTCTTCTTTCTGACGCAGGACCCTAGTTTGCTTTCTCTTTGTGTGTCCATTTCATTGTCTTTCATTACAATTGAGCTTTCCCTATCTATTAGCCTGGCCATCACAATTTTAGGTTATGTCTTCACAGTCTTGAGGCCAGAGAAAGAGCTCCATTTAGAAAAATCTAAAAGAAAGACTGATTAGCCTGGTTGGGAGCATGCACCTACACCTTGAATAATCACTGTGTCCTAGGGAAAGTGGTACAATGGATGTTGAGGCCTCACTTGCACGCTCTTTTCTCTGACTAAGTGGGTGGAATATCATAAAGGGTGGCTCCAAAATAATCACATAGATCAGTTCAGGGAGAAACAGACCCCCAAAGAAGAGTCACGTCATTAGCAGGAAAAAAAAATGGGGAAAATGAGCTTACAAATACATCTAAGATCCACCACTGAAATGATTTAACCAACAGAGGCAACTTTTTCTTCTTCCTGACTCAGATAAAGAGAGTGCAGCAGAACTGGGTGGCCCACAAGAGCCTGCACCTAGGATTAAGTTCTAAGTTAACGCTGACTCCTGAAGTTGCAGAAATGTTGATTGTTGTGCCCAGTAAATTTGAGCACTATTCATAAATTTTAGTGTCTTGTTTATCTTAGTACTCCAAAGTGCAGCTGTTAATAACATAAAACATTTTTGTTCTATGATCTCTGTAAACATAAAAACATTCATTATGTATTGGCACAAGTGATTGGTATGAATGGAAAGTTTTCATTGGGCACATTCTTATCCTTGTAGGTCATAGTGGCACACATGCCCATCTCTTCAAATGAAGTAGTCATGGAGACTTTGCAGTGAGACCTTGGACATAAACACTTTTTTTGGGTCGGGGAGCAGGAGAATGTAGAGGGAAGAGAAAAGACCCATGTGAGAAGTTCTGCCTGATTTTGTCTTCCAGGTCTAACATATTCTTTATTACTTTCCACTCTCCACATCTAGCTGTTTCAGATCTTGAGATCTCTTTCTGGTTGGAGAGGATCTACTAGATCCTTTAGTTCTGCCTTTGATTTTTGCTCTCTGCTTTGCCATTTGATTTTGGCCAATTTAGAATTTAGCCTTCACTCTCATTTTTATAAATATAAAATTAGTTGAATAATAAGCCACTTTTCTTCAAGGTTTACTGTAAGTATACATAAAACAGTATTTGTGATTCCATATGGTGCTATGTTGTATGTGTAAGGAGCTCAACAAATGCTAATAAGAAATACATGTAGTATTAGAAAAATATATAAGAATAACTGCTTATTAAAATGTTACTATGCATTAGCATTGTACTAAGCACTTTACACATATTATTTCAGTTGAACTGATAGGGATTGTAAATGATAGACATTACCATTTCCATTTTATAGATGAGAAAATTGAATGCCCATTGTTGCTGAGCTAGTAAGTTATATAGCCAGAATTTGAACTCAGACCTCACTGACTCCTAAGCCTTAAGGTGCAGTAAATTGTCAACCTTTCTAAATAAATTTAATAACAGTACAGATCTGTTATAAAGCTCTTCACTGTCCTATGTATTTAATTATTCTTGGGGATTATTTGATGCACCTTGTCCTCTGTGAATTTTGTGATATTGGGAAGATCTTTCTCATTGTAACCCATGAAGCATATAATATGGCTCTTTTCCTTGTTTCTTTCAGTAGCATAAACCAGAGTATATTGTAGTATTATTTTGAATCCCAGTTTTTATGATGGAAATCTCCTAAATACATTCTTGGATGTGTGAAGACAATAATTAGGTCCAGACAGACTACAAGCCAACTTGGTGTTTAAAAATTTCAGAACATTATCTGTGGTTAGAGACTGGACACATAGACATGATATGCCTTATTTGCATGTCAGATAATTTTTTTATGGAAAATGAGTGAGTGTTCTCACCCTGTTATGATTTCTCTTACCCTCTCCTAGCTGGCCCATTCCACTTTTCATGGTTAGGAGTTAAGTCTCTCTTTGTTTCCAAGGTTCTGATCTGGTTATCCCCCAGTCTTCTCTGATCCATCCCTAGATCATCAAAGGAAAAAGATTAGAAACACTTCACATTTTTATTTCTCTTTAAGGTTCTGATGCCACATTTCCAGTGGCAACTTTCATCAGTTACATAGATGAAAGTAAGGAATAGTTGAGGTCATCTAAACTATGATCTAAATAGCGGCTGTGTATTTTATTAACAAGATGATCTTTGCTTAAGTCAAAGTGTTTGAATAACTCTTTCTAACTCATTACCATGGTGTTTAAGTTTTGGCTTCCAAGGACTTCAGACAAGACACAGACACAGGGTGGCATATCATACAGCAAAATGAGCTATGGGTCATATCTGCCAGAAGTCTGAGAAAAAAAAAATCAAATGAAAACAAATATGTTGGGCCAAATAATAAGAATAAACAGAAATGAGGTAAAGTCACAAACCAAGCCAGAAAAGAAACAGAAATGTAAGAAAATACACTTAAGGAAATCAACAAAATGCATAGCCAAGATGCATAAGAAAAGTTGCTCCCAGATGGCCATTTCTCCTGGGCAGTATCCCCTTGGGAATGGAAACTTTTTAGCAGGCATCCAGACTCCACGCTTTGGGCCCAGGGCAAAGCATTGCCTGTGGAAAAGTCTTGGCCTTGATAACCTTCATGAATTTTTAGTGAGCATATGAGAAAGGATTCTTTCCTTAAGGCCCAGCCCTCCCTGGGGAAGCCTCATTGTTGAGGCTCCATAGTGCAGGGTTGGGAAAATGAAGTATGAAGTGGATGAGTAAGGGGCCTCTCCATTTTCCAGAGAAAGTAATGTGCTTAAGAGACAAAGGAGCATATGGTTAAGACCAATAAATTTGGAGTTATACAGCTCTGGGTATGAGTCCTACCTCCCTTAATACTGTGACTTGAAATGATCATTTCAATTCTCTGTGTCTCAACTTTCTCCTCCATGAAAGGTGGATAATAGCACTTAGCTAACAAGGTCACAGTGGAAATAAATGAAATAATGTAGGAAACCACTTAGTATGGTACTCAAAATGGTATCTGCTATAATGTTAGTTAAGGTGTTTGTTATGTTAGTGATTGGGTGAAGGAACAGAAAAGGGACAAGGGATTAACCAGAGGATAGCAGATTCCTTAAAGCAATGAAAGAATACAGTCTTGCCCAGGAATCTGCTCATGTGAACATTTTAATCACAGTATTCTTATCCAAAAGTTTCTTGTGATGTCTAAGTCTCCCAGAGGAGTAAATACTCTGGGACTCTCCCACAAACCAATTTGCTTTCCAGATGTCCTCAGAATTGTTTGGAAAAAATTCCGCACACAAATATGTAGATCAGGTGTAGTATGGGTTTCTCCATGACTGAACTGAAAGATACCAGCATCTCTGGAATTTCCTGTGTACCAGGAGTTGGTTCCAGGGAACCAACCACCCAGCATGCCTGGCTGCAAAACAGACACACACACCAGAGAATGGAAAATAACCATCACACTTGTGGGGTTTCCCTGAGTTTATCTGAACCTTCACAGTGTCTAATGGCTGAATCAACATGCAGTACAGAGATATAGGAAAAATAAAGATAAGGTAAAGAAAACAAATATTCACTCTACCTTAATCTTAGACAATTCCCAAAGGGTTTATTCACATATCTGTTGATCTCTATTGTCTGGTAACAGAGGCGACACGGTTCTCTCAAACTGGGTGACTCTGCCATTGGTGGAATATCAGAGGTTCCATCATATTTTCCCTTTCATTCTTTCATAGGAATATGACTGATTCTTAGTCAAGTTTAGATAATTCTATGTCAAGTAAGAATATTACCGTGGGTTGCATAGAGAGTTTAGGGTCCAGTTTTTAAAGCCCAACATTGCATACCTACCTTTTTGTCTTAGAGGTTGATGAATAATCAGTAATTATCTCATGCTGCACACAATATGGGTCACGTGGACATTTATATTCCAACTGTGGCATTCTTAGCATTCCTTCATAATAAAATTGTTAGGTAAATGATGTTTTTCCGTTGGTACTTCTATACCTTCTTTTTAGGTGTTCTTCATTTCCTGTCCCGTGCTTTCCTTTTTCCCAGGGCCCCAAATGGATTCCCCACATGTGTACACCTCAGTTTAGCTAGCCTTTCTTTCTTTAACTTCTCTATACACTCAACAAAAATATATGGATCCTGCTTAAATTCCAGTCTCTCAATACCAGGAGATATCTTGTTTGACAAGATGATAATTAACTAATTAATCCAATCAATGAATTCCTGCTAGTATATTATGTCCACAGTGAATCATGTATAATCACTCTTGGGGAATATATTTTCATTTTATCAGGAACTTTCTGAGGTCTTGATGTCAAAATATAATCTAAAGGAGGAGGCATATACTTATTTATCCATTTGGGGCACTGATTATTCCTCTATAATGCTGATTGTCTATACCATCAAACATCTTGACATGTCTTAGAAAAAGCTTTAGTTACATTCCTGGATTGGAATAATGTGCTTGGACAACATCAGTGATAGCCTACCTGTGCTACAGAAAATAATCCAAAATCTCTTGTCTTTTCAGGTTTGAACTATTTTATTTATACTGTGAGATACATGTGAGGTTGTTGCTATTGGGATGACTTCAGGATATTAAGAGATTCACCACTAGAATTGAGAAATTCAGCCCTATCTCCATTACCAACTAGCTTTGTGGTCTTAGGAGAGTCCCTTCCCCTCTCTGAGACTTGGTTTTTTGTTTCTATAATCAGGAGAGTTTGACTAGATGGTTTCTAACATTATTATAAGCTTGAAAGTTCTATAATTCTAAAATCCATTGGTGAAGCCAGCTGGGGTGTTGGCTGCCTAAGTGTTGAACGTTGAGGTATTTTCAGTAAAGTTACTTTAGGACATTTTGATAATACTCACTGGGGACATTGCTTTTTGCCTGGAGATTTATATCTTGCCATAAAGAGTTCTTTTGCATTGCTGCAAGTGCCTCATTACAAACCATAAAGAGTTCCTTAATAGTTTTATCTTTCCAAGAACAATTAGATGGTTACTGAGTATTTCTTCCACACATCTTCAGTGTACTTATTTTAGCTTCACTTATTCCAATCCAAAGTCTTTTGGTTAGAGTATTTGTTCTCATGCATATTTTAGCCAGAGATTTTGTCTGTCCAGTTGGGAGGGCCACATTGTTGAATAACTACCTGGCATACACTCATAGTCTTACAAACTTGATACTTCTGTGTTACCTCTATGCCACTCAAAGTACCAAGGCACTCTCCTGACAATTTCAAACACCATGTTATCTCTTAAAATGGATTATGCATCTATATGTGAGATTTAAAATAATGGTTTTCACTAGCAATTCCATTTCTGGGTATATATTCAAAAGAATTGGAAGCAAAGTGTTGAAGAGATATTTTACACTCACATTCATAACAGCTTTATTCACAATAGCTAAGAGGCAAAAGTAATCTAAGTGTTAATTGATGAATGAATAGATAAACAAATGTGGTATATCCATACAATGGAATATATTCAGCTTTAGAAAGGAAGGAAATTCTGTAATATGTTACAGCATGGATGAACCTTGAGGACATTATACTAAGCAAAATAAACCAGTTACAAAAAGACAAAAACTGTGTAATCCTGCTTTTTTTTTCTGTAAGGTATCCAGAGTAGTCAGTCTCATAGATATAGAACGTAAGATAGTAGCTTCCAAAGGTTTGTGGGAAAGAAAATGGGAAGTTGTCATTTAATGGGTAGAGTTTTAGTTTTGCCAGATGAAAAAGTTCTGGAGATTGGTTCCACAATGATGCAAATATAGTTAACACTACTAAACTGTATAGTTAAAATGATTAAAATAATAAATTTCATGTTTTATATATTTTACTATGATTAAAAATAAAATAAAATTGTTTCCTATAGTACATCTAGTTTAATAATGCTGCCACAGGGGCTCACTATTTTGCTGTTTATGCTAGCTGCTGGAAGCTGTGTCTGGTCACCTTGTTGTCTATAGCCTGTTTACAATAAGCCTCCTGGGTAACATATTATGAATGTTGCCTTGAGCTCATAAGGTTGGTGTTAATTCTCAGCTGTATAGATCTTGTATTTTTCCCTGTTTATCACAGAGGATTGCCATTTTGGGAATAAGGCATATCCCAGGAGTGCTAAGTATTCTCTTGCCACTTTAAACATCATCTTAGGAGCTAAGTAAGTAGCTCTCCTATTGGAAACATGAACACAGCAATCTCCCAAACATGCCCTCAAAGACTGAAAGGATGGCACATAGTCAGTCTCACTCACTTTTTTCACACGTATCTGATGCTCAATAAATGCTGAAGTGTGAAAGAAATGTCTTCCAGAACCAGCTTCAAAAGTGTACAATCTGTATAGTTACACTGAAGGTCATACTCAGAAAGTTTGTATGCTTTGATTTAATGCCCTGATGTCACTTTCCTCACCTTCTTAATAACTTTACCTTCAAACTTGTGTTTTCTTGAGGCAATCTAATAAAATAATGGAGCATGAGTGTGAATAAAGAAGATATTAGTGATATAAGCATCCACCATTCCTTGCCATTCTATTAGTATATAGTATTTATGATATCCCATAAGTACAGAATTCCAGTGATCCCATGATGTGAGTTCAGAGAGATTCAAAGTGGGTTCCATATACAACTGTATAAGTGGGTTATCTGACATCTCTGTGAGATGATACTTTCCATTGGCACCATAATTTGCTTCAATTGCAGAATGAAGGCAGTGATGTTCTAAGAAACATGAAGGAACAATGACTACTATCATGTTCTTTCTTACTTGTGTCACTCCCTTGTATTAGTCAACCACTCACAAAGAAAATGAAGAGATAGAAGGAAAGAGAAAAATAGGGCAACCCATAGTTCTTTTTCCTTCCAGTCCTTCCTTATCATAAGCCAAAGATTAAGAATGTTGATAGAAGTCAAAATGGTGGACTAGGTAAAAGCAGCATTTGTCTCCTCTCAGGAACACATTAAAATTACAACCAAATTATAAAATAATCAATGTGGAGAATCAACTGAAGTCTAGCTTATCATAATACATACATTTGCTGATAAACAAAACCAAGCCATATCAAAAATAATAGGGGGGTGAAGACGTGAAATGGCCTGGCCCCGCACCTGTGCATGGCAGTGGAGCACCAGGAGGGAGAGCACAGTGTAGAGGACTCCTGAAGCAGAGAAGGTTCTTAGCCACATATAGGGGCACCCAAGCCCAGGTTCCCAGCCCAGGGAAGAGGAGTTTCCAAAAAAATTCAACTGTAAATATTAGTAGGGATTCTGGCCTTCTGGGTGAGATGGAAGAAAACTGAAATTCCAGACACCCCTTTAAAGAGCTCATGATCAGACTCACTCACCCATAGATGCACACCCTGAGCACCGGTGGAGGGTTGAAGACTTGTGAGGCACAAGAAACATATGGGGAAAGATTGCATTACATGGCACCAGAGTGAGAGGTGGAGGAACAGCCGCCATTGTACCTTAGTCAGGTCCCCTCTGGTGCAGTCTGCAGACTGGTGCCAGCTTGCTTGTGTAGAACCCTCCCTCTCAAGGAAAATTCTGAAGCTACATTGGCTCAGTGCGATAGGCCCACCATGCCCAACACACAGATTGCCCTGGACAGCCCATTGCTGGGCAACCACCCCTGTTATGCCCCTTTCTGGGCCTGAGCATTCTGCATAGGCATCAGACCTCAGTCAGTGCTGTGTGTACATTTAGGGGAAAACAGTTGCAGGTGGATCATCACTGCCAGCAGGAGCTGCAACATCATTTGGGAAGATCATGGGGGTCTGTGGGCCTGTCCCAGAGAGCAGATGGTCTCATTGTGATCTGTGACTTTTGCAAGAACCTGCAGACCCAGAACTGGCAGCAAATCTGATACTATATAGCAGAAGTACCCAAGCCCCAGGCCACAGACCAGTACTGGATTATGGCCTATTAGGAACTGGGCTGCACGTGGGTGGCAGGTGAGAGAATGAAGCTTTATCTGTAATTGTCATTGTTCCCCACTGCTAGTATTACCACTTGAGCTCCACCTCAGACCATCTGGCATTAGTTTCTTATAGGAGCAGTAGTCCGTGGTGCCAAAAGGTTGGAAACCACCACTGTATAGGCCTGATAACCTCATGTCTCACTGAGATGCCATCCAACCTAACTCATAAATCACCTGTGGCAAACCTTTTCGCAGGCAACCACACCTACCCTATGCTTTCCTTGGGACAAAAATTTAATAGCAAACAACAGCACTCAGTTTGTGTGGCCCATGCAAAGCCCATGCATCCCAAAAAAGACTTGTGGTGACAGACCACAAACCCCTGTGCCTGAGCTACAGTATTTCTTAAACAGATCTCAGATGTTTGCAGGCCTGAGGTGGTCAGAAACTGGCCTTGCTGCAATACGAGGCTTAGAGGAAAATACAGAGAGAGCACTGGCATGAAAACTGACACTGCAATGGCTGAGGTAAATCTGCTCAGTACATCCAGGCAACTCCCTGGGTTCCCACACCACTCCACTTGCATATCACCCAAAGGCTCTTCCACTTGAAGAGTCTTATGTGTAACTTACAGGCAGCCTCAGGCCTTGATGCACACTGGTTCTTCTGCTAGACTGCTCTAGGCCCACTACTGGGTGTAACTTGACCATAACTTACAGCATTGTCTTTTCCACTTACCTACATATTCAGATAAGCATCAACCATCTGTGGATCACTTCATAGCTCTCATCAGGTAACCCTGAGCAATCAAAGGTCAGCAGTGGCTGACCTTGGCTTACCTTGGCTTACCCACACAAGGGGCCACAAAACCAACATACCCTGAGGCTGGCACTAGAGCACAAAAGAGCAACACCTGCTATCCCCATAAGCAGTACACAAAAAGGGTGGTCTCAACTAGTACCCAATGCTGGTAGGGCAAATTCCACACAGTGGAGTGAGCACCCACATAACAACACCTATCCTGTGGGCATACCAATTTCCACAGCTAGTCATCCTGAGTGTTAATCCCATCCACTGATGTGCTAACAGCAATTAAGTCTTATCTACAACAGAAGAACACACACACCCCACACAAAGAACACATCCAGAGTTCCCAGCACAGGCGATTAAGGAGATTGTACTACTGGGCCACACAGGACACCTGCTACATAAGGCCATCTGGAAAAGATGGAGAGATGAAACAAATCTTTCTTCTAATTAGAAATGAACACAGAAAAGCTAACAAGATGAGGAAAAGAAGAAACATGCCACAAATGAAACAACAGGAGAAAACTCCAGAAAAAAAAAAGTTAAACAAAATTGAGGCAAGCAATTTATCAGAGACAGAATTCAAAACAATGGTTATAAAGATGTTCAAAACATTCAGGGCAAGAATAGATGATTTCAATGAGAACTTCAACAGAGATATAATAAACATAAAAAAGGATATAAAAATCATAAAAAAGAACTAGTCAGAAATGAAGAATATAATAACTGAAATGAAGAATACACTAGGAGGAATCAGCAGTAGATTGGATGAAACAGGAGCCTGAATCAGTAAGCTGGAAGACAAAGTAGCAGAAAACACCCAATAAGAACAGCAAACAGAAAAAAAGAATAAAAAAATGAGGATAGCTTAAGAGACCTCTGGGATAACATGAAGTGTTAACAATATCTGCATCATAGGGATATCAGAAGGAGAAGAGAAAGAGCAAGAAATTGAAAACTTATTTAAAGAAATAATGACAGAAAACTTTCCTAATTTTGCCAAGGAATTAGACCTACAAGTCCAGGAAGCACGAAGAGTCCCAAACAAGTGGAACTCAAACAGACCTACACCTAGACACAAAATAATTAAAATGCCAAAGGACAAAGACAAAGAAAGAATCTTAAAAATGGCAAGAGAAAGGCAACTAGTTACTCTCAAGGGTACTCCCATGAGAATGTCTGCTGATTTTTTCAACGGAAATTTTGCAGGTCGGAAGGGACTGGCAAGAAATTTTCAAGTTATAAAAAACAAGAATCTACAACCAAGAATACTCTACATAGCAAGGCTATCAATAAAAATGGAAGGTGAGGTAAAAATCTTCACAGAATGAGAACATTAAAGGAATTTATCATAAAAAGGCCAGCATTACAAGAAATGTTAAAGGGAATTCTGTAAAAAGAAAGGGGAAAATTCACAAATACAAATAATAAAATGGTAATAACTGTACTTTTCAATAATCACTTTAAATGTAAATAGATTAAATGCTCCAATCAATCAATATATATTCTGTTTACAAGAGACCCACTTCAGATAAAATGAAACATGCAGACTGAAAGTAAAAGGATGGAAAAAAATATTTCACAGAAATGGAAATGAAAAAGAAGCTGGGGTAACAATACTTACATAAGACAAATTTTAAAACAAAGGCTATAACAAGGGACAAGGAAAGGCATTACATAATGATAAAGGAATCATATGACAAGAGGACATAACTCTAGTAAACAAATGGCGCTCTGAGCTCCAGCACTGGGTCAGCTACTTGGGGGACGCCTGGGATGTATGGGAAGACACTGAGTTGTCAGATTTTCTCTTGGGCTGAAGTGCTGGCCATATCCATGCTTCCTCTATAGAGCCCTCCCCCTCCCAGCATGCGGATGGAGGCATTGTCATAGCTGAGACATCATTAAACTAATAACAAAGGTCGCTATGTCTCTCTCAGCTTGTGGCCCTACCCAAGCCACATACAGTGGTATACTTGGAGTGCCCTTTGTCCCTTGTTGAGCAGTTCCAAGCCCCACACTGGTGACACTTAGCCTTGGTTTCTAGTGTGGCCTCTTAAAGCAACCATAAGCACAGCATCTGTGGATTGCTTGCTGAATCTTAACAGGTGGCCAGAGAGGGTCACAGACTGGGGCTAAACTTGGTCTGGAGCTGGACCCCTTCAGGACTGTGCCACTGGACACCTACTAAACAAAGCCATGCTAATAAGATGGGAGACTTAGGAGCTTTGCTTAGTAAATAGAAATAGACACAGAAAGGCAGCCAAAATGGTAAGACAAAGAAGCAGAAACCATATGAGAGAACAGAACAGAGATCCAGGAATAATGGAGTTGAGTAATCTAACAGATGTAGAGTTCAAAGCCATGCTAATAAGACAGGAGACTTAGGAGCTTTGCTTTGTACATAGAAGCAGACACAGAAATGCAACCAAAATGGAAAGACAAAGAATCATGTCCCACATTAAAGAACAGAATAGAGCTCCAGAAAAAAATAGAGTTAAGCAATCTAACAGATTCAGAGTTCAAAACACTGGTTATAAAGATGCTCAATGAACTTAGGGGACATGTAGATGAACTCAGTGAGAACTTTAATAAAGAGATAAAAAACATAAAAATGGAAATGGAAATTATAAAAGAGAACCAGTCAGAAATGAAGAATAAAATATCTGAGATGAAGAGTATATTAGAAGAAATTAACAGAGTAGAGGAAGCAGAGGATCAAGTCATTGATATAGAGGATGGGGTACTGGAGAACACCCAATCAGAACAGTAACAAGAAAAAATAATCCAAAAAAAAAAATGAACATAATAGAAGGAGCTAATGGGACAACTGAAAACATAACAACATTTGCATCATAGGGTTACCAGAAGGATAAGAGAGAGAGCAAGATGTTGAAAATTTATTTGAAGAAATAATAATGAAAAACTTCTCTAATGTGGTGAAGGAAATAGACATACAACCCCAGGAAGCTCAGGGAGTTTTAAAAAGATAAATTCAAAGAGGTCCACACAAAGAAACATCGTAATTAAAATGCCAAAGTTTAAATACAAAGAGAGAATCTTAAAAGCAGCAAGAGAAAAAGAGTTACCTACATGGGAGCTTCCATAAGACTGGCAGCTGATTTGTCAAAAGAAACTATGCAGGGCAGAAGGGCTTGTCACAAAATATTCAAAGTGATGAAAATCCAGGAGCTACAACTAAGAATACTTTATCAAGCAAAGCTACCATTTAGAATTGAATGACAGATAAAGCACTTCCCAGACAAAAATAAGCCAAAGGAATTCATCAACTCCAAGCCCGTAGTACAGGAAATGTTGAAAGGACTTCTTTAAGAAAAAAAATATGTATCAAAAGTGTGTATAAAGAATGGAAATAACTACATATTGATCAGCAAGTACTTCAAATGAAAAAGGCTTAAGTGTTCCCAATCAATAGATTGGGTGGCTGAATGGATAAGAAAACAAGACCCCTTACATATGCTGCTTATAAGACACTCACTTCAGATTAAACAACACATACAGACTAAAAGTAAGGGGACAGAAAAATATATTGCATGATGGACATAGAGGATATTGTGCTGAATGGAGTAAGTCAAATAGAGAATGACAAATGTCATATGATTTCACAAAGATGTGGAATCTAAAGGACAAAACAAACAACAATAACAACAAAAGGAATAAAAACAAACTTCGGATACAGAGAATATTTTGATGACTAGTAGATGGGTGGGGGAATTGGAAGGAGTAGGTGAAAAAAGGCAAAGGGAAAAAGAAATAGAAATGGATTGCTACAAAATAGGCATGGAGATATAAGTATAACATAAGAAATATAGTCAATAATATTGTAATAAATATGCAAGGGGCGAGGGGAACTAGATTTATTGGGTTGATCACTTTGCAAATTATGTAGATCTCTAATCACTATGCTGTACAACTGAAACTAATATATTATTGTATTACAACTATAATTGGAAAAAATGCATTGACTTATACACTGTAAATATAAGCAACTAATTGTCTATTATATTTCAATAAACCTGTAAAAAAGAGAAGAACTAGAAAACAAAACAAAACAAAACAAAACAAAACAAAGCTAGCAAACAAAGCCCAAAATGACAGAAGGAAGAAAATCATAAAGATCAGATTGGAAATAAAAAAAATCACAGTCTAGAAAAATAATACAAAAGATTAATGAAACTAAGAGCTGGTTCTTTGAAAAGATAAACAAAATTGAGGAACAATTAACCAGACTCAATTAGAAAAAAAGAGAGAGGACTCAAATAAACAAAATCATAAATGAAAGAGAAGTAGCTATGGACTCCACAATAATACAAAAGATCATAAGAAATTACTATGGGCAATGAGATGCCAGCAAATTGGACAATCTTTGAAGAAATGGATGCATTCCTAGAAATATGCAATCTCTCAATACTGAGTCAAGAAGAAACAGAAAATCTTAACTGACTAATTATCACCAACGAAATTGAATCAGTAATCAAAAACTTCAAAAAAATAAAAATAAATAAAACAAAAGTTCTGGTCCAAATTGCTTCATAGGTAAATTTTATCAAATATTCAAAGAAAAATTAACACCCAATATTCTCAAATTATTCTAAATTTCAAGAAGAGGGAAGGCTCCATAGTTCTTTTCATGAGGCATCCATTACCCTAATTCTGTAACCAGACCAAGACATTACAAAAAAACAAAACTAGGCCAATATCCCTTATGAATATTGATGCAAAAATAGTTAACAAAATATTAGCAAACCAAATTCAGCAATACATTAAAATTTTGTATACCATTATCAAGTTGGTTTTATTTCTGTGATGCAAGGTTTGTACACTATCTGCAAATTAATTAATGCCATATATTGCATTAACAAACTGAAAAATGAAAATCATATGATCACATCAATAGATACAGAAAAACATTTGACAAAATCCAGCATCCATTTATGATAAGAACTTTTAGCAAAGTGGGAATAGAGGGAACATACCTCAACATAATAAAGGTCATATATGGCAAACCTACAGCTGACATCATACTCAATGCGGAAACATTTTTCTTAAGATCAGGAGCAAGACAAGGATTCCCACTTTCATCACTCCTCTTCAACATTGTATTGGAAGTCTTAAACATAGCAATAGGACAAGAAAGAGAAAGAAAAGGTATCCAAATTGGAAAGGAAAAAGTAAAACTCTTGTTATTTGCCAATGACATGATACTATATAGATAGAATGCTAAAGATTCCACCAAAAAGCTGTTAGAACTGATCAATGAATTCAGTAATGTAGTAGGATACAAAATTAATATTCAGAAGTCAGTTGCATTTGTATACATTGATGATGAATTTTCAGAAAGAGAAATTAAAAAAACAATGCCATTTACAATTGCATCAAAAAACAATAAAATACCTAGGAATCAAATCAACCGAGGAAGTAAAAGGCCTGTTCTAAGAAATTTTGTCATTGTAAAAAGGAATCAAAGAAGATGCAAATAAATGGAAGTATATACCATACTCAGGGGTAGAGAGAATCAACATTATTGAAATGGCCATACTACCCAAAGCAATCTACAGATTCACTTCAATCCCTCTCAAAATACCAATGATGTTTTTCTGAGAACTAGAATAAATAACCCAAAAATTTATATGGAACCATAAAAGACCCCGAATAGCCATGGCAATCTTAAGAAATAAGAATGAAACTGGAGGTATCATATTTCCTGACATTAAACTATACTACAAGGCTACAGTAATCAAAATAGCTTGGTACTGTATAAAAACAGATACATTGATCAATGGAACAGAATAGAGAGCCCAGAAATAAATCCAGGCCTATACACTCATTTAATATATAATGTAGGAGGCAAGAATATGTACAAAAGGGTAAAGAAATTTTCTTCAATAAATGGTGTTGTGAAAACTGGACAGATACTGCCAAAAAAATTATAGTGGACTACTTTCTTATACTGTATACAAGAATAGACAAAATGGATTAAAGATTTAAATGTAAAAGTGAAACCATGAAATTTCTAGAAGAAAACACAGGCAGTAACCTCTCTATTATTGCTTCTTGTAATTTCTTTTTGGATATATCACCTTGGGCAAGGGAAACAAAATAAAAATAAACAAATGGAGCTACCTCCAACTAAAAAGTTTTGGACAGCAAAGGAAGCCATCAACAAAAGAAAAAGGCAACATACTGAATGGGAGAGGATGTTTGCTTATGATAATCAGAAAAAAGGGTTACTATCCAAAATATATAAAGAACTCATGGAACTTAACAACAACAAAAACTAACAATGCAATTAAAAAATGGGCAGAAGACTTGAATAGAAATTTCTCCAATGAAGAAATACAGATAGCTAATAGATATATGAAAAGATGCTTAAGGTCACTAATCATCTGAGAAATGCAAATTAAAACCAGAAGGAGATATCACCTGACACCTTTCAGAATGCCCATCATCAATACATCAACAAACAACAACCCTTGGCCAGGATGTAGAAAAAGGGAGTCCTCGTACCCTGTTAGAGGGATTGCAAATTGGTACAGACACTATGGAAAACAGTTTGGAGGCTTCTCAAAAAATTTAAAACTGATCTACCTTTGACCCAGCAATTGTACTTCTGGTTATTTATCCAGGGAAAACCAAAACAATAATTTGTAAAGATTTATACACCACTATGTTTATGGCAGCACTATTCACAATAGCTAAGGTATGGAAACAACTTAAATGCCCAACAACAGATAATTGGATAAAGAAGTTATAGTTTACATATACAATGGAATATTACTTTGCCATAAAAACCTACTATTTACAATGACATGGATGGACCTAGAAGTTATTATGCTGAATAAAATACGTCATAGAGATAAAGGTAAGAAAATACCATATGATTTCACTTATATGTGGAATCTAAGGAACAAAAAGAAGAAACTAACTGAAAACAAATTCACAAACACAGAGGACAATATGACTACCAGAGGAGACAGTGGTGGGGAACTGGGAGAAAGGGGTGAAGGGTTAAAAAGGTACAAATTTTAGTTGAGAGATGGTTGCAGGGATGAGGAGCATAGCATAAAGAATGTAGTCAGCAGTAATGTAATGGCTATGTGTAGAGCCAGATGGGTGATAGAGTAATAGGGGGGGATTGTTTCATAAACTATATAAATGTCTAACTAATGTACTGTGTACTTGAAACTAATACAAAAAAGAATGTTGGTAGAATTTATGCACACGAAGAAGTAAAATAAAAAAAAAACTCATATTAGTTTTATGCAGTATTTCTACTATTCTGTAAGAACAAAATTCATATAAATATATGAACTACAAAATCTGAATTGTATAATTTTAATAATTCTACATATCGGTTAAATACTCTATATTTGCATTTGTAACTGGTAATACTCAATATAAGATAAATGGTAAATTCATGATAATAATTTGTTTGTTTCTTTTTTTTTTTTTAGGTGAGGCAACCCTTGGTTGACCTCACAGATTGCAAGGACCTTGTCAGCTTACAATCCCTTATTTTTTATTTTTTACACCTACAGCACCTGTTCTTCCTAGGTGGTCTCCCATCCAAGTACTAACCAGGCTCGACCCTGCTTAGCTTTCAAGATCAGATGGGATTAGGCTTATTCAGTGTAGCATAACCATAGAGTTATACTTATCTTTATTTAGAATGACATTAAATAGCAAATGAGAAACATTATGATAAAACAAGAGACAGACTGCAGGATAAAAGAAGCTTTATATTTTAGTACCTTTAATGTGACTTTCACCTGCTTTGTAAACAAAGAGTCTGCATTTCATTTTGGACTGGGCCCCACAAATTATGTAGCTGGCTCTGATGTCCTCTACAACACTTGGCTTGCATGCTTTTAAGGGAAGTGGGAATAATTGTTAAAGGCCTCTGTGTTCAAAGGGCCTTGAAATCAAATTTATGTCTCTGATTCCAAAGACAATAAAAAAATGAGACATAGTTCTTAGATATCTTTTCTTTATTTTTGCTTCTCATTCATATTGGATGTGTGGTCAAGCCAAAGGGATTTGAATGAGCCACTCACATCCTAAACATTACATGACTAGCATTTTTGCTTCTATAATATTAATCAATGGCACCTGTAATAGTTACATGTGAAATTAAGTCAGGAACAAATGGAGTTCTAAGGCCAATTATTGCCAGTCATGAAAAACCTGCTTACCTTAAATAGCCTCTGGTGTAATTGTCCACACTCTGCCCAATTTTCAGGTTTAAATACAAGGAGACATTTTGTATGCATTTCCTGTAATAAAGAACATGTGATGATTATTCCCAAGATGTTATTTTAAAGAGTATTGTTAACTGTGGTCTGTCTTTGATTTCTCACTTAAGGAAAAAATAATGTAACTCAAAACATCACTTGATTCAAGTTGGGCAACCACACAGAGCAAATCCCCTAAAGGTAAATGAGTGGGGACACATTTGCTCCCTAACAGATACTGAAGTATGGAATAAGTTAGTGACCTCTGAGGGAGATAAAATATTACAATGCTGTGTACAAAATTGGGAATTCAACAAATATATCTGTTTTTATACCAGTCATAAATAATTATATAGTTATTTAAATATACCATCTTGAGGCTAGGCATCCACAGCTTTGGTTTATCTTGCTTTTTTGGTTTCTACTTTTAGTATTAAATATAACTTGAAAATCAATCATGTTGAAAAATAATAGCTTCTTTTCCTCTCAATATGAAGGAAGAAAATACAATGCAGATTAAAGCCATTAATTAAAAGAATAATACAACATGTGCATTCAACTTGGGAAGGGGTTTGCAATAGAAAAGATGTCTATGACCATAGAATCAGAACATTGTTGAGCCCAATTCACATTTAGGTCTCCTGTCTTGTACCCAGTCTTGTCTCTTGAGGTTGGCCCAAAAATAAGTAGAGGGAAGGGGTCAAGTAGGAGCTAATACTCTCCGAGGAATGCTAAGAAATGCCCTGCAGTCTCACCCCCATATGAATAGTAAGACATTAGTAGTGAGGTGGTGCCTAACAGGTGAGGAAAGACTGGGAATCACTGCAATTTCCAGGAAATTGTTTATTTGAAAATGATTGTGATCCATTCATTTACTCCTGTAAAGGACATTCCTGGATGAGTGTGTTTGAGATTAAGTGTAGTTTATTTAAGAAGGTATCTGGCTAAGGTTAAGAGTGAGGCAGGGCCTTTTAAAATATATATCTAAAACATCTGTGAAATTCCCAGTTAATGTTCATAATTAGCTTGAACCATATGAAAATGCTGATGGAAATTTTATATGATTCAATATTTCTACTTGTTCTTTTTATAAAAAAGATACCTCACAGAACAAGTTTCTTCAATAAATCCACTTGCTCCATCCCCATTGCTATCTCCTTAATCCAAGCCATTATCATCATTTATTTATACTACTGAAGCAAGAATCATACCTAGCTGCCAGGCATCTACTTTTGTTTCCCTATGTTCATTTGCTACATAGTAGTAATAGTGATTTTCAAAAATAATGATGATGTCTGAGGATGAGAGTGAGCTGAGTTGGAGATACTTTAATTACCTCATAATCACCATTAACCAACACCCTCCATTCTTTGGTAGGCACAGTGAACATTTTCTCAATTTTATGAAAAGTGGTATGCAGCTTTATGCCACCTCCCATCTCTCCCTGCTTACAAACCCTCTTCTGCTACCAAATAAAATAAAATAAAATAAAATAAAATAAAATAAAATAAAATAAAATAAAATAAAATAAAATAAAATAAAATAAAATAATAAAATAAAATAAAATAAAAGCCCTTGTAATCATCTTACCACTTTCAAGCTCCTTCTGTATAGAAATTTTGAAATTACAGAAGATAAAAAGTAAATCTAGTCATGTTGCTAACCAAGAACACTTCAAGGTCTCTCATCTCACTTGAAATAGAATCAAGCTTCTTTCCCATGATCAATGAGCCCCACCTCAGCTAGCTCCTGATTCTCCAAGGGGTATTTGTTCCCTTCTACTAATGTGCCAAACTTCCTCCCACCTAACAACCTCTGCCTTTGCCATCTCCTCTGTCCCAAACACTCATCTCTCTTTTCCAATTTGGTTTTGCCTCGAATATCTCATCCTTAGAAAGGTAGCTCTCAATAATCCTCTGACCATCACCCCTGTCCAGTCCCATTCTAACATGTTACACTATTTGATTAGTTTTACAGTTCTTACTGCTATCTTGCCTATAGACTTACTGATTTATTATGTTTTCTCTTCTATAGTATAAGCTCTAGGAGGCCTTGCATGCACAGGCTACCACCATAGAACTCTATAACAGTGCCTGTCACAGCCATAATAGCTGTTTACTAAATACTTGCTAAATTTAAAGTCAGCCTACTAAAGAAACAATTTACATTCCTGGGCAAAGACTTCACAAGTTCTATGATCAAATCTGTGAGGAATCATTTTTTTTTTTTGCAACAAGTTTTCAGATGCAAGTAGACAAAGAAATGTGAGTCTTTTCTAAAAGTTTCCTGAAAAAGGTGGTTTTACATGATTAGATTCTCCATCTTGCATATACCCTATTGGTCTGAGCCCACCTAGATAATAGGGTTTGTTTCCAATGACCATATTTTGAAATAGAAAAAAAGTCTATAGTCATGTAGCTGAGTGTAGTTAACCAACAGGCTGCAGAAGCCATATCTTTGGGATCTATTATCACATTCACATTCTGGGATGACTGAGCTAAGTGGGGGTACTAGAGCTGGGTTGTTTCAGCCTAACATGAGACTTCTCTTATGGGTAATCTTTATTTTAATGCTCTCCATCCGCTGAAACTTTTTTTCAGAGCTGCACTGCAGTCTGTGGCTCCTTCTACCCAATCATCTTTCTTTTTTTCTCTTATCTTCATAGGTGTAAAATATGCATCTTGACCTAAGCCTCTCTACCTATTCTGGTTCCTCCTTTCCATTTTCTCCTTCACAAAAATTTTCCTCGATCTTTTCCACACCAAATCCTACCTTTGCATCTGTTTCCTGGAGGATTCAAACTGACACAGAAAGCCTAAATCTTATATAAAGAACATATTAATGCTGAGTATAGAAGCAACTGAAGAGTTGAAAATATCTATTCAATTTCTTTTCTGGATCAGTAAAAACACACTAAAGTTAATTTTCTTAAAAATTGTGAGTCCTAGAACCCGTATTTTTCTCCTATTTGAGATCTCAATACAGTAGAATTACTCTAAACGAATTCAATGGGCACTGAGGGTTCTTTGGCTACTAGAAAAGGTTTTATGATTTGTGAATCATAAAAATGATTCGTACATTTCTTAAAATTTTTATTTTAACTCGAAACATGTAAATTTGAAATGATTCCCCAATCCTTTGATGAAGGACCAAGGCTTTTTCTTGAATATAATTCTGCTTACATAAACCACACTCTTCTGTAAACTCCAGTTGTTTCTTTAAAGTGAAGCAGAAACTAAAAGTTAGTTGTCATGCAATCAGAGTGCAGAACACTTTTCACATTTTTCTTAAATTTCTTTAGTTTAAAAAAAATCAACTTACCTTAAATAAAATTTGCAAAGAATCCAACTTTGTAACTTTATTTTCATGCTCATATTTGATCAATTTTTTATGTTTTTTTTTTTGCCAAATCACAAAAATACAATATCTTGGCATAAACAAAATGGGCAAGAACCATTACCAAATCTTAGTATGGATAAACTCCATGAATGAGACCAAAAGTGTAAAAGAGTGATGGCCTGGAGGCAGCAATGATTGTATTTCACAGGTGAAATTGAAAGCTTTGGTTTATATGGAGAGTCTCTAAATGAGTGGCTGATCAACAGGACTTTTATTACATGATGCTTAATTTAAAATTTTTAAAACTATTAATGATATTACTTCTGCACTTCCTGTGGCTCTCTGAGCTGCCTGCATCAGAGGATGACAATAATTGATGTTGACTCTCTGGCAATGGAACATCCTATTATACTAGTTAGTCTTATCCTTTTTTGGGTCACAAACTCTGTTAAAAATCTGATGAGTTATAGATCTTTTTATTAGAAAGATGTACACTTACACATGCACAAATTGTACATGGGGTTTGTATCCCTGAGTCTCATTTGAAGATGAATTATTTATAAACCCCATATGCTGTAGACTGAGTGTTGTGTCCTCCCAAAACTCATGTGTCAAAGCCTAATCTCTAATGTGATGGTACTTTGAGTTGGGGCCTTTGGGAATTGATTAGTTCATGAGGATAGAGCCATCATAAATGGGATTAGTGCCCTTATAAAAGAGACCCCAGAGAGTTCTCTCACCCCTCTGCCATGTGAGGGCAAAAATGGTGCTATCTATGAAGATGCAGGCCCTCAACAGACACCAAAATTGCTGGAGTCTTGACCTTGGAATGGCCAGCTTCCAGAACTATAGAAAATAAATATTTGCTTTTTTATAAGCCACCCAGTTTATGGTATTTTTATTACACTGGCCCAAACAGACTAAGACACTATGCTACATTATTAAAATGTATGGAGTAAAATGTCAATAGACAGTATAGTAGCTCTTCATTTTCTAACTGAGAAAATAAAGCATGAGCTATATTTGCCTGGTAATATTGATTCTTCATAAATGCCATAATCTAGTTCTTAGAAAAAGACACACCCACACAGAGTCAAACTTGCTTAGTTCCTTCAGAGTGGCAAGAGTCATGCTACTCTGACTCATCTTTCAGGAAGGAAGAGGGAAGTACAGTGTAAAACTATAACCCAGGCCACAGAGAAGACTTGGTCCTGGAACCCAGCAGAGGTTTGCTGCCATCTGAGGGCAGAGTAGTGGCTGTCAGTTGAGTAAGTCTGTGTCACTGAACTCCAGATGGGCACAGCCTAACAGGGCTTTGGAGATCATCCAGGACAACTCATTTCATAGCTCAGTTTTAAATATGTAAACAGAGTTACAAACAAGATAACATTTTCTCAAATCTATCAACTCTAGGAGGAGCAAGAATTGCTTTCCTAACCCTGATTAGCATGCATGTGGTTGGTGCCAAGTGTCTTCCTACTTGTCCTGAAGACAACAAAACTTGAATTCATCATGGTTAGTGCTTACAAGTTAGTAATAAAAACTCGTGAAAATTCAGACCTTCTACTCCTCTTCTCATTTTCTTGCTACCAAACCCTTCTGTTCTAGGCCTTAAGGATGCATTTGCAGTTTAGCACTTTAGCTGACTATATTAAAATGATATGAATATAAAAACTTTTGAGGAAATTTTCACTCTGTCCCCACTCTCCAAACTTATTTCTCTGGGAGAAGCTCTGAGGCCTCGAGTATAACTTTAAAAATCACAAATTGCATTAATGCTTCTATTTCAAAGGCTTGACAAATTAATGTGAGTGTGGTTGAATTCCATTTCTTAAGAGCTACTACTAACTTTGTACAGAGTGCCAAAATCCCAAAGGTGAGCTTTTAAAATCTGTAGTTGGGTGCAAGCCAGCTTAAAGTATTGGTTAGAATTGCCTACTCATTTGGCTATCATTTTTTAGGGCATTAAAGAGTCCTAAAATGAACAAGTAATTATTTACAAAGTAAGGTGATAATTGGTAGAAAGCTTGCTTCTTAAGTATCAATCCTTGAGCTAACTAATAAACTGATTTAAGAGTAGGGGTGGAGGGAAGCCCAGGGGAGAGGAAAAGGAGATTTCGTGTATGCATTTTTGGCGACAGTGGAAGTAGAATAAATGTGGAGGTTGTGGTAGGTAGAATAATGCCCCTCCTAAAGATGTCCTAATTTCTAACATCTGTGCATATATTAGGTTACACAGCAAAGGGGAATTAAAGTAGCTAATTAGCTGATCTTAAAAGAGGGAGATTATTCTGGATTGTCTAGTCACATCAGTATAATTGCAATAGCTCTTAAAAGAGGAAGAGGGAGGAAGAAGGAGAGAGTCAGAGGGAGATGTGACTATGGGAGAGCTCAGAATGATGCAGTGTGAGAAGGACTCGAACTTTTGTTGCTAGCTTTGAAGTTAGAGGAAGGGGCCACAAAACAAGGAATGTTGGCAGCCTCTAGAAGCTGGAAAAGGCAAGGGAAGATATTTTTTCCTAGAACCTCTAAAATGAATGCAGGCCTGGTTACATTTTGATTCTATTCCAATGAGACCTGTGTTGGATTACTAACCTAGAGAACTATAAGATAATAAATTTGTGTTGTTTTGAGTCACTAAGTTTGTGGTAATTTGTTACAGCAGCAAATAGAAAAGCAATGCAAGAGTGATAAAAGTAAAGGTGAAGAAGATGTTCCTTTTTGAGTATATTTCAGGAAGCTGTTGCCAGCAAGAGAACTGAGTAATATATATCAGTAGGAAACACAAAAGAAGATGGCTACATGGCTGGAAAGCTGGAAGAAGATACTCAGGATGAGCCTAGAATAGGGAGCAAAACCCCGGAGCTTCAAGGACCTTAGTTAGGAGTGACCTCAAATGACCAGAGAACAGTTAAACTGAAATATGGAAATCAGCAGATGCAATAATTCTTATGTGTTGCTAATTCACTACTTTTTCTCACATTGATTAAGAATCAAAATATAGAATAGAAATTGCTCTGACCTTAATACTTTTTTTGAAGAGTTACACAAGACAGAAATAATATGTGTTTACAAATGTAAAACACACAAATAAACATAACTGAAGAGTACCAGTTACTCAGTGTGGAAGCAATGGCTTAGTAGTTTCCAATATTTGTTTTTCTCTTCTTCCATACTGATAGAAATTTTAGGCTGACATAGGGCCACCCAGCTTCACTTGCTTAGAGGCATCACCATGTGACTCAGTTCTAGCCAATGGCATGTGAATTGGAGTGACATGTGAACATTTTTAAAGGGAAGAGTTATATCTGTCACTTCCTCCTGTCCACTGGCTGGAACAAAAATATGGTGCTGAACTGTCTTGAACTCTTCAATGAGAGTAATACCCTGGGAATGGGGAGGCAACAAGACATAAGGAGCCTGGGTCCCTGATGGCTTATCAGAGAGACCTCTCTATGTACTTAGATTTTAAATGAGAGAGAAATAAAATAGTTTCTTGTTGCATCCACTATTATTGTGGTTCTCAGATAAATTGGATTGGGGCTTTTTCAAGTCAAAATAATTGTAATTCTCTCCTCTTTGTCTAGAGATATCTTGGGTTTTATAGGCTCTGAGTTGACAACAGAATTTTTGTCACTATTAGGTTTCTATGGCTGTTGTAACAAATTACCATAAATAGTGGCTTAAAGTACCACACATTTATTACCTTTCAGTTATTCGTTGGAAATCTGACATGGGTCTCACTGAGCTAAAATCAAGATTTTGACAGAGATGTATTCTTTTCTGGAGGCTCTAGAAGAGAATATGTTTTCTTTCCTTTCTGGCATCTAGAGACTACCCACTTTCTTTGGCTCATGAGACATTTCCTTCATCTTTAAAACTAGCAATGTCAGGTTAAATGTTTTCATGCTGTCTTCTCTCTACTGCCTCCCTCTCTGCTTCTAAGGGCCCCTGTAATTATGTTGGGCCCACCTGGATAGTCTCAGATCATCTCCCCATCTCAAGGCCAACTGATTAGCAGCCTTAATTTCAGTTGTAACTTTTATTCATCTTTGCCACGTGTCCCAAGATATTTACAGTTTGTGGGAATTAGAATGTGGATATCTTTCCGAGACCACTTTTCTGCCTATCTCAGTCATTTTTTTTCTTCTATGCATTGTCCTCCCTCCAAAAATTCTGTTATGTGTGCATATATGTATATATATTTGCCAATTCTGTCCTGTAAGAAGGCCTATAAGTAATGATACCCTAGTAGCAACTGAGCACACCTTGCACCTAGATTTGTTTTCTGTGTTCAAAAAAGAAATCTAGGCTCCTTAGAAAATTGGGTAATTTAAGCATTTGGGCAGAGGAAGTATAAGATGAGTCTGAAATATCTCATTATGATGGAAAGCTACAAGGCTCTCAAAGAACTATGGAGACACGTCAAGAGAATGCAAAAGCCACCTCAAAAGGGCTACCACTGGCTAATATGAGACAATTGAGCTTAAGATAAAATGATGATAAAAATAAATTATAATCCACTAAATAAATTAAGATTCCATGTGACCAGATGTCCATGCATTTATGAAAAATTCCCTATTTTCCATTGTTTTCACACTGAATATTTCTTACACCAGATGTGTGGGGTTTTTCCTCACATTGATCAATTCTCTGACACAAGTTAGGTGTCCCAAAATTCAATTCGATTCTGACCCTAATTAGAGTTAGTATAGACCCCACAGGTTAAGGGATTAGTTCCACAAGACCCCCTCCCAACTCACTTCAGAGGCCAATTACAGGTAATAGGTCTCTAGATTACCCACAACTTCTGTTCAACTTAGTTGAAAATTGGAGGTTTCCACATTCCCCTCCTCTGGTTCAACAATTTCCTACAGTGGCTCACAGAATTGAGGAAACTGTTTACTTACTATTGTCAATTTATTACAAAGAATATTTTAAAGGATACAAATTACAGACAAATGACGAGATACACAGGCCTGGCAGGATTCCGAGTTCCTGTGGAGATGCAGTGTGCCATTCTCCCACCACATAGATGTGCTCGCCAACCTAGAAGCTCCTCAAAATCTGTATTTTGGAATTTTTATTGAGGCTTCATCACATATGCATGATTGAGAATTAACTCAATCTTCATCCCCTTCTTCTTCCTGGAGGATGAAGGGTCGAGCTAAAAGTTCTAAGCTTCTAATAGTAGTTTTGTCTTTCTAGTGATCAGCTACCATCCCAAAACTATTCAGGCACCAGTTAAGAGCCTCATTAGAACAAAACCCACCCCATCATCCAGGAAAATACAACAGATTTAGGAGCTCTGTGCCAGGAACCAGGAGCAAAGACCAATGTATGTATTTTCTATTATTTTGCATCATGGTAATATAATATATAAATAAACAGGAGAAAAGAAGGCTCTTCCTTACAACAAAAAGGTCACAAATAAAATTAGGAGGAATGACAGAAATAGAAAAATCACCAGTTAACATTATCATAGTGATAATTGAGTTAGGCAAGGAACATCAATGGACAACTATACCTAGTCAAAGATGGCCCATCCTGGCTGACCACAGTGGGACATGCCATCTTGCTCTATACATTAACAAAATAGTATCAGTAACCTATTATAGTTCTTTAAAATTAGCATCCAGGATTAATTACTATTTCTATCTTTGACAAGTGCCTGTCATAACATAGTTAATACTCTGTGGATTATCAAGAACATTTCTTACTGAAGCCATCAGTGGCCAGTCAAGAGTTTACCATCCCAGTGACCTGGGACACAGAAAGTGCTCAAGGAATTTATCTTATGTGCACAAATCAGTGGTATCAGAATATTTCTATTCTTGTTTGTATTTCAAAAAATATCATTTCTTGAATTTCTCTTTGTGTTTCAAATATACACTTTCTCCTTGTATTCCAAGTAGAGGCATGAATTCAGACTCTCTCAGCATCTGCCTCCTTCATGTTTCTTCTTGCAGTGTTACTGCTAGTCCTCAATCTTCCCTGGTGTAAAATCTAAGACTGGAAGAGGTCAGAACATGAAGAACACAACTTTGTAAATGAATTTATATAAAGTAATACAACAAAAGATTAGTAATAGTTGAAAAAAACTTCTTTCAAAGGAACATTTCTTGAATTAGCAAATATTTTGTACCATTTACAATGCTCCCTCTTTTGTAATTTTGGACATTTGAAGAAGACATGCTAAGATTATTGGAAAGAACATTTTAATTGTGATTGTGATAACTGTTGCGATAATGGCCCTGAATAACCACACCTTCCTGCATTCTTGCTCTCTGTAGTCCCTTCCACATTGACCTTGGGCTTCAGCATATGACTTGCTTTGGCCAATAGGACATTGCCAAGCTCTACACAGGCAGAAGCTTGATAAAAACTTGCACATTAAGTTTTTTTCCTGCTTGGAAAGCTTACTCAGAAGCCAACTGACCACCTTGTAGGAAATCTGGCTATCTTGAGATTATTATGTTTTCAGGAAGTTGAAGTTAGCTGTGAGGAGCAGCCAAAGTACTCAAGCAATGTTAAAAAAAAAAAAGAATGCTCCCTTAAAAATGTCTATGTCATAATCCTTGGAAGCTGGGAATATGATATATTACATGTAACATCACAAGTTATGTTATATGTTAATTTTATGTGGCATTTTTACTGCTCTGGTAAGAGTAAAATATATATCCATGTAACAAGCTGTAAAAAATGAATTAGGTAATATTGGTGATTTCACATATGAATTGAATACCCTAGTATGTGCATTAAAAACTGGTGTTGCCAAATGACCCCGAATTGCCAAAGCCATCCTGAGAAAAAAGAACGAGACTGGAAGCATCACTCTGCCTGACTTCAAATTATACTACAAAGCAACAGTAATCAAAACAGCATGGTATTGGCAGCAAAACAGACACATGAACCAGTGGAACAGAATCAAGAGTCCAGAAGTCAACCAGTATTTATATGGGGAAATGATTTTCAACAAAAAAGCCAAAAACATACAATGGAGAAAGGAAAGTTTCTTCAATAAAAGGTGTTGGGAAAACTAGAAAGCCACCTGCAAAAGAATAAAACTAGACTTTTGTCTATCACCACACACCAAAATCAACTCAAAATGGATTATGGACCTGAATATAAGACCTGAAACAATAAAATGCATAAAAGAAAACGTAGGAACCAAACTCAAGGACATTGGACTTAAAGAGGATTTCATGAATTTGACCTCAAAGGTAAGGGAAGTCAAATCTAAAATAAATGAATGGGACTACATCAAACTAAAAAACTTCTGCTCAGCAAAAGAAACAATCCACAAGGTAAAGAGACAAACATCTGAATGGGAAAATATATTTGCAAGCAACATCTCCAATAATAGCCTAATATCCAAAATATACAAAGAACTCGTATGACTCAAGAATAACAATGACAAAAAATGATTCAATCAAAAATGGGCAGAGGACATGAACAGACATTTCTCCCTAGAGGACAAACAAATGGCCAATATATATATGAAAAGATACTCAACATTGCTAGCTATGAGGGCAATGAAATGCAAATCAAAACCACAATGAGATACCATCTCACACCTGTTAGAATGGCTATAATCAACAGAACAAGCAATAACAAATGTTGGAGAGGATGTGGAGAAATAGGAACACTCATACACTGCTGGTGGGACTGAAAATTGGTACAGCCACTATGGACAACAGTATGGAGGTTCCTCAAGAATCTAAGAATTGATCTATCATATAATCCAGCAATCACTCTACTGGGTATTTACCCCAAAGACTTAAAAAATTATTTTTAAAAAGATATTTGAACACTGATATTCATAGCAGCATTATTCATAGTGGCCAGGACATGGAAGCAACCAAAGTGCCCTATGATAGATGATTGGCTAAAGAAGTTGTAGTACATATATACAATGGAATATTATTCAGCCATAATAATAGATGAAGTACTGCCATTTGGATGGAATTGGAGACAATCATGCTAAGTGAAATAAGCCAAACAGAAAAAGTTGAAAATCATTTGATATCACTTATATGTGGGATATAAACCTAAAAGCAACAAATGAGCAGGACAAATAAACAGAGACTCATGGACATGGACTATAGATTAGTGGTTACCAGAGGACTATAGAGTAGTGGTTACTAGTGGAGTGGGGGACAAGGCGGGATGTAGATGGGGCAAAGGGGGTCAAATATAGGGGAGTAAGGGGAGAGTGAGGTGGATAAAAGGGATCAAATATGTGGTAGCTGAAGGAAACGACTTTATGTGGTGAACACACAATAGAAGATACAAATGTCAAATGATAATGTCCACCTGAAAATTATATGATTGTATTAACCAATGTTACCCAATAATCTTATTTAAAAAATAACTGGTGTTGCACAACATAAAGAGAAATTGTAAAAATCATACAAAAAATTTGAAATTTTAATTTTTAATAATAGTTTTTTATCACAAGTAACAGAAAATTACATGAACTGTTTTAGGTTAAAAATGAAAATGTTTGGGGAGGATTTATTATAATAATACCGAAATGCCTCAGGAACCAGAAAATTGAGACAGACTATAGGAGAGCTGTGACTAGGAACTGAAAACCCATCAGAAGCACAGCAAGGCTTGTCTGTTTTTCTAGGGCCATGTGCTCTCTTAAATCTGTTTTATTCTATCCTCTTTATCTGCTTTACTTCTCTCTCTCTCTCTCTCTCTCTCTCTCTCTCTCTCTCTCTCTCTCTCTCTCTCTTTCTCTCTCTCTCTCTCTCTCCCCTTTTCCCAAATGACTTTCTCTGCATTTTCAGACATTCATAGTGAAACATATTCCCAGCTCAACCCTTCCTTTGTTTGCAACCTTAGCTTCCAGTACACTGATCAGTACCTCTTATCCTCAATTCTAAATTTCTTGGAGGAAGAAAGTGGTCCAGGTGGGTCAATTATGCATTCTTGGTTGAATTATCAGTGGCCAGGAGGGTAGGGTTAGCTAGTACAAACATTGTCAACAGGGCCTCTGTGAGTGGGTGTGAGCACACACATGTGCATGATGGCATTTTTAGGCACAGAGAAATACTAGAGATGTTCCTATAACCCAGCTCATCTAGGCAATAGTAATCTAGTTAGTTCTGGTGCTGGAACTTTGAGAAAGTGAAAATAAGACAGATGATCCCAGATGCTAAAGACAGGCATTCTGAAAGTACAGCACTATTCAGACGCTTGTCCAGGAAAAACTTGTATTGGAGAATGGGCTCCTGGGATGCTGCTTCTTGGAACTCTCACACTCCACCCATTCACACTCATATCAGAGAAGTCCAGAGCAGTGGGACATTTGAGGCATGGGCATTTTGGAAGCTGAATGTATGTTGTGGGTGGTGAAAAAATAGACAACCTGTCTGTGTTTAGTCTTTTTCTAGACAACATGCTTCTTTATGTTTTTCCACCCTTCCTAAGTCATGTCTCTGTTTGAAGAATTGAAATTCCCACATCCTCTTAATTGTGATTACATTCTCAAAGGGGATTAATTATTGTTACTAAAATCAAATTTGTGATGATAATGGTGATCATTCATTTTCAAATAAACATCCCTCTAGGAGATACTGATATATCTTTCTGGGAAAAGGGAATGCTCCCTCCCTTGCCCCATACTAATTGCATCCCACCCATGGTTTAGAATAACTGATTTTAGTCATAAAATTACCAATTCCATTCTGCAGCTATTCTTATTTGTGGTGATTATTATTAAATCAACACTTTTAGAATCTAAGAAATGGCCTTAGAATGAATATTCATGAGTATTTATTTACTTGCAATGATGAAATAGCCTAGGGCCATTTCATTTTATAAAATTGCCACTGTATTGGACATTTTTATATCTGCTATTAAAAAGTCAGCTATTTTAGATGTGCCCACATACTATGTCATACTTCTGAAGTATACATAAAATGCAATTTGTAAAAATGAATAAAATCTCAAATTATATGACAGCTGATCTATACATACCTGGATAATAAGTTTTCTCAGTGTAGCACTCCTGCCTACAAATTAAGTGGTACCCATGAGCAGTATTTTACCTTTATTACTCTAATATCCCATCATTCATTTGGAATTGGGTTTATTAAGGCCACCTATTGTTGTCTTGAGCATTGTCAAAAGACCTCATTAGAAATCATATTATCTCTGCTTGAAAGATAAGTCATTTTCAACAAATATCATGAAAATGATCCTGTGCCAAAACCTTTTTCCTAGAACAATTAAAATAAGAATGGGTTGAGGGTTTTCTTTTTTTGGAAAGGTCTAGAGTGGTGTATCCCCAAAATGTGCTCTGTGTGATGTTATCAGATATGATGCAAAGAAAGGGGATGAGGGTCAACATCAAGAGCTTTATGCTAGGATCACTCAGAGCCTTTAAAACACTAATGCAGAGTAGGTATATCCAAGAAGAAGACATGTGTGCACTGCTTCGAAACAAAACAGATCACAGAAGTCTTTTGTTGAGGAACATGTTGGAGACTATTATTCCATGCAATGTATTTTTGAGTAACTTCATCTATTGAATGGCGAAAATTTAAAAAACTGAAGTGAAATTCACATAACAAAATAAACCATTTTAAACTGAACAATTCAATGACACTTTGCACATTCACATTGCTGTACAACCAACACTTCTATCTAGTTTCAAAACATTTTTATCACTTCTCCAAAGAAAACCTCGTACCCATTAAGCAGCCTTTCCCATGATTGCCCTCTGCTATGCTCCCAATCCACCAGCAACCACCAATCTGCTGTCTCTACAGATTTAAAAGGGTAGCTTTTAAAAAGAGATTTTACCTTTTAGAGCAGTTTTAGATTAACAGCAAAATTAAGTAGAAAGTAAAAAGAGTTTCCATATACTCCTGTCCCCACACATGTAGAGCCTTCTTAACTATCAACATCCTGCATCAGAGTGGTACATTTGTTATGATCATATGTTGGTTTTTTAATGGGACATTTTAATGGTTTTTTAAAGTCTTGTTTTCATAACTTAAATAGTTTATGTAAGCAGATATCCATGGCAGATTTCTACAAAATTGTTTCATCGTCCCACTTTTAACACTGTTGTTCTCTATTCCCCCAAATGACGTCTATATGAGCTTTTTTCCCCTATTCGTCCACGACAAAATATTCTGCTTCATGACTGTGATGATGAACTGAAAAGATATTTCTTTACAGGTGCTCAGATTACCCTTTGGAATGGATTCTCCCATCTCTTCAAGGTTGGCATTATGGCTTCCATGAAATTAGCATGCATTACACATCTTCACCTTCCTGGAACAAGAAGTCTGTTTTTTAAGCAGAATAATGAATAGACTATAAAAAGAATGGAGAGCATCTCATTTTTAAATGTAGTTCTTTTAATCTTTGGGTGAAATGCAAAAATTTGAGTCATTGTTTTAATCTTAAAATAGTCACCATTTAAAAATTTCAAATTAATTAATCAATCACTTGGTCATTCAACCATTATTTGTCAGGCATCTCTTGGTCTTCTAGATACTTTAGAGGAAAATTTAAAATGTAAAAAACAAACAAAACGAACAAACAAAAAACAACTACCTGACTTAATTTTGGAGATGCTTCATAGTGGGTAAAGTTTATTAAGCTTAAGCTCAAATACTCAAAATATGTAACTTGTATTGATTTATTATAGTTTTCCAAAACTTTGTTTCTGTAACTGGTTATCTCTAGCTTCTATCATGCTTGGTAAAAGAAAGTTAATTATAATTAGTTTTACATAAATTTAGTCTATCCAATATTTTCTTGGTCATTTCAGAACTTTTCCTTCTGCCTTTGTTTCTATGGTGGTAGCCAAGTTCCAGCAAGCTCAATATGAGGCAAGTTTTTGGGGAAGAGCTTTAGCAGAGAAGCCAATGTAGGCGTTGCTTCCACTGGTTCTTAGACATGACTGTTCCTGGAACGTTTGCTCACTGGCATCTGTCCAGGTATTTTC
The DNA here is from genome assembly GCA_030015415.1 of Cynopterus sphinx. Taxonomy (NCBI): domain Eukaryota; kingdom Metazoa; phylum Chordata; class Mammalia; order Chiroptera; family Pteropodidae; genus Cynopterus; species Cynopterus sphinx. The sequence continues at coordinate 29,004,169 of CM057388.1, read as the reverse complement.
ATCTGGTCTCTGGTCAATGGTCTCTGCCAATTGCTTGTATCATTGTTATCTGAACTCAGAATACTCAAGTCCCACCATAGTTATCTCAGTTACTCCTATTCCTGGGAAGGGACAGCTACTCCTTGTGCACTGTTGAACTTCATGGGGGTTTCTCACATCTTTCTTAGTTCCTGTTGCCTGGACATCCCCAATCATCAAGAGCCCTGTCACTTGACTATCCTTACTCCACAGAGGAGGGAATGGGGAGTCTGCTTGCAGTCGTTTCCTCCAAGTGGAAAGAGAACACAGGTTCCCATATTTACCTCCCACTCTCTACAAAAGTCCTTCCCCTGCTCTGACTCTTTTTGCTGTTGTTGCCCAGCCCAGGTCATCATAATCTCTTCCTCAGGCTAATCTTACACTCCATGCATTTTGTTGAGCTTAGACTTTGTGACCTGTCTCCTTGGCTTTTAAAACTGAAATAGACCATACCTTTGGAACTCTAATCTTTTGTTATCAAACTATTGTCTCTGCCACAAGTTTCAAAAGCATATATTTAAAAAGTAAAACCCAAACTGATTGCATTCTTTTCTTTTACTCAGCTCTAACAATTCTTTATTCTCTGAGTTGATGATGCCTATAACTGGAAGTAGGAGAAAGGCAGTGTACATAAGAAGGGCAAGAAGGAGGACCCTCAGGTCATATCTCAAATTGTTAACTTTAATTCTGTCTTTTCCTCTGAGAGTGTGTCAAATATATGGTTACATTATAAGAGATGTCACAGAGACATATTTGTTTATTGACCAAATGGTATAAATACTGTGCAGTCAAGGGGCAGATCAAATCAATATGGGATGATCTCAGGAGTTTTCAAAGAGGAGAGAAGCATGAAATGGCTTGTAATATGTAACTCAATTGAAAGAAACATCTAGTGGATTCCATGTTGAACCACAGAGATGGTAATACACAAGGTGAGGTTATGGAAGGGATGTTTGTAGTTGTAGAAAGATTGCTGCAATAGTGTGGTATTACAGAATTTGGAGGAGGAGAAGATTTCAAGAGGAATTTAAAAAGAATGTATTCAAAGCTATAAGAAAATAAAAGCAAATACTTATGGAGAAAAAGCTATTGTGTTGGTTAGAAAGTTCTTATGTGTCATTTTTGGGAGTGAGTCAAGTAACAATCCCTAATGTTTCAAGGTAACCGACATATCAGTATAACTCTACATATAAAATATACAATAGAGATTATAGGAGTGGATAAAGAAAAAGGAGACATGTTGGAAAATGGTCACTGACCGAGAACTACTAAAGAACACTTCCACCTCCCATGGGTACTGATCCCTGGAGCTTTGTACCCATAACCACATACCAGGGGTTGAGGGTTATTTGACTATTAATAAGTATGAAAATGAAAAGTGAGGAGTAATAATATTAGTCTCCTCTTACAAACTGTCAGGGTATCATATTAAAAATCAACCTTACTTTAATCTATGTTTACAACTGGGAGTTATATTAGCTGTGCTCAACTGTTATTTATTTATTAGTATTCTAGATGGGCTCTCAAAGCCGTATGTCTATAGTAGAAATGCACAAAAGGATTAGTAGAGAATAAATCTGCAGTACTACATTTTAAGTTGCATAGAATATTCATAACATTCTAGGATATCTTTTTTATTTTTAAAGAATTCCTTTCTGTTCGACTTATTTGAAAAAGAAAAATGAATTACACTAGATTATAAAAATAATGAGCTTTGGTTTAACTAGAATTGATATCTTGAAGTCATTTTTGTTTTGTCTTTGTACTGTGAAGTCTGCTCAAAAAATCTATAGCTTTAAAGGGCCAATCTATTTTAATTTACTTACTGAATGATCAGTTTGATATGTGATAGAACCTTAAAGAACATCAATTTTGAAGTAATTACATGGTGAACATTTGCTGCTAACAAAATAAGCATTTTTGAAAGTTGGTGATAGAAATAAAATCTTGCTCTGAGTCAGAGGACACTAGTAGAACTGAAGTGTCTGTCTTCCCAACAGCTGGATACCAGCTTCAGGGGGTGACTAGGAATTAGACCTCATAAAAAATGAGGTGGTAAGTCCTCAGTGAAAGAAAGAGGGGAGTATGTAATAGAATGAGTGGTTGATTCACCAATAAATTTGAAGGCATGAGGAGAATGAAATTCATTTAGAGAAGCTCCCAGGTACAAACTTCCATTCACACATGACCATGATGTCACAGTCTTTCTGTTTTACTTTCCTTATGCCAAGTGTTGAAATGGTGGTTACACTCCTTTAAGCATTTCATCAGGATCAGGCAGTGACTTAGAAGTTTGAGAGGCACCAGAAAGTTTTAAGAAGGGAAAAGGAGTTTGAAAAATAGAGAATGGATATCATGAAGCACATCTTCACCAAAATTAAGAATGAATTCTATTCTCATCTCTAGTCTTTCAGGATTCATGTAACTGTAATTGAAGAGATTTCTTTTTTATACTTGGGAACTTTATCAGGAAATCAAGTTAGTAATGAATGACATAGCCCACATTGGAAACTAAGGACTCAATACATTCCAGCAGACCTGCTCAAACACAAATGGCAGAAGAATCTGAGTGGGTTCTGATGTCTATCACCAGCGCCTCCTCACAGAATGTGTTCAGCCTCACTTGACTCCTGGGTTCTCAAACCGGCTCAAATTTCTCTGCCTTGGACCTGGTCTGTGCTGCCCTTCTGCTTAGGATGTTTTCACCTCTTCACAGGTTACTTCTTCCTAAACCTTCATGTTGCAGCTTAAAACGTGTTTCCCCATGGCAGTCTTTCCTAAGTACTTGATCTGAACAGTTCACAATTTGTAATTACATTTTTTGTTGGTTTGTTTGTTATTTATCCCCTTTATGGAGGGTGTTTTTTGCTTCCTAGGGCCATTGTAACAAAGTACCACAAGCTGGATGACTTAAGCAACAAAATTTATTGTTTCACAGTTCTAGAAGCTAGAAGTCCCAGATGAAGGTGTTGTCAAGTTGGTTCTTTCTGAGGGCTGTGAAGAAAGAATCTGTTCCAGGCCACTTTCCTTGGCTTCTAGATGGCCTTTTCTCTGTGTCCTCTTGTTGTCTTCTCTCTATGGGTGTCTGTGTACAAATTTCACCTTTTTATAAGGACTGCAGTCATACTGGATTAGGGCTCACACCAATTACCTCATTTTAACTTGAACATCTCTATAAAGACCCTATCTCCAAATGCAGTCACATTGTGAGGTACTGGAGGTTAGAATTTTAGCATATGATTTTCTGGAGGGTGTGATAATTCAGCCACAGCATCATGAATTATAGAATTTTCTCATCATCCTCTGCTCAGCACTTACACAGTGTCTGGCACACAATAGGCTCTCAACTAATGTTAGTTGAGTGGATGAATGACCTGCTCTTCCCAGTTGTATAAAGGATAAGTTCTTTTGCAGGTCTATCACTGACCCTCCTCTACTGGGCTCTGTGGTTCTTGTGTGCTGGACCATTCTCTTATTGCTTCAAGGCCCTTAGTGGGAGTACATTGTACTTTACACAGATCCCATGTCTTTCCTGGAAAGACTTAAGCTAACTTATCAGAATACACAAAATATAAGATGACTAGGTTATTAAGTAGAACAATTGCATGTCATATAGATTCATACCCTTATGTACAGAGGTCATTGTAAGTTGTCTCCAAGCTTTCTAGTTTACATGGTTCATAGGGTCTATCAGATAAAAACATGTCAACTACTCAGGACAACAGCAAACTGTCATTGTTTTTGGTGTCAAGAATAAACAAGAATTTCTCCTGCATGTTCCTCTGAAGGAGACAATATCTGTCATGATAAACACGTGCTGATAACATATGTTCTGTAACACACACACAAAAAGGTACATGAGACTGCTTATTTCTTTTTTTACTATTTAAAATATTAATATTAATGTATTTATAATTTCTGATTATAAGAGAGCACATGTTCATTGAAGAAAATATGAAACATAGGTAAGCAGAAAAATATAAATATAAATTTATATATTTTATATAATTTATATAAATATAAATTTATATATGTTATAAATATAAAATATAAAATCCCAGCATCTAGGAAAAAAATTAATGTTATGGTGCATGTTTTTCTTGTCACATTATTCATGAATATAATTTTTAACAAAAGGTTCAAACTCCATATCACATTTTATTACTTTTTATTCAGTTTTTCACGCACATTTCCCTAAGTCATTAAGTATCTTTTAAAAATATTTTAATAGGTTCTATATATTTCATTAGATAAAGGCATTTATTTATTGAGCTAACCCTTAATTTTCGCATTTCAAGATGCTCCACTATAAAAAATGATGTTGGGGACATATTTGTAGATATAACATTGAAAAAATATAAATATTTGCTTAGGACAAATTCACAGAAGACCAATGGTCAAAATTTGAAAGTATTTTTTAATATAAGTGACCACTTTTCTGTATAGAGTATTATAAAATTTACACTCTAGCCAACTGTATTTAAGGAAACCAGTTGCTTGCACACTTACCAGAAATTTGTGTATCACAATTTTATTTAACTCAAGTCAGTTTGACACACAAAAAGGAATGCTTAACTCTTTTATGTATGAGTGTTAATATTTTTTTAGTCAAACATTATTTTTTACAATGTTGATTTTAGTGTCAATATTAGAAAAGCCTACTGTCACCCAGCAGGCAATATGTATCTATACTCCCTTCTTGAATGTTCATAATTTTTTCTTAAAAATTTACATTTTTAGCCTAGCTGAAATCTATTCTGGAATATAATGAAGTTAGCTTAACTTTTCTATAATTATTTAGTCAAATTGTATAAATATGATTTTATATGACGTAGCTATTATATGTTAAATTTTTAAAGATTCCTGCATCTGTCTTGAACTTTATATTTTTGTTACTTTGAATCATTTGTCTAGTCTTGCAGCCATACCACATTGTTCAAATTATTCTGGCTTTATTATATATTTCAAATTTGGTTTTAAGCCCTTTCTCATTTTTCTTTTAAAAATTGTTCTGTTTATTCTTGTATGTTTATTTTTCTGGATGAATTTCAAAAACATTTTATCAAGTTTCAAGAATGTCCAGTTGATATTGGATTAGATTAGAAACCTCATATTTATAAAGAAAAATGGAAAAATTAATACTTTGATAATAATTGAACTTTCTATCCAGAAATATGGTGTTTTTCTTCATATACACTCTTTTTTAACTGATTTTTGGTTTTCTTTACACAACATTGCACATTTCTTGTTAAGATAATTGGTAAATATGTTATATTTTTGTTATATTTGTGAATAAAATAATATTGATTTTAATATCATTATTAATTCTTGTATATTTATGTCAATACTGACAACTTCCTAGTAGTTATAACATTTTTATGAATCATTTTTTTTGAGGTTTCAAAGTAGGTAAAAAAATTTAAAATAGTTTTGTTCTCTTTCCAATACTTATACCTCTTATTTCTTTTCTTGTTTTATTATATTGTTTGGAAATTACAAAAAATAAAAAAGAAAGGAATCATGATGATTTTAAGCACCCTTATCTTATGTTTGACTTCAGTTAAAATGTCTGTCAAAATGATGTAAATTGTTGGTTTACAAAATATGCCATTTATCACGTTAAGAAAGTTTACTTCTAATCCAAGATTACTACATATATTTATAATTAATGAATATTTAATTTCATCATTTATTAATTATCTTGGGTACATTTATTGAAATTCAGGCTTTACTCTTTTGGTGTGATAAATTATATTAGTCAATTTGTTAGTATTAACCCTTGAATTCCAGGTATAAACTGTTTCATTGTGCTGTATCATTATTTAATTTTCATGCTGGATTCAGTTTGTCAATGCTATGTTTAGGAATTTTGTTTCTATATATTTGCTAGACTATTTAGTAAGCTTTCTCCCTAAGTGTTTATTTTTGATCACATTTTAATATTGTGGTTTTGCTAGTTTCATAAAATGAATTGGATACTTTCTATTATTTACTCTACTTTTGAATTTTTCAGCATTGATATAAAAATGAAAATACTTAATAATTCATTTTTTGACAAAAGTTTGTGATTTTTTCCATGGTTTCTGGTCTATTCCAATGTCTTTTTTCTTCTTGACTTAGTTCATAAGACTCTTTCTCAGAAAAAATGTTTCTTGAAAGTTTATGTGCTCACAGATCTCCTAGGAATCTCACTGGTGTATAGATTCTGATTTGTTAGAGCTATACCATATAGTCCAAATATCCCACTCTCTAGTGAATCACCTGAATTCTCATTCTCCCCCCCATCTCTCTCTCTCTCTCTCTCTCTCTCTCTCTCTCTCTCTCTCTCTCTCTTTCACACACACACACACACACACGCACACACACACACACACACACACAAGTAAAATACCTAAGGAAGTGGATTATCTCTTAGGTCTTGTGCTCCAGAAGCAGACCGTAATTTGAGGAGTCATGTACATATGATTTATTTAAAAAGTGTTCCAAGGAGTAACTGGCATAGGAGTTGGGGGAGCAGGATAGGGGAGAAGAGGCAGAGCAAAAGTGTGAGTTCAGGTGATCTCCCAGCTTCATACTGATCCTGCAAGAAGCTCTGGAGGAGAAATTACAACTAAGAGTTTATTCTGATTTGGGGAAAAGGAACTGGGCTTTGTTCTTCTGCACTCATAAATCATTGGCTAAAGGCTATAAGGCCCATGGGTGAGGTGGAGGTGATGTAAACTCCCAGTAATTCCTGCTCTAGTGCCTGTGGGCAAAGCTCTAGTGACGAGAGATCGGTCCTCAAAAAAAGAAAAAAAACGATTGCAGAAATTGCGCTTCTGGGAAGATACACAGTGGTAAAAGGAATCCAAAAGGATCCAAGCAGAGCAATGACAGTGCTGGTTACAGGGTGGATTCTGTATCCCTCAAGTAATCTTTCTTAGGCACTGTTTATTTCAGGGAAACATTAAATTAAAAGTAGGGCAACAGAAAGTTCAAGATTGCACTACCTGATAAGTTTGGACAGTCAGCCCTTCTATTTTGGGATACTTTTGTAGACATTGATTGCCAAGGAGTAGGGTTGACATCCTTCTTTGAAAAACCAGGAATATCTAACAAGGATGTGTGCCTGAGTGGAGAACCATATTATCTTTTCTTTAAGATAAAACATAGGGAAACCTTGGGCAATGCCAGTTCACCTAGAAAATGTTTTTAATTTACTGTTGTGCATAGACACATGACAAATAAAAAGCCAAAAGCTCTACATCATATAATATAATATCTTTAGCCTGGAATTTTTCAAGACTTTGAATATTTAAAGTACCTCAGTAAAGAACTCAAATTATTTCCAAAAATATAACTAAATAAAATAATGTATATAGAAATCTTATCTACATATTAGTTTGTAATTTGAGGAAAGTCTACCAAAAACAATGTTTTTAATTTTAGAAAAGCTTATCTGATGCATCTCTTTTATACAAATTTTAGCTAGAGTTTTAGTAATCTGTTAAAACCATAATATCTATATATTAGAAAATATTTTTTATCTCATCTTTATAGTAAGAGGGTATGCATTCAGCTTGTCCAAAAGTGCTAAAGAACCCTTAACAAATAAATTACCTATTTGAACTATGGTGGATTGTATTTTTCAAAGATTCAAAGATGGCTTCTATATGTATGGATATATCTATATATTTATATCTATATCTATATTCCATTCTTCATGCTTTTCTTACAATGTGACATTGACCCTTCTCTGTTGAGAGGTAGCATCTATGTTTTCTGTCTTGAACCTGGGCGAACCTTTGTAACTGCCTTGATCAATAGAATATGGCAGAAGTGATATGTGACTTCTGAGGATAGGTTATAATAAGCAATACAGCTTCTTTTCTTGCTATATTTACCCTTAAATCCCAGCAACCATGTTGTGAAAATGTCCAGGCTATGTGAAGAGGCCACATGTGGGTGATCCAGCTGATAGTCCCAACTAAGATGTAGCGAATGGTCAGCATCAGCTCCAGACACATAAATGAAACTTCAGAGGATTACAGCCTCCAGCCTTTGAGCTACCTCAGCTAAGGCCTTAGATATTGTGCATGGTAGAAAGATACGCTGTTTCTGTGGTGCCTTGTTTGAATTCCTGAACTACTGTAGCTATTAGAGATAATAAATGATATTGTTTTGAACCACTAAGTTTTGGGCTAATTTGTTAAATGAGATATGCACCAGTAACCCACATTTTCTGACTAATTTAAGACACCATTGTCATATACTAAACTTCCAAACAGACATGGGTCTATTTATGAACCCTTTTATATTTCATTTATCTGTTTAATAGTATCTATTGAGAAAAGTTTGCATTTGTATTAGTATATACATAGGTAATGCTATGATAAAGCACAAACCCCCAAATCTCTGTAGTTTAACATAACAATGACTTGTTTCACACTTACATGATTTCCACCCTGTGTCAGATGACTTGCCAAGGCAGTTGTCTTCCATTTGGAGATTCAGTGATTCAGGCTGCTTTCTTGTTGTGATGCCACAATCTTAATATATGGCCTTCAGGTCATTGGAATGTGGGAAAAGAGACCTGAAAGGTTTATGCAAATGGATCTTAAATAGTTTGGCCTAGAAGTGACATTTGTTCTTTCCATTGGCCAGAACTAGTCACAATGTCTAATCAACAACAAGAGGCTGAAAAATGTGGAGACGTACATCGATTTTGGGTGAGTAATAGATGTTTTTTAGATCCCTTCATTATTGTTTATTTTCTAGAAATTTTTGGATATTTTCACACATACATTGTTCCTGACAAATTTTAGAATCCAATATATTTAATTTTAATTATTTTCATTAAAAAACAGATCTTTTTGTTTTGGAGAGAGGAAATAACCTATAACAAAAGAGACCAGAATAGTTCCCTATCCTTTACTGCTGGACATTTTTATTTGTTGCTCTATTCATATAACCAAGATTCTTTCAGTTCCTGATTAATTATTACTAATCATGATTTTATGTCTAGTTCATTTAGCTTAGGCCATAAACAGTTCCTGCTTCTAAATCCAAAAGTTGAGGAAAGGTCAATGGCATTTTCAAACTCCCTTGATGATTTCACCTCAGATTGAGAAAGAATATAAGGGTGACCTGTAGTGGAATAATCATATCTAAAGCATCATTGCTCTTTCATTGAAACATTACTCTGAAAAATATAGACTTGAAACAGAAAATAAACATATCACATGAGAGGAACGTCTAATAATTTAATAACTCTATAGTTTCTGGGACTATCAGAGTAAAATATAGCCATATTAAAGATTTTATTCTATGTTGCATTCAAAAGAAAAACAAATCCTGCTCAAAGAGCTTTGGAATAATTATATAATTTTAATTGAAAGCTCTGAAAGAGTAAGTAAAGTATAGAATATTTTCAATTTGCAGTTGAGCTGGCAGGTAGTTTTCCTTAGCAGAGAAAAAAGAAAGCTGTGCTTTTAAATTATTTTGTTCATCATGATTTGTATCTGTAGAAATATTTACCCATTACCTTGGAGCATGACTCTTCATGTCTATATCAGGCCTGCCTGAAATAGTAAATTACAGGTAAATTACAGGTATTATTTTGATATTATATTGCATTTGAAATGTTCCTTCTTTTCTTGGTGTAGGCCACCAAGAATCTGCCTAGAGCTGTGGGCATTAGGCCTGCTCCAGGCTTGTGCCTATCGACGTAACTCAAGTAGGGTTCAGTTTGCAGCCTTTTTTTATATTCGTTCCTAAGCTGATACATTCCCATGGCTTTAAAAGACATCTACATGCTTATGACTCCAAAATTTATATCCACCATTCAGTTATCTCCCATGAACTTCAGGTGCTATCTACCTCTCTACTTGTGTGTCTGTTAGGCATTTCCAAAGCAGAACTCTTAATTCCCCCTCCACCGCCATTATACATCACTTCTTTATTTTTCTGTCAATGACAATATAAAAAAAATCAGTTGTTTCAGGATAAAAACTTATATGTACTCCTTAATTTCTTTTTTTCTCCTCAAATCCACCAGCAAGTTTTTAAAGAAATCTACACTCAGAGTGTTTCTAGAATTCAACCATATTTTACTACCCCACTACTACCAACTTAATCCAAGTTTTTACTAAGAGATAAGTGTTAATTTGTTCATAAATCATTTCCTGTAAAAAAGGAATTGACCTCCTGAATATCTCCAGAGAAACTGGCTAAGGTTAGCAATCAATCCTGATCAACTACAAGGCCTGGACTTCAGCCCTACAAGCATGCCCTGATAGGGGCTGGTGCTTCTGCAGTCATACCATTGATATGGCAAATCCTCTTGTTAGCTTCTTTTTATCATACAGTTGCAACAGGTAGCTTAGATCCTCCTCTCATTAACACAACACTAGAAAAAGAGCAGGCAGGATAAGAATGAAACAAGGTTCTGTTATATCCAATTATTATATCCTAGTTCCTGATCACCACAGAGGAGAGACTGGCAGGATAGAGATGAAGCATGGTTTTATTGTATCACATTGCTATTAATCCTGGCCCCTCATTATACCAGAGAAGGCCCCTCATTATACTTGGTTCTTCCCTAATCATTCAGCTTAAAAGACCCACATCCAAAAATACAGATTCTTGTCTCACATCTGGAATTTGGAGTGAGGCTATCTCAGAGTGTGAGGGGCAATGGGGGACTCATGCATCTGCCCCGATACTGTCTCCATGAGTTTCTCCCAATGAATGTATTGTGTCGCAGGTATGGTCTATGTGCCAGCAGAACATTGGTTCTTGTGCCACAATAGACGTTCTATTATTTCCGTCAGAACTCTTGGTTCTGCCACCTCCATCCATTGTACTCATTTGCTAATCTCTATTTCAATTAATAGGAGCATGAATCGATCACTAGTTGTTCATACCAAAACTGAAGTGTCATTGCCAATTCCTCTTCTTCATCCAAACCATTAATTCAAATCTTCAGCAAGTTCTGCAAGAGCTCTACTTTCAAAATATAGTCAGAATTCAACCATGCTACTTTGCGTTGGTCTCCTAACCAAACTGCCTATTTCTACAAAAGACGTTTTATAATTGTGATTCAGGTGATGTCATCCTATTGTTTAAACTTCCCAGTGGCTTCTCATTGCATTTAGAATATACTCTAAATGCCTTATTATGACTACAAGGCTCTACTTGATTTGGTCCTTGCCTCATTTTCTTCTACTCTCGCTCTTATTCATTTAGCTTCATCATGAACATGCTAATCCTGCTCTTATCCCAAGTCTGTTCCTTCTTCCTGGAATGGTTTTCTCTCAGCCCTGGCATGACTCTTTCTTACTTCACTCATGTCTTCATTCATATACCACTTCCTCCTGGGTGTATTTCCTGATTGTCTAATCTAAAACAGTATTCTTCTTCACTGTGGATTCCCTTATGTTTTTCCCTCTTTTATGCTTTTTGATTTTTGTCATTACACTTATCATTGCCTGCAAGAATATTGTATATCTATTTAAAGATTATTATCTGCCTCCTTGATAGAATTTCAACTTCATGAGAACTGGGACCTTTTCTGTCTTGCTTGTTACTCTATTTTCAAGGCCTAAAACAGGACTTGACACTTCAAAAACTATTTGTTAAGTAAATGAAAAGTGAGACTGAAAAAAATCTATAAATCATTTCTCAAATAACTTACAAAATCAGAGAATATTTCTGAAAATATAATTATTCATCAATTTGGTAAGGAAAATTAGGGTTTTCTGCACTCAATGGGTGTTTAATAAATACAGATTAAATAAGCAAGTGGATAAAATAAACCTGCCTTTATTTATCATATAGAACAATTATGACATTCCTCTGAGCCTGTTATTTTCTCTTGACTCAAACCAGCAAATATGTTTTTTAATTAAATTTAAATTGAAAAGATCATAAATTTGGGACAAACTGTTTAATACGTGAAAAAATTCTTCTGAGAAAAATTTAAAAAGTGTCAAATATGATGAGTGGTATCTTTTTTTCTGTATGGGGAAGATCAAGAAACATAATCTATTTTCGAATATCTAGTCAATGACCATTCATTCTTATGAAAATGTACATTAATTACAAGCTGTCAGTACAAACTCTTACAATAATTTTTTCTGTGTGAAATTGCCCTCAAGTAGAATTAAAACTGACCTACCAAGAATTTGTTGAGCTACTTGTGAATATAGTTTATACATGGTCACTGAGACATGTCAAGTTAATTTAAAAATATTTTTAAATGAATGTCACATTTTATACTAAATGACATGAATATTTCTTAGTACTGTAAAATTTAGAATCAAAGAAAGTTATATTTGACAGTAGAGTTTATTATTTTATGGCAAGAATATGAGAAATTAAAGTTCAAATATAACTAAAACAGTTCTGTTTTATTCTATGGAACAAGTTATTTCTACCTAGTCTGCCAGTAGTTTTATAGCCACCATAATATGGGAATTGAAGACCCTGGGCTTATTTATATCTCAGGATGAGTTCACTATTTCCTTAGGTGTTCTTCAGCAGGACCTTGTCTAACAATAATGGATAGCAATAATCTTTGAAATATAAAACAATGTCAGTTCAATGTCTCGAATAACCTTTATACTGAACCTCATTGTTTTTCTTTACCCATAGAACAGATGAAGTAACTGAGGCTGTAAGAAGTTAACAACTTTCCAAAAATTTTAAAGCTAAAATGATTTTCCAGGCTGGGGCAACTGTGATGCAATTGAATTAAGGATGCAAAAAATTGAGCAGTATTAGAGGAAAGAATAATCAGTTGGACTTGGTACTCCAGTGAGAGAAGCTAGTGGAATATTTAAATATTTATTTATTTATTTGTTTGTTTGTTTATTTATTTATTTTATGGTGACGTTGGTTAATGAAATCCAATATGTCAGCTGTACACATTAACAGTAAAGCATATATATATTTAAACTGAGTATTCACCTCCCATAGTTAGATTTCTTTGTCACCACATATTTGACCCATTTTACCCCATCTACCTTCCCCGTACCTCCTCCCCCTTACTCTCTGGTAACCACTAGTCTATAGTCCATGTCCATGAGTCTCTATTTGTTTGCCCCGTTAATTTGTTGCTTTTAGGTTTATATTCCACATATAAATGATATCATGTGATTTTCAACTTTTTCTGTCATGCTTATTTTACCAATGGGTTATTTAAATGGTGATTTCCTAGGAATAAATAAAAATTCTTGCTTTGAAGTTCAGAAAGTAGACTAATAACAGAAATTGAACTTGAGTAACAGTTGAATCATGAATTAGATAAATCAGTCAAGTGAGTGTTAGTGGAGAAGAGAATTGAGGCCATGAAAGACAAGAATGCCAGGGCAGGAGTAGATTTTATAACATGATGAAGACTAAAGGAAGAAAAATATTAAGGCAGAGTTACTCATTTATGTCAGATACTATTGAGGTGTCCTGTGGGGTGAGGAATAAGACCTTTGAAATAAAATGTACATTAAGGTCCTTACCTCTAACATGGAGTACCCCCAGCAGTTTGGCAGAATACTAAATGATAATTTTAATAGCCCTATTTCTCACCTAATTAAGGAAGGGTTTTCAATTTTTATATGCTTATACAAGTCAACAACAAAAGAACAATCTAATTAAAAAATGAACAGAGGACCTGAATAGGCACTTCTCCTAAGAAGACATACAAACGGCCAACAGACATATGAAAACATGCTCAACTTTACTAGCTGTTAGGGAAATGCACATCAAAACCACAATGTGATACCATCTTACACCTGTTACAATGCCTGTTATCAACATGACAAATAATGACAAGTGTTGGAGAGGTTGTGTAGAAAAGGGAACCCTTATGCACTGCCGATGATAATGTAAATTGATACAGACACTATGAAAAACAGTATGGATCTTACTCAAAAAATTAAGAATAGAATTACCATATGACGCAGCAAACCTACTTCTGGGTATCTACCAAAATAATTTTAAAACATTTATTTGTAAATATATGTGTACCCTTATGTTCATTGTAGTGTATTCATGGTAGCCAAGACATGGAAATAAGCAAAATGTCCTTCAATAGATGATTAGATAAAGAAGATGTGGTATGTACATGTAATGAAATATAACTATTATAAGAAAAGATGAAATACTACCATTTTGTAACAACATGGATGGATCTTGAGAATATCACACTAAGCAAAATAAGTCAGATGGAAAAAGATAAGAACTATATGATCTGACTCATATATGAGATATAAAACTGAAAGCAATATATAATCAAGACAAACAAACAAAAAATCATAGACACAGACAACAGTATAGTGGTTACCAGAGAGAAAGGGAATAGGAGTTAGGTAGAAAAAGGTAAAGGGGATCAAATATATGGTGAGGGAAGGAGGTTAGACTTTGAGTGTTAGAGGATTTGCTTCATCCTTAAATATAAGTCCTTTTTTCTCAAATGTTCTTCAGACTGCTTTAAATTCTTTCATTTTTCATTTTGTGTATAGAATAATTTTTATTACCTTTATGGAGTAGCTCATAGACAGAAGAATATATTTTAAAAGAAAAAGACTAGATAAAAATCTTAGTTTTCCTGTTACACTAACAATTTTTCTCTTAAAATGGTTTTTATAAAGTTCAAAAGGTGCTCAAATTTAGTCGAGAGTCTTTTTTCTTTCATTATCTTTTTGTGAACCGAAGATTGTCCTGATTTACTTTTGATGAGACATATTGTATGTTGTAAGGAAAGATGGCCTCTCAACGCTGTGAAGATGCTCATAAATAATGGAAAAGATTCCAAAAATATTATTCATTAAAATTAGCACATATCTAGTAGTTTATTAACTTGAATTTACATTGTGAAATTATTTATTGACTTGATTGAGTACTTTAATAATGGCTAAACACTGATTTTTAACTTTAACTGCTTTAGAATTGCTTGAGAGGTTTTCTTTTGTCCTAAGGCTATCTCTTTAATCAGGTAATATTTTATGGGTGGGGAGAAGAGAGTTTAACATGCCGTTGTTTTAAAAAATAGAATATTTTTAGAATAGTTTTGAATGGAAAATTGAGTGGAAAGTACAGAGATTTCCCTACACATACATAACCTTCCCCAATATCAACATCCTGCACCAGAGTGATAAATTTGTTAAAATTAATGAGTCTACATTGACATCATTAACATTCAAAATTCATTGTTTACATTAGGGTTCACTCTTGGTGTTGTAAATTCTAGGGGTCTGGACAAATGAATAATGACATGTATCCATCATTATAATATCCTACAGAATATTTTCACTGTCCTTAGAAACCTCTGTCTTCTGCTGATTCATTCCTTCTTCACTCCACTAATCTTCAGCAACCACTAATCCTTTCACTGTCTCCACAGTTTTGCCTTTTCAAGGATGTCACATAGTTAGAATCATACAGTATATAGACTTTAGATTGGCTTCTTCCACTTTGTACCATGCACTTAAAAATCAGCTTTATTGAGGTATTACTGACATATAAAATTATAAAGTAGTATACATTTAAGATTCTTCCATGTCTTTTCATGGCTTGATAGCTCATTTCTTTTTATTGCTGAATAATATTTAATTGTCTGGATGTGCCATGGTTTACTTATTCATTAATTTGCTGAAGGATATCTTAGTCATTTTCAAGTTTTGGAATAAAGCTGTTATAATCATTCATATAAAGATTTTTGTGTAAACATAAGTTTTCACCTTCCTTGGGTAAACACCAAGGAGCACAATTGCTGGATTATATGGTTAGAGTATGCTTAGAAACTGATAAATTGTTTTCCAAAATGTCTACTATTTTCTATTCCCACTTACAATAAGTGAGAGTTCCTCTCGTTCCACATCTTTGCCAATGTTTGGTGGTGTCAGTGCTCTTGATTGTGGCCATTCTAATAGGTATGTAGTGGTATCTTATTGTTGTTTTAATTTGCATTTCCCATAAGACATATGATGTGGAGCATCTTTTCATATGCTTATTTGCCATCTGTATATCTTCTTTGGTGAGGTGTCTGTTCATGTCTTTGACCATTTTTAAATAAGATTGTTAGTTTTCTTATTGTTACCTTTAAGATTTCTTCGTGTATTTTGAGTAACAGTCCTTTATCTGACGTGTCTTTTGTTAATATTTTCTTCCAGTCCCCGCCTTTTCTTTTCATTCTTTTAACATTGTCTTTTGTGGAGCAGAAGTTTTAATTTTAATAAAATCCAGCTTATCAGTTATTTAATGGACTGTGCCTTTGATGATGTAAGGGGAGCTTTACTAATTAATTAACTTATTAATTAAAATTCCTTGTCTTCTTTTTCCCTTGAATTATTGAGATATAATTGATATAATATTGTGTAAGTTCCAGGTGTACAATGTGTTTATTTGATAGATTTATATATTACAAAATGATTAACACCATAGCAGTGGCTAATATCTTCATGTCACATAATTACCATATTGTTGTTGTGAGAAAATTTATGATCTACTCTCTTTGCAACTGGAAGTTTGTAACATTTGACCAACATCTTCCCATCATCCCCTAACCCAGTCCCTGCTAACCATATATCTAATCTCTGTTACTAATAGTTTGGTTTTTTAAGATTCCACATGTAAGTGAGATCATATAGTATTAGTCTTTTCCCATTTGATTTATTTCACTTAGCACAATGCCCTCAAGTTTTACCCATGTTGTACCAAATGGAAAGATTTCCTTCTTTTTCATAGCTGGGTAATATTACATTATCCATTCATCAATTCTCCACATTGTATTTACTCATTCATTCATTGATGGATACTAAGATTGTTTCCATATCTTGGCTATTGTGAATAATGCTACAGTGAACATGGGAGTACAGATATCTCCTGGAGATACTGTTTTCATTTCTTTTGGGTAAATACCCAAAAGTGGGATTGCTGGATTATACCGTAGTACTATTTTTAGTTTTTTGAAGGATGAAAGGGAACTTTTTATTTATTTATTTTTCAAGCTTTTTTTTTCAGATGAGGTTTTACAGGCTTCAATTATTTATTTAATTTTTAATTTTTATTTTTCAATTAGAGTTGACACTTAAAATTGTTTTATATTAATTTCAGGTGTACAATGTATTAGTTAGACATTTATATAATTCACAAAGTGATCTCCTGATTCATCTAGTACCCATCTGGCACTATACATAGTTATTACAATATTATTGACTATATCCTCTATGCTGTACTTCAGCAGTCCTCAATCTTTTTGGCACCAGGGACCGGTGCTCCGATGACAATCTAGTCCTCTAGTCACTGACGATCTGAAATGAACTGAGGCAATGATGTTAGCACTGAGGAGTGGGTGCAAATACAGATGCAGCTTTGCTTGCTTGTCCACTGTTCACCTCCTGTTGTGAGTCCTGGTTCCTAACAGGTCACAGACTGGTACTGTTCTGCAGCCTCAGAGTTGGGGACCCCTGCCGTACTTCACATCCCCATGACTATTTTGTAAACTACAAATTTGTATTTCTTAATACATGAGGAGCTTTTTAAAATACGAAATGCCTCGTGCCCACCCTTAAAGAATCTGTTAGCCTGAGCAAGGCCTGGGTATTAGTATTTTAAAGCTCTATAGTCAATTCTAAAGTTGAGAAGCACAACTCTAATGCCATTGTTTCCTTTCTCTACTTTTAAGCAACAGTTTTCTATGATTAAAAAGCAAAAACAATGATTTATATTTTCAGTAATAACCCATTCTCCTGATTTTACTCCTACCTTTCTGATCTCTTCTTTTCAATCCCATTCAATATAGGTGAGCTGTAGGCTCCATTACTTTCTATCTTTAGCTAGATTCTCTTTCTTGGTGATCTGAGTCAGCTACATAGCTTTAAATACCCTCCACAGGTTAACAACCTCAAATGTACAGCTCCAACTCTGAAAATATTCCTAGAATTCAGTCTTGTATTTCATGCCATCTTTCTACATTTCAACTTAGATGTCTTATAAGAATGTCACACTTAACCTGTTCCTAACTAAATTTAATGATTCCAGTCCCATCTCTCATCAAACTTGTATTTCCCTCAGTCCACATGGGGAATCATCCTGAATTTGTATCTTTTTGTCACTTTCCACATCCAATTCAGAAGCAAGTCTTGTATATTCTACCTCCAAAATAGAAACAAAAACAGTCCACAGTATTGCTTCAATCTTAGGGCAAGCCATGACTTTCTCTTGCTTAGGAGACTTCAGTGACCTCTCTCCTTCCACTCTTTGTCCCTTCTCACCTTCTTATGTACCCATGATCCATCTCTACATATGAGACAGAGTGAGCTTCTTGAGATGTAAATCATCGCTTCTACAAATGAATTCCCAACCAACTGCAAACAAAACTACATTAGTTTCTTAGGACTGCACATCAAAGTGCCAAAACCCGAGTGATTTAAAAACAACAAAAATTTATTGCCTAACAGTTCTGGAGATGAGAAGTCTGAACTCAAGGTATCAGCAAGTCCATGTTTTCTCTGATGGATTTAGGGAAGAATCCTTCCTTAGCTCTTCTAGCTTTTGTTGTTTGTCAGCAAAACTTTACTTTCTTTGGCTTATCGATGTATCAATCCAGTCATGTGACTACCTTCTTCTTATGTGGCTTCACATTGTCTTTCCTCCATGTATGTCTGTCTCTGTGTCTAAAATTCCCATTTTTATAAGAACACCAGTCATATAAGATTAGGGCTCACCTAGATGACCTTATTTTAATTTGATTATCTCTGTAAAGACCCAATTTCCAAATAAGGTTGCATTCTGAAGTCCTGGAGATTTTGACTATCTTTTTTTGGAGGGGATACAATTCACCTGATAACAAAAACCCAAACTCCCTACTCTGACCAATGAAGCTTTATGTGATACATATGGCCCCTGCTTTCATCTCTGACCACGTCTCCTACTACTTTTTCCCTTCTCATTCTGTTCCAGCCACCTTGGCATTTATGCTTACCAAGTTTGTTCTTAGCATTTAAATTCAAATGCCACCTCTACAGAAAGACTAACCCCGGTCACCCTGTTAAACCCTCCCCCCCTCAATTCCTGCACTATATCAATTAGTCTCTCATTACTGTTTCATTTTCCTCATAGCATTTGTCACACTCTAAAGTCACGTGATGTACATATTGTCTCTGCCACTGTGTCAGATACTACTAGTTATCTACTCATTGCTATACATCCTCTTTCATCACTAAGAACCTGACTATGTCTAGTCAGCTATGCACCGAGCCCCAGAGAATGTATTGTGATTAGGCCAAGTTGGTCATAGTAATTATGTTTCCCTTTGCAGCGATTACTCTTGAGGTGGGAATGTGGCCAGGTTCTGGTCAATGGGATGCAAGGGGAAGCCTTTGGGATTTCTGGAAAGATTTTCCTCCTGATTGAAATAGACAAAGTATAAGAGCAATTTATCTCCTTCCCTCTTGACTCCTAAACTTCAATGTGATTTCTAGAGTTCCACTAGTTATTTTGTGTCCATGAATTGACCCTGCCAGAGAACAGATACTAACAATGCTGAGCCTGATGGAAGTGGAAGGAGCTTAAATTTTTGATAATACCACAACCACTTATAACTATCTACTTCCTGATTGAACACCATAAATGTTCTTATGTTTTAAGTCATTGATACTCAAGTTTTTTGTTATTTGCTTTGAAAGTGTCCTTACTGATATCCTCCTCCATTATTACTATTGAAATGTTGTCTTATCTAATGTGAGAGTCCCCGAAATGAGAACATCTTCCAGGTAAGAAGCACTGAAAGAATATTTATTGAATGAATGTATGGATGAATGAAAGTACCTATTTGTATCTCTGCCATGCTACTTATCTTTACTCCTCTGCCTCAGTCTTATTCTTCCATTTAAATAGCCTCTCTTTTGTCTCAGATTGCCTTTCCACTCTATTTTCTTCATTCTCCTTTCAACCTAATCTGGACCCAGCTCCTAGACTGTCTCTTCTTCTTTTCACCACATCTTCCTGGCTCACCATAGCATATGTTTAGGCTCAGGCAAATGTTTGACTGTGTGTCACTCCAAAAACTTGCCTGCACCCTCTGGCTTTCATTCTGTGGCTTCATTCTCCTGAATGAACCACCTTTAATCTTCTTGTACCTTTTGTTTTTCTTGTAACCCTGATCATATTCTATCTTGCTGAGTTTTCATAAGTGCACATTTCTTTCTTCCCTACAGTATCATAAACACCTTAAGAATTGGGTCTATATTTTACTTTTATTTGTACTCCCCACAAATAAAAGAGCATTACTATAAAAGCACTGCTTAGTGAATTTTTGTTGAATGGAGGCAGTATGGTGTAGTAACTAAGCCATGACCTTTGGAGACAGAAAAGACAGAGCTCATCTGCTATTTGCTTTCTGTGTCAACCACAGGGAAATCACTTATCCTCTCAGAGCCTCCATTTCTCCATCTATAAAATATAGAATAATAGTATCCACCTTATAAGATTTTTATGTGTCACTCTAAAAGAGATAATACATATAGAATATTTGACACAGCCCAGCAGAGAGTAAACACCCTTTAAATAGTTATTATTAATACGTGTTTTTTTAGTGAATACTATCATATTCATGAGGATGGCAATTAATATTCTCACAGATAATTAAAAATCATGCCTTTTGTGTTGGGATTTTACACACACACACACATACACACACATCTGTATCTATGTAGATATGTCAAATATTATTGGCTTTCAGTGAGTATCTTGATAAGTACTTGCATATATAAGAACTATGGCTCTTGTTATATATTCAAATGGGAATTCTGTACTTTAAAATGTTATAGCAAAGACTATAGCAGACTGACAGTGAATCTGAAACCATTTGTTCATTGGGAAAGTAACTATGAGGAAGTAAAGGCTACATTTCCATTTGTATGTTAATGATGTCAGTTTACCCAAATTTGAAAAATGGACTGTTAAGATCAGAAATCTTGGTTGCCAACTTCAAAAACTGTCTCTAGTGAATTTAAGCAGAAGGGAATTTATTGGAAGGATCTTGGTGGGTGTGGTGATGGGAGTAGTTCACAGGATTACCAAGAAAGCTGGAGATCCAGGCTCATAAAATGGTGGCCAACATGGATACAACCAAAAAGACCAGATTGCTAAGGATGCTGTCATTGATGGATCCTGTGTACCCAGATCACACACTGTCATATGGCTGGGCTCTGTTGACCTTGATGCTGGCTGCTGTAACCTATGGGCTCTCAATTCCAGTGTGACCATAGAGAATGACCTCTGAATGTCTGCATGCCTTGGCCATGACTCCTGAATAGCACATATGGTGAGCCAGGCTTGATCACACCTGGCCCTCTAGCTGCCCTGAAGAGAGGAAAGGAAATATCTCTGCTCTCTTCAGGTTATGCAGAGAAAAGGCAGGTTCTACTTCCCACCTGCCTTGGAATTACCCATCCCTCCAGGGGTGTTTGGATTCTGGGCAACTCCTGTAAATATCCATGAGAGCTAACAAGAAAGAGAGAGGCAGCTTGCAAATAGTACCAGAAGTAAAAAGGCTCAGGAGTGGTCCCTTGAAGAATTTCCCATTCAGATAATGGACATCTCCTTCTTCAAACTCTTTCCACCTTGAGTGCACATGAAACAACAGCAGGAGTATTGTCTAAATAGAAATTTAAAGAGGGGCCTTGTTTCTCAGCAACAGTAATGATGGCTGATAAAATAAGCACACTTGGCATAGTGAGCTTTTCTAAAAGCATGGCAATGTGACCAAAAGAGTTGCCATTGCCAGATAACTATTGATAAGCTCAGAAACAGGTCCACTGGAGCCCAACAGGTAGGGGCAAAGCCTCTTTTTTGGAAGGGGCAGCAGATGGTATTCTTCACTACCCCTGACAGAATAATGGCTGGAGGGAACAATGGGGCTCCATTTGGGAGAGAGTCTGTCTTCTGTGGCCAAGCAGTCAATGTGTTTGCAATCTTTACACTTTCTGTGGTACTTTTGCAAGAGTGCAGATTATAGAAGGCTGAAAATTCCAACCAGGGAGAAACACACATTTTCTTCAGGTGTGGTTCAGAGTAGATAGAGTGACTCTGAAAACCCAAAGGCAGAAGATAGCAGGGTGGAGCGGCAAGCATATGTTGAGAAAACCACAAATTACTTAGTAAGATAAATGAAAAGATGGATAGACATCAAGTTCTAATATTTGAAAATGTTGGTGACCAAAAAGTTTATCCTCTCTCCCAATCTGACCCACAATATTGAGCCAGAAAATGTGTTCATGACTATTTACATTGCTCTTACTCAGCTACAAGTCATTTCCCCTTTCAGATTATTTTCATTTTTAAGGCCCAAATTCCATTTGCTTTTTGATCTTCTGCTTTTAAGACAGCTAACCAGTTTTGTCATCAGCAAAGTGCCAAGTTTTTTTTCAAGACTTTGAGTTTGTCATCCTTTATCCTTGTAGGTGGATAATGTTTGTGACTAGCTGGTCCCAAGTAAACAGAGTTTTTCTGCTAGAGCAAAAGAAAAGGGGTTTCTTATTAAAGGGTGAAGATAAACTTGTAAATTTCAAGACACCTCTCCTCTCTTACTTAGATTTTCAATTTTATACCAGTCAGCTGCTGAATAAACATCAGTGACTAGAGTAAAGGTTTTGTGGAAAAGTAATAATGTGATTATCAATCTATTAATGAATAATAAATGATATGATACAGTTGAATATGACAGTTTTAGCATCAACAATTATATGAAACTCCCAAGATAAATTTCTTAAATGTTATGATGTATTCACTGTTCTGTGAAATATCTTTTTTAATATTCTTAGTTTAATTCTTCATTATTGTTAATAAAAAATATTCTGAGGCTGGGTCCATCTGACATAAAAAAATTATAAATGGTTTGATGGTTCTTTATGTTTTCTACAAAAATTGCTGATGGTTTTCTTTCTTAATTTTAAGCTTTTTAAGGCAAGAATTATGAAATATTTTCCTTTGTATTTCCTCAGCTCATAACTATTATCCAGTTCTCAAGTGCCTAATCCACTCACATAGTCACCTTTGCTATTTTTCTAGTTGTAATGTGGCAGGTTGGCCTTACCTGTTAGTCTCATATTCAAATGTCTCAAGGAGTCAAGGATTACATTTGCTCTTTTCTAAATCAGATATAAAGTTTTATTCTAAATGATACAGATGAAGGCACTTATTAAAGTGCCACTGTGGATTTAATCATGGATACACTGCTAAAAATCATTTAATGGATGAACAACTCAGAAAAGAACTCTCACCACCCACACACATCATTATAAAAAAAGGGCAGCGTTTTGCACTTGCTTCAACAGCATTGCCTGAGAAGTAGTTGAGTCCCATCTTTCTCCTCTCTTACTTAGATTTTCAATTTTATCCCTGTCAGCTGCTGAATCGCTAAACAGAATGCCACCCTTTCTTTGTATTTCTGAAACTACGTGTCTTTATTGCATACTGCACATCTTTATGGCAGCCACATGCTTACCAAAGAATTAAATACAAAATATTCATTCAGCCCCTATTATTTCCATAATATTAAACAAACAAAAAAAGAAGAAAAGAAAAGAAAAGAAAAAAGATAGAAAAAGAGGGGGAAACGTCCTTGCCCTTGTTCTTCTATGTTGTTCCCATCGCAAGATGCTTTGTGGAAGGGAGCCGAGTGGTGGGCAGCGGCTGAGTCTCTGATAACGAGTGCCTCACATTTCCGTGGCATTCCCATTTGCTAGTGCGCTGCTGCGGCCACACGCCTGATTGATATATGACTGCAATGGCACTTTTCCATTTGACATTCTCTCTCTCTCTCCCTCTCTCTCCCTCCCTCTCTCTCCCTGTGTCGCTTAAAGAACAGTCCTAACTTTTGTGTGTTGCAAATATAAAAGGCAAGCCATGTGACAGAGGGACAGAAGAACAAAAGCATTTGGAAGTAACAGGACCTCTTTCTAGCTCTCAGAAAAGTCTGAAAGGAGCCCTGCGTTTTCCCCAAGGTAAGCAGGAAAACAAACGCTGACGGCTTGCCTAGGAAATTATTCTTTCCAAACCTATCATTTCATTTTCCTCTCAGACAAAGGGACAACCTTTAAATACCACTTAAATTTGCATTAATTTAATTTGCATTAATCTGTAGCATGCTAGCATTGTGTGTGCGTGCCTTTTTCCTTTTTCTTTTCTTTTCTTTTTTTTTTTTTTAATAAATGAAAGGGTCTTTGAAATCTGTGACAGAGCAGGGGAGCCTCACAGAGAGGCTAGAAAATCTTTTAGTTTGACTTAAAGAGATTCGATTTTCAAACTCTGTGTAGTCAGATGTAACTTTTAATGATTATTATATTTGACCCTGTGAAAGGAGACTGAGAAGCAGCAACTCGCAGACATGGATTCCTGAAACCCTATTATCTTCTCCACCGCCCTCATCCCTCTTACAATGGAGGCACTATTAAAATGGGCAAGCCTGCGAGTTTAAAAGCGCACTGTTTACTTTTATTACTATTTATGTATGCTGCTGATCTGCCAAGGCTTTGCCGGAGTGCTTAGAATTACTTCAAACAATAAACAACATTTATTTCTAGTTTTCTGTGTCACGCTTTGCAAGAATCCTCTTCCTTTGCACTCTTCTCCCAAAGTGAGAGGACTTTGCTCCCATAGATGCAGTCAGGAGCACTGGGGAGAGAGGAGGATGGGTTTACTATATAATTTTGATTGGGCAAAAAAGTCTGAGGAAATGCATGCTGTTTGCCTTGGCCTTATTGCAAAGGGTTATTTTTAGTAGTCAGCTTGTTCCTGCATTGGGACTGAAGCTACACTGTTTAAGCAGAAACCTGGAAAGGATGCTCCCAACAGCACAGCGACCAGGACCTGTAGGAATAAGTCCTACCTGAGGAATATTCGGAGGGTTTTTTTCAAGCTCCTGAATTTAAGTTCTCTCTTTAAATGAACGATTGGGCTGTAGGAGATCTGAGCATAACTCTTTCTTGGGGGACAGGAAATTTGACTGTGTACAGAATGTAAATGACTCAGAACGCTCTGGAACAGAGGCTCATTGTAATCAATGAGCCTAGATAAACCTACATGAAAGAGGCAGATTCCCTTCTCTACTGAGATTCAGGTGTGGGAAAGGAAACTATTTGGCAAGATGAAAATTCCATGTTCTATCTTTTGCAACTGTCATTAATAACATATGGATGATGTGAAACATGTCTCTTTTCATTTCTAATATATGTGCATTTTAATTACAATGAGCTGGCATTGAGAAATTGCTCCAACACATAATATTAACACGCGGTGCATTTGAAAACATAGAGGCCTAAAATGAAGTGTTAACTGTATGTTTCAACCAAATACAGCAGGGACTACAGGATGCTTCTCAAGTATTTGTTTAGACAAAATGCAGATATCTGCCCATTTTCTTCTCACCAGTCTGGATTCTGAAAGTAAGTTTAGGGTTCTATCAACCAGTTTTCATTGTGGAATGGAGACATGGTTTTAGGGGGAACCTTTTAGATTTTCTGTAATGATTAGCCTAACAAGCACTGTTAAAAGAAAATTTGGCTTCTGTATGTGTTAATTCATAACTTTGGGATATTCACTGTTTGAAAAAGTCTGCAATCATCCTATGGATTCTATTGCTATACAATTTTACAGTTATTTTTTTTTAAAAAAACTGCTTCTGTTTAACAAAGCATTTAGCTGAATTAAAACAATATTTCTAAACATTTAATCAGATTATTATATGAGTATCTGAACATGATATGCAATGTTTTGCATCATTTACTTTAAAATACATTTGGTTCAGGTAAAGGGAGAATTGGTTGAGGCCTTCTTGATGACTGTGTAGCAAGCAGCTGACACCCACAGATGGAAACACGCCTGTGGAGTTCTCAATTTTAATATGAGTTACGATCACACTGTCAAGGGGAAAATAAATAAATTTTCAATACATTTAACAATTTCCAACTCATTTGTTTTTCTGGGTCCTTGAAAAATGTGGAAGTTTCTCAGAATTATAGTAACCAATGGTGGTCAACAATTTTTACTCCATTTTAAGAAATCACAATTCAAGTTCTGTTATTGTTAGCGGTTAATTATTCATTCTATCATCCTTTTAATAGACTATGTTAATCCTGATGGATGCAAAGGTGAATGAGACATTGTCTCATGATCATATTTTCAGTCTGTATGATATCTTTAGTTAGATTTTGGAACTGAAATGAACTTTGCCAGTGGGTAAACTGGGCGATTAATTCCTTATTATAATAAATTATTTAAAATATCTGCTAGTATCCAGATTCACTTGAAATGATTGTCACTTATCAATGGGTTTTATTTCCATTTATGATTAAGCAGTTCCTCTTTGGTGTTTATGGCTGGATCTTGGGTACGCAACATTTGCACAGCTAATGTGGCCCAGATCTTTACTACCTGGGTAGAAGAAACCTGGAAAAAGAGAAGTTTATCCTTTTTCTGCTCCCTTGAGCACACTTTAGAAAGGACCACATGCTGTCTTTATCAGAGATGGTTATGAGTCACCTACTCAACAGCTGACGTTAAGGCTACTTGATGAATCATCGAATTAGAAACATGTACAGAGGAAGATGCAGTCACTATCTCCCACTACTTACTTGTCCCACCCTCAGTATTGAAAATGATGATCTATGGGTCTGGCCTAAATTTAAGAAGGCCATGGGAAGAAGTAGCTAGATGTTGTTCCCTAAACTCAGGTCTCCATCAGAGCCACACAGATCATTGCTTTCAAACAATCCAGTCTGATGTTTTCTTAGACAGGTAGGTTATTGGGAAAAACAACAACAACAACAACAACAACAACAACAACAACAACAACAACAACAACAACATGAAGACAGCATTGCCATGGTCCTTGATTTGGTCCTTAACAGCAGATAATCTCCTGTGGTTGGATTAAAGTGCCT
Source organism: Cynopterus sphinx (assembly GCA_030015415.1). Classification (NCBI taxonomy): domain Eukaryota; kingdom Metazoa; phylum Chordata; class Mammalia; order Chiroptera; family Pteropodidae; genus Cynopterus; species Cynopterus sphinx. Next base: position 28,977,230 of record CM057388.1, on the reverse strand, counting down.
CTGACTCCCTGGGGTGCCTGACTCAACCTAGCCAACCCTCAGCTTGTTGGCCAGCAGGCTTCCAGCCCATCCTCATCTCTTCTCATGATAGTTACTGCTACTTTGTCCAGGCCCCCTGGCTGGGCCAGTGAGATCAGAAGGGACAGGGAAGCAGGTGGAAGGACTGAGAAGTGCTAAAGCAGAGAGAAACTGGGCCATATGAGCGTGGGTGAGCTCGAGGACCCAGATTGCTGTGGCCTGCCCTGCCTGTGGTCAGCTGTCATTTCCTCTTCGTGTATGATACTGTGGAACATATTAAAATTTCTCTGGGATGGTATGTTTGGAATTCTTCTGATGCTCCACCTCACCAACTTACCCAGACAATAAAAGCAAGGTTGTAAGCCTTTGAACAGCTGGCAGGCTATATATTTCTTCTCTTTCTTTCACATAATCTAATTCAGAAAAGAATCCAGCTAGACTGGCAGTGCCATGTCAGGGTATTTGTTTCCTGCCAGTCCTTTCTCCACCACCTACTCCTATTGTCCCTGGAATCTTCCTGGGTGGCATATAGTTTTTCTTTTTTTCTGCTCTTCACCACTCCCACCCCACCCCCTTTTCTCTTCGCCTGAGCTCCTTCCATTGTAAGCATGCCCTTTGCTCTACTTGTTTTCCAGACAGCTTGGGTTCTGTTCCATCAGAGACAACAGCCCCTGAGGTCTCCCCATGTCCATAGTATTCCCAGGATGTCATTCTTGGCAGCAGCTCTGCTGGGCTAATAGGGTTGGGGGCTTTTTGGAGTCTCGAGCCTAAACACACTCTCAGAGAGGAGCAACCACATGGCTCAGCTGCCCTTTAGGCTGCTGAGAGCAGATCTTGAGTGACCCGGGCTGGCAAAAACAAGCATACCATCACAGTGACCAGCACATCTCTGGCAAAAGGCTGGGGGTGGGAGTGCTATGGAAATGCTTGGATGCACTTCAGCCTACATCAAGAGAAATGTGGTTATTCTCTTTTGGAGGGAGAGACAAGTGACTTGAAACAAAGCTCCCTGAATTCTTGAGCCCTGTCCCTCCCCCTTTCTCTGTCCTTCCCACGTCTTTCTCTTCCCAAGGAAAAAGAAGGAGAGACAGAAGTTTCAATTTGGCTATCATGGGCCTAAATATCTTTATGAAACCCATTTGGTGAAAGGAGAAGAAGAGAAATGGATCCTTGGTTGAACCAAACTAAAAATGCATGAGGCTGGAGAGATGGGGAGACTTTTTTTTCTTCTTTCTTTTAACAGCAGAACACAAGATTAGTTTATGAGTTGCAAGTGGAAGGAACTTGGCTTTTCAATTAGATGTTCCCATTTAAGAACCTCATGTAACCTCTTCTGTGCAGCATCCTTAAAAGATGCTGCTAATGTCCTTGGGACCAAAAAGTATTAAGAGCAATTGCAATGCAGTGTTTTATTTCTCTTCTTTTTCTGGGGGCTTTGGTAGTCTTTTCTTAATTAATTAAATTTTATTGAAAGACCGCCCCACAAAAATTTATAACAGCTAAATAAAAATGATTCTTTTTCTATTAGCTTGACAAGAAGGAAACAAAAAAGAAAAGAGAAAAACTAAATAGAAAAAGAAAAAGAAAGAAAAAAGGAAAAAAAAGAGAAGAACCAATTTCCCTTCTTTGTCACTACTTGAGTTTTAGTATGAATTATTCCATACAAGTCCCTAGGCTAGAGGATCTATTTAAAGGTGCCTGGCAGCATGAAGGGAGAGGGTAAAAATACAACCACTCTTTTGTCCATCAAAGGTTTTCCTTGGGAGGACATTAAGAGCATTTCTATTTTCCTGTCAGCCTCTGTCAGTGGCAACATTCCAGCTGGTAGTACCCACTCCTCACCCATCAGATCAGGGACCATAAACTTCTATATTTGGTTCCAAGAGAAAACAAAAAGCAGGAAATCCTTCTGAAACTTCCAAGTGTGTACAGTGGGGTAGGAGAAGGTGAAATTAGTGCTGGCTTGGCTGGGCAGGTTGCATGCTGCAAATTCACATGCCCACACATTTAAGTTTTTTAGGATGATTGTGCCAATGGCATTTCTGATGCCAGCTGCCCTCACATCTACAAAGATTTTGTATGTGTGCCTGGCAATAGTTCGTTTAGCGCCGTGCATACTTACTGTTCTCTTTATAGGAAGGTCTCATAGTCTAATGGGTGAGCATATATTGCTGACAGTCACACCCCTTAACCCCATTTTCAATAGTCAGAATGTAACACCCCGGATAGGGTTCACAGTCTGGAACAACTACTTTCTTGTTAGAAAGAGTGCTGACTCAGAAAATTCAAAGAATGGATGACTTCAGTTGGCAATATATCCTCAGTGCTTACAATCAGGAATACATCCAACTGGGGTCCCTTTCACCCTCTTGTTAAAATGTACACATGAACATTGACTGGTCACTTTAAACTGGGTTTTATAAAATTTGCAGTAGACATATTTTCCTTTTTTTTTTTTCCTCCAAAATTTTCTCTCTTCCAAGGCCTGGCTCAATCTCTTTTTCTTTTAAGCAGTGATCCAACCAATTGGAATGTCCTTTAAAAATGAAAGGGCAACAGATTAATACGTTCAAGAAAGTTGGCGAGCTATCAGAAAATGCTCAGGGGTGACCTTTCTGTAGTGCCACAAACCAACAATAACCCTAAACATGGAGACCCTTTCTAGTCTTTCATCAATAGAGAATAACAATAAGAAGAGAGCAGATCACAATACAAGTAACAAAAGAGAGGGAAAAGAATTATTTTTGATGTTCAAAATCTGCCACTGCAGATTTACAAATAGCACAATTTCAGAAAGGAAATCTTCTCTTAATTTTACCTAGTCTCTCTCAGCAAGAGAGGTTTGAATTCTGAAGTTGCCTTCTTTACTTGGTGCTAGAAAAGGAGGTCAATTCTTCAAGTGAAAAAAAAAAATATCCCCCATCATCAACTCTAAGTAAATTGTAGGCACACACATGCTTATAATTAATAGGGAAAATCAAAAAAATCCAATTCTTAAAGTCCAATTTTCTTTCAAACACTAAGAGATATTTTGGGACTTGGTATGTTCCTATGATTTCCCTCAAACTATGAGAAATTACTCTTTTTCAGAATTCAAATTTTATTTTAAAGTTTTAAATTCAAAGGTAACAGAGTAAAATTGTTATAGGAGAACTGGTAATTAAAAAGATGTAGCCATAATGTGTGTGGTTTAAGCAAAGCAAAATACAAACTAAAAACCAATAACCCAAGAAGTTCAGTGATATTAGGAATATAAGAAGCCATATCTTTATGTGCTATTATTTTAACTCCACTCCTTTGACATCCACAAGTGTTCCAGATTGCAATAGGTTGGAATTTGGTATTCAAATGCCATCATTGGGCAGAAAAGACAAATTGAATAGGGAATGAAAAGACTGAGTCTCTTCTGTTGTTTATGCCCCATTTCTAACTAAGGGCTCTACAGCTGTTAGGTGAGATCACCACTCACCATTCCAAAACGTTGTTGTGGGTGAGGAGATTCAAATGCAGCTTTGGAAACATTTTACTGGACACTTTGAAGAAAAGCCAGTATACTCATTTGACTCCAGGGTAAATGGGATCCCATACCCTGAGCTAACATTGGTCATCCCTATTCTCCTAAGACCATACCACAGCTAACAGTCCAGTGGTAGAACTGGTGTCAAATTAAATTAGCACCAGGACTCCCAGAACACCTAGCTATCTTTTCTTTACCAAAGAGAGAGTACGTTCATGAGTTTCCTGGGTAGAGCATATCAGAACTCTCCTGTTTTCTTTCCAAAGGGTTTTAGCCAAGGTGAGTGGTTAGAATGTATCTCATTCCTCACGTGAAAGGGGAACTTTTCCATTCTGAAATTGTGCTATTTGATATCATTGAAAGGGCAGTAGAAGATTTTGAACATCAAAAATAATCTTTCCTCCTTCTCTTCTGTTACTTCTTCTGTGGCTTCCTCCCTCCCTATTTTTATTTCTTATTGATAAATGCATAGGAAGAGATTCCATTTTTAAGGCTATTGTTGATGTATAGCACCACTGAAAGGCCACCCTTACGCATTTTCTGACAGCTCATCATCATATCAGTCACAGCTTTTAGTGAGCTTGCTAGATTTAAAGAAATAATCAAATCTGCTGGAAGAAAAGGCTTGAACTATATTGTGCTTTTTGACATATGGATAATCAGACCTGGTCATTTCCAATTTATGCAAGTTTTATATTCTAAAAGTCAGTTAGTTATGTCGACTGTTAAAAACTCAGAAAGAGTCTTTCCATAGAAACTATAAAAGCCCACAGAAGCCAGGCATGGGATCCAAGAGCCATACATAATTGGCAACTCTTTTAGATCCAAGTTTCAGCCCAGGATTTCAGGAATGTACCCCTCCTAGCACAAATGTTCCACAGATGCTTTACCTAGGAGAGTGCCTTGCTCTTTATCACTAAGACCTTATTCATTCAACATCTGCATAGAAGACAACTCTTCTATCCAATTTTCCTCTTCTATCCTAAACCAGAGCATCACAGATGGACCCATTATGACCCATCTGTGGCTCAAGCTAAGTATAGGAATAAGAGTCATTCATAGGAAAGATGCAGGAGGGGTGAACTTGGCCTATAGCATCATCAAATGAAATAAGTTTAATTCTAACATGGTTGACTATGATTTTCTTTTCTTCTCTCCCAATTTTATAGAGACTGGAAAAAAAACACTACAAATTTTAAGACAGCTTTAAGAGAAACGGGAGCAGGTGAAATATCCTCAGTAACTACTTACTATTATTAAAAACATGGTATTAATTTATAAATCATATTGGTTGTCAATGTCTATTGTTATTTCAGGACACTAATATGGCTTCATCAAGGGGCTAATTCTTATACCTTGACCTTCATGTTGCCTCAGGCACCACATTAGAACTTGTTTGGATTTTTTCACAATCACTAACTTGTTGAGTAAGGAAGGAACTCTTTCTGTAGGATTGCTTTGGAGACTATGTAGCCTTAAAGCAGGTGTCATACTTTGAAGAGCTTGTATATAGTTAGAGAATGTTAGAAGTGAATAAAACCATAGAAGCATCTAGACCAATCAATTCATTTTGTAGATGAGGAAACTGAATTCTAGAGAAAGCAAATGGCTAGTTCAGGATTGCACAGCCAATAATGGGAAGGTAGAACTCAGAGCTTGAGGCTCTTCAGAACAAACTTCCTTCTACCAGATCAGCCAACAATAAAATGCTCATTAGGTTTCAGAATGTAGTGAAATAGTTATCTAATATTTCTGACAAATGTGCAAAACTCTGTGGCATGGGGAACTAAAAACATAGGCTAGAAATAAGTTTAGAGAGGAAGAGATGAAAGCAATAGGTAAGTTGGGAGTTTGGATAACAGTGAGAGGCTCCTCTAAATTTCCTTAAAATCAGAATTTTAAGTGTCAGCCAGTCTCAAGATTGAGTCCTCCCACACTAGTCCTTCCCCTGACAATAAACTTATTTAATTCAAGGATACACACACACACAACATGTACATGTGCACGCGCGCACAGACACACATACACACACACACACACACACACGAGAGTTGGCTTATCCCCAGAAATGACTTATAGTCCCAGTCCTTCTCTTTTGTACCCATATTTACTCCAAGATTGTGATTTATTGCTTCTTTCTTGAGCTATATTTCTCCTTTTCTTTTGCTTTTCCCAACTCTTTTTTTTTTTCTCCATCACCCCCATTGCTGAGTTTGGCCACGCTTGGCTAGTAATGCAAATTGAGAGAACACAGACTCCTATCCTAAACTGGAGGACTGCTGTTTAACCACAAGGATGTCATCTTCTGCCTCACATGTTTCTCCATTTATGATTGTAGTGTAGGCACTTTGAGATGACAGTGGCAGGAGCTGTTCCCTTCCTACTGACCTTATGGCTCCCCATCCTTGGAGACACCTGGAGCTGGCAGGCTGGAGGCCTGGTACCATTTGTGGTTAGTATCACTGCCTCTGGGTCAGCCCAAGTTTGGCTTCTTGGCTGCTACTGATGGACTGCCAGATAGGAATAATATCAAAAACCCATTCACTGAGCACACAGGATGCTTTATAAAATCCAACATGCTGCCTACGGTTTATAAATTAAGTGCCTTGGAAAGAGGCATCTGGCTTATTCCCCAAGGCATGTAGTTGATTAGATCCAATTGGAGTTCTTTGAGTTCCTGGGAAGGGGTCACTTAGCACTTGACACTCTCTGATTAAGCCTCAAATTTTGCTTTTCTAACCCTGGTATGAAGTGTTGTCTAGTGGCAAACTTCCTTCTACACTTAAATATTAGATTTTTTTTTTGCCAATTCCTTTGAGAGAAGCTCTATGTTCTGCCATCTTTACCTTACTCGTGGCTGATATAATTGTTTTAAATTATAGTAAATATCAAATAATTCTGCCTATTACACTGACGCCATTCCAGAATCATTATATTTTATCTGCTTAACTTGGTCTTCTTAGAAATGATGCAGTGCCTGTTGGATACAAATTAGATGTTAAGAGAGTTTATCAATGTGTCCAAAAAATGACCCAGGAAAACAGCAAGCCAAGACTATTTGCTGGTGGATGCAGTGAGCTGGAGGTGGGAATTAGAGTAGGACCTATTTTTCCCCCTGATCCTTAACTCTTATCTCCCAGATCAAAAGAGATAGATACTAGTAGGTGCTTGATGAATACGTATTAAATAAATACTTGTTAAAAGAAGGTACTGGAAGCAATATCTGTATATATTAGTACTGAAAACAGTCCAGGGGAAATAAGATATGGGAGCACTATCCTCCCTTGCATGGCAAGCAGGGCAAGAATAAGACCATTCTTGGCACGTGCCACTTAGCCTATTGCTGGAATAACTTTTTGTAAAACCAGCACTTTATTCTCTGGAAGGCAGAAGGTTAGCCCCAAAGTGAGCTGATCTGTGGACATAACACCATCTCTCACCCAGGAAGATAGGCTCATTGTAAGCTCTGCTATATTATTTCATTGAGGATGACAGGTGGGAAAATCTGGACTCCAGTTGCTCTTTTCCGCTGGTATCGTTTTGAGGGTGGCTCCAAAGTTGGGCACGCCATCCTACATGCCTCTCCTGCTGACAGAGGCTCTAATTGGCACTATTATATGTGGGCTATGTACACTGGCCAATCCATGTTTCAGAGACTGTACCCCGAGCACAGAGCATCCCAGGGGTTATTGAGTTCAGCAAGAGAGTCATTCTCTCATTCAGTTCATCATTGGCCTATTGATAGGCAACATTTAATTTTATGCATTGGGGCTTTAAAAAATGAAAGCAAATTGGAATTAATTTAAGTTGAGAAAAATAACAGATGCTCCTACAAAACAAACAGACACAGATACCTCTAGGCTGCCATAAAGCTGAGATTTCAAGAGATGTAAATTTTTTTCAGCCCTAATTTTCCTTTTTGTGAGCACTGACTTAGGCACATTGCACATTCTCTCCTATGCACACTCCAATTAACACAATGTTAGGACAACTCAACTTAATGTCACTCTTTTCTTGAGCATTATGTTCATTTCTTCTTTTTTTAATTTTTATTTTTTAATTAGAGTTTACATTTCGTATTATTTTATATTAGCTTCCAGTGTACAGCATTGTGTAATTCACTTGGTAAATTATATAATTTAAAAAATGATTCCTCCAATTAGTCTCATACCCACCTGGCACTATACATAGTTATTACATTAACTGACTATATATTCCCTATGCTATACTCCACATCCCCATGACTATTTCATAACTACCAATTGTACTTCTTAATCCCTTCATCTTTTTCACCCAAACATATGAAACCCCCTCCCATTAGTTTGTTCTCCATATCTATGAGTCTTTTCTGTTTTGTTCTTTTGTTTATTTTGTTCTTTTAGATTTCACATATAAGTAAAATCATATGCTATTTATTTTTCTCTGTCCGACTTATTTCACTCAGCATAATAACCTCTAGGTCAATCCATATTGTTGCAAATGGTAAAATTTCATTTTTTTAATGGCTGAGTAACATTCCATTGTATATGTACCACTTCTTCCTTATCCAACTGTCTATTGATGGGCACTTAGATTGCTTACATATCTTGGTTATTATAAATAGCACTGCAGTGAATGTAGGGGTGCATATATCTTTTCAATTTAGTGTTTTGGATTTTTTTGAATAAATACCCAGAAGCAGTATTGCTGAGTAATAAGGTACTTCTCTTTTTTAGTTTTTTGAGGAACCTCCATGCTGTTTTCCACAGTAGCTATACCAGTTTGCAATTCTGTATACACGGGTGCTCCTTTCTTCACATCCTCACCAACATTTGTTGTTTGTTGATTTATTCATGATGGCCATTTTGACAGATGTGAGGAGATATCTCTTTGTGGTTTTAATTTGCACTTCTATGATGATTAGTGATTTTGAGCATCTTTTCACATGTGTGTTCTTTTTGGAGAAATGTCTATTCAGGTCCTCTGCCTATTTATTAATTGGATATTGGATGTTTTTTTTTTTTTTTCCGGTGTTGAGTTGTATGGGTTCTTTGTAAATTTTGGACATTAATTCCTTATCAGATACATCATTGGCAAATATCTCCTCCCATTCAATAGGTTGTCTTTTTTGTTGTTGTTGATGGTCTCCTTTGTTATGCAAAAACTTTTTAGTTTTATGTAGTTCCACTTTTTAATTTTTAATTTTTAATTTTGTCACTTGCCTGAGGTAACATATCAGAAAAAAATATTACTAAAAGCAATGTCAGAGTTTGTTGCCTGTTTTCTTCTAGGAGTTTTATGGTTCCAGGTCTTACATTTAAGTCTTTAATCCGTTTTGAATTTATTCTTGTATATTGTGTAAGGTGGTCTAATTTCATTTTTTTTGCATATATCTGTTCAGTTTTCCCAACATCATTTATTAAATAGGTAGTCTTTACCCCATTGTATATTCTTGCCTCTTTTGTCAGAGATTAAATGACTATATAGGCATGAATTTATTTCTAGGCTCTCTATTCTGTTCCATTGATCATTGTGTCTGTTTTTATATCAGTAGCATGTTATTGTGATTACTGTAGACTTGTAATATAGTTTGATATCAGGTAGCATGATACCTCCAACTTTGTTCTTTCTCAAGATTTCTTTTGCTATTTGTAGTCTTTTATGGTTCCATATAAATTTTTGGATTATTTATTCTAGTTCTCTGAAAAATGCCATTGGTATTTTGATAGGGATTGCATTGAATCTGTAAATTGCTTTGAATAGGATGGACATTTTAACAATATTAATTTTTTCTATCTAGGAGCATGGTATGTGTTTCCATTTATTTGTGTTTTCTTCAGTTTTTTCTTCAGTGTCTTGTTGAAAGGAGGCATAGGAACAGGTCTTTTACCTCGTGGTTACATTTATTCTCAGGTTTTTTTTTTTAATGCAACTATAAATGAGATTGTTTTCTTAATTTCTTTTTTTTGAAAGTTCATTATTGTATATAAAAATGCTACCGATTTCTGAATATTAATTTTGTATCCTGCTACTTTACTGAATTTATTGATTAGTTCTAATAATTCTTAGTGGACTTTTTAGGGTACTCTATATATAGTATATATCATCTGCAATTAATGACAGTTTTACTTTTTCCTTTCCAATTTGGATGCCTTTTATTTCTTTTTTCTTGTCTGATTGTTGTGGTTAGGATGTCTAATACTATGTTGACAAAAGATGATGAAAATGAGCATCCTTGTCTTGTGCATGATCTTAAGGAAAAACGCTTTTAGCTTTTCCCTATTGAGTATGATGTTAACTCTGGGTTTGTCACATATGACCTTTGTTTTATTGAGATATGCTTCCTCTGTGCCCATTTTGCTGAAAGTTTTTATAATAAATGGATGCTGACTTCTCCCAAACATGTTTTCTGCATCTATTGATGTGATCATGTGATTTTCATCTTTCAGTTTATTAATGTAATGTTTCACATTATTTGATTTGTAAATATTAAACCAGCCTTGCTTCCAAGGGATAAATTCTGCTTGATCATCTTGTATGGTCTTTTTAATATATTGCTAAATTTGGCTTGTTAATATTTTATTGAAGATTTTTTCATCTGTATTTATCCAGGATATTGGCCTATAGTTTTCTTTTTTGTAATGTCTTTGTATGGTTTTGAAATAAGAGTAATGGTGGCTTCATAAAAAGAATTAGGGAGCTTCCCAACCTCTTGGATTTTTCTGATAGTTTGAGAAGAATAGGTGTTAATTCTTCTTTGAATGTTTGATAAATTTGCCTATAAAGCCACCCAGACCAGGACTTTTGTTGGTTGGGAGTTTTTTGATTACTGATTCAATTTCGTTAGTAGTAATTAGTATGTTTTGATTTTCTGTTTCTTCTTTATTCAGTCTGGGAAGATTGTATATTTCTAGGAATTTATTCATTTCTTCCAGATTGTACAGTCTGTTGGCATATAATTACATATAGCTGTTTATTTCTTCTTCAATAGTGTTGAATTGTTCAATATGAACATTTAAGAAAAAATTTCTATGTCACCTTGCAAGAATTTTATGTTTTGAAGTTCTGTTAGTTTTGTGGCATATTTTTATTGTTGCTTGTATTCTTATTTCAGAGTTCAATATAAAAACTGAGCAAATAGTGTCATGTTGCATGAGTGTGTTGACATAAAAAAAATCTCTATCTTAGTGGTGAAACAAAATTTCCTCTGTCATTCTTTTATACTTTATCTTTATTAGTACTTATGGGTTTAGCTTATCATCTTTAAAGAGAAAATCAGGTAAAAAGTTACATTTTGTGTGACATTAAGTACCTCTTTTTCTGATGGTTATCATTTTAAAATCAAGTTTATTGAGATGACATTGGTTAATAAAATTATATAGGCTTCAAGTATACAATTATATAATATGTCATTTGTATATTGCATTGTGTATTCACCACCCAAAGTCTGATAATTTTTTTTGTCACCATATATCTGACTCCCTCTACCCTTTTCTATCTGTCCACCCTTCTTTCCTTCTGGAAACCACTATACTGTTGTCTGTGTCTCTGAGTTTTTGTTTGTTTGTCTTGTTAGTTTGTTGCTCTTTATCAGTATAAACTTCCTAATATTTGCTGGCAAAAATATTTTTTACTACACCTTTCAGAGAAAAAAATAACTGTGTTTAGAATTCTGGACATTGGTACTAGGTGATAGTATTGTACAAGAAGTCCACCTGGAAGAATATTTGACTGAGACTAACAGGTCTCATAAAAAGAATTAGGGAGCTTTCCCTAATAGTATTATATTTTTATAAGAAATAAAAATATAATACTATTAAAATACTCAAACTGGCACAGAAATTAAACATCCATTAACTTAATAAGTGTTTTTAAACCAAGCTTTGAAAAGAGAAAGTATTGTTTTTTTTTAATGAAATTTTGGTTAGGTATACATTCACAAGTTCAAAAATATAAAAATATATAAAAAAAAATAAACAGTGAAAAGTTTTTCTCTCATGCCTGCCCTCCAATTCCTACAGGTAACTAATTGTAGAGTTTCTTCGGTATCCTTCCAGAGCTTCTCCATGTAAATACAAATAGATACAAATATATATTCTAATTCCTCCTTGTTTTAAGAACGTAAATCTTTAGAGTTTCTGAATTCTTCTTTATACAGTTGAATAGTATTTCATTGTATGAATGTTGTATAATATATTTAACTTGTCGCCTACTGATGGATATTTTGTGCTTTATGTTCTGCTATGACAACCAGTGCTATAGTGAATACCATACTCTTGCATAATCCCCCACATAGGATGATCCTCAGAAGTGGAATCGTTGGGTCTAAGTTATATACATTTGCAATTTTAATAGATATTACCAAATTGGCCTCTACAGAATTTGTACCAATTTATACTGTATTGTCTCCAAAATGGATCTGTTTCCCACAGCCTTGCCAAGAGAAAGTATGATCAGACTTTTGAATCTTTTTAGATCTGAATGGTTGAACACAATCTCAAAGAACTGGAATTTACATTTCTCTTAGATGAGTGAGAGCTCCTGTCTTCTATGTTTAAGGGCTTTTTATATTTTTATATTTGCTTTCCTGTGGAGAGCAAAGGCCAGCAAATATAACAATCCATACACATATATAGGGTTTCGTTATTGATATTACTGCTTGTTTTTTACCATTATGCTCTACATGTTTTTCTTTCATTTGATTTGTTCATTTAACTATACTTTCTGGCCATAGCTCTGAAAAGAAGTTGCTGGCAGTGGAGAGGGACAGCCAGTATTGGAATGTCTGCTTTTCTCTTTCTCACTTTGCCATTTACTCTTGGGGGAAATATCTGTAGACTGGAGTGATGAAAATAGAAATCTAATAAATTCTTGTTTTGAGACTAATTAAGGCTTCAAAAAGACAGATAACCACTTGGGATAATATCATATTAAAACTTAGGAAATGGTCAGTAATATTGCAGCCTCTGAGCATGGAACCTCTAAAAGCACTGGCCCTTTGAACTTGGTGAGTTTCAGTGTAATGTGCATAGGAAAACCTAGAATATACAGCTGAAAAGAAATTTTTAAATGCTTTTCTGCATTCTTTGCCGATTTGGAGCTTTAAGTTCAGGTTTGATAAATTTTAATGAGACATTGCCATTGGCATGCACATAAAGAAAAATGATGCAAAGTTGTATGAAAAGATGGTCTCCTTAGCTTTAAGATTATGTTTTGCATATGGAGATGGTGGTAACTAAATTTGTGAATATCAGGTGGTGGCATTTTAGAGCAAGAAGGAACTGCAGATGCCATATTTTCCAACTCTCTTACTCTACAGATGAGGAAACTCAGGCTGGAACAGTTCAAATGACCTGTGCAAATTCCTCCAGCTAATTAATGGCAGTGTTAGAGTCTAGGTGGATCCTTTCATTGCTGGTCCCTGTCCTTCCTGCAATTTATAGGACTTCCCTCAAACACACATACTGAGGTTTTGCCATTGCCGGGGATGCTGTGCTATGAAATAGCCCCATGTCACACATTCTCTTCCACTTGGGGATCCCCTGTCCCACAATTTTAAGACAGTTAACTGAAGCTAAGTGGGTCAGGGGCCACTCTGTTAGAACAAAACTGACTTACATGGGCTTGAACTTCTAATCTTGATCTTATCAATATTTTGTCCTGTTTATTCAGATTTTCCATGAGTAGGAAGTTTTTTAAAAAATGTTGTATTGTGAGCAAAATCAAACTTTTATTTGAACTACCTTTGAAAGTTTTTCTGAAGCGTTAATTATGTTCCCTTTGTTTTGGATGTAATATCAGATTCTCTCCAATTTTCCTAAATGTTTGAAAATATTTTTTATACTCTCTTTCTTCTGTTGTGATAAAAAACATCAGTGTTGGCCCTGCCTGGGGGCTTAGTAAAGTGATCTGAGGAGCTCTCTGGACCCCAGTCCTTTGTCCAAGAAGTATATGGGTAAAAGAACAAAGCAAATTTCATGAAAACTAGTATAATGTGATTCCACATTAATAGTAAATCTCTGCTCCAACAACCACTTACTTTTTCAAATTATACATGTGTTCTGGCTACAAAGACTGCAGACATGCATGACTGTGTTGGCAAATACACATATTGCCTTAACCACACTGAAGGCCAGTTACCATAATTGTATTTCAGATACAGTTTGTTATTAATGCTGGGTGGCATGGGGCTTAAAACCAAAACAGGATGAGCCCAGAGCGCAAAAGTGGAAAATTAGGTGGGTGCGTGGGTATGGACTTGGAAATGGAAAAATGTACTTTCTTCCCTTGGGATGTAGCCTGCGTTCATTAGTGTTGACCTTTCTCCTTCCTATCCTTGTAAGCTGACGTTGACACCAAGGCTTACCGAGAAACTAAATAGACTCCACTTTTCAGGGATAAGGATAAGACCACCCAATTCAGTTTTGTGGTGGCCAGAACCACATGTTTAATCTTTACCATGAGTTCAAACTATTCTTGCTCTTAGGAACATGCATTCCAGCAATTAAAGTCAACACATGCTTCCATTAAACCACTGTTTCCACCTCCAAATGGTTATAAATATGTAGCATAATCTATGGGGGAGGGATTGGAATGGATGATAGTTTATGCTAATGGTACTCTAGAAACCAATATTCTCTACTCAAAATGACATAGACAAATTCTACTCGATATCTCCTGGGTTCCATTAGTTTTTCTAGGTAAATGTTTCTGGGGAAAATAATTTCTGTTTTCTTTTCAGCTGTGCAGCAGATACAATGGTGATGGATTGCAAGTGCGAAGAGTAAGACAAAACTCCGGCATACAAAGGACAATGACAACCAGAAAGCTTAAGCTAGATCCTGCCCTTTCTTTAAAAGGAACTGGATCCTAGGAGGTGAAGGCATTCAAATTTTAGTCCTCTGCCTCCCTCTACTGTTCATCTTAGGAAGTTTTTCTTTACAACAATGAGAAATCATGTACTAGCTGCATCCTTTACTATATTCTCCCTGCTGGCGCTAATGGGAGATACAGACAGCAAAACAGACAGCTCGTTCATGATGGACTCGGACCCTCGACGCTGCATGAGACACCACTATGTCGATTCTATCAGTCATCCATTGTACAAGTGTAGCTCAAAGGTAAGATCAAGATCTCTGTGAGGTAGCATTACTTCCAGAAACAGGAGAGAAGGCAGGGGATGGATAACTATGATGATAGCCCAAACCTGAACTATAAGGTTGGCCCACAGGGCTTCTGGGAGAATCATGCTTTTAGGGTTTCCCATCATACTTTGTAGGATTGTCAGTAAAGCTGCCTAATTGACCATGTGCACACACAGCCAGCTTCTCTCTTTTCAGGCAGCTCAAGGTCAATAGGAAAGGATGAAAAGTTGTCACAATAAAATCATTGCTAAACACAATGTTGGAGGGGTGTGTTTCATCTTTGGTTGTAAAATTTGTGAGTGGTAGTATTCTTTTCAAGAAAAAAATCATAAAGTCTATAAGTTATCATAACAACTAACTCTACAAGCAATAAAGAGGAAAGGAAGTCAAGAAATATGATTGAACAGTGAAACATACTTCTTGAGGGGTTCTTCAAAGAGTTTCCTGATGAAATAGTTGGTCATTGGCTTTATTGCCCAAGCTTTCTTCACCTTCCATGTTTATGTTAAAATTATTTCAAAAGATAAATGGCAATTTGATCATTTGTCATTTTACATTATTTACGCATATCATTCTTTTTTGGAATAGATTGTATGTGTTTTTGCACAGGCACTCTATGCAAGTGATGTCTCAGTTTTGGCACAAGATGTAAGAAACAATACCATGCTTCAAGGGCCACCAAGAGTGGCCAGACACATGGACCACCCAGAAGGGAAACACATAGTAGGAAAGAACAAACTCAGAATTAGAATTCTCATGACTGTCACTGCCCCCGAACAGTCATATGAGTGAAATTTGCCCACATTTGGTAAATAAAAATTTGTTTAGGCCAACCATATTTACTAGGCACATACCTAATGTTTAGTCCTAAGACTAAAAGACACTTAAACATTTTCATGTGGCAAGTATTTTTTAAGTTGCCAGTATAATTAAGAACTTTTTGTAATATCAGTCATTGGAATTAAGACCATATAAGTTAATCTCTCTACCCTCCATTTAAAAACAACTTCTGCCTGTCTTTAAAATTTCCATAACTTCTCTGATTATAGCTCAATGATGATGGCTTGTTTTAGTCATGGGGAATCAGAATTTGAGTTAAGTAATTTTAACCATTATATTAGTAAGATCTATGACTGTGGAAAAATAAAAACCTAAGGATAGAGATTGTGACAAGTAGAGTTCAATGTTACCAAACAACACAAAAGATATGTGTTTGTCCTAAAGTCCTGTTTGTACTTAAGAAAAACTTTCTGTCTCTTATTTGGACTTGTAGAACTAAACAATAAGTAAATAGATAAACTTAAATTTTTTCAAGACTACAATCCCTTCTTAGGGAATAAAACCTAAAACAAACTGATTAAAAGAGGTGGGACATGTTTTAACAATTATGATTGCTCAGAAATTGACTGCAGCAATTATTAGCTTCTCCTCTCCCACCCTAAGATACTATTACCAGTTAGTATTTAGTGTTTATTATTCCATGGATGATTTCTTCCTCTGATGAGTTGTCTTCCATAATCATAATTCTTTTAGAAAAAGGAATTAAAATTATTTCAAAGAAAGAGTCAATGTGATAATAAGAAGGAACAAAGAAACAAGTGTCTCCACAAATGAAAAAACAATCTGGAAAGATTTGGTAAAATAATAGAGGTACCCCTTATCAATTATCACATTAGTTAAGGAAAGATCAAAGAAGAGATGTCATTAACTCGAACCCAACAAACTCAGTGCTTGAGCATGAGTCCCAAAATATACTTTAGTCTATCCTGTTCACTTCTGTTCCTTCCAGAATTCCATGGTAAATAGCACAAAATTGTGATAGTGGGAGAAATGTTTGTAATTACATAGGAACAACCGGTTTTCAAACATCCAAAACTATCTCAAATATAGCAACAGTTTTACATAAATGGTGCTTCCTTGGCCATAAAATATGCCTGGAAGAATTTAGACTACCCAGACACTTCCTGAATTGATTTTCTTTATGTACCCTCAAACAAAAACTGTTTTTAATTTTAAATTATTTCATAATTCTTAACTTTCACATACTCAGGCTGGTCTTCTCTCTAATGGGTTTCATTTAATAAAGTTATTTTTGTTTGTAGACTTGTGATAAAGTATTTAACTTCCATCTAGAAAACAGACAACCGATTTTACAAAAATCTACCCTAGGAGACTAGGTAGATTTTTCCTCTCTGTAAAAATTTTCCCCCAAGATGATATTCAAAGGCTATTATTTACTAGGCACACACCTAATGTTTACTTTTCAATTGTTAACACTTCCTGACTTACATTTATACAGTGTATGGCCTTAGGAAGAGAGATGAAGGGGAATTTGTGATACAGGTTCAGGGAAGGAGGGCACCTGCTTAAACACCTAATATGTGTCAGGCACTTCATACTATATAATCTAATCATTTCTAACAAACCTGTGATAGGAAGCATCATTCACATATTACTGGCAAGGAAAAATGAAACCTGAAAGAAGTATTAAGTAGATTGTTCCATGCCATATAGTCCAGGAATGGTAATGTCTGCCTCAGAGTATTCATCTTTCAAGTATTTGGATCTTTATATTGAAGGAATGCAAGTAGAAAGCAGGAACCAAGCTCAACTTCTGATCTGCTGCAAATTATGATTTTTTTTTTACTCAGCAATCTTTCTAGAACTAGAACTAGTAGTGAAAGTTTTCCTAGGAACCTTCCATAAAACTGCCTGTTCCCCCTATCCCTAAACGTACAGCTGGCTAGCTCCAAAGGCCTATTGCCCATTTTCTAGCAACTCATGAAAGAGCTGAAGAGGAGTCAGGCAGAAAGGATTGGCTACAGGGGTCCATAAAGATCATTGTGACCACAAATTAGAATGTGCCTGGTGGCTTTGAGTGGTGACACCTCCTTAGATTGGGTACAAAAGATTTCTGGAGTGGCAGGTTCATTTACAATCTTTCCTAAACTTCTAAGTGACTGTAGGCAATAGAACAAAACAGGCAAAAGTCAGTGGTAAATGGAAATGAGCTATCTGGGGAGTCTTTAATAGAACTGAGCCATTCTAGACTTCGAAGTGAGAGAGACCTGGTTTCAATTCCAGTTCCATATGCCAAATGAATAAATTTCTTGCCATGTAAAATGGAGCTAATGCTGTCTACCTAAAGGCATGGGTAATGACATTTGTAAAGCATCCAGCACAGTGGCTGCCATAATAGACATTAATAAATGATATTATGATCTTGATGATGAAGTTATAAACTGGACAGGTGTTTAGACTTACTTTTCTATTTCAGTCACTACTGTGATCTCAGTAACTATTGGGATCTCCTTTAACCTTAAAGGATTAGGAGAATGAACCTCACTGTGGTTCTTGTTGAACACAGAAACTTGGCAGGGTTGTGAGGAGCATGCAGAAAAACAAAGAAAATGTAAGTCACTGTACTGGGTGCTAAGAGTGGGGATAAAAGTTTAAGAGAAACAGATCTTTCTGTCTGACCTCCCCTCCCAGGTGACTGGAGGAAAGAAGGACTGGAGCTGGATGACTTCTGGATTCAGGCCAAGGAGAGATGATCAGGAACTGAGATTGGGATAATGAGCTGGTGAGGAAGATGAGAGGGAGGTTGTGGCCCCAGGCCAAGGGCATAAAACCATGACTTATGATTGACTGAACTCTGAAGAACCACAGGGGCTGCACCAATAGAGAAGGAGGGTTCAGGGGAATCCTGGGACAATCCCAGAGGAAAAGGGTCCTGGCATGCCAAGGACTGAGATTCATGTTGGGAAGGAGTAGTTAGGATCCCCAAGCCATCTCCTACCATTGCCCATGAAGTTCATAGTGCAGTAGAAGAAATGAGGGAGTTGGAAATATTGTTTATAACACAATTAACTACTGAGGAGAGATGATTTATTTTTTTAATATTTTTTTATTTTTCAATTATAGTTGACATACAATATTATATTAGTTTTAGGAGTACAATATAGTGATTAGACATGTGACTTCAGGTGGGTAACTTATCTTCTGCATTTTAATTTCTTAATTTGTAAAATGGGGAGAGTTTATCTTTTGAAATGTTTATTAAGAATTAAGTTGCATGCGAAGGGCTTGGCACAGTGCTTAGAGCCTAGTAAATAAATGTTCAAAACATGTTATGTATCATCGTTCTTACTATTCTTTTATTATACACCAAGGACCTTTTTATCACTCTTAGCCTCAACACATGGAAATCAGATTATAACATGAAGGAGCTCATCTTTGAATGAACACACTGAACCTGGTAGTTCTTCATATTGGGAGAAATGGGCTTTCACATTGAGCTGGAGACAAGTGACTCCAAGGTTGGGAGATACAAAAGGGCTGCTAGAGGAGTTGCCTAGCTTCCTAGCATCAGGGCATGTTTTGGGGAAGCACAAAATAGTAAAAGTTAAACTGGACTCAAAGCAAATAACATGTATCTGTCACCCACTTGGGCTGTGAGAAGTCAATAGGATGTCTTATGAGCAATAACCAAGTGTTGAACCTGCTATCTAACCATGGAAGCCCATGTGGTACTTTGATGAAAGAAACTCTTTTCCTGATTTGATAATGGAGCAGTGTGGGGACTCTCTATTAAGAGCACTGAAGTGCAGTGGAAAATTCAGAGGGGCCCTACCATGTTACCCAAGCATGAGGAATGTACATCAACCACAAACTTGGGGCCACCATGTTTTGGCAGGCAAACTGGTATTTGAAGGTGTCAAAGGTTTATCAAACTGAAGGATGAATTGATTAGAAGTTAAAGAGTATATGGTCCTGTCCAGTGAATTTCTCAGAGTCCCTGAGAGTCCCCAAATCACTGGTGATGGAGATGAATGAAGGTCTTGATAGCGGAGGAGATAATATTTAGGACTATCATGGCTCTTAGAAGATTCATCTCTGCATAACTTTGGATGTGGTGAAAATGGGTACCAAAAACCCTATACGAAAAAGGTCAGACTTGTATGGTTATGATATGGTTAGGTCTCTCAGAGGCAGATCAAAGTAGATTAGAGGTGTGAGTTGACTCATGCCTCAGGAAAACATCTTATATCAGGAAGAGGTGGGATATTATAGTGATTTAGACCAGGGTTTTGGTTTTAGACAGACGTGGGTTTGGTTCCAGCTCGGCCTTTTACTAGATATGTGAGTTTGAAAAAAATATTGAAACTCTTTATTAAGCCTCATCTGTAATAATAGCACAGAAAATAATATGTAGTGCCTTTACTATAGGATTGTGATGAGGGTTAAATGAGATTAAATGTTGTAAATACTTGATAAATTTTTGCTGCCATTATTATTATTAGCTAAATTATCTCTATCTAGTGATCCATCTGGAGCAAGCCTCCTAGGCTTTAACAGGTCCAGTACCTTGCTAGTAACAGTGTGGATGTTAGTTCAGCAGTACCATCAACCAGAATCCTATGAAAAATGCAGAATCTCTAGCCGCACTCAGAACTACTCAATCACATTCTACATTTTTAACAAGATTCCTCAGATTATTTACATTCATATTATAATTTGAGAAACTCTGTTTTGGAAGAAGTCAGAATATGTTTGTTATACCTTTAACACAAGCAAGGCATGTCAGAGACTAAAATGCTGAGTACCGAGAGTGAACCTGGAGAGCAGATATTTATCCCTTCCATTTCTTAATGACATTTATGGATCTTGTCTTCCAGACTCCTCACTTTACCTATCCAACATACATACACAAAACACAGCAGACTTTAATATAATTTTTAGCTTTGTGATGAGATCTATATATTGGGAATTTCCCAGAGAGGATTCGTGTGTGTGTTTTGAGAACATCAAGGGCTCAATATTATTTCATAGTCTCTTTTTCAAGAAGAAAGCATTTGAATTTGTCAATCAGGGATAGTTAGGATTTAATTAAACAGAGCTAAGAGGAAAGGGCATTCCCAAGAGAGGAAAGACATGAGCAAAGACAAGAGGCAGGGAAATTCAGGATAGTTCCATGGACTCCTAAGTAATTAAGCTAGATCAGAATAGGGAGTGGGTGATGAGAATGAGAACAGCTGTAAGAAAGACTGGAAAGATGTGAAATTCAGATCATGAAGGACCTTAATGCCTTAGATTCAGGATTTAGGATTTTAGATTTTATTCTGAAGGCTGGGGGCGTGGGTGGGCAGGAACCACTAAAGCTGTTAATTGTACATGTCCGTGCATTCTCCTTAACCAGAAATTATAGCTCCTTAGGAAGAGGGACCCAGTTAAGGTATTTCAAGGGTCTTCAGTGCTAGAGTTCTTATCTTTCAGAATGAGCTGAAAGTGGAGCTCAAGACCCTGAAAACTTTTAGTGAAATCACTATCAAGATAGTTCTACAAATGGCCCTACATTGCCAACTTGGTCATTTTACAGACAGTGCTGATTGCCTCATCATTTGAGGTCTACATTTGGTTCACCTGTATCTGTATCATTTGGGGATGATGTACCACCATATTTTTGCTCTTCTGTATTAAGTCTGTTGGCCCAGGTTGGCCATATTTATCCAAACTGAAACTAGATCTCTAAAGACTTCACTTTGGGAGGTGATTCTTTGAATAACTGCTTAATCTACCTAATAGATTATCTAAATTAGAAATGAATAAATTGAACACTATTTCAAAGTAAGATGTCAGGGAGATCTTTCCATGTACTAGTAGGTGTGCAGAGAAAGGTCTGGGGAAGACCTTGGACTCCTTCTCTCATTAGAGGGCTGGGGTAGGCACCAAAGATAAATAAATGAGCCTCTGCTTCACCCCTTAAGCTGTATGCAAAATATTAAGTGTGTACTATGTCCATTGCTCTGGGGATAACTTTGGTACTTTCTATCAGATTCTTAAAGGATTCTGTTTGCTGAAGCCACATTAAAAGCCACTTAAAAGGAACACAGCCTTTGTACTTCATCCCAAGCTTTATTATCATCGTAATCTACTTTTGGAAATGGGGAAAGTTAGAATAAGGTAGTATTTGTCCTAAATGACTCTGAAGATGTCATTGCATAAATCTCAGACTTCATCAATATATAAGCCCAGAAATGCCATTCCAGGGCCCCAAATGTATTCTGTTTCGATTTCAAGCTCTTGTTTCAAGTTGTAGTGCCTAGAATATTTTCCCATAAGTATCACTCAGTTTACCCTTTATTCTTCTTCAGAAACCATATTCTTTTTGTTTAGCAATATCCTGCACTTAATAAATTCTTTTTTCTGCAGTTATTCTTTTTTTTAAATAAGTATATTTTTATTTTTTCAATTATCATTGACATAGAATATTATATTAATTTCAGGTGTTCAAAATAAAAATTAGAAATTTATATAACTTAGGAAATGATAATCCCAATAAATCTGGTAGTTATTACAATGCTAATGACTATATTCCCAATGTTAAACTCTACAGCTTGATGACTACCAGTTTGTACCTCTTAATCCCCTCCCTCTTCACAGATCTCCCACTCCCAAATTGAAACCATCAAAATACTCTCTGTAAATGTGAGTTTGTTTCTGTTATTTATTTATTCTGTTTTCTAGATTCCACATATGGCATTTGTCTTTCTCTGTCTGACTTACTCCACTCAGCATAATATCTTCTAAGTCCATCCATGTTATTATAGATGGCAAGATTTCATTCTTTTTGTAGCTGAGTAATATTTCATTGTATATATGTACCACCTCTTCTTTATCCATTCATCTATTGATAGACACCCAAGTGACCTCCATATCTTGGTTATTGTTAATAATGTTGCATGAAAATATGAATTCATATGTCCCTTCAAAGTAGTGTTTTAGGTTTCTTCAAATAATACCCAGAAATAGGATTAATGGGTTCATCTTTGTCTCTTATTATAGCCTTTGTTTTAAAGTCTGTTTTGTCTGGTTTAACTATTGCTACCTCAGGTTTGGTTTGGTTTGTGTCCATTTTCATGCAACATGTTTTTTATCCTTTTACTTTGGTCTGTGTGTGTCTTTTGATCTAAAGTGAGTCTGTTATGGGAAGCATATGTAAGGGTCTTGTTTTCTTATCCATTCATCCACCCTATCTTTTGATTGGAGCATTTAACCCATTTACATTTAAAGTAAGTGTTGCAAAATATGTAGTTATTTCCATTTTATTATTCATATATATATATATATATATATATATATATATATATATATATATATATAATTTATCTTTGTTATTTTTCTTTCTTCTTCTTAAAGAAGTCCATCCAACATTTTCTGTAATAATGGCTTGGTGGTGATGAACTCCTTTAACTTTTTCCTGGAAAGCTCTTTATCTGTCCTTAGATTCTAGTGATAACTTTACTGGGTAGAGTAATCTTGGTTGTAGGTCCTTGTTATTCCTCACTTTGAATATTTCCTGTAAATCCCTTCTGGCTTGCAAAGTTTCTGTTAAGAAATCAGCTGTCAGTCTTATGGGTGCTCCCTTGTAGATAACTAACTGCTTTTCTCTTGCTGCTTTTAAAATTCCATGTCTTTAATCTTTGGGATTTTAATTATGATATGTCCTGGTGTGGGCCTCTTTGGATTCATCTTGTTTGGGACTTACTGTGCTTCCTGGGCTTGTATATCTATTTCCTACATCAGGTTAGGGAAGTTTTCAGTCGTTTTTTGAAATAGGTTTTCAATTTCTTGCTCTCTCTCTTCTTTTCTGGTATCCCTATGATGCAAATGTTGATACACTTGATGTTATCCCAGAGGCCCCTCAAACTATTATCCTTTTTCTTTTATTCTTTTTTCTTATTGTTGTTCTGATTGGGTGTTTTCTGCTACCTTATCTTCTAAATCACTGATTTGATCTTCTGCTTCATCTAATCCATTGTTAATTCTTCCTAAGGTAGTTTTCATTTCAGTTATTGTATTCTTCATTACTGACAGGTTCTTTTTTATGTTTTCTATCTCCACTTTTATGTTTTTTATCTCTTTGTTAATGTTCTCACTCAGTTCCTTTACTCTTCCCCTAAGTGCACTGAGCATCCTTAAAACCAGTGTTTTGATCTCTGCATCTTGTAGATTGTTTATCTCCATTTAGTTTAGTTTTTTTTTTCTGGAGTTTTGTTCTGTTCTTTCATTTAGGACATGTTTCTTTATCTTCCCCTTTTGGCTGCCTACTTGTGTTTGTTTCTATGTATTAGATAGGCCTGCTACATGTCCTGATCATAGTACAGTGCCCTTATGTAGTAGATGTGCTTCAGGGCCCAGTGGCATAGTCTTCCCTGGTCACTGGAGCCCAGTGTTTTAGGTATGCTCTTTGTATGGGTTGTGCGTGCCCGCCTGTTGTAGTTGAGCCTTGGTTGCTATTTGCTTATCAATGGGAGGGTTGGCCTTCAGGCTGTGATGACTGGCCATGACCAGTGAAGGAGCTGTTGTGCTGGAGATTACCCTACAGAGCAAAATTTGCTTTAGCGGGGCTCCATAGCCTTACCTGTCTGTCCTTTGGGTGTGTTGTCCTCAAATGTGACCCCAGATAGTGCCCTAGTTCAGACCAGAGCTGGCCACTGGGCATGTAGGCTGGGGCCTCCTGAGAGGAGCCCTATCTCAGGCCAAGTTCAGCTATAACCCAAGACCTGCCTGAGGCCACTTGGCATGAACCACCAAGCAATCTGAAGATGGCTGCCACTCACGCTGCACTTGGAAGTGCCTTGAGAGGCCAAGCCCGAAACCAAGGCAGTTGCTGCGAGTTCCAGGGTTGGGGCTGCTCAGCAAGAGGTACAGGGCACCTGAGCCAGATGCTGCTTGTTTTGGTTTTGTGAACCTTTCAGTGAATTTAGGAAAGTCTGTAGCATGAACAAAGATTGGTCATCTGTTTGCAAAATCCAGTGAAAAAGGCTTAGACAGGCCCACTGGTTGAGAGGGCAGGGTCTCAGGGACTCACTAGGGTGAGGTGGCCAATTTTAGCTAAGCTGATGGAGACTCAGATATGGCATCTACCTGCGTATGCAAGCCAGGTAGGGGGAAGGCTCAACAAAAGAACAATGGCCTCTGCTAGCATTTCTCTCTGGAAGAAACCAGCCACTCCAGCACTCACCCTGAAGCTAGACAACTCATTTCCTCCCCATATGTCCTTAGCACCTTTATAGCTGCTCTTCCAGTGCTAGAGCTCAGAGCGAGTGAGTCTGTCAGCAAATAATTTTGTGCTAGGTCTCTTAAGAGCACCTGGGACACCCCCAACCCTTTGTTTTACTCAGCCATAATCTCTGCTGATTTTCACAGCAAGAGGTTTTGGGGACTTCTCTTCCCAGCACTGGGGAGCCCAGTGTGGGGCCAGGGTCCCTCGCTCTTCTGGGAGGACCCATGCAGCCAAGATGTCCCTCATAATTCTCAACTGCCACATGTAGGAGTGGGACCAGCCTGTTTCATATCTCTGCCCCTCCTACCAGTTTCAAGGTGGCCTATCCTGTGTGTCCCCAGGTGTAGGACTGCTTTCTGATCAGCTAGATTTCAGGTGATTCTCAATGGTTTTCTATAGTTTAGTTATAATTTTAATGTGGTTGTGAGATGAGGCAAGCACAGTGTTTACCTACTCCACGATCTTGACTGGAACTCTATGTTGTTATTCTTTGCTCTCTGGTTTTAATTTGGAATAACTTTTTGCATTTTGAGACTGGTAGAATTGGTATTGGGACAATGGTAGACTGCTATCTGTTTGAATAAATTTCTTTTGTCTTTGGGTTTTTATTTGCGTGTCATGGTGGTGAGCCTCATCCAGTTGTTCTAAATTCTCAGTGCATGTCAGAATCACCTAAGGAGCTTTTAAAATCACAAAAGTCTGGTTTTATCTTCAATGATTTTGATTCAGTTCGTCTGATATGGGGCCTGGATGTTGACATTTTAAAAACAAGTTTGCCAACTGAAATACAAAACAAAGCACGTTTTACCAGGTGATTCTAATGTGCACCCAGAATTGAAAGCCACTGGTCTAATTCAGCATAAATTGGCAAAGAGTGTTAGTTCCTTTTAAAGGAGACTGTGGGGCCTGGCTGAGGTTTTGGTATCTCCGCAGGGTAACCACCTTTCTTTTCTCTCCAGATGGTGCTTCTGGCCAGGTGTGAGGGGCAATGCAGCCAGGCATCACGCTCTGAGCCCTTGGTGTCTTTCAGCACTGTACTCAAGCAGCCCTTCCGCTCCTCCTGTCACTGCTGCCGGCCCCAGACCTCTAAGCTGAAGGCATTGCGGCTGCGCTGCTCAGGGGGCATGCGACTCACGGCCACATACCGGTACATCCTCTCCTGTCTCTGCGAGGAGTGCGGCTCCTGACACCTGCTGTTGAGTAGCTTCTGGATGGGACAGCCTCCCATTTTCCTTGAGGCAGTTCAACTCACCAGGGAAGGACTGGCAAGAAAAGAGTTAAAGCAAAAAAGATGCAGTAATTTTCACGGGATTCTGCATATTCCAGTAATAAAGACTCTACATGTTTGTTGACAGAGATAATCTGGGAACTTGTTTTCTATTTCTGTCTCCTTTCCCTGGTAAAATTTCTTTTAGTTCCCTTTTCAGATTCAGGCATGTTCCCTCTTGGTGCTGAATGTTTTTGGGTTTCAAACAGTTCAGCATTCATAGGAAAAGTGGGCCCTCAGGCAATAGTGGGTCAGGTTGTCACTGTTTTGAGCAGATTAGGTAAGCACTTGCTTTGGAAAGCAGGAAAACTCAACTCTTTCTGGGACATTGTCTAGTTATTGTTTATCTTGTCATCTGATCTAAAGTTGCTATTGCTGCTAAAGATTACCAATTTCAAATTCCAGGCACCAAGCATGTGAATATGTTTAACCAGGTTCACTCACATCCAGCTTATTGACATTCAAATAACTAACAAACAGATTCTTTTATGTGATACTGGAACTCCTGTAGCGGTAATTATTATTCAGAAATGGCTTTTGGGAAGTAAAGGTAGCATAAAGAATTGGTCACCTAAAGGCTCTCTCAGATAAATTATGATAAAATTTTGTATAGAAGCAGACTTTAAAAGATGTGCACAAATATAGATCCTGCACAGACTTTGAAAAAAGCATATATGTACTAGTGGTATGGAAAATGCATTATACTCATGCATGTAAATTAAACAACAAAGTATAAATCTATTTGTGGGTGTGCTATGGCTTTAGCCATGCTGTGGGCATCCTTCTCCAACATTCTCTTGTCCATGTGAAACTTGTTGCCAAAATGGTGGCCTGGCTCATCTTCTGAACATTTAGTTCAAATATATTTTGGTCTTTAAGACTAAAATTTGAGTTATTCCCATATTGTGAAATAAAAAGAGAATATTGTCAAAATTTTGACTATGTAAGTATTGTTTTTTCCTACTAAATATCCTACTATGATGTAACCCTCTGGTGTGTGTGGGAAGTCCAGAAAGAAGGAGATAGGCTTCTAGAATGCATGCTGGAGGGGCATTTTTTTTTTTTTTGAAATCAATGTCCTAGGTTTGTGGTGGTTTATGAAATTTGGCTTTTAGTCTCAGAATTTAATTTATTGAATAAGCACAAAATCTGATGCATTCTGGCTTCCTTAGGAACTATAGGATGAAATAGAAAAGTTGTCTCCTTTTTAGCCTCTTCACTTTTCTCAAAAGAGAACAAGTATCCATGAATGAAGTCTGAAGAGGACAGATAGTTCACTAACAATGGTTTTTGTTCCACTGACTATCCAGTGCTCCATGTCCAATGGTACTCCTGAGCATTATGAGAATATTAATGGTGCTAGCATAGTGCTATGTCTACTTTAGACATCTCAGCACTAACCCAGACTGGCAGTTCAGTTTTCAGGGCAACTTGGACACCAAACTGTCTTGGTTCATTAGAGATGAAGGTGCACCCCACTGTTAGTGCAGCCAACCTGTGAATTACTTTTCTTGTAGTGGTGATGGTTTTATATACTCTTTAGCTTAGCTTTCACACATTTTTTAGGAAGCCAGCAATGTTAAATTTGTATTTGTGGCTTTGGAACACAGAGGAATGAATGCTATTAAACCTTGACCTTAATCTTAACCTTCATTGTGATGGAGTCAGGAAGTCCACTATGTTGGAAGTCTCACTCTAAAGGCAAATGTGAAATGGTAATTTGAACTATTACATGAAGTTTTGTCCTAAAAAGAATTAAATTTAATACCTAAAGTTAAATGGTTATAATTCTTAACTGAAAATGAAAGTGTTAACCACTGCTCACATTTATAGCTATTCTTTCATGTCACCAATCAAAAAGTAGAAATGATACTTCTAGCCTTAAAATATCTCTTCCTAGCTTTAAAAACTCAGTTTGCTTTGAGAGTCACATGCCCCAAACTCCAGTATTTATTTTCTTACTACCGATTTGGGACTGGAGGGGATAGTTTCTTGACTCATCTTTTCTAAATTCCCTGGAAGCCATGGAAAATATTTTCTTCAGATCCTATGACATGCTCTACTGTCAAAGCTTCCCCCATTGAAATGAATAGAATATGCTTGGAACTTTAGAGAATCATAGAACAATGGCATTGAGAGGGCCATTTAAAAGCACCCATCCTCTTTTCTTTCTAAATAGATGAGCAAATGGAGGTCTGTAGAGACCTAGGAATTTACTCAAAGTCTTATACAAATCTTGGGTTTGGAACTAAAACTAAAGCTTCCTGCTCCACAGCCACAGATACTTCTCTTCCCCCTACCAGTGAAAGTAACCTCACTCTTTTCAGGATATTGGATGCTGAAATGGTGAATGGGCTGGAAAAGAGTGCAGCAAGACAGGCAAGATTAAATGGGGAACATCACAGCTGAGAAAAAGAAAAAAAAGTTATATTTTTCCTGAAGACCTAAAAATAGCCCTTGGAACTGAGAGACTTTAGACATTGGATATTAAGTTACTACAGAATTTGTGTTTTATCTTTAAAAAATTAAACTTTTAGCCTTATTTTAATGTTTACCCTATTTAGGACTCAAAGAACCAAGTGAAAACATTAACCAATAAAAATTACAACTGCTGGAATGCCTAAAGAATGTTCACTTTTCTTCCCTATTTGCTATGCATGAATAAAGATGGATTAAATATGTTATAATCTTAGTAGCTAAAATATTAAAAATATATATGATAATCCATAATGATGTAAGGCAAGCCTCTTGTAAACTAAATTTACCCTCATCATTTATAAGCATTTAATAATAATGAATTCACACTACAATAGTGGATAGATAGGATAATGGACTGAATTTTCTTGAGATTTCAGTTTCCCAAACCAAACTCTTAAGTCTTATTAATGTAATCTCTTGAATTCTTTTTAGAAACTTAGAATTACAAACAAATCAATCCTTCTTGGTCCTGAAGAAATAATGGTTGACTTTCTACTAAACTCAAGTGTTTGCTAATCCACCCAACACAATATGTTCTATTAGGTGGAGCAGGCTGTATACACACTATGACTAGCAACTGTTTGAGTAAGTTGATTTCTTCCTTGTGACTTTGGAGAAATTAAGATATAGATCTGTTTTGGTCACTTCTTCAGGCCCTGCCAAAATATACACATGTGAGCTGGAGAGCTGCTCAAGATGGAATACCAGATGCATGAGGGTCAAGGGGTTGAGAAAGCTTAGATCAGAAAGGGATCTTGTCTTGCTGATGGTGCCTTCTTCATGACTCCAGATGCAACCACATCCTGGTGGACAGACATGCTCATTCCCTTCAGGAGTTAGAACAGTAGAGAAGCTTGCACGTGGGAAAAGAGTTTCTTTCTATAGTTGTATCATTATATCCCTGGAGGAATGCTTTGCTTAGTGATCCTATTTCAGTGCACAAACAGATATCTGGCAACTACTTTCTGGACACTATTTCATGAGAAAATGACATCACATGCTAACAAACCAGTATCTTCCTATAAGACTTCAGTATATTAGTGAAATGTTTTGGTATATTCTACCATAAATTTATGAGGTCATAGGCCTTTTATTTAATTCAATTTAAAATATAATTTAAAATTTCTTGTTGATTAAAGTCATTCTGTGCCCTCAAATATGAATATAATCTTCTCATGTAATAAACAGAATATTTTAAATTTGGTGGCTATGATGAACATGAATAAGCACCAGGGAAGAATTTGTTGCCTCAGCTGTCAATCCCTTCAGCTAAAGAATCACTTTGCCTAAGGGCATGCTCTCCCAGTGCTGGCTCATATCCAATGAGTGATAGAGTCGGGGATATAAGAGTCTGGCTATCTTGTCCTGATGTAAGACAACTTTAGTGGGCAAACATGACTCCAGAGCTGTCCACTGGGCTGTCTGAGGCATGCCAGCTCTACTTCTCTTTCTGCCCAAGCTTACTTCTCCCCTGGCCTTTCACAGGTGCTGATACTTAATAAATACCATGCACCACAGCCTCCATCCATTTCAGCATCTGATTTTTGGGAACCAAGCCTGAAACAGTAACTTGTACATATTTTATTGCCTTATAAAAGGAAACAAGTGCATCAAAGCCATCAAGGTTAAAATCAATGTTTCTGCTTCCTTTAAGTGCATAGTTTAAATATTTGTGTCAGCACCTACTATGTGTCAGCTAGAATGCTAAATACTGGAGATACTGAGGTGAAAAAGTCATAGGCTTGCTTTATTATGTGAACATGCCACAGAGGGTGAGAGATGACTAATAAGTGCATTGATGACATATAGAGATAATCTACAAAGCAGATAATTTTGTGTGCTTGGTTTTAAAGCAACCATTTAAAAAGGGGATATGGCTCTGTCACAGTCAAGATAATGGAGTAGGTGAATGCTGTGCTTGCCTCCTCTCACAACCACATTAGAATTACAACTAAGCTACAGAATAGCCATCATTTGGAGTCACCTGAAGTCTAGCTGAACAAAAATCCAACAACTTGGGAAATGCAGAAGAAGCTACTTTGAGATCGGTAGGTGGAGTGGAGACACAAAACAAGCTAGTCCCACTCTCATGGGTAGCGGTCGAAAATCAGGAGGGATATCTCAGCTGCAGAGTACTCCGTGGGGAATGAAGGGAAGCAGTGCTAAGAAGAGGTTTCACAACACCTGCCTGTGAAAACAGCAACAGCTTCTGCGTGAAATGGATGGCAGATGGAGTTCTGCCTAAAGGGCCTATGCACACAGACTTATTTACTGGTAAACTCATTTTTTTCTGAGTTCCAGAGCTGGGGCAGCAGCTTGAGGGGCACCAAGGACATGCAGGGAGGAATTAGGTTGTCTGGCTTCAGAGCAAGAGCTTGAGGGTCAGCTTTCTCCCAGACAGAAGTGCTGGCAGAGGCCACTTTCTTTTTGTTGAACCTTCCCCACTACAGGCATCCAGAAGTAGATGCCTCCATACATGAGTCTCCATCAACTTGGCTAAAACTAGTCACCCCATCCTAGTGATTCCCTGAGACCCTGCCGCACCCAACTTGCAGGCACACCCAAGCCACCTCCAGTGACTTTTACAGAAATTACCTGTTTTGGCTCATCCTGTAGACTTTTTAAAAATCTCTCAAGGTTCACAAAACCCAACCAAGCAGCATTTGGCATCAATGTGCCCTGTACTTCTTGCTGAGCAGCCCCAAGCCCAACTAGTGGCAGTCAATCTTGGTTTATGGCTAGGCCTCTAGAGGCACCTTTGAGCTCAGTGCAGAAGGCAGCCATCTGCAGATTTTTTGGTGACTTTTACTAGGTGGACCCAGGCAAAGCACAGGCTACAGCTGAACTTGGCCAGTGGCAAGTCCCCACCCAAGTGGCAAGCTTCTGACATGGCCAGAGCACCACCCAAGGCTCCATCTGAGGATGGCATACCCCAAAAAAGCACGAGAGCCCTGCTAAAGTGAATCCTGCTCCATAAGGTCAGCCCCTCACTATCCAGTCTTCATGACCAGTCAGCCCAAGGGTCAATCACTTCTATTGATATGTAAACAGTAATCAAGGCTCCACTACAGCAGAAGGGCACACACACAACTCATACAGGGACCACATCTGGAGCATCCAGCTCAAGTAACCAGAGAGACTGCTCCACTGAGCCCCACAGGACACCTACTACATAAAGCCACTCTACTAAGATTGAGACAGAGAGTTGCTCTACCTAATACATAGAAACAGGCACAGTGAAGCAGCCAAAATGGGAGACAAAGAAAAATTCTCAACTGAAAGAATAGAAAAAGTTACAATAAAAGAACTAAACAAAAAAGAATCTATCAGATGCAGATTTCAAAACTCTGCTTATAAGTATGCTCAATGAACTTAGGGGAAGAATAGATGATCTCTATAAGAACTTCAATAAAAGAAACAAACAAACAAACAAACAAAAAGGACATAGAAACCATAAAAAAATGAGTCAGAAATGAAGACTAAAATAACCAAAATGAAGAAGAGTACCTTAAGAGGAATCAACAGTAGATTAGATGAAGCAGAGGATCAAATCAGCGATTTAGAAAATAAGGTAGCAGAAAACATCCAATCAGAACAAGAACAGGAAAGAAGAATCCAAAAACGTTAGGAATAGTTAATGGGGCCTCTGGGACAACATTAAACATATCAACATTTGTATCTTAAGGATACCAGAAGGAGAAGACAGAGTAAGGAATCAAAAATGTATTTCAAGGAATGACTGAAAACTTTCCTAACCTGGTAAAGGAAATAGACATACAAGCCCAGGAATTGCAGTAAGTCCTAAACAAGATGAACCCAAAGAAGCCCACAACAAGACACATCATAATTAAAATGCTTAAGATTAAAGATAAGAGGGAATCTTAAAAACAGCAAGAGAAGCACAATTAGTTACCTATGAGAAAGCTCCCATAAGTCTGTCAGCTGATTTCTCAACAGAAGCTTTACACACCAGAAGGGCTTGGCACAAACTATTTAAAGTGATGAAAATCCAGGACCTAAAGCCAACATTATTCTACCCAGAAAAACTATCATTTAGAATATAAGGACAGATGAAAAGTTTCCCAGACAAGAAAAAGCTAAAGGAGTTCATCACCACCAAGCCAGTATTACAGGAAATATTAGAAGTACTTCTTTAAGAAGAAAGAAAAAAGAAATAAAAATTAAAAATATGAATAATAAAAGGACAATAACTACTTAACTATCAACAGTTACTTAAAATGTAAATCAAAAGGTGAGGTGTCAAGGGAGAGGCAAGATTTCATGAAAAGTAGAAGCTTTGTACATCTCCTCTTGCAACCACACCCGAAATGAGGCAAAACATAGAAGAAACAGCAGGCAGAGTTGTCGAGAGTCTGGATGAATAGAGGTGCTACAACTAGGAAGAGAAATAAGAAATTACTCTGCAATAGTAGGAGGGAGTAGAGATTGAGGCTACCTTGACCCACGTGGCTAAGTGGGACAGAGGCTGCAGTGCCACTGTTCCTTTTAAAGGGGCTGCAAATATTACTGAATATTTGCAGTACCGGATTGCTCACTCTGAGCTCCAGTGCTGGGTCAGCTGCTTGAGAGCACCAGAGACATCTGGGAGTCCCTGACATTTTGAGCTTCAGGGCAAGAGACGAAGATGAGCCTTTCTTCTTGGCAGAAGTGCTGGTGGCATCCATTGTTCCTCTGTTGAGCCCTCCCCCTCCCAGCATGGGTATGCAGGCACTGTTATACCTGAGACATCATTAAATTGGATAATAGAGGTTGAGCCACCCAGAAGACTCCCTGAAACTCCATACATCGCAATTTGTGCGCTATCCAGCCATATCCAGTGGAGTGCTCAGTGTGCCTTATACCCCTTGCTGAGCAGTTACAAGCCCCACATTGATGGCATCCAGCCTCAGTTTCTGGTGTGGCCTCTTGAGGCAACTATAAGCACAGAATCTGAGAATTGCTTGCCAGATCTTAACAGGTGACCCCAGAGGGTCACAGGATGAAGCTAAACTTTGCCTGCAGCTGCACACCTCTCAGGATTGTGCCAATGGACACCCACTACACAAAGCCACATTAATAGAAATGGGAGACTTAATTTTGCTTAGTACATAGAAACAGACACAGAAAAGCAGCCAAGATGGGAAGACAAAGAAGCAGAAACCATATGAGAGAACAGAAGAGATCCAGGGATAATGGAGTCAAGCAATCTAAGAGATACAGAGTTCACATACTGGTTATAAGGAAGCTCAATTTACTTAGGAAAAGAATAGATGAACTCAGTGAGTACTTTAACAAAGAGATAAAAACTGTAAAAATGAAGGACATTATAAAAGGGAATCAATCAGAAATGAAGAATATAATATCTGAGATGAAAAGTTTATTAGGGGGAATCAAATGGAGGATTGAATTACCAGCATATAGGATGGAGTAGCAGAGGACACCCAATCAGATCAGAAAAAAAATCCAAAATCCAAAATAATAAAGATAGCATAAGAAATATATAGAATAACATCAATTGTAACAACATTTGCATTATTGGGCTGCCAGAGGAGAAGAGCAAGAAGTTGAAAACCTATTGGAAGAAATAATGATGGAAAACTTCTCTAACCTAGAGAAGAAAATAGACATACAACCCCAGGAAGCACAGCAAGTCCCCAAAAAGATGAACTTAAAAAAGCCCACACCAAGATACATCATAATTGAAATGTTGAAGGTTTAAGACAAAAAGACAATCTTAAAAGCAGCAAGAGATAGCAGTTAGTTACCTACAAGAAAGCACCCATAAAGCTGGCAGCTAATTTCTCAATAGAAGCTATGCAGGACAGAAGGGCTTGGCATAAAATATTTGACATGATGAAAACCCAGGATCTACAACCAAGAATACTTTATCCAGCAAAGCTATCTATCATTTAGAGTCAAAGGACAGGTAAAGAGCTTCCCAGGCAAGAAAAACCTAAAGGAGTTTATCACCATCAAGACAGCATTACAGGAAATGTTGGAGGGACTTCTTTAAGAAGAAGAAAAAATATGTAGCTATGAATAGAGATTAGAGATAACTACATATCTATTAATAAGTACTTCAAATGAAAAAGAATTAAGTGCTCCAATAAATAAAGAGGGTGGCTAAATACATAAGAAAACAAGACCCCAACATATGCTGCCTACAAGAGATGTACATCAGATTAAAAGACACACAGAGTCTAAAAGTAGGGGGATGGAAAAAGATATTGCTGATGGACCTAGAAAGCATTGTATTGAATGTAGTAAGTTAGACATGGAAAGATAAACACCATATAATTTCATGTACATTTGGATTTTAAAGAACAAAATAAACAAAAACAACAATAATGGAAACAAACTCACATATGCAGAGAATATTTTGAGAGTTACTAGATGGGAGTGTGAATTGGGGGGTTGGTGAAAAAGAGCAAAGAGATTAAGAAATACAAATGGATAGTTATGAAATAGTCATAGAAATATAAAGTATAGCATAGAATTAAAGTCAATAATATTGTAATAAATATGCAGGGGGCAGAGGGGCACTAGGTTTATTGAGGTGATAACTTTGTGAATTATATGTATCTCTAATTAGCATGTTGTACAACTGAAGCTAATATATTATTGTATATCAACTATAATTGAAAAATTTGTTGAATTGTACACTGTAAATATGAGCAACTAATTGTCTATTTTATTTCAATAAAAAATAATTTTTAAAAAATAGGGTGACTGAATCTATAAGAAAATAAGACCCCTACATATGATGCCTACAAGAGACTCACTTTAGGTTGAAAGACACACACAGACTGAAAGTAAAAGGGTAAAAAAAAAAAAATAAAAATAGAAACCAACAACAAAAAAAGTTGGAGTAGCAATTCTAATACAAGACAAAATAGACTTTAATAAAAAGGCTATAACAAGAGACAAAGAAGGACCCAGTAAATCCACTTCCGGGTATTTATATGAAGAAACCCAAAACACTACTTAAAAGGGCCAGGTGAATCCATATGTTTACTGCAGCATTATTTACAATATCAAGATACATGGACAACCTGCATGTCCATCAATAGATGAATAAAAAAAAATATTACATATGTACAAGGAAATATTACTCAGACATAAAAAAATGAAGTCTTGCAATCTGCAACAACATGGATGAACCTAGGGGGTAGTATGCTGAATGTAGTAAGTCAGACAGAGATATGCAAATGCCAGATGATTTCACTTACATGTGGAATCTAAAGAACCAAATAAACTAACAGACAAAACAGATACTGACTCATAGATACAGAGAACATTTTGACAGTTGCCAGATGAGATGAGGTTGGGGGGCAGGGTGAAAAAGGAGAAGGAATTAAGAAGTACAAATTGGTAGTTATATAAGAGTCATGGGGATGAAAAATATAGCATAAGAATATAGTCAATAATATTGTAATTATGTATGGTATCAGATGTGTTCTAGATTTATCAGGGTGATCACTTCATAAGCTATATAAATATCTAATCACCATGTTATAAACCAGAATCTAATATAATATTGTATGCCAATTATAACTGAAAATGAAAAATAAAATAAAATAAGGGGGTATGACATTTTCTTCCCCCCCAGCTTTATTAAAATATAAAAGACAATTAGTTCCTTTTATTTACATTGTAAAATTCATTTTTTCCATTATAGTTGGCTTACATTAATATATTAATTTCAGTTATACAGCATAGTGATTAGAGCTCAAGTGATCACCACACTAAATCTATTGCTCCTCTTTCCTATCACGTATTTATTACAACATTGTTGGCTATTTTCCTTGTGCTACTTACTTCATTTTGTGCAATACCCTCTAGATTTATTGAGGTAATATCTTTTTTCATCCCCTTCCTTTTAGTCTGTGTGTGTCTTTTAATCTGAAGTGAGTCTCTTGTAGGCAACATATGTAGAGGTCTTGTTTTCTTATCCATTCAGCCACTCTATCCTTTGGTTGGAGAACTTAATTCTTTTCCATTTGAGGTAGTCATTGATAGATATGTAGTTATTACCATTTTTTTACTATGATCTTGGTACATGGTTTTTCTTTTTAAAGAAGTTCCTCTAACATTTCCTGTGATAGTGGCTCACTGTTGAATTTCTTTAGCTTATTTTTTTCCCCCAGAAACCTCTTTATCTGTCATTCGACTCTAAATGATAGCTTTGCTGGATAAAGTATTCTTGGTTGTAGATCCTGGGTTTTCATCATGTTGAATATTTTGTGCCAAGTCCTCTGTCCCACATAGTCCCTTTTTAGAAATCAGCTGCCAGTCTTCTAGGAGTTCCCTTGTAGACAATTAACTGATTTTTCTCTTGCTGCTTTTAAGATTGTCTTTTTGTCTAAACCTTTGGCATTTTAATCATGTTGTGTCTTGCTGTAGGCCTTTTTAGGTTCCTCTTTCTTGAGAGTCCCTGAGCTTCCTGGGGTTGTATGTTTATTTATTTCACTAAGGTGATGGAAGTTTTCCATCATTGTTTCTTCAAATAGATTTTTGAATTCTTGTTCTCCTTCTCCTCCTTCAGGGACCTGTAAGACATGGATGTCTTTACACTTAATTTTGTCTCAAAGACTCTTTGAATTATTATTATAGTCTTTGCTTATTTTTTCTTGCCATTCTTATTGGGTGATCTTGGCTTCCCCATCCTCTCTATTAGTGATTCAATCATCTTCTTCCATTCTGTTAATTCCCTCTAATATACACTTCATTTCGGATAATGTATTGTTTATTTCTGATTTGTTCCCTTTTATAATCTCTATTTCCATTTTTATTGTTTTTTTAAATCTCTTTGTCAAAGTTCTTGATGAATTCATTTACTCTTTCCCTAAATTCATTGAGCATCTTTATAACTAGTGCATAGAACTCTGTATCCTTTAGACTGCTTGACTCTATTATTCTTGGATCTCCTCTGTTCTCTCATATTGTTTCTGCTTCTTTGTCTTTTCATTTTGGCTGCCTTTCTGTATCTTTTTTTTGTGTACTAAACAAAGCTAATAAGTAAGTCTCCCAGTCTTAATAGCGTGGTTTTGTGTATAAGGTGTCCAGTGGTTCAATCCTGAGAGGGGTTCAGCTGCAGGCAAATTTTAGGCCCAGCCTATGCTCCTCCAGGGACACCTGTTAAGATTCAGAAGCAGTCCGTAGATGCTCTGATTATAGTTGCCTCAAGTGGACATGCCAGAAACCGAGGCCAGTTGTCAGCAGTGTGGGTCTTCTAGCTGCTCAGCAAGTTGCACAGTACTCACCAAGGACACACTGGATGTGGCTTGGGTAGGACCATGATATGGGGGAGGTGGAGATTGAGGGAATCCTCTGGGAGGAGCAACCTATGTTATCCAGTTTGATTATGTTTCAGCTATGGCAGTTCTGCATCTGCACACTTGGATGAGGTTAGGCTCAGTAGAGGAATAATGAATATTGCCAGCACATCTGTCGGAGAAAAAGCCTCGCCTCCAGTCCTGATTCTGACAATTCAGCATCAGCCTGTAAAGTCTCTTGTGATCCCCTGAGTAGCTGATTGGGCACAGGTTCTCAGAGCCAGTGAGTCTGTCACTGCGAATGTCTTTCTGGTTGTGGTCCTGCCCCTTTTAGAGGCATCTGCAGCTGCTGTCTTTATTCCCATAGCCTCTGTCCTACTCAGCTACTTGGGAGCGGGCAGCCTCATGTCCTCGCTCCATCTTACATCCTCCCATCACAGGGTTATTTCTTATTTCTCTCCCTAGTTGTAGGATTAGTTCATCTAGACCCCCAGGTGACTCTGCTTGCTGTTTGCTCTGTGTTTCCATCACAACTTTGATGTGGTTGTAAGAGAAGATGAGCAAATCATGTATCTGCTATACCATTTTGATTTCTTCTCTGTTGGAGTATGACTTTTAATAACATTGTAATTTGTGAAGCACTGGAATAAATTGTATCTCATTTGGTTTTAGAAATATACTATGGATTAATACAAAAATCTCACAGATAAAAAACTGGAGGTTGTCTCTGATCTTAAATTCTGTGCTTTCTTTGCAATTTCTCAAAACTTTCTTTTTCTTTTTCTTTTTCCTAAATCTTGTGGACAGAAGGATAGGACCACCAAACTGTTTTTTGTTGGTATATGTCAGTTCTCATTAGCAAACTTTGATGCCAGAATGTACACAAAGCATACAGGACTTTGGCTCCATATAACTTTAGAGGGTATGATATTCTTATATAAATTTCTGGAGAGAATAAATACATTACAAATTATATATGAAACCAATGATATGCTTATGAGTTTAAAATCCTATCACATCTGGCTGTCATCTTTAGAATAACTTCAATGTCCTGATGTTATATATTTATGTTAACTTGAGTGTTTTATTTTAAAATTGTTGAGAATTGGATATGGCTTCCTAGAACCTGTTTAATTTGTGAGGCATGTAATCATTGTTGTTAATATTGATTAACATGTATAATGAAGCAGACACTGTGCTTAGCATTTTCTCTGCTTTATATCATTTAATACTCTCAATCAACCTTGAGGTTAATATTAGTTCCGCATTGCAAATAATATATATAAGTGGATATGATTTCTAATCACTCAGACTTTTTTT
Organism: Cynopterus sphinx; assembly: GCA_030015415.1. Taxonomy (NCBI): domain Eukaryota; kingdom Metazoa; phylum Chordata; class Mammalia; order Chiroptera; family Pteropodidae; genus Cynopterus; species Cynopterus sphinx. Next base: position 28,938,163 of record CM057388.1, on the reverse strand, counting down.
TTTGGCATTTCAGAGTTCTTCTTTATTATGCTAAAACTAATATTGCCATCACAAAGTGTATATATAGTATTTGTACATGCATATGTGATATGGAAATAAATTTTAAAGTAGTACAGTCTCTCCTTGTAAGAGCTGGCATTCTAAACCTTGCTTATGATTCTAAATAACTAAAATTTTAACCATGTGTCTCTTCAGTTTTGGTCTACACCAGCAACATGTTTTTCCCATAATCCTAACATCTAGTTATTTCCTCTTTCAGATTGGGACGGTCTCCTCTTTCATTAACTTCCACAACTCTATTTGTGATTCATGACTTTTTAGGTACTTGTTGTTGGAAGAAGCCTTGAAAAATCCCAGTACTAACAGAATCACTTGTCTGGAAAGAAATATGGAGGGCATGTCATTTAACTCTCATAGAGGTTTTGATTCTGTGTCTACTGATTTCTCAACCAGTGCTCACACCATTGGTCAAAGCTATGTTCTTGATTCTTCTTGCATGGCAGTTTCCCATGAACAACGCAAACAGGATTCTTCACTATTGCTGTTGCGGCCAACATTCTAAGACTTTTTTTGATTATTTACCCACTTTTACCTACTGACTCATAGTGTTCAGCAAACATAGCATCATCATATACTAAAAGCATGAACTCTGGGGCCAGACTGCCTGAGCTCACATCCCTGCTCTTTAGTTTTTTAGCCATATAACTTTCAGACAAGTTATTTGGCCTCTCTGTGCCTTGAATTTATCATCTGTAACATAGGATGAGTCTATGTATAGATTTCATAGAACTGCAATGAGGATTAAGTGAGAATGCATGATGTTCAAAAACTTTGAACCATGTTTGACACCAAGTAGCTACCATTTTCATTATGCATTCATAGCTCAAACAAGTTGTAACTTCTCAAATATAGCTTTAGTTAAGCCAAATGTTATTCTTATCCACATTTTTCAAGAAAAAAGATGCATTCTTAAGTTTTATTACTCTACAATTAAAAGTTTTTATTTTTAAGGTTATAGTACTCAATTGTTAGAAATAAATCAGAGCTATTTTTTATTTTATAGCTTAATTTTTAGCTTAGCTTGTGTATTCTGCCTTAAAGTTAAATTCATGCTTGTGTCAGAAGACAACTATTAGATCATTTATCAGCCCTCCTACATGCCTGAATCAGGCTTAGATGGAAACAATTAAAGCAATAAAATGTGAAAATTTCTCAATACTTTTTCTGGGAAATTAATTTACTCTGAAATAAATGTGTCATCTTCTCTTTCTCCCATCATCCAATCCAGTTGTTCTCAGAAACACTGTCTTGTCTCCCCCTGCCTCTTTAACAATTCCTTTTACAGATGTAAGTTAACAAGCTTAATATAAAGTATGTTTTCAGTAGTGGACTATTCAAAGAACCAAATGAAAGTAAATTGTTGGTTAAATTTAAGTTTAAAAGCACCAAAGAATCAGGGACTATATATTCCACTCCATGAAAGAGAGGATTATAATAAATAGTATAAGTTAATATATCTAAATAATTTATTCTTTACATTAATTTCCACTTTTCCAGAATACTACAACTATTGATTAGCACAATTTACACATTTTTCCAAAGCTAGAAAACTTGTAGACAGACTTGGATTTGAACAAAGGGGTAAATATCTAATTAAAATTGGAAAATTATAATTCTGCATTACTTAACTCCATGCTGCCTAATAGAAATTTAATGTGAGCCATATAAATTATTTTAAAATTTATTTGTAGCCACATTTAAAAAATAAAAATAAAAAGTAAAATTAATTTTTATAATATATTTCATCTAATATATCTCAAATGCTATCATTTCAACATGTAATAAATATAAAAAGTTATTAATTAAATATTTTACATTTTTTTGCTCATACTAAGTCTTTGGAACCTGATGTTTATTTTACATTCACAGTGTATATCAATTTTGAAATTTCTTGGAAGCACTGAAATTCCTGGTTAAAAAAAAAAATATATATATATATATATATATATATATATATATATATATATATAGTGGACAAGTCTAAGAACAAGAGCAAAGCAGATAAGCCTGTGAATTATGGATGAACCAGCTTAGAACTTGGCAAAGCAAAAATTACTTGGACATTTCAGAGACTTTTTTTACCCATGTGGTTTTGCCCAACAATACTCTAAGAGTCAGGAAAACTAAATGCATGCCTGTTTTCACCATAAACCAGCTGTGTTATCTAGAGCAAATCATTTATGCTTTCTAAATCTCAGTTTCTCAGACCAGATTGCAAAATCGCTTCCCATATCATAAATGTTCTCTCTACAGACACATGCACACACACATGCACCTGCTCTGACACCTATTCTCAAGGTAAAGAAGCTTTTTAAAAATCTGTTTCTCTTGTATTTTCACCACTAAGAAATTTTATATTTTTACTTATTGAGCTTCTCTGTTTTTTTCTTTTCTTCTTTTCAAGAGTTATGCATGAGTAAATTTTTATGTAAGTGATAAAAAATGGAGATGAGCTCATTAAAATATTGTTTTGCCTAATCTCACAACATAGTGAATTGCTGATAATGCATCATTCATTTTGATAATTAAAAAAAATTAAGTAGGTTTTTATTGCATTAAAATGTGTTACATTTTCCTTTTCTTTTCCTCCTAGCTTACTCTTCCTCCCTTCCATTCTAACACGGGTGGCAAGCAGCAGATGGATGAGAAGGGATGGGGGTCATTCAGTGATGGGTGGGTGGGTCAGCCATACCTTTGCTTCTGTGCATTGCAGCCCTGGATATATGTCAGGGCTCGTTGAGGTTTTTTAAAAAGAAAGCAGCATAGGCTTTGCAGCAGAGTGCTTATTCATAATTAAATTGCTTAGTTGCAGGGCCATCAAAGGAAAACTTCAAATACTGTAACAGCAAATTCATCTGTGCTAAAAGCAGAAGCAGAATCATGCAGGGGAAATACAGGCTGATGGCAGATACTCAGAAAGCACTGGGCAGAGAGGACATTTTGAAAGACAAAATCAAGAGCTGTGTGTCTGAGGAAACTGATAAATATTTTTTTTTTTAGATTTGAGACTTGGAATCTATCACTGTGCTGATATGCAAGAAACTTAAGCCTTTCTTTGGGTACTATGTGGCTTCAAATGGGAGAAAGATTTTAAATCAATAAGCCAATGACATCACTGATGGAATATTTACTCTGTATTGGATATTGTGCTAGATATGGTGGGTGTAGTATCCAATTCAATCCTCTCAACAACTTTGTTGTTAGTAGCATTTTGCTGATTGAGAAACCAAAACGCAGAGAGGTTGAATGATTTTCTCAGAGTCTCACAAAAAGTAAGGGGTAGAGTCCATCTGACCACGGACCTCTATGTCTACTAAGCTTAAGGTTCTTTTTCTCTTTGCTTTATCTATCTTCTACCCCCACACCTACCTAAGTTTGACTCTTAGACAAGACACGTTCCCACTGGATGACTGCATCAGAGGACCTGGATCAGAATCAAAGGTTAATCTCTTCTATAAACCTCCTACCACTCAAGTCTTTTAAAAACCTTTCCCTATTTCTAGAAGGTCCTTGGGAGCTTCTAGAGAATGTGTGGACTCTAGCTAACCACTGAGGCCCCATAAACTTTCCAAGAAAACTTTAAGTCAGACTTTTCTTGGCCTTGAATTCAAGGGATTTGGGTGAAACTCAGCTGTGTTTAAAAATGCCTTAACAGAAACCTTCCCAGATCTTTTTATTTTGTCCTCTGCAATGGTATGAAATAGAAGTATGGGACTACACCATGTACATTGCCTTCCCAGATCCAAAGACCACAGTGGTGGTAGAACAGGAGACATATCTAGGGATAATTTAGTTGATTAGCCTTGTTTTATGCATGAGAGGCTCAGAGAAGTTAAGGTCACAAACCTAGCAGCAACACAGAACTGGAGTTCCCATCTCTTCTGCCAAGGTTAATGGTTATTGGATAACTGCCCTGTCCTCCTCTCCCTAGCTCCATCCCCCATACCACACCCCACCCCTGTGCTAATGGTCAGGTTTGGACTAGGCCTACTGACAGAATAAATTTCCTGAGCTAAAGAATGAAGGTACCTACACGAGAAATCAAGACAATATAGCTTCTGATAAATATGGTCTACTCTTTCAAAACTGTAGTGCTTGTAGGCAAGCACTACAGAAGATATGCACCTCACTAGGCTTATAATGGTCACAGACCCATAGCATGCAATAGTGGCCTACTGTTTCACTCTAGATAAGGAAAGTTTTTCACAAAGTCAGTCCCCTAAATAATTATATCATCATAGCAAACAGCATTTTGAGGATCATTCATACTGGTAAGACATTTGGTATGTAGCCTTTAGATGGTGCTAATGTTCTACTATAACACAAAGTCTGCAAGAACTCTTTATGCTCAGAATCAAGGAGGTAGAAGGACCTCAAAAAGCCAGCTATATTTCAAAGCTCCTGTGCCAGGCCCTTGGAACATACCCACAAACACTTTTGAAGGGATTTTTATAAAATGCACTTCTAGGTTTCTATTGACACAGCAAGGTTTAGTAACGCTAAATGTACCAGTCTATTCTAGGCTGGTCTCATGCAATCCATGACATCATTCAATACTTTAAATGTGAATACACATCCCTAGAATTCAGATTTATTTTGTGTCTTTATACCTTGACTAGAGCTTGCGGCAATTTTGGTTCATAATGTCACTAGATTCTGTGATGGAACAATTTATTTTGTGTGACAATTTTCTTCAGGAAAGCCTCTTTCATTCACCTAAGAAAGAAATGGTGAGACAGAATCATTCATTTTTATTCTGGCTCTAAAAAGAGGAGTGGAGAAAAACACATCACATAATAACAACCTTTTTACAACAGGCTTTATGCCTTATTTCTTCTCCTTTCCACACATTGTGAGTTCCTGAGGTTCCATTTGTCTCATAATCCTGCCAAAAAAAAAAAAAACTTTGCTATCCAGTTTTTCTTAGGTCTTGTAGCAGGTGACAGGCTGTATCACAGTCACATTGACAAGCCCTAGATATTGTTGAGATTTTCTATGCAGGGAAGAAAATAACTCCTTCTCCATTTACATGGGCAGTTCTGCACCTGTGGAAGCTGAAGGAGGTTCTTAAAGTATGATGTCACACTTAGTGTATATTGTGGTTCATGTGTGTGCGTGCGTGTGTGTGTGTCTACTCACTCTGAGTAGAAAAGAGGAATGGGGAGGACGGAGAAGGGAGGAGTGAACGTCAGGAAGGAAGTGAAGTTCCCATCCAGATTGTTTGGTAAGAAAAAGTTTAAGAGAGGTAGAAAAAAATTGTGTAGATAATAGAGACTCTGTTCATCCCTCTGGCGACCAAATCAAAGTTGTGACAGAAATAAGGAGAAAACAGCAAGAAAAAATTACCCAGGATCTAGATGAGCAATCCATACAACTAAGGAGAAATCTAAGAAATCATTCTGCAGTGGGAGAAGGTAGGACAGTATGAGGACGCGAGGGTGCACAGTCTCAAGTAGCTGAGTGGGACAGAGGCTGCAGCAGCAGGCAACTGCAGACACCTCTTAAAGGGGCCATGTCCGCGAGCGGACTTTCACCATGATGGACCTGCTGGCTCTGAGCAACAGTGCCAGGTCGGCTGCACTGAGGGCACCAGGGACTTACAGGGGTGCTGAGTTTTGGGAGTGAGGACCCAGTTGACACTTGCTCTGTACAGAAATGCCGGCGGTATCATTGTTCTTCTGTTGAGTCCTCCCCATACCCAGTGTGTGGACTCAGCTCCACCACAGCAGAGACATAAAACTAGATAACTGAGGTTACTCTTCCCAGAGGATTCCCCAAAACTTCACCTCTCTCAACTCACAGCCCTCCCAAGCCACATCCAGGTGTATCCTCAGTGAGTCAGGTGCTCTGTGCTGAGTAATGCATAGACTCACACTGGAGGCAGCTGGCCTTGGTTTCTGGTGTGGCATTTTGAGGCAAGTATAAACACAACATCTGTGGATTGCTTGCTGAATCTTAACAGGTGGCCCTGGAGGGGCACAGGCTTGGGCTAAATTGGGCCTATGGCTGAACCCCTCTGAGGATTGTGCCAATGGACACACTAATAAGTACATAGAAACACTACACAAAGACACACTAATAAGTACATAGAAACAGACATGGAAAGGCAGCCAAAATGGGAAGACAAAAAAGCAGAAACCATATGAGAGAACAGAACAGAGATCCAGATATAATGGAGTCAAGTAATTTAACAGATGCAGAGTTCAAAACACTAGTTATAAAGATGCTCAATGAACTTTTGAGAAATGTAGAGAACTCCAACAAAGAGACAAAAATGGAAATAGAAATTATAAAAGGGAACCAGTCTGAAATGAAGAACACATTATCTGAGATGAGAAGTATATTAAATGGAATAAACAAAGGAATAAACAAAGTGATTAAGAAGAGGATCACATGCCCTATGTAGAGGACAGGAAAGCCAATCAGGACACTCAATAAGAATGGCAAGAAAAAAAAAATGCTAAGACTATGAAAATCTTAAAGTACAAGATGGCACACTATCAGGCTCCAAGTATTCATCTGATCAGCATAACTGAATAAAATCAAAAGTTGAAAAGCTGTTTGAAGAAATAATGATGTAAAACTTCCCTAACCTGGTGAAGGAAATGGTCATAAAACCCAAGGAAGCTCAGAGAACTCCAAAAATCAGTGATCCAAAGAGTCCCACACCAAGACACATCTTAATTAAGATGCCAAAGGTTAAGGACAAAGAGAGAATCTTAGCATCAGTAATAGAAAAGCATTCAGTTACCTACAAGGGAACTCTCATAAGGCTGTCAGCTAATTTCTTAACAGAAACTTTGCAGGCCAGAAGGGATTGGCAGGAAATACTGAAAGTGAAGAAAAACAAGGACCTGCAACCAAGAGTACTTTACCCAGCAAAGCTATCATCTAGAATTAAAGGACAGTTGAAGATCTTGCCAGACAAGAAAAAGTTAAAGGAGTTCATCACCACCAAGTATTACAGGAAATGCTAGAGGGACTCCTTTAAGAAGAAGACAAAAGTATATATATAAAAATATGAATAATAAAATTGCAATAACTACATATCTATAAACAATTAATTTAAATTTAAATTGATTAAATGTTGTAATCAAAAGACATAAGGAGGCTGAATGGATAAGTAAATAAGGTTCTTGTATATGCTGCCTACAAGAAACTCATTTCATATTAAAAAACACATAGACTGAAGTTAAAGGGATAGAAAAAGATATTTTATGAAAATAAAAACAGAAAAAAAAAGTTGGCATAGAAATTCTTATGCCAGACAAAATAGACTTTAAAACAGAGGCTATAACAAATGACAATAAAGGACCCAGTAATTTTACTTCTGGACATTTATCTGAAGAAATCCCAACAAGTAACTTGAAAATACATATGTATCCATATGTTCACTACAGAATTACTGACAATAGTGAAGGTGTGGAAGCAACCTAAGTGCCCATCAATAGATGAATGGATAAAGAAGTGGTACATATGTGCAATGGAATGTTACTCAGCCATAAAAAAAAATGAGATCTTGTTACTTGCAGCAACATGGATGGACCTAGAGGGTATTATGCTAAACAAAATAAATCAGACAGAGAAAGACAAATTCCGTATGATTTCACTTATATGTGGAACCTAAAGAACAAAGTAAACTAACAAAGAAAACAGAAACTGACTCATAGATACAGAGAACATTTTTATGAGTGTCAGATGAGAGCAGTGTTGGGGAGCTGGGTGAAAAAGGAGAAGGGATTAAGAAATACAAATTGATAGTCACATAATAGTTATGGGGATGTAGAGTATAGCATAGGGTATATAACCTATAATACTAATTACTATGTATGTAGTCATATGGGAACTAGATTTCTCAGGATGTTCACCTCATAAATTATATAAATGTCTAATCACTATGTTGTATACCTGAAACTAATGTAATATTGCATGTCAACTGAATTAAAAAGTTTTAAATTATTAAAAAAAGAAAAATAGCTCCTGAGAGTCCAGTAATGCCCCAAAGCAATTAATACAGAAGTGGATTACAGAATACAGAAATAATACAGAAATGCTAAGATGGATATTACTTGCAAAGTAAATAGAATACATACAAATTTATTTTGAGAGCGCTTAATCAAGAGACATTTAAGCTGAGACTTAAAGGAATGGCAGGAGAGAGCAAGGTGGAGTGGAAGATAGCACTAGCCTGTGTGGAAAGGCAGGCAGGTGCTGACTTGCCTTGCCAGGGACTTTGCACTCACTATGTTGAGGATTTTCAACTTGATTTTAGATACACTGCAAAGTCTTTGAAAAATTTTAAGTGCTGGTAAGTTTTTGTCCTAAAAGTTTTTATGCATAGAAAATATTCTTAGAGTTACTTGTGTCTTACTATTTAATTTATCAAAGTAATATATGTAAAACATAAATTTTAATTTTTTAAGCTCAACTTATAATTTTTATTTATAATCTTAGTGATTGGTTTTTGATTAATATTCACTAATTTCATAACTTTGACAGATCAATTTCTTCTAAATATATAATATTAGTTCTATCTTTAATTAATCAAATTACCTTATATATTTCAAACTACATTTACAAATTTAATGTATTTGATTTTCCAACATTTACAAAGGCACTCACAAATCTAACATAAAAAAGCTTCCTAAAATTTAAAAATCAAATTCTTAAGCATTTCAAAGATCTTAAAAAAAGAAAAGAGAAGCCTTCTTGGCATAGCACATGGAGTGAACAAGGTGGGGTAGTGAAACAAAGCAGGTTTAGGATTGAATAGTTTGACTAATTTCTCATCAGGCTCTGGGCTATAAGGTGGTCCTTAATCATCTATTACCTGGCCCTGGAACAATTTAGGGTGAGGGAATAGAGTCTTATAGGAGATTAATAGTGGGTGTGAACTCAGGAGTGGTTGGTTTGCAGAAAGTTGTTTGCTATTTCTAGGAATTAATTAACCTGAGGAAGGACAGTGCCTCCCTGAGTCCTCAAGGACCTCCCATATCAAAATTTTATAAAATATAAAAAATAAATAAATAAACATGATTAATACAACCAGAGAGTCCCACCCAAGTTTAAGCAAGCAACTGTTGGGAAGGACTCCTTTTTGTGATCAGGTTTTGTCTGTCATGTCACCTGTCATCTGGGACTCAACCAATCACAAAAATATCAGCTTCTAATAATATAACATAATAATATTTCTGATCTGAAATTATTCATTTACTATGTCAACTGGGATCCTTTTTAGACCATCTGATTATAATTCCCTTTTGCATAACCACTGGTAATGTCCTACAGTGGGGTCTAATACATTACACATGGATGGAATTTTGAACCTTGTAGTCTGGCTTCAGTTGTATCTTTTGTTTTGTTTCTCTTTTGAATTTTCATATGCTTCATGAATTGCTTTTCTGTTATTGCTTTATTCACTTATTCATGCAATAACTAATTATTGAGAGCCCACTATGTGCCTGACACTGCTCTACATGCTAGGGACATACCAGAGAACAAAAATGAAAAAAAAAAAAATACTGCCCTTGTGGAGTTTTATTTCTAACAGGGAGACAGACAACAAATGATACACATAATAAGTTAATTGCGTAATATATAAGAAGATGGTGTTAAAGAAAAAAAAGTAAGCCAGGGTAATGTGGATTGCAAATGTTGACAGGGATGTGAGAATAGTTTGAAATAAGAATGACAGAGTAGGCCTCACAGAGAAGCTTCACATTTATTAATGGAGGAATGTTATCATATCTGAAGATCAAGGCTGTAGTTCCATTGGCTAGATTTTTCATTCCCTAACAGTTAGATGAGGGCATAATAAGATTACAGAGAGAAGGGACAGGACATGTGAGTTGCATATGAGATGATATGTTTAGATGTTGAAGGTGGAGCTAAGTAAGGTAGTCCATTTGTGAGTTGCCCTGCACATTTTGCAGGAGATGGAGTGGTAGACCCTTAGAAGCTGAGCTGGACAAGATAGAGGTCAGACACAGACACAGGTATAGCAATCTTCAGCCCAGAAATGGTAGTGGAAGCCACAAAAATGAACAAACTTAAAATGAGTCTACATTTAAGGGGCAGATAGGAAAGGGAGAACTGATGGAGACATCTGAGAGGTTTCTGGCAGAAATGCTGAAACAGGACCAGGAAAGAGGGAACTGAGGAAGAAGAGGTTGCAGAGGATTTGGAGGTGTGGTCAACATTACATCACCTACCTAAGGATTGCTTGAGGATTGGGAGATTTGGTGGCATGATTGAGAGTATTTCGTGACCTTAGCCAGAGATATTTCATCAAAGTACAGAAAAGAGGCCAGATTGCCAAGGGAGGTGGGCTTCAATTACTGGAGTCCATATAAATGGAGCCAGCAAGTCAAGTCTACTGCTTTTTTGGCAGATTCCTTAGCAGAGAAGGAGGAAGAGTCCTGTGTGCTGAGTTCCTGTGGCCTGTTCTGTCCTGACCAGGACCTATTGACTCATATCTGTTGTTCTCCACCACCCTCAATTTCCTTTTAAACAGAATTTTTTGCCTTATATTAGTTTTTATTGTCAAGAAAACTCTCCTTTGATTCTTCAGGGTCATTACCTCAAAGAAGAAGAAAAATGACAGGAGTTCCATTGTTTTATAATATGTTCACTCACTTTCCTGATTTATTTCTAGAATTTAAATCTTGCTTCTAGCATCTTTAAAATATATTTATAAATTTGTATTTATCAAATTCACTTCAACCATACTCCTTTTAGCATTTCTGTTAAGACTTATTTTGATCATTCTTTAAAAACCTTGCTCTCAATAGGAGTTTACAGATATAGTTTTTATCTGGAAATGTTTCTAAGAAAATCCACCTGTGGCAATATGAATTTTCCTTTTTCAATTAACACCTTTTATTCAAACAGTTTATTTCATTTAGACATTTTTTTGTCAGGTCTCTTTTCTGTAATGTTGCATTGAGGATTGTAACACAAAGATGCTAAATATTCTTCAGTTGTTTCCAGTATGTAGTTTAATAACATAACAATGATCATCTGGAAATAAAGGCATTTTGATATTTTAGTGTGTGGTGTCTGACTGCACCCTACCTCCCCATGACACTGAGCAATCATGATTATGAAAATAAACTTGTCAATGTTTAGTATGTGGATGCTGCATTAAATGTGATCTAAGCAATAAAAAGGTTTTAATCTCTCTCTTCCATGAACACAAATTGTAGATTATTCTCTGGTTCATGCATGTTCTCTGAAATATTATCTCACTTGATTTCTATAATAACTTTAAAACATAGGAAGGTGGATATTATTATTATTTTTATTATTATTTATTAATCTCACTTTACTGAAAGGAATTTGGGGAAGATAGCAGTGTTGGCATCAATATAGTTTTTGAATCCTTCCACACACAAGAAAAGTACAGAACAATTAAGATAGTAAAACCAGAAACATCTACAACAAAACCAAGTGGCAAAGTGTTCCCACAAACCCTGAAAAATAAACAGATTTGGAACAAAACACCAACAGCACCAATACTGGTACAGAATCAACCACTCTGCAGGAGGAAGTGGAAGAGAGGAATGAGAACTTTCAGAGAACCCACACAACAGGTAACCCAAAAATTGCCCATAGATTTCTCCAAAAGAATGGATTCCCCCTGAGCTTGAAAGTTCAAGGGGTCAGCCTGAAAATAGCCAAAATTAGAAAAAGTATTTCCAGGTTCCAATCCAGGGACGATGTTAGGGAGGACTTTGTTGGAGTTGTATGGGGCCTAAGAACTCTCAAAGCTAACCAACTGAAGTGCCCTTCAGGAACAAGGCCCAAAGTGAGGAGAAAGAGGTGCTCTAGAGGCAAGGGAAAGAGAAGGCCCAAATAAAAGAGAAGGAGAGTAAGGAAGACAGCAAAGCTCAGGAGGGAATTCAAGAAAAACTTCTCAAATTAAAAAAAAAAATACACACACCTTAAAATGTCTTCCAGGATAACCTACCAGAATAGCCAGCATTGAGACATATTTTAATAAAACTATAAGATTTTAAAGTAAATGAAAAACATCCTTTGAGTTTTCAGACCAGAAGACCATGTAATTGATAAGGAAAATAAATAAGATTGACGTCAGTCAATTTATGTACAAAGACAATGGGATTGGAATACATATGACAATAAAGGAAAGAAAATGTGAGCCAAGGTTTTTATAAGCCAGACTGACCTTTAAATATAAAGGCTAAGGCAAATTGTTGTGAATCTATAAGAACTTGAGGACTATTATTCCCATGAGGCCTTTCTGAAAAAATTGTTAGACAATAAGATTCAGAAATCCAGTAAATGGTCTACAACTAAAACTATGGTAAGAAAGGACAAAGTAATTTGTAATGATTGCCTCTGATAATGTAAATGTAATACAGTATTCAAAAAATTAAGTTACTTTAGAAAGTATCAATATGCAAATATCAATTGACTTTTTGAACTCCAAGTGTTTAATTAAAAAAAAATTGAATGAGAAAGGAGAGAGTACATAGAAAGTATGACAGGTTTGCTGACAGCCATATATATACACACACATGTATATATACATATAGTGGGATCAAAAGGATATAACTTTACAATTATATACTGGAGGATAGGAGAGGGGGAGAAAATGTTTATGAGATAATTTTAATATTGCTCATTGTAAGACAGTGTAAAAAAATAAGAGACTGAGAGTATTTATAAAGGCGTTAGTACTTAGGTAACTGAATTAGTTTCTATTGCTGCTGCAACAAATTATCATAAACTTAGTGGCTTAAACAATATAAATGTACTACTTTACAGTTCTGGAGTTCCAGAGTCTGAAATGGGTCTCACTAGGCTAAAATGCAGGCATTGGTAGGGCTACATTTCTGTTGGAGATGCTAAAGAAGAATACATTTCCTTGTCTTTCCAGCTTCTAGAGACCAACATATTCCTTGCCTCATAGCCCTATTACCCCATCTTCAAACCTGAAAAGTATGAGTCAAGTACCTCTCACATTGCACCAATATGACATTTCTTCCATCACCAGATGTTTTTTCTCACTTCTTTGTCTCCCTTTTCCACTTTGAAGGAAACTTGTGATTATACTGACTCTATCCAGATAATTTAAAATGATCTCCTAATCTTAATGTTAGCTGATTAGCAACCCTAATTCCATCTGCACTCTTAATTCCCTTTGCCACATAATAATATAACATATTCACAGGCTCTGGGAATTGTGACATTGACACCTTTGGGGAGCCATTATCTCTCTATCACAGTAACTATATACTAGGTTATATAAAAACACAAAACTTTCCAAATGTCAAAATACATCCTCCCCTGAAAAAAGAAAGAGAACATATAAAATAGAAAATTGAAGAGAAAACTGAGACTCAGAGTAAATAAGCTAATAACTGGTAGACCCAGGACTCAAACCTAGAATATCTGACTCCAAATCCCCTGTTCTTTTTATTGATTTCAAAGACTCTTCCCTTAAGAAGCGGAAATATTATACGTCAGATGTGTCTAAAGTTGGAGAAATATATGATTATGGTCAGAATTGTTGTTCCTAAAGAATGTCAAAAATGAATTGAGAAGGTAAAGAAAGTCAAAAGGAGCTGAAGGCATAACTATTACCTTCAAATTTTTAATAGAATTTTCATGGGGATGAATTGGGTCATTTTTCTTTATTTTCTTAGAAGACAAAAACATAGTAGTAGATTTAAGTTAAAACTACAGGAACTTTAAATCTTCCTTAAAAAGAAATTCTTTTCTTTCCAGAGAGAGAGAAAAACAGAAACAAACAAACAAACAAACAAAAAACACTATAAGAGGCCTCTAGTGGCAAAGGTAGGGGATTCTCAGCTGGGAAAACTTCAGAAAGGGACAGCATAGTGATTTGAAAGAGATTGAGGCAATTCCCCAGCCTCAAAGTGGGGGCCAGGCAAGAAGGATACTTTTCTAGGCTCTCTCTTAACTCTAATAAGACATGACAAGATTCTGAGCACAGGCTAAAGAGTATGTCATGGGTCGTGCTGCAAAGTCAAACTGCTGTTGTTTCTGACAGGCACTGGCAATTTGGAAGACTCGTGAGACTAAGCGCAAAGGAAAGTTTGGGTGTCAAAACATTTTGAAAGGTAATGAAGTTAACTTTGAAAGTTACTGTCCCTGCTTTGAAAGTATAAAATAATATAATGAAAGAAATACCTGCACGATTTCTCCAGTCTTGGAGCTAGTAGTTGGAGTCATCAAAGTATGTTTTAGGATTTGATTCTGATCTGTTATTTACTAACTGAGTGACCTTAGGCAATTTTGGGGCTTTGTTGAACCTCAGTTTTCTGATCTGTAAAATGGTCATAATAACACATATATCAAAGTGTTTTTAGGAACATGAAATGAGAGAACACAAGCCAAGTTATTTTTATAATTATTTTATTTTATTTTATTCTTATTTTTTTATTAGTTTCAAGTATAACTACACATTGATTAGACATTTATATAGTTTACGAATGATCCCTCTGATTAATCTAACACTCATCTGGCTCTACACATTGCCATTACAATAATATTGACTATCTTCCATATGCTGTACTCTATATCCCCATGAATATTTCATAACTATCAATTTGCACTTCTTCATCCCTTCACCTTTTTCTCCCAGTCCCCCCAGTCTCTTATCCCCTCTGGAAGTCACCAGATTATCCTCTGTATCTGTGTCTGTTTTTCTCTAGTTTATTCTTGTTGTTCCTTAAATTTCACATTTAAGTGAAATCATACAGTTGTCCCTCTCTGTCTGACATATTTCACTCAGCATAATAACCTCTAGGTCCATCCATGTCATTGCAAATGTTAGAATTTCATTTTTTATGGCTGAGTAATATTTCATTGTATATATGAACCGTAAGTTCTTTATCCAATCATCTGTTGATGGGCATTTAGGTTGCTTCCATATTTTAGCTGTTATAAATTGCGCTGCCATGGAACATAGAAGTACATAGAGCTCTACGAATTAGTGTTTTGGTTTTCTTTGGATAAATACCCAGAAGTACAGTTGCTGGGTCAAAAGGTATGTGCATTTTAAATTTTTTAAGAAACCTCCAGTCTGGTTTCCATAGTGGCTGCACCAATTTGTGCAACTACCAACAGTGTATGAGGATTCCCCTTCCTCTGCATCCTTTCCAACACTTTTTCTTCGATTTATTGATGATAGCCATCCGACAGATGTGAGGTGACGTCTAATTGTGGTTTTAATTTACATTTCACTGATGATTAGTGATCTTGAACATCTTTTCATGTCTATTAGCCATTCATATTTCCTCTTTGGAGAAATATCTATTCAGGTTTTCTGTGCATTTTTAAATTGGATTTTATTTTATTTTATTTTTTGACATTGATTTCTATGAGTTCTTTATAAATTTTGGATATTAACCCCATATCCAATGTATCATAGGAAAATATATTCTCTTATTCCATAGATTGTTCTTTTGTTTTGTGATGATTTCTTTTGCTATGCAAAGACATTTAGTTTGATGTATTCTCATTTCTTTATTTTGTCCTTTGTTGCCCTTGCCCAAGAAGATATATCAGAAAATACTGATAGCATTATAAGAAAGTTTAATGCCTATGTTTTCTTCTAGAAGTTTTATGGTTTGGGAGTCTTACATTTAAGTCTTTAATCCATTTTGAGCTTGTTCTTGATATGGTGTAAGAAGGTGGTCCAGTATCGTTTGCTTGCATGTATTGGTCCAGTTTTCCCAACATATTTTGTTGCATAGACTGTCTTTACCACATTGTATATTCTTGCTTCCTTTGTCATGTATTAAACGAGCATATAGATGTGGATTTATTCCTACATTCTCTATTCCGTTCCATTGATGTATGTATCTCTTTTTATGCAGTATCATGCTGTTTTGATTACTGTAGCCTTATAATATAGTTTGATATCAGGTAGCAGGATATCATCAACTTTGTTCTTTCTCAAGATTGCCATGGTTCTTCGAGGTCCTTTCTGGTTCCATATAAATTTTTGGATTAATTGCTCTACTTGTCTGAAAAATGCCATTGGTATTCTGATATAGATTGCATTAAATCTAGGATTGCTCTGGATAGCATGGCCATTTTAACAATGTTAATTCTTCCTACCTTTGAGGATGGTATTTGTTTGTATTTATTAGTATCTTCGTCAATTTCTTTTTTTTTCTTTTTTTGATGTTTGGAACTTATTTTCTTTCTTTCTTTCTTTCTTTCTTTCTTTCTTTCTTTCTTTCTTTCTTTCTTTCTTTCTTTCTTTCTTTCTTATTATGGTGACATTGGGTTAAAAAATCCAATAAGTTTAAAGTGCACAATTCAATAGTAATTCATATATATTTTGCATTTTATGATCACCACCCATAGTTAGATTTCTTTCTGTCACCACATATCTGACCCGTTTTACCACATTTACCTTCCTCCTCTCCACTACACTAACCATTAGTCTATTGTCCATGAACATGAGTCTTTGTGTGTCATGGTTGTTAATTGCTTTTAGATTTATATCCCACATATAAGTGGTATCATGTGATTTTCAACTTTTTCTGTCTGGCTTATTTCGCTTAGCATGATTATCTCAAGGTCTATCAGTGTTGTCACAAATAGAAGTATTCCATCTCTTCTTATGGCTAAGTAATATTCTATTGTATATATGTGCCACAGCTTCTTTATCTAGTCATCTATCGTAGGACACTTCGGAACCTTACATGTCCTGGCAACCACAAATACTGCTGCTATGAACATTGATATGTAAATATCTTTTCAGATATGGATTTCCAAGTCGTTGTGGTAAATACCCAGTAGAGAGATTGCTGGATCATATGGTAGATCAATTCTTAGATTTTTTAAGAACCTCCATACTGTTTTCCATAGTGGCTGTACCAATTTACAGTCCTATTAGCAGTGTATGAGGATTCTTTTTTCTTCGCATCCTCTCCAACATTTGTTATTACTTGCCCTTGTTGATTATAGATATTATAACAGGTGTGAGATGACATCTCATTGTGCTTTTGATTTGCATCTCCCTAATAGCTAGCTAGCAATGTTGAGCATCTTTTCCAATATTTATTATCAATTTGAATGTCTTCTTGGGAGAAGGGTTTGTTCAGGTTGTTTGCTTATTTTTTGATTGGATTGTTTGTTTTTATTGTTATTGAGTTATATGAGTTCTTTTATATTTTGTATATTAGGCCCTTATCAGAGACATTGCTTACAAATATATTTTCCCATTCGGATAGCTGTCGCTTTACCTTGTTGAAGGTTTCATTTGCTGAGCAGAAGTTTTTTAGATTGATGTAGCCTCATTCATTTATTTTCACTTTTACTTCCCTTGCTTTTGAGGTCAAATTCATAAAATTCTTTTTAAGTCCAAGGTCCTTGAGTTTAATTCTCATTTTTTTCTGCTATGCATTGTATTGTTTCAGGTCTATATTGAGGTCCTTAATCCATTTTGAGTTAATTTTGGTGTGTGGTGAAAACAACTGTCTAGTTTCACTCTTTTCCAGGCGGCATTCCAGTTTTCCCAGCACCATTTATTGAATAGGCTTTCCTTTCTTCGCTGTATGTTTATTTTGTTATTGGTGTTGTTGAAAATTATTTGTCCATATAAATGTGAGTTTACTTCTGCACTCTCAATTCTGATTTTATACCTTTCATTGCAATTGTGAAAACAATTGTTTTTCCACTTCTTTTTCTGACACTTCATTATTAGAATATAGGAACGCTATGGATTTTTGAATGCTGATTTTGTATCCAAAATTTTACTGTATTTGCTTATTGTTACTAGTAGTGTTCTGGTGGATTCTTTAGGGTTTTCTATATAGAAAATTATGTCATCTGCAAATAGTGACAGTTTGACTTCTTTGTTTTCTATCTGGATGCCTTTTATACCTTTCTCTTGTCTGATTGCACTCGCTAGGACCTCCAGTGTTGTATTTAATAACTGTGGCAATAGTGTACAGTCTTGCCTTTTTCCTATCTTAGAGGGAAGGTTTTTAGTTTTTCACCATTAAGGATAATGTTGGCTGAGGGCTTGTCATATATGGCGTTTATTATGTTAAGGTACTTTCCTTGTATACCAATTTTGTTAAGTGTTTTGATCATAAATGGATGCTGTATCTTGTTGAAGGCTTTTCTGCATTCATTGAAATGATCATATGATTTTTATTTTTTGATTTGTTTTCATGGTGTATCACATTAATTTATTTGCATATGTTGAACCATCTCTGTGCCTCTGGGATGAAGCCCACTTGATTGTGGTGTATAATCTTTTTAATATGTTTCTGTACTTGGTTCACTGGTATCTTATTTAGGATTTTTGTACCTGTGTTTATGAGTGATATTGGTCTGTAGTTTTCTTTCATGTGTGTTATCTTTGCTAGGTGTGGTATGAGAGTAATACTGGCCTCAACATATATTTGGAAGTGTTGCCTCCTCTTCAATTTTTTGGAAGCATTTGAGGAGAATAAGTATTAAATCTTCTTTGAATGTTTGGTAGAATTCACTGATGAAGCCATCTGGTCCTGGACCTTTACTATTCGGTAGGTTTTTGATGATTGTTTCAATTTCCATACTGCTGATCGGCTTATTTGGATTTTTCAATTCTTCTTTCTTGATGCAGTCTAGGAAGGTTGTATTTTTCTAAGTAGTGGTCTATTTCTTCTAGGTTATTAAATTTGGTGTTATATACTTTTTCATGGTATTTTTGTATGATCCTTTGTATTTCTGCAATGTCAGTCATAATTTTCCCTCTTTCATCCCTGATTTTGTTTATTTGTTTATTTGTATCCTTTCTCTCTCTTTTTTTTTTGTTTGTTTTTAGTGAATTTAGCCAGGGATCCATCAATTTTATTAACCTTCTCAATGAACCAGTTCCTTGTTGTATTTATTTTTCTATTGTATTTTTTGTTTTAAATTTAATTTATTTTTACTCTAATGTTAATGATTTCTTGCCTTTTGAGAACTTGAGGCCTCATTTGTTGTTCCCTTTCTAGTTTTTTTGTTTGTTTGTTTTTAAGTTGGAGCATTAGGTTGTTTCTTTGGGCTCATTTTTATTTTTGGAGATAGGCCTGTAATGATATGAACTTTCCTCTTATGACCACTTTTGCCGTGTCCCAAAAGTTTGATATGTTGAACTATTATTATCATTTGTTTCTATGTTTCTATCTTTCATATTTTTTTAAGGCAAGGCATCCCTTGGTTGATTTCACAGATTGCAAAGATCTTGCCAGCTTACAATCCCTTATTTTTTATTTTTTAAGCCTATAGCACCTGGTCTTCCTAGGTGGTCTCATCCAAGTAATAACCAGGCCCAACCCTGCTTAGTGTCTGAGATCTTATGGGATCAGGCTTGTTCAGAGTGACATGGCCATAGACTCTATGTGTCTCTTGATCACTCTTTTTATTTCTTCTCTGACTTAGTTATTCTTTAGTAGCGTGTTATTTAATCTCCATGTATTTGTGGTTCTTCCTAATTTCTTTCTGCAGTTGATCTCTAGTTTCAAAGCATTATGATCAGAGAATATGGTTGCTATGATTTCAATCCTCTTACATTTGTTGAGGCTATCTCTGTGTCCCAGTATGAGGTCAGTTCTTGAGAATGTTCCATCTGCACTAGAGAAAAATGTATAAGCAGCTGTTTTGGGATGGAATACTCTGTAAATATCATTTATGTCCAGTTGGTCTAATGTATTATTTAAGGATATTATTTTCTTATTGATGTTCTGTTTGGATAATCTATATCCAACAGTGGGGTATTTAGGTCCTCTACTACGATAGTGTTTTCGTTTGCTTCTCCCTTCAGTTCTGTTACTAAATTGCTTTACATATTTCAGGGCTCCTTAATTGAGAGCATAGATATTAATAAGTGTTAAGCCTTCTTGGTGCAGAATTCTCTATCATTATGAAATGTCCCTCAGTGTCTTTCTTTACCTTTCTAATTTTGAAATCTATTTCATTTGATATTAGTACCACTACTCCCACTTTCCTCTGAATGCCCTTTGCTTAAAATACTATTTTCCACCATTTAACTTTGAGTCTGTATTTGTCTTTGGAGCTGACATGTGTCTTCTTGAGGCAGCATGTGGTTGGGTTTTGTTTTCTGGTGTTTTTTTTTTTTTTTTTTTTTTGGATCCATTCTGCAACTATGTGCCTTTGTATTGGTGATTTCACTTTATTGGTGATTTCAGTTCATTTATATTTAGGGTCATTATTGAAATATGAGGACTTCATATAGCATTTTATCTTTTCCTTTCTAGTAGCTCAATTTTTTTATTGTTTCCTTGTCCTTGTGCTTCTGTTTTCTTTATTTTGGTTGGCTTTTGTGGTTTTTCCCTCTGGTTCTTCATGTTTTATTTTATATACTTCACTTTGGAGTCTTCAGCGTGTGGTTACCATTACGTGTAATTAAAGGGTAGTTATATATACAGTAGTCCATTTTCTTTTGCGCGTGCCTTATCTCCTTTCCCTTTGAGAATTTGGATATTTGAATCCTCCCCTTTTTAGTAATTGTTATCAAATTTGTCCCTATGTATGCTAAATGTTCATTACTATCTTGTTATAACAATTCTATTATTTAAACTTATAATGCCCTATTCTTAGTAAGGGTTTCACTCCTCTGCTTCTATTTGCCTGATAGTCACTTTACTTCTAATTATGTATTTTTTTTTGTCATTTTGTTTTAAGTGAGCTGGCCCCTTTCAGTATTTCCTATATTTCAGGCCTCGTAGTGGGGAATTTCCTCAGTTTTTGTATGTCTGGATAAGTTTTAATTTTTCCTTCATATCTAAAGGAGAGCTTAGCTGAATATCATATTTTAGGTGTTAGTTCCTTTCATTTAATAGTTTAAATATTTGATTCCATTCGTTTCTGGCTTGTAAGGTTTGTGCTGAGAAGTCCAAGGATCATCTAATGGGTTTACCTTTATCAGTTACCTTTTTTTTTTTTTTTCTCCTTGGTTGCCTTGAGAATAGTCTTTGTGGTTGATTTTTGATCATTTTAATACAATGTGTCTTGGTGAAGGCCTTTTTAGGTTGAGATAATTGAGTGTTCTGTTGACTTCTTGAATTCCAAACTGCAGCTCATTCTTTAGATTTAGAAAATTTTCATTAAAGATTTTCTGAAAATGCTTTCTAGTCTCTGTTCTTTTTCTTTGCCTTTGACAATGCCCATTATTCTTATGTTTCCTCTCCTGATGGTATCAGCTAGTTCTTGAATTTCTTTTTCATTATTTTTCATTCTTCTGTTTCTCTCTTCTTTCTTCTGATTTATTTCTAGATTTCTGTTTTCACTATCACTGATCATTTTCTCCATTTGGTCAACTCTATTTCCCAAGCTTGCTCTTTCATTTTTCAACTCTTGCTGGTGTGTTCTTAATCTCCAGGAGTTCTATTTGGTTCTTTTTGAGGGTTTCAATCTCCTTACTCTGCTCATCTAGGTGTTTTTTCAATTTTCGAAATTGTTGATTTGAGTTGTTTTGGATCTCATTGAATTTTTTTAGAAGTACCATCCTGAACTCCCTGTCATTTAAGTTGCATAATTCTGTCTGTAAGCATATTTTATGAAGATTTTTCTCTTTCTTTCTGTGATGTCCTGCCACCTTGGTTATTTATGCTATTTAAAATGGACTATTTCTCCACCTGTGCATTAATGAAATTATATTCTACTGTTTTTCCAGAAAGAAGATTTATTATATAAAGATCTCTCGTTAGCCTGTTGCAAAGGAGACACTTTTCTTTAGGTTTTTAGTATGTGGTGTCTAAGTTTCTTGGATCCCTGCTTTATATAAAGTCTTAATAATGCTTTAAAAAATTTTTTTGTAGATATTTAATCACTCTCATTACCCTCAGTTTCAGTTCCTAACGGGGTCGGCGTCAGTCTTGGTAGCATTGGTTCAGTTTACTCTGGGGCTCCGTGGTGATAAGTCTGAGTGTACAGGGTGAAGGGGTCTTCTGTGTTAAGGGTTGGGGGTTTTGGCTCAGCCTTGGTTTTGCAACTGCGGTCAGCAAAAATCAGCTGTTGTACCTCTGAGGTCTCATCCCACTTCTCTGCTTTCTGCCCTGATAACTGGTCCCTGCAGCCAGCTGGCCACGAGGAACTCACAGCTATCCTAGTCAGAAATGTTCAGGGAACTTACCTTATGACCTAGCCACTCCTTCTCCCTTCTTCCAACTCCTTCAGGGAGCTCTGGTGGCTTTGAGAGGTAGCTTTTTATTACTCCCAGTTCACTGCCTAACACCCAGGATTCTGACCTGTGGTAGTTCTTATGCGCAGATCCCATGCTCAGACGTGCTGGTGTGCAGTGGGTGTTTTTTGTTGAGTTTTAGACATTCAGCTTATTGTTTCGAGGGGAGAGATGTGCGGATGTCCCTCACTCTGTCATGTTTCTAAAGATTGGCCCCTTCTCCATGGTCACTTAATCATGGAATCTTATGGAAATAGAGGTATCCAGAGGATTCCCATATTTCTGGAGGCTTAAGAATTCTAGAAAACTTAGGTAGGTCCCCAGAAAAGCTGATTGCATATGATCAAAGCTTATAATGTCTTAATAATGCCTTTTTTTCTTACAAATATTTAATCTAATCTCTACCCTATGTCTCAGTCTCTGTTGTATTATCGACAATTTTGGTAGTGTTTGCTCAGATTCCCCTGGGGCTCCATGGTGTTTGGTCTTGTAGGATATGTGGGGGATTGTGCCTTCTTGGTTGGAAGATGGGAGTTGTGGCTCAGCCTCATGTTTTGCAACCATGTCCGGTAATGATCTACTGTTGTTTCTCAACCATCTCTACATTTTTAAGCTTTCCATCTGATCCCTGAGCAGTACCCCTGCAGGGAAGTCACAACTCTTTCAGGCAGTGCTGTTCAGGGAAGCAGCTGTATCTTCTACCCCACCTTCCTCCTGCAGGGTGCACCAGCTCTAAATGGCAGCTTCTGTATTTCTCCCAGTCAACCACCCAATTCTTTTGGTTCTGATCAGTGGTAGCTCTTATTCACAGATCCCTCACTCAGAAAAGCTCGTGTGCAGTTTGGGTGTATTTTGTTGAGCTTTAGATATTCAACTTATTGCAATTTCAAGGGGAGAGATCTGGGGACATCTCTCAGTCTGCCATGCTTCTGACATCACTCTTTCTATTTCTTTTTCAATAAGTTATAATTTTCTGAGATCATATCTTTTACCTTCTTGGTTAATTTGATTCTTAGGTATTTTATTGTTTTTTTTTTTTTGATGCAATTGTAGATGAGATGGTTTTTTTAATTTCTCTTTCTGAAAGTTCATTATTGATGTATAGAAATGCAAGTGACTTCTGAATATTAATTTTGTATCTTGCTGTTTTATTGAATTCATTGATTAGTTCTAACAGTTTTATACGGTGGGCTTTTAGGGGTTCTCTGTCTATAATACATATATGCAAATAATGACAGCTTCATTTCTTCCTTTCCAATTTTTATGCCTTTTTTTTCTCTTTCTTTTCTGATTGCTGAAGTCTGATTAGGACTTCTAATACAATGTTGAACAGAAGTGGTGAAAATGGGCATTCTTGTCTTTTTCCTGACCTTGAGAAAAATGCTTTTAGTCTTTTCCTGTTGAGTATGATGTTAGCTGTAGGTCTGTCATATATTTCCTTTATTATGTTAGAGGTATTATATTAGAGGTATGTCTCCTTTGTTCCCACTATGTTGAGAGTTTTTATCATAAATGAATGTTGGATTTTGTCAAATGCTTTTTCTGCATCTATTGATATAATCATATGATTTTCATCTTTTAATTTGTTAATGTAGTGTATCACATTAATTGATTTGCAGATAGTGTACCAACCTTGCATTCCAGTAATAAATCCAACTCGATCATGGTGCATGACATTTTTAATATAATGCTGATTTTGGTTTGCTAATATTTTGTTGAGGATATTTGCATCAATGTTCATAAAGGATATCAACCTATAGTTTTCTTTTTTTTTTTTTATAATATCTCTGTCTGATTTTGGAATCAGGATAATGATGGCCTTGTAAAAAGAATTAGGGAGGCTTCCTTCCTCTTGACTTTTTTGGATAGTTCAAAAAAATAGGGGTTAATTTTTTTTTTAATGCTTGGTAAATTTACCTATAAAGCCGTGCAGTTCAGGACTTTTGGTGTTGGGGAGCTTTTTTGATTACTGATTTGATTTTGTTTGGGGTATTTGGTTGGTTCATATTTTCTGTTTCTTCTTTATTCAGTCTTGGAAGATTGTATTTTTCTAGGAATGCATCCATTTCTTCTAAATTCTTCAATTTTTTGGCACATTGTGGCTTGAAGTATTTTCTTGTAATCTTTTGTATTTCCCTGGATTCTTTAGCTACTTCTCCACTTTCATTTCTGATTTTAATTATTTGGGTTCTTTTATTTCTCTTGATGAGTCTGGATAGATTATATCAATTTTGTTTATTCTTTTAAAGAACAAGCTCTTGGTTTCATTGATCTTTTGTATTGTTTTTCTAGGCTCCGTTTCAATTATTTCTGCTTTGATTTTGTCATTCCTCCCTTCTATCCATTTTAGGATATTTTGCTCTTCTTTTTCTAGTTCTTTTAAAAGTTCATTTGAGATTTTCCTTGCTTTTTTTTTTTTGAGGTATGCCTGTATTGCTATGAATTTTTCTCTTAAGACTACCTTTACTATGTCCCATAGATTGTGAATCGTATTTTTATTTTCATTTGTCTCTAGGTATCTTTTAATTTATTCCTTGACCTCACTGTTTAGCAGCATGTTATTTAGTCTCCATGTTTGTCTTTTTTTTTTAGTTTTTTTTTTCTTGTAATTGATTTCTAGTTTCATACCACTGCGTTCAGAGAGGACACTTGATATGATTTCAGTCTTATTAAATTTACTGATACTTGTTTTGTGACCTTACATGTGCTCTGTCTTTCAAATGTTCCATATGAACTTGAGAGAATGTATATTTTGCTGCTTTGGGGTGGAATATTCTCAAAATATTAATTAAGTCCATCAGGTCTGGTGTGTCATTTAAGCCTGTGGTTTCATTGTTGATTTACTGTCCAGAAAATATGTCCATTGGTGTCAATTAGTCATTAAAGTTTTCTGCTATGGGTGTATTGCTGTCAATCTCTACCCCTATTTTGGTCAAAAAATTGCTTTATATATGTAGATGCACCTGTGTTGGATGTGTATATGTATACTAGGTTTGTGTCCTCTTGTTTTATTGATCCTTTAATCATTATGTAATGTCCTTCTTTGTCTCTTACAAAAGCCTTTGTCTCAAAGTCTATTTTGTCTGATTTAAGTATTACTACACCAGCTTTCTGAATTTTCATTCACAATAAGTATCTTTTTCCTTCTCTTCACTTACAGTCTCTGTGTGTCATTTGATCTGAAGTGGTTCTCTTGAAGACATCACAGGTATGGGTCTTTTTTTCTTTTATCTTTTTGTAATTTTCCTCATATTTATTAAAATATAATAGACAATTATTTGTTTATGTTTAAATTCTAAAATTCAGTGAGTTTTTTCAATTATACTTGGCCTAAAATAATATACCCATTTCCGTTGTGATGCATAGTGATCAGAGATCCAAATAACTCACAAAGTCATCCCCCTACTAAATCTAGTACCACTCTTTCCCCTTAAATATTTATTACAACATTATTAACCTTCTTTCCCATGCTGCACTCTACATTTCCATGTCTATTCTTCAACTAACCATTTGTACCTCTTAATTGCTTTGCCTTTTTTGTCCCCCACAACCCCTCCCATCTAGTAGCCCTCAAAATATTCTCTGTATCTATGAGTTAGTTTCTGTTTTTGTTGTTGCTGTTGTTGATTTTGTTCATTAGATTCCACATGGATGTAAAATCATGCAATATTTGTCTTTCTCTATCAGACTTACTTCATTCAGTGCAATACCCTCTAGGTTCATCAAGGCTAATCTTATTCCATCCCCTTTCTTTTAGTCTGTGTGCATCTTTCAATCTGAAGTGAGTCTCTTGTGGGCAGCATATGTAGGGGTCTTCTTTTCTTATTCATTAGGCCACCCTATCTTTTGATTGGAGCATTTAACACTTTTCCATTTGAAGTACTTGTTGATAGGAATGTAGTTATTACCACTCTTTGTTCAAGTTTTTGATATATATTTTTCTTTTTAAAGAAGTACCTCCAACATTTCCTTTAATACTGGTTCGGTATTGATGAATTCCTTTAGCTTATTTTTGTCTGAAAAGCTCTTTATCTGTCCTTCAACTCTAAATAATGGCTTTGCTAGATAAAGTGTTCTTGGTTGTAGATCCTGGGTTTTCAACACTGTGATATTTGGTGCCAAGCTTTCTGTCCTGCATAGTTCCTTTTGAGAAATTTGCTTCCAGTCTTATGGGTGCTCCCTTGTAGGTAACTAACTGCTTTTTCTCTAGCTGATTTTCAGATTCTCTCTTTGTATTTAAACTGTGGCTTTTTAAATATGATGTGTCATGGTATGGGCCTCTTTGGGTTCACCTGTTTTGGGACTCTCTGATCTTCGTGGAGTTGCACATCTATTTCCTTCACCAGGTGAGAGAAGTTTTTCATCATTATTTCTTCAAATATATATTCAATGTCTTGTTTTCCTTCAGGTACCCCTATGACATGAATATTTTTACATTTAATTGTGTCTCATAGGCTCCTTAAATTATTATTATAGTCTTGGCTTTTTTTTCCTTGCCATTTTTTTGGATGTCTTTGGCTTCCCCATCCTTTACATCAGTGGTTCAATACTCTTCTTTATCCATCCACTCTGCTGATTTTCTCTAATATCCTCTTCATGTCAAATAATGTGTTCGTCATTACTGACTGGTTCCCTTTTAAAATTTCAATTTTTATGCTTTTTTTTCATTTCTTTGTTAAAGTTCTCACTGGATTAATCTATACTTACCCTAAGTTCATTGAGCATCTTTATAATCAGCATTTTGAACTCTGCATCTATTAGATTGCTTGACTCCATTATTCCTGAATCTCTGTTCTGTTCTCTCAATAGTTTCTTCTTCTTTGTCTTCCCATTTTGGTTGCCATTCTGTGTCCATTTCTATGTGCTAAGCCAAGCTGCTAAGTCTCCCAGTCTTATTAGTGTGTCTGTGTGTAGTAGGTATCCAGTGGTGGTCCAACTATAGGCCAAGTTTAGCTTCATTCCTTGACCCTCTGGGGCTACCTGTTAATATTCAGCAACCAATCTGCTGATGCTGTTATTATAGTTGCCTCAAGAAACCACACCAGAAACTGAGGCCAGCTGCAACCATTCTGGATCTTGGAGCTGCTCACCAAAAGGCACAAGACTAACCAAGGACACAACTGGATGTGGCTGTGAGTTGAGGGAGGTGGAGTTTCAGGGAATCCTCTGTGCCGAGAGACCTCTGTTATGCAGTTCAATGATGGGCGGCTTTGGCCGCACTGAGTCTGTGCACTGGGAAGGGGGAGGACTCAACAGAGAAACAATGGATACTGCCAGCACTTCTGCCCAGAAGAAAGCCTCACCTCTGGCTCTCTTTCCAACAACTTAGTGTCCTCCTGTAAGCCTGGTGCCCACTGAGCAACCTATCTGGCACTGGTGCTCAAAGAGAATGAGTCTGTCACCACAAAAGTTCAGTTGCAGAATCAGCTTGTTTAAAAAGAATGACTGAAGCTACCAGCTGCCACTGCCATAGCCTCTGTCTTTTCAGTTGCTCACCCCTGGGCAGTCTCTCATCATTGCCCCCTCCTACCTCCTATTGTTGCAGAGTGATTTCTTATTTTTCTCCCTACTTCAGGTGGCTCTACTTGCTTCTTGCTCTGTATTTATGTCACAACTTTGATGTGGTTGCAAGAGGAGATGTATAAAACTTTCATCATTTACCTAATTTTGCCTGGTATCCTAGAGTATTTCTCAAACAAATCTCAGGTTTTGCAGGCCCAAGGAAGGCAGCTGCTGGCCTTGCTGAAATCTGAGACTTTTATAAGAAGCCACAGAAACAGCACTGGCACAAAAATTGACATTGCAGTAGCTGGGGATATCTGCTTACGGTACCCTAGTGACTGCCTGGTGGGTCCCCGCACATTAACTTATTTACTACCCAAAGGATATTATAGTTGCAGAGCCTTACAGGCAACAGGCAGGCACCCTCTGGCTTTGAGGCACATTAGACTTTTTGCTAAACTTCCCTAGGCTTGGTACTGGGGATAACTGAATCACGTCTTGCAGCATTGTCTCTCCCACATAACTCTAGGTCCAGAATAGGCAGTAACCATCTTCTGATCTCTTTGTAGCTTCCACTAGGCATCCCCAGGCAATCAAAGGCAGTGGCCTTTGGCCTACTTGGGAGCCCCTACCAAAGGGTATCAGAACCAACACAACCAGAGGCTGGCACCAGACCACAACAGACCAACACCTGACTAGCCCCATAAGCAGTGCACACAAAGGGTGGTCTCAACAAGTACACAAGCCCGTGGAGGCAAATTCCACTATCAGGGGTCCACCTTCACACAGCAACTCTTACCTGTAAGAACAGCCAATTTCCACCAATAGTCAACCTGAGTATTAATCCCATCCGCTGATGTGCTAACAGTAATCAAGGTTTACCTACAGTGGATGAACACATACAACCCATATGAAAAACATGCCCAGAGCCCACAACACAGATGAGTAGGGAGATTGTGCCACCAGGCCACACAAGATACCTACTACATAAGGCCATTGGGCCAAGGCTGGGAGACACAACAAATCTTCCTAATATATCAAAATTAACACAGAGAGGCAACTAAAATGAGAAAACAAAGAAACATACCACAAATGAAACAACAGGAGAAAACTCCAGGAAAAAAAAATCCATATGAAATCGAAACAAGTAGCATATTAAAGATAGTGTTCAAAACAATGTTTATAAAGATGCTCAATGAACTTAGGGAGAGAATAGATGATCTCAATGAGAAGGTCAACAGGGAGATAGAAAGCATGAAAAAGGACATAGAAACCACAAAAAAGAACCAGACAGAAATGTAGAATACACTAGATGGAATCAGCAGTAGATTGGATGAAGCAGAAGATCAATCTGTGAGTTGGAAGACAAAGTAGCAGAAAATACCCAATCAGAACAGTGAAAAGAAAAAATAATTTAAAAACTGAAGATAGTTTAAGACACTTCTGGGACAACATCAAATGTAACAAAATCTGCATCATAGAGGCTTCAAAGGGAGAAGAGAGAGAGCAAGGGATTGAGAATCTATTTGAAGAAATAATGACAGAAATCTTCCCTAACCTAACAAAGAAATTAGACATACAAGTTTAGGAAGCATAAAGGGTCCCAAAACCCCAGAAATCTAAACAGACTCACATCAAGACTCATCATAATTAAAATGCCAAAGGTTAAAGACAATGAGAGAATATTAAAAGCCGCAAGAGAAAAACAACTAGTTACTTACAAGGATATTCCCATAAGAATGTCAGCTGATTTCTCAACAGAAACTTTGCAGGTTAGAAGGGATTATTATAAAATACTCAAAGTGATGAAAAACAAGAACTTACAACCAAGACTATTCCACACACCAAGGCTATCAATTAAAATTGAAAGTGTGATACAGATCTTCCCAGGCAGGAAAAAAGCTAAAGTAATTCATTATCAACATGCCAGTATTACAAGAAATATTAGTGAACGTCTGTAAAAAGAAAAAGAGGAAAAACCTGTAACTATGAGCAATAAAATGGAAATAACTATGTACTTATCAAAAATCACTTTAAATTGTAAATGGATTGAATGTTCCAATCAAAAGACATAGGGTAGCCAAGAAGATAAGAAAACAAGACCCAAGATCAGGAAAAAAAAATGGCATAGTTGAGAGAGGCTTTGTTCATTCCTTTTGTGACCACTTCACCGTTGTGACAAAAACTTGGAGCAAACAAAATCACCTGGGATCTAGATGAGCAAAAGCACTACAAAGAAATTAATCGACCTGCAATGGTACAGGATAGGAGGGGATGAAGATGCAAGGCTGCCCAGTCAAGAGTGACTGAGTGAGACAGAGGCTGTGGCAGTAGCAGCTGGCAGCTGCAGATGCCTCTTAAAGGGGCCGTATCTGCAATCAGACTTTCATGGTGATGGAACTGCTTGCTATGAGCACCAGCGCTGGATTGGCTGTACAGGGGACACCAGGGACTTACAGAGGGATATTGAGTTGTTGGAATGAGGGCCAAAGGTGAGGATCTCTTCTGGACAGAAGTGCTGGCGTTATCCATTATTCCTGTGTTGAGCCCTTCTGCAAGCACACACTGGGAAGGCAGAACTAGGAGAGCTACTAGATGGTAGGGGGTGAAAAGGGTGAAAAGGGCAAAGACATCTGGAAGTACAGATATATAGTTACAAAATAGTCATGGAGATATGCAGTGTAGCATAAAGAAAACAGCGGGCAGTAGATTTAGTGGGGTGATCTCTTTGTGAGTTATATAGATCTCTAATTGCTATGCTGTACAACTGAAATGAATATATTATTGTATGCCTATACAATAACTTTAAAAACTCTAATTTTAAAAGATCATTGAATTGTACAATATAAATATGAGCAAAAAGAAAAAAAAATATTTAAAAAATACTGTAGATCACAGCAGGGTTTGTGGTCTGACACTGAAAGTCTCCTGGGATGCATGAGGCTTGTGCTGGGTGCATGAGCTGAGGCCTGTTGCCTGCTTGGTACGCATGGTCTGGGAACAGGCAGGGTAGGGACAGCTGCCTGGCAACAAGCCTGTCAGGCAATTTGTGTGTTGAGGCATGCAGGATCTTGGGGTGACACAGCAAACACAGCATTAGATTTGCTCCCAGTTCTGTGTGTGGGCTCCCACAAAAGTCATGGATCACAGCAAGACCAGCTGCATCGGACCCACAAAACCCCGTGTTCCACTCAAGAGATATTTCAGCTTATGCTTCCAGAATTGGTCAGACACCATATGCACACCACACAAATCAAGGTTTGTTTCTTATAGAGAATGCAAACTCTGAGAAAGGGTAAGGCAGGAGCAGCTTCTTGGCAACAAGCCCAACAGGCACAGTTTGTGAGTTGGGTGGGATGGGCCAATTTCACTGGCCCATGCAGCTTCAGAACTGGACGTGTTGAGGGGAATTTTCAACACAGGTACGATAGCACCTGTCTGCAGACTGTCCCAGAGGAGTGCCTGATGAAGGCAAAATGGCTGCTGTCTGTTCAGCCCTCACTCTGGTGCCAGGCAACTCATTCTTCCCCTGTATGTCTCTTGTGCTTCACGAGCTGCTGACCTTATGCTGGCAGCCGGGGTGTTTGTCTGTGGGCGAGTGAATCTGTGCACAGACCCTTTAAGGGGAGTGTCTGGGATTTCGGTTTTCTTCCATCTCACCCAAATAGCCAGAGTTCCCACTGATTTTTATAGTCAGGTTTTGTGGGAACTCCTCTTCCTGAGGCTGAGACTCTTGGCTGGGGAGCCTCTGCTATAAACTGTAGTTATGTCTTGGTTCCCTGGTGTATATTGTTGAAGATCATTTAGATAAGTGAATTATGGCTGGCTGGGAGCTAAAGCATTACAAACACCACAAATTTTACCCCTCTATTTCTGCAACTCTCGAATTAAGATTGGACTTGTGATTCGCTTTGGCTCATGGGGAGTTAAGAAATGAGATGCACATAGAAGCTTGAAAAGTGCTTGCCATTTCAACTGATGTCATTCCAGATCACCTAGCCTACAGCTGACAAGCATCTAACCCTAGACCAGACATCAGCAACTACTGTTTGCCAGACAGCTGCCTGTTTTATACATAAAGTTTTATTGGAAAACAGTTATGCTCATTCATTTACTACTATCTGTGGCTTCTTTAGTGCTATATCGGCAGAGTTTAGAAGCTGTGACAAAGACTATATGGCCCACAAAATTTAAAATATTTACTACTAGCCCTTTACAGAAAAAGTTTGCTGATTCTTGCCCTAGGCATACAAAAAAGCCCAGCAAAGACTAGCAGAAGAACCTCTCTAGCTAGTCCAAGTCCACATAGCCAATCCATAGAATTATATGCTAAACAATGATTGTTTTAAGCAACTTAATTTTGGAGTAGTTTGTTATATAGTGAAAACTAACTGGTACAGTAACATTAAGGTTTCTTAGAGAAGTTTGAGAACTACATGTAGCTGAAAAGAAAGCTTCAGAAGTCAGATGAAGGTCGCAAGGTAGCCAGCATAATATTTTTGCCTTTAACTTTTGACAATCTTTTGAAAGAGGAAATTGATTTATTTTCATAATATCCCTGCACACATATATGAACTGAAAATAGAGCAATTTGTCATAAGAGCTCTACATACAGTTCCACACTTATCAATCCATCAACACCTATCAACACATTTCTATTGTATGCTGGTAGTTATTGTGGAAAGATTAAATAACTGGATGGCACAGCCATAAGAGATAGCAGAAAATCTGCAAATAAAGATCCTCAGATATTAAATTTTGACAAAAATTTTCTAAAATTGGTGAAGCTCCGCTTTTCTGGACAACTATAAATATTGGCATTTTATCATTAAGTTGTCTCACATTCCCATCATAATGCATTTAACCCAAAATTAAATAAAGGCTATTTGGTAATTTTTTATTTTGCCAAGAACACTTTGTCTGCAGGATAAGACATAGGAAGATTTTCTTTTTAACTTCAAAAGAGCACATGCATTATTTCTGTTTCAGCAATTAGAACTATACTTCTTCTACCCCATAATTCCAGGCCCCCAAACTCTGGAAAAAAGAATGCTCTTTGGAGACAAGACCACTTCATTATGTCTTTATAAAATTGCTTATTCTTAATCATTCTTTATGTCTGTTTTGAAAAAAATTATGCAAATATAGGGACCAAATTTACTTAGAAGGCCCAAAATAACTACATATTTTTGGTTAATTGATTAATTTATTAAACCAACATTTATCAGGATTTATGTGAGAAAATAAGGAATTGTCATTATCTTCCTTGTGTGAAGGAACTAAACCAAAATTTTCATAAAGCCATCCAATGGATCATCATTAAATCTCTGTTTAGTGCATACAACTTCTTAGCATACAAACTTTGCTGAAACTATGTCTTCACTCTCTCATGAAAATTCCAAAAGTTAAAATTGCAAAGGTGTTATGCTGTCATTTTTTATGCCCCGATTTCTATGGACATTTTTCTCATAAAAATATATGATTCATATGATCATCACAACCTTTCATTCTTTAATTAAGCTGCATTTTAAATTTACTTTTCTTCATGTGCTAGGGACCAGCTTGTTGAATTCCTGATATATTATTAGCAAGAGTTTTGCTGCTCTAATGAACTCAGGGTATTTAAAATCACTAGATAATATTTCATATACCATTTTTTGAGCTTCAATTTTAATTTAAATGATCTCAAAATAAAATCTAGAAATATAAACTCTTAGCCTTAGGACACTTATCCCAGAAGCCTCTCTCTGAACAGATAAAAACCCCTTGATAATAACAAATTTGCCATCAGGGCTTATATAATCAGCTACTGGAGTGTTACTATGAGATGTGCATTGTGTCTAAAGTATTGATGACAAAATAAAAATTCTAACTTAAAAATTTTTTTTAAATTATCTACAGCATCCTGCAAAGCACCTTGCTTCTTCAAATCCCTGATGTTTCTTGATAGAATATTGGAAAATCAAAAATAATAAATACAGGCATTTTTACATAGTCTTGGGCATGTAGACAGGTAGATTAAAAATAATAACTCAATTTAAAGGTATTATTAAACTAAAACAAGTATCTATCTGAGTACATAACTATTTGTCCTTTCTCTCAGGTCATCATTATCTTTGTGAAAGAGGGCAAATAATAAAGTAAGAAATTAGTTAAATCATGCATGAACATCTTAAAAACCCAATATATCTTGATCTGATCCAGAGGCAGAAATCTCTTCGAGATAAATAATAAGAGAGCAGGCATCCAGTTAATTGGTGACATGGAATCATCTGATAGTGGTCTGCTTTCACAATGGGCATATAATTATTTGCAGGATAAAACTTTGTATGTACAAAGGTGGAACAGGTTTCTTTGCTCTAGATGTGACATGTCATTATGGATTAAAATAAATACCATGATATATTTCAGTTAATATGAATTATTATATGAAAGTATGATGAGGTTTTTGGCAATTTCATATTCATTGAATCATGATGGCTTTTTTCTCCATTTGAAAAATCATAAAATGTACTGTTGTTATATAATTAATTTCAATGATTAAAAAGGTAGAGGTTATAGGAAAGCTTAAAGAGATGAAACTCTTTAGACCAGCATTGAAATCTTTATGAACAAAGGAAAATTTTTGTAAACTCAAGAAAAAGTTCACTCAGAACAGTGATATTTTCCCCTATATTCTCTGTTAGTTTTTCTCTCTTTTTTATTTTTATATATTTATATTTATTTATTTTAATTAGTTTCAGTTGTACAGTACATTGATTAGACATCTATATAGTTCATAAAAAATCCCCTCAATTGCTTCCTCCCTCCCCTGATCCTCCACCTATTCAACATATTAATGCTAAATGCATTCCCTATGCCATGCTCCCCATCCCCATGACCATCTATCAACTACTAATTTGTACTTCTTTAACCCTTCAACTCATACTCCCTGGCCCCCATCCCTCCCTCCCCCTTGTTCATCACCAAATTGTCTACTATATTTGCGAGTCTGTTTTTGATTAGGTTGTTCTTTTTATTTCTCAGATTCCACATATAAGTGAAATCATATAGTGTTTAGCTTTCCTTGTCTGACTTAAATACTAGGTCCGTCAAAGCAATATTTTTTCCATCCCTTCCTTTTAGTTTGTGTGTGTCTTTCAATCTTAAGTCTCTTGTAGGCAGCATGTGTATGGGTCTCATTTTCTTATCCATTCATCCACTCCAACTTTTAGTTGGAGCACTTAGTTTTTTTTTCATTTGAGGTAGTTGTAGATAGCAATGTAAGTTATAAAAATTGTTTACTCCTGTTTCTGATACATGTTTTTTTTTTTTCTTAAAGATCCCACCAACATTTCCTGTAACACTGGTTTGGTGTTTATAAATTCTTTTAGCTTATTTTTGTCTGGGATCTCTTTATTTGTCCTTCAACTCTAAACAATAGCTTTGCTGGATAAAGTATTCTTGGTGTAAATCCTGGGTCTTTATCATGTCGAATATTTTGTGCCAAGTCCTTTTGTCCTGCATAGTTTGTTTTGAGAAATCAGCTTCCAGTCTTATGGGTGTTCCCTTGTAGGTAACTATCTGCTTTTCTCTTGCTGCTTTTAAGATTCTTTCTTTCTCTTTAAACTTTAGCATTTTAATTAGGATGTATCTTGGTATGGGCCTCTTTGGATCTCTGGTTTTGGGGATTCTCTGAGCTTTCTGGGGTGTATGTCTATTCCCCAGGTTAGGGAAGTGTTCCATCATTATTTCTTCAAATAGCTCTTCAGCATCTTGTTTTCCTTCAGGTATGCAAATGAGACAGATATTTTGACCTTTAATAGTGTCCCCTATGCTCCTTAAATTATTTCTATAGTCTTGGCATCTTTTTTCTTGCCATTCTGATTGAGTATTCCTGGCCTTCCCATCCTCTAAATAAGTCATTTGATCCTCTTCTTTATTCACTTTATTTATTCCATTTAACATCCTTCTCATCTCAGATAATGTGTTCTTCATTTCAGAATGGTTCTCTTTTATAATTTCCATTGCCATTTTTGTGGGGTTTTTTTATCCTTTTGTTCAAATTTTCATTGAATTTATCTACACTTCCCCTACATTCATTAAGCATCTTTATAACCAGTGTTTTGAACTCTGCATCTATTAGATTACTTGACTCCATTATTTCTGGATCTCTGTTCTCTCATATGGTTTCTGCTTCTTTGTCTTCTCATTTTTGCTGCCTTTCTATGTCTGTTTTTATGTACTTATTAGTGTGTCTTTGTATAGCTGCAGGCCCAATTTAGCCTAACCTGTGCCCCTCCTGGGCTACCTGTTAAGATTCAGCAAGCAATCCACTGATATTGTGCCTATAGTGGTCTCAAAAGGCCACACCAGAAACCAAGGCCAGCTGCCTCCAGTGTGAGTCTAGGCACCGCTCAGCAAGGAGCACCTGACTCGCTTAGGACATACCTGGATGTGGCTTGGGTGGGGCCATGAGTTTGGGGAGGTAGAGTTTCAAGAAATCCTCTGGACTCTGGACAGAGTGACCTCCCTTATCCAGTTTGATGAGGACTCGGCTATGACCATGCTACATCAGTGCACTAGGACTCAGGAGGACTCAACAAGGAACAATGGATACCACTGGCACTTCTGTACAGAGCGAGTGTCACCTAAGCTCTCACTCTGACAATATCTCCCTGTAAGTCCTTGGTGCCCCCTGCACACAGCCTAATCGACAGTGATGCTCAGAGTGAGTGGGTCCATCACCATGAAAATCTTCTCACAGACATGGCCCCTTTAAGAGGCTTCTGCTGCTACCACTGCTGCTGCTGCAGCCTCCATTCTACTCAGCCGCTTGAGACCCAGCAGCCTTGCATCCTCACCTTCTGCCATTGCAACCTGATTGCTTCAATTTATCCCTAGTTGTATCGCTTGTTCATCTAGATTCCAGGCAATTTTTCCTTGCTGTTTGATTCTTGTTTCCATCACAATTTTGATTTGGTCAGCAGTCGGATGAACAGAGCTTCTATCATTTTTTCCCCTCTCCATTGTAAGTTTTTAAACTTTGTTCTCTATTCCTTCTTACCTTTTAAGGGTTTACTCCCTTAGTTGATTCTTTTTTTTCCCACTCCTTTCCTTTATCCCATTTCTTTTTTCATAAAAAAAATTTACTCCATGAGAAGGGCACAAGTGGCTAGTACCAGTTCTGATCAACAAGAAGAATCAGTGCAAATAACAGGCTAATTGCTTTCATAAAAGGAATGAAATGCCATATATATTAGTTTATTGTGGCTATCATAACAAAATACCACAGACTAGGTGGCTTAAACAGAAATTTATTGTCTCACAATTCTGGAGGCTGGAAGTCCTAGATCAAGGTGCTGGAAAAGGTGATTTCTTCTAAGGCCTCTCTTCTTGTCTTGCAAATGGCCACCTCCTCACTGTGTTTTATATGGTCCTCTGTCTACCTGTGTTTTCTATGTCCTAGATTCTCTTCTTATAAGACACCAGTCAGATTAGGATCCACCCTAATGACCTTATTTTAACTCAATTACCTTTTTAAAGATCTTAATTCCAAATAATATTATATTCTCGAATACTATAGGTTAGGAATTCAATATATGAATTTTGAGGGATATAATTCTTCTCACAACACCATGCTACCATGAATTCCCCTGTTCAACAAGGTAAAGTGAGGACTTCATGCATGTAGTATTTCTTCTTCTTTAACAGTGTCATCATGACCATTGCCACCACCTACATTCTCCTGCTCCTCTTTCTCTCCCACTTTCTTGTCATGAGGTGTAACATCAGGGAAGGTTAGACTGGAATCCATAAAACCTGATCTGGTTTGTAGTCCTGCCTCTGACACTGTACTTTGGAGAGATTCCTTCAGCTTATTGGGTCTTGGCTTCCCTCTCTATCTATGAAGTTCTGCTGAAAAGGACTACATACTCATAACAAGGACTCATTTATATTTGGAGGTCATACTCATTTTTGTGTTAATTACAATTTATCTTTACAAAAAGTTATTACCACTGTGTATAAATATTTATTGAAAATAGTTTTCCCAATTTTTTCATTTGTATTTAATAATTTTTGACATGTAGTTTTTTATTTCTATTAATCAGATCTGTCTATTATTCTGTGTTTTCTAACAGTTTTTAATTTAAACTTAGAAACTCTGGGCATGGAGGGATTAAATAAGTATTCATGTCTATATTTTTGTATTTTCTTTTTGTACATTTTGTTGTCATTTATATTTGATTTACAGTTATTATTTATTCCATCTGAAATTTAATTGAAGTATTTTGTGTGGTGAAGATATAAATTAATTTTGTTCTCAAATAGCTAAATAATTTCCAGCTCATTTTACTGATTAATTCCTCCATTTGGCCACTGATTTATGGTGCCACAATTATTATTCATTGAATGACTATATGTAAATGATATACAGATTCATTGATCTATCAAGGAATTTTTTCATTTAAAAAAGGTTTTAAAATTGCATCTTTATGATGTACGTTAAAAATGTTTATTTTTGACACAAACACTTCCTCACAGAGAGATTAGAGAAGCAGCAGCTGCAGGCCTGGTCAGCCTGTTCGCTGCCACCTCCTTCTCTTAGTGCTTCCAGTCCACTGGCCTTCTGATGCTGCCCAGGAAATAAACCACTTCCTTGTTGTTTGACCAGTTATCTCACCAGTGACCAAGGACTGAAAAACATATAACTGTGCTTCAAGGTGGATATTCAGAGCTTGAGAACTGGGAAAAATGGCACAGATAATAGAAGCTTTGTTCCTTCTCTCTTGCAACCATATCAAAGGTGTGATGGAAACAAAGAGCAAACAGCAATCAGAGTCACCTGGAGTATAGATGAACAGAAGTGCTGCAACTAGGGAGAGAAATAATAAATAACCCTGCAATGATAGGATGTAGGAGAGGGTGAAGACTTCCCAGTCCCAAGTGGCTGAGTGGGACAGATGCCACGGCAGCTACAGATGCCTCTTAAAGGGGCCAAGTCCACAAATGTACTTTCTC
The DNA here is from genome assembly GCA_030015415.1 of Cynopterus sphinx. Taxonomy (NCBI): domain Eukaryota; kingdom Metazoa; phylum Chordata; class Mammalia; order Chiroptera; family Pteropodidae; genus Cynopterus; species Cynopterus sphinx. The sequence goes on along the minus strand of CM057388.1, from coordinate 28,899,420 downwards.
AGTGACATATCTGCTCTCTCTGAGCACAAGTGCTAGGTTGGCTGCTTGGGAATCACCAGGGAATTACAATGGGACACAGAGTTGTCAGAGTGAGTGCCAGATGTGAAGCTTTCTATTGGGCAGAAGCACTAGTAGTATCCCCTGCTCCTCTGTTGAGCCCTCCCCCACTCCCAGTGTGCAGACTCAGTGCCGCCAAAGTTGACATGTCATCAAACTGCATAACAGAAGTCTCTCTGCACAGAGGATTCCCTGAAACTCTGCCTCTCCTAGCTCATACCCCCACAGAAGCCACATATACTTATGTCCTTGGCAAGTCCTATTGCGCTTGCTGAGCAGCACCAAGACTCACACTGGAAGCAGTTGACCTATCTGGCGTGGCTTCTTGAGGCAACTATAAGCACAGAATCTGTAGATTACTTGCTGAATCTTAGCCAGAGGGACACAGGCTATGGCTAAACTGGCCTACAACTGAAACATTCTCAGGACTGTGCCACTGGAAACTTACTGCACAAATCTATACTAATAACACAGAAAGATCTAGGAGCTTTGATTATTACCTAGAAACAGACACAGAAAGGCAGCCAAATAGGAAGACAGAGAAGCAGAAACCATATGAGACAACAGAACAGAGATCCAGGAATAATGGAGTCAAGCAATCTGACAGATGCAGAGTTCAAAGCACTGGTTATAAAGATGCTCAGTGAACTTAGGGGAAGTGTAGATGAACTCAGCGAGATCTTCAACAAAAAGATAAATACATGAAAATGGAAATTATAAAAGACAACCAGTCAGAAATAAAGAATACAGATGAGTATATTAGAGGCAATCAACAGAGTGGAGGAAAAAGAGGATCAAAACACTGATATAGAGAATGGGGAGGCCAAGGACACCCAATCAGAACAGCAAGAAAAAAAAGTAACAAAGAATATAATAATAATTTAATGATCCTATGGGACAAATTAAGGGTAACAACATCACATCATATGAGTGCCTGAAGAGGGAGAACAAGAAGTTGAATATATATTTGAAGAAATAATGATGAAAAACTTCCTTCACCTAGTGAAGGAAATAAACATACAATCCCAGTAATCTCAGAGAATCTCCCCAAAGATGAACTCAAAGAAGCCCACACCAAGACACATCATAATTAAAATGTCAAAAGTTAAATACAAAAAGAGAATCTTAAAATCAGCAAGAGAAAAGGAGTTAGTTACCTACAAGGGAGCACCCATAAGACTGGCAGCTAATTTCTCAAAAGAAACTATGCAAGACAGAAGGGCTTGGCACACAATATTCAACGTGATGAAAACCCAGGATCTGCAACCAAGAATTCTTTATCCAGCAAAGCAATCAATTAAAATCGATTGACAGATAAAGTTCTTCCCAGACAAAAATAAGTTAAAAGAATTCATCAACACGAAACCAGTATTATAGGAATTATTGGAGGGATTTCTTTAAAAAGAAAAAAAATGAATAATAAATGGTAATAACTACATATCTATCAAAAATATCTCAAATGGAAAAGAGTTAAGTGCTCCAATCAAAAGATAGGGAAGCTGAATGGGTAAGAACATGAGACCCATGCACATGCTGCCTAAAAGAGACTCACTTCAGATTGAAAGATGCACACAGACTAAAAGGAAGGTAATGGAAAAAGATACTGCCTTGGTGGACCTGTAGGGTATTATGCTGAATGAAGTAAGTCAGAAAGAGAAATGCAAATACCACATAATTTCACATACATGTGGAATATAAAGAACAAAATAAACAATAAAAACAACAAATAAAGTAAACAATAAAAACAACAAAAACAACAAACTCATAGTTACAAAGAATATTTTTGATGGCTATGGATGGTAGCAGAGTTGGGGAGACAGTGAAAAAAGATAGAGATTAAGAAGTACAAATGATAGATACAAAATAGTCATGAAGATATAGAATGTAGCATGAGGAAAATAGTTAAAAATATTGTAAAAACTATGTAAGGCAAAAGAGGGTTACTTGTTTTATTGGGTGACCACTTCGTGAGTTACATAGATCTCTAATCACTATGATGCACATCTGAAATGAATATATTATTGTATGCCAACTATAATTGAAAAATAAACTTGTTTAATTGAACAATATGAGCAACTAATTGTCTATTATACTTCAATAAAGCTGGAGGGAGAACAAAAAAAAAACCCTAAGAGAATATAAATATGAATAATAAAAAGGCAATAAATACAAAAAAAGTTTATTTTGGATTTCTACTTCCATTTGAAATGGAGTAACAGAGACCTGAAACAAACTTTTAATGAAAAAATATATGAAGCAAAAATTATCAAACATTAGACATCAGATAGTATAGAACAATGATCCCTGAGAGAGTATTAAAAATTAGTTGAGCCCAAAGACCGCCCCAACTTGCTGCTCAAAGGGAATTCCCTGGCTGAAATTCAGTGAAGGAAAACCCTGATGAAGCCTGGTGATCTCCCAGAGTTGAATTTGAAGGACAAAGTACTGAGAAAGAGAGTGTATAAATTTTCCAGATATCTGCATAGGGCCCCTCAAGTGAGACCTGATCCACACCTGTGCACAAGGAAACTATCAGAAGTTGGGTATAAGAACAACCCAAAAATGGCAGAAGGAAAAATATCCAGAACTCACACAGGGTCAAGAATAGTTTGTGTTCCCACTAGTCAGAGGGGAAAACCTCATAATTCACAGGGAATCACATAGGGCAATCTCATGGATATTCACTAAATTGTGAGACAAAATCAGACCTACACTAAAGGTTACTCAGATCTCACTTAACAAAGCTTAAAACAAAGCCTCAAAATAATGAAACTGTTTATAAGTAACTTAACTACATCCTGAATAAAGCTCAAAAAATAGTTTTAGGACCACAGAAATATCCAACCACAGACAAGTTAAAATTCACAATGTCTCACAATCAATAAAAAAATTATCAGGCAGGTAAAGATGAAAAGAATTATGAGCCAAAATGAGAAGAAAAATTAATCAAAGCATATATATATATATATATATATATATATATATATATATATATATATATGATGGAGAAGATAGAATTAGTAGACAAGTACATTGAAATTGTTATGGTTATATTCCATATGTTGTGGAAGTTAGAAGATGATTAAGCATATTAATTAGAAATATGAAGAAATAGAAAAGACTCAAATGGAGCATTAGAGATAAACATGATAATATTTAGGATGAAAAATATTCTGGTCAGGATTAACAGCACATTGAACTTTGCAGAAGACAAGATTGGTGGACTTAAAGACATAGCAATAGTAATTATCCAGAATGAAATAGAGTGAGAAAAAAAGACTGAAAAGTACAGTGTCCCATAAGATGTGGGACAGTGTCAAGTGACATATGTGTATTTGGGATCTCCAAAGGAGAAGAGAGAAGAGACAGAAAAATATTAGAAGTAAAAAAAGTCCAATTTTGATGAAAACTAGAAACCCCCAATTTAAGAAGCTCTATGAACTCTAAGCATAGAAACATGAAGAAAACTACACAGTTTACAATATAATCAAATTGCTTAAAACCAGTGACTTCATTTTTCTCAATATCAACTGATCTTTTTTATTATTCAAGTAATAAATAGTAATTATATAAATGTTTGAAAATTTAAATAGTGAAAAAAGAATTAAAAAGAAAGACAGTCCTTTTGTACATTTTTTTATTGTAACCCTGCAATAAATTTGCTCATCGATTATAATAATTTTCCAACTGATTTCCTTAGAATTTTTATGAAAATATTATGTAGTCTTCCAATAATGGTCATTTAAACTTTTTTTCATTAAAATATTACCACTGTCTTTTTATTTTATAAGTATCTTACTATGGAAGATGTAATGACTAGGATTAAAGTAGATATTCTCAACCTTATTTTTTCCAAACTAAAAAATGAGAGATATGTTCTTTCTCTACTTTTTGGTTGAATGTCATAAAGGGAACCTCTTATCTTGTATGTATAGTTTTTTAAATTGGCTATTTTTTTAAATTTCTCTGTCTCCTTTTATTTTTTATTTGTCACTTCTTTATCATTGTATTACTTTTCTGTTGCTAATTTAACAAATTACCACAAAGTTAGTGGCTTAAAATAACACAAATGTATTCTCTTACAGTTCTGGAGGTCAGAAGTCCAAAATCATCTAAATCAGGTATGGGTAATAATTAGGGTATGGTCCATCCTGGTCAAAATTCTTCTTTCTCTGTGAACTTATGAAACCAGGCATCAAGTTTTCTACTTCTAAATACAATGGTGAGATAAATATAGGCTAGACATTCTCATTCCAAAAGAGAGAAATCAAAGGGATAAAACGGGTAATGGGTCTCAAGGAAGTCCAAAACTCAGCAGGGAAAACTCCATCAGATTTTAAAGCCTGAGAATAATTTTTTTTTGTGGATTTATGCTATGTCTTCTTGGCCCACTGGGACAGACTTGACCATTTGGCCCTGGGCAGCAGCCCTACCCCTTTGACCCTAGGTGATGATCCTACCCTGTTGGTGGCAAGTGATGGACCTCGCCTCTGGAACTGAGGATGTCCTATAAGTCTAGGCCTCTGCATCTGTGGTTCTGCAGTTCCATCTTCATTTCATCCCATTTCTTTCCCTTTCATTTCAGGCTGGATGAGCTTCCCCTGGTATCAAAAATTGTCTAGTCTGTTTCTTAGAAAAATATCATTCCTGGAAAAAGACACCTCTAGTCCTGGTTTCTGCTGAGATGGTTGATTGGATCCATGAGTCAAACACCTAATCTCTCTTTAGCAAATGGTTATTCAGCCATACCTTTGGCCTTGTTTTCAGAACATGCTATCTGGACAGGCTGAGAAATTTTCAAATCATCAGATGCTGATTCCTTTTTGCTTAACAATTCATTCTTCATTTAGTCTCTTTCCTCTCACATCTTACTATGAGTAGCAAGGAGAACCAGAATGCACTTTCCATACTTTTCTGGGAAGTTTCCTCAGCTAAATATCCAAGTTTGTTGCTTACAAGTTCTACCTTCCACTCAACAGAACACATTTCAGCTGTTTTATGTCACTTTATAAAAAAGATCGCCTTGCCTCTAGTGTTCAATAACATGCTCTTCATTTCTATCTGAGACCCACCAGATACACCTTTAACATTCTTATTTCTAGTGACATTCTGTTTATGATAATAAATGTATTCTCTAATATAATGAAAGCTTTCTTTACTACTCTCCTCTCTGCTTTCTGAGTCCTCACTATAATTTTCTACAACCTCCATATATCCACCAACAGTATCTTCAAGGCAATGCTAAGAAACCTACAGCTAACATTGTAATTCATGAAAAATATTGAATGTTTACCGTTAAGTTTGAGATTAATAGTATCCGTTCTTGCCATTTTGATTTACCATATAACTGGAGGTCCTAGCTAGTGCTCTAAGAAAAAGAATGAGAAAAAAAAATATATATATATATAATATAAAATTAAGAGTTAAAGCTGTTTTTGTTTGTAGATGACATGATTACATGGCTGTGTATATATCAAATCTTAAGAATTCTCCAAAAAAAAAATAACTAAAAAGTGAACTTAGCAAACCATAGGATATAAGGACAATATAAAAACATCAATTGTATTTCTATATAATTATAACAAATATTGAAAAATGAAAATTAAAAACACCATTGTAAGTGTCAAAACAATATACATAGAAATATATTTAACAAAAAACATGGAAGACATCTATGTTTTAAACAATAAAATATTGCTGATTGAAATTAAAGAAGTTATAAATAAATGAAGAGTAATATCATATCCACTGATGAGAAAACAGTAATGTTAAGATGTCAATTTCTTCCAAGTTGATTTATAAATTTAACACAATTTTGACCATAATACTAGCAGTCTTTTTTATTTGCATTAAAATAAAAAAGCTGATTCTAAAATTTGCATAGAAATGCAGATGACCTACAGTAGCCAAAATAATTTTTTAAAATTGCAGGAAGTTAGAGAACTTACACTGATTTCCAGACTTACTATGAAGTTTATACAGTGTGATATTAGCATAAGGATAGATAACTAGATTAATGGAACATAATAGTCATAAATAGACTCACACCCATACGATCAATTTATTTTCAATAAAAGCACAAAGTTTATTTAATGATGAAAGTATTTTTTAAAAATTGTATTTGAATAACTGGATATCTGTAAAAAATAAAATGAACCACATCTTCTACCTTATACTACACATAAAAATTAATTTGAGATGTTTATAGACCTAAACATAAAAGCTTAAGCTATATAGCTTCTAAAAGAAAATATAAAAATATATTTTCACAGCCATAGGTTAAGCAAAGATTTCTTAGCTAGGACACAAACAGTGTTAACTATAAAAGATAAAATTAATAAATTAGATTTGATAAAAATTTAAAACTTCTGCTACTCAAAAGACATCATTAAATATGGAAGGATACATACTATGTAGTCCCCATGGTGTGCGTGTGTTTTCTAATGTGTGTGTGTGTGTGTGTGTGTGTGTGTGTGTGTGTGTGTGTGTGTGATGGGTGATTATGGTGAGAATGGAGTAAGGAGATAGATGGAAGAGCCAAGCAAAAATGAAAAAGAGAACAAAAAGGTTTGCATTATTAAAATACATGCATATGAAAGCCTACATGAAGTCACATAAAATTTTAAAAATATATTTAAAAAAGAATGTTATAAATAACAAAAGTTTGTATACTTTATATTCATACTTAAAGCACTTTTGGAATTAGAAGTCAACTCTTAGAACTGTCTTTTGTTCTGAGAGACTTAGGCTAAATAAAGGAAGCATTGTTTTCTTCCAGGAATGGTTTTAGGATCATATAGTTCATAACTTCTGATCTTACTGCCAAGAAAACATTGAACTTTAGTCTATGAATCCATCCATTGTTTTCTATCCATGTACACACACACACCCTCTCCATTGCCTTGTCTTCAGCATAAACATCTAGCCAACTTATTTAAAAAATATTTGCTGTTATTATAATTAGCATTAGGTAGTCTATGGATGTTAGTGAACCAACTGGAAGATAAAATAATGAAATTTTTTCCAGATAAAACTTTCGTTGCTTTGGATGGTATAGGTCTGAACAATTACTTTGAAAAATCAAACAAGCTCTGTTTTTCCCTCTAAAATTTAAATAACACCTGCTTTGTCTCAGGACAGTTGGATCCATCCCCATCATAAGCTATTTAGTGCAAACAGGTCCTAGATATGAAGCACCTTGGGCACTGACTTAATTCAGAATGATTTAAAGGGCACTTGCTAAAGGAAAAGTAGTATCTTAAATTAATAGACCGGCTCAGTAGCATAGAAAAAATACAGGAAGTATTTAGGTCTGAAGCACACAAGACAATGTATCAGCTGCTGCTTCTTACCCTTAAAAATTAAGTGAAAAAATAAATAAAATCAGAAGGCTGACCAAAGCAGTTTTAAACCTTTAAGAGCGGGAAGGATTTGGAGGTTAGAAGAGGAGAGGCAAACATCTTAGGCAAGAGGGAAAAGTTGAGACAAGTGAATCAGAAGAAAAGATTCTTATGCCAAATTATAAACAGAATGATTTTGATATTTATTCTGTTCCCCAATATTACAGTTTATGAGTAGATATTTGTGTTTATTCTTTTTAAGTTATAGTATAGGCATCACATACCTTTAAAGATTATTCAGTAAACCTATAAGGAAATGTCTCTAAGATAAGCTTGTGTTATTACAGGGTGATTAGAGACTTTGTAGATTAAAAATAAGGACAATACACAGTAAAGAGTTTAGAGTGAGATTAAGTAAAATGGATATTTGAAATCAGTACGAATTGGCCAAGAAGGAACTTTAGATTTAAGTTCCTTGAAATTGAATACACTTTTCCCTGGATAAGATTTTAGGCCTACATGCTGTGGTTTTGAATTCTTAGTCAAATAAATCTAAGGCAGAGTGTAAGGATGGCAAAAAAAATGAGTTTAAACCCAATCTTTGGCAAAGGAAGCCTTTTAAGGTTTAGGGTTTATGAGATATTAATGCCTTGTGACAGAGCAGGGGTCTTGGGATCTCAGCAAACTTACTATTGATAGTAGTAAAACTATGTTAAGATTTGAAGTGAATGACATTATTGAAAATCAGTATTTAAAAGCCATTTTATCCACTTGCTTTTTCTTTAATAGAAATGTAATCATAAAATATATAGAGATGTATAAAAATGCAGATAGAAATAATTCTTTTTTCTCAAACTGGAAAGGTCCATATTAAAATGCCATATCCATTCTGTGAGCTCTAATTTAGAAAGGATCTAAAAATCCAGGTAATAGTTCAAAGGAGAGTTACTGCACAGGAGAACAAATTCCATAAAGTGTTTTTGTTTTTGTCAGAGAATGAAAAGACCTAGGGGTCAACTTAATAGTGCTTTAAATATACCAAGCACAGGTTGATGACAGTGAGGCTTTTATTGTTATTATTTTTTTTTTATTGAAAGAAGAACCAAAGTAAAGAGTTTAACAGAATGAAGAATTTAGATCAGATTGAAGGAAAGAAGGATGTTTTTATAATAAAGATCTGATAAATACTTGAATGGATTACTCTATGACCTTGGAAAGCTTCCATCAAAATCTTATGTAGACAATTACAAGAGCAGTGGCTAGGGATCAGAAGACCTTTGACTTTAGTAACTAATTAGTTTCCATGACCTTGGGAATGACAACTTTGGACTAATAAAGGATGCTTTATGTTCTTAGCTAGATTCTCATTTTGTTGGGATGAGTCCTATCTCAAATCAAGGAAATGAGCTGGATTTTGTTCCTAGGCTACTTAGTGACTGACAATAATACTTTTCCACTCAAAGCACTAATTTCTTCACATTTCTTATCATTTCAGCAACATTCTGAGATATAAAAATACAAAATATCCTTTTTTCTAATGTATCATGCCAAACATATATTTACACTGAAAGGCCAAACTTTTACCTTGTTTGAACTTTGATGCTTTGCAAAGAGTACTGTATATAATTCCTTAGAGCTCTTTACAACTACCCTTTACATTGGGATAAGGTGTGGGTTCAGCTATCAGAGTTTCCCAATTTCTTTACTTTATCACTGGAGAAGCAGAGAGAGTAATAGAAATCTTTTATTTTAAGTCTCTTTGAGCTGATATGTTTGGGGTGTTTATTTGTAAGGCTACAGACATACTACTCCTACAGATATTAAGGTCAACCAATATTCACTGAACAGGTTTCATGTTGGGAATACAGAATTCCATCAGGTTCTGGGAAAACTTAGAGATTAATGGAGGACAACACTGTTTCCAAAGATAATTTCACAAAAAATGTGCTTCATGCTATGATGGAAGCACACACATGGGTCCAGAGGTGATCAGAAGGAAGTTTTCAGACAACCCAGGGGTTCAGGGAAGAATTTCTGGAAGACAAAACATTTGAAATGTGTCTCAAACAATGAGTAGTAAAGCATTCCAGTTAATGTGGTCAGACACAATATAGGACAGTTAAATTTGAATTTCATATAAAAACAAATTTTTAGTATAATTATTAGTGTCAATGTCTCAAATATTGTATGAAACACACCTGTTCTAAAACATTTTTTTTGTTCATCTTAAATTCAAATTTAACTGGGTGTCCTGTATTTTTTAAAATAAACTTATTTATTTAAATTAGTTTCAAGTATACAGTACATTAGACATCTATATAGTTCATTGTCCCGACCTGCGGGACCTTAGTTATTCGCGGGCTCGAGGAGGACCTAACCTGGAGAGAAATGGGTGGAAAAAGGAGCGGAGGCAAGACAGTATTCTGATCAAGCCTCAAAAGTTTTATTTCAGAGCGGGTATATTTATACAGGAAGAACAAAGGGAGGCAGGACTATAGGCAGGGGGGATACTAATTACAATGTCATTGGATCCTGGTTGCTGGGGTGAGGGGCTGTAAAAGTTTAGAGGACATGGAGTGTGAAACGGGGGAGTGTAAGGAAAGGGGAACTAGGGAGGAGGCGGTGGGCAGCTGCAGATGGTGATAACCTTCCAGCACGAGGGCAGCTCTCTGTAACAATTTATGATCAGCTAGTTCTCAGAACAAACAGGGCAAAAAGGCATGTTCTCATGCCGGGGGGCTGGGCGGTCAGGATGAAGGCCTTTCGGCTCCCAACAGTTCATAAAACAATTCTCCCAATTGCTCCCCCCTGCCCTGGCCCTCCAATTAGCTATCATATTAATGCTAACTGCATTCCCTGTGCCATGCTCCCCATCCTTGTGCCCAACTATCAAATACTAATTTGTACACCTTTAATCCTTCACCCCATTCTCCCAGTTCCACAACTGCCCTCCCCTCTGTCTGTCACCAAATAGTCCACTATATTTGTGTCTGTTTTTGATTAGTTTGTTCTTTTTGTTCCTTAGATTCCACATATAAGTGAAATCAGATGGTATTTTTCTTTCTCTGTCTGACTTATTTTACATATCATAATAAACTCTAGGTCCAGCCATGTCTTTGCAAATGGTAGGATTTTATTTTTTTTATTTAATGACTGAGTAATATTCCATTGTATATACAGACCATAACTTCTTTATCTAATCGTCTGTTAGTGGGCATTTAGGTTGCTTCCATATCTTGGCTATTGAAATTGTGCTGCCATGAATATTGAAGTGCATAGATCTTTACAAATAATTGTTTTGGTGTTCTTTGGATAAATACCCAGAAGCGCATTTGCTGAGTCAAAAGGTTTATCCATTTTTGACTTTTTGAGGAACCTCAAGAAAATTTTCCAAAGTAAGTGGAACAACTTGTAATCCTACCAACAATGAATGGGGGTTCCCTTTTCTCTGCATCCTTGCCAACATTTGTTCTTTGATTTATTTATGATAGCCATTCTGACAGGTGATATCTCATTGTGGTTTTAATTTGCATTTCTCTGAAGATTGGCAGCCTTGAGCATCTTTTCATACATCTGTTAGCCATCTATATTTCCTCTTTGGAGAAGTATCTGTTCAAGTCTTCTGCCCATTTTTTCAAAATCCTAACATTCTATGGCTTGGTAGTTATGCTACCTTTGGAACGAGCTGCTACTTCTACTTGAAACCTATTCCTTCAGGATTGGTGTGAAAGTCAATATGAATTTTCATGTGAAAACGTTCTGTAATCTTGTCAAGGCTACACAAATGTGCCAGTTCATACTTGACTTAGGGTGGAACTGAGAATTTAAGGAGTCCGTTGCAGTAACATTTGAGATTAAATTATTAAGTAATTACACACACACACACACACACACAAAAAAAAAAACAGGTCACTGCAGGTGCTGTGTAAATTTGAGAAGAGATTGGGAACCTTGTGAAGGGAGAAACCATAAGATATAAGCTATAGTTTCAGTGGGCTTGGGTGCATGGTGTGTTAACAAAACAAACAAACCAACAAACCACCTGCCTGCCCATCCCAGGTGTCACTGAGATGAAGCCAGAATCGCTGTAGGCTAATGGGAATAGCATCACATCCAACTGAAGTTTCACCTGAAAGCTTTTATTTATAATAAGGCAACTGTTTCTGGATTCTCCTTCTACTTGACAAAAATAATATATCAGACCCTTCAGATACCTTGCTCCACATCCTCTTAGCACATTTATTTTTTGCCCTAGCCATTGAAATGGCAACTAGTTTTGCAAAGGTATAAGATCACAGCTCCTCATCTTGACTGCATCTTGTAGTTTTCACTTTCTGCCCCAGGGTTCCTCTGACACCACTGTATGAGGTACCTGTAGAAACTCTCTTGTCACTCATATATGCATAAGCTGGAAGTGTGAGAGACTTAACGTCCCACAGTCAACACTTGACCAATGAAAGATGGGAGTAAGTGGATAAATGTTTCCCCTTTATGTACCATTGACAAATAACTGTGAGACATATTCTATACAGCTCCCCAGAAGGTACCAGTTAGATTGAATCTCAGGTGACCATATTGTGCTCCTCCTTTCTTATTTCCCTTTTCCCTGTCCACATTACCATTCTCTGGAATCACTTCCCCCAAATAAATTATCTGCATGAACACCCTTGCCCCAGACTCTGTTTTTTTTTTTAATGGCAACCATAAAAGGAAAGCACCATATTTATGCAAAGCTGATGCTCTCCAAGATCTATGCCCTCCATTTTCTCAGAATTCCTGTATAAAACTCCCATATTCCACACTTGTCTTCCATATTTCTTTCTTTTGTGTGTCTGTGTGTGTGTATGTCTTTCTCTTTCGTGCACACACTCACTAATGCACACCATGGCTGCTGGAACTCTTAATGAGATCTATCATTTTTATTTTAAAAATGCAAAGTATTGAGACTTAGCAATTTTACAGATGTATATAAATTCCCTAATAATAATAGCAATAACAAGTTGGTTGACTGGGGTAAGGTAGTCAAATTTTAGTTGTGGAAATAAAAATGTTCTAAAAACTACTTTTATTATTAGCTTCTAAAAGAAGACACGTTAACACCAGAAAAGCAGAAAGAATATAATCTAAAACTAGATGATGGTCCCCAAATGAACATAATCTTTGATGTCTGAATATTTCACTGCAGTATCCTTTATCTTCCCATTTTTAGAAAGATTGATAATACTTGGTGCACAGGGATTACCTGTTCCCTCTTGAGTCCTATGTGCACTCTACTGTTCCTTTCTCATACTTTTTAACCTCTGCGACCTCTCCAGCACTGTCACCAGCTCAGTTCCCTTCACTTTGTGCAAAAGGGTTTGCACATGAGTCATTCAATTCTTTTTTTTTTAACTAGACATAACATTTTTGAAATTCTAAAGCCAAGAAAATATATTTGCAAGCAACTACTCCAGTAAGGGCCTAATATCCAAAATATACAAAGAATTTATACAACTCAGTAACAACAACAACAACAACAACAACAATAAATCCAATGAAAAAATGAACAGAGGACCTGAACATACATTTCTCCCAAGAAGATAGACAAATGGCCAACAAAAGTATAATAAAATACTCAATATCTCTAGCTATTAGTGAAATGCAAATCAAAACCACGAAATATAAACCTAAAAGCAATAAATGAATAAGACAAACAAATAGAGACTCATGGACATGGACATAGACTAGTGGTTACCAGAGGGTAGGAGGAAGGGCAGGGGCAGGTAAATTGGGTAAAATGGGTCAAATGTGTAGTGACAGAAAAAATCTACCTATGGGAGGTGAACATACGATGCAATATATATATATATATATATATATATATATATATATATATATATATACACACACACACACATACACACACCTTACTGTTGAATTGCACACCTGAAACTTCTGGATTTCATTAACCAATGTCATTATTAACTAGCTAACTAACTAACTAACTAACTAACTAACTAACTAACTAAATAAATAAATAAATAAATCACATCTTATGTTCTAGCCTTTTAAGTTAAACCTTTTAAATTATTTTATATTAATATACTTCTTTCAAATAGATGCTTGCTCAAATAAACTTTTCAGTATTTGAATGTGCCTCAATTTATCTTTTGAAACTTATATCTCAAAGTCTGCTTCCCAGGTAATACAGGTACCCTCTGTCTCATGCTTTAGGCACAAGGCTTCTGCCCAGCCATGGAGATAACCACTCCAATCCAATTTTGATACTGAGAAATGGTAACTTTCTATAATTCCTCCAGTTTTTCCCCTGTCATAGAATATTTTTCTTCCCTTATAGATACCCGGTTTACAAAACATGATGATGCTATCTATTTTCTGAAGAGGCCTTGTACCACTAGCCATACTCAGCTGTTGGTCCACAATCTTGGTGGTACTTCCACAGACAAAAGAATCTCAGTGAGAGCTTCTAAACACACTAGTTGTGTAAAATGTTACTTACAATTAATATGTAATACATTATATATATGTAAGTAATCTATTTGTATTATTATATTGAATATTATTATATATTATATTTCAAAGAGTATATTCAGGTTTTCTACCTTTTGTAATACATGTCAGGTTTTTGCATTATATTGGCCATTTTCTACTTTACTTATTTTTATAATTGTTCATAGTTTAAACCCTAATAGTCACACATCCATAGTGAAGCATAATCTTGTTCTTAAACACCTTCGTTTCAATCATTTCATATAAACTGGATTTCTATTACTTAGCAGAGTTCAAGTCAACTCAAGCCTCAGCTATTAGCATCATTTTGTAATGTGTAAGCCTTCTCAACAAGAATATATATTGTTGCGGTAGCCATCTATAAATGGAGCTCCTTTTCTCATCTGATTACCATAGTAACCAGACCCTAATTGCACTTGTCATCTGGAGTCTATGTGATATAAATGTGTTTTTATAAGAAAACATGGAGAGATTATTTAACTCATGACTACATAAAGATAACCAAAGGGTTGATTCTGCATCAGTTACTTCACACTATAAAATTACAATAATATAAATAATAATTAATTGAAAATAACTCTATTCAACAATGAATAATTAGTATAAAAGTAGCTCTACTATTAATTTCTAATGTTCTCTTCCCAAAAGAATTGGCGAAAACCCTTAACCTGGTCTTCTTAGGAAATGTCTTCTTTCTCGGCTGAATATTTGCTGTTTGCCCTTCCTCTGTGTGATCCACATAGTCCTTGTCACATCATTCATTCTGATATGTCACTCCTTATTTAGAAACACTTATGATTTGTGGAAATATTTTTAGTCTCACTTTGGGTACAGTTCATTTAGTACTTATATTGCAATAAGGTTTTCCCTCAGCATGCTATGCAACATGTCTTGTTATGACCTCTGTCTTTCTGAAACCTTGTAGATTCATGTCTCTGCCTGACTCATATGTTCTGGGGCCTGCCCCTCTGTGTTGTGCCCTTTTTTCTCTGTCTTGCTCATGCTCTGGCAAGTAGGTCATAGGTGAGAGAGATATATGCTGGTTCTTTGGGCAGGAAGAGGCTTTGACCATTTTAACCTTGTCTCTGTTAAAATGGTCAATGAATTTTAACAGAGTGAATTCACATAGCTGTCAATCTGTTAAGGTGAGTCATGAACAGCCACCTGTCATTTGGCTTGTTCTCTGTCAACTCTACTTTGATCCAGTTCCTGACCAGTCTCCTGGCTCTCAGGTATGCCTCTGGGACATCTTAAATCAGCCTATGGACTTTTGAGTTGGATCTTGTCTCTAGCCTAATGTCCCATGAAGGGCTTTGACTTGGATTTAAACTGGATACCCTCAACTCAAGCTGTTTGAGGATGGGATTCCTCCCTAAGCAAGTCAAAAGCAAGGTCTTGGCCCATTTAAGTTTCTCTTTTGTCTCCTCAGGTATTTGGACACTCTCATATTAGGATCCAAGCTAATTATGGATACTTTACTGGGCATAATCAGAGGCCTTATAACATTTAATGATTGTTGAATTATTAAAATGACGATTTAACATTGTTAAAGAACTGTTCTGGCTGCAATGGCTGACTCATTCATCATTTGATTCCCCAGTGTATGTTTAAAGAAAGATTAACAGAAAAGTTTGAGAAAAGGAGCTGGTACGCTCTAAAAAATCTAATCTTAAAAAAATTTCCATCCCTTGTCAAGCTTCCAGTTTCCTCCCCAGCCCCCCCCCCAATGAAATGTACAACTTAGATAATATCAGGTAAACTCTGTTCTACACAGCCCGCCTCTTTATTGAAACCTCTTATGGCATTATAAGAAACTCACCAAAATAATAAAAAGTGGATAGCAAGAAAGAAGTAATAAGGACATTTTATCTCTTCAGCAGTCTTCTAATAAGAAAATGAAAGGAACGTAAGCTCATTTTAACTGATGAAAGAAACATAGATTTCATCAAGTTGGAAGGGCAAATAAACACTGCTCAGGGCAAACGGCATTCTTTTGTGCTTCTTGATGAGAGGTGTTGAGCACTGTTCCATTGAAACATGAATTAGGTTTATTGTAATTGTTTTCATATTGGATTTTCCTAGGATTAGCATTATTTCTTATTTCTAAGGGCTTATTTCCACTGATAAGCAGAGTGACTGACACAGTGTTGGTGCTCAATAAATTGTTCTTGAATGGATGAATAAAATATAATGATAATTCCTTCCTGCAGGACTTTATTATCAACTTGAGAAGACACAAATACACACAAATACATGCTCATTTTTCAACTATTATCCTATTAATCACTAATAGTTTTGTGGTATTATGATAAGTCTTAAAGGTGGTCAAAGATGTACTTTGTATCCTGGACTGTGTCTAATTTTTCCAATACTCCAGCCTCAGGCTTGCCTCCCAACTCTGCCTGGTGTGCTCATCTTCTTCAACAGTTGATTAACCCCAATTCATCTTTCAAGTCCCAGTAGAAGTCATTTTCTCCTAGAGATCCTCTATGATTGTCTGGGCTAGGTTATCTGGCCCTGCTGCATATTCTAAAGCAATATTCAGAATTATACTTGTGATCATTCCTCCTAGATGTCTTCCCTGACATTGTATGAGCCTCAAGAGTGCTGGGCAGCCACCATCTTGTTCATCTCTTCCCCAGGGCTCAGCATAGCATGTGTTTCATAAATGCTTATATAATGAACAGATACCTCCTCATTAGGACCATCTTGAGATAGTTAAAGGGTTCTGGAACATAGAGCTCTCTCTGGAACTAATGGGAAGTAGAGGGCTGGAGTAGAAAAGAATTTTCTCAAGGTGTGTGGTCCATGGACCAGCAACACTAGCTGGAACTTATTAGAAATACAGCTTCTCAGAGCCCAATGCAGACTTGGGTGATTTGTATACATATTTAAGTTTGAGAAGCACTACTTTTAAGGGCTTGATCTGGCCACATAATGCTGAGGGAGAAAATAAACCTTGGGACTTACTCCCACCTAAAAGACTTAGAACCATGAGCAGGCCTGAATAACTATCTGTATGTAGGAACAGAGGTGGCTTCAGAGACCCTCTAACAGCTCCTATGTTCTTTATGACCAAGGATTGGGTTCTAATTCAACCAATGTGTGACTTCACAGAATATAAGTAACTTTGTGTGGGGAAAATGCTATTTGTCAGTGAATTTTTTCCATAGACACCATGGAACTTCAGATTTTCTCCTGGCCTAGTTGCCAGTTGGACATCAAGAAGGAATAGTCAACCTACACTGGACTCAAAGCTTCAGCTACCCAGGCCCATGGCCGACTTAGCATTGCTGGAGCCAAGCAAAACAGATCCCAAGTATATCTTACAAGTATCTTCTCCATCCATTCTGCTCCACCCTATTGGACATGTGACTCACTTGCAGGCTAGGTGAGGGAACAGAATGTTCATAGCTAAGGATCTTGCAGCTACAGGGCCCTGTCAATAGAGGTGGGATGGGTAGGGCTTGCAAGGAAGGGGACAGTACAGGCTCTCTGCAGGGTGAGGCAGTGGGGACATGGGCTCAAGTTTCAGGCCCTGGGGCTGTTTTATGCCAAAGCAAAAGAAATGGAAGTTTCTAGAATCCAAGTCAGAGCTGGATCTAAACTTTTCCTGCCACTGATGACTTCTCAGTCACAGACATATCCAAACCCTCTTCTAATCTGAGAGCAACAGAAGCCCAGGATACTTTGGTAGCAGGTAGTGAGTTACCTGAACTGGGGTGGGATGAGAAGGAGGTTTGCCTCAGGCTCTCATCAATTCACCAGACCCAAGCCCGCCCCCTATTGCAATTCTTTTAACCTGAACAGAAGCACTTCATACAATTATTCTTGAAAAGCCACCATACATTGCTTTTTTCCACTTTTGGTTCTCAAAGTGGCTTTCCTAGTGTTCTGAAGAAATATACCTCTGTTTCACTTGGAGTCATCTCAATTTAAACTCCTTTAATCTTGTTGAATTACCTCTATGTTTGGCAAAGGGAGGTCCTCAGACCCAAAGCCAAGGACTACAAATAACTCTCCTTGCTACTTAAGGGGGAGTCTGAATTCCACTCTGCCCATCCAAGGTCTTGCCCCTTACCAGCAGTTTCCTGGAGTCCTGCCTCAACAACTCCCAGCACTGATGCAGTGGTTTGCTCAAGGAGCAGTTGACTCTTTTGATCATTTGCAAAAGCCAGGCAATTTAAAACTGTCTTTAGGTGCTGTGTTCCCAATACTAGGAAAAAGCCTTCCTGAGTTAATTGCATGCATAAGTATAGGGGGAGTGGGGAAAGAAGCGGGTATTTGAAAATGAGGCTGGGAATCTTACTCCAGGATATGTTAAGATAATGGCAATACAGTGTAATGGGTCACACTGGGTCTCCGAATCTTACTGGCTTTTTTTCTTTCAGGTATTTTTTCTTGTCCTCACCCCTTGTTGCTTTTATCTAACTTTCCTCATCTTTAAAATGGGTTGTTGTAAGGTTTAACCGGAGTCATGCAATGTAAAGTGCTTAGTAAGGTATATGGTACTTGGAAAGAGCACAATTAGTATTTTCCATTATCTGTATCGCTCCATTCTGGGGATTAATTGGGGTGCTGGAGGAAGACACCCCAATCTGCCATCCTTTCAGCCCCCGAGCTCAATGGCACATTAGGAAAGCTGATGAGAAAATACTGTGCAGAGAGCCAAGGAGTGGTGGTCCCTGGCAAGGACTTTGCCGGCCCCTGGCGACTGCTCCACCGAGTTGTCTGAACCGCGGAGCTGGGGGGAGGGGCGATGGCCTAGCGCTCCACCCGGCCAACACGTGGGCGGGCAGGCGGGGCTCTGCTCCGCGGCGCCCTGGGCGGGCAATATAGCAGCCCTGCTGAGGCTGTAGTGAGCCGGGGCAGTGCGGCGGCCAGGGACCGAAACCCAGAGGCTAGAGCAGCGAGCGCCAGAGCGGCCCGGAGAATGGCGAGCACCATGAGCAACAATTACGACGTGGTCGTGGTGGGGGGCGGCATCTCAGGTCAGTCGGGGCTGCGCGCTCTTCTTTCTCCTCCGACTCTTGGAGAAGTGGGTGGCCTACGGAGGCGCGCAGGGCAGCCGTGGACCGGGAGTGCCTCCAGGAGTCTCTAGACTGTCCATGCACCCGGAGAATTAGCTCTGCCGGAGAATTAACCCTCCCTTGGAGGAAGGTTTTGGTGTGCCCCTGGACAGAAGCGGAGGACTGGAAGTCTGTTGAAGGTCTGGAGCCAGGCTTAACTTCTTCCCTGAAAGGCTGTCAAGCCTACGCTTCCGGGAATTTTCGAAGGGAGGGGAAAGAGGGGGGCAGGCGAGATACTGGGGTACTGTAAAGGTCTACCTTTTGCCCCAAGCAAAGGTCAGTATTTTGCTCCAATTTCACCTGGATACTCAGCACCCTCGCTTGAAGCAGGCGTGCACCACGATTTATTATTATCTGGACTCCAGGAAGATGACCTTGAACAGCTCCCGGGCCTCCAGGGCAATCGATTGCCAAAGGCCCTTCTGACCCCGATTCTCTGTGGTTCTGTGATTGTCATAGGTCTACCAGGGGCTGCAGGGCCTTCTTGGCAAATATCTCTTCTCTCATCCTCTTCCCCAACACCTACCCCGCCCCTCCCCCACTACCAGCGCAGAGTGGCCGAGTAGCCCAGCAGAACTGAGGTGGAAAAACTTGTCTCTTTGGCCCAGCCAGTATTTGGCAGGGATGGGGACAGAGATTACCCTCTCATACACAGAGCGACTGCACAGCTGGGCCCTGAAGACAGAAGTTAGAAAGATGGGATCAGTGAGGGAACCCACCCTCTGAGGAGCATCAGGCAGATCATATGGAGTGGGGTCAGTTGGAATAAACAATGTTTCCAATATAGCCTGTTTAACAGACCACTGGAGATGCTTTGGACAAACAACTGGGGCCTCCTGTTGCTTGAGCAATAATTAGGACACCTGTGGATGTGTTGGCTAAGACTTGCCCTAACCAGATTTCAGGAGCTGAGTTGGCCTTGCTCCCTGTGAGGTGTGCAGGACAGAGGTGCTCTGACTCTGCTGTGCTTGGATGGAAACCAAGGCATTGAATGTTGGATGCTGACCCTGCTCTGGGCAGCTTCCTCCAATCCAGCTCTTCTCACTTTGAGTCAGATCTCAGGCTACCACTTCTGTCTGCCTGGACCTCCTGAACTCACCCATGCTAGATTTTGTACCTGATTCTGTAGGTACATAGATGCATAAACAGCATGCTGAGGTGGCCCAAGACTATATATATATATCTAGTTTTCTTTCAGCATTTTTGATATCTTCTTTCCTGGAGTAACTTGGACTTAAAAACAGATCTACATAGGTGTTAGGTGTTTTATAAAAAAATATTGCTAAGTGCTTCCTGATGCTGTCTTGCATAGCATCTCATCTTATAGAAGCTGAGTTTCTCTTTCCAGGCCCCCAAAATCTTTTTTTTTTTTTTTTTGCCTAAAGTGTGTCTACAGGGTTCAGATTCTTCTATCTCCCCTCTATTTTTCCTTTTCTGATTCAAACTCCAAACCTTCAAGCTCACTCAAATTATTCATGTTAGACTCATATGGAAAGAATAGATAAATATTTAACTGTTTTTACAAGCACTGGTGAATCTCTGCATTCACTCTTGAACTCTCCAAACAAGGGACTAATGAGCAGATTTACCTTTTCTCAAGATCTCTATCTACATGGAATAGGCATTGTTCTAAAAACCAGGAAAACAGGGTTCCAAGGCCTTACTCAATTGCTTTATCTGATACATGAGGAAAACACCAATTTTCCATGGCTAGATTACAGGGTCATTGTGAAGGGCAAGTGAAGCAATGTGTGTGAAAATAGCTTTGCAATTGTGACACATAACGATAGGCATTAGCGTAAGCTATAGTAAAGAATGTAAAAGTTGATCACATTGTTATTGCCATTGAATATTTGTCAATCCAGGAAGGAAGATGAGATACCCAAACAAAGACAATACAAGATAAAAAGTGATACATGCCATAAGAAAGATCTATCTATTCATTAATTCACCATTTATTCAATGAACATTTACTTTCTGTCCTACAACTTATCCTAATGAGAATGAAAGGTGAATTTTATAGGGCTTTAGTCCCTGGAGTGTGCACAAGCTAATGTGAGAAGCAGAGTCATGAGCAGTTAATATGAATGACCTATGATAGATGCTTTAGTAGCTTATGGAAAAAGTTCTAGAGAAGGTAATTGGAGAGAACGCCAAACTGCCTGAGAAAATCTGGGCGGATTTCACAGAGGAGGTGGCATTTGAAGTAGGTCTTAATGAATATAAATTCACCAGGAGACTAGATGAAGAAAGCATTTTAAGCTAAGGGACAGCTTCAGAGGGGAAGGGGGTGGAGGGATAGCCAAAAAAAAGTGAAGAGGATCAAGAGGTACACATTTCTAGTTATAAAATAAATGTCATGGAGATGTAATGTACAGCATAAAAAATAAAGTCAATAATACTGTAATAACTTTGTATGGTAGCACATGATATTAGACTTATTGTGGTGATTACTTTGTGATATATATATATATATATATATATATACACACACACATATATATATATACACACATATATATATATACACACACACACACACACATATATATATATATATATATATATATATATAAATGTCAATCACTATGTTGTACACCTAAAACTAATATAATATTGTATGTCAAGTATAATTAAAAAAATTAAAAGAATAAAAAATTACAAATATGTGAAAGAACATGGGAACATGCTAAGGAAACTTTAAGAACTTCAGTGGGGGGTCTGGAGGGAGACCAGGTTACAAAGATCAGTTGAGAAGAATCGTGGGAAGTTTTGTATGTCATCCAAAAGGTTTAGTTCTTTCTGTGGTCATTAAATGACAACTGGGGATTTTTCATTCTCATGTTTCAAGTGATAGAGTTAGCAAAAAGAGGAATGTGAAGAAGAAAGAGTAGGGTTTGTGGAAAGATGGGACATCTGGAGTTGGAGGTGCTGGAAGGACACCCAGAAAAAGGTGTCTAGCAGTTGGAAATGTAGGGAAGAAGTTGGATTTACAGTTGTGTGTGACAGAGAAGTTTTAGTTGAAGCCACTGAAGTAAATGAAATAAACCAAGCCAAGAGTATAGAGAGAAGAGAGAAGGCCCAGGAGAGAACTGGAAGAGAGGGTACTTACCTCCACCATGAGAAAGAAGATATTTCATTCTCTTTGATGAGAGAAATGAGGAGAATGAGAAACTGAAAAACATTTTGTTAATCTCAGATCTTAGCTCAGAGGGCATTTCCCAGAGAAGACTTCCTGAATCCCCCCCAGATGGGATTAAATGCCTCTGTTTAACTCACCTCTGCCACCTTATTATTTTTCATGAGTTTTTAATTGTTCTCTTATTAGTGTAATTACAGGCACATGTTGTTTTGTTGCACTTTGCTTTATCATACTTCATAGATAGTGTGTTTTTTTACAATTGAAGTTTTTTTGTAACAATCCTGTGTCAAGCAAGTATATTGGTGCCATTTTTTCCAGCAGACTCAAATGATGGTTAGCATTTTCTTTAGCAGTACTGTATTTTTAAACTAATGTATGTACATTTTTAAAAGACATAATGCTATTGCACACTTAAGTGGTTAAAACATAGCACAAACAACTTTTATATGTACTGGGAAACTAAAATGTATGACTCCCTTTTTTATGATATTCACTTTATTATGAGGATCTGGAACCAAAACCATAATATATCTGAGATATGCCTGTATTCAGTCAATATCTTTCTTCTAGACTAGGCTGTAAACCTCTGGAGACCAAAAAGGTGTCTCTTTTCCTACCCAGAGAAACCTTAACCCCCAGCTCCAGAGCTCTGCCTGACCCAGTTAGCACTCAATAAATATGTTGAATTAATGAACTTTAACTTTACACCAATGGGAAACATGGTAAAATCAGAATTTTAGAATTAGGTGACCAATCCAATAATTTATGTTTAAAAGTATCTAAATTTGACTCTGGTTTTAAATTTTGTTAATTATTAAACTTTGTACATTCTGGCAATTCTTTGTCAGCGAATTTTAGTCATTCCAACTGAGATAAATAGAGATGTATTTGGGGGTATAACTGGTTAATATGTAACTTCCTTTTTTGATGTCTGAAAAATTCCAAGGCAATTGTGAAACAGCTTTTTAGAAATACGTGTGGTATCTAGATGCGTAATTACTGATATCTCTTTCACTCAAGGATCAGGTCATCTCTGGAGACTTGGCAGAATAGTGGCACTTCCAATGTGGAACTGGACTGCAGCACATTGTTTCTGTCCTGAGGCTCAGTTTTAGTGTTTGGGTTGGTGGAACCATGGAAACTATCTTTTGTAATTCTGGAATGGCTCTTGCTCAGTCTTCAGAATAAAAGCTAAAAAAAGGGGAAACTTGAAAGCAAAAGGAGAAAGTTGTTGCCAGGCTGGAGAGAGGAGATTCAGCCATCTGAGGGTGGCAAGCACTTGGCTAAGATCCTGGAAGAGTTGGAGCCAGCCCTACAAATTGTAACCAACCTGGCAGGTGATCTGTACAAGAGAGCATACCTGCTGTGGCTGGTGGGACTAACTTGGGCAGGGAGTGTCAGAGATGGCCTGCAAGGGATCATGAGTTGAAGGACAGGGTAGGCAGATGTGGCCCGTGTGTTAATGGCAAAGCTACCTCCTCATCTTTGGTGAAGAAAGATGGAGAATATCCCTGGGCTCCTATAATAGCTGTGTGAAAGGACTTGGAAATTTGTATATACCAGTCAAGGAGAGGATATAGAGAGGCAGTTTGGCAATGTTAAAAGAGCATGTACTTCAGCATACTCAATCCTGTTTCCTACACTTATCTATTGTAAAACCTTAAAAATTTCCCCATCTCCCTATTTTTCAGCTGCCTTACCTTTAAGATAAGACTCCTAATGCCTTTATGGCAGAGGATTATAAAGGATGCACACGAAGGACTGTACATGGTGGCCATTATGGCTTCAGCTTGTACTTTTTGGAAAAGCTATTTAGCTTCTAGGGTTTTTTCTGTCTATGGGAGCAGAAGGAGACGTTTTTGTGTAATCACTTCTTCCTCTTCACCAACCAATACTTTTTCTTGCTGTGAGGCATTTATAAGGCAGCAAAAAGATGCAAGGTATATGTGCAGGCATTTGGCAGGAACATGCCTGGTTCCAGCATCATCCTGCTCTGCCCCATCCCTTTATACCATGCAGTGAGGGGCCTGAGGAGCTCAAGTTCACTCTCGCTCTGGGATTTACTGTGATCATCAGTGGAAGATGTGGAAGCCCTCGATCTATATTTCAGCATCACTACAGCCTGGCTGTTATTTTGTCTCTCACCTGGTCCTCACTTCAGCCACCTGACTAGTCTTAATTATAATAAATAACAAATGTATTAATAACAAATGATAATAGTTAATAATATTAATTATTTAATAATAAATAATAATAAAAGCACTGTCTACATGCTGGGCAAAGCATTAGAGCTTGACTTTTCACAGCAGTGTGTGAAGATTTAGAGTAATACAGCCCAGTTCCTTTTGATTGATTCTATTACCTGGAGCACATGGTGGGAGGGTCCTACTTGGTAGGCCATATGGGCAGACCCAGGTGCCACTAAAGCCGCAATTTCTAGGTTTTTGTATATTCTCAGAAGTTACCAGGGCACATTTAAGGCTTGGCTTGGTTATTTTCAATGACAACAATTTCCTTCCCCTCTGGCAAGGTGTTGAGGTCTAGGCTCCCTGCCATCCAGGGGCAGTGGTAGAGCATAGAAGGTTAAGAATATGGTGCCTACTCTGATGTCTGCTAACTAGCCATGCCAACTTAAGCAGAATTGGTAATCATTCCATGCCTTAGTTTTCTCATCTGGAAAATAGAGATAATGTATCTACTTCAAAAAGTGGTTGAGAAGATAAAAAGAGAAAATGCATGTAAAGTGCTTTGAGTGGGGCTTGACATCTGGCAAGCAAGCACACAGTACACATTAGCTATTATTGTTAATTGGGCTGACAGAATGGGCACTAACCACTAGTGTGTCTGAAGTGCCAGTGTGTCAGCTGATTCCACTGTCAAACTTTAGATTGAGGAAGTGGCTATTGGCTGTGTATACACATGTACGTGAGCACACATATGAAATATTATTTTGTAACAGGGACATTGCTTTTCAACCCTACTTTTTTGGTTTGCATATGATTTGCTAACATAGATGATGTAAAAAAGCCATCAGCTAAATTTAAAGGTTAAAATTTAAAATAAATTTAAAGCTTAACATTTAATTATTATTAAATATATATAAGAGATAAATATATCAGAAATCTTAAATACAGAACACATTTCTATATGAAGATTTCTAATTCATTTGATGCCCAGTAGGTGTTAATAATAGGATCACCTCACTGTTACTCAATTTAACATTCATTTTTCTGGTTGATTTCTTCTGCTCCTAATTAAAATGTTATTAGAGGAGTTCCAAGTTCCAGGTGATCTTAACCTTTGCCCATTATCAAAACAGCCATTTCCTCTGTAACAAGACCTTAGAATTGTTTTTGATATAATTTGTTCACACTCATATGGTAGCAAAGGCATGCACTGAGAAGATTCTAGAAAAATGGTTATCTTATGTACCTGATACATATGTCAGCAAAATTTGTTTTAAAGTATCCTATAGCGTATAACTGAAAGCCAACTGTTTAACGATTCCCACATTTTTGACAGTAAGTATGTACAGGTGGCCTCTGGGCCAAATTTATCCTATAAACTTGAAGAAATAATTTAGTTTCTAACTTTTTTTTAACATTTTGGATCTCAGTAGCATTTCCATGTTCCATTGACATAGTAAAGTCAAGTATTATTTCTCCAGTTAGTGATAATGACAACTAGTATGTTATCACAAAATTCTAACATGTTAGTACATTTCTTTATTCCTCTCAAGATTCAAATTACATATGTATATACACTTGACTGTTGTACATTGAATTAGAACTTCTACAGTTTAAATAACATTTAAAAATAGTTAATATTAAATTATTAAAGTTGACAAGATCATAGGATAATGGCAGATGTCAGTCAATACCTGGGACACATGACATATGTACAGTTGTATGTGACTCTATGAGAGCTACCACTAATTTCAGTTTCAACTTTGGATTTGATGACATTATACATATAGTCTTAGCAGTGCTCCATGTGTATCTCTATTACTACATCTCATTTACCATGTATAAACTACCTGTTTAAGCATATGTGAACCCTCATCCGACCATAGGCTGCCCAAATTCTGGGACATTATATGATTTATCTCCCTATATCTGGTGTTTAGCAAGGAACTCAGCCCACCCAGCCCCCAGAAATTGAATTAAATTGGTAGGATCCCTTGATCAGGCTTATGTGTCTTCTCAGGCTTTGGACCCTGGGAAGGTAAGTTCCATAACCAAAAACCTACTGAAAGAATGGAGCAAACCTTTTACCTTTTGGAAGAAGTAGGGTAACACAGGAATTAAATGGTCTAATTCAGTTAAATAGTCTAATACACAAGATCTAATTTTCTAAGTCCAAAAATGAGCCAAACTGACAGGCTATGTTCAGAATGAGTGCTTTTATCTCCATAACAGAATGCTTTGGAGATTTGCTTAGGTTAAATGGGCAGGGTTACCATTTTGCAAGGGCCCCATGTTTATTAGGCTTAGGCTTTTAGTAATGTCTCTCCATAAAAGTCATTATTTCCCTTAAGAGAGGGGACATAATAGTTTAAAAGTCTTTCTTGATTATGAGTATCCAAATCACATAATCTTCTTCTGCGCTAAAAGAAAAGTTTGCTTTAATAGAATCATTGGTGACTGAAGATGGACGTGTCTTTAGGTTTTAGCTACTAGTTAGAACACCTGGTTTTCTGTCCAAGGAAAAGCAGACCAAGAGAGGCCAAAGGGCTGGCTCTGGGCCTCACAGCTACTTCTTTTGAATACAATCACTGTCTTGGAGGATGAACCTCAGCTTTATGAGGAAGTGCTATTGAAACAAGAACCTGAGGAAATTGTACTGAATGGAAAGTAAAAGGTACTAATACTTTGATAGCACTGTTTCTACTTTCATGTTCACAAAATGGATCTATCTTCAGACTCCTGAGTAAACAAAGGTACTGTAGAAAACTAAGTCCCAGTAGGTAATGTTTCTAAATCAAACATGTATTCATTTACTGAAGGGGGTACAGAAAAAGGGTACGACCAAGTTCCTGCCCCCAGGAAACTTAAAATGCACCTAGAGGCACGAGACCACACAGAAGCAATAAGGAATGATTAATAATAATCAATAATAATAACTTGAGTTCTGTACTGTGGGACCTAAAGGCTAAGTTAGATAGAAGAAATCATTGAAAACTCAAGGAGTTGGAGAAAGTCTGATTAAAGGAGTGGAATTCAAACAAGTCCTGAAGAACAGTTAAGGTTTGGGTGGGTAGACAAGAAGGGAGAGGCTTTAAAGATCAGAGGAATAATATAAATCATAGGGCCACAGGCTCCAATAATAGCTGATATTTCTATTTATAGAAAGATAGAAAACCCAACAAGACTAGAAAATAGGATTATAAAGTTAATAGAAGGAGGGTAGGATCAAACAATGAGACAGTGAAAAGCAAAGTGAGTAAATTTTTCTGTGCTTAGAAATAGGGAGTCATTGAAAATTTATGCTATAAAGATAAGGTGTCTAGTTATGTGCCTGTTAGGTGAAAGAGGGCAACCCTAAAGCCAGGGAAGCCAAGAAATGGGTAGAAATTCAGGAACAAGTTGAGAGGTGATCAACTGATTATAATGAATTGGGTTATCCCGCCCCTCAAGGAAGGTTGTAGGAGGAAGGAGAAAAGGCAAGAATGGGAAGGAGGTCTTCATAGGCATACTTTGCTTTCTTCTATTTTGCTGAGAGCCTACACAGAAAATAAGTATCACAAAAAATAATTAATGTTTTCCCTATGAAGTTTTATCATTAGAGTTGAAGGATTTGACTGTATTTAAATTTTTGCTTTAAAAAATCAGAGGTCTTCTTCCCAAGGGCTTTGACCCAGTTTACTAAATGACAAACACAAAGTGAATGGTTCATCCTATTTGTTATATAAAAATTGTCATTGAAACCTGTTATTTTGTGAGAGAGAGGGCAAAATCAGAAAGCATCTTTGGGTAGGTCTGACTTTTCAAATGTTAGTCATGTTACCATACTCTTTTAATAGCATCTTAAATGTCATATTCTAGTTAATTTCCACATCATGTCAGAAGTTTAAGCTCTTGATCTTATGTTAGTCATCTTTAACTAATGCAAATTTTCACTCTGGCCTCATCATCATGAACGTTTACCAGGATTGCACAATGGTGAAGGTGACCTATTAAGGCCTTAGTTTTATTTGCTCTCCTTCAAGCCTAAATAATCCTCTCTTTTCACTTACCGCAAAAAGCATTTCCAACGATTCTTTCATATTGAATTTGGAATCCTGACCTCTTCTGGGGTTGGAGCTATGTTTTTTTATTTCTGTGATCCCAGTTGTGTTTCTGTCTTAAATTGTCTTTATAATGGTGTCTTTAATTATATCTTACTTCTTGGTGTGTGTGTGTGTGTGTGTGTGTGTGTGTGATTTTTTTTTACTGGAAAGAGCAACAAGTTCTTTGGAAGAGTTTTTGCTATTCAACAGGGATTTTTTTTCAAATAATTTAGGATACGTTGAATAATTTAATAATCAAATTAATTAATAACCAAGATTCCATCAAAAAAAATTTAAAGAGGTCACTGAGATAAATGAAAGATGAAATCACATTCTTTCTTGGCAATTTATAATTTAAGGACTTTTTTTGAGAGGTGGAAACATTTTTTTAGTAATGTGATTTGCAGAAATAATACATATTTATAGTAAAAATCTATAAATTGGAGAAAAAGGCAAAAAGAAAATGAAACTTATTCATAATTGATCTTACAACAACAGCAACAACAACAAACAACTAACCACTGTTATTATTGCCACCTACATTTTCTTTTTTGCAAATTGTCTATTGTGTTTACCGAATCATTGGTAGCCCTTTATAAATAAATAATAGCATATTATGAAAGTTAATCATGTCTTAAATATTATTTTTTCATGCGATCTTGATAACTTTATGTTTCTTGATATGATTATATTTAGATTATTTAACCAATCTCCCATTGCTGAACAGCTGCATTCCCAAATTTCTGTTATTATAAACAAAGTATTATGAATAGCCTTATATCTAAACCATTGTACATAATTGTGATTATTTCTTTAGGAAATTCCTAGACATAAATGTTGGTAATCCTTTGAAGGCATTTAATAATTGTTGCAAAATTGTCATCCCAAGAAAGTTTTACCAATTTACTTATAGCAGAGTTTTAATAATGGGCACCTTAATTACTTCAGTAGGAAACCAGCATCCCCCATCTCCAGCACAATACAGAGAAAACCATTGTTCTTTGCCAGTTTATAGTTATAATTTAATGAGTTGTAGGTACTAAAAATTACAAGTATCTTTGTAAATTTGTAAAATTTCAAGGGTAGCAAGTAAATTTTGGTCTCTACAATATGTAGGCAAACTGGTTTTTGTAGTTAATTTTTATGCCTACCATTATTTACTAGGAACACATTTTTTAAAGTACTTTAAATATTTTGGATACATCATTAATTAGATAATTATTTTGTGTTTCAGTGCAGAAAATAACCCTGTAACAAATCATTTTCTGTGATTATTTTCACCCATGTAGTTAAGACATGAATATAGCCTTTGTCCACAGTCTATTGTAACAGCTGATCAAACACCTGTTTCCTGTTTTACATTTTAATTTCCTTTCTAGTTTGCATTCAAATCCTATGATAGATTTTAGTTTATTTAGGAGTCCTGTAAGATACAGCTGATTGTCTCAGAATTGCCCTTTAATATTATAACAGTTAGTCAAAATCAGACAGCCCTTGTTAAGCACTGATGATAAGCACACACAAAGGTGTACACTCAAATGAGTTATCCTTGTTCATCAAATGTGTTTTCCTATCTTGTTTCTATAGGGAAAAAAAGAAGTCAAGTTTGCTCATTTATCGATTCATTATTCATTCAATAAACTCTTATAAATGCATTATTTACCAAGAATTGGGTTAGGCATGGGGATATACAAATGGGAGGGGTACACCAAACAGAATGAGGCTCATACAACTACATACAGGTAAATGCTCTGAGAGCTGGTTGGAAAGAACCCTGATAAAGTTCATTTGGTTCAGATGACGCAAAGGAGAGGAGGATGGTAGCTTCACCTCAGGGCCTCAAAGGACCTGAAGGAAGATTAGGTGGTAGGATTTATTGGAGAGATAATCGGCCAATACAAATATTCTTCCTTCAAATATAGCTTTAAGTAGTTGAAACTCAAATCTATGCTCTAATATACACAGGGCATGCAAATTTCAGTTTCACTGTTTTTACTGTTGGCCCTAAAATGGCAGTGTAGAAAATGCTGTAGTGGGCTGCCCCAGCCCTGTTCAGGACAGTTATTTCCCTACCTGCTAAGAGTATTGGCTGCTGCTCATATATAGATGAGTCCCTCTTTGGAAATTGCCTTTGATTGAGGGGAGCTGACTCACACAACAGCTTGCTCCTTTTTTTGGGACACCCTACAGTAGGTGTGAGGGTATAGAATCCTGGTTCCTGATCATTCAGGACAACTCTGAATGGTCATCTTGGCTCTGAAACTCTCTATAGGATTGACTGAGGTCTTTTGTTGTGACTAAATCTCAGTTCAACCCCTTCCTCTGCCCAATCCTGCTTCCCTTATTGCTTTACACATGTTGAACCCCGATAAAGCCTCTACATGCAAATCTGTCTCAAAGGCTGCTTACCATGGACCCTAACCTAGACAGACAATAATTGAACAGCATTTTTGTTTCATATGTCACAAGTGCTCTAACCATGAAGTTTTAGTTGGAGATGGAGGCCATTAAAGGACTTGGCTTTTTTTTTTTTAGGATGAAAGAAGCCAAAAGGGCCTAGGGAGAGCGTTGAGTCTTATTACTCCTGGATAACCTCTCAGGTGCCCTGAGCCCTTGTGACAGTGTAGAGGGTAGAGGATGACTGCTACGTTGGCCCATGGAATCTAATTCTTCTTTCACCATTCTGTAGGCTGTTTTAGAGCTGCAGTTGATAGCCTCTGATCTGGGATTGCTACAAATATGGATTTCTTCCTTTATTGGAAAAATTTCTGATAGTGTAGCCAAGGGATAAATTATTAAACAGACATCCCATCTGTGAAGATGGGATACAGAAGTTCATGGGCTGTCCATCTATCTCAGGCTATCATTTGGGATTCAGCTCAGATTCTGGGTTTTTGGAAAAATAGTGCTGTTCGTGTACACCTCTGTTCTTTTTCCAATCACACTACTATTTTATACAGCTTTCTGTAGGATTTCTCACAGAGAATTGAAGATACTGAAAGTGACTATAAAAATGGACAATGGAATCCTAGATGGACATGGGAGAAAATGAGGCAATGAGGAGGCTTGTTGGTAGTGTTTGAGTAGAGGGGTTAATAGACTAGGGATCTTTGGTTAAAGGACATTCACATTAGAGGGATTTTAGAGGAATTTGAGAGTGAATTAGGATAGAAGAGCATAATTGTGAGGGAATGTGCTGCAGAGTTTTGTCAGGTAACCTTTGATTGTACTTCTTGGAAATGACCATTGATAACATCTAAATGAGCAACAACATTTGAATTGGCATGTACAGAAATCTGATCCTCTATGTAATTCAACAAATAATTTCAGGGCCAGAAAAATGTCTTTTTTTTCCCAGTGATCTGATATTGGTTTTATAATTGGGCAGATGAAAGACAACTGTCCAATCATTCTGAGTTTAGAATGACTGAGAGAGGCAGGAATACTGACAATCCTAAGCAGAAGTCTCTGTTCAAACTGTAAGCACATTACTGGGATTAATAATCAATGCCTCTACTGCTGACTTGTATGACTGATTTACAGCAGAATGGGGAGAAGACTCAAAGCAAAATACTTAGGGTCTAGCAGTTCAGAGTAGCTGGGAAGAAAAGACAGATTTTCCCTACTAGCTCTTCTTCAAAATGATTAGAAAAACATAGAAAAAGGCAAGGAATATACATAATTCAGACTTATATAATGTTTAATGGTGACAACATTTTGAGAGAGAAGGGGGGAGAGAGAGAGAGAGAGAGAGAGAGAGAGAGAGAGAGAGAGAGATCCTATCTTTTCCAGGTCTGCCATGCCAAACCTGATAGAGCTAGACTACTAGTATGATGGCATTAACACTTTGAGGGTTCTCTTCTCTTGCTGGAAAAGACAAAGCACAATAATTATGAAAATGTTTGTAAAAGGGAATTGTGGGCTAGTTTTTAATCCTGTGATTCAGCCTCATATTTACTATCTATGGAAAATCTTGGCTGGCAGCAAGCCAATCTATGTCTATCTGTTCCTGCTAGTCCTTCATTTAGAAAACATGAGTGAGTGCCTTCTACATAGTAGGTGCTAAGAATAAACAATCAGGAAACAGTTCCAGCTTAACACATACAGACACACAAGACATGATGTTAAATTACATTTCCTGTGCTGAATAATTATTGGTTCATGCACAAAAATGTACTTTTCAAATGAAAGAAATCCCTGTGTCCATTGAAGTAGATTACCTTCAACACAAGTCAGAATGGATGTGAAGATAATTTTGGTTTTGGTTTCCACATGTTGTGTCCTCTGCTAGTTTTTTTAGTTTTACTCACAAGTGGCATGATATTCCTGACCTTATGAGGGACAAGTAGAATATCATACATGTCTTTTCTGTCATCAGAAATTGGGCTGCACATGGGAATGGCTAGAGTCTGAAAGGAAATCACATGCTCCTAGTTGATAAAAGGCAGAACATCTATAATACATGGCCTGTGATCAGCTTTTCTCCCTTTGTTCATTTCTTTCTGATTTCATGGAGAATGTGTCCACGGGAAAAATGAGTTTTCTATAGGTAAATCAGTCTGTCAGTCTATCATACTGAGCTTCCAGTGGGCAGGTCTGAGAAATGGGGAAAAGTACAAAGAGGTTAAGATGACTATAAAGTAGGGGAGGCAAAATATTTTGTATGTAGAAGAAAAATCATTTTGGATTTATGCTTGCTTTATTTCTGTGGTTTAGTTTGTGAACAGAAAACAATGAGAAGCTAATGAAAATGAGAAAATTTTTTTCTCCTATTGTGTTTTTTTAAAGGTGTATTTTAGTAAACAGAAATCTTTAAAAATATTTCCTTTCCTACAGATGAATTCCTTTGAAAGGAGTTTGTAGGTTTAAAGATTGCTGGAGAGTAAGTTTAAAACCAATTTTTAAAATTAAAAGCTTTAGTGAATTTTAAATTTCCAGTGAATGTGTGTCTGTCAAGATGTTTTAATATCTTTTCTTAGAAAGTAAAGTTTTAAAAATATTAGCATTTAGAATTTAAGCTGGTCTTCAAATCCTGCATTCTACATATAAATTCTTGGCATCATTTTTCAATAGTTTTCAAATACAATGGATGAAGACTTCAGTGACAATGAAAAATGATGTTTGCAAATAATTTGTAAACTGAGAGTGTATTTAATCTTGCTTCTAGAATAATTGCACCTGTATGAAGAACAAATTTCTTATGCAAAGCATGGTAACAAGAATATCTGCCTGATATTTCTAAAAGAACTTTGTTACCTATAATTCTTATACACATGAGAAAAGCCAATTAGGTTTTCTTTCCTAGAAGGTGGTATGTGTAATATCTTGATTTCTATAATTTTTTAAAATTTTATTTTATTATTAGTTTCAGGTATAAAGTTCGACATTTATATAGTTGATAAAATGATATCCTTAATTGCTCTTCTCTCCTCTGCCTCTCCACCTAGCCATTACATTAATGCTAACTTCATTTCCTGTGCCATGTTCTCCATCCCCGTGTCCACCTGTCAACTACTAATTTGTAACCCTTCACTCCATTTTCCCAGCCTCTTGACTACCCTTCCTTCTGGCCATCACCAGATTGTCCTCTTTATTCGTGAGTCTGTTTTTGATTAGTTTGTTCTTTTTGTTTCTTAGATTCTGCATGTAAGTGAAATCATGTGGTATTTATCTTTGTCTGACTTACCTCACTGAGCATAATAACCTCTAGGTCCATCCATGTCATTGCAAATAGTAATATTTCATTTTTAATGGCTGAGTAATATTCCATTATATATATGAACCATAACTTCTTTCTCTGTTCATCTGTTGATGGGCATTTAGGTTGCTTCCATATCTTGATTTCTGTAATTTTACATCAGGTAGAAGGTCAGAAAGAGATGAAGAGTGGAAACAGGTTGAGGATTTATATTTCTTACAATGTTACTTGTCTACTTGAATACTGTTCCCTATATCTTTGTTACCTGAGCCTTGAAGTATAGGATGTTTGGACCCTATAAATTTTTATTTAATTAATAATGTTTACAAAATAGTTACCACAATTTGTGAAAAGGTTTTCCAGCTTCTCATGCTGTGTGTTAATCAGACATTTTAAAACATCCTTCTTCATCACTCCCAGGATCCCATAGTTTCTTGAATACCTCCTACCTCTCTAGCTGCTCCTCTAGTCTCCTTTGCCTGCTCTTACTTCACCTCCAGCATTTCCTGTTTTGGGAAACAGAATCACCTTCAGACCATTTTTCAAGCTAATATTTGTAGCAGACACTGTAGGGGTCCCATCATCTCCCCTTGGCACCTAGTCCCATACACAGGAATCTATTGTCTTCTGACTACTGCACATCTTTACCTGAGGGCTTTCTCTAGCCACTGGAGCCCCTCTTGGCTCCCAGTACAGGCCTACAGTGGGGTGGGATTAATGCCCTCCAGAGCAACTGTCCTTTTATGACTGATAGACTATATAAACCAGCTTCCTCACCTCTTAGTTGGGATCACTGAGACATATTCCACATAGTCTTCCAGAGGCCCACAGTGGGATCCAGCCCCAGTGCCCAATGTGGCAACCTGCTTGATACTGCAGCCCTTATTACCTATCTTCTCTCCCTTGTCTCACCTTCCCAGAGCCTACCAGGGCTTCTTGAGATCACCTCCCAAATAAACTAATGGCACTTAACTCCTTGTTTCAGGGTCTACTTTTGGATGCCAGATACTAGATTCTTCTCTTCTCCTTTAATTATTCCTAATGTTCTGTTCCAGTTCTTCCTCTACCACTACCTTTTCCTCCTCCTCTTCCTCCCCACCCTCCTCCTCCTCCTCCTCCTCCTCCTCCTCCTCCTCCTCCTCCTCCTCCTCCTCCTCCTCCTCCTCCTCCTCCTCCTTCTTATTTTAACAGCAATGGGAAACTCTTCATATTTCCTCTAAATACAGGCATTATTCACATTTTGTCCTCAAACCTGTAGGATTGAATGCAAAAGACCTGATATTGCTTTAAGAGTTCTCAGTATTTTGCTCAAGGAAATGCCATACCTTTGGCAGTAGAAATTATCTATAGACAAGGAGATATCAGCAAATTCACTGCTTTCTTTATTTCTCCATATAAATTGGCTGCTTTGAAATCTCAGAAAAATGGTATGGATTACTATAAGAAATAATTTTTTTCAGAACAAACATATAAATCACATGTCTACTTCTAAGCTATCCTTACATGTTCTGGCAGATATAAGTCAGGCAAAATTAATAAAATAGATTTTATTAATATTTAAAATATATATGCAAGTGAACTATGATGTGAATTCCTCAAGTAGCTTTTAATTAATATTCATCTATTTACTTCTGAATTCTTTTTTAAAATTCTCATACCCTCACCCTCTCTCCTTTGGCAACTATCAATTTATTGTTTATGACTCTTTTTCTGTTTTTTTTGTTTATTCATTTATTTTGTTTTTGTTTATGCAGTATCTTTCTCTGTCTGACTTATTTCACTTTGCATAATGTTTTCTAGGTCCATCCATGTTGTTACAGATGGCAAGATTACATTTTTTATTGCTAAATAATATTTTATTATATGGATATACCACATTTTATTTTTCTTCATTAGTTGATAATCATTTGGGTTGTTTCCACTTTTTGCCTATTATGATTCATGCTACTATGAGCAGTTGTGTACACGTTTTTGTGTGACATATGTTTTCATATCTTATGTGTGTATGTGTGTGTGTGTGTGTGTGATGAGTCATGATAATGCTGTGCTTAATCTATTGAGAATCATCTTAAGATTTTAACATGTGATTTTCTGTATACAAGATAGTGTGGATGCACCTAGAAAGTTGTTATTTTGTGTTGCTTTCTGAAAAGAAATGAAGTCGACTGCATTAGTGGAGGAGACTAGAAGAAAACAGGAGAAGTCTCTAGTTATAAAAAAGGCATGTGGGTAGAGATGCCTGCCCAGCTGAGCTGCCTGCTTCTCTCATGTGGCTTTCCCAGATGATTTGGGTAAGTGTTCCAACATTCACATGAAAACCCTGACCAAGGAAAATACGTATATATTTAAGTATATACTTATATATAAAATATGTGTGTTTACATGAATATATTTATGTGTGTGTACTTAGGTATTATATTTAACATGTAATAAGTATTTTCCTTGCTCACAGTTTTCCTACAAATGTTGGGGCATTTTATTTGGCCCATGAGCCTGGACTTACAGATTGTGATGCCAAATTCAGTCCCTTAATTGGTAAACGATAATAACATTGTATTCTTCAGTTTAGAAAGCACAATATAACAATGTTATTAAGTTCAAAGAAAGCAATTAAAGGAAATGACTCCCGAGCCTTGAGAAAATAAGGTGCATCCATCTCTCCTTTTCCCAATCTGATCATTAGGTTGTAATTGAAGTAAATTTCATAAAATATCAGTTAGTTTAGTTTATTTTTATTTGGTTTGTCATAAAGTCCACCTTTGGGAAAACACTATCAATTCACTCACATATAACATTTTTTTTTCTAAAATAGGAAGGGTTAGTGGCAATATAAAGGAAGATAGACTGTGATTTATAGAGAAGTTTTGCAATTATGTGACTCTTAAGTGTTTGATTTTAGATCTCTGAAAAGTATAAATTTATAATAAAAAGTCAATAATTTATATAGTGAATCTTGGGAATAGTCTAGTAAATTAAATTATTCACATGGTATCATGAATAATTTTTTTTTTTTTACTAATTCTGGATGAATTATTTTTATAAGTTTAATTTTAAGTCCTACTATCCAAAGGCGGCTACTTTTAACATTTGGGTATATTTTCTTCCATACATTTGTTTGTGTGTGTGTGTGTGTGTGTGTGTTTGTGTATGTATGTCACACATATATATTTATAGTCATATTACAGACAAAATTTTATATCTTTCACCTGATATTAAAACATAAACATTTCCCACACTATTACAGTCTTTATGAACATAATTTAATTAATATGAAATAGGAATACCATAGCTTACTTAACTAATACCAGATTATTAAACATTATGTATTATGTATATATGTTGTTATAAATAATATTTCACTAAAGCTCTTTAAGACTAATATTTTTTTTAATTTTTGGTATTTTTGGAATTGAATCATGAATTAATAATTTCCAATGTAAAGATACAGGCAGTTTAAAATTTTTGACATATATTGCCAAATTGCTTTTCTCAGGTGTTTTACCAATTGCTATTCCAGCCAGCTTTGTTTCATCACATTGTTGGCAGCATTTAATATTATACTGCTTTTAGAAATCTTTCTCAAATTGAGTGTGAACATGGTATTTCTCAGTTTCTCAAACTGAGGTGAAAATGGTTGTTTTTCATTTTTAATTACTAGTAAATTTGAACATTTTTTGTATCTATTATTTTGTTAAATTTTCTGGGACTGCTATCCTTATGTTATTTTTTCCTTGACTTGTGGTTAGAATATGGAGTAGAATCAATTCTTTTTGAATAACCAGTGTCTATGTTTCTGAAGTTATAGGTAACTGATACTAGAAACATTTTAGCCAAGATATTGAAATGCTGTCTTTGAGAATCATTATGTCCTTGCAATACATGTAGTCTTCTGAGTTTCTCAACCACTTTCAGTGCACATATTTCTCTCCCAGATGTATGGCCAAAAGCCATCAGATGATTCTGATACTGTAACTAAAATGGCCTAATCCAGGCATTGACCATTGACTTCGTAGAACATGTTTTTCTTGTGATATTATTCTATGTACATTTTTTATTGTGATTTTACTACTTTTATAAACCTCCAGGGGAACTCAGTGGTTTCAAAACTCACCTATACTAAAATGAGTTCCAAATCTCTATAAGTGGTGACATTGGCATTTTAAGTTCTATTTGCTCCTTTTTCTAGGAAGTATTTGTCAAGAATCACAGGGTACCCAGGTCTGGATTACACCTCTTTTCAACAAGATGGAAATGGCCTCTCTTGTTAGAAGTGGTTTCATATTCCAATTTGAAATGTTTATTAATGTTATTGTTTGGGGCTATGCCTAAAACTTGGGAGTGCAGAGAGTTTGTTTAAGGCACTTAAAAATACACACACACACACACACACACACACACAATATTTCAGCTAGAGCATAATATTAAAACACATTTAATATGTAAGAAATTTCTGTAAGTAGCTAGTACAATGTAGAGTAGGTATGTTTCTGTTCTACAGTCCAATGCTGCAAGTATAAGATTTAAATGCCCTAGAGGAATTTATAATTAACAAATCCCTTAAAATATCTCTAAAATATCACACGCTCTAATGACTTTTAGCAGCAGTAGCAGTTTAATTTTTTAATCAGTGCAGATGCTATTATTGTTTAAGAGGAACTCTATAGACTTTAGATGTGAGGCAGACAGGTTGTGGAGCTGACATTGTGCTGCCATATTTGTGTATCTGTTTGAATCCTTGTTCAGGTGGAAGACTTTGTTTTAAAATTGCTACTTTTTTCCCTTGTAAAAATTTTGTATTAAATTTATAATTAAAAGATATTTGAGGCTGAAAATTTTAAATGTTAATTTAAATTACTTGTGATCAATGGTTACGTTGACATTAAATTAAATTTTGTGATACATCAGATTTTGAATAGAATATGTTCTCATGAACCCACCAGATTAAGTTCTTTGCAAAATGAACCACTCTTTATCCTTCACAGCTGAATTAGTTGACTTGACTAATTTCCTTTATGCAGCAACAAACATTTATTGAAGATATTTACATGACAGAAATTCTACCAGGTGTTGGAAGCAGGAAACAAAACAGGTAAGATCCCTGCCCTCGCAGAGCTTATAATATAGTGAGGAGGGTCACACAAAAAATAACCAATGAATCAACCAAATACATACATACATATATACATACATACATACATACATACATACATACATACATATTGCCAGTGGTAAGTAATCCATGAAAAATAAAATAGATAGGGGAGGTGGATCAGAGTCAAGGAACACCTCTTTCTTATCGATGAGGCATAAGCTTAGCTCTGAGATACTGAACATGTAAATATTAGGGGGAAGAATATGACAAGAGATGAGAACAGTTGGTACAAAACTCTTATGGTAAGAACAACTTTGATGTGTTCAAGGAACAGAAAGAAAATCAATATGGCTAGAGCGAATTGAGCAAAGCATAGTAAGACAAGATATGTAGGCAAGAATGAGGTTATATGTGACCTTGCATGTTAAGTAATGGGGTGGGCTTACCTCTTTGCAACATAAGTCATTGGAAGATTAGAAACAGGGAAGTGTCATGAATTTGATATTTTAAAAGGTATTCTATACTGTGCAGATTGACAATTTAGAGAAGCAAGATTGGAATTAGTTCATATGATCCAGCAATCCCTCTACAGAGTATTTACCCCAAAGACTTGAAAATTCATATCTGAAAAGATATTTGCACACCGATGTTCATAGCAGCATTATTCACGTTGGCCAGGACATGGAAGCAATTGAAGTGTCCTACGAAAGATGATTGGATAAAGAAGCAGTGGTACATATATACAATGGAATATTACTCCGCCATAGAAGAGATGAAATACTTCTGTTTGTGACAACACTGATAGACCTTGAGATAATCATGCTAAGTGAAATAAACCAGCCTTATGGAAATGGACTAGTGGTTACTAGAGGGTAGGGGGAGGAAGAAGGGGGGAGGTAAATGGGGTAAAAGTGGTCAAATATGTGGTGACAGAAAGAAATCTAACTATGGGAGGTGAACACAATGAATGAATATATATATATATATATATATATATATATATATATATATATGCCTTATTGTTAAAATGTGCAGCTGAAACTTATCGGAGGTCATTAACCAATGTCACCATAAAAAATAAAGGAGTGGAAGTAGTTGCAAGGCTAGGCTATTGCAAAAGTCCAAAGGAGAAATATCATTTTAGACCATGGTGGTAGTAGTAAGGGTGCTAAGAAATGGTGTGTGCACGTAGAGTTGACTTACTGGTATATTGTTTGGAGGGCAAAGTGGTCAGGGAAAAAATCAAAGATGATTTCTGGATTTTGGTCTGAACAACTGGGTGAATTGTGGTACCATTACTGAGATGAACATGACTGGATAAGAACTGGTTTAGGGGAGGAAGTCAAGAGCTCTGTTTGGGATATATTAAGTTTGAGATGATTATTAAATAGCCGAAGGTACAACTAACGAGGTAATTTATATATAGAACTTGGAGCTTCAGGGCTATGGGGTTTGGTGAGATAACCTTGGAATGTAAAAAAAAGAGGTGAAAGAACTGAGTCTGGGGCTCTCCAACATTTAGAGATCAGGAAGAGAAGTACCCAGCAAAAGAAACAGAGAAGGAGCAATGAGAGAGGAAAAACATGAAGGAGATGTGTGGGCCAGAAACAAAATTAAGCCATTAGGTCAAGAAGGAGAATACTAAAAGCTGCTAAGAGGACAAGTGATTTAAAGATAAAGACCTGACTTTTACATTTGGCGATATGAAAATTACTGGCATCTTTGACAAGAGCAGTCTACATAGAATGGTAGGGATGAAAGCCTGACTGGAGTGAGGTGGGGAAATAGAGGCAATATTTGTAGATATCTCTTTGAAGAAATGCTATGAAGGGATGCAGAGGGAAGGAATTGTAACTAAAAGGAGATGTTGAGCCATAGTTAGAGTTTTTGAAGATGAGAGGTAGCAGAGCAGTTTTGTGCACTAACAATGATCGATCCAGGAGAGAGAGAAAAAGTAATGATGCAGGAGAGAAAGTATGCAATTAGAGGATCAAAGTCCTGGGAGAAATTGGATTAAAAGAGAGTGGGGAGAGTTGGCTTTATTAAAGAAGTCACTTAATTTAAATCACAGGAATTAAAGCAACAAACACAAGCACAGGTGAAGGTATTTTTGTGGATTTTATTGTGGAAAGGAACTTTTCTCAATAAAATATGAATAGGCAGATTTATTGTGGAAAGATGAACTTTTCTAATAAAATATGAAGCATAGTCATTAGCTGATGAGGGCAAAGGGATGGTGTCATGTAGGAAGTTTGAGAAGGAAAGGTAGGAAATAGCTATTTGGATAGTGGGAAATTGCACACTAAGATTAAAAAATGTTATTCATTTAATTGCATCAAAGAATCTATCAAACACAATAATCTTAACTTTAGAAAAGAGATGTTAAAATATTCTTTCTGATAATGATTAATCAAAAAACACTGCTTGGATTTCTCCAAGCCTATAAAAATGCTATCACCAGAGAAAAAATTGCTTTACCTTCCTCTGCTATGGTCTGTGAGCATTTGTCCATTCCATGATACAGTTTATCCATTTGTTTTGTTATAGGTTAAAAAGAAGGTAGTTTGAGGTTCAATTTTTTTTCTGATGCACAGTGTGAAGAAATATTAAAACATAGGAGATTATGCCAATATAGTATTATGTGATCTATAGATAAACCACCTAAACTGAATCAAAGGATGATGAGAGCTGCTGTAAAAAATTTTAAGTTATTAATAAGTATTTGTAGGGAGATGGAAATGAAGGAGAAGTAAAGGCCTGATTAATTCCCAAGTTCAGCCTATCACCAGATAGCAAGAGCCAGCCCTGTATATGCAAGTAATTTTGTACACATAACCTTTGCATTAACTCTTCTTGCAAAGTATCATCCCTCTTTCACAAACTAAAATTAGGAGGAGTTCAGAAATTACTTCCTCAGGATTCCACAGTGCTTAAGAGACAGAGTGGCATCAAAATCTAATTCTTCCAATTTCAAAGCCAATACTTACTAAGGTATTGGATTCATTCACTCATGGAACAGATATTTGTTGTGTATTTACCATGCAATAGACAATGTGTTCAGTACCTTACATATTTGCCTCAATTTCTTTTCATAACTATTCAATGATGTAAGGGGTAAATATTTTCACTCTTTTACAGGTCAGGAAATTGAGATTTAACCAAGGGCATAAATTTGATCACCTGACTAATGGCAAGTTCAGAATGAGAGATTTTTAATTTTTAAAGAAAATGTCCTTCTTAAAGTAATACAAAGCCTATTTAACATAAAGAATTAAGACAGTTAGTTTGGCAAGGGTTGGGGCCCACCACTCAGCATGAAATCTAGATATTCTGACTAAAAGTACCTGAATTTGTTTTTGAGTTGAGGTAACTGAGCAACTGTCCTAAAGTGAATGGGGAGACTGCATCCCAGCTGCAGACACTCCTAAAATATTTTGCCTAGACAGCAATAGATATTATGTTTTTCTGGAAATCTTTGCACTAGTGTTAAATTTTGTGTGGCAAGTCTTCTTCTGATACTAACTTTGACAACTGAATCCAGGGCCTCTCGTTGAGCTTTAAAATGATCTTTTGTTTTTAAAGTTTAATTTTCCCTAAAAAGAATCGAACCTAATAAACAATTTCATCTGAGTTCCATTTGAGACCTTGTCTTCTTAAACATTTCCAGCTAGTTTTGGCTTTCTGTTAAGGCTTTTATCAAACCACAAGTTAGGTTTTAGTTAGACATGGAGAGGTTTCAAACTATCTCCAGTCTGTTGGTACAAAATAACAGGAAAATCTGTCCAAAAATAATCTGAGTGAAAAATTTGTAATTATGGAGTTCCTGAAAGATTCTAGTGGATTTAGATGCAAAGTCTGCCTCAGCTTCCCTTCTCCTGGCCCACCATGGTCTCCTTATACTTATTGTAGGTAATCTAATAAGGAAAACCCTACTTGGGGCTTCTAACACAC
Organism: Cynopterus sphinx; assembly: GCA_030015415.1. Lineage (NCBI taxonomy): Eukaryota > Metazoa > Chordata > Mammalia > Chiroptera > Pteropodidae > Cynopterus > Cynopterus sphinx. The sequence continues at coordinate 28,856,293 of CM057388.1, read as the reverse complement.
TCTGGGAATTGGCTAGATCAAGTTGTCTAGAGTTTAGGTGCGCTTAAGGTGCATTTTGAGGGATAAGGTGGAATTAGGTGAAATTTTCCAGGCAGAACAGAGGCTTGGAAACAGCAAATAGTGTGGAAATAGTATGGAAAGAACCACGGGGGGAAGGGTTTCGATATTGCTGATTTACAGTGCACAGGGTGGGGAGCGGAAGGATAAGAAGCTAGAGAAGTTTGCAGGGGCCAGGTCATGCTGGATCTTGCAAAGCATGAAGGGTAAGATAGGACAGGGGACCAGGAAGACTCAATGATGAAACCCAGGTTTTAGACTTGAGCTCCTGGGTAAATGAGTGGGCCCAAGTTATAAGCCAGAAAAAATCTGGGAAAATGAATTGGATTTTCTCATTGATTGTTTTCAGGTTCGTCAAATTTCCCTACTTTTAAATATGTTCATAACTTGGGATTTTCTTAGAAGAGCCCTGCTTTGGAACAGGAAGAGCCTCCATTTTTGAAGCCGTGCAGGGTGCGGACAAATCAATGAGGCCCTAGAAAAATGGTACCCTTTGCTGAAGCCACATTCTTATTAAATAAAATTAAGCCCAGAATAGGCTTAGAGCAGGGGTACTAAATTGATTGTCCACAGGCCAAGTCTCTCATAATTTGGGGATGACTCTCCAGTGTTTAAAATTAGATTTAAGTGCCTTTGTTCAAGGCACAGTCTTCAGCTCTCCATAGTACTTGGCCCTGGATATTGTTTTACACATGCTCACTTCATATTTTACATGCTTTGCCTTGCTCCCCAGTGCTTTTGGAATGAAAAGTGAAGGCAAGATCTTGCCAGAACCTCAATATCCATAATTGATAGATTAGTCTGGGCAACATAACTTTTAGTGGCTTGCACTTGGGAGGTATGAGGCAGAAGTAGGTTACTAGGGCAACTAGAAATGGAAAGAAAATTATCTGTAGCCAGATTGGCAGGCACTTTTTCTTTCTCAGGAAGGCAGAAGCCAGAGAAAGACATACCATACTTTTAAGAAAGTGCTCTTGGGCTATTTGCCTTGACCCAAATTCCAATTTTATGTCTTGATGGTCACAGAATGTATAGTCTGTATTGAGGTGCTAGAGAGTATCCACTACTTTCTATTTTAAAAGGGGGAAAAAAGCCACATAGTCTAAAATTTTGTAAAATGGAACAAATAAGAGAAAATAAAGTGAGAGTAGATATAAACATGTTGTAATAGCTGCTGTAATTGAAATTTTAAAATACTAAGATTTCAGCAGGGTCTTTTTTCAGAAGTAAAATAGAATACCCTATAAGTTTTTTTTCTTTTTTTGAAGGCAAATTCTTGAACCTTGGATAAGATTACTGATTTTCCTTGCTGATGGAGGAGATATTTTGTCTGCTCAGATATACACTGTGCCAGAGATGCTGACCTTAGGTATGGGGATGATAAAGCAGAGAGGCTTATCTCTAAGGCTAACATGTGAAAGCAGCTTCTCAGAAAATACACTTTTGCCCTATCCCCTCATGGCAGCACTCTTTATGTCACACTCCTTTCAAGACACTTACCTTAATAATGTTTGCCAGGAGAGCCACAACTCCTTTTGTTAATTGCCCTTTGTTTACCTGTCTAGAATTCTGGATTCTAGTTGAGTCAATTAAAAAAACATGCATAAGGATTCTCATTGTTGGTGTTATTACCTCACAAGATTCTTATTTTCTTCCTCCAATTCCACTTATTTATGGTAGTAGCTTTGTGTTGTCTCCTTATTTTAGCAGGAAGGGTGGCACCCAGTGGCAGTGCAGTAGCAGTGACAGCTTGTATATTGCTGCTACCATCTCACTCCCACCCCTGGGTAATTCTAGATATGTGTATTGGGCACAGCTTTGGAGTGCATGCACATGCACACATACTCATATGCTAGACACTGTACACACATATGTGTTCTCTTGCATGGGTTCAAGTATACAGATTCTTTAGGTTGGACTTATAGTCTTAACATGTATTTCTACAGAAAAAAAAAACAGGTTGTCCTTGGCCCACGATTATTGGGCTAATATTTTAATGCCAGAACTGATTCCTTCACTTCTTTAAACTTCTTTTGAAAGTAGTTAAAACCTTAAAGGACAGATTTTCCTATGTACACATTTCCAAATGGGCCATTCCTGGCCAAGTTCACACTCTTGACTTGCCACTATGTTTCTATCCCACTGAGATGGCAGGATGAAACCTCTCATATCTAGGTGTGTCACAGCTTTTCCATGGCATTGAGAAAAGACATGAAACTGAAGTGAGTTTTTCTCAGTAAGTTAAATAGTTTCATAAATGACATTGACAATCATTTAATTTTTGAGTAGAGTTTAATGAGAGACTTAAACATCAGACATTCTAAAAATGCTATGGAATTTGTATGAAGCAAAGAAATTGTACAATCTTGGCAAAGGCTGGTTTCTTAATGCACATGTCAGGTTTCATTCCTCATCTAGGTTCTAGATCATTCATGTACCATCATTATTATTTACTGCTCTACATTGAATGTAGAAAGGCTTCGCCTTTATTATGCTGCTTACAGTGCCGAAGCTGAAAGTCATTTCCTTAAGTCTTGTCCCCATGAGATTCACCCAACTGCTCATGTAACACCTGTTTGGGTTAGTACCCCATTCCCCAGGTCCAGAAATAGTACCACTGGCAAACTTCCCTTCCTCTCTGCTATCTCACCACTCCCTGATGTCCACAAATACCAATGCCTCAGTACTCCTGAGAACATAAGAAATGCCAATCTAGCCTGGCCAACTAGGACTTTCATCACCGGTTATTCCAAAGTAGGTTCAATTAACAGTGAAGTTATCTTAATATGGAAAATACAATTTATTCTGTGTATTAGTTTGCTGGGGCTGCTGTAACAAATATGGTGGCTTAAAACAACAGAAACATATTGCCTGGAGGCCAGAACTCCAAGATCAAGGTTGGTTCTTTCTGAGAATGTGAGGAAAAATCTGTACCATGCCTCGCTCTTAGTTTTTGGTGGTTTTTTGCAATCCTTGACATTCCTTGGCTTGTAGAGGCATCACCCCAATCTCCACTCTCATCTTTGCTTGACGTTCTCTCTGTATGCATCTTTGTTTCTAGATTTCCCTCTTTTATAGGTATACCAGTCATACTGAATTAGGGCCCACCCTAATGACCTTATTTTAACTTGATTACCTCTGTAAAGACATATCGCCAAATGAGGTCTCATTCTGAAGTTCTGGGTATTAGGATTTAAACATATGAATTTTGAGAGGGCATAATTCAATGCATAACACCACGCTACCCAAATATACTCATCTGGTTGTCCTTTGGCTATTTTATGACACCTCAGAGGTAGCAGCCCACTTTCCCCCTTCCTGGGGCTCCAACTGTGCTATTGTCCCCTAAGGCTTTACAGATTCCTGGACTCCTATATTTGGCCTGCCTTTCTCTAACAATCCTGTTGCACACCATGTCCTGAAAGAAGAAAGAGAAAATTTTCTAGTTATCTTTTTGGTAGGACACTGTCTTTTTCCCTCTCATTTCACCATTTTCCACTTTTCTATAACTCATCTGAACCAAGTAGATTTCTAGCCTCCCCAGGAAGCTCCCTTTCCAAATATATTATGGTCACCCTTTTCCTATTTCTATGGTGTTTCTCAAGTTAGGCTTTGTTCTCTTATAGAAGCAAGTCCTGTCTTGGACCTCAACTCCTTGATAATGTGATACCTAAGGGCAGTAATGTTGTTTAGAATGTTTGATTTGTTGGGAGAGAGAGAAAGAATTTTTTTTCTTGAGAGCAGGGTTCTGTGACAAACCCACCACCAGCTGTAACCACACTGACCAAATGTCCCAGTTTCTTTAAGTAGTGTTTCCCCAAATAAGTAAGGAGATATTTCTGCCCTCAATAAAAAAATCATTTCTATCCCCAGTCCTTCAGTAAGTTATAAAGAGTAAGAAATTATGTAAATGGCATGTATAGTCTCTTCTGATGAAGGTATATAATATGTTAATTAAAGGCTCTGACAAGTCCAGCAGAATAGAAACTGTCTTAATGTGTTTTTCCAGAATTTTCTTATGAAAACTTTCAAAAAATTGTGTCATTAACACATACACCAACCAAGTCGATTCTGCAGTTAAAATTTTTGCTCTATATGCTTCAGTCCATTGTATCCACCTACTTGTCCTTTTCTCCATTTATCAATTCCTCTTATTTTTTGATGCATTTCAAAGTAAGTCACAGACATCAAGACCTTTTGCCCCTAATTACATTACATTTCACCAGCTTTGTTTAAATCAGGATTTCATTGTCATACTTGAGTATAAAAATAACATTTATTTATTATTATTTTTTTTATTAACACCTATTGATGCCATCCAAATTTCATGATCCAGAGGGCAGACTTCAGACTGGATGCTTCGGAGTTATAAAGGTACTACCTATGTAATGAAATCACAGCTTACTTAAAATTGTGTCCTGTCTCATTTAGATTAATTACAGAATAGAACAGGTTTAATTTAATCACCTAGTTTTACAGCTGGGGAAAGTGAGACCCAGAAAGGTGAGGCCTCTTTCCCAAGGTTATATAAACAAGCAGTGGTCCCTTAGGCATAGAGCTTTTTCTACTGAATGGCAGTGTTCTGCCTTGTCTTTGAACCGGGCAGTGTTTCCTTTTCACTCTGGTCCTTGCACACTGCTGACTGCCTTGGTCTTTGGCTTACAGGAGTGTTTCAGGGGCAAAGTAAAGCTCCTGGGCAAGGCTATGCAGTAGTCTGACGACAGAAGACAGAAGGAGGGCCTAGCTTTGGCATCATGAAATAATTCCTTTTTATCTTCACTTCTAGTTACTTCTTACATCTCACCCTACCCAGATTTCTTTTTCTTGGCAGCATCCACGTTTTATCCTCTTTCCAGAATTTCTAATTCATCATTTCACTTTTGGTAAACAGAGATGTTTAAATGGAGAAGTATTCAAAGTATTCTACAGCAGGCCTCTGACCTTCAGGCTATTCATAACACCCAACTATTTCAGAGACTAGGATCTAGGAAGTAGGTGAGCTAAAGAGAGCATGGTATCTCTCCAATTTTATGTTCTACCTTAAAGATGTTTATGATCTTAAAAATTGTGTTGGTAATCCATAGGAGGGCTACTATCATGGCAAAGAGATATTTCATCCTCACGTCATGGTCAAGGAAACTATCATGGCATCATATTATTATCTTTTATACATAGACAACAGTATTCTTAAAAGAGTGGCTTTTTATTTATACAGATTCTATCAAATTCCTAAAAAGATTTGAGTCAAGAAAATTAAAAGTTTAGTTTTATGTAATAGTTTTTAAAATGAAGTTTATAATGTACAACTTGAGAAAAATAAAGCTGTAATTTCTAGGTTTGTATTCTTTTTTCATGGGAGACCATGCTGAGCTTAAACAAAAGCAAATTTTGTCTACCACGATTACAATACACAAAAGGCATCCCACTCCTTTTAAACAACAAAGAGTAAAGACAAAAGCTTTGATATGAAGCAAGACTTATGATTGGTGACATTTTTGGAAAATGCAATAATTTGCATATAAAGGTAGGATAAAGAAAAAAATTTTGTGGTTTTAGACATTCTGAAAGGCCTGGGATGGCAATCACATTCTAGTATTTTAAAGCAGATATATCTGGAGCAAGGTTTCTATGGCAACTCATGAAAGCTTGATGTTTTTTATCCCTTTGAAGGCATAAATAGTCTCACACACAGCCTGAGGCTTTGTTCAGTAAAGGTCTTCTTTATTTTAGAAGCTACTGCCTTTTATTTTTATGCTATATATTTTGACCATCTTAGAGAATACATAGTAAAGGGCTTTCAAGAAGGCATTGTGTCTATCTTTTTCATATTTGGAGGCAAGATGTGGATAACATAATTCTAGATTTTGGTCCTCAATGATCAAAATGATGGTACACATTCGTATGTTTCAGGTATGGCCTGTGTTGTTTTGGTTTTCCAAAAAATTGTAATTCGTTCATTCTCAGGAAAGAGGAATCAGTCTGTGCTTAAGAAGGAAAACTGGTTGGCCAAAGCATTTCTTAATAAGTAGTTCAGTGGAGCTGTTCTAGAGGGCATAGCATTGCTCCAAATGCTTTCAAGTCTTCCTGTAACGATATGTCCTCAAGGTTTTGAAACATTGACAGGCTCTAAATGGTTTTATCAATATGCTTTTTCCAATAAAGTTAAGAAATATTGTAACTTTTAAACTCATCATGCTTTGAGAATTTTTTTTAACAACCTAGGCCTGTGTATGTTATAAGATGTAATGTGAGTTATGAAGAAAACATAGAACACAGAACAAGAAGGTTTTGCTCTAACTCTCCCATTCTTAGCTGTATAATGCTGAGCAAGCCTTTGAATCTCTTTGAGCTTCCATTTTCTAATATGAAAAACAGGAATAACAATTCCAGCCTCACAGGGATGTGTGTGAATGTGTGTGAATATTGGAACTATAGTGCTGTACAATTGTAAGATAGCTATGATTATTGGTTGGTTTTCTTTGCACCTCTTTCTCTGAAAAAAGTCAAGGGTATCCTTTATCAGAGTAAATCAGTTTCACTATGTATAAATATTTTAGTTAAATATATTATGTTTATATGGACACCGTTGCGGCCATTTATTTTTTGTTGACTAAGTAATTATCATCTTTGTTGAAGGGTATTAAATGAATCTATTCAACAAAGAAGTGCAAACTGTGTATTAACACTAAGGAGACACAGAATAATTTAATTCTTTTTATTCAGAAAATAAGGTTTCTGAGTTTCTAGGCCATATCATAAGCTGTTTATGCAGTACCCCATGCAAGGGTGCCAGGCTGATGCAGTGAAAGGGAGTACAGTCCAGCCCACACTCTGCCAACCAAGCTGTTTACACTGAAGTGGGTTGCATTTCTCTGAAGGAAGGACGTCTTTTTAAAATTTACCTGCCAGCAACATTGTAATAAATGTATGGGGTAGAGAGGTACTAGATTTATTATGATAAGTTATATAGTTCTCTAATCACTATGCTGTACACCCAAAACTAAAATAATATTGTATCTGAACTCTAACCGAAAAATTAAAAATATTACAAAAAAATTACCTGCCAAGAGTGTGTACCTTCTTGTAATTTACACAGAGGCGTGGAATGTGCTAGCAGTGGCCCTGATGCTTGTATGCTCTGCAATTTTCAATAGAAGGCTTTCAGTATTTCACTGTTTAGTATGAAGAAGGCTACTGGGCATGCTTGTTATCTGGAGTCAGACTGCCTGGATTCAAATACTGGCTCTGCCATTCATTAGTTGTGTGAATTTGGGCATATGACACGGCCACTCTGTGCTTCACTTTCAACATCTAACCACTTCATAGAGTAGTTGGGAGGATAAATGAATTATTATATGAAAAATACTTAGATTAGAAGCTGAAACACAGTTTTCAAAATTTTAGCTGTATTTAGTGATATCTTAACTCTGTGTTGAAACTTCAACAATTAACATCTGTATTCTACTTACAAATACCACTTTCCATTAATGAAATAAATTCTACATTGAGGATATTTTTTTTCTATTTTTTGCATGTATTTGTGTTAAATAAATAAAAAGCATTCTCTTGAAAGACATCAAAGAATTCCAGTTATTTAATTAGAAAGTCACTTGATTGTTTCTAGAATTTCCTCATAAAACTATTACTTTGTCAGAATTGACCAGAAGGTGATGAGAGCTATTTGTGTATTTTTGGCTTTTTTTCCTTCTTAGAGGAATGACTATATTGTTTACCAGGGTCATCAGGTTAGAGATGCTTTGAGGTGCAGTGAATTTCATTGTCAATTTTAACATGATTCTTTTTTTAAAAAAAATTGGGACAAAATAGTTATATAGTATCAAAGTACAGGTGTTTCACAATATTTTCAAAACAATTATCTTTGCATTTTAAAATGTTTAAAATATTTTGTTAAAAATCTGATTTCGATATGAAGGGCATGAGACAGAATGCTAAATCAAAGAATGAGGCAGATGGTGATTTTGATTTTTCCCTTCTCTCCAAACCCTAACTCATACACTGCTCTTAAGATAACTTGAATAGGCTCGTGTGTTACCTGTGCTGTATACTTTTCAGTCTTCTATAGCATCTAACTCTTGGGCCATTTTTCATGGCACAAAACTGCATGCCTAATAATGCTACACACCACTGATTTCTAATATTTAAAATAATTTGGGTGTCTAATCTCAACTGAGTTATCCAAATAATTGAAATAGTCATCACTCTAATGAAATCTTTTCCAAGTAAACTGCTTAGGAAGAGAGACGCAATATTTTTATAATTTCATGGCATTAGGCATTAGTCTACTATTATTGCTGTGTGCCATGCTATGGTTATTCATCCAAAGAAGACTCCCTGAGCCAAAATCCTATGGACCCTGCACTATTTGGAAGCAACAAATAAGAGAATCTCATCATCAACTTGTCAGGGGTGCATAGGAGCTCCTTCTGAAAGTGACAAATTATAATTCATTTGTGAAATATAAATTGATCCTGCATGTTAAACTCAAGTTTAACTAGGTTTATAAAAGTACAAAGTGATTATAAGCTTGGTCCTAAACTGGTTGCAAAAGTTAAATATCCATTTAAGATAAGAACTGATATTTCAAGATTTTTACATTCAGATAGGGGGCAGAATATTTTAAGGCACTTTGTATCAATCAGTGTATCTAGTTACTTACTGTATTTTTAATTTTTCCTTTTTGGTACCAGGGTGGTAGCTGAGAGTTCAGGTTTGGGACTGTACTCTCACTCTACTGTTTACTAATTGTGTAATTTATCACAAGTCAGTGAATGTCTCTAATACTCAATTTTTCTTTTTTAAAATGAGAGTTATCATACCTCTCAGCATTGTGGTGAAGATCAGAAGTGCTTTGTGTGGAAAGCACTTCATACAGAGTAAAGCAAGTGCTAAATGCTTTCTGATGATGGCTGTTATTGTAGATATTTTCTTTTTTAAAAAAAATCTGTCATTGCATTGTGTCAAGAAATGATTACTTATGTGTTTAAACAGTGACAATTACATTGTATAGTGTTTTAGGACAAATGTATTTCTGCTACTTTGTGATTTTTTCACAATAATAGTGCATTTTAAAATTCTCAGACTTCCTAGAGAATGCACCATCTCTTATATTTTTGTTCTATTGCAAAATGTGTTAAAAGTTCCAAACAATAGACATAGAAATAAATTCTTGGGAAAGCTTTACATGGTTAATTATTTGCTTATTCATTCTTCACCCAAACCATTAGTTCTTTCACCAGTCATCACTGAGGAATATTAAGCTTTTTCTTAACTATGTTAATTATCTCCTGACCAGACTCCAATTCCTCAGGTTCTTAGGCACCCTAAAAATCTCCTCCTCCTAAATTGCAGTGCCTTTCTTAAGCCATTGATATTTGGGTCTGTTTCAAATCAGTTTATGTCAGTTGATGTACGACAAGCATTTTGAATAGCCCCCTATGAACATTAGTGAGATGAATTGTGAGGTGTTTCCAACATACTCTTTAATTGCTCTATTTAAAGATATTTTTGTAATTTTCTATTTATGGTTTTTTAAGGCACATGAGCTTATAGAACTCTATACAATGGTTTGATAAGGCTCTGGCTTGTTTTAGTAACTGTTTATGTTTAGTATCAGATACTGCTGGGTAACTATACTTACTAAAAGACAGTGTGTTTTTTAGAATATAAAATGGCAATGTATATGAGTGAGGTTGTATTTTGTTCTGAACCCTTTTGTTTAAGCTTCAGCATGCATAGCAGGTCTGAATTCCTTGATAACAGCTGTTACCATGGCTGCATATTATTTCATATTTCATTTGTTTAACTGATGCTTGATAAGAGAAACAGCATTGAATTGTCTGCAATTTTGAATCTAAATAGAAATATTTTCCCTTTTTTCTTTTTTCTTACAAAGGTAAAATTAGGAAGCTGGAGTTAAAAATCCAAGCCCTATATTTCGAAATTAGAGTTGACTGTGGACTTTGAGACTCTTACCTCATCGCCAACTTGAAAGCTCTGGCCCTGCCCTCAAAGACAGAGATCAAAAGACGGATTAACTCAAATAATGAAGTGTCAACTCAACCTCTTTTAAAAAACTGGGTTTCTTCTTTTAGATTAGTTTATAGGTGGTGAATGAAGCCTTGGATTTTTATTATGGCTTTTACAGTGGGCTTACACCTTATGTTCCATGGAGTCTTATCAAACCATAGATACAAGCATGTTGATCCAAATAAAGTGAAAAATATCATGTGAAATTTAATTTTTCCTTGAAGCAAATTTGAGACATATGATCTACAAAAAGGATGGCTCTGAGCTTTGTGGAAATCTGTACTCATAGTGGTTACAAATACTGACACTGGAGCGAAATGGCCTGACTTTACCTGCTGGCTCCTTATTGACCTTGGACACCTCTCTGTGCTTGTTTCCTCATCCATAAAATGAAAATATCAATAGTACCTTTTCTCATTCAGTTGTTGTGAGAATTCAGCTTCTCAAATGTGGTGAGCACTATATGAATATTTTTATAAGAATCCTTTTTTTCACATTAATGCAGCTTAAAAGTCCCAGAACAATTATTTTTTAGGAATAAGATAGAAGCTGTTTTATTTTTCTCTAAGGCACAGTGTCTTAGCATTTCCTTAATTTTGTTTGGTGTCATAAAAGCAAATGAGTAAGGTAATTGGAAATGAGCAAATTCAGTTTGTTATTCAGAGCATGGGAGTTGTGTTGCCTGAGAAAACTTTTACTAAATTGTGATACAGAGTGCTTTTAAAGATGCAGGACTTTAAGACCTTAGAGATCAAAATCTATATCTAGGATGTTCTTGTACCAAAAGTGACATATATAAACTCTATACCAACCTTTGTACATTGTTAAAACTCAGTTGGTAAAGTTTATTGTATGTAAATTTATCTCAATAAAACTGCTTTTTAATATTTTTATTATTTTTTAATCTTTGAATAGGCAGACTTTCCTATGCAATGTTTTTGCCCTTGAAAAACTGCTTATTTTTAAAGCTAAATTTATGGTGGTGAGAATGTAGTAGACATTCATTAAGTATTTTTGACTATATTAATAATTAAGTGGATGAATGAATGGTCAATTCATTCTTTAGAGATGGTCAAATTTATATCCTTGCTTTTGAAACTTTGTATTAACCTCTAAAAGTCCAATTTAACTGTAAACCCTCTCACATGCTTTGAAGGCTCACTCTCCCAGCAACTTACTGGTTTTTCTGATATACCTTGTAAATGAAGTCAGTGGTTTCACTTGGTCCTGTGTCTGCTGGGGCTTATATATTTCTCTTAAGTATGGTCTTATGTTTTTTCTCTGTGTCGTCTGATGCATAACCATGCAATTTAGTCCTTAAAGATAAACATTTTGATATAGTAACCAAAGTTGTTTTTAAGATTTGAGACATTTACCAAAAATAAACCCTTTTTGTTCTTTCTGCAAATAGCAGCTGGTTTTCCGGACTTGGAATATGGTTCTCTGTTGAGAAACCCTAGCCACCTATAAATTAAATGTAACAGTAGACAATATAGGTGAGCCATCATGGACTTTTCTCATTGGTTGTTAGCATGAGGAGCTTATCTGAGTTTCTATAAGGTGTTTGATTCTAATTTCTTATGGTATTTTCTTCCAGGTATGGCAGCAGCCAAACTTCTGCATGATACTGGCCTGAATGTGGTTGTTTTGGAAGCCCGAGACCGTGTAGGAGGCAGGACCTATACCATTAGGGTAAGACATTAAGGATGGGGTGGAGAAATACGAGGCTAAGTTTTTTCTTTTTCTTGCTGAAAGCCCTGAATTTCATTGGATTCTTTGTAAGGGAGTGAAAATTACTCTGAAACATTTCCCACAGCTTGTATCCCAACTTGTTTCCTTTTCAGCTTTTTCTTCTGTCCCTTTTCTCTTTTCACTTCATGACACTTGGTACTTGCCCAGTAAATTATTGCACCGATAAATAGGTAACTGGAATGCATCAGTGAATAAAACAAAATACCCTTGTGAAACTTATGTTCTCTTTGGGGTGGAGGGAGCAAGACAGTGAACAAACAAATAAACAAACAAACAAAAAACAGAAAAGGAGGGCCTTCTCTGGTGTTTCTGACTAATAGGTACCTAATTATGCTTAGACACATTCAGATATAGGAAGCTTTTCTACTCACTTCTTGTTCAAAGGTTGGTCCTTAGTCATTGGACATGAAGCTGATTTAAAACCATATAGAAAACTTGCTATTAAACATAAGAGCAATTTCAAAGGTTTGAATTATGACCAATTATTTCCTGACACTATCTTTCAAACATCTGGATTAGTAAACCACATAAGAAGTGACTATTTTCTTTCTTGTTTTCTCTATAGCATTAGGTGCCTAAAAATTAGCCTCAAGTACTAAGAGAAATTCACCAACAATTCATAGTTTATAAACTCAAGACATTAAAACACAGGCCATGTTGTGGTACATTGTGAATGATGGGATTCAGAAATCTCTTGCTTAAACAAAGTTCAGTCAATTTTGCTTTAAATTAACTGTTATGTTGCCTGAATGGAGTTAAGAATAGAATCCAGTTTTTCATGGATATACCTCAAGATGTGTCTACAACCTGTTAAATATCAATTGGCTTTTTAGAACTCTTTTTAATCTTAGGAATAACATTATCACACCTAATTATTTTTATTATTTTTCCATGGGAAAACAGAACCGAATGGTTAAATATGTGGACCTTGGAGGATCCTATGTTGGGCCAACCCAGAATCGTATCTTAAGGTTAGCCAAGGAGCTGGGATTGGAGACCTACAAAGTGAATGAAATAGAGTGTCTGATCCACCATGTAAAGGTAAGCCTGGGCCAGCTTTTGAAATATTTGAAGGCTACTCTGTGGGTATTTCCACATATAAATTCCAAATTGTTCTCTCAGAGAAACTTTTTCATCTGTGAATGATGCATATGCCTATATATTTTATAAGGGTATTTCAGCCATGCTGAGAATTTTTTCACTGTTATCAAAGTAGAATTAGGTGAGAATTCTAAACCTGTTCAGGAAAGTAATTGATGAAGTAGTATTACCCCTTTGGTAAAAAATTTTAACAAAACTAATAGAGAAAAAAACATTTGTGATTAATTTACTAAGTACTTTGGGCTCTTTCATGTGGTACAAAAACTTACGTACAGTTTTACAAATACTTCCCTAGACTTCACATTATGAAAAGTATTTGCAACATGTCAATGTAATATTTTGAAATTTTATCAAAGTGTCAAAATTTTATCAAAATGTATCAGCTAAAGTGACTTTTCTTTGAATATTTACATAAAATTGGCTCAAGTCCCGAATTCCTTTTATTTTTTTATTTGTTTTATTAATTTTTTTTTGTGTGGAGAAGCTCCATTGATCTCCCCAGGATTTCTGTGAGTTTACTGAGTTTCACATTCCCATGATTAGTTGTGGTTTATGGTTCCTGATTCCATAACACCTATGATCATTCACATTTTCACACTCATTTCTTTCTTTTATTCTGTGCCAACCTAGGTTCAAACTCACCTCTTTGTTGTTATTTTCCTCAAACCATCCAGTCAAGCAGACTTGACTGGAGTTCTGAGCAGTGGGGGTTGGAGGAGTTAATTGTAGAAACACAAAACACTTAGAATTGAATAGTGGACATTCTAATTCTAATAAGCCCTTAGACCTGTATGCCCCTGGGTATTTCTCACAGGCCAAATTTCTCTGTGGATTCCAGTCTCCCACCATGTTACTGGTCTTCAGATTTCTTTTACATCTGCCTGATCCTTGTTTTGCCAGAAGCATAATTTTTTTGTCAGAAAAGTCACTGATGTTCTTTCTGACAGCAGAGTCAATCCCCCTCCAACAACCCCCCCCACTCGGTCTCACAGGAGAACTGGCAGAGGTTTTGAGTTTCAGTCTTTACTCTCCCTCATTTGCCTCTGTAGGTGGAAAAGAGCAGTACAAAGACATTTTCCTCATTGGTAGAAATTATCACCTTAGAAGACAGAAGAAGCTAGCAACAGTCAGTTTGATTCACATAACAATTTTGACACAATTATATTATTTGTGAGTGATAATATCAAAAAGGACAAATAACAGATCATACGTTATGAATCATTTAATAAAATAGGAAATACACATCTATCTAATTTGGCATAATTCAGGTAAAAGATTTTCTTAATTCATATGTAAATGTTTTGGTTGAACTTTAGATTTTGTTTTATAAGCCTTTTTATTTTGCTTCTATATGTGTCTAGAAGATAAAAAGACATTATTTAGAAATGAAAATGTTGCATGATGATTGTGCAATTTGTTGAACATTAATCAGAAGAGCTTAGTAAAGATCTTTCATTGATTCCTTGCTTTTAAATGTGAGTCACATTGATTGATTTCTCCATTCTTCCTCGTCCTAATGTATAAGACTTATAGGGACTTTTCAGAAAACCAGGATCCCTTTTAGATTTCTTCAGACAGAGGCGATGGCTAGAGATGATATTCACTTTTCTGTCTTTGTGTATGCAGGGTTTCTTGACAGTTAGGAGCTATGTTCAGGATGTTTGTTTTTCTGGTAATCTCATGGCTGACATTAAGTTCCTTGTTTAAAAGAGATTGCTCACAATCATCAATTATGGAAATGATGTTACACAATAGTTTTTCAGAGTGATGGTCAAAATGCACTGCTTAGACTATTTCAAATAGTGTATGTACATCTATGAAAATACAAATAATTAAGCAGTATCTTTGACTTGATGCAGGGTAAATCCATATGCCAACAGTGCCCTTTGTAAACCTTAAAATAAATAAATGTTATTGATTTTAATTACTACAAAAGTAAAGCATATTTATTGTAAAAATATCATTAGAAAATGTGGGTGAGGAAAAACTAAAAAAAAAAACCCATTCATAATCCTATCTAGAGAGAATCACTCTAAAATATTTTTTAGTTTATTGATTTTTCATATTCCTATGTTGCTATTTTCTGACTTCTGCTGGAGAAAATGAGGAATATCAGTGCACTTAAAAATATTGTATACATATGCATATACCTATATATTTCATATACTAATTTACTCTAATGAATTCTCACTAATGAGACCATTGAAATGCTAATGAGGATACGAAACAAAGGTTTTTAAAATCTTGATAGAGGTGCTAATTTGACCTCCACATGGCCATATCCAGTGAAGAGCTACTTGATAAGTAATGTCAGAGACCTTATAGCTAAGAAATTCTCCCCAAACTAAAACTTTTTCTTTAGTCTCACATCCTCCATGTCTTTTCACACATGTCATAGTTTTCATTTTTAGTCTGTAAAAAGCATCTCGGATGGCTGCATCCATCTATGGAATTATTGACCAGAACTATGACATTTTATCTCCTACTATGTGCCAAAGTATGTAGTTTGGAAATTTGTCTCCTTTTTCATGTAGGCAGTACTTTTGGCATTTAGACATTATTCTCTATTACCTATGTTAATAACTACTGTTCCCAAGTACAAACTATGGTTTATGCAAATATATAGTATATTTGTGACTTATTTCTTCAGCAGACCTGCATGCATTTCTTAACCCAAAGCCTGAGAATATCAAGTGTGCTACTTTCCATATCATCATATCCTACTATTAGAATCAGCTTGTTCAAGAAATCTGCATTTTAGATTTTGTTATATGATTGTTGATGGAAGACAGAGTTATGTAGAGCCTTAATAACATCAGGTTAAGGAACTTGGATTTGGTGGTTGGGATTAAAACTGATGAAATGAGCTACCCACAAAAGGGGGAGGGTACAGCAGCTCATGATTGGCTAGCTATCCAAGTACAGGGTGTCTTTCTCAAGAAATGACTCCCTGTATCTCTAGTTCCCTGGTAGTTGTAGGAGAAATGGTCTGCCGATAGATGGGTGTGTTCATGCCAGCTCCATAACAGGAAACCCCTGTTGTACTGGGATGTGCAGGCCTCTTTACTGTCTGTCTCCCATCTGTTGGAAATGTTTATATCTACTGAGTGCATTCATTTTTAGTGCTGCTGTCTTAAGTTGCTAAAATGTGGTTTTCCAAAACCTTGTTGGTAAGTAAGAGATGTGATACTAAGCTATTTTGGGATTTAATTATCAGTGGGAAAAGTTATCACTTCAGCTCAAATCTGGGTAATTTATGTGTTTTCCTCACTTCTAAAATATTGATACAGCCATTAGTGCTTCACAATTATTGTTAAACATCTGCTAAAGTTTTTAATCTGTTTTATAGTCATGCTAATTTCTACTAGTATAGTTTAGAAGGCAGCTGTTTAGATGCCTTAAAGACTTGTAAGAATTGTTTCCTTTCAAAGACTATCTTATAATCAAGAGAAAAAGATGAAAAAAAAAAACTTCTTAAGAAACCTTGTTATATGTTGACTTATGTCTCTGCCTCTTTCATTAGTATGTACATGTGTGTTTGTATGTGTACACGTGTGTGGTTGTTTTGTTGTTGTTTTTTTTTTGTTCTTTTGGGTTTTTACTTGAAGAAGTTGGAGAAAATCTGAAGTTTGGTACACTTTAGATCTTTTATCAGTCTGAAATTTGAAACTAAATTGTAGTCAAAGTATGCATGAAACTGATTTAGGCCTGAAGGCCTAATCTGTTAAGAGTTCAGTAAATGTAAAAATGTAGCATGACTTACTATTAAGAGTTCAACTTTATGCTGATAATAATTTCCAAACTTCAGCTATATGGAGAAACTGCAAAAAAACATCCTCTGGTATTAGTCTTTTTCGTAGTAGGCAGAATCCAAGCTCATTGTCAAAGTTCCTTTTGTGTTGTATGCGGTCCACCTCAATGCTTCAAGAGACATCTGAATGAAGAAAAATCTCATATATATTGCCTGCTTGTTGCTACTACAATTGCTGTTGCTCAACCAACCTCATAAAAGAGGCAGCATTTGGTACAGTCCCTAAGTTTGTTGAAAACTCTAAAGTGCAGTTGTAAATACAGTACAGAAAAAGCATATAAAAGGCAGAGGGTGGTGGAGACTAGATTTCTCTTTACAAGACCAGGGAATTTCTTGGAAGAGATCACAGGTGCTAAACTGTTAATACTGGGGAACAGCAACAAAATCGGAACAAAGATATTGAGAAATAAAATATTCAAATTATCATTGTATTTGGCAAATGGAAACTATCCTGTCATGCAGGACCTCAGCGTCTCCCAGATAGCAGTAGACTAGAATATCTAATCTTCTTAGGGCTCTTAATACCCCATTCTCCATGCCTCTCCCTTCAACCCTGTTAATCCAGGGAAGCCTGGATCAAAGTCCAGGGTATACTTGCTTCTCTCATGATGACAAAAGTCTCCAGGGACAGGTTACACAAACACTTGTATTTCACCTGCCCATTTCACATGAACTTAACCCATGCCACACAGAGCTCCTTGGCTCCAAGAGTCTGCCCTAGCCCAGCTGAGCTTTATGAACCTTCTCTTCACCCATTTAATTTCTTATTTGTTGGAAATACAGCTTATCATCATGGGAATTTTTTTAAATGTGGAGAACAGTAATTTCCTCTTTAGCAAGTGAAACCCATTTGTATAGTGATCATTCTGAAGCTTATGTTAAATTATTCTGGAAACAAAAAGTATTCATTTGTGTTTAGAAAATACAGGTGGATTTTTGGTATGTAATAATTTGCTGAAAATTATGCCTCAATGGTTAGATTTGGAGCAATATTTTGGAATATGACATGAATCTATTCTAGGCCACCAAGGTTTCCATTTGGAACTTAAAAGATGATAAAATTGGTAACATATCCTCTATGTACAAGCGCAAACACATCTGGATAAATTTAACAGTTTATAGAGTTGTGGGTAACAGAGTTAATTTTAATTTATGCTGGAGATGGAAGGTAGAGAATATATAGATTTCAGTTATAATGGTGAAATTTGCTAAAAGAAACAAGCTCGTAGTTTAAATCTTGTGCAAGATTTTACAGCCTCTATACTGTGTTATCATGGCCAGTAGTCCAAAAGAGATGTAATGATGGGGGGCCAGTTCACCAGAGAATGGTGACTAATAAGTGTGACCATAAAGGTCAAAGAGTTTCAGCTGCCTGCAGTACTGAGGGATTGGTAGGAAGCACAAGATGGCCCAAGTGTGTTAACCTACCTTTCCACTCCCTCAGCAGTAGCAGACTGCGGAAAGACTTAGACATGATTCCAAGTCTGTTGATCACAGAGCTTACGCTCTTCCCCTGGCCCCTGCTGCAACCAGAAAATAACAATAATGGTAACATTACTCTGGTATGGACATCTAAAACCTACTATGATTTCACACATGGTATCTTATTTGGGCCTCATAAATGTGAGTCCCAAATAACTAAAAATTATTTAGTTGTGAACTAGAAGTTTTATCCCCATTTAACAGATGAGAACATAAAGGCTATAAAGAGATTAATTGCATATGGCAGGAAGTGATGGGGTCAGAGTATAAACTGAAGTCTTTGGGTACCAGGAATACACAGTAAAGAGCTGAATGTCCCTTGGATGTGAGGCTTTCTGGCATTTCTTTCTGAGCCCCAGAAATTGGCTTTCCTGCCTACTCTTCTGCCAAACTTATACTCTCATATCTTGGAAAAAACTAGTTCGAGATCCTCCTTTCCTTACATTTTTCCACAATTGACTATAGTTATTCCACTGGCTCTTTCCCAAGCCCTATATCCTTCTGACTTTCCTCATTATACTTTTTAAAAACTTGTTTGGAAGTAGGAAGAAAACTGTTCTGTTATTTGTACTTCAAGATTATGTACACACATGCACACACGCATAGCATATTTTCTTTATATTTAACATTCTTGGATTCCTGTTTTCATACTTTCACATAAAAAAGTTTTTAGGTCTGCTTTTTCAGTTATGAATATTTCACAAATATTTTCCAATGTCATTAAAACTTCCTTGTAGATATCATTTTAAATGGATATATAATATTCTCTCATAAGGACACTGTATTATAGTGGATATTTTGCTAATCAGTTACTATTAATTAAGCATCTACATTCTATTCAAATTGTCCAATATTCTTTGAGCATTTAATACAGGTTACTACTGTGCAAGACATTGGACTAAATAATTTAATTTGAAGTAATTTGGGGTACAGTTTGTGGGATCATAGATTCTTTTTTCAATATAAAAGGAAATGAACAAAAAATACAAACAAATGACTAAATAAAATGAAGCAAAAAAAAGAGATTCCCATGCCACAACTAAATTAGGAAAAGACAGCAGCTTCATTAAATTTGATAATTGATGGCAATAAATATTTAATATATCTAGTTCTAGATGCTTAATTCTAGAGCTACACCACTGCTGAAAACAAATGTATTACAAGTAAAAGCCAACAATTACTAACATTCCAACAGTTTCTTTCTTTCTTTCTTTTTTTTTTTTTTAGAGCTTCAAGGTTGGTAAGTACCTGGTTATTCTTTTAAATTATCCAGGCAACAGTTTTGTCAATGATTTCCCACTTTCTCTACTTCTAAATCATGTGTCATCTCTTTTGTGGCCACCTGCATGCTGTCCACTCCAAGCCAATGGCATATAACTTAAAATTTTGTCATAGCAGCACTCCATTTTAAGGGATAATCAAATAATGGCTCAAAATAAAGAACTAAGGAATAGATAAGGTTTAGTGAATTGGTGTTAAACATAAAATGTATTTGAATAAAGATTTAAATATAAAGAATTAGAAGAATTATGATTGTAGTACAGAATTTACTACAAACTACTAAAAAAATCTTTATATGGTAAAAAGGTATATAATCTATAAAATCAGAAAGTGGGGAAGGTAAGAAGGAAAGAAATATAAGAAAAGTGAGTGCTACTGAAATCTTCCTTCATAGCATGGAATCAGTCTATACAAAATTAAACTTGTAACTATTTTTAAAAAAAAACCCTCAAATCTCAATGATTTTTATGATCTTTGACTTTATGCCACAGGGCTTTTCAGAAACGACTGTTTTTTGGGGATTTGCAACACTTATTTGAAGTTTAGCACTTCCTTCACTTCAGTTTGCGTTTCTTTCATTAAATTCCAGTACATTTATTTCATTAAAAAAGGCAAATACATGACTGAATTCTCAGATATTTGTATTTCTTTCTTTGCCCTTTTCCCCGTCTTTCCTTTTCTCCTTCCTTACATTTTTGTTCCTTTCCTCTCTCTTTCAATTATTTATTTGCCCTTTAGTTCATCCATATTAACCATCCATCAATCTTATTTATAAATCTTTGCTTTATAAAGAGGTTTGGGATATCATGCAACAAATGTTATAGCTATTTTTTAAACCTGGATGGTGCAGTTTGAAGTAATTTTTTGCCTCCTTCTTTGTATATAGTACTGCTCAAAGTTTTTATAAAGAGCTCTCATTTTTATTTTTAAAAATGTAATTAGGCACAGATTCTACTTTTGAGAGCTTGTGGTCTGTGAGAAGAAGTTAGGCTCAGTGTTTCCAGCAGATCTCTGTTATTCTCACCTGCCTAGGTGCTTCCATCCTGGCTTAGTAACTGAGCTTCAACCTTTTGAGTTTAGACAGTCCAGATCCCAAAACGGTTGTTCAAATGCAGAATCTCCAAGGCTCTTATCCTAGTATTACTGGGCTGCAGAATTTTCCCAGTGCCTGATATAACACATACCCACACGTGCATACACACACACACACACACACACACACACACACTTCATTGTTGACCTTTTGTGTGACCTTGGCATGTTATTCATGCTTTTTTGCCTTGATTTCTTTACTTGCAAAAGAAAGATATGTGTACCTGTCCTGCTTAATACTTTGGGCTTTTGAAGAGGAAAGATGATAAGAGAAGACATTGGTTAACATTATTCTCACTAACAAGGTTGTTATGATACACTGAAGATGATAAAGATTCTTACTACCGAGTAAGAATTTAAATGACAAGACACCAGATAGGATAAAGTTTTACAAATTCTTTTCAAAAGAGAACCAGGTCAATAAACTTACCCTGAAAATATTTTCATAGGCTCCTTATACATTGAACTATAACTCCTCTCACTTTTAAATCCAGTCTTTTCTTCTTTATTTTTCTCCTGTATTATTAGTAGGTTAGGACATCAGCATTTGGCTGCAACTGAACTCACAAGCCCAAACAAGCAGAGCAAGTAGATAATAGAAAAGATAAATTAAAATCTCCATAGAAGGTTATATTACCTTCTAAGTTTCTTTCAGCTCTACTCTGGTGTCTTTAGATCTTGCATGTGGGACAGTGGTTATTATTTGGCCCAGTTGAGACCCTTTCTTTAGAGTAACTAAGTGGCAGTGCTGGCAATTTTGTAGAGCTGTGAGGAGACAGTGGATATGTCAGAGTTTACTAACCTCTAAATAACCTAAGTTCAGAGAATCAAAATACATTCATTTCTCTCCTCTTTTTGACATATACATAAAGTTTATAAATACTAACTAAAATAGCTTAAAAAAGCACTGCCCAATCAAAATATAATGTGCCACATATGTAACTTAAAATCCTCTAGTTAAGCATATTGGAACATAAAAAGAAATAGGTGATTAATTATAATTTTAGTAATAGATTTTATTTAATCAAATATATCTTAAATTTCATCATCTGAACATGCCAATATAAAACATTATTAATAAGATATTTTACATTCTTTTTTGTACTAAGCTTTTGAAATCTGGTATGTATTCTACACTAACAGCACGTCTCAGTTCGGACTAACCACCTACTAAATGCTCAATGACCACATATGTCTGGTGGATACTATCTTGGACAGTACAGGCCTAAAAGGTTAGCAGTTTCCAAGTATTTTTACAGATATTTCTAATCTATCTTTAAGTTTTAAAAACATACATCTAGAACCTACAACATAAATTCTACATTACAGCACAGATTAATTTCACTTATTCTGGTATTTTCTAAATGGCTGGCATCACAGAGAACTTGAAAGTAAACAAGGAGTGAAATTCCTTATATGCTTATTGCTTTATAAACAAACACACTTTGAATCACTTTTTAAAAACTCTCTTAGGTGCACAAGGAGATGCCATGTCCTTGAGATTTTCATGCACGAGGCAGTGAGCAAGTTAGAACTAAATGAGTTTTAAGTGGTCAGAGATGCTGCCATAGAGAATGCTGTAAACACTTATTAAAACCTTGAAGGGCATCACTAAATAAATTTAAGGGAATAACTTTATATATAGTAATTATTTTAATAAAGTTGCTAAGTTGTCCCTGCCTATGACTAACTCAGGAGAAACTATAGAAACTGGCCCAAAGTGCTATAAATTATTATTGTTATAAAATGTAGTTCTGGAAGAGTCTCACAGTACTGAGTTGTAGAGAAGATAAGCCTGTAGTTCAGTGGAAGAAGTTTATTTACTCATTTCATGATTTTAGCACACATACTCTGTGCAAAACTCTGAGCAAAAGGGCTGCAGAATGATCTGGAGCCTTTTACTGCTGACATTTACTGTTTCCCCCTTTTTAAGCTGGCAAATGTTAAGTGCAGCAGTTACAGATAGCATCTAGTCATGTACAAACCAAGAAAAAAATCAAAGGTTATAATAACCTATAGTTTAGACTCTCATATTGAACCAAACACACATGTGCTTTATGGCTTCTAGAGATTCAGTTCGAAATTGAATTTAATAACAAAAGTAGCCAACGCCTTTTGAGATTTCAGTATATGCAATGCACCATTCTAAGCATTTGATGTGTATTATCTCACTTAATACTCAGAAAGGCCTGATGGTTGTCATAATTTCCTTTTTACAAATGAGGACATTGAAGCACAAAGCATCCGGGTGATTTGCCCCAAATCACCCAGTTGGTAAGTGACAGAATGCAGACTCAACCCTTATACATCTCACTCCAGAGTTCCTCTTCTTGGCTCCTCAAGTGATGTACTGGCCTACATGGAAATTGTACTTAATGCTGGGGAAAGTCTCAAGAAAGACAAGGAAAAGTGTGAGTGCTAAAGACTGAACTGTGGGACACATCCTCAACCCTCTTCGTTCTGTTCAGGTGCTGGCTCCCTTGTGCTACCTTTTTTTCTGTCTTATGCCTCATTGCTGATTTTTTTTATCCCTATTGGACCTCCTGAGACTCATCTGATTTCTTAGTGGCATTAGGACCTCATGGAGGGCACTGACATGAACTGTCCATTTGGTTAAGTCAAGGGCTAAGGAAAGACATTAAACCATATCATTTTATTCTTAATTCAGGAATTTTTAAAAATATGAAAGCTGTTCCTTATTCTGGTAAGATTCCTGGAACTCTATGGCTTACCAGATAAATATGAATAGACAACAATATATATATTCATTTCATTTTCCCATTGCAAATGTAAACATACTAAGGTTAGAAGGAGCATTGCTGCATAAACAACCTCCTTAGGCAGAAAGAGAAGATAAAACTATATATTTAAGGGTGACTTATGTAGAGTAGTTATTTGGGCAGTTGAAGTGTATCATTATGATACCTAATGACATTGATCTTTTGGATTAGAAAGGATGAGAGTCCATCTAAAAACAACAGGTTGTTTTTAAACTGCTACCTCTTTCCAAGATAGTTGTACTGCTGCTATTTTAGAGGCCTCATATTTCTCCTTTATTGTTTTCAGGCCTTCCTCCCAGATCATTGTTGACATCTTGTCTGTGTATTCAGGATGGAAGTAAGGTTTCATGATTATAAAACCTAAAGTAAACAAACAAACAAACAAATAAATAAATAAATAAATAAATAAATACATACTTAGAAGAATGAATAAAATTAAATTTTATCATGGCCCACAAGTAACTATATGATATGCTCCTACCACCCTCCTGACCCAGCTCACTGTAGTCTAGCCACTCTGGCTTCTAGTATGCCAAGTTTATTGCTACCCCAGGGCTTTTGCATTTTGAGTCAGATTAAAGATGGCCACATATTCTTTGACACTCCTTCCATGGAGAAGGAGAAGTGGGTCCTGGCCCTCCCTTTAAATTAGGAGCTATCTGTTTCTGCTATGACTAGTAGACAGAGGTGATGCTATTCCAGTTTTGGGGTACAGGCCTTAAGAAACAGGTAGGTTCCACTTCTCTCTTGGAACAAATGCTCTTGGAGCCTTGAGTTACACCATGTAAGAAGTCCAAATACCCTGGGACCACCATGCTGGAGAGGCAACATGTAGGCACTCTGATCACCTGTCCCAGCTGAATCAGCCTTCCGTCCATCCCTGCCAGGACACTGAACTTGGGAGTGCAGTTGTCTTGGATCTCCACCACAGTTAAGCCTTCAAGTGACTGCGGCCCCAGCCACTCTTTGATACAGCTTCATGAGTGACGTCAAGCAATAACTACCTGACTGAACCCAGTCAATCCAAGGAACTATGATAAATAATAGTAGATTGATCTTTAAAAACATGATCTTTTAAAATATGTAGCAAGAGATAACCAAAATGCACTTACTATTCCCTCCACTTGTAATTCTCCTTCTTGGGTCTCAACTCAAATATTTCTTCCTCAGAAAGGCTTCCCTGATAATCTGATATCTTAAGGAATAGATTCCCCCCAACCTGTTATTCTATATTCCTAAGTTATCCCTTCCCTGCTTTATTATTATTATTTTTTCATAGCACTTACAAATGCCTAACATTGTATTTTATTTGTATTTATTTTTCATCTGCCTTCTCTTGGTAGAATGGAAACTCCATTAGGGAAAATTTTTTTTTTGTATTTTGTTCACTGTGGTATCTCCAGCACTTGGGTAAGGACCTGGAATATAGTAGGCTTTAGGTAAGTGATTCTTGAATGAACGAATGAAAGAACGGGTCTTTACCCCTATGTTAGCCTGTTCTGTTAAGAACACAATTGGACAGACCTTGATTTGGTATTGCTTTTATGGGCAAAACTGAAATATTTTTATTACAAGTAATCTAGTTCTACAGGAGAATAAGTGCCTACCTTATAGGATGTCAAGAAACCAGGAAAACCCACCCATCTCAATACATATACCACCAGCTCCCACCAAAATTCCACCACTGAAGACTACTTTTTTTGTCCACAGTTAAGGTACAAATAAACTTACAAATACAGAGGCAAACAAAATATGTAAAAATTCTTGCTCTCATGGAGCTTATGTGTTGGCTGGGGAAGACAGGCAATAACCAAAGAAATAAAATATATAGAAAAAATTTATATGCCTAAAATAAAAGTGGAATTGACCATGTTTAATTTTATATTACTTTGCACTTACAGTAACAGGCACAATAAAAAATTACGGTAAAATGAAAAATAAAAAATGGTATAAAATATGAATTTTCTTAAAATGAAGTTAATTTAGATGTACCAAAAATTCATATATTGCTTTGTCTGAAACTTTTTTAAATGTTAATTTTTAACTTAATACTCTCAACTCTAATAGGCATATGAATTGATTTTCCAATATGTTTTGGAGTTAAAATTTCATTAACCACCAAGTTGCTGAATTATACAAAAAGTTTTGGCTTTCAAAATCTATTACTTTCTCATGTCTACAAAGGGTTGAACTTTTGAACCAGACCTATTAAATCACCCACGTACATTAAAGCAATGTGTACTAAAACATCAGCTCAGCCAAATATGGAAAAAAAAGCAATTATCAGAGGTCCTGACTGCTATGGAAAATGGGAGTGTGAGAGTGTCGGATCCAAATTCAAATAGAGTAGTCAGATAGGGCCTCACTGAGGCGATGGCATTTCACCAAAAACCTAACTCTCATCTGTAGGGTTTGCATAGTGTAGATACTTCACAGTGGCTCATATCAACCTACCAACTTATCACGGAAGGCAGAATTGAAAAGAGATGAACACAGTCAATCAGTCTCATGAGCCAGTATGCATAAGTCCCAGCAAAATGCTGGATAGCAGAGGGCCTACAGGAAGTAATAAGAATACTGGCTTTTACTTTGGGTGATATGAGAAGCCATTGGAAGGTTTTAAGTAGAGAAGTAAAATGATATGAATTTTGTCTTAACAGTAAAATTCTACAGAAGTTTGCTTATGAGCAAATAAATACTCTGTGCATGTGCATGCACATGTGCACATGAATGTGTGGATATGTGTGTTTCTTCTTCATAGATGTTATTTCACAGCAGCTACTGCTTTGCTCTTCCTTTTGGTTGGATACAAAAGAATACTCATCTTTTCCTGTGAAGGGTCAATCCTCTTTTTTCATGCAGGCATTTAACCAAGAACCTGCTGAAAAAAAATGCCACGTATTATCAGGATTTTTAAGAATATGTGGGTTGTTCAACCCTAGAGCTTGTCATAAAAGTGAAACTCAGCACACGTAAAGCTTTAAGTTGTCATCACAATTAGTTTTATCACTTCATTAATTGGTGAGTATAGTTTTCTTAGGATCCTGTTTTGTTCTCCAGCTCTGAAGGTCATAGTATTCTATACAAACTGATACAGGTACATTTAAGAAACATAAGAGATGTCAACAGACATTCAATAATTTTGAAGAAGAGCATTTTGAAACTACAATTATACCACCCTGCATTTCTCATTACCATGGTTGTCATTTAAACCTACATTAGGTTAATATAAGTTAGCTAGCACTCTGTGGCCTGCTTTGGAATTTAAAGCAATCATCTGAAACAATATCTGTGAATGGAATTTTAAAATTGAAGCTATGTATAAGAATGGTGTTGGAGGTATTTTTGAAACTGTCTAATAGATTAATTTTTAGTGAGTTTAAATGAAACAGATCAAAGAAAAAGAAAATACTTGTACAGTGACAGACTTCCTGGGCATAAATACATAGACTTGAAGATGGAAAAGGTGAGCTAGTTGAAAATAATATCAAGAAGGAGAAAGAAGTAAATGCTTATAAATTTAACAGAAGCCATAAATTATTATACAGTGCATCTTAAAGAGTATCTCTCATTGCTATGAAAGAAATAGTCTTTGTCCCAATGGTCTTTTGCTAATATCTTTCAGTAGCTTGAAGACATGTTGGCATTATTATATCAAAGCTCTTCATAGCTTTGAAAAATATATATTATCAAGTGTATTTTTTTGGGAAAGTCAAAAGTTAAAACAACCCAATTTGTCTATAATGTTATAATAGAGATTAGGATCATAAAATTTGAACCCAGAGGGCCTAGATTTAAATTTACAACTCACTATGTATTAATTGTGTGATTTGAAGCATGTTTCTTAATCAATCTGTGCCTCTGTTTCTTAATCGAAAAAATGAGAATAGTAATAAACATTCCTCATAGGGTTGTTGAGAGAGATAACTGAATTAAGTTTGTAAAATCTTTGAAACAGTCCCTGGTACAGAGCAAATATTCAGAAAGTGTTAGCCATGATGAAGATGATGAGGGTGATGGTGATGGTGGTGGCAGTGGTAGTGGTGATGATGGTAATTATGATGCTTGCCTATCACAATCATTTTTCTTACCTTTGTTCTTACTCATTACTTGTTTCTTTGCAATGATGTTTTTAAAAATTATTTTTAAGCATATGGGTATCAATCAAAAATACCTCCTAAGTGAATTTTGTTGAAAACTCTTTCTGAAATAATAGTTTCAAATAAATAGATACCTCTGAGATATCGTTTTCATTTCAGTCCGGTTGGCAAAATTTGAATTCTGTGAGAGTATCTCTTGGGTGCCTTATATCTAAAATTCACAATTTCCCTTTTTGCCAAACTTGCCTCGTCCTTTCTCTGAATCTCACTCCAGATTTCTCCTGCCATGTCATTTCTCTACTGGAACCCAGAATTTTCTTCTAATCAGGATCTGCCCAGCATTCACTCATCACCTCAATATGTGACTCTCCCTTAAATCAACACAATTTCACCAGTAAGGATTATTGTTCATATCAGCAAAGCTCCTTTTGAGGCCAAGGAAACCTTTCTATTTATGCATAAAGTCTCCTTTGATTTATTTCAAAGTGGAATTCTTATTTCAAAGTATTGAATTTCTTTGGGAATAATCTTCTGATTCATATAAGTGAATCATCATTTTGGTTTGTACCATTAGAGAAAGTAAACAATTCCTCCAAAGAATTTATTGAGTGAAAAGTTGGTATTTGTACCAGAATTAATTAGAGGCCAACTTTGGACCTGGGTGAGTTATTTAATGGAGAGTGGAATACATATTGTTTTTGTCACATTCAAAGATATGAATTTCTATTTTTTAAAGACCTCTCTGTAGAGAAAGTCAGACTACCTGGAGTCACAGGCCTCTGTTAAATAAAGTCCTGGGCTTTCAATAAATTCACTATGTATCCTGGGCATGTAATTTACTGCTTCTTAGAAGCCTGAATACCTAGTCTGTAAAGTGGGACTGTTAGTTTCTAGTGTTGTTGTGGAAATTAAGTATGGTAATATATAAAAATGACTAGAAATATGAGGTACTTTCGCCATTTAAAAAAATCTTATGTGGTAGAGAAACCCTTTAGGAGGTTTTTATTAAATATAAATTTCTTTTTAGATAGTTTTTCCAGATTCAAATCATCGCATATTCTGATTTCAAAATGATAGTCTGGTAACCTAAAGATGATAATAATTGATGTCTGAGGAAAAACCCATTTTGAGAAAGATCATTTATTTTAGAAGTCTTACTCATCCCCCACCCTTTTATATTGTGCTATGTCTATACCCAGGTTACACAGAGCTTTTTCATCTTGTCACTACTCTGTATAGTTTAGGGACATCAAAAGCATTTGGATAATATCTTTGAAAAACCAGGGACACACCTGTTGTCTGGCACCTGTGACCTCAGTGAGACTACATTTGGGTGAAGAAAGTGGCACAGTTATTTGAGATTAACTGAGGTGATCTCTGAAACTGTAGTTCAGGGTCCAGGTCTGGAGGTTCAGAGAGGGCTTGATAGAGAAGGTGACTAGATGAGCACTTTCCCTGACAAGGTGGTGCAAGGGTGAGCAGTTGGATATTGATTTTCTTTGCTGGTAAATACCAGCATGCTGAGTGATGCTGTAAGTGCAAGAGGCTCTGCACCTTTTGCTACAAAGTCATCCGTGGGCTCATACAGTGGAATTCCCCTAGACGACTTGGAGAGTCTACCTTTATGGAGGCTCAAAATGTGTTAGTAAAAGGGCTTGTGGTATTTATTAAAATAATAACAGAATCCTTCTAAGTACATATATTATCTCGTTTAATCTCACCTCAGCTCTGTGTCTTTCCTCACATTTTATGGATGATGAAAGTGTCAAAGAAGCAAAGTAACTTACCTAAAGTCATATGATTAGTCTGTGTATTGAGCCGATGGTCTCAATTTCTAAATGAGAGTTGACAATACCTTCTGTGGACAGGAAAGTATAGGGAGAATAATGATGATATTAGTCAGTATTTATACATTTAGTGTGTGCAAGGCATTGTTAAGAGATATATATGTATCATCTCACTGACTGCCATCAATAACATCATGAAAAGGGTTCTATTTACATCCGCATTATACAGAGGCTCAGCAGTTGAAGTTGTTTGCCTGAGTTCACATGATCACTTAGTGGTATGTCACTTCTAATAACGTGTATGTGGGCATAAAAATGGATCTTTTTCCAAGTAATTTCTGATGTTTGAATATTTCAGATTAAGGATTTGCAATGATTTTGGTTAAGCTGAGTGTTTCTTTTTTGCTAAGGCCATTGTGTTTAGTTTTATTTCTTTATTGCCCTATAATCCAGTCACCTAAAAATCACTTTACATCTTTTTTATATAGTTGATATACAATATTATATTAGTTTCAGATATACAACTTAGTGATTATGCACTTATATAACTTACAAAGCGATCACTCTAATGAGTCTAGTACCCATCTGACACCGTACATAGTTATTACGATATTGCTTACTATATTCTCTATGCTATACTTTACATCCCTATGATTATTTTTATAGTTCACAATTTGTATATCATAATTCCTTCCCCTTTTTCATTGATCTGCTTTATATCTTAATATGATCTATTTCTTACAATTCTTCTGACACCAAATGTGTGGTTGAGTTTTTTCCCCCCACAACAACCAGTTCTTTAACTTTCCAGATACTAACTGGGTATCCTATAATTCAATTCAGTTCAACACTAACTATCCAGAGATAGTTAAAAACTGTGCCCATCTCAGATGCCAATTGCAAATTTAAAGCCTCCTGTACTTCTGACTGACTAGCTGTAAATCAGATGTTCCCATGACACCCTCCTCAGATTTGAAAATTTTCTAGAACAGTTCACAGTTCACAGAACTTAGATAAAACAATTTACTTACTACTACTCGTTTACTCTAAATAACACAGATGAACAGCTGATGAAGAAGTACATAGACAAGGGTTTGAAGAATACTGAGCACAGGAGTTTCTGATCCCAGGGAGTTTCGGGTGTACCACCCTCCAGACATGTGGATGAAGTCTTATTCACAATCCTGTAAACTCTCTGACCTCTCTTGTCTAGGGAATTTTATGAATGTTTCATTATGTAGGTATGATAGATTAAATCATTGGCCTTTGGCGATTAAATCCATCTTTGCACAATACCTCCACTGCAGACATAACTTTCTCCATAGGTCCAGGGGTGGGGCTAAAAGTTCCAAGCTCCTTTTTTTATATATAAATTAATTGATTGATTAATTTTTTATGGTGACATTGGTTAATGAAATTCGCTAAGTTTCAGATATACATTTAACAGTAAGGCGCATATATATATATATATATATATATATATATATATATATATATATTTGTATTTACATTGTATGTTCACCTCTCATAGTTAGATTTCTTTCTGTCACCACATATTTGACCTCCCTTACCACATATACATCCCCCAATCCCCCTCCCTCCTACCCTCTGGTAACCACTAATCTATTGTCCATGTCCAAGAGTCTCTGTTTCTTACGGCTGTTCATTTGTTGTTTTAGGTTCCTATCCCACATATAAATGATATCATGTGGTTTTCAACTTTTTCTATCTGGCTGCTTTCGCTTAGCATGATTAACTTGAGGTCCATCCATGTTGTCGCAAATGGCAACAATTCATCTCTTCTTATGGCTGAGTAATATTCCATTATATGTATGTACCATAGCTTCTTTATCCGATCATCTGTCATAGTATTCTTTGGTTAATTCCATGTCCCCATCACATGGTTAGTCTCTCTGGCAATCTGCCGCCATCCTGAAGCTATCTAAGGGCCCACAGTCACCTCATTAGCATAAACTCAGGTAGGGTTGAAAGGAGCTTGTTATAAATAAGAAAAGGTACTCCTCTCACCCATATCATTCAGGAAATTGCAATGATTTTAGAAAATCTTGCTCTGGGGATTGGGGACAAAGACCAATTATATATTATCACCATATAACACTTCTATAGTAAAATTTCCAAACTATAACATATCTATAGGAGCATGTAATTTTATAACTCTTTAATGATAGTTATTTTTACAAGCAATTTATATTTTTGTGGAAAAATCACATTAGATTTATTAATTAAGCTAAAATATTAGTGCTAGAAAAGCTATCTTTTGTGTAAATTATTTATGAAGGATTTTATGATGTCTTTTAGTGAGACTAGAATGCTCTTTTCTCTATGATTATGTGTAAACTAATATAGCTAACAGAGCATGTTAAAACACATGGAGGAGGTTTCAATATTTAGCCTTATTTAAAATTCATTGCAATTTGGAGTTCTTGTGGATTTGAACTCCAAAGTCCTTTCCTAAATAACTTGAAACATATAATAAAAGTTCTTTTAAAGTACTTGAAGACATTTTTAAGATGGCAAATTCACTCTTGCCCTAGGCACAAACCTTTATTTGAACATTAATGGGATTTTAAAATTATCACCTATGATGTAAATATGAGCTTTGACTTGTAGGACTTAGGTTTGATTATAAATTCTCCTCTCAAATTCCCCTTTTCAGACTGAGTATATTTGTAGTAGCAATTGCTATATTTCTCAATTTCTTTAGCAAGTCATTGAAGATTGTAGAGAAGGATATTGGGAACTCCCCACTAACCTTCCCAAAAGAAAATTATTCTCATGAGGTCCCACTATGCCTGGGTCTATAAGTTTTTCATGAGGTTTGGGCCACCCCAGGGTCTTGGGATTGAGATTCTTTAGACATTGGTACAGTTTGTTGTCCTCATTCCAATGAATGGCTGTTGTGGTGGAGTGCCTCAGGAAGCCGACTCTAAGATGAATATTAACATGCAAGAGGTTTATTAGGAGGTTCTCTGGGTGGGGGGGGGGCATCAACAGCTGTGGATAGGAAGAGAAAGAGGCAGGAGCCAGCAGAGGGAGTAGTCAAACAGTGACGTAATTTCAATGGAAACCTCAGACAACCCTGAATGGAATTCTGAAGATGGGGTGACCCCTCACATCAATCAGTGAGATTGGAAGCAGGTTGCCCAGAGAAGCTGCCTAATCTTGGGCAAAGTGGTTTTTTCTACAGGTAATTCCTGAAGAGGGCTAAGAACCAAGGGCTGCCTGTCAGGAATACTCCCAGGAACTGAAGAAATAAGTTCCTTATTTCTGAATGGGAATATAGGCAAGCTTATCACTATGACTGCCACATTTACCACCTGGGTAACCCATTATTTTCTTTAGTGGTTTTAGGTCAAGCTTTACTTGACCTAAAGGGTCTTCTGTAGACCTTGCCATCCAGCTAATGGAATGTCTCTAGATGGAGAAGCATAATGGTACTGGGGTTAAGATAGATGCAGTCATGAATCTTGCTAACTGTACTCTCCATGAAATAGCTCCCTATACCTAAATACTGGGGGTTCCACTAAGGGGCTTTGCAATACACAAGCATGTAGCCATGTGATGCCATAAAACCAGTCATGTGCCATGTCATAATTATGATGATGCTGTAATTCTCTGTTTCCATGGATCTGCCTCTCCCACTAGACTTTGGAGCTCCTTGAGCCTGAGATTGTCTTATTTTATTTTTGTATCTTCAGAACATTACATGATACCCATCTCATACATTGTGGTTAGTATATTTTTACTGAATGAAAGAATAAATTTTCTAAGTGTTAGTAGCACTTAAAAGTATGATGCCTTGAGATTTTTTTCTGAGCCTATCCAAGCCTTATCAGTAAGACAAATTTGATTCTCTTCATTGTTTAGCTAAATATAGTATTGTTAGTTCTAATTTAATAGTTATTCTTGCTTTTTCTCTCTGCCTACGACTTTTAAAATCACAATTATATTTAAGCAGACAAAGTGGAATGGCTGTGAGGTGGCATGTAAGGGCCTGCTGTGGCCTGTGCACCAGTGACCATTTAGATCTCGGATTTCCTGCTGTATAAGAGGTGACATGAACTGGAGAACTAGCTTGACTTTAAGCATGGCTGAATTTGAATCCCCCTCATTAGCTGTATGATCCTGGAAAAGTTGTTCTCCTAAGATTCACTCTCCTTATCTGTAAAATGAACTAATGCACAAATGTTCATGCAACATTATTCTAATAGTCAAAAAATGAAAACATCCTAGATGTTCATCAACAGATGGATGGATAAATAAAATGTGGTCTATCTGTAAAATGAAATATTAGTCAGCCTTAAAAATGAAATTCTGATACATGCTATAGCATAAATGGACCTGGAAAACATTATGCTAAATGTAATAAATAAGACAAAATTCACTTACATGAGGTACTAGGATAGGCAAATTCATAGAAACAGGAAGTAGAATAGAGGTTACCAGGGGCTAGTGGGAGGGTGAAATTAGGAGTTAATGTTTAATAGGTATGAAGTTTCTATTTAGGATGATGAAAAGTTCTGAAAATGGATAGTAGTGATGGTTGCACAATATTGTGAATGTACTTAATGGCACAAACTGTATACTTAAAAATGGTTAAAATACATTAAATTTTATGTAATGTATATTTTTCTGAAATAGACATAAATTAATTTGATGGTATGTGAACTATATCTCAATAAAGCTGTTATTAAAGCATAGGGTTAATAATAGTACTTATCCCACAAAAGATTGAGGATTGAGAATGATATACGAGAAGTACCATGCACATGGTCAGTGCTTACCAAAAGGTAATTGTTACTCTGCATGACCTAGAAATTAAGTAGTTACTTTATGTAAAAGACCCCATAATTCTAAAAAGTATTGATACTTAAGGACTAGAATGTGCAGCTCTTTCTCTGGCCTCTAGATGGATGCAGGAGTCTTCTCTAATATAATCTGTTTACACACTTGGGTGAGAGCTATTCTTTCTCAGAGCAGTTATGCTTCCCCACTGCACCTTGCCCCCCCACCCTAACACATGAAAATCACCTGTTTCATACTAGTCCTTTCACTCTTACTAGCCTGAACTTCCCTGTGGTCATTGATAAGTGTTGCCAAGACAAACTCGGCATTTCAGTTCATCACCATGAGACAATGACTTGACTTCAAAAATGAAGAATTTATCATGAACACATTTTTTTGTGATTAAGGCATAGCTACCCTTTTGGTACCATTACTTTTGCTATGATGTCCTCTGGCCTCTAAACATGGTTTCAGATCAGCACAGTATCAGATTTTTATTTATAGGTTGTAGATCATTGTAGGAATATAACTAACTCTATTTGTTCATATGAATGTTAATGGACATTTAACATCCTTATGCATATGTTTGGAGAACATTTTCTCTGGTACTTACCTAGAAATGGGTCATAAGCTATGTGCATGTGCAGTTTCAGTAGATACTAACAGTTTTTCAAAGTGGTTATACCACATTATGCTTAGCAGGGTGTGAGAGTTCTGGTTACTCTTTAATCTCACCAATGCGTGGAATTTTCATCAAACTTTCTCAACCTCAAATTTCTGTACTCCTGTGGAAGGACCCAAGATAAGCTTCAGGTATACTTCCTGGTTTTATCTATAGAATTATTTGTATGTGTCCACTTTACTGTAGGGATTCCATGGTTTTCAACAGATTTTCAGAGGGGCCCTTGTCCCAGAGATGGACAAGAACCACTGCATCAAGGTTTCAGCTTTCTTATAATCCTTAACATTGTGATAGTAAAACCTTTTATTTGAGCCAAGATTTCTCCTGAAAAAGCTAAAGCTGCTGGGTAGCTGTCTCTATTTTTGAAAAGTGCATTATTCAAGGTTAGACACTCTGGAATTTTGCTAGTGCTAGTGCATGTTGGGTAATATGTTGGGGATGTTCAGAATTACCTCCTCTAAATAAAGGGATGATATTTATTGGGGTATTTTAGAGGCCTATGTAATCTGATCAAATAAACACTCATGTGTCTATAAATTGAAGGAGTAATAAAATTGGCACAGGTAAACAGGTTTCGTCTGTGGGCATTATTTTGCTTTGAAAAAAAACTCTTGGCATCAGTGGTTTGTCCTGATGGCTTGCAATGTGATATGACTGGAAGTGGCTAATATAAGTAGCAGAGGATTAGGGGCACAAAACTATGCATCCTTCTCAACACACTCTTATTCTTTGAAGAAACTATGGGCTAATTTTGGAAACTCTCCCCTGTGAAATTCAGGCCTGCTTTTCTTGGCAGGTATATTTACAACACATTATAAGGATAAAGAGGACAAAGACATTGATTAGGTCTTTTAGGGGAAGACTTTAATTTTTAGCTTCCTAGTTAAACACATATTTTAATTTTTTTCAAAAGAAATTAATTTTGATTGTGTTTAGAGCATTAAGTCAGATTTTGTCTCAGGCCCTGAGAATTCCTCTTCTTATTTTAATACTATTTTCTTTAGTTTGAGCTGCTATATATTATAGACTGGGTGGTTTATAAACAACAGACATTTATTGTTCACAGTTCTGGAAGCTGAGAAGTCCAGGATCAGGGTGCCAGTAGGATTGTTGTTGCTATCTTCTTGCCATGTTCTCACATGGCAAAAGCTCTTCAAAGTCGCTTTTATAAGGGTACTGATCTCATTCATGAGGAAGCCCTCATGACCTAATCACCTCCCAAAGGCCCCATATCCAAATACCATTGCACTGGAGGTTAGGTTTCAACATATGAAATTTGAAGGGACACAGACATTTACGCTACAGCACTATTCATTCAATCATTCATCTATCCGTCCATCCATCCATCCCATTATCCAAACCTTGTCAAACACCAATTGAACATATAACTCCCTTAAGCATTATAGGAGTATGCAAATGAGTGACTTCTTTCCTGAAGTAGCTGGAGAGAGAAGAGAAACCCATAACCTGGGCAAGTACAAGCTAATAAGGTAGGGACTCAAAATGGAGTGAACTTTATATTTAGAGCACTGATCAAGGGTAAGGTGAATTTTGGAAGCCTTCTTGAAGAAGCTGAGTCTTGACCTTGTTATAGAAACTGGTTTAAGTTAAGCTTTGCACTGATGGAGATTAGAAGGCAAAAAGCCTTTGAGAGAAGATGCAACAATAATTCAGTCATGAGAATGGCTTACTGAGATCAGGGAAACTGCTTGACCAGATCACAAAGGCTACTCCTTAGCAAGCACCTTCTCTGGGAATTTTAAGAACCAGGGTCCGGAGCCTGGATATGTTGCAATGAGCAAGGGGACATCCCCATAGAAGAGAGAGGATGAAGCTGTTTTCTTCCCATGCTTTGTGTAGTCAGTCTATTTATGCTTCCATCTCAGGACACTTGCTGGGGCCTCTGCCTGAAGGCTTCCCCTACCACCAAGTAGTCTCACATGGTTTCCTTCTCCTTTTTTTATCCTTTCACTCAAATATCACTTGCGAATGAGGTCTTCTTTGACCACTTTACAAAAATTGCAACCAACCCAAGCCACCAACGCTTCTTTGTCTTCCCTACTCTCTTTTTCTTACTAGTACTTATTACCTTTTAATATACTATGTGATTTTCCTATTTATTTTGTGTAGTGTCTGTTTTGTTAGTTAGTTAGTTTGTTTAACATCTAAAAACTTCTGGGAGACCAGAGTCTTTTGTCTTTTGTCACTTGCTACTGTGACCCCAGAGCCTGGAACAGTAATAGGTACATAGAAGATGCTCAAGAAATATTTATTGAATGAATGAGTGAATGAACTGACATGGCAGCCATTTGAGGATGGCCTGGACTGTTTCTTGTCTGGGAATAAGAAGGACAGCTACAGAAAAGATCTGGTTGGTCATTTTACCTGTTGTTAGCTTCTACCTGGTTTGTATGAATCTCAGGTAATTACTTGACCTAAAAGCTTTCCAGAGACCTTCTTTAAACCAACTGAGCAGTGGCTCATACTGCAGAGACCTAAGGAAGAGCTTGAACTCTGAATACACAAAGCTGAGGTTAAATTGTTTCTACCACGTACAAGCTGTGTGACCTTGAACAAGTTACTCAACCTCTCTGTGCTTTGGAATTGTTATGGGAATTAAATTAAGTAACTTTATTAAAACTGTCAGCACAGTGTCTGACAAATGATTTTCAGTAATTATAATTAAGAGGCCGAAGGCTTCATGATCAAGAGCATTGGCCTTTGAATGTCTGAATTTAAATCCTGCTGCCACTTATCAGTTGTGAGATCTTGAACAAATAATAATTATTACATCTCTCTATGCCTCAGTTTCTTCATTTGAAAGGGATGTTGTGAAGACTAATGAATCAGAACATGTGGAGTTCACAGAAAAAGGCCTAAACAGACTAAACACTCAGTGTTAACTGTTGTCGTTACTGTCTGTTATTATTTCTGCAAGATTTTGCCTAGTTTCTTAGCCACTGCCAGCACCATCTTTTCTATTTCTTTATATGTAGACAATTGCAGGTCTTTCCTGTGCTTCAGTGCTGCTGGTGGGTTCCAAAAACATTGCCATTGTTGTCTGCCCCTTTCTCCATCTTTACCTACGTGATGATGCAAAGAAGACAGTGTCAGTGCCAGCTTCAGGTACTTAGGAATGTGAACACATGAGCAGCCAAAGAAAGTCGTTTGCCTAAGTAGATCTTGAAAGACTTACTTCACTCCTCCCCCACAGAGGAGATTAATTTCTTTTCTTTCAAACTAGAAATATAGACCAAAAGTAATGCATTATGGCCCAGCTATAGTCCCTGCCTATTGCTGTAAAAAAAAATGATTGAGTTCTAGATGCTTGGACAGCCTACTCTAGCTCCACACCATGAGAAAAGTAAGATTCCCTTGAACAGCAGAGGAAAAACTCTCAGAGGAAAAGTCTACTACCAAAGAGTCAAATCAAAGAAGGGCTAGATTACCTCTTCCTACTGGTAGAGACCGGGGTCAGCATGAGAAATCAGTTGGCAAACAGGCTTCTCATCTGGGACAGATATTGGGGCATAGGATCTTTGCCTCCAGAGAACAAGGGTCAGAAGAGCAGGATATCTGATGCATTGAAGTTGATGTTAGTAATATGCGTGTCTCCAAGGCAGCTTGTTTCCAAGAGCCATTCACACACTTGTTAGGTAGAGAATCCAGAATGCAGATTTCAGATGTTTTTATATAGCCTGAGGTTCACAGACTATAAAATAAGGCTGTGTGATGATCAAGTTGGTTGCTATTTTCAGCAAGGATGCTTTAAAAAGTCAAACATAAATCTTCATGGCAGGAATTCTGATTCTAGGAATGTATCTAAATAAGATTAATAAAAAAATGTGGACATGGATTTATGTGTAATAAATGACTGTATAAATGAAAGGGCATTTATCATGATCAAAGAACCATCAGTAACATCCATTTAGTGGGCACATCCTCTTTGCCTCATATAATCTCAATTAATTTATACAATATCCCTGTGAGATGGGTACCATTATTTGAAATCTAAAGATAAGAGAACACAGATTTGAGCAACTTGCCTGTAGTGACACAGCTATCAAGTTTCAGAGCCTGTTTCAATCAGTCTGTTGGCCTCTTAAAAGCCATCCTGCATTCCTTCTGCAGTTCTAAAAATTATTGAGAACCTCAATTAGCTTTTGCTCATGTAACTATGTCTATATTTCCCATATTAGGAATTGAAACTGAGAATTTTTGACAATATTTTTAACAAGTTAACATTTTTATGAAGAAAAAGTTTCTAAAACAGAAAATAAGTGAATGGTATTGATTTACATTTTGAATATCTCTTTCACATCTGGCTCGATAGGAAACAGATGGTTTCTTGTATCTGCATTGGCATTCAAGCTGTTGCAATATATTGTTTTGGTTGCAATATATGAAGAAAATCTTCCCACATGTGTGATTAGAAAGAGGAGACCCTCACGGATACCTCAAATGTGTTTTGGGGACCTTAAGAGGTCCTAGGATCCCAGTTTGAGAACTGCTGGTCTGTGCATATTATGGAATTTTATGTAATAATAAGAAAGATATGCCTAATGAGTAAATGAATGACATGGGAAATGTTTAGCATACAACATTGACTGAAAACTAGCAGGACAATAATAGTGTGTATGATAATATCTCAACTGTAGAATGTATACATATATATGAAAAGATGAAAGAAACATGCTGAAATGTTAACAGCCATGATAGAGTTCTACTTGATGGGATTATGAATGCTTGCTATTTATAGTTTTCTTTGTTATCTAAAATTTCTACAAGAATAAAATATATATATACACACACACATATGTTTATGTATATATTTTTGATGTGACATATAACATTTACATCAAAAATAATTCCCGGGCTTTGCTTTCTCCCCACCAGCAGAGGTCTATGCCTTTCAGACGTGTGTTACTTTTCCACAAGTGTCCATGCTCCCTGAAGTGACCCCTAAAGAACTTTAGGCTGCTTTGGACTTCTCTGTACCATCTATTTGCCTCTAAATTTCTTCCACTGTTTCTTCCAGAGATCCATAGGACAATGTTATTTTCTCTTAAATCCCAGAATCTCTGAGGTGGTGTCCCTTCATTGTGCTTGCTATGGACACTTACTTAATTTGTATCACAAGGATTTTATTATTAGTCATCAGTATGTACTTATTAGTGAATGGATGGTTTATGTCAATCTGCCAGACATTCCACATCCTCCTCACACACACCTGTGATGTTGACAACTATTGTAAATAAAATTGAACTTCCCGTAGCTTCCACCCATGAGATATGAGATCCTGAACTAGTCATTTAAATTTATCTGAGCTTTGTTTTTTCACTTGTAAAAGGAAGAAATAACTTCTGCTTGGCCTACCTCAAGGGGCTGTGTGGTGAAGATAAAAGAAAAATGCGGTATGTATTTAGACTTTATAACTCAGGAGCACCCTGAACTGGGGACTGACTTTGATGTTTTCTCCTGATTGCTTCAGAAAAACAAGCCTCCCTGGACAATGTTCTAAATAGTAAAATTTACTGGAGTGTTTCTACAATGGCCAAATCTGAGGCACAAAACCCTTATAGTACTTTGGTTGTGAAAATAAATTCAGATATTCCCTCCCTACTCTACTTATTCCTTGAAGCTTGAAGATTTGAGATTTTTATGGGTCTAACAATAGCTCTTTCCTAAGCTTATAAAAGAATAATCACTTTTATAAAGTTAGCTAAGCTGTTCCTACTTGGATGTAAGACGCCAAAGACTATCAATAAATGAGTACATGAAAGGGTGTTTTCTTCTTCACTGTGGTGTTCTTTACATATTGTTTTGTTTTCATTTACTCACACAGAGCCCTTTGTGGTGGTCACTTCTCACTTTGGTTTTGGTTTTAGAGTTGTGAACACACCTTCTTTCTAAGAATGTTCTTGATTTAGGAAGGCTTTTGCAGCTGGTCTGACACCACTGCAATGCTGAATGATTGCTATTTATGTAGCCCCCATCGTGTTTGGGACCCCACTGAATGAGAGCCCCTGTACTTCAGCTGGGGTGATATTTCAACTGGGCTTCTGAGCTGGGATCTGTCAGATGGGATCTGTTCACCCCCATAAGATCCTTTCCATATGATACATGCTGTACAAAGTCCTTTCTCGAGAAAGGAGGGAGGTGGAGAGCTGTCTCACAGTGTATCCTTGAATGGAAGATTCATGTGGAAAGAGGAACAGGTTACTGTTTTTAGGTGGGGCTCCCTATACAGGTTATGGTTTGCTGGGTAACTATCCACACCTAAAAGCTTTTATTCACCTTTTCTCAGGCCCAGCTGTATGAGTCAGACTGGAGTTCCCAGTTTCTGAAGCAATTGTCTTTATGTTTCTCAGAACATAAAGTTGGTGTAGATTTTGGCAGTGATAGAACAGACAACAATTACCAAATCTACTGGGCTCACACTCTTCTTCACATCATATGTTGGTGATTTCTGATAAAACAAAAGTATTTGTGAAAAAAAGACAAAACTTTGAATAAATTGTTTGAGTACTAATTTCATTTTCTCCATCTTGGGTATAAGGGCTTTTCAAACAAAAATATTCTTTTTTCTTGATTTAAGGGTTGACTATTAAGCCTGCTTTTGTTTTTTATCTCTGATTCCCTTTACCTGTGGGCACAATACCACACTGAAGAAGTCCAGGGAGATGTTTTTGTATGCTAATCTTGGATACACTCTGTTGTTGGTAGATAGCCTGACTTGGTTCTTCACTATTGGAGTTCTGTCCTTCACCCTCTTTGTATAAGTGGATCTGTGTGTGTGGTGAGAAGGTGGGTAGTGGTTGGCACTTCTCTGCTGGTGTGGATCTATAGAAGCCAGAATGCAATAGTCTGAATGTTTATATCCCCAAAAATTCATATTGGGGAGTTGAAATTCTAACTGCCAATGTGATGCTTTTAGGAGATGGGGCTTTTACGAGATGATTAGTTCATGAAGGCAGAGTCCTCATAAATGAGATCAATGTCCTTATAAAAGAGACTCTGAAGTGCTTCTTTGTATCTTTCATCATATGAGTAAATAGTGAGAAGATGACTCCTTGGAGAAATGGCAGAACCTAGGACTGGGGCAGAGACAGTAGAATATGAGTCTGGAGAATCTTCTAGCGCCAGAAATGAAGGAAGTATTCAAGAAACAAAAGGATGGGAGAATGTCAAAAAAATACAGATATCCTAATGGCCACAGTTGGAACAATTTGGGCGGGTGGGTGTGCAGGAAGGAAGGAAGGAAGGAAGGAAGGAAGGAAGGAAGGAAGGAAGGAAGGAAGGAAGAAAGAAAGAAAAAAAGAAGTATTGGATTATAACTCAAAGTATAAAGTAAATATATATAAATCCATACTGATATAAGTGAAAGAGTGAATAAATAATAGGACAAGAGGCAAATCTTCCTTAGAGAAGAGTTT
The DNA here is from genome assembly GCA_030015415.1 of Cynopterus sphinx. Lineage (NCBI taxonomy): Eukaryota > Metazoa > Chordata > Mammalia > Chiroptera > Pteropodidae > Cynopterus > Cynopterus sphinx. The sequence continues at coordinate 28,814,079 of CM057388.1, read as the reverse complement.
TAAAAATTGGTATCAATACTCTATCTCTAGAAAGTGAAAGAACTTACTTCCCACCATCTCCTCTTGAGGATGGACTGAACTTAGTGATTCTCTTCCAAAGAAGCAAGCATGGAAAGGGGAAATAGTAACTTTACAGTGGTAAACTTGGCAGGCACCACCTTAACCAAGAAATCAAGTTAAGTGACTTCAAAAATGTGGTGGAGTGTGAGATGTCCCCAGATCTCTCCCCTTGAAACAACAATAAGCTGAACATCTAAAACTCAACAAAAAAACACACAAACTGCACACTACCATGTCTGAACGTAGGATCTACACATAAGAGCTACTATGGATCAGAACCCTGGGAGCCAGGCAATAGATTGGGAGAAACAAAGAAGTTGCCTGTCACAGACAGAGCCTCCTGCAAGTGGAGAGGGAGGGGAGAAGATGCAGTGAATTTCTTGAACAACCTTGCCTGAGAGATCTGTGGGCTCCACACAGCAGCAGTGCCCAGGGATCAGGGCAGAAATCAGAGAAGGGGGAATGGTAGAGAAGTGGGGACAGCAGAGAAACAACAGTTGATTATTGCCAGCCACAGTTGCAAAATGCGAGGCTGAGCTGTAGCCCTTATTCCCCAACCCAGAGGGTCCCTTTCCCCATATCCTCCAAAACCAAACACTGTGGAGCCCCAGGGAAATCTTAGCAAATGCTACCAAACCTGTAGCTAACACTGGCAAGGACTGAGACTGAAGGTAGTGAGCATGATTGAATATCTATCTATAAGAAAAAAAGCCATTATTAAGGGTTTATATAAAGTAGGGACCCAAGAGTCTTAGATGCCACCTACTGGAAACCAAAAGGAAAACACCTTTTGCAACAGGCTAAAGAGAGACCTTTATATAATACATTTTCTTTCTGGAAAAACAGCAGAATACACTTCCATTAATGCCCAGGTGGAGAAATAGTCTATTAAACACCATGAACAACCAAGGTGGTAAGGCATCTCAGAAAGAAGGAGAACAATCTCCAGAAAATAAGTTTACTGACATAGAAATATGTGACTTAAATGACAGAGAATTCAGGATGGCACTTCTGAAAAACTCAGTGAGATCCACAAAGAGTCATATCAACAATTTCAGGAACTGAAAAAAAATAACTAGATGAGAAGAATGAGTTCTTTAGCAAGGAGATTGAAACCCTCAAAAAGGACACAATAGAACTTCTGGAGATAAAAAAAAAACACACACTGCAAGAGATAATAAATGAAATAGCAAGTTTGGGAAATAGAGTCAACCAAATGGAGGAAAGGATCAGTGATCTTGAAGACAGAAATCTAGAAATAAATCAGAAGGAAGAGAGAGAATAAAGAATGAAAAGTAATGAACAAGAAATATAAGATCTAGTTGATACTATCAGGATGAGAAACATAAGAATAATGGATATTCCAGAAAGAGAGAGAAAGGAGCGCAGATCAGAAAGTATTTTCAAGCAAATAGTTGACAGGAAATTCTCAGATCTAAGGAATGAGCTGGAGCTTGAAATTCAGAAAGTCAACAGAACACTCAATTATGTCAACCCTCAAAAGCTTTCTCCAAGACACGTTATATTCAAATGATCAAAAGTTAATGACAAAGAAAGAATTCTCAGAGCAGCCAGGGAAAAGAAGATGGTAACCTATAAAGAAATCTCATTAGATTATTGTTGGACTTCTCAGCAATAAGCAAGAAAGTGTGAGACCAAATATTCAAATTATTAAGTGAAAAGAATTACCAGCCAAGAATAATATATCCAGCAAAGCTCTTCTTTAGATGTGAAGGAGAAATGAAGACGTTTCCAAACATACAAATATTGAAGGAATTCTACACAACGAGGCCTGCATTACAGGAAATACTAAAAGAGGTCAGCTCACCTAAAACAAAATGACAAAAAAATACATAACTATGACTAAGATGACTACCTGGCAGATAGAAGAAGAGTAGTGCAACCCGTATTAAAAACAGGGTATTATAGGCTTAAACAATAAGAAGAGATTTGCTATTGCAAGATAGTAATGAATGATCAGCATACATAGCGACAAGATGAGACAACGATAACAGAAAAGGGGAAGATTAAAAGATAAACATTCTCAAAGGGGAGTAGGGATAAGGCACATGCGTAAGAAAATGGACTACTATGTGCATACACATAACTGTCCTTTACATATTCATAATGGTAAACCCATGTAAAAGTTGTAGAACTAAGGTACGTAACATAAAATAAAGTCCAAAGGGAACATCCACAAAACCCAATCAAAATTTAAAAAAAGAGAGAAAAAACAGACACACAAGGACAAGGAAGCAATGGAAACACCAAGCTACCAGAAAGCAAAAGACAAAATGGCTGTAAGAAAACCTCATATTTCAATAATCATCCTAAATGTAAATGGAGTGAACTCACCAATAAGAAGACACAGAGTTGCAGATTGGATCAAAAAACAAAACTATACCATATGCTGCATCCAGGAGACACACCTCAGTTCCAAAGACAAATATAGACTCAAACAAAAGGTGAAAATGATATTTCAAGAAGATGGCATTCAGAGAAGGGCAGTACTAATATCGGATGAGACTTCAAAATGAAAAAGGTAAAGAAAGATACTTTATCTTTTGATACTTTACCATTATGAAGGATACTTCATAATGATAAAGGGGATCCTACACCAAGAAGACATTACACTTATTAATATCTATTCTCTAAATCAGGGAGCCTCAAAATATGTAAAGTAATTACTAACAAAACTAAAGGGAGAAGCAGACCAAAACACTATCATAGTAGGGAACCTAAATACCCTACTGTTGGATATGGACAGACTATCCAAACCCTGGCTAGACTCACTAAAAAAATTTTTTTTAAATAAAAATAAAAAAGAAATGAAGTTAACATCACCAATGCAAAGTCAGGTCTGTATCATGATGTGATGAGAAGGGCACTTTGGCCCTGTTGTTTTCTTCTACAGAACCCATATCTAAAAATGAAAAATCAACAAAGAAACTTCAGATAGGTCCAAATTTAGGGACATTCTACAAAATACCTAACCAATATTCTTCAAAACTGTCAAAGTCATGAAAACAAGGAAAGACTGAGAAATTTTCTCAGGCCTGAGATAACTAAGAAGACCATAACTTGAGTCATTAAGTGTTGACTAAATGTAATGTATTATCTTGCATGGGAACCTGGGACAGAAAAGTACATTAGTTGACAAACTGGTTGAAGTTTTATAAATAGTGATGTACCAGTGTCAGTGTCCTGGTTTTGATAAATGTTCATTAGTAATGTAAGATGCTAACTTTAGGGAAAACTAGTTGAGAGGTATACAGACACTTTCTATACTATCTGCAACTTCTCTACAAATCTAACATTATTCTAAAATAAAAAATATATTTAAAGTATAAAGCATAAAAGAAAAGTCCACAGTGTTGGTCATGATGTAGAGCAAGTAGAACTCATACACTGCTGATGAGAATGCGAAGTGGTTCAATCACTCTGGGAAACAGCCTTAAAATGGTAAACATAGAGCACAGCCAATTTACTCCTAGGCATTTACCCAAGAGAAAGGAATGTATGCACACAAAAAGAGCTGGACCAGAATATTCATAACAACTTATTCTCAGTAGATGAAAACTAGAAATAGTCAACGACAGAAGAATAGATGAACAAACCATAGTACATCTATACAATGGAATACTATTCAGCAATAAAAGATGAACAAATTGAAACATGGACACACCTCAAGAACATTATTCCAAGCAAAAGAAAGATAAACATGGCATCATACACACTGCATGATTCCATTTAAAACACACACACACACACACACACACACACACACAACTGGCAAAACCTATAATGACAGAAAATTCATCAGTGTTTTTCTGTGGCCACAAAGCAGGCAAGGATGTAAAGTACAGCATAGGTATCAGAACAGTGCTAGACTTGGGGTGATCACTTCATAAGGTATATAAATGTCTAATCACTATGTTGTACACCTGAAACTAATATAATATTATATGTCAGATGTAATTGAAAATAAATTTAAAAATAAAAGAAATAACAAACATGAAATCTTCTCATTTTGCAACTCCAGTCTCTGCCTACAAAATCAGTATGACATGAATCTTTGCTGAATGGCACAGTTGTGAGATTTTGGTTAACTGTAGACCTTGAGTTTTTCTGATTTGGTTGAAGATAATGGTAGAATGCACAGCCTGACTTCTAACTCAGGTTTTCAGATGGAACCAAAATGTCTTTTGTGCTTGTCTCTTAACTGCCATCAATGAGTTAAGCCCTCCCAGAGATGACTTATAGGCTCTCATATCCTTGATGAAATGCATTCTCTTCATCTCTGTATTGAGGTGTCCTACCCTACTTGGAGAACCAGGTAGCATAAACTTGTTTCAAGGTAAGGTTTCAAATTTTTTTTCTGTTGTGACTTTGCAGAACTCTGGGAATTCCTGAGTTAACCTATTGAATCTGATTCCTTGGAAAAATTTTCTGGGCTCTGTATGGAGGCTCTTGCTACAAATAATTTCATTCCTATGATTAGTTTATCTTCCCCTTCTACTTTTTTTATGTAAATTGATTGACTGATTGATTGATAAATTTATTTATTTTATGGTGACATTGGTTAACAAATTCAAATAAGTTACAGCTATATGTGTGTGTGTGTGTGTGTGTGTGTGTGTGTATATATATATATATATATATATATATATATATATATATATATCATATATTTACTTTATGTGCTCACCTCCCATGGTTAGATTTCTTTCATTCACCATATAATTGACCCCCTTTACCCCATCTAACTTCTCCTTTCTCCGCTACCCACTACCCTCTGATAATCACAAGTCTATTGTCCATGTCCACGAGTCTCTGTTTGTTTGTCTTCCTCATTTGTTGCTTTTAGGTTTATATCCCACATGTAAGTGATATCATGTGATTTTCAACTTTTTCTGTCTGGCTGATTTCGCTTAGCATGATTATCTCAAGGTCCATCCATGTTGTTGCAAATGGCAGTAATTCATTTCTTCTTATGTCTGAGTAATATTCCATTGTATATGTGTACCACTGATTCTTTAGCCAATCATCTATCGTAGGACACTTTGCTTGCTTCCATGTCCTGGCCACTGTGAATACAGCTGCTATGAACATCGGTGTGCAAATATCTTTGAGGATATGAGTTTTTAAGACTTTGGGGTCAATACCCAGAAGAGGGATTGATGGATCATGTGGTAGATCAATTCTTAGTTTTGTGAGGAGTCTCCATACTGTTTTCCATGCTGCCGTACCAATTTGCAGTCCCACCAGCAGTGTATAAGGGTTCCTTTTTTCTCCACATCCTCTCCAACATTTGCCATTACTTGTCCTGTTGAGAATAGCTATTCTAACAGGTGTGAGATGGTCTCTTATTGTGGTTTTGATTTGCATTTTCTTAACAGCTTCCAATGTTGAGCATCTTTGCAAATATTTGTTGGCCATTTGAATGTCTTCTTGGGAGAAGTGTCTGTTCAGGTCCTCTGCCCATCTTTTTGATTGGATTGTTTTGTTGTTGTTGTTGTTGAGTTGTATGAGTTATCTGTATATTTCGGATATTAGGCCCTCGTTGGAGGCGTTGCTTGCAAATATCTTTTCCTATTCGGATGGTTGTCTCTTTACCTTGTTGACAGTTTCTTTTGTTGTGCAGAAGCTTGTTAGTGTGATGTAGCCCCCCCAATCATTTATTTTAGCTTTTATTTCCCTTGCTTTTGAGGTCAAATTAATAAAATCCTCTTTAAGTCTAAGGTCCTTGAGTTTAGTACCTATGTTTTCTTCTATGTATTTCATTGTTTCAGGTCTTGTATTCAGGTCCATAATTCATCTTGAGTTAATTTTGTTGTATAGTGATAGACAACAGTCTAGTTTCATTCTTTTGCAGGTGGCTTTCCGTTCTCCCAGCACCATTTATTGAAGAGGCTTTCCTTTCTCCACCGTATGTTTTTGGCTTTTCTGTCGAAAATTATTGCCGCATATTAACATGGGTTTACTTTTGGACTCTCGATTCTGTTCCACTGGTCCCTGTGTCTGTTTTGCCGCCAATACCATGCCGTTTTGATTACTGTCACTTTGTAGCATAATTTGAGGTCAGGCAGAGTGATGCCTCCAGGCTCATTCTTTACTCTTGGGATGGCTTTGGCAATTTGGGGTCTTTTGTGCTTCTATACAAATCTGATGATTTCTTGTTCTGTTTCTTTAAAAAAATGCCGATGGAATTTTGATGAGGGTTGCATTAACTCTGTATATTGCTTTAGGTAATATGGTCATTGATTCCCCCAATCCAAGAAGATGGAATAACTTTTCATTTCTTTGTGTCTAGTTCAGTTTCTTTTAATAGGATCTTATAGTCTTCATTATATAGGTCCTTCACATGTTTTGTTAGATTTTTTCCTAGGTATTTTTTTTCTTTTTGTTGCAATTGTAAAAAGAATTATTTTTTACACTTCCTTTTCTGGATTTTTGAACATTGGTTTTATATCCGGAAACTTTACTGTACTTACTTATTGTTTCTAGTAGTGTTCTTGTGGAGTCTTTAGAGTTTGCTATATAGAGAATCATGTCATCCGCAAATAGTTACAATTTGACTTCTTTATTTCCTATTTGGATGCCTTTTATATCTTTCTCTTGCCTGATTGCACTCGCTAGGATCTCTGATGTTATATTGAATAGGAGTGGTGATAGTGGACAGCCTTGCCTTGTTCCTGATCTTAGAGGGAAGGTTTTTAGTTTTTCATCATTAAGCATAATGTTGGCTGAGGTTTTACTATATGGCTTTTATTACTTTAAGGTATTTTCCTTCTATACCGATTTCGTTAAGTGTTTTGATCATAAATGGATGCTGTATCTTGTCGAAGGCTTTTTCTTCATCTATTGATAAGATCATCAATTGATTTGCGTATGTTGAACCATCCCTGTACCTCTGGGATGAAGTCCACTTTATCATGGTGTATAATACTTTTAATGTATTGGTGTATTTGGTTTGCTAGTGTCTTATTTAGGATTATTGCATCTGTCTTCATGAGAGATTTTGGTCTGTAGTTTTCTTTTTGTTGTGTGTTATTTTCACCAGATTTTGGTATCAGGGTAATATTGCCTCATGAAATGAGTTGTGAAGTATTGCCTTCTCTGATTTTTTGGAAGAGTTTGAGGAGAATAGGTTTTAAATCTTTTTTGAGTGTTTGGTAGAACACTGGTGAAGCCATGCGGTCCTGGACTTTTACTTTTGGGTAGGTTTTTGATTATTTTTTCCATTTCCATACTGCTGATCGGTTTATTTAGATTTTCCAGTTCTTCTTCATGCAGTCTAGGAAGATTGTATTTTTCTATGTACTGGTCCATCTCTTCTAGGATCTTCTTGGATCTCTTTTAGGATCTACGTGTTATGTAGTTTTTTATAGTATTCTTATATGATCCTTTGTATTTCTTCATCCCCTTTTACTTTGTATAATGGTTATTGTTTTAATTTTTTAGCCCTCCATGTTCACTGACTCTGAGATTCTAGCAAGTATTATTGGCAAATGAGATTACTCTAGGTAACCCCGTTTCTGTTTTGGCATTTATATTTTACATGATAAGGGTTTTAGTTTCAGCGAGAATCTTTTTATGTGTTTGTTGTAAAATCAAATTTATTTCGGTCACAGAATTTTGTTTGAAATATCAATGTTAAAAAGTTAACTAGGGTTCTGAAGCCACAAGGAACTAAAAAACTCGAGTGTATATCACATGTTGATAACATTATTTTGCTTGCAGGCATTTATCTACTTGAAAGATTTAACATCATAGTAAATGTTTTCTTTAAAAAATATTTTTTATCATCTCATAGGGCAAATCATACCCATTTAGGGGCCCATTACCATCTGCTTGGAATCCAATTACTCTCCTAGATTATAATAATCTTTGGAGGACAATGGATAACATGGGACAAGAGGTAAATCTTTCTAAAGCTTCTTTGACTACATTTGTATTTTTCAAAATAATTTTAAAAGAAAAAAGATATAACATATCACCAATGAATAACACATTGTGTAGCACAGAGTGACTCTCAGTAAAGATTTGTGAAATGAATGAATGAACTTGTTTCTAAATGTTAAAAGAATGAGATGTCCAACAGACTGCTATTGATATACTACTGATGAAAGGGAAGAATATCATATATTACTTGACCTTCTTGAAATGATGTTTCTAATCCAGAAAATCCTCAGGACATAGCAAAATAAGACTTCTGGATTTGTGAGTCACCATCATGCCCAAATCTGCAGCCCATATACACAGACTTGACCTGAAACTCCAGTTAAGATGTGATTTGAAACAGCTGTCCAATATGTGTAAATAAGTGAATTTATGAACGTTATTTCTAAATAAGTAACTTAGTAATAATATTTGGAACCAGAACAATTGCAACACAGCAGGAAGTGTTATAAATTAAGAATTAATCACATAGCATAGATCTATAATAGGAAAGCTACACAGATAGTGTTGGCTGTGCAGTAAAAGTCACTATTGGAGGATTTGGAAAACTTCCTTAAGTTAGAGTTTTAATACTATTAAAACAATTATTTAAGGTAGAAAATTACATTTTTTTCTCTCTGAATCTTCATCTGAATGTAGATTCCCAGTGATGCTCCATGGAAGGCACCCCTTGCAGAAGAGTGGGACCACATGACAATGAAGGAGCTACTAGACAAGATCTGCTGGACAGAGTAAGATTCTATATTAGGCACAGGAATTTACTGTGACTTGTAAGTTTATTTAGTAATACCATTCAATAAGAATGGGCCAAGTAGCTATTTTGTGTCTAAAACTATGACACTTGGCCAGATAAAATGTTAAAAAATACTGGAAGTGGGCCATGCTCTAAAGGCATCTACACATAAGAACTACTTCTTTGGAAGAGTGCTGCATCACAAAACTGGTATTTTCCAGTAAAGTCCTCAGAACAGACCAGAATGTGCCTCCTCCTTTACTAGAACAGCTTAAAGGCTGTTAGCTTAATGATCTAATTTATTAAATGTTGATGTAGGAATACTTTTGTGCTACTCTCTGGTGGTTCAATGTAGAGATGGTACATTATCATATGCATATGAAACACCTTATGGGATCAACTCTTCAAGGATTCAAAGAGGAACTTCTAGAGAAGTCCTCTGAATAATTCACAACTATAGAGGAAACATGTATGACTGGACTGACTGCTCCCATTAAATGAAAAGCATGTAATGTCAAAAGCCAGTATGCATGAGATAAGCACTAAATTCTGGTTGACAGAGTTGGGAACAATATATATATATATATATATATGTTGGGGTCTATATAGATGGAAATATGGAGAGGCCTCACTGCTCTTGGACTGCAAGGAAAAAGAAAAGGATGGTAAGTCCAAGGACATGGTGAATTTGTGCTAAAGAAAGGAAGAAAAATGGAAGCCAAGTTCAAGGAGACTGTCTTCCATGCTAACTAGCATAAGTTGTGAATATGTTTGGCTCTGAGATTGATATCTTTATTCCCCAGGCATTGGGGAGGGAAGCTGAAGCACTAACAACTAAAAATTTAATAATTATTTTTAAAAGGGAAAATATAGTTTGGAGAAACATGGTGGAGTGAGAGACATCCCCAGATCTCTCCCCTTGAAACAACAATAAGCTGAACATCTAAAACTCAACAAAAAATACACAAATGACACACAAGCATGTCTGAGCATGTGACCTGCACATAACAGCTACCAAAGGTGTCAGATGGTGGTCTGGGAGAAATAAAGAAGCTGCCTCTCACAGCTGTCAGAGCTCCCTGTAGAGTGAGGGGAAGGAGAGAAGGTCTGGTGAGTTCCCTGAGAAGCCCTGCCTGGGAGAGCTGTGAGTTCCACACGGCTGGAGGCAGAGCCAACTAATCAGGACAGAAAGTGGGGAAGTGGGATAGCAGAGAAACAAGTTGATTTTTACTGGCTAAGGTTGCAAAAGCAGTGCTGAGCTGCAGCCCCCAACCCACAACTAGAGGGCCCCTCCCCACATACCTTCTGAGACTGATACCCACATACCCTTTGAGACTGAAACCCAGGGGTATCTGAGCAAATGCTACAGAAACTGTTGCTAGCACAGACAGAGACTGAGATTAAGGGTAGCGAATACGATTAAATAGCTACAGGAAAATAAAAAAAAGCATTATTAAGGCTTTATATGAAGCAGGGATCCAAGAGGCTTAGACACCATCTATGGGAAACCAAAAGAAAAGCACCTTCTTTGCAATAGGTTAAAGAGAGACCTTTAATATAACAAATCTTACTGGAAAAACAGCAGCATACACTTCCATTAATGCATGGGCAGAGAGATAATCCATTAAACACTATGAACAACCAAGGTGACAAGGCACATCAGAAATAAAGAGAAAATAAGCTTACAGACATAGAAATGTGTGACTTAAATGACAGAGAATTCAGGATGGTACTTCTGAAAAAACTCAGTGAGATCCAAAATGAGTCATATCAACAATTTCAGAAACTACTAGATGAAGAGAGCAAAGAAATTGAAACCCTCAAAAAGAACAGAATAGTTCATTTGGAGGTAAAAAAAAATGGACTGCAAGAGTTGGAAAATGAAATGGCAAGTTTAGAAAACAGTGTCAACCAAATGGAAGAAAGGATCAGTAATCTTGAAGACAGAAATCTAGAAATAAATCAAAAGGAAAAAGAGAGAAACCAAAGAATGAAAAATAATGAAAGAGAGATTCGAGAACTAGCTGATACCATCAGGAGAGGAAACATAAGAATAACGGGCATTATCGAAGGTGAGGAAAAGGAGCAAGGACTAGAAAGATTTTCAGACAAATAGTATAAGAGAATTTCCCAAATATAAGGAATGAGCTGGAGCTTGGAATTCAAGAAGTCAACAGAACACCCAATTTTCTCAACTCAAAAAGGGCTTCCCTAGGATATATCATATTAAAATCATCAAAAATCAATGAAAAAGACAGGATTCTCAGGGAAGCCAGGGAGAAGAAGTTGGTAATTTATAAAGGAAAACCCATTACATTATCCTCAGACTTCTCAGCACAGACCTAACAAGCAAGAAAGGAATGGAATCAAATATCCAAACTATTAAGTGAAAGGAACTACCACCCTAGAATATTGTGTCCAGCAAAGCTCTTGTTTAGATATGAGAGAGAAATCAAGACCTTTCCAGACATACAAAACTTGAGGGAATTATCCACTATGAGGCCTGCACTACTAGAAATAAGGAAAGGGGTCAGGTCATCTAAAACAAAATGACAAAAAATAAAAATTACATAATTGGAGGTAAGGTGACTAGCAGGCAAATGGAAGCAGAGGAGTGCAACCCTTACTAACAACTGGATTCTATAAACTTAAACAATAAGATATTTGCTATAGCAGTATAGTAATGAACATACAGGATGCATAGAGACAAATTGAGACAATGAAAAGGGGAGGATTCAAAGATCCAAATTCTCAAAGTAGAATGGAGATGAGGCACACACAGAAGAAAATGGATGACTGTATGTGTGTGTGTCTGTGTGTGTGTGTATTCTTCATATTTGTAATCATAACCACACACCAAAGATTCAGAACTGAAGTGTATAAGTAAGAAGAAACCAGAGACAAAACCCAGAGAAGCCAACTAAAATAAACACAAACACAAGGACAAGGAAGCAATGGAAACACTGAGCTACCAGAAAGCAAAAAATTAAATTACTATAAGAAGATCTCATATTTCAATAATCACCCTAAATGTAAATAGGTTGAACTCACCATTAAAAAGACACAGAGTTGCAGATTGGATCAAAAAACAAAACTCAACCATATGCTGCCTCCAGGAGACACATCTCAGCTCCAAAGACAAATAGAGACTCAAAAGGGTGGAAAATGCTACTTCAAGCAAATGGCATTCAGAGAAAAATGCGAGTAGTGGTACTAATATCAGATGAAATAAAGTTCAAAATAAAAAAGGTAAAGAAAGATACTGAAGGACATTTCATAATGATAAAGGGAATTATGCACCAAGGAGACTTAATACTTATTAATATTTATGCTCCCAATCAGGGAGCCCCGACATATGTAAAGCAATTACGAACAGTTCTAAAGGGAGAAACAGACCAAAACTCTATTGTAATAGGGGACTTAAATACCCCACTGTCAGATGTGGACAAATCATCCAAACAGAAAATCAATAAGGAAATAACATTTTTAAATAATAGATTAGACCAACTGGACATAATTGACATTCACAGAGTCTTCCATCAGAAAACAGATGTTTATACATTCTTCTCTAGTGCACAGGGAACATTTTTAAGAATCGACCACATACTGGAACACAGAGATAGCCTCAACAAATATAAGAATATGTTTGAAATCATGCCAACCATATTCTCTGATTATAATGCTTTGAAACTAGAGATCAACTGCAGAAAGAACTCAGGAAAAACTACGAATACATGGAGATTAAACAACATGTTACTGAAAAAAACTCAGAAAAAGGAGAGATCAAGAGATACATAGAAATGAATGATAATGATAGTATAACATATCAAAACTTTTGGGACACGGCAAAAGTGTTCTTAAGAGGAAAGTTCATATCATTACAGGCCTATTTCCAACAACAACGAGTCCAAATAAACAACCTAATGATTCATCTTAAAAAACTAGAAAAGGAAGAACAAATGAAGCCTAAAGTCAGCCAAAGGAAAGAAATAATAAAAATTACACAGTAATTAATGAAGTGGAAAAAAATCCAAAACAACAATAACAACAACAAAACAATAGAAAATATAAATGCAACAAAGAGCTGGTTCTTTGAGAAAGTTAATAAAATTGACATACCCCTGGCTAGATGCACTAAAGAAAAAAGAGAACAGACACAAAACACAAAATCAGAGATGAAAGAGGGGAAATTATGACTGACATCGTAGAAATACAAAGAATCATACAAGAATAGTATGAAAAAGTGTATAGCACCAAATAAAAAAAAAACCTAGAAAAAGTTGATGAGTAATTAGAAAAATAACCATATTCCTAGACTGCATGAAGAAGAACTGGAAAATCTAAATAAACCGATCAGCAGTATGGAAATGGAAAAAATAATCAAAAACCTACCCAAAAGTAAAAGTCCAGGACCGCATGGCTTCACCAGTGTTCTACCAAACACTCAAAAAAGATTTAAAACCTATTCTCCTCAAACTCTTCCAAAAAATCAGAGAAGGCAATACTTCACAACTCATTTCATGAGGCAATATTACCCTGATACCAAAATCTGGTGAAAATAACACACAACAAAAAGAAAACTACAGACCAAAATCTCTCATGAAGACAGATGCAATAATCCTAAATAAGACACTAGCAAACCAAATACACCAATACATTAAAAGTATTATACACCATGATAAAGTGGACTTCATCCCAGAGGTACAGGGATGGTTCAACATACGCAAATCAATTGATGATCTTATCAATAGATGAAGAAAAAGCCTTCGACAAGATACAGCATCCATTTATGATCAAAACACTTAACGAAATCGGTATAGAAGGAAAATACCTTAAAGTAATAAAAGCCATATAGTAAAACCTCAGCCAACATTATGCTTAATGATGAAAAACTAAAAACCTTCCCTCTAAGATCAGGAACAAGGCAAGGCTGTCCACTATCACCACTCCTATTCAATATAACATCAGAGATCCTAGCGAGTGCAATCAGGCAAGAGAAAGATATAAAAGGCATCCAAATAGGAAATAAAGAAGTCAAATTGTAACTATTTGCGGATGACATGATTCTCTATATAGCAAACTCTAAAGACTCCACAAGAACACTACTAGAAACAATAAGTAAGTACAGTAAAGTTTCCGGATATAAAACCAATGTTCAAAAATCCAGAAAAGGAAGTGTAAAAAATAATTCTTTTTACAATTGCAACAAAAAGAAAAAAAATACCTAGGAAAAAATCTAACAAAACATGTGAAGGACCTATATAATGAAGACTATAAGATCCTATTAAAAGAAACTGAACTAGACACAAAGAAATGAAAAGTTATTCCATCTTCTTGGATTGGGGGAATCAATGACCATATTACCTAAAGCAATATACAGAGTTAATGCAACCCTCATCAAAATTCCATCGGCATTTTTTTAAAGAAACAGAACAAGAAATCATCAGATTTGTATAGAAGCACAAAAGACCCCAAATTGCCAAAGCCATCCCAAGAGTAAAGAATGAGCCTGGAGGCATCACTCTGCCTGACCTCAAATTATGCTACAAAGTGACAGTAATCAAAACGGCATGGTATTGGCGGCAAAACAGACACAGGGACCAGTGGAACAGAATCGAGAGTCCAAAAGTAAACCCATGTTAATATGCGGCAATAATTTTCGACAGAAAAGCCAAAAACATACGGTGGAGAAAGGAAAGCCTCTTCAATAAATGGTGCTGGGAGAACGGAAAGCCACCTGCAAAAGAATGAAACTAGACTGTTGTCTATCACTATACAACAAAATTAACTCAAGATGAATTATGGACCTGAATACAAGACCTGAAACAATGAAATACATAGAAGAAAACATAGGTACTAAACTCAAGGACCTTAGACTTAAAGAGGATTTTATTAATTTGACCTCAAAAGCAAGGGAAATAAAAGCTAAAATAAATGATTGGGGGGGCTACATCACACTAACAAGCTTCTGCACAACAAAAGAAACTGTCAACAAGGTAAAGAGACAACCATCCGAATAGGAAAAGATATTTGCAAGCAACGCCTCCAACGAGGGCCTAATATCCGAAATATACAGATAACTCATACAACTCAACAACAACAACAACAAAACAATCCAATCAAAAAGATGGGCAGAGGACCTGAACAGACACTTCTCCCAAGAAGACATTCAAATGGCCAACAAATATTTGCAAAGATGCTCAACATTGGAAGCTGTTAAGAAAATGCAAATCAAAACCACAATAAGAGACCATCTCACACCTGTTAGAATAGCTATTCTCAACAGGACAAGTAATGGCAAATGTTGGAGAGGATGTGGAGAAAAAAGGAACCCTTATACACTGCTGGTGGGACTGCAAATTGGTACGGCAGCATGGAAAACAGTATGGAGACTCCTCACAAAACTAAGAATTGATCTACCACATGATCCATCAATCCCTCTTCTGGGTATTGACCCCAAAGTCTTAAAAACTCATATCCTCAAAGATATTTGCACACCGATGTTCATAGCAGCTGTATTCACAGTGGCCAGGACATGGAAGCAAGCAAAGTGTCCTACGATAGATGATTGGCTAAAGAATCAGTGGTACACATATACAATGGAATATTACTCAGACATAAGAAGAAATGAATTACTGCCATTTGCAACAACATGGATGGACCTTGAGATAATCATGCTAAGCGAAATCAGCCAGACAGAAAAAGTTGAAAATCACATGATATCACTTACATGTGGGATATAAACCTAAAAGCAACAAATGAGGAAGACAAACAAACAGAGACTCGTGGACATGGACAATAGACTTGTGATTATCAGAGGGTAGTGGGTAGCGGAGAAAGGAGAAGTTAGATGGGGTAAAGGGGGTCAATTATATGGTGAATGAAAGAAATCTAACCATGGGAGGTGAGCACATAAAGTAAATATATGATATATATATATATATATATATATATATATATATATACACACACACACACACACATATAGCTGTAACTTATTTGAATTTGTTAACCAATGTCACCATAAAATAAATAAATTCATCAATCAATCGACCAATCAATAAATAAATAATTGGGAAAATATAAATGTCTAAGAATAGAAGACTGGTTAAATTATTTGTAGGATACCTGAAAATTAGAATACTCTACAGTATTTTAAAATCATGTCTAAGAATATTTAATCTCTTGAAAATATATTAATGTTCAATCCATAGTAAAGCTGTCTGTCATTGAGTTTGTGTAGTGTGATGTATGTTCTCATTTCTGAAAAGGAAAATGTATATGCCCTACAAAAGCAATAGGCCTCCATCAAAATGTTTTTTAACACTTAATATTGTAATAGATTTATTCACGTTTTAAAAAGTGCTTCACCAAATATTGTATTTCATAGTTCAAGAATATTCTGTGAAAAGTGAATACCATGATGTATTTATTGATTAGCATTTTTGTTACTTCTAGTTTTTCATTCTTATTATTAATAGTAATATGTAATTACCTGTGTTAAAAATCTTTGCACTTCTCCTATGTCTTCAACCTTTGAAAGAAACCGATTCTGTAATAATAAAATCCTATTATTGTCTATTATTAGTGATATTCTTAATATTTATCTAATGCTATTTGCCACCTTTTTGAGAATGTAGTTTGTAATATAACTTATTTTGATTGTAATAAAATCACAGAATTTACCTTTAAATTTTATATATTAGATTTTTCAAAATTTATTGCATATTTAACTATCTTCATTTATTTTATAACTTATATTATGAAAAGTTTTCAATAAATTCAGTTAGGTTTTTTGTCCCCAGAACACTTTAAAGCTCCTTAAAGAGAGGACTTATTTTATTCCTTAGGACCATAGATATCTGACTTTTTCTGTCATAGTCCTTGTCTGGTCTTCCCTTTGGGGGAAATTCTAGGTTGTTGGCTGGAAAAATAAAGAATTCTGAGATATTGGGAATATATGAACACAAGGTAATTTTCTATCTCTTCCTAAACAAGATATACAAGATATATATTCCCAGGTTTTAAAGGAAGTAATCTCTAGAATATCCAACCTGTCATGATTCAAACTAAAGTGCAATGATATATTCAAAGACTAATACTGATCATTCTTTCATTATTTATAGTGCTTTTCAGAAACCCAAGTTAAATTTTCAGTGTGGTTACAGCTATTTAAATACCCTTTTTAAAACCTATACCTAGAAAAAATGCATTAAAATGAAACTGGTAACTATCTTTTGAGGAGGAAAAATATGGAAGATGCTCATTCTCTTACCTGTTTATTTTATGAATTTTCCAAAGTTTATATAATGCATATCTATCTTTCATGTATGAAAATATATTTATCTTTTAAAAAATCAATAGGGCAAGGAACACAAAAATATTATTACACTAGCTTTCTTGACCTTCTTTCCCTCAGATGTTGTTCTTCTCATTTCTTTTCACACTAAAACTCCCAGAGTAAATCAAATAAAGGATTAGGAACGACCTGGCCCTCCAGAGAGAATTACTTTTAGATCTCCCTCCATTTCAAGCCTAGATTATTTCTTTCAAATTGGCAGTAATAACAACTGCACTTGAAGCCATAATTTTATGTTTAATATTGGCTGTCTGCCTAGGCCAACATTTTTTAGTTATTTACTACTCCCTTAACCTTATACTGCCCCAATTCACCTATAAAACAAGGAATAAAGGAAACAGGATATTAGGAAACATCAAAAGGATGTTTTCACTTTGAAATAATATTTTAAACCAATGTTTGGATATTTGCTTTAGATAGATGGCACAAATTGTTTCTGTAAAGAATCACAAGTCAGCAATTTCTATCCATTCAGTTATCATGAAGAATCTTATGAAACTATGTCACTTCAGCATATATATTACATTATTTGCTGACTAAATGATGGAGACTGTCACAAAAGTTCTGTCAGGTTGTTATGGCTGCAAACATTGTCAGTAACTGTTATGTGTTATGTGTGATTCTACAAACATCCAGAGTCAAGGTACACTAGAGTAAAGAGATACACTTTGTTGTGTCAACTTGTCAGTTGGCTAATTTAATAAGTATGATGTGGTTTGAATTTTTATCATTTAGTGAGCTGTGTACTACGTATTACTGACCACCCTGAGCCTGTTTTGGAGCTTGTGACTGGGGAAAAATAATAACTATTTTATAGTTATTGTGATAATTCAATAAGACAACAGGTTTAAAAACCTTCGAGTGTGAAAAAGTTCAATATTATTTAATCCACTCATTGGCAGCACTCCCAGGTAGAAAATTCTGCCTCAGACATGACCAGATTAACAACACAGAAACTTTATGTCAAAGTCGAAGGGGTGATTGGTCCTTATTAAAGATATCCCAGAGTATGTATTACTACTGGTAAATTTTCAAGTGTGTTAGATATAACTGAGTCATTGTAATTATGTGAAATTATTCACTTGCTGGTGTGCTTGCAGATAGGATATAACATCCCACCATTTACCTGACAACTCCAAGCAAAAGTTTACCTATCTTTGCTCTATTAATTATTTTTCCTCCTATTTATCCTTTGAACTTGTCTTCCATTAGACAGTAAAATAATTGAATAAATAACTTGTCTTCCATTAGACAGTAAAATAATTGAATAAATAGCTGTGACTAATTCTGTGTTTTGTACAGTTCCTAGTATATTCTTTGTGCATTATAGATAATTTTGAAATAATGTTTAATTGATATCCTTTATTAACCATTTATTCAATCATCCAACAAGTGCTTACTGAGTGCTTACTATGTCCCAAGCACTTTTATTAAAGGGGAAACTATGGTGGGCAAGAAAGTTAAGATCCCTATTTCCATTGGTTGATATGCTAGAGGGGGAGACAGCAATAAAAAGTAATAAAACAATGACTAAGATAATTTAAGATGGCGAAAAGAATTCTAAAGATACTATATTATAATAAAATTATAGAGAAAGCTAAGGTGCTGGGAATGTGGAAGCCAGTGCTCATTTTCATAGACATGTAAGAGTTCATCTTTCTGAGGAGACATTAGGATAAGTAGAGAGAGTATAAGATGAGATAGAGAAGGTAGGCATGGGCTGTATTACTTAGGATTTGGAAGCCATGGCAAAAGATCTGAATCTTATTCTGGTTTTGATAGGATGACATTGGAGGGTTTTAAGCATGGGAATGATATGACTTAATTTACATTTTAGAAAGAGCTCCATGTAGGGGAGAGAAGTGAAAACCTCTGGCTTCAAGTGTAGTGAATAGATACCAGGTGAAGACAAGTGGAGACAGAGAGACTGGTCTAGAGGAGATAATTACAATATCCATGGCAAGAGATGATGCTAAATTGGTGGTGATGAAGGTGGAGTGATGCAGTGAAAGACAATAGGACTTCCTGATAGATTGGATGCAGGAAGAGTGATGGAAAGAGAGAAATTAAGGCCTTAGCAATTGGGTGAATGCCTTTTACTGAGGTGGGAATCACTGGAAGAATAGAGAGTGTGTGGGGAGAAATCATGACAGCACAGACTATAGAATATAAGCTGAATTTTAGTTAGGTATTTTGGTTAAGAAGAAAATAAATCTCATTGTCCCCAAATCTCTGATGTCATGTTTTATAATACAGGAGTTTAGTGACAATTTTCTCTGACTTGTCAAGTTGTGCCAAACAGCTGAGTAAATTTATTGCTTGAATAATTTCCAGACAATGAAGATGATTCTCTTTCGCATTTGGCAATTTTGCTCTTGTTTCTTCCTGAACAGATCTGCAAAGAAGCTTGCTACTCTCTTTGTGAACCTGTGTGTCACTGCAGAGACCCATGAGGTCTCTGCTCTCTGGTTCCTGTGGTATGTGAAGCAGTGTGGGGGCACAACTAGAATCATCTCAACAACCAATGGAGGACAGGTACCCATCTATATTCCCACCATTTCAACAGAAAACCACCACTGCTTAAATGAAAGATTGGCATCATCCTTTAATCATGAGCAGATCAAGCAGGAGGCAGGCTTTTGAACTTTACAGCTTTATCATGAGAGCTCAAAGTAACTTTTGTGAGGGGACAGCCTGTTGTTAGGTACCCAATGTAATTTTAAGATTAGGCTTGTCTCTTTTTATGTACTTTTGCAATTTTCCAATTGGATATACATTTTGTTATTATTTGATAAGTTTGTAGGAGACAATCTGATGAACATAACTTGAACATTTCGTGGAAAACTCAATGAGGAAAGTCAGTTATGTGTTTTTAATTTAAAACACACAACAAATAGAATTCATTTATTCATGCATTGCCTATTTTCTAAGCTCCAGCATTGTATAAGGAACTATGCTAGGCACAGTAGGAAGTGTATTAGACCTCTTACATAACCTGCATGTTAGTCATTTTCCTTTCCTCTCCTTCTTTCTCCCTTTCTCCTCCTCAGTCCTTTTTTTTCCTTCTCCCCTCCTCTTCTCCTTCTTTTCTTCCTTCTTCTTCCTAAACCCATTTGAAATAGGCTTTTAAAAATTAACTGAAAATTTAGGAGGGGGCAGTCAGCTCAACTGTGTGCACAAGCATGAAGAATCTTTCGAAGCTTTAGCAGGGCTTAGGTGGGTTAGTGCAGTGAGGTAAAATGACCTCAGTGGTCATGGAAGCAGCAGGCACCTGACCCAGGGTAAGATGGGCAGCCTGTAATAGGGAGTAAGCTGGCCTGGGATGGATGGACCAGGGAGGTTCTGGGCCTGAGTAATAAGGACGGGGAAAACAGGCTCAGGCGAGTGGTGGCCCAGCTGTAGGTAGTTTCACCAGACCCAGCAACCCAACAAAGGGATACAGATAGGGCATAGAGCAGGAGTAGTGATTAGACAGGGACATGGAGTCGGTTGAGGTGGTCCAGCTCAGGTTGGAGCCTGGGAATCTGCAAAAACATAGACTTGGAGGTAACTCTTAGAAAACCAGTAATTTTGTCAAAAACCAGCAATCACTAGTAAGAAAACAATGGTTAAAGGCAGTGTTTGCAACAGCAAAATGAAATTTTATTTATCTCACATAAAGATCTGTGAAGGAAGTTATTAATAATTTGTACACATTCCTATATTTCCCATCTACCTCTTGTGTACTTTTATTTTTCAGGAGAGGAAATTTGTCGGTGGATCTGGTCAAGTGAGTGAGCGGATAATGGATCTCCTTGGGGACCGAGTGAAGCTAGAGAGGCCTGTGATCCACATTGACCAGACAGGAGAAAATGTCCTTGTGGAGACCTTAAATCATGAGGTGTATGAGGTAACCAAGAGCTTTAAATTAGAGGGAAGAGGCCAGAGTCTCATAGATAATCAAAGCTTAAATAAAGCCAAGAATATTCCAGACTTCATAGGTAATCTTTTTGTCAAAAGTGAAAAGGCTAACTCTATTTGAAAGAAAGTAAAAGAGAACCAGAATATTGGGAGGAGGACTTTTAAAAACATATATTATCAACTATCTGTATTGTACTTTTATATAATTAAAAAAAAACAAAGAAAATATTTATTTGATAAATATTAAGTGCCTTCTATGTTCCTGGCACTGTTCTGGGAGTTGGGAACATACCAGTGAACATTTTCTGCCTTCATCTGGCTTACATTCTAGTGAAGGAGCAAGGCCATAACCAAATATATAGTTAAAATATAAAGTATGCTAGATAGTAATAAGTACTGTGGGGAAAATCAAGCAGGGAAGGGGAAGGGGCATGCCAGAGGTGGTTTGAGATGACTGTTTATGAAATTTTAATTATGTCATCAAGGAAGGCTTCACTTAGAAGATGATGTTTGAGCATAGCACCAAAAAAAGATGAAGGATTGAGCCATGTGGCTCTCTGAGGGAGGAGCATTCTTGGTAGACAGAATGGCTAGTGCAAAATCCCTGAGGTAGAGACAAGCTTGGCATGATGAAGGAACAGCAAGTTAATCAAAATGGTAAAGTTAAGAATTGAAGGGAATAGTAATTAAAGATAAGATAAAAGGTATAGTAGGGGTATATTTCATGTATGGTCTTGAAGTGACTGTGAGGAACTTGATTTTGATTCTACGTGTGATGTGAAATCATTGGAGGTTCTGACCTAGGGAATAAAGGTTTATTTTGGTTTCAATAAGATTCTTCCAGTTTCTCTGTTAAGAAGAGACTGAATTCGGGGGCAAGAGCAAAATGAAAGGGAAACATTAAGAAATAAGCAAAAATAGGGAGGAGGGGGGAAATGGCATAGATGATAGAATCTTTGTTCATCCCTCTGACAACCACATCAAAGTTGTGACAGAATCACAGAGCAAGCAGCAAGGAAAGTCACCTGGGATCTAGATGAACAGAAGCACTACAACTATGGAGAGAAGTAATCAGCCTGCAATGGTAGAAAGTAGGAGGGGTGATGATGCAAGGCTGACCAGTCCTCAGCAGCTGAATGGTAAAGGGTCTGTGTCCGTGACTGGGCTTTAGTAGGGATGGACCTGTTTTCTCTGAGCTCCAGCTCTGGATCAGCTGCACAGAGGGCACCAGGGACTTACAGAGGACATTGAGTTGTCAGAGAGAGGACCAGAGGTGAGGCTCTCTCCAGGACAGAAGTGGTAGTGGTATCTATCTCTGCTCTATTGATCCCTGTCCCTTCCCAGTGTGCAGACACAGTGCCCCCATAGCTGAGACTTCATCAAACTGGATAACAGAGGTTGTTTCACCCAGAGGATTCCCTGAGACTCTGCCTCTTCCAACTAGTGGCCCAACCCAAGCCATATCCCGTTGTGTTCTCCACAAGTCTGGTGGTCCTTGCTGAGTAGTGCTAAGACTCACACTGGTGGCAGCTGACCTCAGCTCTGGTGTGGTTTCCAGAGGCACTTATAAGCACAGCATCTGAAGATTGCTTGCTGAATTTTAATAGGTAGCTCCAGAGGGGCAGAGGCTGGGGCTTAACTTGGCCTACAGCTGGACCCCTCTCAGGACTGTGCCACTGGACACCTACTAAACAAAGCCATGCTAATAAGATGGGAGACTTAATGGCTTTGATTAGTACATAGAAATAGACACAGAAAGGCAGCCAAAATGGTAAGACAAAGAAGCAGAAACCATATGAGAGAACAGAACAGAGATCCAGGAATAATGGAGTTGAGTAATCTAACAGATGTAGAATTCAAAGCACTGGTTATAAAGATGCTCAATGAACTTAGGGGGAGAGTAAATTAACTCAGAACTTTAACAAAGAGATAAGAAACATAAAAATGGAAATGGAAATTGTAAAAGAGGATGAGTCAGAAATGAAGAACACATTCTGGGATAAAGAGTACATTAGATGGAATAAACAAAATGGATGAAGAATAGGATTGAACTACCAATAAAGAGGATGGGGAAGCCAAGGACACTCAATCAGGATGGCAAAAGAGAAAAAAAAAGCCAAGACTATAATAACAATTTAAGGAGCCTATGGGACACAATTAAGTGTAAAAATATCCATGTCATAGGGGTGTCTGAAGGAAAACAAGACGTTGAATTGCTATTTGAAGAAATAATGAAGAAAAACTTTCCTAACCTGGTGAAGGAAATAGACATACAACCCCAGGAAGCTCAGAGATTCCCAAGAAAGAGGAAGTTAAACAGGACACAAACAAACAAACAAACAAAAAAACAGAAACAAACTCGTAGATACAGGGAATATTTTGAAGTTTACTAGATGGGAGGGTGGTTGGAAAGGATAGTAACAGTGAAAAAAGGCAAAGGAATTAATAAATGGATAGTTAACAAAATAGACACGGAGATATAAAGCATAGCATAAGAAAAATAATAATGTAATATATAAGGGGAAGAGGGGGACTAGATTTAGCGGGGTGATCACCTTGTGAGTTATGTGGATCTCTAAATCACTATGTACAACTGATCAGTTATACAACTGAAATTAATATATTGTATGCCAAATATAATTGAAAAAAACCTTATTGAATTGTACAATGTAAATATGAGCAACTCATTGTCTATTATATTTCAATAAAGACAAAAAGAAATAGAACTGAAAAAAGAAAGAAAAAGAAGCAAAACAACCCACCAACAATGTTTAAACGCATTGTTTTCTTTCAGGCTAAATATGTGATTAGTGCTATTCCTCCTACTCTTGGCATGAAGATTCATTTCAATCCCCCTCTGCCAATGATGAGAAACCAGCTGATTACTCGTGTGCCTTTGGGTTCAGTCATCAAGTGTATCGTTTACTATAAAGAGCCCTTTTGGAAGAAAAAGAGTGAGTACTTTCCTTAAATAAAGACCTTCAGGAGAAGGTCTAAGAAACTTGATATAAATACATGCATTTGCATGTAACTGTTTTAATTAGAATGCTGGACATAAACGTTTAGTCCAGTTTCTAAGTACTTTTCTTTCAAATAAAATATATTAACACAAACTCATGAAATTTGCTTTCCTTAGGATATGACCAACTTTTTATAGTTCAATATAAAGTTTATTAATCTTTTCACAAAATCTTGTGAATATAACTTATTAACATTTTCTAATACAAATTTTTAAAGTATGCATTTATAGAGCCATTCACATAGGCGAATTTTGAAATTTTCCAGGCTATTTCTCATGTGTGTCAAGATTCTACTATATTAAATTAAATCAATTTGTTCATCATACATATTCAACACATGTGCTAATATACTGTGTAGAATAGTATCTTTCTGTTTCTACCCTTTTTTTAGCTACCTCATAGCTTCTTAATTCTCTACCTTTGTAAGAAATCCTATTTAGAACTATTATTAAATTGGTGTATCAGTTGAGCAAGTAATGTACCTTTTACAAAGGACAGTGTAGTGACTCACCATTAAGAGTCCACTGCTGCTAAACTGTTTCCTCTCATCACCCAGGTCCCGAGTTTTAGGTAGCTGGCTAATGACAAGTAGATCAGGTTAAGGATCATGGAATAGAGATTTTGCTCCTAATGACTTGAATGCCTTTATTTGTGAAGAGAATCTATAACTTTCCATTCATGTCTGCAAATTTTTATCTTAGGCCTGCTATATGCTAAGGAAGTTCAATGTTGGGTACCAGTATCAAAAAGAAAACCTAAGTTCTCTACCTTTTAGAGGTTGGGTCTGACTGAGTCCTTGTAGGTAATGATCTTTGCATTACATTAAAAAAATGATTGTAGACATGAAAGTCTCACCAAAACATTTTTAGTTTCCTTTGAGTTACTATATTAATGTATTTCTTTAACTCATCACTATTGAGCACCTATTGTACAACAGACACTGGGAATTGGGAATTACCAATTATGATAGGCATTGGAAATTCACATGTTTCCTTGCCCAGAAAACCCAGACTCAGGAAGAAGACAGTCATGTAAACTGATAATTGAATGACAATATATTAAGTTCAGTGTTGGCATTCCCTAGGCTATTGTAGAAACACAAGAGAAGGCTCCAAAACTCACATCCAATGCGAATCTTGTTACATCACTAAGCAATTCAACAACAGTTTCTTTTTCTTTCTTTTATTTTTTTAGGCAAGGCAACCCTTGGTTGATCTCACAGATTGCAAGGACCTTGTCAGTTTACAATCCCCCTCCTTTTTCTATTTTTTTTTACACCTACAGCACCTGATTTTCCTAGTACTAACTAAGTACTAACCAAGCCTAACTCTACTTAGCTTCCGAGATCAGACAGGATTGGGCTTGTTCAGGGTGGCATGGCCATAGTCAATAACAGTTTCTTGAAGGTTTCAATAAGGTAATGAAATCTGATGAAATTGACTCATAACATAGTCTTTGCATTATCTTAGAGTGCTAACATCTCTGCTGAAGATACTGTGATTAACAAGTAACACAAAAGCTCTGGGAATATTGAGTTAACCAGATAAAAGGGAGAGAATTTAGCAGCCCGAATAGACTAGCACAATAACTAGCACATATTGCACACTCAGCAACCAATCATTCAAGATTTTTGTTTGTTTGCTTTGTTTTGTTTCATACGTGCAGTATGGTTTGGATTATTAAAGAGAAGTTAACTTTTTGCATTTTGATACAGACGCCCTTGATTGCTGGTAGATTGATTATTCCTGGAAATGCCTCTCAGTCTCTTGGTGTGTAACATATGTTTGAATTTGCAAGGAGTACCCTCGTTCTTTTCTGGTCTTCCACCAAGTCATCCTAAGTCCAGCTACTCGCACTATCTGTATCCTACCCTCTCAGGATCTCTGTGAGAGTTGGACATCACAGCCACCTCAGCCTTTCTCTCTTCCCCCCTTACCTGGAGGGAGCAGGCTGTTATCAATGTCTTGAATCTTTCCAGTCTCCCTCTCTGTTGCTTATCTACATCACTTAAACTTTCTATTAAATCTAGTTTATATCAATTTCTGCTTAAAATGACAGAAGCAATACCTGATTTTTAGAAAAATTATAGAAGTAAACTTGTCCACTATAACACTTTCAAAAAATAACTTTATAAAAAATATCCTCCTATTGCCCCACCCCTTAGGGAATCACTGTTAAAATTTTAAGTTCTTTACCCTTAGAGAGTTATTGTATGCATAGGTAATACTTTAAATATATATGTACATATATATTGAAATATATATATATATATATACTTCATTTCTTTATTTTTCAGTTATAGTTGATATTCAATTTTTTTCATTACTTTCAGGTGTACAGCAGAGTCTTAATATGTATAACATTTATATGCAAACATAATTTTAAATAAATGTTATATGTTTTCCCCAAATTATTATTTTTTAAAAAGATGATACATACTAAACTGAAATTTGTGTTTTGCTGTTAGCAGTTTGCCATAAACATTTCTTTATCAGTGCATTTAAATGTACCTATTTCAATAACTGAGTAAACAGTATTTCACTGTATGTCTCTATCAAAATGTACCAAATTGGTCTACTGTTGATAGACATTTGATTATTTCCAAGTTTTTGCAATTACATACTATGCTGTAATAAAACAGCTTCATTCATATGGCTCTGAAGATTTGTATAGGAACATTTTGATAAATTTGTAAAAGTGGAATTATAAAGTCAATTGCCTTGGGTAGGTCCAGCTAATAATATTTAAAAATTTTTGCCAATCAGTAGGAGAAAGTATCCCATTTATCTGTAATTTGTAAGTTTTATCATTAATAAGTCTTAGGGGCTACATTAAATCATCCTGTAAGTTACCTATTTATCCTTTGCTTGTTAAATTTTTTCTATATATGTTGCAAATATTTTTTCCCAGTGTATCAGTTTTGAAAAATTTGTTTATGATGGTTTCACCCCACTAAACGTGGGATTTGTCTGGACTGACAATTCTATTCTACTGATCTTTGTCACTGTCCTCCAAATATCTTTTATAGCCTTATACATAAAAAATTTTGCACACCAACTACCACTGAATATATTTATTCCCAAATTACACACATGGACCTCTGAAAATATATTTTTGTAATTATAAAATATATAAAAGTAGACTTTTTTGAAAAGCTTAAGTTCTAATATTTTTTTCCACTATCTAAATGTGCAATCTAGGTATCCTACACAGGTTTATATTAACTAGTGCGATGGCAGAACTGTATTCTTTTAATCACTGTGGCTTTATAATATGTTTCCTATCTGGTAGGAAATTCTCTCTCTCTTTATTATTTTTCCTATAATTTTGTCTGTGGTAAACTTGGTTTATTATTCCAGATGAATGTGATCATTTGTTCAGAACTCTTAAACCCCCACACTCATAAAGCTTTTATTGTATTGTTTTATTCTTAATATTTCTCGTTCTCACCTCCCATAGTTGTAGTGTCTTTGCTTTTCTCCCTAGAGATGTTACTGGCCACTCTGGGAGAAATTTCTTCTACTCATTGTCTTTTTTTACTGAGAGTTCTTTCTGGTTTGTTGTTAGTTTGTTAATACTTTTGTCTTTGCTGCTCTTGTAAAAGGACTTTGTTAAATGTTTAGATGTCCTTGAATGCTTCTTCCTTTTTAAGAGTGAGGCAGGACCAAGCTAACTGGAAGTTCTGGATGTCCTGTGTGCATGGGCAGGGCTCAGCTTTCTAACTACAAATGATAGAACTTCCACTCGTGCCACATGGTTTGTCCTGGCATGAACTGAATAATATCTCTGCTCCTTATTCTTTCACTTCTTCCCAGTACACCTGCATAGCTCAGAGACCAACTTTGCATTGGGAAGGAAGTGTCCAAGGAGTCTGACTACCCAGAAAGCAGGGTCTCCACCATGGACAGTCTGACATCCTCTGCTATCTCTCCATCTAATCCAGTTAACCCCCATATGATCAGTGTGTACTTGCTCTTATCACATCCTGTCCAGTTTGTCTCCTTTCTTTCTTGTCTTTTGATAATGGGTGATTCCTCAGCTATTTCTCTTGTATTCTTAAATCTTCTTGAGCTCTTGTTTAGACTTTAAACATTTCTCTTTCACACATTTTAGTATTCCTAAATGTTTCTCTGTCCCAATATACCTGAGGGTCATGCAGACACCCCTCAACTTGGACATTGATTCTCATGGATGCACAATGGGGAGGGACATGGGAGGAGAGAGAGAAGCAAGTGCCAGTAAAAAGGCCTACAGATGAGTCTATTCATATACAGGTTAGGGTGGTACATACTCACTCTCAAAGTTCTTTCTCTGTTTTTTTTCTTCTTCTTCATTTAGAAACCCTCTTAACAGATTTTCTATACAATATTTATTCGAGTCTTCCACCATAATTTTGTTCAAACAACCTCAATATGCAAATAAATGATGGAGCAGTAGGAGTGGTGCACTATAATAGGATATTATTATAGCATTTTAAATTCTGCCCTGATATTTTTCCTATTGCTTTGTTACATTCTTTTGTTGAAGTTGTATATATTTTGTTCAGGAGGGGAATGAGAGAAGCCCTTTGTCCAAAATGAGCTGAAGTTTTTTCTAAGTTGTTCTTATGGTCATGTTAGAAATGAGGGTTTGGAACTTTGTGGATTTTAGTTATTCATGTCCTCTCTGCCTTGTTTCCAGATAATTAAGAACTAGTTAATAGAAAGTAAGTTGCTCCTCATAAAATGTGAGTGTTTAGTTTCTTTTATTTTACAGTAATGGACTAATATTTCTTTTACACATCTTTGGTTTTATATGGTGTATTATGAAAGAGGAAATATAGGACACAATTATGAATGCTAAAGGAAACAAGATTTCATTAAAGAAAGGGTGTCCTGGATTAATGGAAAATATCATATTGCTTTATTCTTTGCAAAGAGGGGTTTACAGTTGGATTTTTTCACAATATATTGGCTATTTAGCCTTCTTTTTGACATTAGTTTGGCTTGCCATTATATATTTAGAGTATAACATCTTATATTTGACCTTTGAGGTTCTCAAGTTAAAAAATATGTTCTCATTGTAACTGCTATGGGTAGCTTGATAGGGTGATAAATGTCTTCTTCCATTTTGATGATTTCCAAGATTACTGTGGAACCATGATTATTGAAGGAGAGGAAGCTCCAGTTGCCTACACATTGGATGATACCAAACCTGATGGCAACTATGCAGCCATAATGGGGTAAGGCACAGTTATGGTAGTGTGAATGCTATTTGGTATCGACAGTGTAGTCCCATATTATTAATAAATGGGCCCCACACTTTTTAAAATTTTACCCAATGGCACTATTCCAGCAGTAGAAAAATTATTTTTTAAAAAATAATTTCTTCAAATGAATAAATATTTAGAAAAGAATTAGAACACCAATAACATTTTAAAATTTGTCATATTAATTTTCTGCTTCATAATAAGTGCTGGGTGTTGGGATATATGTTGGCAAGCTGTCTTTTGTGAAAGCATGATATGAAGAACTGACTTAGAGTGTTTTACTAAGGGGGCTTCTTGTGAAGGCTTGCAATAACATCAGTGGTATTTATGTGGAATGTGAGATTTTTCCAGTCCTACTAGAGAAGAGCCAAGACCAGCCCAATCTTCAGTTTGGCAAGGAAGACCAGCATATATGGAGAATATTGTGGGGAACAGATCCTCTCCCAGAGAGGTGGCCACCTGGAGCAGCCAAAATTGAGATGAGCCTTACTATATGTATAAGTTTATTTCAGAGAGAGCCATGGGTCAGAAGAGGGAGATCAAAGTCAGTTTTATGAAGTCAAAGGAAAAACATAGAGCTAGAAATGGAGATGCATTCTAGGAGGCTGGGTACTAGGGAGACAACATCGTGAAGATAGAACCAAAGGGCAAAGACTGGATGAAATTAGAAAGGCTCAGACACACCTTAGATGGGCATTTGAAAGCCAGGGCTCATTCCTATTAGCCTCTAGACATGTAGTGGGAAGTGGTTCAGTCACAGAAATTATAGCCATCTGTCTTTAGTCCCTTGAATCCCTAGAGGTGGAAGGTACCTTTTAGTGTCAGGAATGTAATACATAAATAGTAAAACATTGAAGATAAAATAAGCTAGTATATAATTTGTTTCTTTGGGTTGACTTTTAACTTGTTCACTAGGCACCAATTAATTTACCCCATTTTTCTTGTTTGTATGTTTTAGATTTATACTTGCCAACAAAGCCAGAAAACTGGCTCGTCTTACCAAAGAAGAAAGGTAAGGAAAAAGTGCCTCTTCTTTCTTCTCTCACTTCCTCCCTCCCTTACTTTCTTCCTCTACCTGTCTTCCTTCTTGTCCCCTCCCCACCCCTTTCCTCTTCCTCCCTTCTTTTCTTTCTTCTTTCTTTTCTGCCTTCTTGCCTGCCTTTAAATTTTACTTAATTTTCAACTTAAATACTGTCTATTAATGTGTGTGTGCCCAATACTACATGTATGTTATGGCAATTATAAGGGTTTTGTATAAAGGAACCATGCTTATAATTTAAGAAATAAGTATTCACATTGATATCTATTGAGTTTATTGTATGTAAGATACCATGCAAAGAGCTATAGCGAATACAAAATACACATACCACCTAAATCAAAAATGGATATAGCTCAGGAGCTAAAAATTTACTTGGGGGAGGAGTGTATTTCTAATAAGTTCCTGGGTGATGCTGCTGCTGGGAACACACACTGTTTTACATCATTAATGAAAAATCATGTGTTTATTAGTAAAACTAACACTCTGAAAACTTAAACAACCTGCTCCAGACCTTATAATACATAAGATGCAGAAGCAGAATTCAAAGCCTTTTCTGCTCCCTCCTTTTCCACTCTGCCCATTGCTTTGAAGTTGGGTAGGAGGAGGAAGGGTGAGAGGAATGATCAGGTCTGGATCCTCCCAGAATCTCCATGCTTAGTAGATTGACTGATACATAAGACGTACACAATGAATTTTTGAATAAATGAACACAATGCCATATAGTGCCTATAGTGCTTCAGACAATATGTCACTTTATTTTCATTACTTATGATCTCATAGATTTCAGACACTTTAAATAGAACAACGTGCCTTGTTTTGAAAATTTAAAATGAAATGTCAAGTGAAAACAATGGCTTATAGAGTCTTTTTACATGAGGGAATAGGTGTCCCTTTTACTTCCTTCATTTTTACTTTTGTCTACCCCCACCCTCCTCCTCCCATAGGTTGAATAGACTTTGTGAGCTCTATGCAAAAGTTCTGGGCTCCCAAGAAGCTTTGCAGGTAAGGCTGCTTCTCATTCGTTCCATAAGGGATAGAGATCTTGCTTTGTCCTCAAGGGGCTAGCAGGGATAGGCTCATAAGCAGGGCCTTAGAGCTCATGTTTTCCCTGATATATTCTCAGAGGGGCCTGCACAGGGCTGGTCAACTTTTAAGTTGTTTCTAAGAATATTGGCCCTGACTGTGCTGGTGGCAGCTCAGAAACTCTGCAACACTGCTGTGCTACACTTGTTCGTGAGTCCAGAGCTCTTCCTGGAGGAGGATATTGGGCCACTCTGCTCTCAGCTCTGTCGGGGTGTAAAAGAGGGGAGCTTCTGCTACCCCTACTGAGCTCCTTCACCCTAGCAGCCAGGATTGGGATGAAACGAGTTTTGTCTTTCTCTGTTGATTTGTAAAGAAACCAGTTTCATTTGTATATATAAACTAGCATATAAGCACTTTCTAACATCCAACCTACCCCCACTGTCTTGCAAGCAAAATTAGAGTGGCCTGATTCACTTCTAAACATCCCTTTTTGCCCTGTTTTACATTTGAATATTAGAGATTCAGGGAAGACATCCTGCTTGACTCAAAGTCAGCCTTGTCTGCTGAGTTTCCTAGACATTTTTGGAAGTAGCCTGAGAAAACTAATCTAGTTAAACGAGTAGTACCTTGCAGATGATCAAAGGAGGGGTGAGGCTGGGGTAGGGAGGCAGTGTGGTAGGATATTTCATGATAGTCACAGGGCCCAATATGCTCATCATAACCAGTAGTGATAACTGCCTCCCTTATTGTTTTGTTTTTGGTGTTGTTGTTGTGTTTGTTTTTTGTTTTGTTTTGTTTTGTTTTGTTTTGCTTTGTTTTTAGCAACGAGTTGGTGTTCTCATTACATTTACCAGACTGCTGGGTTTTTAATGTTTTGATGTGGATTAAGTCATCTTTTGAAAGTGATTATTAAATCCAGTTATTCATGAAATATTTGAAGGCAATGGAGACTGATGTATAAATGAACAGTTAAAGTGTGAGAAAAATCTAATGAGGGGGCTAAGAATATTCAGCCTTTTAAATTTTGTAGTGCACATCTAGTTGAGCAGCTACATGGCTTAATCTTATTATTCTAACACTTATCTTGCTCAACTTCACAGTGACTTGCTTCTTCTAGTCAAATTGTGTGGCTTTTGAATTTGTATTGTTCATTCTTTTAAAGCACAAAGTTTTTCCTGTACTTGATATAGGTGACAACATGTGCTCCTAAGGATTTCTGGAGTTCTTTTTTGGCAAATGAACAAGAATAATTAATTGATTGGTTTGGAGAAAAACAATAGTAATGAGGAATGTATTTTGCTTAATTTTTTTGCTTTCATATACCATTTAGCAAGTTTAAATATAAGCATAGCCTCTAGGCTCAAGGCTACTGTGAATGAGGTAATAAAGCTATACACACACACACACACACACACACACACACACACACACACACACACTCATTTTACTCATTTTACATCTGTTAAAAATTACTGGTTTTCTGTTTAAAAGCACTGTTCAAGCAATTTTACCCTTATAGATACTCCAGCTTTTTTGAAGTTATGTTCTGAGATACTCTTGACTGAAGCAGTTTATAATTGAGATTCTTCCACCAACCTGTGAGGTAGATGTTTGTTGAACCTTATTTGGAAAGGAAGCAGTTGTCCTCAAATTTCAAAAAAAGTTAATAATTTTTAATATGGCAGTCTCTTTTTCTAAGAAGGATGTGGGTGATTATTTGCTGATAATAAAAATGAAATGGTCCTGTCCTTGATTTCTCTTGGCATAGAGAGGGGCATTTGCTTTACTCTTGCTTTGTTGTCTGTTGTGTGGAAGGAAGCAAGTCCTAGGAAGTTAAAGTTAAAGTCTAACCTTCCTTCTGATTGGCAGGAAACAGCCAGAGAAGGGTGCTCATGAGGTGATTGTCACTCTCAGATGAAGAGAAGAAAGAGGGCTGGTTAGGAGAGTGGGGACACCACTAGAGGCCTGGAGCAACTTACACTCCTCAGGCAAGGTCTAGTGCTTTGTAAATAGGATATGTTTCAAATGACTATTCAAAGTCCTATGTGTGACAGCACATTTTTTAAACAAAACATTTTTTTCCAAAATCTATCTTTAACCTAACGTTTTTATTTTAAAACTTGCCATGTTGACTTTATCTTTTCAAAATCATGTTTAATAATGACACTCACACTCATGCTTAGTTATTTAAAAAAAAAGAGCTCAAGGTTTGCAAAATCTCCTCTATTGTAATGCATGTTCATGGCAAAAATATATTTTTCAGACCGATAGTTTTTTTAAAGTTATCACCAACAGAATTACCTACATCCAATGAAAACATTAATTCACCTGTCTAGCTACCCTCAACAAAACTTAATTCCACCATAAACATGAATTTCATTATTCCTTTCCCTTGACAGACTTATTTTTCTGCTTTTCTCTGTTCTAACTACTCCAGAATCATAAATCATTTTTAAACTTGTCTTGAAATCATTAGGCACCAAAACTTATTAATAGTTAATCCCAATTTAAAAATAGAACTAGACAACTGCAGTTTATTAACAGTACCCGAAACATGAATGAACCAACTGAGAAAACTTTCTGAAGTCAGAACTTAAAGTCTATTGCCAAGGACATTATTTACTTGCACAAAGATATATCTCTAAAAACATCAGGATAGCAAGGCTCTACTTCAGACATATAATGGTTGTTCAATATGAAGTCTACTGGACTGTCTTTGATTTTTTCTAGACTAAATAGTTTCTTTTGAGTCTCCTTCAAGCTTTTTTCACTTTGCCTTGCAGCCAGTGCACTATGAAGAGAAGAACTGGTGCGAAGAACAGTACTCAGGAGGTTGCTACACAACCTACTTCCCCCCAGGAGTCATGACTCAATATGGAAGGTAGAGGAAAAGTGTGATAACCTCTAATTGAAATGCCCTGAAACTGAATTCAAACTCTAAACAAGTTCATATAGCTCTTCTATTTTTTTGAAATTTTAAAATCACTGCTTTTCTTTGTATCATGTGAATCTTGTGAATGAAGTCATAATTCTGCATCATGGAGGTGTCTTTGCTCTTAATTCATTTCATGGAGCAATCCCGATCAATATAACCAAAGAAGGTTGCAGCATCAGAAAAGAATTTAGATAGTCAAAGAGTTCACTTACATTGTCAGAAGCAGTGTCTTTATACTGAGTTTAGAGCTCATAAAAACATGGGTATAGCATTATAAAAGCAAAATGAGTTCTAGCAATAGCAAACTTTGTCATCCTGAATAGGTCACTTCACTACTCTGAACCTCAGTTTTCTTAGTAGGTGTATGAGAAAGCACCAGATTGACAATATATTTGACAATAATCAGTAAGTTAGTAATCAGTGTGTTATTTTTTAAACATCTTTATTGAGATATAATTCACATACCATACAGTTCACCCAAAGTGCATATTTAAACGTTTTTTAGCATTAACAGTATTGTGCACCCAAGTATCACTCATTGGTGCTAGTTAATTGCATTTGATGGCATCAACAGGTGTGAATTAATGATATAACAGTAATTATTATGACTATGAGAGTAATACTAAACCAAGCAATTATTTCATGCCAAGATCTCAATCTAAATAAAATAAGAAATGTAGAGTAGTTAATAAAAGGCTGTTAAGAGTGTAATTAAAAGAGAGTGTGAATAAATGTAAATGACTAATCAATCTGTCCATGAAAACTGGTCAAAGAAAGATTAAAACTTACCTATGAGACGATACATAATAACTTTGGCACTTTTATCATCTACCTGAAGATGACAAAATATCATCTATGAGAACATTCTGGGGTCAAAGGACACCAGATGATTAGCTACTGGGTCATTAAGTTAATTTTTGGATATGGTAATTGTAAAATATGTTAATAGTAATGGTTTCATTCAGTATTTATTGGCTAAGTGTCAACCATTTGACAAGCTTTGTGCTCAGATCTTTGACACCAAATAAAGCCCTCTCTGTTGTGAAGGAGTTGACAGTGTTAGGGGCTGGGACGGGCATTGGGAGAGAAGAGACATTAGATGACAACTCTAATGCACAGTGGTAAGTACTCTAATAGAGGGGCATACAAATACCATGGGGATCCAGGGAGGTTCAGGCTAGTTTTAGAGAAATCTGAAAAGGCTTCATAACACCTATACTACCTGGAGATTGTAGAGGGCAGAGAAAGGCTATTGGGTAATGCACTTGAGGCAGATGGAACTGTATGAGCAAATGTTTAAAACTTTAGAAGTTCATGGAATGTCAGAGGAAAAATTCTTCATGGGCTCTAGGTGTTATTGAGGATGGAATGCAGAATCAGAAAAGCGGATAGGATTCTTTGCCTCATGTAATTCATTCAGGAATACAAAATTTAACTGCTCAATAGAGAAAAGCCAATCAGAGCATCACTTTTGTTTTTGGTTTGTGGTGTGATTAGATTTCTGACTATGAGGTGGTAAATTTCATGCTCAATCCCATAAACTATGTTAGGAAAATGCCTTTAGGAAGTGGAGTGTGGGAAAGAAAAGGACACTCACCTGTGCTGGCCTGATCCTGACCACAGGAGAGAAGATAAATTCCATAGTAAAAGGCATTGGTGGTGACATGGTACTGCCCTTTTTCATCTTTATTCCTTCCCAGGGACGTGTCAGGCTCCATAGCATTAGCTTTAATTTGTAGGGGAATTTTAATGGAAACTAAAGCACAGCATATCTTAGTGACTTAACTCTCAGCCTAAGCAAGGATTACCTGCCCACAGGGCTTCCTTTGACCCTCTTCATAGCCTGGAAGTACACAGAAAATGCTCCACTTCCAGAGGGAAGACAGAAGACAGTATTGACAGTACAACTTTAGTATAGAATAAATACACATTTCTTAATGAATTTTACTTCTAGATAGACGGAAAAACTGATTGTAGCTATTAAGAAGAAAAACTCATAAGGCGTATTTTACTCCACAAAGCCATGAGAAAATATACATGGAAATACCCTTTTTCATGAATATATGCTGTTTACTCACCTGTAAAGAAAGAAGCCGGGATTTTCCTTCTCTAGCTGTTAGACTTTTTTTCTAAGGGAAAATTTCCACACAATAAGTGGAGAAAATATATCTTTTGGTTTGAAATTAATTCTTAAATTTTGCATTTTTACACTTTAATTGTTAGCATGATTAATCCTCTAAGCCTTTATTCCCTCTTCCAATATTTAATTCTAGGATTTGGCCAGGCATCCTACAGGTTTCCCAGAGGTTAGTTCCCTGTTTGAAAAAAAGAGAACATGTTGTAAAAACAGCATTGTTTAATGAACATGGAAAAAGGAAATTTACCTTCTTTTGTAGGGCACCCATGCTGGCTTTGGATGACTCTAGATTATTCTAAGTATTATCATCAATATT
Source organism: Cynopterus sphinx (assembly GCA_030015415.1). Taxonomy (NCBI): domain Eukaryota; kingdom Metazoa; phylum Chordata; class Mammalia; order Chiroptera; family Pteropodidae; genus Cynopterus; species Cynopterus sphinx. Next base: position 28,777,347 of record CM057388.1, on the reverse strand, counting down.
CTAATATTCTATAGTATCTTCTCTCCTATTACCTATTTCTTTTCTTCTTTATGGCTACATAAGGGCCCATGAAGGAAAACCCACCAATTCAAGCCAGCCTGTTTGGTTTTCTGATAAAAGGCTTGGTGGTATACAGCATTGGCTTAGAAAGCATGAAATGTTAGCTCTGGACATCCACATCCCTTACCTGTATAATGGAAACCTGAGATAGGTATGGTATGCTTCCTTATGAAACTTGTTAGGGTAACAACAAACTGCCCCTCTTAGAAACCAAGTGCTATGACACTTCTGCCCCTTTGTGTAGCATATGGGCATTTTTTGTTAACTAGCAATGACAATATACTAGGCAAAGCATAGAGGATAAAAACAAAGACCTTGACAAATAGTAAATCTAGTTCAAATCCTAGTTCTGCTATTTTCTAGCAATGTGGCTCTTGGCAAGTAACTGCACATTTCTCCAAACCTCTGTTTCTTTGTATATAAAACGAGGTAATGATACTAGTAGCTATGTAATAGAGTTCTTAGAAAAGATTAAAGAAATAATTTAATAGAAAGAAGAAGTATAACCAAGTTGTTAAGATTGTGGGCTCTGGAGTCAGATGGCCTGGGTTCAAATATAACTTCCGCCATTCACTAACTGTGACCTAGAGCAAATTACTTTGTATTTGTTGCTGCTTAGATTCTCCAAAAAGTAAACTCTGAAAAAAGATTAGCATACAGAATATGTACTAAGGAGAATCCTTGGTATCAACACCTGTAAGAGAGGAAGGAAGCAGAGGTGGGCAGAGGGAGAAGTTGGGCTGGGATGCAATTCCAATGAAAGCCTCAACTGTTCCCACAGATTTGTCTGGAGCTAGGATGACCTTAAAGAGTTGTTCCAAGTGAGGCAAGGGAGTCAGGTCATTATAGCCCCATGATGATCAGTCATTAGATGCACCGCTGCTGGAAAGAGGCATGACTTTGTGCGAGGCAATTTTAATTTTCTTCAGCAGAGGCAATCTGCAAAGAGGACTGACACCAGAAAACCATGTTCTGGCAGCACTTGCAGCAGCTAAGAATAAGTTCTTCATTCTTGAAGGAGGTTCTGAGCAGTGCATCACAATATCCACCACAGTCTCTCTACCTCTATATGCTCATCTACAAAATGGGGATATTAATAGTACCAACCTCATAGGTATGTGGTGAGGATTAATAAACTTAGAAGAGTGCTGGCACCCAACAAGTGTTAACTGTTGTAATTTAATGCAGTAAAACCCTTTTTTCCCCCATTTTTTCAGGACTAATTGTTTCTTTTTAAAAATTTTTTTATTTTTTATGATTTTATGGTGACATTGCTTAACAAAATGTCAATAATATATATATATTTTTATTTTTTATGATTTTATGGTGACATTGCTTAACAAAATGTCAATAATATATATATATATGCCACTTTAAAAGTAAGGCATATATATATATATATATATATATATATATATATATATATATATATATACTGTGTTCACCTTCAGTAGTTATATTTCTTTCTGTCACCACATATTTGACCCCCTTTACCCTGTCTGCTTCCCTTCTCCCCGCTACTTTCTGATAACCACAAGTCTATAGTTCATGTCCATGAATCTCTGTTTGTTTGTCCTGTTCATTTGTTGCTTTTAGGTTTATAACCCACATATAAGTGATGTTATGTGATTTTCAACTTTTTCTGTCTGTCTGGTTTCGCTTAGCATGATTATGTAGAGGTCTATCCATGTTGTTGCAAATGGCAGGATTTCATCTCTTCTTATGGCTGAATAATATTTTATTGTATATATGTACCACAAATTCTTTAGCCAATCATCTATCATAGGACACTTCAGATGCTTCCATGTCATGGCCACAATGAATAATGCTGCTATGAACATCAGTGTGAAAATATCTTTTTGGATATAAGTTTTCAAGTCTTTGGAGTAAATATGCAGAAGTGGGATTGCTGGATCATATGGTAGATCAATTCTTAATTTTTTGAGGAAACTTCATACTTTCTTTCATAGTGGCTGTACCAGTTGCAGTCCCACCAGCAGTGTATGAGGGTTCCTTTTTCTCCTCACCCTTTCCAACATTTGTTATTACTTATTCTGTTGATTACAGCCTTTCTAACAGGTATGGGATGAAATCTCATTGTGATTTTGATTTGCATTTCCCTAGTAGCTTGCAATGTTGAGCATCTTTTCATATATTTGTTGGCCATTTGATTTTCTTCTTGGGAGAAGTGTCTGTTCAGGTCCTCTGTCCATTTTTTATTAGATCCTTTGCTTTTTTTGTTGTTGTTGTTGTTATTGCATTGTATGAGTTCTCTGTATATTTTGGATATTAGGCCCTTATTGGAGGTGTTGCTTGCAAATATATTTTCCCATTTGGGTGGTTGTCTCTTTATCTTGTTGATGATTTCTTTTGCTGAGTAAAACCTTTTTAGTTGGATGAAGTCACATTCATTTATTTTAGCTTTTATTTCCCTTGCTTTTGAGGTCAAATTAATAAAATCATCTTTAAGTCCAAGGTCCTTGAATTTAGTACTTATGTTTTCTTCTATGTATTTCATTGTTTCAGGTCTTGTATTCAGGTCCATAATCCATTTTGAGATAATTGTGTTGTATTGTGATAGATAACAGTCTAGTTTCATTCTTTTGTAAGTGGCTTTCCAGTTCTGTCAGCATGATTTATTGAAGAGGCTTTCCTTTCTACATTGTATTTTATGGCTTTTTCGTCGAAAATTATTTCCCCATATAAATATGGGTTTACTTTTGGACTCTCAATTCTGTTCCACTGGTCCCTGTGTCTGTTTTGCTGCCAATACCATGCCGTTTTATTTACTGTCACTTTGTTGTATATTTTGGAGTTGGACAGGGTGATGCCTCCAGCCTCATTCTTTTTTCTCAGGATGGCTTTGGCAATTCAGGGTCCTTTGTGCTTCTACACAAGTCTGATGATTTCTTGTCTGTTTCTTTGAAAAATGCCAATGGGATTTTGATGGGGATTGCATTAACTCTGAATAATGCTTTAGGTAATATCATTATTTTAACTCCTTTGATTCTTCCAATCCAAGAAAATGGAATATCTTTTCATTTTTTTATATCTTTTTTGATTTCTCTTAATAGACTTATAACTTTAATTATATAAGACCTTGACTTGTTTCGTTACATTTTTTCCTAGGTATTTTATTCTTTTTGTTGCAATTGCAAAAGGAATTATTTTTTTCCACTTCTTTTTCTGATGCTTCATTATTAGAGTATAGGAGTGCTATGGATTTTTGAACGTTGATTTTGTATCCAGAGATTTTACTGTATTTGCTTATTGTTTCTAGTAGTATTCTTGTGGAGTCTTTAGAGTTTTCTATATCAAGAATCATGTCATCCACAAATAGTGACAATTTGATTTCTTTGTTTCCTATTTGGATGACCTTTATATCTTTCTCTTGTCTGATTGCACTCCCTAGGACCTCCAATGTTATATTTTATAACAGTGGTGATAGTGGACAGCCTTGCCTTGTTCTAAATCTTAGAGGGAAGGTTTTTAGTTTTTCACCATTAAGTATGTTAGCTGAGGGCTTGTCATATATGGCCTTTATTACTTTAAGGTACTTTCCTTCTATACCAATTTTGTTAAGTGTTTTGATCATAAATGGATGCTGTATCGTGTTGAAGGCTCTGTCTGCATCCATTGATATGATCATATGATTCTTACTTTTTGTTTATGTGGTGTCTCACATTAATTGATTTGCATATATTGAACCATCCGTGTGCCTCTGGGATAAAGCCCACTTGATTTTGGTGTATAATCTTTTTAATATGTTACTGTATTCGGTTCGCTAGTATCTTCTTTAGGATTTTTGCATCTCTGTTCAACAGAGACATTGGTCTGTAGTTTTCTTTTTTGTGTGTGTTACCTTTATTAGTGTCAGAGTAATATTGGCCTCATAAAATTAGTTGGAAAGTATTGCCTCTTCGATTTTTCAGAAGAGTTTGAGGAGAATAGTTATTAAATCTTTGAATGTTTGGCAGAATTGACTGGTGAAGTCATCTGGGCTAGACTTTTACTATTTGGTAGGTATAAGAAAACCTCATATTTCAATAATCACCCTAAACAGAAATGGATTGAACTCACCAATAAAAAGGAACAGAGTTGCAAAATGGATCAAAAAACAAAACCCAACCATATGCTGCCTCAAGGAGACATATCTCAGCTCCAAAGACAAATATAGATGCAAAGTGAAAGAGTGGAAAATGCTATTTCAAGCAAATGGCATTCAGAGAAACGTGCAATAGTGGTACTAATATCAGATGAAATAAACTTCAAAATAAAAAAGGTAAAGAAAGATACTGAGGGATATTTCATAATGATAAAAAAAAATCATGCACCAAAAAGTGTAACTTATTAATATCTATGCTCCCCCCAATCAGGGAGCCCTGAAATATGTAAAGCAATTGCTAACAGTTCTAAAGGGAGGAACAGATCAAGACACTATCATAGTAGGGGAACCAAATACCCAACTGTCAGATATGAAAAAATCATCCAAACAGAAAATCAATAAAAAAATAACATCCTTAAATGACACACTAGACAAACTGGACACAATTGACATTTACAGTCTTCCATCCCAAAATAGCTGCTTATAGATTCTTCTTTAGTGCATATGAAACATTCTCAAGAATCTACCACATACTGGGACACAGAGATAGCCTCAACAAATATAAGAGGGTTTGGAATCATAGCAACCATATTCTCTGATTATAATGCTTTGAAACTAGACATTAAATGCAGAAAGAAATCAGAAAGAACCACAAATATACAGAGATTAAGCAACATGCTACTGAAGAATAACTCGGTAAGAGAAGAAATAAAAAGAGAGATCAAGAGATACATAGAAACGAATAATAATGATAGTACAACATATCAAAACTTTTGGGACATGGCAAAAGTGGTCATAAGAGAAATATTCATATCATTACAGCCTTATCTCCAAATACAAGAATGAGCCCAAACAAACAACCTAATGCTTCATATTAAAAACTATAAAAGAAAGGAAAAATGAAGCCTAAAGTCAGCAGCAGAAAAAAAATCATCAAAACTAGAGTAGAAATAAATAAAATTAAAAACAAAAAATGATAAAAAATAAATGCAACAAAGATCTGGTTCTTTGAAAAGTTTAATAAAATTGACAAACCCCTGGTTAGATTCACTAAAGAAAAAAGAGAAAGGACACAAATAAACAAAATCAGGGATGAAAGAGGGGAAATTATGACTGACATTGCAGAAATACAAAGCATCATACAAGAATACTACGAAAAAGTATATAACATCAAATTTAATAACCTAGAAGAAATGCACCAGTGCTTAGAAAAATACAACCTCCCTAGACTGAATCAAGAAGAACTGGAAAATCCAAATAGATCAATCAGCATTATGGAAATCGAAACAATCATCAAAAACCTACCAAATAGTAAAAGTCTAGCCCAGATGGCTTCACCAGTGAATTCTGCCAAACATTCAAAGATTTAATATTGTATTAATTTATATTTTCTTTATTTTGGTTGGCTTTTGTGGGTTTTACCTCTGGTTCTTTTGTTTCATGTTATATATTTCAGTTCTGAATCTTTGGTGTGTGGTTACCATTATGAATACATAAAGGATAGTTAAATATATACAGTCATCCATTTTCTCTTGTGCGTGCCTTATCTCCATTCCCCTTTGCGAATTTGGATCTTTGAACCCTCCCCTTTTCAGTCATTGTTATCTCAAATTGTCCCTATGTATGCTGAATGTTCATTACTATCTTGTTATAACAATTCTATTCATATTATTTAAACTTATAATGACCTGTTCTTAGTAAGGTTTGCACTCTTCTGCTTCTATTTGCCCAATGGTCAGTTTACTCCTAATTATGTAATTTTTTTGGTCTTTTTGTTTTAGGTGAGGTGACCCCTTTCGGTATTTTCTGTAGTACAGGAATCGTAGTGAGAATTCCCTCAATTTTTGTATGTTTGGAAAAGTTTTAATTTCTCCTTCATATCTAAAGGAGAGCTTAGCTGGATACATTTTTCTAGGCCAGTAGTTTCTTTCACTTAATAGTTTAAATATTTGATTCTATTAATTTCTGGATTGGGAGGTTTGCATGAGAGTCCAAGGATAATCTTATGGGTTTTCCTTTATAAGTTACCGTTTTTTTCTCCCTGACTGCCTTGAGAATTCTGTCTTTGTTGTTGATTTATAATAATTTTAATATAATATATCCTAGTGAAGGCCTTTTTGAGTTGAGATAATTGAATTTTCTGTTGACTTCTTGAATTCCAATCTCCAGCTCCCTCCTTAGATTTGGGAAATTCTCATCAACTATTTGTCTGAAAATGCTTTCGATTCCTTGTTCCTTTTCCTTGGCTTTGATAATGCTCATTATTCTTATGTTTCCTCTCCTGATGGTATCAGCTAGTTCTTGAATTTCTCTTTCATTATTTTTCATTCTTCAGTTTCTTCTTCCTTCTGATTTATTTCTATATTTCCATCGATATCACTAATCCTTTCCTCCATTTGGTTGACTCTGTTTCCCAAGCTTGCTATTTCATTTTTCAACTTTTGCAGTGTGTTCTTCATCTCCAGAAGTTCTATTTGATTCTTTTTGAGGGTTTCAATTTTTTCCTGCTCATCTAGGTGTTTTTGCAATTCCTGAAATTTTTTATTTGAGTTATTTTGTATCTCATTGAGATTTTTCTGAAGTACTAACCTGAATTTGCTGTAATTTAATTCACATATTTCTAAGTCCATAAGCTTATTTTTTAGAGATTTTTCTTTTTATTTCTGAGGTGCCTTGTCACATTGGTGTTTAATGGAGTATTTCTCCACCTGGGCATTAACGGAATTGTATTTTGCTGTTTTTTTTTTTTTTTTTTTTTTTTCCTGAAGGAATATTTATTATATAAAGGTCTCTAGTGTGTTGCAAAGAAGGTGCTTTTCTTTTGGTTTCCAGTAGGTGGCGTCTAAGCCTCTTGGATTCCTGCTTTATATAACGCCTTAATAGCACCTTTTCTTATTACAGATGTTTAATCACACTTGCTACCCTCAGTTTCAGTTCTTGTCAATGTTAGTGACAGTTTTGGTAATGTTTGCTCAGATTCCCCCTGGGGCTCCGAGGTTTTCATTCTTGGCAGATATGGGGGGAGGACTCTTCTGGGTTGGGGGATGGGGACTGTGGTTCAGCCCCGGGTTTACAACCACGACTGGTAGAAATCAATTGTTGTTTCTCTGCTGTCCCTGCTTCTCTATGTTCTGCCTTGATGACTGGGCCCTGCTGCTGGCTGCCTGGAGCTCACAGCTCTACCAGGCAGGGCTATTCAGGGAATTCACTGCACCTTCTATACTCCCCCTCTTCCTATAGTGAGATTCGTCTGTGAGTGGCAGCTTCCTTTTTTTCTTCCAGTCCACTGCCCGACACCCAGAGTTCTGACCTGTGTTAGCTCTTATGCGCAGATCCTAAGCTCAGACATATTGGTGTACAGTTTTGTTTTGTTTTTTTTGTTTGTTTGTTTGTTTTTGTTTTTTTTTGAGTTTGAGGTGTTCCGCTTATTTTTGTTTCAGGGGAAGAGATCTGGGCATGTCTCTCCTCCACCATGTTTCTTCAAAGTCCAGTAAAACTTTTAACACTTGTAAAGCTCACTGAATGTTAGGTTTGGAACCGTAGTCAGACTTACAGATTTGTTACCTGTTACTGATGCAAAAGGTCTTAAAATCATTGGACCATGACATTTAAAAGATGGGGACTCAGAGCTCAGTGAAAGAAATGATTTGCCAAGTTCACTGGTAAAATAGACAGGTAGGGAACTGGGGGCATATGTCAGCTTCTAGAGAGTTAGTGTGTCATAGGAGGGGCTACTCCTGACTGGGCTCTTATAGCCTCTAACTTCATGTAGATGAAGCAAATATGTGTTCCACTGATGTCAGTCTCTTTTCTTGTTAGCCCTTGATGCAAGAATGGACTTTGGCTTTTATTACATTTTGTCTGTGACAAGGGTCCTGCAGGACTTGGAGGAACTTGTGAACATTATTCCAAAACTGACAATGTATTCCTGATGTTTACAATCTGAGAAAATCAACCAACCTTTGTGGGAAGATTCTTCTCTGGTTCTCTGAAACTGATCATTGCTACCTCTTTGCTTTTGTTTCAAGGATTCTACGCCAACCAGTGGGAAAGATTTATTTTGCAGGCACTGAGACTGCCACACACTGGAGTGGCTACATGGAGGGGGCTGTGGAGGCTGGAGAGAGAGCAGCCCGGGAGGTAGGGCATGGTGTCACTGTCTGTGGGGAAAGAGGTAACTCATGGAACTGACAAGCAGGTCAAAGATGTCTGAGATTCTGGAGATCCACTCATCAGTAATACCCATCTGAAGACCTATGAAACATAATTTTAACAGTAGTCTTGGGTAACAAAAATATCTATCATGTCACTTAAGGTAAAAAGAGCCCATAGGGCAAAAGATCACTATGGTTATACTTGAGAGATAACCTAGGTCTAATTTGTAGAGCCAAACATGTTTCTATTAGAACTCTAATTCCTTTACATATTTGCCAACAATTTCTCTGGTCTCATTCATATTAAGGTATCTTCACAACTACTACAATTTATGGTGAGCCTAATGATTAGAGCTTCTTATGCAATCAGTGAAAGACTCTTTGGAGACTTTTAAAGGTTGAGTGGGCTATGTTAGCTTTTACCCTGGTGGTGTTGATGACTATCCTGAGACTCAGTTGATCCTTTATTTAAAGAGCGATTAGGAGAAAGGTGGTGTCACTTTTGTTATTCACCAGAATATTCTTATTTTTCAGATCCTGCATGTCATGAGGAAGATCCCAGAGGATGAAATTTGGCAGTCTGAACCAGAGTCTGTGGTAGGTTGTATTTTATTTAATGAATTTAAATCTTTTTCCTCTAAAAGCAATTATTTGCAAAAAGAACACTCATATATATTCACATGCCTTTCTCTAAGCGATTCAGTCCATGGATGTTTAAAGAGATACCTTGGGTTAGGGCAGAGGTGAGAGATTTGGAAGAACTTTTATAAATTTGTAGCTGCTACATTCATTACAGATTATTAGGAAAAATATGATTTTTTTTGTCAGAGAGCTTTAGATATATTAAGAATTCAACACATGTCTGCTGAATACATCTGTGACCTGGTGATTCTCAACAGTAGATAGAAAATGAAAGGATAATAAGTCAGCATAACCCTGCCCAGGGGTGAAGGGATGGCATGAAATGGAACAGATTGAGATTAAAAATGCATCTTCAATATATACATTATTATTTTTGTAATAAAACCCTAGGAAGTATTCTTGATTGGAAGGAAGAACACATACAAGATAGAGTGAAATGCATTGTGGAGCACATGGTTCAAAAAGGTCAAAGTTATTCACCTATCAAGTGTGAAGCCAGAAAGAATAGCCCTGCCAGGCCAATTCATTCTCTTAATGCTTCTGTCAGAGATGGGATTGAAGGCTAATTAGACTATAGAGTCATTCAACTCAAAAAATATTTATTGTGCACCTATTCTGCACCAGCTGCTGAGATAAGGGTACAGCAGTGCTTTCACAGAGCTCAACATGTGGTTGAGAGAACAGATGATAACCAAAAAGCACAAGTGTGATGAAGAAGACATGCTGAGAATGTGAAAATATGGAACATCTTAGCCTGGGGGCACAGGAAATATTCCCTGAGGAAATTAGGTATAAACTTAGAATTGAAGGATGAATTAGTTAAGGAAAAGGCTCAGTAGGGGAATGGGATGAGTGTTATGACCAGAAGGAATGGTATGTTTAACAGCCTAGAGTTTGGCAAGAGTGGGTCATGTTCAGAGAACTGGGAGAAATAGATTTTCTGTAGCAAAATGCACAAGTCCTACACTAATATCAAATGTTCTCTAAACCTAGGATGTCCCTGCACAACCAATTACGACCACCTTTTTGGAGAGACATTTGCCCTCTGTGCCAGGCTTGCTGAGGCTGATTGGATTGGCTACCATCTTTTCAGCAACTGCTCTTGGCTTCCTAGCCCACAAAAGAGGGCTACTTTTACGGGTCTAAAGATAAGGCATCTTTAACCACACTTTCTTCTTACTTTACTTGATGTATGGGTTTGGGGAAGAAGTTGTAGTAAAGTTCCATGAAAACATATAGACTCTAGAGTGAGGAGGGGACCATAAAGATGAGTCAGACTACTGACCACAGGAAGCAGTACCTCTATATCTGTTTTGGTCCCTGCTTATTATCCCCTACTTGGCTTAGCACTCTGTCCTGCCTATTTCCAAATTTACTGCCCCAGGAATCTCCTCAGTAGCTAAGCAGTCTTGTTTAAAGTCCTTGCTGAACCACAACGCACGTTGCCATGCACACACAAAAAAATAGTTTTTGTCCTACCTCTGTGGCTTTTTACTTATTCTTCCTCTAACCTGCAACATCCTCATCTTCCAAGTTCTATGCATTTGTCCTTAGAATCCAGTATTGTTTTAGCTGGAAGACCATAGAGACCATCTAGTCCTTCTATCTTAGAGTTAAGCCACCTAAAGCTGAGAGAGGTTGAACTTAATTTCCCAAAAAGCCACTGGTATTTTGAAGACTAGAACATAGGTCCATTGTTTTTCCCTCCTCCTGTGATATATGCCCCAATAACCCTCCTTTACTCCCTGCCACGGTTGCTGATGGTAACTCTTTGTATGAATTTATTCTGTTCTAAGTTGTTACGTGATACTACTATACTACTCCTACTGTTTTTATGCAATAAAGTTGATTCAGCAAATACTTGTTGTTTTTTCTTTTAGAGTAATGACTTTCAAGGTTTTGACAGATCAGATCAACACCCAATATTAGTATATAACTGTGGCTTTAAAGCATTTAGTAAAAATTTTCTTAAAGCCAAGATGACGCATGCATTTTGAATGTGTGATCCATCATGGGTGGTGTGTGTGTGTGAGCACTTGGTAAATGATTTATAATGATATGATAAGGATGTTAAAAGAAAGAGCTCTTTGCTTTCACCCCCCCCCCAAAAAAAACCCTAAAGATAATTGACATATTAATAAACAAGATGCTTTAACTATTAAGGTAATTATAGTATTTCAACTGACGTTTTGTATTTCTTATTAGTGCAAAAATTTTTACTAGGTACACTCATTAATTTCAAACTACAGTTTCATAGTCCATTACATTGTATTTGAACTACTCCTCAAATGATATCATTTCAAAGGAGTCATGCCTCTCAACTCCCAAGGTCAGTTTTTATCAGGATGTATTTTAGTTATAAATGATCATTCTCACACTCTCCCTTAGAAAGTGAAACCTGTTATTATTAGCATAAATGGAATTTAAGAAATCCTCTAGTATTAATTAATTAGTATACAGTTTCTAATTTTATAGTGACATTTACATTCCTGATAAGAGCTTTAGAGACAAAATGAAAAAATTAAAGAACCCACAAAGACTTTCTTTGTAAATCTTGTGTTTTGAATCTGTCAAAATATAATTTACTCGACATAAGGGTGTCTTCTTAAGCATGCTCTCTTCCAAAAAACTTCCCCTCCTCAAAGTAGTCACATTACTAATTCTAACACATTCATTAACTCAAAACCACAGTGTGATATCACCTCATGCCGGCTATAATGGCTAGCATCCAAAAGACAAGAGAAAACAAATACTGACAAAGATGTGAAGAAAATAGAACATTTGTACTTGGTGGGGATATAAGTTGGCGCAGCCACTATGGAAATAGCATGAAAGTTCCTCAAAAAATTAAAAATAGAACTACCATATAATTCAGCAATTCCACTTCTGAAAATATATCCAAAGGAAACAAAACCACCATGTTGAAGAGCTATCTGCACCCCCATGTTTGTAGCAGCGTTCTTTACAATAGCCAACAAATAAATAGGTAAAAAATTGTGAGAAAAATATAATGGAATATTATTCAGCCATGTAAAGGAAGAAATATTGCCATTGGTGAAAACATGGATGACCCTTGATGGTATTATGCTAAGTGAAATAAGTCAGACAGAGAAAGAGAAATACTGTGTGATCTCACATGTGGAATCTAAAACAAGCAAACTTTTAGAAAAAAATGTCACGTTTGTGGTTATCAGAGGTGGTGGGAGTGGGGAATTGGATAAAGATTGTAAAAAGGTACAAACCTCCAGCTATAAGATAAATAGATACTAGAGACATAATGTACAACATTATGACTATAGTTACTGCTGTATGGTATATATGAAAGTTGTTAAGAGAGTAAATCTTAAGAGTTCTCATCACAAAGAAAATTATATATATATATATATATGTTTTTATTTTTATTTTTGTATCAATATGCAATGATGGACGCTAACCAAACTTATTGTAATCACTTCATGATATATGTAAGTCAAATCATATGCTGTATACCTTATACAATGTTGCATGCCAATTATATCTCAATAAAACTCGAAAAAATATTCATTGAATGAAAAAAGGAAGAGTCAAATAAGGAATTACCTTCTCCAGGAATCTCCTGGACCATTCATCATCCAACTAGGCAAGGCAGCCCTTTGTTATCTCAGTGCTACATACATAGATCTCATATCCTGCACTTACACATAATATTGCAGTTATGCCATCTTGTTAAATTACATTATTTGACTGCTGTTCCAAGTCACATTAGATATCAGCTACTAAGGTAATCCTAAATAGACAAAAGGGGAAACTTTACAGAAAAATGTCAAAACCAGTTTCTTTTCTGTTGAAACTCCTCACCAGTTTTAAGGGTATAAAAAAAGAGCATTTTTGAAGGGGTAGATTGGAAAAGAGATCTCTTAGAGAGAACTGCCATGATTTGAATCAAATCCACCTCAGAGAAAAAGAACAGAGTGCTGCCTTCTCATCTCAAGTCTAGTGAGAGGGGTTGCAAGGACACCCGTTTGAGAACTTGACACACCCTAAAGAGTCTAAAGCCCTGGATTCTGCTCAAGATGCTTTTGAGCAGAGTGAAGGAATACCACAGAGACTTCAGTAAAACAGAAGCTGAGTAGAGATCAAAATTAACTATTCAAAGGAGAGGTACTGTCTGTATTGTGGTAGTTAAAGTCAGAAAGAGCTAGCACTAGCGTCTCTTAAAAAAAAAGAAAAAATTCACAAATGTCCCCATAAGGAAGAGTCAATTCTCATAATAGCCAGGCCAAGAGCATATAAAACTCTTAGAAAAGGATCAGTGAGAATGTTCAATAAGCCCCTGTCCCTCCTCCCTTTCCATGCTCAATCCAGAATCAACAATTGGCAAGCTAAGCAAGGAGAAGAAGAAAAGTTAATTACAGGCTTCTGCAAAATGGCACAACAGCCCCTCAAGCTGGTCCCAACTGGAAGAGGGGAGAAAATTGAACTCTAAATGAAGCTCAGAGATTTGATTGTTCCACAATATTTGACATTCAAATTACTTAATTGAAACTTTGGTTTGCGACTCAAACCTTAAAATTTCCTCTAATTTAAGAGTAATTGGTAGAGTCATAGACCTGCCAGGGTTTTCAAACAGAAGAAGGGGAGAAACTTTCCTCACCAAGCAGCTTTAAATGAATAGTGAAAGATAAATCACAACTTTTGTGATTTCTTTACATCCTATTCAATGCACTGGCGTTATCACCTATTCTTTAGAGCAGAGAAGTTTTTATTAATCTTTTCATCTTTTATATCTCTTATGGTTCCTACCTAAGCCATCACAGTGTCTCAAAAAATAAATGAATGGATTCTTGTAATGCTCATTGTAATTCCAGATTTGACAATCTGGTTATACCTACTCTTTGTGAAGTGAATGCTTATGTGCCCTTTACTTTTTTTTAAAATTGTATTTATTTATTTATTTTTTTGCAGAGAGATGATATTCAGTTCTCCACATACTCATTCTGAAAGTATTAATTGTTTTGACTATATTTTAGTTTAGGTAGTGCTAAAGACTGGTTGGATTCAGTTTCCTTCTTTGGTAGATTGATCCATCTACATCAATGATTCTCAACTGAGGCTGCATACCAGAATTACTGGAGTGCTTTGGAAAGATCCACGTGCCTAAACTTTACATGGAGAGATTAGTTTAGCAGGTGAGGTAGAGGGCAAGTGTCTTTATAGACTTTGCCTATGAAGGTCTTAAGAATCACTAGGTCAAGGGAACAATAAGGCTTAGACATCTGGAGTTGAGACTTTTTCACAGGATTGCTGCTCTGCCTCCATTCTCTTTCAGCTATCCAGCTTTATCAGGGTAAAAATAAGATACTTATAAAATAATAGAATAAAAGGAAATAGTGTTGCACTCTAAAAATTAAGCATTAATTCAACAAGTTAAAAAGTGAGACATGTTTCCTGGATTATAGGAACTACTTGACAAAAGGAAGACTATCTTGATTATAAGATATGATTGTCAGGTTGGGTCCTCCCCAAAATTAGAGCCTCAAACAGGAACTTTTATGCACATAGTTCACTTTGGGAAATTAGCTCAGAAAGCAGAAGTGGGGCTGGGAAGAGTGAAACAAAGAAGGAGGGAAAGCCAATCCAAGGGTGTGTTGACAAATTGGTTACTTCTATAGGCTACTGGGTCGCAGTCCTATCAAGGCCTCTCTGAAGAGCTGTGCAGGGTGCGCCTCAAAATAGATCACCTGAGAGAACTAAAGAAAGAAGTATTTATTTCCCATTGGTCAAACAAAGTGTTCCCTGGAATGTTAACTTTCTTACATTTCCAAATTTGCTCATGTATCAGAATAGCTGCTGAGGAAGGTACTGTCAGTAACTTGCACATCTGGTTGCTGTTTGCTGCAGCACATGGCTGGAGTGAAAAGATAGGCTGAGAGGATGTTGTTGTGCCCAAGTGGTGTCCTGTGTATAGGGGCCAATATACAACTTAAAAGAGAAGTTTAGAGAAACTTAATATGGTGAAGTTTTTTTTTTTTATTTTGTTTGCTTGTTTTTGTTCAAGGGAGAAATTCTGAATCTTGAGAAAATACATGTTTATGTGACACTCTTGCAGATATTTTAGTTATAAAAGTACATCCTAATTTGAGGTCTTCAAAGCTGTACAACTGTAATAAATGCCATCTATTGTTAAGGTCTCATGAAAGAAGGGTGTTTTTGAAACACTGTGTTTGCCATGCCTATGGTGTCCTTATAAAAGTGGTCAGAAGTAGATCTTTGCAGATTGATAATTTGATTTTGTGATTTAGAACCTTGGCCATGACTTAATGGACCAGAGTTGATTTCTGAGTCAAAGGCAGCATTCTATGAATGGTCAATGGTCCAAGATTTCACCTGGCCCAATGCCATGGCTACAGAGTTGAAGTTTCAAAAGAAGATAGGAAGGAGAGGAGGAAAGACATCTATGTTAAGTACGTTCAATTTTCATAGAAACACTAGTGAGGAAGTGGGAGAGATCAACTCACTGTGGTTCAGTCAAGTCTCATGATGTCCTGGAACATTGGTCATTGCTGTTGATATGCCTCTGTAAGTCAAGTGACACAGCTGCCCCTCTACTGTCATACCCTCAGACCAACCTATCTTCTTTCTTGGACAGTCTGTTAGGATCTCTTTACTTCCTTCTTAGCCTTGGCTCCAAACTAAGAAGGACAAGATTTCATTTCAACAGTAAAGTAAACCTTGTAACCAGATAGAATAATTTAAAATACTCTGGACTCTTGGGGAGACCGTGTAGACAACTTGGTGTAATGTGGTCGTGGGTTTGTTTTTGTGATTTGTTTGTTTCCTGTAAGTTTGATTTTTAAGTGCTGAAGAAGATTCATATGAGTTGAAAGTTCTCCCAGAGAGTGATCTTGCAGACATGTTAGCCTGTGGGCAAACTCCTGTTTGGGAAATAACTGATGTAATTATACCCTTAACTTATCCTGGGATGCTATTTTCTGATGTACTTGCTCTCATCATTACAGCTGAGACTACACAATGAGTCACTGACAAGTCATATACTACTCTAGCAGAATTACATTTCAGACTCAGGCCTCTATCCATGATCTATTTGCCCTCTTCTTTCAGCTTTCTTTACATCTCTAACTATAAATTATTTCTTCTGTAAGCATTCTGGTTCAGTTTATTCTTGAAAATCCATTTCCTTGGAAAATGCTGAGTGGCACTGAGCTTTTGCTATTGAGTTTGACATGCCTGTTTTCCTTCTATTCCATTTCATTGTACTATATATATTTGCCCCTAACCTGCTGTAAAAATCTTTTCAATACCAGAATCTTTCTTCGGTTACAGAAATCAAGGAGAAATTTCTGGAGTTATGTGGGGGCAGTGGAAAGAAGAGTACCAACTGTTTCAGGAGAGAGTTAGAGCTGGCATGGGCCATAAGCCCCTCATCCCCATGACCCATTCCTCTTCTCTGACCTTGCATTGTCTTCTGCCTGCTCTTCTCTTCTGTTTCTCTACTTCCAGTGATACCAAGCACTTGGGTCCCTAGTCCGCTGGTCAAGGTTGGGTTTGAATAAATATAATGCCTTTTGGAGCCTACGGTTGACTGGTGATGTTGGCCTTTTGGACTATGCATGCCTATGTTTTAGAAGCACTGCAAGGACAGGATTATCTTCAAAATAATGTTTTCTAAAAGCACTTATAATGTTAACACCAGGAAATAAATTATGTGTCCTTAAGTGATCTAAGAACCTCCCTGCTAACTCACTGCATCCTTGAGCCCCCTTTATTTTAGGTGCTCAATGCCACTGGCACCACTTAAGCAAAGGACAATGTAGGCAATGAAACCTGCCATAAAAAGAAACAGTATAGGAAGAGGGGGCTTTAGATTTTACAGGCCATTCTCATTGGCAATGGTCATCTCTTTTTGAGTCACAAGTTAGGACAATATGCATTCTTCCACCTCCTTTCTAATTCCTTGATTTTGGTCAATTACGCATCTACTTTTATGCTTCAGGGTAGGTAGGTTGGCCTCATTCTCAGTCCCAAGAGACAGGCACCGGTTAGTATAAGCCAGTCATGCTGGGTCTATTTCCTTTGTCAATGACTGACTTAAGCATGGGTATGTTATGCATTCTGGCTAATAGCACAAAAGGAGAAGTCTTTCTGGGTGGTGGGCTAGGCCTTCTGGGAAAGGGTCCCTTACTCTTAAAAACAAACCCATGAAATAAAAAGTCTCATCCCATCCTTCCTCTGGACATTACAAATGTCTGGATGTGACGCTTGTAATCACTGCAACCATCTAACTTACAGGCCAATAATAAGCCCCACACAGAGCAGATCAGGTCCAAAAAAGTCTCAGAAACTGAATTGTACCTCTGATGCACCATGCTTATAGCCTACCTTGTCTTGATATGGCTGGTCATATGAGAAATAAATTCAATTAGTTTAAATATGAGTTTTATGGTACTTACAGTCCAAAGTATCCTAAAAGATCTACCTGACTGGACAAAATTTAAGACCTTCTTATAAGACTGCCTTTGGCTAGCAATCGTGCTTATTATTAATTATATTATAATGGTAGCTACCTTTCATTAAACATGTATTATTTATGTAACACTATACATCATTTTGTTTTATCCTGAAATCACCCCCATAATTTTTATTTTACAGATGAGGAATCTGAATTTCAGAGACACTATGAGATAAAGGTCTCAAAATTAGTAAAAAGTGTACATGGGCTTCAACCCCCGCCCCCAGAGGTGTTTATACCTGTTAATGTTAGCTGCACTGTCTCTACTCCTGGGGTCACTTATCTAGAATACCTAGGACCTGACCTTTCTGAATTTCTGGTAGTACCAAAGTTTAGATATTTCACTTTTCAAAAGAGCATTTTTTTGCCCTCTTACCACTCAGTCAAACCCAACATCTTCTTGATAATGTTCCTTTGTCTATTCCATTGTATGGATTAAAAAACAATAGACAGTAAGTAAGCAAATCGATAGATAGATGATAGATAGATAGATAGATAGATAGATAGATAGATAGATAAATGATGTAATAGAAGCTATCAGTGCAGAGAAATGTTATCAAGAAAATGTAAGCAAGGCAGAGGGATAGAGAGTAATGTGTTAGAGTAGGGATGGCTAATGTAGATTGGATGGTCAGGTTAGGCCATGCTGAGAAAATGACTTTTAAACAGACACAAATGAAGTAAAGGAATGAAGCATGATGCTCTTTAGAGGAAGAATATTCCTAGCAGAAGAACAGCAGTGTCAGGCCTAGAGGTGACATATGATTAAAATATTAAAGGATAGAAAAGTGACCACTGTGGTAGGAACAATAGTAACATAAAACTAGTGGTAGGAAATGAGGTTGGGGAGTTAGAAAAGGGCCAGATCATATAGGAAGTCCTAGGCCATACTAAAGGCTTTGGATTTTATTCTAATTGTGAAGACAATCTTCTGGAGGGTTTCTAGTAAGGAAGTAGGTCTGGCAAACGTTTATAAGAATCATTCTGTAGTGGATATGGTGGTGCACTGCCCAGATCCCTCCTTCAGGACTGATGCACTTATCTCCCAGCAGCTGAAAATTGGGAGGCTGATAGCTCATAGCTATGTTCCCTACTGTGGTCTGAAGAAGCCCCCCTGGCCCAAAGACATGCCCCTTCCAATGACTAGGCAATGAAAGGATACAAAGGACTATCCCAGCTCCAGAGCTTTCATGGGATCAGCTGACACCACTATTGCAATCGCATCAGAGTTCAACTTCACACCCTGCCCAATTTTGTTTCCCTCACTCCTCCATAGGTGTTGATCTCGTGTACCCTCAAATAAACTTCCTGCATGCAGATCTCTATCTCAGAGTTGACTTATTGGGGAATTCAGCCTGTGATACACTTTGCAATGTGAAGAGAAGGCTATTATGTAGTAAAAGTGGAAGCAGGAGACTAGTTAGGAGGCCAGGACAGTTGTCCAAGCCAGAGACTCTGGTGGCTTGGTCTAGTACAATAGACTGGAAGTATCTATTAAATATCTGTGGACATCCAAGTGGAGATGTTGGGTAGACTGTTGACTAAATCTGTCAGAGTTTAGGGGAGAGGATGGGGTTAGTGATATAATTTGGGGAGCTATGGGACTGAGTATAGATAGAGAAGTGCCTGAGGATGAGCCTTGAGACATCCAAATATTACATGTGAAATATTCAATATATATTTGCTCAATTACAAACACTTGTGATCCCTAAAAGAAACATGTCTAAGGGCTATCAGAATTTGTAAAGTCAGAAAGACTGCTGTGATTTCACTGTGATCATCCATTATGTTACATAATTACAGCTTTTCAATGATTATAACAACTCAATATTAAAAAATGAATAATTATTTTTTAAAAAATTTCTTAAAATACTTCTGTTATATATTTCTGGTGTTCAGACACCTGGTTAAACAATCTGCTACTGTATTTATGTTTTTGCTTATTGTCTGCTACTTCCCAAAGGACTTGAGGCAACATCCAGCAGTAGAAGTAAATATGAAGTTAATAAAACAAAACTGAAAATCAAGGCGAATTAATTAGGAAATGGTGGGTGAATAGTAAGTGGATGAGGAGAAGGTAAATGATCAGCTGGGTATGGAATAGACCAACTGCTATCTAGATGAGGAATCTGAGGGACTCTAGCAAGGACACATTGACCAAGACTGAAATGTTCTTTACATTGTCGTACTGTCTGATTTATTACATTGGATATGATCTTAGATTGGGATTTCTCAAAATTCACATTTGGCCCACCAGGTGGATTTCTGACACATCTCACCCTAGTGTGAATACACTTTATCAAAATGTGGTCAACACAGAAATAAAATCTACTCTGAAGGTGGACTTCTGGGTAACTTAAGAATAAGGTTACTGTAGATGTTGGGAGACCCAGTGATTCTCCTTCTTCATCACTTTCTGGGATCCTCTTTCTGCCCACCTCCTCAATGTCAGCATTTCCTCATGTCTTTCCTTAGCCTCTTCCTGGTGTGCTTTCAGTGGGCAACATCCTCTTTTCCCAAGACCCTGCTGACAGGGGAGTGAGGGTCTCTAATGTGTCTAGTGCTTCGCAGGAGCCAGCAGGGAAGTGCTTAAATATACTTTTCATGGCTTGACTTCAAAAAGAAGATGAGTTACCTACTTGAAAAAGCTCTATGAAAAAAGCCGACGTGTGAGAGAACTAGAATAAAGATTGGTGAAGGGAAAGGTTGCATTAACTTCTATTGACCTTTTGTTCACCCAGCAGACTATGGCCTGAGAACCTTCCCTTGGGGCTTGTACCTGTGGGCAATACTATTTCCTCCACCTTGGGCATCCTTTCCTTATGTCAAACTGGAGAATTTTGATATTTTGTCTTCAGCCACTCAACTCCAGAATTTCCTTATTCAGGAAGCCAAGGAGAGGAGAATCAGCTGGATCCAGTGAAGCTCTTCCCTCACCCCAACACACTGAGGCTTGCTGCCAATCACATAGTATGCATGGCTGGTGACCCAGATAGGTGAGCAGGATAGATCAACAGGATCCCAGGTGGGGCTGGCAGGTGATTCAGTCAAGGTTTTACAGGGACTATTTCTGGTGGATGCAAGAACCTAGCCCTCAGCAGGGGTATGAAAAGTCATATTCAGCTGTGGATGGGGACAGAGGGTAGGAGATTGGCAGCACCTGGATTCCAACTCATCCCTGCCTCATAGGGAGATGTGGTGAGAATAGGGTAGTTAAGAGACCCACTGCAGACCACTGGCTTGGAACTGGGTCCCAGACCTCATCCTCTCACAAAGATGGGTCTGCCTGAGGGGACAGAACTAAGGCTCCACGGCCAGTTGCCATAATCAGTCTCCTTATTTTATTTGTATAACATATTTGGTAAATGAGAATTCCATGGGAGGCTCAACCTCTTCTCCTTGTATGTGGGGCCCTCATGACTGAACTTGAAAGAATTCTGCCCCAGATTCAGATTACCTGTTGTCATCTTCTGCTACCTCTACCCTCCAAGATACCCTGGAAACCCAAACTGAGAATGGCTGGACACTTGCATGTCAAACTCACCTTTTCCCCTGAACACTCTCTGATCACCTAGGCAACAGTTGCCTTTTGCTCATTTTGGCCACCCAACTGTGTTGCCCCTACATCAGGAGATAGGATTGCACTGGGGATGGGCTCCTTCTTTCTGTCTCAGAGGGACTGACCACACAGATCCAGTTTTCCCGGACATTGATCAATGCAGGATGTTATCTGTCAAGTGCTTGAAAGCAATTACTTGATGCTAAAGAACATTCATATTGTCCCAATAATGTCTTCTCTCTACTTAACCAGAAATTTCTACCATGGACAGATTTATGTGTGTGGCTGGGAGTTGTGGGGGGGCACATGGGGTGGAGGAGAAAGTTGGCTTAACTTTGTGAAGCCAGGGGAGAACTTCCAGAGTGTGCCCAGTGTCAGTCTTAGCCCTTGAAGTGAGTCAGGGCAAGACTGGATTTTCTTTCTGTGCTTGTTAATTTTAATTTGCTAATTTTGTATTTCAGACACCCAGATTTCCCTTGAGATGGAACATGTGATAAATGATCGAGTGAAATAAATAATGAGTAAATGCTTCTGTCTTGGATTCCAATTTAAATCCAAGAAAGCCTTGTGAGATCTGAGGACTGGTTCTGTCAATTATTTCTTCCAGACTGACCTCTAGTTATTAACTGGCTCATTTAAATTCCTTCTTTTGCGGGCATGTTACAATGCAAGTAAAATAATTAAAGAGCAGCAAACTGGAGTTTGTACATTTGGAACTATGTAATTACTGTTATGATACTGGACACCATATGAAATTGTGGCCCAGGAAAATGACAGTGGATTTTATTTTTTTTCTGCAAGTGATGTTTTATAGTAAAATTTTGAATATTAATAATAATCCTTGACCCTTATTTGCTTATATCTCTATGTGTACCAAAAATACTAACTTAAGGCAGTGCTTCTGAACCTTTTTCACATTGTATCACACAGAAAAATAATGATTACAATTGTATAACATATTGGGTAAATGAATAAGGTTACTCCATGCCTGGAAGTGAGCATCTTGGGGGCTCCAGCCACCCAAGGCTGTGTTCCCTTACCCAGAGGGCTGGTGGCTTCTAGATCTCCATACACATATAACCAATTTGTGGTGGGACCTATCATTTAAGAAGACTTCAATCATCATCTAAACAAATGTGTAATTTCAAATATTTATTAATGGAAACTAAAGACAATGCTAAGAGATTATGATGGAGAATTGATTGTGGGAAAGGGTTTGTCAGAAAAAGCATATTTGAGGAAATGATATATCATTAGCAACCCAAAGGATTTAGCCAAGTGAATAATGGAAAAAAAGAATCTTCCAGGAGGGAACTGAGACAGAAAAGTACTACATATGTCTGAGAAATTATAAGCAGAACTAGATGGCTGGAAGGTTCTAAGGGAGAAGGGAATGGTTCCAGGCATAGATAGGAAAACACTTTATTCCCTAATAAAGTGTTCAAGGTCTTATAAATCACCCTGCATTATATTCAAAGTGCAGTGACCAGCTACTGAAGGGAGTTGGTTCTGACTGACAGGGTCAGATCTGCATTTATTTTTTAAAAATCCTCCAGGCTACTCATTCAGGTGGTGTTGTAAAAGAGAAACCAGGACATTTTGGCAGGAGATGACTAGAGAGATAACAATAGAGAATAGAAATTTCTGTTCTCTAGTTTATTAAAGACATGAAATTGGAGTCTAGTTTTGTGCTTAAGTAAGACAAGGACATTTGCTTCTCAGGATCACAGACTCCAATCATTTGTATCTAGAAGATAAAACTGTAAAAGACTATATTCATATATGTGTGGTGAGGCAAAGGATGAGGAAACATTGATGAGATCATGGCATAGTTCATATGGTTTTAAATTATTAAAAGTCCTACATATTGCTCCAAATTCAGGTACCTGTAACCACAGGAATTTGAGGACAGGTCAACACTGGCATTTAATTCTTGGTTTTCAATAACATCAAGGCCTGTGTGGTAAGTTGGATGATGGCCCTAACAAAGATGTTTATGTCCTAAGCCAGAACCTATAAAAATATTACTTTATATGTCAAAAGATACTTTGCAGCTGTGATTAAGTTAAGGATCTTAAAACAGAGATTATCCTGAATTATTGAAGTGGTCTCAACATAATTATAAGTGCCCTCATAAGAGGGAGGTAGAAGGGTTAAAGTGAGGAGGGGATGATGATACATCCATGGTAGCAAGTGATTGGACTGATGTGGCCATGAGCCAAAGAATGCTGGCATCTTCTAGAAGCTGGAAAAGGCAAGGAATAGACTCTCCCCTGGAGCATCTAAAAAGAACCAACTTTGTTGATACCTTGATTTTAGCTTTGTAAGATTCATTTCAAACTTTTGATCTCTGAAATTAAGATAATAAGTTTATGTTGTTTTAAGCCACTAAGTTTGTGGTTATTTGTTACAGAAGCAACAGGAAACTAACACAGCTCATAAAATTAAAATGGCTGACATAGCAAAAGTGGTTGGGCTGCTTGTGAGGAAAGCTGATCTGTCCTAACTCCCTTTGGCCTGTCTGACTAGTCCCAGTGAATTTGCCTTCAAGAGGCATACTCTGGCCTGCTCTGCAGTCTAAATACAAGGCCCATCTAACATCAGCAGACTCATTTGGCCCATCTAAGGGCTCCACATCAGCTGTCTATCATGGGCTTTGGTATCAGCATCAACTAGTGAACATGGGAGATGCAGATGCGGAGCCAGGCACTATTAGCCATTTTAATTTTATGAGCTGTGTTAGTCCCCAAGTTGACTTTCTGAAGTTCTCTCTTCTTTGCCTGACTCCCTTCTGCTTTTCCCATATTAGTTCCCTGCCCTATTTAAGATAAAAGCAATTCCACCTCTCTCAGTGACCATCAATTTTACCTCTCACCCATTACCCAGATGGACACAACAGAGGCTGAAGAACTGAGCAGTTTGAACAAAAATTCTTCCTGGGAAATTAGGACAGAGAAAGGCTGTGGATTTTAGACATTTATATTTTTGATCCATGTCATAACTGGAAAGTAAGAAAGCCCAGGAAAAATGTGTTTGGAGGAAATTATAGGTGGAAGCAATACCTCTTAGTTCCCCAAAGACAAAACTGTTTCCTTTCTAATAGAAATCCTAAAATATTCAAGATGGCACTCTTTTTAAAAAAATTTAGGTTGTCCCTTAGCACAAAGGGCTGGGAGATAGTGAGCCTCCATTGATTAAAGTCTTGGATTGCAGAGAAGGGCTAGGTAGACAGGAAGAGTAAAAGACTAAAGAGGTGAACAGTGGTCAATGGAGCAAGTGGGATTTAACATTTGGCACTTATTGATGATGCTTGTGATTTCCTTTACCATTTAGCTGTGCCAACTGACATGATCTAAATGTTTGCATTCTCCCCAAATTTGTAGGTCATAGTTCTTCCCTCAAAGATCTACACCAAATCTGCTGGTGCTTCAACAGTGAGAAATAAATTTCTGCTGTTTATAAGTCACTCAGTTCATGGCATTTTGCTATAGCAGCCCGAATAAACTAAGACACAATTTCATTATTTTTTATTTCCTATCTCTGCCTTATGAAGTGTCCTTATTGACTTGTTACACAGTGACACTTATGGAGGCTTGAAGACAGATCTTAGAAACCTCTACTTAAATCTCATGTGCTTCTGGAAACTTTTCTGCATCTTTTGTTTTTCTCTCAAAGCATTGGCAAGAGCTACAATAAGTGCATTGCTTGGCATCTACAGTAGATTGTGTGCTCCACGAGTTGGGATATGCCTGTCTTGTTCAGTGCTGAATCCCAACATGATGCCTACCAGCACATAGTGTGTACTCAATAATTATGTGTTGAATGATTGTAAAAATACAAGGCAATGGTTGCTCACAAAATTTTTAAAAGTCCCTTATTTTTTCTTCTAAAAGGTTGATGGATAATAGCTAATACTTAAAGAGTGCTATGCTAATCCCTTACCTATATCACCTCACTTTTCCTTTTAACTCTGTAAGGCAGGTACTCTGAATCACAGAGTAAATGACACAAGGTTTAGGGGTACCCTATTCTCTTTGGTAGCATCAACCTATTAAAATTCTCATCGTGTGTGCTCTGTGGACTGTTAAGCAACGCCATTTCTCTTTTTTTTTTTCTTGCTTCCACCCCATCACCCAAGCATACACCCATATCACTATGCTCTACCAACATTTCACCTACGGATCTCAGAGGTTCTTGGAAAACATGAGGCCGTTAATAGGGAAACTTAATTCCCATTCAGGTGTGGCTATAAAGGAATGTAAATTAATAATAGTCTTGTGTGGGTCATACGTGCATTGAGTGGAGTCTTGCTTGAGTGGTCCATGACCCACCTTAAAGGAACTCTAAGTTCTCTCAAGCCAACTTTTTCATTTGAAGCCCCAAAGCTCCTTCAGTAACCTGGCTCTAGGCTTAGACAACTAGTTCACACCAGCTTTCACTTTGAGACCTGCCTTTGAATTCTGAAGAGAATAATCTTGGTCAAGGAAGCGAACCAAGCCCTGAGCTCTGATAGAGGAAAAGGAATTGTTACTGTTACCCAACACCTTCTTTTGTTTCTGGCCTATTCCTCTAACTTCTCCAAGCTAAGGAACATGCCTTGCATTTTTATCATCCCCTCAAGAGTAAAGTGATCAGTATAGTTTAAAAAAATTAATTCATTCATTGTTGATGTCCTGCTTACTGGAATTATATCATAGTCAGCAGAGATTAAAAGCTGACAAAAGAGCTGTGATTTCTATCTCCTAGTGGGGATGCCATTTTTCCAATAGTGTTTGGCACTGTTCTTGTCAATAAGAATGTTGACATAGCAGGAGATACGCATTGCCTTGGGAGGGACTGGGAGAAGGGTTATTTCTTGAGAGCTTTTTTTTCTCTTTATCTCCCCTTGTCTTTTTGCTCTTTACCAGGCCATTCTTACCTACTCCAGGTAGTTTTACGAAATGGTTGCTGGTCTAGGTACTCATTTCTCAGAAAATCAAAGGCATCCAAAAAGAATTTGTCATTTACATTATGTAATATCAAACATTGTATGCATTTATCAGAGACTTGAGAACAATTTGGACATGTGAACAAAGCCTTCATGTCTTTATTGGTTATTAATCTTTTAAGTGAATTTGAATATAAATATTCTTCTATTCCCTAATGTCTCATGTCTGCAGCTCATTTTTGACCACCTGATTCCTGAAGACATTAGACTTTGCTTATAAAGACATATTATGCTTATAAATGCACATTCCTCTTTCACTTTGATTTTTCTATTATTAATCTGTAGAGGGGGCTCCTTCATTGAGCCAGAGGTTGAAACATTTCCAGAGTTCCTTCCAGATCTGATGTTTTCTTCTACATAAAGAATAGTACAGAAATGCAACTATCTAAAAGTAGTTCCTTTACCTAACAGGAACAGGTTCACAGAGATATCTTTATTCTATCTGTAAAAAGCAAACCTCAAGTTCACAACACCTTTTATGTGACAAAGGGCAACTATATTTTGGGGAAATAAAGTGAATACTGTTGGTGCCCCTCTCTGGATCCCAGCTACTGGGAATTCTGGATGATCTCAGTTCACAGCTGCAGCACCCATGCAAGGTAACATCCCCTCCCAGAGGGCAGCTAATGAAGGATACAGAGGCCAGACCTCCTTACCTCAATGGGGAACAATTCTGAAGGACCTTCCCAGCTCACCCTTAAGACCTGCTTAGGCCTCAAATGTTTTGTAGGTCAATTCTTGCCCAATCCTGCCTTTATTAACCCTAAAGTTTTATTTCCTGAGAGCTGTCCCCAATAAACTTTCTGCCTGACTCTTCATCTCAGTCTGTTTCCAGAAAACCCAGCTTAAGACAAAAGTGTGACCCAAGATACAGTGAAGCAGAATGATTTGCCCCTGCCATACTGATCAGCAAACACAGAGTGCAGGCAACGAATGTATAAATCATAGAATGCTACCATGAAAAAAAAAACATAGAAGCCATGAAGTGTAACCCACCCTTTTCTGGATGGGGAGACTAAGGCAGAGAACCAAAGTGATTTGCTCAAGGTATTATAAGCTAATTAGGTGAGAAAGCTTCAATTAGACTCTACATTGATTGATTATAGCCCAGGCAGACAATATTCTAGCATTTAATTAGCTCCCAGAAAACTGATAAAACATGAAAGTCAAACTGAACTATTTGAATTTGGAATCAATACTAAGTGGCTTTTTAAGCCCATAATCCATGGACAATGCCTCATTGTGACTTCCTTTTGCTGTAAGAAGCCATTTAACTTTAGGCGTATGGACTAAATAGAGGAGCCAGGTCTGAGTCAGGGGTGGTTTAGCACTTTATTAACCAACAAAAACTACCATACAGGCAAAATCATACTTAAATGGCAAACACACACATGCATACTCCTACATGTAGCATTGGGGCAGATTTCAGACATAACACTAGGCACCAAGTTCACAAACAAACTAAATGTAGTTCACAGACCTTTGATATTTTGATATTTTTTCTTTGCTATAGCATAAATCCTTATTTAACAGTTGTGACAAAAAGTTTAACTTTTAAAATCTAATTCTCAATCATACTGTGGAGTGAGGCCAATTCAGTCTCCAGAACTGTGAAGCAATTGCTTTAACAGGACCATGCTCTATCAGTTGCTGAAACTGGGCAATTTCTTTGGGTTGGAGAAAAAAAGAACTAGTATCTTGGTGTTGGAAGATCTCCTATATGGTGGAGTTCTCAGCTCCAATTTCATGTCTATGCACATCTGGATTGGCATTTATTTTGATACTCAATCTGTAGTTTAATAAGGCTGATAAGTTAATTGGTTTCCTAAAAAGTTTAAGAAGAGGGTAAACTGCATATTCAGTTTTTCAACATTCAAGACTTCAACATATTAACAACCTGATTACTGTTAAAATTGTTGCCAGTTAAGAAGCTTTTCTCTAAAGATGTGTCAGAACAACTTATCAGCAAATGAAAAGAAACAACTGAAATAGATTAGGGATGTGATTTCTCAAAGCAGTTTGGTATGATATGTGGCAACTCCTCATGTACTGGAGCACATCCAAGACATTGCCGAAACTGCTAAGTTAGCTAAAACACTTTCTCAATTGAAAGTCAAAGAGTGGCAAAAAAAAATTCCTACTCTTTGCTCTCAAGATAGGCAAAACAAAGACCTTAAGTCCTCATGCCAGGTCCATATCTTAATTTTGGATTTATGATAAGGGCAATAATGTAATATACTTGGGTTGGTTTCCTCTGGCAATCTTTAATTCCCATTCAATAAAAAATAGATCAGGTTAAAGGGTATGTGAAGATAACTACGATACGAAATAAAATACTAAATATGGGAGAATATATAAGGAATAGACTCAAAAGGTATAAAACAATCATGATATTTTGTAGAAGGGCAAACAATGATATCACTCTATTATAAAAGTATAAAATAGCTGAGACATATAATGATTGACCTGATTTAAAAAAAAGATGAATTTGAATCTGGCTTGTTTAATAATGTGTGAAAATATTTTATTTTATTAAAAATTTTTAGCACATAAAAGTGTAAGTTTCAACTACTAGAAACTTCATTTAAAAAGAAATGCTCATTCATCAATGATTCAGGATAAGGTATTACTGTTTACCCACCACCTGTATACCCAAGTCCACTGAATCTTCTCAACTATTCTATTTGATCACATCTGTGTTAATTTTTTCCAAGATATTTACATTAAGAAATGTTTTATGGCCGAAACCTTTGGAAGGGGTTTTAAAAATCTGACACTTTTTAAAATGGAAAAGACAAGAGGTGGGGACATTCTGGACCCACATTACTCCTTAAAGAACTTAGTCTCTTCGCATGTGAAATCACTCAATTTCATGATTTTATAAAATTTAGTAACTAAGGCCCTAATTTCCTTTCTGTATTTGATAGTCTCAACAAATAATAAGAAATTTATAATGTGTATTTCAGTTGTCTGAGAGACATTTGCATGCCAATATTTACTCAAAGGTAACCACATTGAAGACATTTAACAGACCTGTCTAATTTTACCATAGTCATGGGAAAAAAGAAAATATATATGCTACTAGGGGCCTTCAGACAGCCAGGGTCTACCTGAAAAAAGAGGAAAATACTGTTTTCCAGAAATAAGTAGAGAATGTTATCATTGATTATGACTGAAGTGATGTCTAGCCATATTCCAGGAGGAAGAGAAGTTGCCTCATGCAAAGCTAGTCAGGGAGGCCTCTTGAGGACAGTCCTACTCTAGGACTTGTTTATTCTGATTACCTGGGGAGCTGCACAAAATTCACAGTAAGTCAATTTAATCATTATGCCTTGGTAAACACTGTCCTCTTTAAGAAGCAAAATGGGAAAATATACAAAGAAGGTAGTGCTAAGACTAGATGTCTAGAAACTTTACAGGATTTAGAAGTGGTCAGGAAATTCTTGAGGCAACGGCCCACAAAATGTCCCCCTATTGGTCTACCTCCACTGCTTTCAAGGTGGGAGCTGCTCACCCCAGGAAGTTGTGAGCCTGTGGACTTTGAACCTACAGTCCATCATTTCCTAAGGCCAGCAAAGGTCAGTCACAGACTGGGCCTTCACCTACTCAGACTCTACAGAAAGTTAAATGCTTCATTTCTGCAGTCATCAGGAATTTTATGTTAAAGAGAAGAAAAAGAGGGCACAAAAATTGTTTCTGATGAGCACTTTAACTTCAAATCAAGAAATTGATCACAAGGCTTTTATTCTACCAATCAACACAAGTTAATCTACACAGACAAATAAGATGGGGCTTGATCTTACTGATTTTAATGAGGGGATTCTGTAGATTACTTTAACACTGAGGCTCAAATGAGGGGTTACATCCAATCTATGTAAGATGATCTAATGATACAGCCATTATTTGTCAACATTTTGCTTCTGATGGTACTGGAAATGATTAAGCATAAAACATGAGCCTGAAACTTCAGGATCGTGTCAGCAGCCTAAACTTGTATGCCAGAAAACACAAGGCAGTTACTGATGTGGAAAATCCAATGATCTTCAGCAGGCCTGACACGGAAGGCAGGTTCCTTTCCCAGAACGTGTGGGTGATTTCAAAAGCTGGGACATCCTAGATGAATGAACATAGATCATTAGTAGAAAATGCTTAAACTGACAAGGAGGTTGCAAAACATATCTGTAAAGTCAGTGCACAGATATGCCCTAGAGAGTCGCACCTATTATTATATCAGAGGCTAGAAGATGAAAGAGGAGAGTTTTATTATAGTTACTGGTCTATAGAGATGAAGCTGCCAAACTTACCTCTGATTCAGGTTCTTGAATGCAGATGTCTTGCTTTGACAGCCTCCCCAGAGCATTCAAGACCTGAAAGAAAGTGTCCATGGTATTTTGAAATGAGATTTTGTAGTTTTGACAGATTCAAAGCCCTGCTGGCCATAGTTGAGCCCATGAATTGAGTGAAGGGGCAGAGAAGTAGACATGCAAATTTATCAGTGACAAGAACTAGAAAGGTCAGATGCCAAAAACACTGCTGGACTCACGAAGGAAAGTGATTCAGCTTCCTTCCTTACCTGTCTAGCTGCCCGTTCTCCTGCTTCTACTGCTCCCTCCATGTAACCACTCCAGTGTGTAGCTGTCTCTGTTCCAGCAAAGTAAATCCTGCCTACTGGTTGACGAATCACCCTTCAGGGGAACAGAGAGGTCACACAGAGTTATCTGAGAAGGCACTGAGGGTTAATGAGCCACTTGCTGCCACCATTTACCCCATAGAAGACAGGGTAACTCAAATTGTTTCAAAAACTCCCATGCAAGATAGCTACAGTGAAAGCCTCCTCCTTGTTTCCTGGGCCTGCACTCAAGGATCTAAATTTTTAATCCAGAGAAAATCAGTCTGTCAGATCATCAGTTTCTAAAGGTGATGCTGACTTTTTTCTTGCCACCCAGAATTGGAAGATAAGGACATACGTTAAATCCACAATCAGATTTATTTGCTATATGTTTCCTGTTTGTAGTTCATTCTGCTCCCTACACTGTCTTTTCAAGGGGTGCATTCTTTATGCGATCAATCTGATGGAAGACCTCAGCTATTCAGACACTCCCAGGGAGTCAGGAAGAACTGTAATGGTGAGTGAGAAGATAAGGAGATTAACTGATTTCTGGCAAAGAAGAGACCTGAGGGATTATATGTCTGTCTCCTTAAAAAACAGTTAGCATCTATAAATGTATCTGGCTAGGGACAGGAAAAATGAGCCTTTTCTTTCAAAGAGGTTTTGGTGAAGAGAACCATGGTAAAGCTGGGCTGAATGGACAACTTCATCACCCCCAACCTTGTTGGCTTTGATTCCTACCACATCTATGGCCACTTTCATGAAATCTCCAAAGTTGCACATCTCCACCCCAAAGGCCTTCACCTCAATCCACTGTCACACACTTTTCCAATTTAGGAAAATTTGGCTTCATCTATTCCTGATACTAGTCTCATCTTATAGACTTCTACTTTGACTTCAGGACTACTCCAGTTAATCATTCCTGTTATCACTAACAAAAAACATTTGATTTAATTAATAAAAACAAACAAAAATCTCACATAAAAAAAAGGGTTAACAAATTCTTTTTCCTTCTTTCTGGATAAATGGGACCTTGAGTTAACTTTTTAGCTTTGTCCCCTTGGAAACCTGATTAAAGGTATAATGCCATCTATGTTACTAGGCAACATTGTTTATGCTAAAAATGCCTCACCAGCCCCACATGGTAAGTTGCATCTGGGCTGGGAAGACTGGCATAAATTATAAATACCTAATAGGAGTTTATCACTTTGGGTTTCATTGAGTGTGGGACCTCTTATAACTAGGTATGTCCCTTGCAGGGACCCTGGATACTATGTCTGTGAGGCTTTTACAAGAGATGATGGCTCTTATGGGCATGGGACTTCTAGGCCATGGTGGACTCCCCCACCCTGTGTGGCTATCACACCTTAGCTGAATACAGCAGGGATGCCTCCCTGCTAAAGAATATATGATGCTGTTCTGCTGGCAAGATGTATTTAGCCCATGTCCTTTTGTGTAGAATGGTATCCAGGAGCCTAGGGTAGTCATATGTGACTAAATGTCTAATTGAGCTCAAGAAGGATCCTTTGAGAACATTGCAGCTTTCTGAATTCTCACACGTACTGAAATTCTTAACCCGTGTTCTGCTATCATTCTATGTGCTGACAGCTATTGTTCTATGTATCTACATACTTATTTTCCTTTAGATATCTAGAATATACAAACTGGCTACCTGGGACATAATACATAGAAATTTAGACTAATATTTCTAAAATTACCATTGAACTTTGCTTTTAAAGTTTGGCACATATCTTGTATTAATTAGTATAGTGTCTGGGTAGTACCTTCCATATTGAGTCATAATCCCAGGGGGGAAGTAGGCAGTGTAGCAGCCCCCAGAGTACTGCTCTTCGCACCAGTTCTTCTCTTCATAGTGCACTGGCTGTAGTTCAGTGGGGAAAAAATTCCAAAGGAAAGACAAAACTGAAATGCTGCCAGTCAACAATGAAGGTTCTTGTGTATGTTACTTTAACAAGAAGTTTACATTAAAAAAAAAAAAGTAGCCCTGTTTTTCTAACACATTTAGGGAGAAATATGACAGTACAAAGTAATGGCCTTTTGTGAGGTACCAAGAGACAAAACACATATACTTTGACTTTTTCAACCTTTTGACTAGGGGAGGAATGAAGTATTCTGATATCTGGAAGAGTGGACATCTCCACGCAGATTTTGAAGTCTTTAGACCTCAGTCTACAGGAAACCTCAACAATCAAGTTCTGGATTTTCTAAATAACAGATTTTAATTTCCTATCTATCAAGACATTACTGCTGAAAACAATGGTGGAAGGGAGGAGCTAGAAGATAGACATAGCATCTAAGAAAGGTTTTTTTCAGAATCACTTCTCTAAGCTAGAAAAGTGAATGATAAGAATCCTGCTAAAGAGGGGAGAATTAAAGATAAAAAATGTTTCTCAAAGGAGTTTCATGAGAGAAACTTCTCTGATTTCCATAACATATTCTGTATTATTTGAATAGTTCAGAGATAATCCCCTAAAAGAACCCCCAGGTATCTGGTAAGATCTTCAGAAAAAATTTCATCCTCATAATTACTTTCAGTGGTAGATTGAAAACACTGAAATTCCTAATGAGCTGTGAAGTGAATCTACAGATGGAAAAATAAATTAGTATGACCTTGAGCTGGGCAGAGAGTCTAGATTCAGTTATATTGTCAAGTGTACAAGATAGTGCCTTCACTAACAAATGATGACATATCTAGGGTTTTAATTCACAGCAGTCAGTTGACATTGACAGGAGGGCAGGACCTTAGTTCTGGGAACTGATTGCATCCACCCTGAAGATAATACTTACAGCTCCATGCTCTGATTATAACTGGCTTCCAGTTACCCATTGAACATTTAAATAGCCCAAAGAACCACTGCATCGGAAATTGCTGGCACCTAACAGTAGCTCTTAATATCCTTTTGTGATTGCTGAAGCTAAACTGCTAGTAAGCATACCCCTTATACTCTCTTCATGAAACTGTCAGGAACCCAGAATCTGCTTTGCTTTATCATTTAGAGCAAATAGAGCAGAACCTACAAGATATTAAAACTGGGGCTTCTTACATGTAAAGCTTCTTCAGATTCTAGAACTTTGGAGTACAGCTCACAGATTTTCCTTTTCCTATTAAAAAAAAGAACCAAAAATGTTAAGGATATTAATTACTAATGAATATAGATAAACACAGTGAGTTCCAGGGCTCTTGTCAATGAACCAGATTTATCAAGGAAAAATGAAAATCAATAGCTTTATGAATCTGCTCTCAAATTAACTCTATGCCTCAATAGTCATTTGATTTAATGATTCAACAGCATTTTCCTAACTTTTTTACATTTTCACCTCTTTTATTACCCAATACCATATCTATGTGAGATTAAAACAGAGAAAATGATTTTAAAATAAAGTGATTTTAAGAATTGATTCTAAATCATTTTCCTGGAATATGTAGAATTCTAGAATAATCCCTTTTATAAGTCAATAGTACATGTGACAATGTCTTTTAAACCATCCTACATTTATGTTTTACAGATCCTATGAATATATAAAGCTCATTCCTGAAGTGATGCCACACAACATTACGTGGCTATTTAAGTTCCATTACAGACAAGACATGTATGGTTCCCCTTCAAAGAGCTGTTCATAGTACAGATCAATAATTACAAAGGAAAGGCAGAACTGGAAGTCTCAAAACTACTCTCTGCCTGTCTCTCTCAATCTAACCTAAGCCCCTTATTGCAGAGATGAGGAGATGGAGGCTCAGTGCACTGAAGAGACTTGTTCAGCACCACTCAGTTAATGAATGGTAGGGTTGAGGCTCAATTCTCCTGAGAATTCTACCTGTAGCAAGTAAGTTTTCAATATAAATTTATTGAATCAAAACCATCCTCGGCCTAGTATCATATGCTCTTTCCTACTCTATGAGGTAGATATCTGATTCTTACCTACTTAACATGAATGTTACAAGGAATAATTTCAACATTTTGAGTTAATTAGAAAGCAACGTTATTGACAACCATTCTGAAAAGCTTAATGAGGCTTAACTTATTTTTGGAACATGTAACAAAACCTTTATTAAACAGAAGGAAAGCTAAAATCCAATTAATCTACAGAATAGCTAACTTTTCGTTCATGAATGATAAACCAGTAATAGAAATTTCATTATTTACTGTATTTCATAATATTAGATGAGTCAAGAATGAGTTCATTGAACACATGAGGAACAATCCTTTCCATTAAAATTAAAAACTTTTGAAAAGTTATGTAAGACAAGGATGTTGGAACAATGAACTGACTGATTTGTTGAGCTCTAAAAATAACAGAACCTATTTTAATGATGGCCAAAAAGATCACTGTGCAAATCTTGTAGTTGAATTTATTCACTGGTTTCTAAATCTGGCTCCTTATCATAATTATTTAAAAAGCTTGTTAAAAAATACAAATACTCAGGTAGTTTCCATGCAATCATTCAGAATTGTAAAACTTCAGAAATTTGAAAAATGGCAACAATTGAGTGTCAGCATCTTTATTTCAGTATCCCTGGCTGTGGAATATGTAGATTCACTTTTACCTGAGAATTCTCTACAAGAACCATTTAAAAATGCTTGGAACTACACGTTAGATAATTATACTCTATCCCAGATTGCCACATGGGGATCTCTGGTAGTTCATGAAGCCTTTTATTTCTTGTTCTGTTTACCTGGATTTTTGTTTCAATTTAGACATTACATAAAAAGGTACAAAATTCAAAAGGATAAACTAGAAACATGGGAAACCAATGGAAATACCTTAAAGTACTTCTCTTTAATCACTTTTGTATCCAGCTTCCTTTGATTTGTGGAACTTATTATTTGACAGAGTATTTAAATTCCTATGATTGGGAAAGAATGTCAACTTGGTATGTATGTGCTTTGGGCAGGATAATTTGGTTATGAGGTGATTAAGGGATACCTGGCACTATTTCCTAAATAGGCTCTTCTTATACAATGAAAATATATGTTTGTTCATAAAACTCAATATGAGTTTCAGGCTCCATTTGGAATGGAAGCTGAATATACACATTCCTTGGAAACTCTAATTCTTGGTAATGGGTTTTTCATTGGAATCATGCTTTTGTGTGATTGCATAGTTTTTTTGGGGGGGCATGGGTGATCATTCATTTGATAGAAACAATTGATGTCCACAATGGTTATATTCCTCTCAACCCTTTAAATCTCATCCCTTTCTGTGGTGGTTCTCGGCATCATGATTTTCACCACATGAACTTCATTGGAAACTATGTTTTGATATTCATGTTGTGGGATAGAATTTTAGGAACAGACTTTCAACTTATTTCCTACACTGAAAAGATGAAGTAGGCTGAGAAAAAGACTGAACAAATATGTAAACTCTCCTGAAGATATACATTTTCCTGAATTAAAACTAGTAGCTAACATTGTTTCTGGGGAGCAGAAATAAACATGTGTTTTAGCTGCTAAGTGATAAAAAAAAATTAACAATCTTTATCTTCCCAGTGAGAACTTTTTCTACTTTCTACCCAAGTTCTTATGTGTAGAAATAAGAAAAATTTATAGGCCATGTCACTAACCTTGCGAAAAGGTTTTACATAATGAAAGAAGTATTAATTTATGTCTTTTCTCCAGTTATACCATAGGCCTGAAGTTAAAATTGGTCTTTAAATCTTTTAAATATATAGTGATCATTTTGAAAAATCTTAATAGTGGATGGTGGCCGCATACTGAACTTTAAGCATTTTTTTAGAATTTGCCTAAAGATCAAAATATGGGTTGGATGACATCAATTGATACAGTGTGAGTGAGGCTGCAAAACTGGGAATAGCTAACATCAAGAATTTCTACTCTTGTCTGGAGTTGACCAATTGGGGAGCTTCTCTTTCCTTAAGACACCCTTTTGGATTCCAGAGTACTACTGGCATCGATAAATTCAGGTAATTCTGAATTAATATAAGTGGAATATTTTAGTCTAAAGGTTTTCAAGTTTCTTGATTTTTTTTTAAATAAAGCTTTATTTCTACTTACTATTTAAATTTTGAAAATCAGGCTTTTATTATACTTACTGCTGTATCTTGAAACTTTGTGAACTGGCTTGGTGTATTTGCACTTTGAGCTATTGAAATAAATGTGATTTTTTTTTGTATAAAAAACAAATACTCAGGCCCCACCCCTAACCTATCAAATCATAATCTACTGGTCTCAGAAAAATATATTTTCCCAAACATTATTTTTTAAAATTTAAGTATAGTTGATATATATTAGTTATATTAGTTTCAGGTGTACAATATAGTAGTTGGACATTTTAATATGTTACGATGTGATCACCCCACTAATTCTAGTAATTATGTTAAAGTACAAACTAATCACAATATTGACTATATTCCCTTTCACTTTTTCTACCCCATCCCTTTGATCTCTGTATCTATGAGTCTATTTTTGTTTCTCTCTCTCTGTCTCTCTCTCCCTCTCTCTCTGTCTCTCTCTTTCTCTCTCTTCACCCCCCTATCTCTTTTCTCCTTTCCTTCCTTCCTTCCCTTCCTACTTCCCTCTCTTCCTTCCTGATTCCACATATAAATGAAACCATATGATATTTGTATTTCTCTGGCTTATTTCTCTTAGCATAATACCCTCTAGGTCCATCCATGTTGTCACAAATGGGAGGATGAGAGGATGGCATTCTTTTTATTACCTTGTAATATTTCATTGTACATACATATCACATCAATATTCTATGGAAAATTTTGATGTAATTGTTTCTGGGAACTGTTGCTCCAGTCAATAACATATTCAGAGTTCTAAGGGTTTTGCCTTATAAAAACTTTTGAGAATTTCAGCCACCATGTCGAATCATAATCAAATGTATACATCAAGGCTGCTATTTGTTTTACTATTAATAAGGAAGGAAAGCAGGATATCTGAAAGAAAATGTCAAGTTCAATATGGCATAATGAAAGAAAGTATACATTAGATGGTATTCCTGAATTTGTCACTGAACCCCAAATTCTTCCTCTATTAAGTGAAAAGTAGACATTAAAATGGTTCCCTTCCTGATATCACATCTCATGGTAGCTCAAATAAGCAAATCTGTGTACAAACATGGAAACCTGCAATTTATCCCTGAATTCCAAGGTCATCAAGGTAACTCTCAAAGCAAGGGCTGCGAGTAGACATGCTGCTTAATTTTGTAATTAAATGCAGAAGGAACTATACATTGGTATGTGCATCGGTCCACTTCAATAGCTAACAAAGGATTTAGGGCTATTCTAAATAGGGGAAGGCCAGAAATTCCTAGAGGCAGTCTCCTAATAGCCAAATGACTGTTTCCAGGTATGACTTGAACAATTGACTCCAAGTAAAAACAAAACAACAAAAATATAACATAGAAAGAGAGAAAGGAGAAAGAAAGAAAGAAATTATTGTGCTAAAATTGTTTTAAATTAGGCAGCTCTTGGGAAAGGGAAGATCAGAGTTTGCCCTAGATAATCTACATAATTCCCCTAATGTGGTACATAAGTAGAAACAGAATGAAAGAAACATATATGTATGGATTTGCTTTTCAGAAAAAGTACACATCAGAGACCCTTGGAAAGGGGATAATGGTCTTGGCAAGACGATTGGGACTCGGCTTCTGAAGTTTTTTCACAGATAAGGTCTTCTATGATTTTACTCCATCCATCTTAAAGAAAACCCCTTACCTTTTGCCCACTGTAAAATAAATACAAATATGTAAAACTAAATTAATACATGCATATGGACAAGGACTGAGTTGAGGGGGCAGTCACAATATACAAAAAGGTTGATTTGGCCTACCTCCAAAAAAAAAAAAAAAAAAAAAAGAACAAGCCCAAATAAACAACCTAATATTTCATCTTTAAAAGGTAGAAAAGGAAGAACAAATGAAGCCTAAAGTCAGCAGAAGAAATAATTGAAATTAGAGCAGAATTAAATGAAATTGAAAACAAACCAAAAAAAAATAAATAAAAACAACAATAGAAAAAAATAAATGCAACAAAGAGCTGGTTCTTTGAGAAGGTTAATATAATTGACAAACACCTGGCTAGACTCACTAAAGAAAAAAGAGAAAGGACACAAATAAATAAAATCAGGAGTGAAAGAGGAGAAATTACAACAGACACAGCAGAAATACAAAGGATCATCCAAGAATACTATGAAAAAGTATACAACACCAAATTCAATAACCTAGAAGAAATGGACCAGTACTTAGAAAAATACAAACTTTCTAGACTGAACCAGGAAGAACTGAAAAAACTAAATAGACAGGTCAGCAGCATGGAAATTAAAACAATTATCAAAACCTACCGAAAAGTACCAGTCCAGGACCAAATGGCTTAACAAGTGACTTCCACCAAACATTCAAAGAAGATTTAATACCTATTCTCCTCAAACTCTTCAAAAAAATCAAAGAGAAGGCAATACTTTCCAAATTATTTCAGGAGGCCAATATTACCCTAATACCAAAACTTGGTAAAGAGAACACACAAAAAAGAAAACTACAGACCAATATCTCTTATGAACACAGATGCAAAAATCCTAAATAAGATACTAGCGAACCAAATACAGCAACATATTAAAAAGATTATACACCACAATCAAGTGGGTTTCATTCCAGGGGCACAAGGATGGTTCAACATACACAGATCAATTAATGTGATACACCACATAAACAAATTAAAAAATAATCATATGATCATATCAATAGATGAAGAAAATGCCTTCAACAAGATACAGCACCTATCTTAACAAAATCAGTACAGAAGGAAAGTACCTTAAAATAATAAAGGTCATCTATGAAAAGTCCTCAGCCAACATTATTCTTAACGGTGAAAAATTAAAAACATTCCTTCTAAGATAGGGAACAAGGTAAGGCTGTGCACTATCACTACTGTTATTCAATAGAACATTGGAGGTCCTAGCGAGTGCAATCAGGCAAGAGAAAGATATAAAAGGCTTCCAAATAGGAAACAAAGAAGTCAAATTGTCACTATTTACAGATGACATGATTCCCTATATAGAAAACCCTAAAAACTACACAAGAACATTACTAGAAACAATAAGCAAATACAATAAAGTTTCCAGATATAAAATCAATGTTCAAAAATCCATAGCTTTCCTATACTCTAATAAGAAAGTGTCAGAAAAAGAAGTAGAAAAAAATAATTCATTTTGCAATTGCAACAAAAAGAATAAAATACCTAGGAAAAAATCTAATGAAACATGTGAAGGACCTATATAATGAAGACTATAAGAACCTATTAAAAGAAACTGAAGAAAATAAAAAGAAATGGAAAGATATTCCACGTTCTTGGATTGGAAGATCAACATAGTTAAAATGACCATACTACCTAAAGCATTATACAGATTTAATGCAATCCCCATTAAAATCCCACCAGCAGTTTTTAAAGAAATAGAACAAAATTCATCATATTTCTATGGAAGCAGAAAAGACCCCGAATTGCCAAAGCCATCCTGAGAAAAAAGAACGAAGCTGGGGACCTCACTCTGCTTGACTTCAAATTATACTGTAAAGCAAGAGCAATCAAAACAGCATGGTTTTGGCAGCAAAACAGACACATGGACCGTGGAACAGAATCAAGAGTCCAGAAATAAACCCATATTTATATGGGCAAATAATTTTTGACAAAAAGTTAAAAGCATACAGTGGAGAAAGGAAAGCTTCTTCAATAAGTGGTTTTGGGAAAACTGGAAAGCCACCTGCAAAAGAATGAAACTAGACTGTTGTCTACCAACACACACCAAAATTAACTCAAAATGGATTAAGGACCTGAATATAAGACCTAAAACAATAAAAATCATAAAAGAAAATATAGAAACTAAACTGAAGGACCTTGGACTTAAAGATTTTATGAATTTGACCTCAAAGGCAAGGGAAGTAAAAGCTAAAATAAATGAATGGTGCTACATCAAACTAAAAAGCTTCTGCTCAGCAAAAGAAATCATCAACAAGGTAAAGAGAGAACCATCGAATGAGAAAATATATTTCAAGCAGCACCTCCGATAAGGGCCTAATATCCAAAATATACAAAGAACTCATATGACTCAATGACAACAAAAACAAAAAACCCCAAATAATCCAACCAAAAAATGGGCAGAGAACATGAACAGACACTTCCCCCTAGATGACATACAAGTGACCAACAAATATATGAAAAGATGCTCAACATCTCTATGTATTGGGGAAATGCAAATCAAAACCATAATGAGCTACCACTTCACACCTGTTAGAATAGCTATTCTCAATAGTACAAGTAATAACAAATTTTGGAAAGGATGTGGAGAAATAGGAACCCATAGACACTGCTGGTGGTACTGCCAATTGGTACGGCCACTATGGAAAGCAGTATGGAGGTTCTTCAACAAACTAAGAATTGACCTACCATATGATCCAGCAATCCCTCTACTGGGTATTTACCCCAAAGATTAGAAAACTCATATTTGAACAGACATTTGCACATGAACGTTCATAGCAGCATTATTCACAGTGGCCAGGACATGGAAGCAACTAAAGAATCCTACAATAGATAACTGGCTAAAGAAGCAGTAGTACATATATACAATGGAATATTACTCAGCCATAAGAAGAGATAAACTATTGCCATTTGTGACAACATGGATGGACCTCAATATAATCATGCTTAAGCGAAATAAGCCAGACAGAAAAAGTTGAAAATCACATATGTAAGATATAAACCTAAAAGCAACAAATGAACAGGACAAATGAACAGAGACTCATGGACATGGACAATGGACTAGTGGTTACCAGAAGGGAAAGGGAGCGGGAAAATACAAAAGATAAAATGTTTTAAAAAGGTTGATTTGTTGGGATTTTGAGGCTATTAGTGAATTATTGTGTTTTTCATAATGCTATTATATTGTTGTAAGTGCCACATACACAATATAAAACTAACCTGTTACATATGTTTCACAAGTAAATTCTTACCTTATATCTTCATGGAGTTTAGAAAGTTGGACAGCTTTTCGCGCAAGTATGAAGCTGGAAAGAGAAGTTACATTTGAATGATTAGGTGACAGCAGTTCATTTTAAAAGTTGCCTCTTCTTTTTGAAGTGTTCTTGTCTCTACCTACTCAGCATTAATGAAAACTTCCACATTCTGCCATTATTTCCCTCGACTAGAGCAAACACCATGCTGCCTTCAGTCTGCCTCTGTCCAAAATCCCTGCTAGGTTGTGGGCTCCTAAATGACAGGTGACCCCTTACTCAATATTTAACCCCCAAAGTTAAGCATAGTTCTTGGCATACAGTAAGAAATCAAATATTAAATGAATTAATGTTCCATTAATTGATTACCGATAATGACTATTGCCAAATACTTGATAAAAGCTGAAAAAAACAAATATAAATAAGTTCCTGTAGTGTATGTCATGGTAGGCCACCCAGATCCCTTCTTCACGATTAAGCCCTCATTACCCTCAGCTCTCAGCTGAACCCTTCCCCAGCAATCACACTCTGCAGCAAAGAACAATTCAAGGTCCCTCTCCCACCTCCACAGAATGACTGGCTGGGAGGTGTGGTGTGGGTACAAAGGCCCATATCCCTTGCCTCAGTGCAGGGTACCAAGGGGCATAATGCAGAACTATCTGACTACAGGGCTCACTGTGGGATTGCTTAGGCCTCCACTGGGACAACATTAAAGGCCAACATCTCCCTCCGCCTAATCCTGATTCCTTACCTTCTCCATAGGTAGTGATCTCCAGAGCACTTCCCAATTAACCTCTTTTACCCAAACCTTCATCTCTGGGTTAGCTTCATGAGATACTGACTAGCACAGTCCCCAAATTTAGTAATTCAGTAAAATTCGGTTATAATCTGAATTTAATCAAATAGATTCTAATTATTATACTGGTACTACTAATAGCATATTTACTTTAAATAATTGTATTGTGACAAGAAGTTCTTAGTTATACTACTATTAGGAAGCTTTTAAAAATCCAAATGAGCTAAGGACAATAAAATTATTTCTCTATTTTAAAAAATAGTTTAAAAATTGTATTTCTTCTGTTCTAGATGAAAAAAGACAAGGTCAGGAATGAAAATGCAAGGGATAAAAACAGATATTTTGTCTTCTCCCTCACCCCTGAATTAAACTGTTTTTTAATTTGATTGACAATTCCTTTGGAGCTGTTATTTGAGATAATTCTGGGAAGCAAAGATGCAAAATGTATTTGTGTTCCAGAGAACAACATTTCAGAGGAAGTTGTGGCTTTTTAGGAAATTTGAACTATTGAACTTTATGAGATACAGTCATAATTCTGCTTGATTTAGCTAGCACCTTATATTATGGCTTGCTAGCAATGATTTTAGTCAAATTTTAGGTTTATGAAAGAATAGATCATTTTAGACTGATGTAATATTTCAATGGAAATTTCCATTATCTAATGAAAGATTAAAATGATTTATCTGAACACCTTTTTAGGTATTGAGTGCTTTTTTACAGTTCTTTTCTAAAAGGCAGTTAATGTTCGCTATTTCTTTTGAATCTCAAGTCAGGAATGAAATAACCTCTTTGATCTAATTCTAACTATGGACTACTATCCTTTAAGTTTATTCAGTGTTTTATTGAGGAAATTAAACATGCTGGTATTGGGTTGGGAACATTTCACTGTTCTAAAGTACAAGTTCCTTTCTAGTTTCCAAAAGGAGCTAGTTACCACAAACACAGCACTGGGCAATTAAGACACCTATCTTCAAGGCTTTCCTTGCCCAGAGCAAAGAGCAGGGTGGAGGCCATATAGTTTCAAGGCAAAAACAGAGTGGAGGAAATTGTCCAGATAAAACAGATGAGGATATCACTTTTTTAAAGCTGTTAATTTATTATTTTTTTAATTACATTTATTGGGGTGACACTAGTTAATAAAATTTTATACATTTCAAGTGTATAATTCTATAATACATTATCTGTATATTGTATTGTGTGTTCACCACCCAAAGTCAAATCATCACCACATATTTGACCTCCTTTACCCTTTTCTATTCCCCCCTTCCTTTAAGAACCATATGATTTCACACATATGTGGAATATAAAACTGAAAGCAAAAAATGGACAGAGTATCACTTTTTATAAATTGCTTAAATAACCCCACACACATCTGGAAGGCTTCTGCCACACATGTCCTTGTTTAAAAAGCTGAAGAAAGACGAGAAGAGCAGATGCCACATTAACTCCTAGGGTGAGGAGAACACCAATGTTCTATCCATCATTGAACTGGTCTTGACTGAGCCACCTAAAACCTCTACCACCACCTCCTACTTTCCTTTAGCATATAAAAGGTGATGGCAAACTGCACAAACCATTTGTATCCTCTCC
The DNA here is from genome assembly GCA_030015415.1 of Cynopterus sphinx. Lineage (NCBI taxonomy): Eukaryota > Metazoa > Chordata > Mammalia > Chiroptera > Pteropodidae > Cynopterus > Cynopterus sphinx. The sequence goes on along the minus strand of CM057388.1, from coordinate 28,733,347 downwards.
TGCCCAGAGGGGTTACAGATGAAGAGGGGTACTGTTCCTGTGGTCATTGTGCTGTGAGTACCTGCTTTTCCCAGGGAGGCTGGTGCTGTTTATTATATTTTACAGCCAGAAAAGTGGTTATAAAATGTTTTGTTTGTAGTTTGGCAGCACAGCCTGTTTTCTAAGTCTCTTGGATCATAGGTCTGCTCCTTTTGATTTTGTAATTTCTCTTCAATGATGCAATGTACATGAGCTCAACTCTCTCAGGGGTTGAGGGGGAAACCACTGGTTTCTAAAAGTCACTTGATTGCTATAGAAGCTGTGCTTTTTTGTCTCCATGCAGTAGAATAAATAGCCCTTTTGTTTGTATAGCTTTGAAGAGGGCTAAAATAGCATGGCAACCAGGTAGCTGCAGCATTCCTTAGCAATTCCTTTGTTGGAGTCCTGCTTTCTTCTCTGGATTGTTAGTCCCCAAGGGCAGAGCAGCTTTGTACAGGACTGTGAAAAGAGAGAACGTACTCACTCTCCTTTTTCAGACACAGAACCTCACTCCAGACCATCACTGGTGAAGGACTGACATGAAGTGACCTACTGGAAAAAGTGCCATCCATTTGAGGCCTGGCTCCACTTCAAACTGCACTATCTAATTGATCATCCATCTTATATCCAAGGATAACAATTAACATATTAACATTTGCTTTGTAGTGATGTTTGGAATGGAGAAAAGGATAAAACCCAGAAACCCTAACTTTAGAAGATATTACAAGATAAAATAGCACTCATTCCACAATAGTTGTGGACATTCTGCCTCTAGGCAGGGTTATCTACCATACCATCTGTCTTGCTTCCTCTTTTGCTATCCTCAATATTTAAGTTTATGAAAGAAAGAAATATATGGGCACAAGCTGTCAATTTTAATGAAGCTTCCTAGTGCTCTTGTGCCTTATACAAATCATTAATATTTTAATACATGGAAACATGATATATTTCTGTAGGGTTATTTATCATTGCTTGAGCTTGATTCTAAAACAATATGCTTTGTCAGTATCCACAACAATACATCAACACAATTTGGAAAATGAAGACACCAGCTCTAACCTACCCCATGATAGCGGGCAGCGATCCATCTGGCTTTGTGTCATCGAGGGTTATTGAAATTGGAGCCTCCTCATCTTCGATGATCATACATCCACAGTAATCTTAACCAAGAGAAAATCAACAGGTAATTGAGACTGATCTCATCAGATATTTAGGGGGGAAATTATGCATATATAAAAAACTATTTTGCTAAGAGAAAGGCAAAACATAAACTATTATTAGTCTTTGCCCTAACCCTAGAAGTTATTTCCTATCAAATATACACACTGACTATATGAGATGTCTGTTCACCCAGACACATGGAAAATGATTCATATAAATGACCTTTGCATAAAGGTCATGTATGACCAATGAATGGTTAAAATTGTAAGATGGTCCTGGAGTCCTGGAATACATATGAAGGAATCTCATCTATGAACCCATGGAAGAAAGGGTAAGAAGCAATCCTTTGTGTATGAGCAGAAGGCTTATCAACAGTAGCCACCATATCTGCCTAGACCATGCCTCATTTAATCTTCATAGTACCCTGATAGTAGGTCTCATTGTTACAATTTTACACAAAGAGACTGATGCTGAGAAAGGTGAAGTATCACACCAAGGCCACACAGCTCATAAGCAAATGATGCACAGGATTGTGTTACTTTAAAATAGCACTTTTTCCATGGTATCCTTTTGTCTTATTCTGCTCATGAAGAGTAAGTGGTAGAACATATGCAAAAAGCCAAGATAATGGTAGCCCTGAAACTAATGGGATTTCTTTCTTACCTTTCACTGCCAGCAAGTACTCTTGGGGTCATTTTGTGTTGAAGGGGCTATGAGGAGGGGTTACTGAGATTTATGATCTTTCTCTATTAATTTGAAAGTATCTTTTTTTTTCTGTTCACTGTTCTAGTATAACATTCCTAAAAAAAGTGTGGTTCCTTCACTTAATACAATTTAAATATGAATAAATGCAATTTACCCTTCTTCCTCCAAAAGGCCTCCTTGTAATACATCATGCACTTAATGATAGCTCCCATTGGAACACGCTGGATTAACTGGTTTCTCTCAGTTGGTAGCTCTGGTCTGAAGTGGATCTTGGCTGTCAAAGTTGGAGGGATGGCACTAATTACATATCTGCACTAAAACACACAAACACAAAATACCACCTCAAACATGAGTCACAGTGTTTGCAGAGGGCATGAAACATCATATTTATCATTTTGAATGACACTGAGCAGTAACACCATACAGAATGAGGCAACAAACAAGACATGTCAACCAAGTCTGGTAATTTAAAAGACTGAGTTGGAAACATGCCAGCATTAATTATTTCACTGCTTGGATTACATTTGGTTAGAAGATACAGAAGACACAAGGCCTATTTAATATACGTTCTTTTTACTAAACTGAATTACCTTATAGATTTCATGATTCAATGTCTTTATGATGATGTTTTCACCTGACTGGTCAACACATGTGACAGGATGCCTCAGCTTCACTTTGTCCCCGAGGAGGTCCATTATCCGTTCACTAACTTGACCAGATCCACCTACAAACTTCCGTTCCTACAAAAGTCAGGCAGGAAAAGAAATGTTATAAAAGTCCAAAGAAGAAATATCATATTGCCACTGATTGAAAAAACTCCAGAAGAGTCACAGGCCATACATCTACCCTCTGCATACTTAACCGTTGGAAGAACTCATTAGGACAGAAGCAGTCTACCAAGAGACCTTGATCATCATGCTCTGCAGTTTCTGGCAATGATAAGTTATTACTAGTTTATAAAGTCACAGAATCAGAAGGAATATTCCCTTTTAATAGTAGTCCCTTGACTGAATGCAAATATCAACAAGTCTGTGGGCTTCAAATACCCAAGAGTGCAGTACATGGAGTAAGCCCTGGGAAATGAAGAGTGATGTACTGTCCCAGAAGATGTGTGTCTTTTTTTTTAAGTTATTTTTTTCTAGTTTTATGAAAGGATGCACTTTCTAACTCCCCTAGGTTTCTCAAAACCCCAAGCCAAGGGTTTTCTAAGCAGATTAAAATGTTCTCCAAGAGAACAGGCTCAGGGTGCTCTTAGAAATTATCTGATCATCATCAAACGATGTTCTAAAATTTTAAATCTCATATATTAAATTAATTTTTGAAAAAATATCTAAAAAGTTTCAATGCAAGGGCGAAAGGGTAAAAACTAAGCACCTGTATTCCTCTAGATGTTGTGAAATAATTCCCTTGAGCAGCCTTATATGACCATGAGTCCCACTGTGATCTCCTGTATTCATCATGGAAATAGTTCCAGTTTAAGAAGTTAAGTTCTTAATACAATGTCTTTTATAAGAACCAGGGAAATATATTTAGCCTGTTATAGAAGATTCTCTGAAAGGTTATAAATATATAGAGGCACTGAGGTACAGCCCAATATTTAACAATTAGGTACTTCAATTATGTTCCACCAGAAAAGCTTGCATGAGCAGCCATGTAGTCATTTTTATGCTTTTATAACTGATTTTTGTTCTAATGATACCACCAAAATTCTTTATAAAAATATTCTCATAGTATTTCAGACCTACATTCATGGTCTGTCACTCCTCAAGAAACTGGGACTGTTTAATTTATAATTTGACTCCTGTTTTCCAAGACTTACTTTGAATTTTAGTGTATTGGAGAGATCATGGACTATTTACATCTTATTCACTGTCTACCTCCCCATAGCTAGTATTGGTTGAATTAAATTATTAAAGAATAAATCTAAGTTCTTTATAAAGATATTGTGGAAATTGTTTAAAATTTATAATCAGAACTGTTCTTTCCAAAAGGTCGTTTAGGTTTTAACTAAAAGTATCTTCTTGGATCCTATGAATGAAGGATATAAACACAAAATATGAGGCAAAATACTTCAGAAAGTAAAATACAAGTAAAAGGGAGTAATGTGTCATTTCTACCTATAAGAATAGATAAAAAATACAATTGCTAATACAATTTGCTACATTTGCTAAAGCTAAGAGTCAAATGGGCAATAACTCTTGGGGCCACAAAGACATATTGGGGAGTTTTGGAGATTTACTAGTGGTATGGAACCAGGCAAATACTAGTTCGTAGCAAAATTTTAGAATCCAAAATGTAGAATTTACTATTGAAAGAGTGGACATAAATCACTATGTGAATAGGAAGAACAGTCACTTCCATTCAATAATAGTTAATAAAATAATTGAGACAGAATAGGACAAATAAGCCTTATATCTGGAACAGAGATGACTAAGTACAATAATTTTACAAGTATAGTAATCACCCCCTTATCTGATGGGGATATGTTCTAAGACCCCCAGTGGGTGCCTAAAACTGAGGATAGTACTGAACCATATGTATACCAGTTTTTCCTACACATACATACACTTTACAGCATTTATTTGGCATATCTGAATTGCCAGCATCATTACTCTTCCACTTTGGAGCCATTATGAAGTAAAATAAGGGTTACTTGAACCCAAGCACTGTGATATTGTGACAGTCAATCTGATAACTGAGATGGCTACTAAGTGACTAATAGATAGAGAACATCTTATAGCATGGATATGGTGGGCAAAGGGATGATTCATGTCCCAGGTGGGACAGAGTAGGAGGGCATGAGATTTCATCTCACTTCTCAGAATGGTGCACAATTTAAACTTATGAATTAGTTATTTCTGGAGTTTTCCATTTAATATTTCTGAATGCAGTTGACCACAAGTAATTGAAACAGATGAAAGAGAACCCATGAATAAAGGGTGGGGGCAACTGTACTAGAAATTTTTGGAAATTAGTTATTTCATGAATTTAGTTCCTCCTACATAATTTTACCTACCTCCAAAAGGAAAGAACCGAATTTCTGAAATCTAATTAATTCAAAATGAAACATTCTTTAGCTGTGAACTTATTTTAAGGAATGAGAAAAGGAAATAAGAAATTTTGTTTTCAGAAAAGTTTTTTGAGATTATTTTAAGCTGGTAACCATTCATGTTTCAAAATATGAAAGCAGTTATTAAGATGCTGATCGGGGTGAGGGCAAAAATCACAAATTTAATTATATCTGAGAATGGACACTTCATACCTGGCCCCCATTGGTGATCGAGAATATCCGAGTGGTGCCACCGCACTGCTTCACATACCACAAGAACCATAAGGCAGACACCTCATAGGGCTCAGAGGTCACATTGATGTTCACAAAGAGAGATGCAAACTGCTTAGCAGTACTGGTCATGGAACAAAAGCAGATGCCAGAGGTAAATACATACATGCTTCACAGGACATCATGTTTTTAAAACACAATTTAGTATGGTTAGAAAACATTTTTATAACTTGAAAAAAAAACTCATGAACTCAATTTCTGAAGAAATGCAAATTTTAACTCTTGGGAAAAATAATCTTTTTCTTTGCTTTTAGGAAATGATAGGTTAGCTCCAAATATGCTAATCCCTGTGTACTCCAAAAGGTCAATATGCTTCTTAGGGATAGTTAAGAATATTTATTCCCATTTACTTGAATAACCATTCTCTACTTTCCACCTCCACTGTCCTCACTCTGGTCCAGGCTACCACTGCCCATCACTTACGTTACAACAATGGTGACTCTTCAGAGTCATCCCTATCTAGTAATCTTATAGCTCCTTCTTGATGCTTCTCTACATTATAGTCAAGAAAGTCTTTTAAGAGCCCAAAACTCAAAACAAAACAAAACAAAACAGAAAACCAAAAGCCACTCTGCTTAAAACACTTCAATGGCCTTCATGGCAAAAGGATCTTTATAAAAGCTGTTTCCTGTTCTCTTTACCTAAAAAATAACTTCTCTAAACACCCACCCTTCATAACTCCCCCATCATTCACTGTGGCTCATTCCTGGAATATACCACCCCTCGTACCATTCATCCTTCAGGTTTACACCAATCCACTGTACATAATTTTTGGAAAATACCACCCATACTCCACTTTTTTTGTCTACATACCAACTGGCTCATTACTAGAAGATAACATTCTCCCACACCATCCATTGGTCCTGTCTTTCCCCATCCTCTGTGGCTCATTGCTGCAAATATCATCTAAACACACATTCCATCTCTTATATCTCTCCTTAACCACTGTGGTTCATTCCTGGAAGACACCATTATCTATTACACACATTATCTATTCCTTCTTGTCTACCCTTACAGTCACTGTAGCACATTCATGGATTATACCATCACCTCATATAACCTCTATTTTTGTACCTCCTCATCCACTGTGGCTCATTTCTAGAAGATACCATCCCCTATACCAACCACTATAGCCTTCCTCTCTCCCCATCCACTGCAGATTAATTCTGGAGGATACCAATACCATCCCTGACACCATCCAGCCTTTCTGCCCTCTCCCTATCCACTGCGACTCATTCTTGGAAGATACCATCTGCTCACATCATTCATCTCTCTTGTTCCCACTCCCACTCCATCCATTGTGGCTCATTCCTGGAAGATACCATTCTTCTATACTATCCATTATTCCTGTTTTCACCCATACACTGTGGCTCATTCTTGGAAGATACCATTCCCCCACACTATCCACCCTTTATGTCTTTCTCTATTCAGTGGGAATATACCATCTCACCATATCATCCATCTTTCCTGTTTCCTTACATACACTAAGGTTCATTCCTAGAAGATATCATCCTTTCACACCATCCACTCTTCCCACCTCCTCCAACAAGTGGCTCATTCTTGGAAGATACCATCCACACACACCATCCATCTTTCATGTCTCTCACCATCCACTGTGGCTCATTCCAAGAACATACTGTTTTTTTTTTTTTACCCCATCCATATTTCCTGTGCCCTTACCCACTATGAGGCATTCCTAGAAAATACCATGCCTTTATACCTTCCAAACTTCTTTGCCTCCTCTTATCCTCTGTGGCTTATTTTTAGTTGACCCTTCAACTTTTTGGTTTCTGTTTAAAGATTGATTCATCAAAGAATATCTCCTTTATTTAGTTCAGGTTTACTGTTACAGTCACTCTTCTAGCATTATGTAATTTTGTTTATAATGTTACTCTCCTATTAAAAGAATATAAACTCCATGAGGGTAGGGGCCTGTTTAACAAATTTGCCACCATTCCTCGGTGTTTGGTACAGTGCCTTCACATGCCAGCCCCAAAATGATGACTGAATGATATGTAAGTAACTCAGCTACTAACCCATATTCTCACTGAAAACATTATGTACTTTATATTTTTGTTAAAATAGACTACTGTACTTCTAGTTTCATATTTTTATATCTATTTGGAATTACTTTAGTATCTTTCCAAATTGCTTCTGTAGCTGACCTCTATGTAATCTGAAAACACAATTACTTATTTAATTGCAAATCATACAACCCTTTCATTAAAAAAAGTTCTTCTCTATTCACCTACTTTTCTTTTTATGTTTCAAATTCATTTTATGTTCAAACTTGCTCTAAAATCTCTAACGTGCCTTCAAAGTTGCTACTGACTGAAAGATCATTAGGTTTCCTCTTAATATTTTTCTATAACTTATATAGGAGAATGTTACAGTTCAAAATAGGATAGAAAGGATCAAAAGAGAATATAAAAAGTATATTTTTAATAGTCAAGATTACTTTGTCCAGCAAATTTTATCGATAAGATCTTTCATTGTCATCCGGTCCCATTCTTCAGCATGAGGGGCATCCCATGGTGCATCAGCTGGAATCTGCAGAGAAAGAAGGGCACATATCCAGATGTGATGGTTATGGTCCACTGCCCTCCCCAGATGCTCTAAGAAGAAGCTCCGAAAACAAGTCTCTCTGTCTATGTTGGAATGTGTGATTGGCAATGTACAGATAGTGGAGAGATTTGAATGAATAGCTCTTTGGATTCTATTCCTTGATGCCATAATAATAATAGCAAAAATGTATAAATGTATGTATAAATATGTAATAAATTAATATGTAGTATGGACATATAAATTAATAAATTTTGATGATGATGATCATTATTATTATTACTGAAACCTAACATCCATTCTAAGTCCCCAGTTTAGGTTTGAGAGTGTGATATTACAAAGCCTCAGACTAAGTAAAAAAACTTGGAGGAAACAAATCTTTCTCTCCTTTACTACTAAAGTGGTGTCATGTATGAGTAAGACAGCTATAAGGAGGATGCCTGGCAAAAATAGATCACACAAATTCTCAGTGGCATAGACTCGAGAGCACATAGGCATTAGTATTAGAGAGAGGTGAGTATGAATCCCAGTTTCTTTGCTGTGTGGTCTTGGGGAAATTACATAACCCCTTGGCATTCATTTTCTTCATCTGTAAAGTGGAATTGCTACCAACTTGGCAGAGTTGTTGGGTGCTTTGAAAATGATATGCATTATTGCCAACAGCAATGTCCCCTGTATGGTGGAAGGATATTAAACAGTTGCTATTGTTATTTCAGAAACAGGTCATGTTCAAGCACACATTTTACCTCCTTTCCCATGTTATCCATTGTCCGCCACAGATTGTTGTAATCCAAATATGCAATGGGGTTCCATACTGGAGGGAAGGCACCCCGAAATGGGTAAGTTCGCCCCTATAACATAAAAACAAAGGATAATTTCTTAAATTTGGATGGCATTCTAAAATCCCCAAACAACATCTAAAAACCCCAAACCAAACAAGAGAAGAGCCATTTTCAAAGTAACAGGATTCCCTAATGTGTTATAAAAGCACCTTTGATGGAAAGTCAATGTATTATACCTATACAGGCCCCAAATTTCAATAAAATTGGAAAAATTTCCCTGGGTCTGTTGCCTGTTTTTAATTTATAGAACATAATAGATTTTAACTTATTTCAATTTATATAGAACCAATGTCACCATAAAAATTAATTAGTCAAAAGATAAATATATAAAAGTAGCTCATCCTAATATCTAATATTGATGCTGCAATACCCTCAAATCCTGACTTCCTATCAAATCTCTTTGAAGGATGTTCCTACTCAGATGAGAGTAGGATGATGACTTGGCCCACATAGAGGACAGAAATAACAAAACAGAATATTTCAGACTATTTTAAAGTTCACACAGGCTAAATACAGACTAGCTAGATGACACACGATGCCTAAAAAGTCAAGAATCAAACTATTAAAAAAGTGGAATAATTGGCATTTGCCATTTTTGATTGCCAGCATTTGTTCTCCTTTCCTAGTAGTGCCCTGGTTTCTGCTTGAAAAACTACCTCTCTTTCTCTGGGGTTAGATGTATTTTTACCACCCCCCATTACAGCAGGTGATGGAATAGATTCTTTCTCCCCCCTCTGGCTGGCTCCTAGTGCAGCCAGACTGTGAACCTGTGATCTGAGCATGGCCAACCACATACTCAGAAGACTCTGACCCCGAAATAGGTCACCCAAGGACAGAAGGAGATTAAGTCTGGGTTCTCCTACCCTGTGACAGCATGCTGAGCAGAGGCTTCCTGTTATAAAAACCATAGATGTGGTTCCTGCCCCTAACTTGCCAGAGATCCCCTGGTCTCTGCCTACTCTCAAGTGTGATTCTCCAAGCTCCTATCCAAGGGTGAGGGGAAAGTAAATTCTTATGAAAAAGAGATCAGTTCTAGTTAGTTTCTAAGGCCTTGTTTCCTAATTTAATTTATTTAAAAATAAAATATCGTTTAAATCTTCACAAAGTTGCAATATGTCTACTAATATAATTTTGTATGAAATTTTGATTTTTTACCAAATAAAAACATATTTGATATTTGTAGAAAGCTTGCTGTGTGCACTGCATGATTTTAAGAGCTGTGTTGGAATTTTAAAAATAGCTAAAGCAAAACTCCTAACCATTACGGCAGAGACACAAGATATTAAAGCATTTGCATTCATATGTGCACACTTGCAAGCACGTGCACACAAACTCTGAGTAAAAATATATGGCAGCCATTATGTGACAAAGAAGTAATTTTTCCTTCCGCAGTAGCAAATTCAAATAACCTTTGCAGATTATGTCATCTGATTTCTTATGTGAAAATGCCATATCGTAATACTATAATACAACTTTTTGAGACATCAAATCCTTCATCATCATTATCACTACCATCAGCACAATCCCACCACTTATTAAGGTCTTTCTCCATGCCCGGCACTGGCCTAAGTTCTTCATATGCATTATCTCATATATTGCTTACCCCAACCATGAGAGGCATGCACTATTAATATTTCCATTTTATAAATGAGGAAAGTAAAGCCCAGGAATATTAGCTAGACAATAGTAGAACAAAAATTTCCTGCTCCTAAAACCTTTGCTCATAAACATTAAGCTTTCTGGCCTCCCATGTGGTTGATGGAAAGTTGAGATAGGCTTGTTCTAAAGACATCTTGAACTTTTTAAGTAAAAGAGAACTTTTTAATGTAAAACTTATAAACCTTCTGCTCACATCTTTTATGTTTCTAAGGAGTAAAATGGAGACTAAAATGCTCTGTGGTACAAGACCACTGCTGAGGAAACAGAGTCAACTTTGGAAAATGCTAAAACACATTCTGAGAGAAATGGGCAGAGCCATTTTACCCAGAACACAAAAAATAACTATGGAAAGGGGAGAGACTAAGGTTAAGTAACAGCTCACAGGCAGCCTTCAGAACAGCTGATTCTTGTTATAATTCTTTTCTTAATTGAAATTGGAAGAAATCTACACTTTCCTTGATAAGATGTGTTTATACTCAAGTAGTAGTCTCATACAAAACTGATCTTTGCTTCAAAAAATATTTAAAAAATTAAATGTGCTCGATTGTCTGGGGGCATTAAGAAAAGTATTATAAATATAATTCAACACAACATGTTCCACATTCCTAATGAAGTTCTCAGAACAATGCCAACCACATTATGATTTCACAGAAAGTCCTAAAGACTCCATGATCAAGCCTTGATAAAGGGAGGTGGCAAGAGAAGTGAAGAGTTCAACGAGAGAGGAGAGTATAGCCTGGCAACGTTTTTAGGAATTAGAGCCATGGAATATTCTAAAAAGATCATAAAGGCCTACCAAACATTTTTTTTTTATCCTGTTGACAGATGCAACAAGTTGATAAAGTGATTTCATTAATTAGTTTCACTCGCTGCATTTTCCGGCTTCTCTACTCCTATTCCACAGAAAACCTAAATCTGCTCAAGAAATGCATATAAATAGGAATAGGCACCTATATGCCACCTTTTCTTCTCTCACAAGCCCCTGGAAGGCTTATTTCCTCCATGGCCTGCTTCCAAACTAGAAAACTTGAGACTGCTTTTTGCTTTTTGTGTGTGTGAATCCTCAAAAAAGTGCAGTGGAAAGGCCTGGAGATGTCTCTTGGCTGAGAACTAATTGCCTGCTAATCAATCCTTCTCAGTCTCTTAAATGCAATTCAGTAGTTTTCTCACAAAGGTATCAGCAGTGTCTCAATCATAAACCATATAAACAGAAATGCCTTTACCACCTAAGAGAGTGAGGCAGGAACTCTGGGAATACTTCCAAATGCTATTGCTCTTTAAAAATCAAAGCAGGCCTCTCTGCAGCAGAGGCAGCAGGGCAGCCAGGGCGATGCGGTCTTGGCCCTGAGCAAGAAGAGATGCACTGTCAGACCAAGAGAAGGGCCTGAGATCAGCCACGGGGCTACAGTGTCACCAGTAGACCAGGAGCTCTGGAGAGCACGGATTTGTGCAGCCACCTCTGTGCCCTGCCGCAGTACCCAGCCTGAGTCAAATCAAGGACCAGCTGCTGTTCACCTCCCCACCCCCACTCTGCCCTCTTGCCTCCAGCCATGGTGCACCTGCTTGCCTAGTTTCTACAATGGGGAGAACTGCTTCAACCCTATGTGATTCCTGGCCATGGTCAACTACTGCATGACCACACATACATATTATACCCCAACCAAGATGAAGGTGAGCAAGTCCTGCATGCCCAGCTGCTTTGATACCGTGTATGATGTCTACTCCAAGCACATGTCCACCACCTCCTGCTGCCAGCATTACCTCTGTAACGATGCTGGCCTCGACCCTCCGAGGACCCTGGCCCTGGTTCCCAAAGTCCTGGCCATCTTTTGGGGTCTGCTCTGAGGCCTTTCCATGCAAAACCCACTCAAGGACAAAGCTCTGAGAGGCACAACCCCACCCTCTCACCCTACACATCCCGCCTTGCTTTGGCCTCCCTGAGTCCCCTCTGCCACACACAGGACTATCTACCAGAGGACTCTTGGTCTCCCCACCTGCTGTGGCTTGGCTCACGGGCCATGACCTCTCCATTTCAAAATGCTGCTTTGGCACTAGACCTCCCAGAGGTGACTGGCCTTGGTGTAGGAGCTGCCTCCTCTGTCCCAAAATGGACACCCAGCACAGCGCTGGTAATGGGATCATTCAGCCAAGGAATACTGATGTGCAGGGAAATATGTCCAACCTCCCTGGCATCCCTGGGGACAGCTGTGGCCTGAGGGCTAAGGGAGGAAGAAGGCCATTGTTTTCAGCTGTCCCAGGGAAGAAATCCAGACAGCCTTGATGTTAGGCAGGGCAAAGGAACCAAGGTCTGAGTTGTTTTACTAAAGATTATTCTTGCAAAATACCAAAATGTAGCAGTGTTTTACAGATCCAGTTGTAACCAGATGAGCTTGAACAGTAAACAGATAAGTTTAGCCAACTGCAATGAAGAAGTTAACACATAGTTAAATTGTGAGTATAAAAAATGGCTAAGCCTCCCTTCCCAGAGACAGCTTTGGATGTGAATCCCATCTCCTTTCCTTGCTGGCCAGTAAATAAAACTACCCAAGGACAAAAATAACATATATCAAAGGAAAAAAAAACCTTGAGTAAAGGTCAAATTCATTTTGTACCTATACTCTGAAACCTTCCTACCCTTCCAAAGTGGCCTTTAATCTTTAGAGGATAATGTCTTTGACACAGCAGAAATTGTTAGTGTCAAGTAGAACTCAATGTCCCTGGAATTGTGCCCAAAGTACTTAAGTCCCTTTGAGAAACCACATCCTCAATCTACCAAAGTTCATAATAATGAGAGACTATTGCCACATGATTATAGTTTATGGCTCCCACATCATTCTTTATTGTTGGTTGTGTAAGATAAGCCAAGTTTATAGTAAGCAAGTAACATTTACTGATTGGTATGCTAGAAAGTTTCACCTCTCTATTTTTATATTGTAGTTAAACAAAAGGAAGTGAGTGTTATTAAAGAATATCATGGGCCACTGAGGAAAGCTGCCAAATATTTTTTTTTAACCATCTTGAAAATAAACAGACATGTTTTGGATTTGTTTAAAAACATGTCTGCACAACCCATATGAATTCCTTGGCACCCTTTCTGTCCCACTGTTATGTAACAAGCCTGTAAGAGAAATATTTTGGTGGTTTCCTTTATATAGTTCATAATAATGCTTTAAATGAAGAAATCATCTAAAAAGTGATCGATCTAGTAGGATGGCAGTATTGTTATGTTAGTTGTTAAAGAAATCATTTTTTTCCTCTTTCAAAATGCAGGTAGTCAAGCTCTCTTCAGACATACATAGTTCTACTCTACCTAGAAAAAACCATCATAATCAAAATGAAAAAAATCTATCCCACTGGAATGCCATTAACTCAGGAGAAATAGGCAGATTTAAAAAAAAGACGAAAATGTTACACTGAGGACGAGTAGCCTCTTTTCTTTAATAGTGTTAAGATATAATTGACATGATCTATAATCTATCTATTAAAAGTGTACAGTCCAATGGTTTTTGGTATATTGAGTCGTGCAATCATCACCACATCTAATTTTAGAACATTTTTGTCACTCCAAGAAGAAATCCTTATCATTTATAGTCATTCTCTTTTCTCCCCAACCCATTTTGAAGAACTGCCAAACTATTTTTCAAAGCAGCTGTATCATCTTACATTCCCACCAGCAATGTATGAGGGTTCCAATATCTCCATATCCTTACCAACACTTGTTATTGTCTGTCTTTTTTATTCTAGCCGTCCCTGTGGATACAAAGTGGTATCTCATTGTAGTTTTGACTTGCGTTTCCCACATAACTAATGATGGCCAAAATAAAATCATGTTTGCTGAGTGAATATTGCTGAGCTCACGTTTGCTGCCATGACACTTTGCATGTGGACCTATTGAGCAAATGGTAGTGGAAGAGATGGTGTGGTGGCTTTGTAATGTTTCAACTTATTCAGGCTAAACTGAAATTCCTAGAATTTTCTTTCCTATATATTTCTAGTAAGGATAGGTCACAAGAGAGATTCTTACATGAGATTTAGAGAGCAAAAATGAAGCGGCATTCATTTTGTAGTTTGCACACACTGTTGCTTGTCATCACGCTCAAGACAGTGGTCCATGGCACCTGGCCATTTTCTACACTGTATTAAACTAATTTATGCACATGCCTCATTTTCCTGAGTAGTCTCAACACACCTAAGAAAGACTACACTTCGCACATGTTTTTATCACCTACATTGACTTGTAAGTAGTATGGTTCCAAGAAATGCTCATTAAATGAAAAAATAAGAGGGGGAATGGAATTCTTACTTTTATAGCTCATCTTCTACCACATTTGGCTCTTCCAGGCCCCAGAAAGGGTCCAGTCATTTTCTATGCAAATAACTCCCTCTTTTTTCAACTCAGACAAGACCTTCTAATGAATGCCAATTTAACACTAATTTTAATATCAATTCCACATACATACTTTTTCTAAAATAGCCATAATTAATATTACTATAAAATTTACTATAATTCACTATGTGTAAAGTGCTGAAGGGAAAAGAAAAAGATGGAAGACTCAGTCCATTAGGCAACATAGTTCTCTGAAAGCATTTCCTGTGTTAGCATTTCTCACTTTGATCTTCATGGATGCTATATGAAAATGGGTTCCATGGTCATAAATCTGAAAAATCTTGGTTTATAGTTAAACACTTTTTTTTTCTATATTGCCAGTCCTCATAGGACTCCTAATTTACTAATGGACATCTTGGCTCTCAAAGAATATGGAGCACTTCCAAAATTTATCTGACCAATAAAACCTCTCTTTGGCAAAGAAGTTTGGGGATTAACATTGCTTAGAAAATATTCCCTTAGGTATTCTTTCTTTATATTCTGGTTGGCACTGGCAGGGCCCAAGAGAACATAGGAAAATATGGGCTACGAAAAGGAGCTGCAATAACCAGCTTTATTTTCCAAATGCTACAAGTGGGAATATATTTTCATGTGGCCCTCTCCTGGGCCAGAGGATACATCATCCCATAATACTGAATCAAAAAGGAGAAATAAAATAAAATCGCTTGCACATCTAACTAAAATTGCAAGTACTCTGTGCCAAGTCTCAGGCCTGGGCCTCTGCCCCTTGGAACTGGGCAGTACAGAAAGTATGTCACAATAGGTCAAGAGTGTCAAGAGCAAAGCAGAGCTTCTTGCTAAATAGGCTGGTGACTGAGTGTATTTACCTTATGTATCCCAGTTACTAGGCAGATACATCCAGGCTCTTCTACTGGATGGATTTACTTCAGCAATGGGTTATGTGACTATGATGGTGAAGATATGATGAAGGCTTACAGTGGGAGGAAGGGTGAACTAGGAGCCATGAGATTCTTATCAGGAAAGTATAGCAGGAAATTAAAAAAAAAATTACAAATTGGGAAAAGTCACAGATACTCAGGACTTCTTTGGTGGATACCCAAATAATTATGTAGATTATCAACTTCACCTGTCTATGTCCCAGGACTACCTTTATCGCCCACTGCTGGTCAGCAATTGTGAGCCAATAGTGATTTCTTCTCATTGTCTCTGAAGTCTGATGCCTTTTCAGAGACATTTATCTGCTAGATATGGCAGTGGAAACTAGGCCACTGGGTACTTCGATAAATACACAAAATTAAATCTCAGCTGAGGTTCACTGTGTATCATTTGAGCCTGACAAATTACATGAGAGGGACAGGAACAATAGGAAATGAACTAGTAGTTCAGTAATTCTCTGAAAAGTCTGACATGAGAAGTCGTTTAAATTAAAAAGACTTCAGTTTCACAGCTTTCAGGATGAAAGTGTTTGTTGTATATAACTATAATTAACACTCAAATTTTCTGTGATTCCACCTAAAATTTTCTTCTGGTTGCTTTAAACCCAAATACTAAGCAATAAACAAATATAAATAAATATAAATAAATAATAAAATGCTATGGAAACTACTGAACTGCTCTAATACAAGGTATCTCTTTTCAGTTTCAAGTTCTGTGTTTGCTAAGATTAGTTATCAACTAGATTCTCACATCTGTCTCTCTGTTCACCTCTCTCTCACTCACTTTTGTAGGACCTAGAATCAAATAATTGCATTCTAACAATTTTTCCCATCTCTAAGGTAAGGGTAACTGTCACCTACTAAAACTCTGAAGTTCACTGGGTTTTCAAAAGATATTTGTTTATTGAGTCTGACACAGAAGTGAAAAAGCTTGGAGTCCACACCTGAGACAAAGGGCTATATAGTAGCATCAATCCTGTTAAGTGGTAAGACAGGGCAATGACCAAAAAGATTTTCTGACTGGGTCAGCATGTGTTTATGGTACAATGGAACTTCCTTTCTTCATAAAGTTACCAGAATAGACCAAGTATGGGAGTCATAGGAAATTAGAGGGTTTTTAAGGTTTTATCTGTTAGAAGGCTACGCTGAAAAAAATTTGAAAATTCAGGACTTCTTTACAGCCATACCACCCTGAACACAACCGATCTTGTCTGAAAATTCAGGACCAATAATTAAGCCTTTTGGTTGGGGTAGTGGGTGCATTCTCTGGGGTGATGATAGGTGTTATAGATGGGAGAAATAAGAAGGAAGCAGAAAATAAGGAGGTTGGAGGAAGGAGGAGATTTTAATTTCAAATTGGCAACTACATTCTAACCTGAAAGGGCAAAGTCTCCAAGAGTTGGGTTATCATGGAGGCTAGGTCAACTTCTCTTGAGAAAGCTGTTTATGTAATGTTTCACTCCATTCACGAGGTTCCTCTTGCTATTAAGCAAAAGGTCGAGGCCCCATTTGAGGAGGTGATTGCAAAGTTTCAGAACCTTAGTCAGAGAAATCCTTTGTTGTCTTACCTAACTTCCTTTCTACACTGCCAGGGAAGGCCAGTTCAAGGCAGAAGAGTGACTCTAGACTACTTCTCATTGAATAGTTAGAAAATAATTTCTGTAGTAATCAACTCCCCATTAAAAATGAATAGAAGGAAGATGAAAAGAGTTCTATAGAGGGATGGTGGTAGCACAATGTGAAAGTACTTAATGTTGCTGAATTATACACTTAAATATGGTTAAAATGGCAAATTTTGTTATATGTATTTTACCACAATTATTTAAAAGAAAAAAATAAAGGGAAGGAAAATATCTAATAGTTAACTCAGCTTTGCTATATACTGGGCTGTCACTTCAACTGAGTGGAAACTTTGTTCTCTTGGAGACTAAATCAGAGATTTGTCCCTGAAAGTTTATAGGAAAAAGGAGCCTTTGAGAGAAAATGGCTAATGCTGATCTTAGCTTTCTAAACAGTACAAGGCTTTATGAGTAATTTTTGTTATTAAGCTTTCCTGCGACCCCAAAGAAATAAATGGAGGGGAAAATAAGAAAAGAAGTTAATAAAAACTATTTTTACAAGCTATGTCAATATATCTTTATACTGAATACTTGACAGATCAAAGTGAAAATGTGTAAACATTTTTAGTCTCTCTACTTTTAAAAACCTATGTATAATTGTAATTTAGAGAAAAAAAATAATCCCTCTTGCATTATCTCATTTCCACAACAACAAGATAATTTCTTATCATGAGCATAGGCCTATTACCACTTGCCTGTCCTTACTTAACTGTCTTGTTTTCATCTTTTACCTTGATTTATACAAATTACCTTAAACACCTTTTCTTTCTTTTTAAAATCAAGCAGGGTATAATGGCATAAAATAAAATACTCATATTAACAATACTTTGAATAATAAGTTTATATAAATCATTTATCAGAAAGAATATATAGCCAACAATTCTAAACCATACCCTAGACCTCTGGACTTAGTATTTTAACACAATATTAGAATCCATCTATAGTCTTAAGCCTAGCAAACCTAACTGGAGTGGCCTGGGGGTTGCTCAGGTGGCAGGTGTTCACTGAAGGCCAGAGGACCTACAGATCTATGACTTAGGGTCCAAGAAAAGAGAATAAGTCAATCTGGTATATGGCACCACATATGGTTCTCAGACACTTACACACACCCAAGGTCCAGAGAGGTCCATACTGCCAAAGGAGAAGGTAACTTTTGTCGTATTTTGGAGCAGTTTATTAGAGAAGTTCACAAGTTGACTTTCTGCCCATATAATAAGGAACAATGTGATGTAGCCCACAGAACCCTGAGCATAAGAGCTGGAAAGCCTCACTTTGGCTCCTTAATTCTCTGAACCTCAGTTTCCTCATCTGTAAAATGAGGGGAAACAATGCTTATTCATACGTTCATTTGGATGCTGAAATGAAGTAAAACATATATAGGCACATTACAGGTGGAAAGCAGTACAAATACATGGCATCAGGTAGGACAAATTTAGGTCACTAACAGAAAGGAGACAAAGATATAACAAGAAGCATCCTTACAAGTGCCTAACATCTTTGTCTTCTTGAGCTTCCTACAAAGAGGGCCTGAAAGTAAAAGTATAACTTTCTTTGAAGACAAAAGAAACATCTTTCATGAGTTCATACGGAGAGGTGTTAAAAGGTGTTAAAAATCATGCACCAATGAGACATAATATTTATTAATAACTATGCTCCCAAAAAGGGAGCCCCAAAATATGTAAAGCAATTACTAACAAAACAAAAGGGAGAAACAAACCAAAACATTATCATAATAGGTGACCTAAATGCCCCAATATTAGAAATGGACAGATCATCCAAACAGAAAATCAATAAGGAAATAACATCCTTAAAGGACACATTAGACCAACTGGACATAATTGACATTTACAGAGCCTTCCATCTCAAAATAGCTGCTTATACATTCTTCTCTAGTGCACATAGAACTTTCTCAAGGATGGATCATATACTGAAACACAAGGGTAGTTTCAACAAATATAAAAAGGGTTGAAATCATACCAACCATATTGTCTGATCATAATGATTTGAAACTAGAGATCAACTGCAAAAAGAAAGCAAGAAGAACCAAAACTACATGGAGATTAAACAACATGCTACTGAAGAATAAGTGGATCAGAGAAGGATTAAAAAGAGAGTTCAAGAGACACATAGAAATGAATGATAATGATAGTACAACATATCAAAACTTGTGAGACATGGCTAGAACAGTTGTAAGAGGAAAGTTCATATCATTACAGGCCTATCTCCAAAAACAAGAATGTGTCCAAATAAACAACCTAATGCTTCATTTTAAAAACTAGAAAAGAAAGAACAAATGAAACCTAAAGTCAATAGAAAGACAAAAGTAATCAAAATTAGAGCAGAAATAAATAAGATTAAAAACAAACAAAAAATAGAAAAAATAAATGCAACGAAGAACTGGTTCTTTGATAAGGTTAATAAAATTGACAAACCCTGGCTAGACTCACTAAAGAAAAAAGAGAAAGGACACAAACAAAATCAAGGATGAAAGAGAGGAAATTTTAACTGACATTGCAGAAATACAAAAGATCATACAAGAATACTGTGAAAAAGTATATAACACCAAATTTAATATCCTAGAAGAAATGGACCAGTATTTAGAAAGATACAGCCTCCTAGACTGAATCAAGAAGATCTGGAAGATCTAAATAGACAGATCAGCTGTATGGAAATTGAAACAATCATCAAAAACCTTCCAAAAAGTAAAAGTCCAGGACCAGATGGCTTCACCAGTGAATTCTATCAAATATTCAAAGAAGATTTAATACCCATTCTCCTCAAATTCTTCCAAAAAGTTGAAGAAGAGGCAATACATCCATCTCATTTTATAAGGCCAGTATTATCCTGATACCAAAACCTGGTAAAGAGAACTTTAAAAACTACAGACCAATATCTCTCATCAACACAGATGCAAAAATACTAAATAAGATACTAGCAAACCGAATACAGGAACAGATTAAAAAGATTATACACCATGATCAATTAGGCTTCACCCCAGAGTCACAGGGATGGTTCAATATATACAAATTGTTTAATGTGATCCACCACATAAACAAATTAAAAAATAAGAATCATATGATGATATCAATAGATGAGAAAAAATCTTCAACAAGATATGGCATCCATTTATGATCCAAATACTTAACAAAATCTGTATAGAAGAAAAGTATCTTAACATAATAAAGACCATATATGACCAACCCTTACCAACGTTATACTTAATGGGGGAAAACTGAAAACCTTCCCTCTAAGATCAGGAACAAAGCAAAGCTGTCCACTATCACCACTCTCATTCAATATAACATTGGAGATCCTAGCGAGTGAAATCAGGTAAGAAAAAGATATAAAATGCATCCAAATAGAAAAAAAAAGTCAAATTGTCATGACTTGCAGATGATTCTCTATATAGAAAACCCTAAAGACTCCAAAAGAAAACTACTAAAAAAAATAAACAAATATAGTAAAGTTTCTGGATGCAAAATCAATGTTCAAAAATCCATAGCATTCCTATACTCTAATAAGAAAGTGTCAGAAAAAGAAGTAGAAAAAAATAATTACTTTTGCAATTGCAACAAAAAGAATCAAATACCTCGGAATAAATCTAACGAAACATGTGAAGGACCTATATAATGAAAATTATAAGACCTTAATAAAAGAAATCGAAGAAGATACAAAGAAATGGAAAGATATTCCATGTTTTTGGACCAGAAAAATCAACATAATTAAAATGATCACATTACCTAAAGCATTATATCAGTTTAATGCAATCCCCATCAAAATCCCATTGGCAGTTTTCAAAGAAGTAGAATAAAAAATCTTCAGATTCGTATAGAAGCACAAAAGACCCCAAATTGCCAAAGTCATACTAAGAAAATAGAATGAGGCTAGAAGCATCATTCTGCCTGACTTCAAATTATTCTACAATGTGACAATAATGAAAACAGCATGACATTGGCAGAAAAATAGACACACAGACCAGTGTAACAGAATCGACAGACTAAAACTAAGCCCATATTTATATGGGCAAATAATTTTCGACAAAAAGTCAAAAACATAGAGTGGATAAAAGAAAGCCTCTTGAATAAGTGGTGCTGGGAAAATTGGAAAGCCACCAGCAAAAGAATGAAACTAGACTGTTGTCTATCACCACACACCAAAATTAAGTCAAAATGAATTAAGGACCTAAATATATGACCAAAAACAATAAAATGCATAGAAGAAAGCATAGGAACTAAACTCAAGGACCTTGGACTTAAAGATTTTATGAATTTGACCTCAGAGGCAAGGGAAGTAAAAGCTAAAATAAGTGAATTGGGACTACATCAAACTATAAAGCTTCTGCTCAGCAAAAGAAACTGTCCACAAGGTAAAGAGACAGCCATCTGAATGGGAAAATATTTTTTCAAGCAACACCTCCGATAAGGGCCTAATATCCAAAACATACAAAGAACTCATACGACTCAATAATAACAAAAAAGCAAATGATCCAAACAAAAAATGGGCAGAGGACCTGAACAGAGACTGTTACCTAGAGGAGATAGAAATGGACAACAAATATTTGTTAGAGGAGACACAAGTGGTTAACAAATATTTGAAAAGATGCTCAACATTGCTATTAAGAAAATGCAAATCAAAACCGCAATGAGATACCATCTCACACCTGTTCAAATAGCTATAATCAACAGGACAACTAATAACAAATGTTGGAGAGGATGTGGAGAAATAGGAACCCTCATACACTGCTAGTGGGACTGCAATTGGTATAACCACTATAGAAAATAGTATGGAGGTTCCTCAAAAAACTAATAATTGATCTACCATATGACTCAGCAATCCCTCTACTGGGTATTTACCCCCAAAACTTGAAAACCTATATCCTAAGATATTTGCACACCAATGTTTATAGTAGCACTGTTCACAGTGGCCAGAACATGGAAGCCATTTGTGACAACTTGGATGGACCTCAATATAATCATGCTGAGTGAAATAAGCCAGTCAGAAAAGTTGAAAATCACATGATACCACTTATATGTGACATATAAACCTAAAAGAAACAAATTAACAGGACCAACAAACAGAGAATCATAGACATGGACTGTAGACTAGTGGTTACCACAGGTTAGGGTGTAAAGAGGAGGGAGAAGGTAGATGGGGTAAAGGAGGTCAAATATGTTTTGACATAAAGTTACCTCAATATAGGAGGTGAGCACACAGTGCAAAATATATATGTGCCTAATTGTTAAAGTGTGCAGCTGAAACTTACTGGATTTTGTTAACTTTTATATGTATATAAAAGAAATGTTCTTAATCAAAAAGGAACACATTATTATAAGCAAGGGATCAAAGAAAGTTTTACCTGGCAAACATTAAGACAAACAACCAAAAAATAAATACATCCTCTGCTTTCAACACAGCCTACTGTCTAAACCAAAGTTCACCTCTAAAGAACAAGAACAGCAACAGCAATATTACTCAGTATTCTGGAACACACATAATCGAAAAGCCTTTGATTTCGGTCATTGGAGTAAATGGCTGTGGGAAGAATAGAATAAATAAAAGGAAAAATTGCTTGCTAAGCTGTTACTATCAGGGAAGCTTATGTTGTTTCAAATATATCTTTATCACACTATTCTCTAAAAATAAATGTGTGGTATATATTTATAGTCTTTAATTTTATTTAGAGAGTGTGTGAAAGGCAAGAAGAAAGTGAAAATGCATGAATGTGCCACAATTTTTCCTTCAAAGCATCTTCTGTAAAATACCTTGCTCCATCTCTGGCAGTGTTCTCCATTTGTACACACTACCTACACTATTATGATCTGGAGAAACTGATGAAAAGAAAAAAGTCAAGGATTTCCTCCTTTCTTTCCTAAGACTCGGCACTGCAAAATTGAACAAAACATCTCCACAACCAATGAAACTCATTCATAAAACAATCCTAATGAGGTGCATCTTATTTAGTAATGCCAGTAATGTATTGATCAATCCTCAAGAGGCATTCAATTCCCCCTGCTTCCTTTATACCACCCAAGGAAAAAGAATCAATAAAGAGGACATTTTAAACATATCTAGCTGATGCCACTTCAAATCCACTTTTCTGATTAAAGACATATGATTAATTTATATCAATTTCACAAATCAGATAATTTCCCAAGTAAAGCTGTATCAAATTATAACATTCATACAACCTATTCACTATTGAAACTAGTTAAGAAACTATTATGTAAGAACCAGGATCTATTAGAATGAGGATTCTATTCCCAAGATTCATGATGGAGAAAGGCAGAAATGTTAGCTAATATTATTTATTTATTCTTGTTGTTTACTTCTCTCCTCCCTTTAGATTGTGAGCTTCATGTGAGCAGAAACTTTGATCACGTGCCTACCACTGTATTTCCAGCCTGGAATAATATCTGGTTCAGAGTAGATTGCTCAGTAACTATTTAACTGAAGAATGCATTTAGCATAATGACGTGAAACTTCTATGACTGAAATGAACATAGTCTCTTGGGTAAGGAAAAGGGCTGAAACATTTAATGGTTGAAACACCATTAAACATCTACCCAAAGTGCTCTGCTCAGCTCAGTCTTGAGACTCCGTTTGTTCACATCAAAACTTGCACTGTAAACACAAGCTAGCAAAGATCAAAAATAGTTCTTTGATGAATACTGAATATCATCCTTAAGTAGATTGAAACTGCATACACTACAGTCTACTGACAGAAGAAACAATTGAATTGCAGCATTCTTTCAGGCTACACATTGGAAAAATAGAAGAGCTGAAGCAACCTGGATCATAAAGAATACTGCTTGTTTTAACCAGGCAGCGGCAATCTTCCAGTGATTCATCCACTTAATTACATTGTTATTTACTAAAAAGAATGCACTGTATTATATTGCAGGAACCAGGGTTGTCAAGAGAGATACTGTAATTTATATTATCAATGCAATATACTATCATGTTGAGAAAAAGTCCATTTTTTCCCCCAAGAAGTGGACAGAACAGTGAGAAATTAGATATTTTTAAATAAGTGGACGTGTTCTTTGCTATACAGTTTATTTACAGTCTTATCTGGAATATTTAACTGAATATCTTCCTGTTTTTCTCTAATCTGGCCTGCTCCCTTTACAGTTTCCTGGTTGTCACAAAAACATAGATTATATTGTCATTGTAGAAATATGATATAATTAGAAACACTAGTAGAAATGAGGCATTCATTCAGATAAAATAGGCACCAACCAACCCACTACTTTTTATCTTAACTGTCTACCTTGGGTGAAAATATGTGTTCTTTGGCAGGTTAAAGTATGTGAGAGGATGGTTAAATGGTATTTATATTCTCCATCTTCTCGTTAGGTGAGATTACATCTTAAATGACAAGAACAGCATTAAACATCTTAAATATGTGCTTATTTATAAGCACTGACATCCAAAATAGAGCTTCAATATTCATTGTCTGGCACTTAAATGACTGTTTAACAGTTAGTACATCGATCACAATAATCAAGACACAGTGATTGTATTATAGCAGATAGCTACATTGCTCTTCCAGACTCACAGGCCTAAGGTCTGAGCAAAATGATTCTCAACATCGCATTCAGAGACATAGTGAAGGACACAGAATGACTCTTAGTGGAGAGCTCTCAAAGAAAATCAGTACAGGTACAAACCATATGTAAGCTTCCTGGAGTTCAGAGCCACACCAAAATTCCTGACACGGGAATCTGGCATGGTAAGAGACAACACAGAAAAGTGGAAAGGCCTTGACCTGAAATCCAGCTCAGTGACCCTTACTTGCTTAAGTAGATTACTTACATTCTGAGCTTCAGTCCATTTCTGTGAAATGGAGCCCCCGCTTTAAGGTCCTTGTGAGAATTTTAAAAAAGATAATAGAGGTGAATACCGTGGCACAGGGTCTAGAACATATGAGGAAGTCCAGTAAAGGAAAGCTAGGGTTGTCATCACTATAGGAGTGTTGCTGACTTTGAGGTATCAACCACTGTGGCCACAATTTCAGTGCACTTTTTGTTGTCTAAAGTGTAGGTTAAGCAAGAGCCGTAGCACCAAGCCCGCTATATGCTGCATGTTCAATAATTATGGCAGAATATTACTATTCTGTTGATATGCATGGAAAGATCCAGAGGTTAATAATGCCTTATATTCTTGAAAGCAGCCTTAGACTACCAAGTCCAATGCCATGAGATACCTTTTCTAGTAGGATATGTGACAGCTCAGTCATATTTGTATTTTGGGGAAAGAGGAATGTGATGGCAGTTGAGTTGCTTTATCTTATGGAAAGCTGTTTCTTAGGAATAGGACTGTGGAATAGGATATATGGCCCTAACCTTAGACAGAGGAACTCAGCAGCAGCAACAAAGAAAGTGACCCCGGATGTTATTCTTAATATATTTTTTCCCTTACTTAGACACTTAATGTAGCATTTGCTTAAGTCTTTCTATGAATTCATCCTCTACTAATGCTTGCAGCAGGACATTCTCAAAGTATGGAATAATCACAGCTATATTTCTGAAAGTAAGCCTCCCCACGAACCCCAGAAAATTCCAGAGGCGTCAGAAAGCCTGAACTAAATTTACCTAACTTGTTAAGGTTCTGTCAGGAAGGCTGGCCAGCATGCCATGATCTGTTTATAACTTTCAGGCAAAGTCACAATTCTCAAACAGCACTTTTATATTTCATACCCCATCCCCACAGCCCTCAAACCCCTTCTCCTTGAGGAACAATGAGCTGAATTATCACAAAAGCTGACTGAGTGTTGTTTTCAAAATCTTGATCTTTGCATCAAGTTTTAGAGTGGGAGACTAGCAGGTACTTAGGTGGAGGACAATGCTACAAATTTTCAGTTTTTCCTTTTCAAAATGTATATAAAGGAACGTGGAACAGAGAGAAGAATAAGAAAGTGAAAGATACAGATACATGGTCTTTCAATAACTGTATCTATTCATCATTTGAGATGGGATTCAGTGAAATATATGGAGATATACCTTACAATGGATATGTGTTCAGCCAAATATTAGAGACCCAGAACACTTTGTTCAGGACCTTCAGTTTCATTTCATAGGCCATATATTGGGATCATGAAGAGCATGCAGCCAGGGTAGACAGATTGTTACTAGTTTTACTACCTCTCCAAACCTTTGTTTTCTCCAAGATAAAAAGGGGATAATCATGCCTACCTCCCAAGGTGAATGTAAACATTTAATGAATATTGATACATAAAAAGCACTTTTTTATTGTGAGGTTCCAAGGAAAATAAAAAATCTCTCAGCATCTCAATGTTAGGGAGGAAGAGGTTATAAGCATGAGTCTGCTCAGATTCTAGGATAGCCATCAGATTCATTTCTTTCCCAGTTGGACTGGAGAGTGAATTTATATGACTGTTTTAATTAGTTTCTTCCTATTTTAAAATGGACTAATACACATAAAAGTTCTCGATATGCTAGCCATTATTACTCTTACTGCTGTTATTACTTACTAGTCGAGAGAAACACCATGCTGTGCAGAAAAGAGAAAGTGGGGAAGCAAGGAGGATTTTCCCTATTTGCCATGGCCTAGTGAAGCCAGCATTCCTAAACACTTTGTATAATTTTTTATACTTTTTTCACTCCTTCATTGACCTCTGAACCCATAGTTTCTCTAAAGGCTACTGGTTTGTTTTTTACCCCTGTGTCACTGCCAGATTCCTCCAAGCATCCCAAACCATGTGGCTATCTGTTTCTCAAGATTTCTGATCTCTCCGATTGTGCATTGGTATACATCCATTACAAGTATCCTTAACTCTCAGGTCCTAAAGCCAGACATCAGACTGCCAGGATTGCCTAGGGTGGAGTGGGGATTAGATATGTCTGTTGAGAAGTGATGTGGCTACTGGTGTGGGAATCCTGGCATTAGAATGAGTAAATGTCCTCTGCCCTGGCAATGCTAGTTCCAGGAAGTGGGCTACAATATCAAGTGGGAAACCTAACTTCTCAAGTCATGTTTCCAGACCCTAACTACTCCATGTTTGGCTTTAGTGAGAAATAATAACACTGACAACAGTTATGGTTTCTTGAGTGGATATCAACAGTTAGAGTTTAAACAATGTTTTGTTTAAATAGTAGGAAAATTAACAACTGAGCTAGACTTCCCCAGAGTCAAGGCTCAGGACAGTGGAAATGATTAAGGCATGTAAGGAAATGTCAGATAAGGAGGAAGAAAAAGGTGGCCTCAAACTATTTTGTTCTGTGGGGGCTTAGAATTGCATCACAGATGCCTCAGGGGCTACCTAGGGCTGTGTGTGTGTGTGTGTGTGTGTGTGTGTGTGTGTGTGTGTGTGTGTGTGAGAGAGAGAGAGAGAGAGAGTTTGTCACACCCTCCTTTCTCTCCACTTCTCTGTCCTGCCCCTCTCCCCTCTGCCCAAGGAAGGGGAGGGAAAGAAACTGAGAGCCTCCTACTCCTTCTCCTGTTAGACTGCGTGCGAGTAAGGGTGCAGCCTTCAAGGTCCACAGTGGGTGATATAGAGGAGACTGAAATTGAGGCACAACCCCTTGCAGTGATTCCAGGAGTCCACAGAGACTTATTTTTAAAAGAAAAAGAAAAAAAAGGCAGAACACTAAAGCCAAGAGCCTATTTTTAGAATTGCTTTGAGAAAAAAGCAATTAAAATAAAATAAAACCAAATGTTCTTTCAAACACAATACTACTCCCATTAGTCCCTTCAGTAAAACATCAGGCTTACCTTGACATACTGTACAAGACGCTCGTTTACATTTATTTTGTAAGTTTTTAAACCCAGCTCCTTAGATAATCTTAAGATTCTGTTCTGAGTTGGTCCCACATAAGCCCCACCAACATCTACGTAAGCAACATGTTCATTCTGTAGAAAGAGAAAAAGTGACCAGAAGACTTTAGTTAAAACTTGGGAAAAAAGTTTTCATGTCTTATAAAAAATTTATTTTTTATAACTTAAATGTATCTTACATCTCACTGACAAATTGCAACCAAACAGTGATTCTTTCACCTCTACTCAAGAACTGGCACAACCCTATATGACACTCATAACCAAACAATCCCATTTGTATAGTTATTGATGAGGCTGATTCAGTAATAACATGCATAAAGAATAAAAAACACTGTGCAGTACACTCTACTGTTCTAGATCTTTTTCAATACATTTAAGCTAGTTTCTATGCGTTTCTTCAGGGTTGTTGCTAAGGGAGCTATCCAGAGATTTATTACGCCTAATTCTCTGATTTCCAACAGATAAAATCTTAAATTGGCCCACACTGATGAAGTGATTTTAAAACACTTGCAGGGAACAATGCATCATAGGAAGAATATAAAAAGGTATAAAAATGTTCATATACCTAAAAATTAATTTATAAATATACAAGCCTTCCTTCTTTAACTGAAATTTACTTTCCCCCTCTTAAATGCAGTTCTACATTTTCCAGCATTTTTATTGACACATTCTCCAATGATTTAATCAATAAATTGAATATAGTAAGTTATAACTCCTCTATGTATCTGTAATAACTTCTTATGGATTTGTTTCTACTTTGTTGTTTGTATCAGTTCTCATCCACATTGCCTATTCTTGTTTGCCTGATTATTTTTTTATTGTATGTCACTCACTGAATTTGGAAAAGAATGAATATAATTTGGATCTTAGGAAGATAACTTTCTCAGAGAGGATTTGTCTGCTTCTGCACAGTACCTGGGGATGCAAACAATAGCAGGTAACATTATTGCATTTTCTGTGCCTGAGATGATTTGAAGCTGGGCTGAAATGCACACATGACTTAGTCTTTTTGCAGTTTGCACTTAGTCCTAAGACACAGTCCAACCCAAAGCACAAAGAGTTTACCAATACTTCCCTCGACACACACACACTTTATTGGACTCTGGACTTCACCTTCAGTTGCCCTAGATTTGTAAGACTTTTAAAAGTACAATTCACTTCTCACTTGCTTCTTAAATGGTCAGTAAACTCCCCCTACACACCCTCACACTCACAAGGGAAGAATAGGTCAATCTTTTCCTTCCAGTGTTGGCCCAGTGATTCTTGGCTACCTTGTTAGCTCTCTGATGTTTTGAAGATTTGTGTGTGTGTGCGTGCACGTGTGTGTGTGTGTGTGTGTGTGTGTGTGTGTGTGCATGCGTCCATGTGTCTGTGTGTAGTGCAATTAGTCTAGTCTCTGTATACTTAGTGGAAGGGTTGGGCAATTTACCTAATCTGTTATTTACAGAAAATTGTCGACTGATTCAACTTTGCCTTCCTGGGGTAACCCAATCTGATATTATCTTTCAATTGCAGGACATGCTTTGCTAACATTTTGTTTAGGATTTTTGTATCTATGTTCATAAATGAGATATAGATAGGCTCGTGATTCTCTTTATTCTGCAGATCTTGTCTGTTTTTTCTTTTTTTTGCATTAGAGTATTGCTAATCTCATGAGTTAGTAATCATGCTTTCTTCTATTCTCTAGAAGAGTTCATATATAAATAAAATGATCTATTCTTTGAATATAAGGTATAACACAGCTGTAGAGCTATCTAGGCTCAGTGTTGTCATTGCAGGAAAATCTTAAACTATGGATTCAATTTATTTTGAGGCTAAAGCCCTACTCATATTTTCTATTTCTTCTTAAATTAGTGTTATTAATTTTGATAAGTTGTACTTTTCTTATAATATATGATACTGTATCCCTTTTATCATTTATTTGGGATGTCTCTTTTTCCTTGAAAAATCTTATCAGACACTTGTCTATTTTAAATAAATCTCTTCAAAGAATCAACCTTTTGGTATTTAGTTTCTGCTAGCATTGATTTATGGTCTTCTTTCCTTCTTTTTTGGATTTATTATACTCTTAATTTTCTAACTCTGCATTCTTAGCTTATTCATATTGAGCTTTTTGCTTAGAGAATTATTCTCTAAATATTGTTTTAGCTACATTCAAAACTTTTAGTATTTCCATTTTTGTGCAGTTTTAAATATTTTCAAATTGCCATTACAATTTCTCTCTAACTTCATAATTCTAAAAGTTTTGTTGTGTTTTAATTTTCAAAGCTGGAATGTTTTTAGTTATCTTTGTGCCATAATTGTATCATGGTCAAAGAATGTAGTTTATATGATAACAATCCTTAGGGTTCACTTTATGACCTAGCACATGGTCAATTTTCAAAAATTAATCTGCATGAAAACAACATATAATCTAGATTTCATTCTTTTTTATGGTTGAGTAATAGTCCATTCTATATATGTACCACCCCTTCTTTATCCATTCATTCACTGGTGAACACCCAGGTTGCCTCCACATCTTGGCTATTGTAAATAATGCTGCAATAATAATATAGAGGGTACTGTGTTGAATGAAGTAAATCAGACAGAGAAAGACAAATGCCATATTATTTCACTTATATATGAAGCCAAAAAACAAAATGAATAAACAAATAAAACAGAAACAAACTTATAGATACAGAGAACATTTTGAGGGTTGCCAGATGGGCGTTAGAGGAATGAGTGAAAAGAAAAAGGAATTAAGAAGTACAAATTGGCAGTTATAAAACAGTCATGGGGATATAAGATATAGCATAAGGAATATAGTCAATAATAGTATAATAACTATGTATGGTGTCAGATGGGTGCTAGATTTATCAGGGTGATAACTTTGTAAGTTATATAAATATCTAAAAACAATGTTGTATACCTAAAACTAATGTAATATTGTATGTCAATTGTAACTGAATGATAAAAAATATATATTTTAAAAAGAGCATATAATCTATAAGAAGTTATATGCATATTTTATATATGTTCATTAGAATAAGATTGTACTCAGTCTTTTTTGTTTGCTTAATTTATTATTAACTTAGAAATGTATGTTAAAGATCCCCTATTCTATTGGATGTTTATCTTTGATTCCAATCCATTTTTGCTTTGTATTTTGAGCTACTTTATTTAGTGTATACAGGTTCAATCTTCTGGGTCTTTTATCATTATGTACTGACATTCCTTTCAATGAAATTTTTTGTTTAAAATTTATTGTCTGAAATTAGTACAGTTATAACAACTTGGATTAGTATTTGTTTATCTTTTTTCTATCTTTCAGTTATTTTTCTTTTGACATTTTTATCCTTTTAATTGACAAGTTTAGCCCATTTATACTTATTATATATTTTTAAATGGCTTAACTTTACCTCTTATTTTATATTATGAATATTCATTTGTCCCACTTTAACATTCCTCCCCTGCCCACCAATTCCTTTACTTCTTTTGGATTAAGTGTTTTCTTCTAAAATTTTTCTTCTGTTCATTTGGAAGTTATACAGTCAGGCCAATTCTTTTAAACCTTTCCTAACTATATTCACATGCATACTTAATATAAAGCTTATCAATATATTATTAATATATTATCTTTCTACTGAAAAATATAAAACCCTTCATGCTTCAAGTATGATTGCCCTTCTTTCAATCTGTAAAACTATAAAAGTACTTTATTTAAAGCTTATTTTTCAGTCAACAAATTTGTCATTATTATGTTTTATTGTGTTGATGATGTTGCTGAATTTTATTTAAATATTTGCCAATGTCTTTGCTCACTGTCCTCTCTTGAATCTCAAAACTTTCATTTGTAACTATTTTCTTTCTGCTTGAAAAACATTCTTTATAATTTCCTCCTATCTGGGTCTTAATCTCTCTACTTTTCTTAGTCTTACAAAAAATATAGTTCCAGCAAGTAAGAAATTCTGTTTAGTTTCTCTTTCTTGGACTAGTGAAGATATTTCCCTATCTTCTGCCATCAATTTTTTGCTGTTAAAGAGTCGCTTATAAGTCTAATTGTTAATTTTTTCAGAGTATGTAAATTAGTCCTTTTTTGTTTCCAAAAAATAATTGCTTATGCAATCTCTTTTCTTTGGTATAATATAGCTTCTCTATGTCTGAATGAGAATTTCTTTTCATTTATCATGCTTTAGACCTATTAGATTTCCAAGTGTCTTCCAACAATGCTGGAAAATCCTCAGTCATTATTTTTTTTATACCATTGTAACACTATATTCCATGTCTTAGCTGCTCCCTTCATACTCTCAGCAACATATTTTCCAGTCTTTATCTTTGAACTGCATTCTAGATAATTTTTTCATCTCTAGTTCAGTCACTTCAGCTCTAATATACTATTTAATCTATCTGAGTGTTTTCATTTTAATTAGTACATTTTCTTTTCTAGAAATTATTTCCTAAACTATTTGATCATTTTTTAGTTTATTTTCACCTGCTTCTAGTTCTAGGTACTTTTCTTTAAAATATGATAAACATTAATTTTTATTCTGTGTACAATTCAACTCCTACAAAATCTTTCTGGATCATTTTTTTTTCTGCTTAATCTCTTTTACTGCCTTGTTTCCTTGTATGTTTTGTTGTTTTAGACTGTGAGTTGCTCATTTTCCTTGAAACTTTTTCTTTGTAAGTTATTTGAGCCTGGGTAGAAAGGAGATTTGGCTAGCCACCTTGGAACTTTAAATATTTTGCTTAAGGTTTTTCATAACATAGAGGTAGCATAAATTTGGATGTAAACCATGAATGAGAGCAACTTTTATTTTTCTCCCTTTCTAAATAGTAAAATTTACTTCTCTTTGCTTTAATGTAGAAAATATAACACAAAGGATTCCAATTTTGAGTGTTTCCTATTAAAATTCCCTACCTTCAACAGGTTCTAGGCTTTGTCTCCTGCTCTCTGCACTACATACAGGCATCACAGTAGAACTGCAAAGTCTTCAGGATTCAGCAAGCATTCAAAGTGAAAGTCAAGTTTTGAGCTTCCGAGGCTTCATGTTTTCACTTTGTTTTAAGGATTGATTTGTTCCTTAAACAAATATATCTTGAGCTCCTCCTACAAGGTGCCAATTACTTTTCAAGGAGCTTCTGTTACATAGGTGAACAAAACAAAGATCTCTGCTCTCAAGGTGCTTATATTTACTAGGAAGAGACATAAAATGAACCACAGACATAATAAATATCTTAGAGTTAATAACAATAATGACAAAGAAAAAACAAACCTAGAGTAGGATGAGGCAGATTGAAACTGCCAAGAAGAGCAGGGACAATTTCACTTTAAAATACAAGGAACATGTAGGCTTCCTTGAAAAGGTGATAATTGAATAAATACTCAAAGGAGGTAAGGGAATTGTCCATATGCATATTTGGGACAAGAGCATTCCTGGCAGAAGAAAGAGCCGGTGCAAAGATTCTAAGACAGAAGTCTGCCTTGTGTGTTCAAGAAAATGGAAGACCAGTGGAGACAGAACAGAGTGAATAAGGCAGAGAGAATTGGAGATGAGGTCAGTGAAGTTACTGAGAGGAAGTCATGGAAAGCCTAACAAGGCATAGTAAGGTCACTAGCTTTTACTCTGAGTGAGAATGAGAGGCTTTGGAAGGTATTCAGCAGATAAGTGTCAAGGCTGATTTAGGTTAAGAAGCTCATTCCAAATGCTACACTAAGACTAGATTATAGTGTACAAGGGTGAAAGCAGGGAAATCAATTAGGAGGCTATTGCAGCAAACTGCCCTAGAGATGATGGAGGCTCCCATCAGGTGGTAGCCATGGAAGTGGTGGGAAGTGTTGAATTCTGGATATATTTTGAAGGCAAAGCCCAAATAATCTCCTAATGGAACAAATGTTGAGGATGACTTTAAGTTTTCTGTTTTGTTTTGTTTTGTTTTGTTTTGTTTTTTTTAATTTCCCATCCTCTGATATGGGGAAATCTGCTGGAATAGTGCTCTTAATGAAGACTATCAGAATTTCAGTTTAGATGCGATAAGCTTGAGATATCTGTTCAATATCTAGAAGATCTACAAAATGTTTAATGTCCATGTCAGAACAGCATATAGATTTTACTCAGCATTTTACTTATTTCAATAGGGAGAATTAACCAGGGTTTCTATTCTGTTATGATACCAGAAATGAAGTGTTCCTTTGACTTCTTTAATCTGTCCCTCATGTAAGCCTTACATTCCCTTTTTACTAACTATTGGTGCCATCCTCCAAATCTTTAGTCTCCAACATTCTTCTTAAGCTATGAATAACAAAACTGGCATGAGCATTCCCATAAATTTCAAGATTTTAACAAAGATAGCAAGAGAATTCTCAGGAGTTTCAAAACATGATGCCTTTAGAACACTGACGCTATCTTTAAAGTAAATGATTTAAGTGAAGTAGCAAAAAGTGTGAGGCATTTAAAGAATATTTCTTTACAGACAAAACATTCTAAAGGAAGTGCTCCAGGTTCAGCATGAAGATGCTAGAACTCTAATACCATATTCTGCCATGTTGCACCTCAGTCTTAATTTCAATCTCATTACTCAGCCTTGAAGAGGCTACAATCATGCAACCCTATTAGGAAATAAATACACCATGCCTGTGGTAGCTCTGCAGGTTATTTCAACTTCATTAATTTGGTCCTGAAGAATTATAGAGGAATCACATAAATTAAGAAATTCTAACCTAATAGGCCTATCTGAACAGTTGAAAGTGATTTCATCAAATTTGATATTTTGGTACTTAAAGACACAGATGAATTTTTGTGGGGTCTCCTCCCCACATAATCCTAATTTATCATACTTTTAGAAACAATTACAATAATATTCAATTCAGTTTCTTATTAAATACCATTTCTGTCCCTGCTTCTTACAACCCCTTTTTCTCCTATTCATTTGAAATTTTATAAATGTTAAATCTTAGTTTCTAAGCATTTCAGAGTTCCTTTCTCATATACATAAGGGGACTTATAATATCATGATCATACACAATAGTTCCTGTATGATATTGAAATATATAAATTTGCAGCATGGAAAAGCAGCCTGGGCAATAACATAGATGGAAATAAGCATGTTAGAATTCTCATTTTCCTTATACAAAGAAACTTGTTATTCACTGAAAATCTGTAACATGACTGATGCTCCTATTTGATAGCCAAAAGTTTTTAGCGATAAGAAATAGTAGGGCTAAGAGACAACTATCTCCAAAACAAAGGAATATTTTTCAGAAAATTATAGGAGAATCATATCTAATAATGTCGTACAGGCAGAATATATAATCCTTCTTTTGAACTACAACACACTGCCTTCAAATAGGAATTTGAGGTAGAAGGGAGCTTCAAGTAGATTTCAATTGTATCTCACAGCTCAGATGAGAAAACTGAGATGTAAAATGGTAATAGGACCTACTCAGTATAAGACAGTGTCAGGCCAGTACAGGAGCCAGAATCCTAGTCTCATCACTCTCAGACAAATAGCTACATTTATTTCTGCTTACAGTACCCACACTTCTTTTAAGTTATAAATTCTTGATAGATAAACAAGGAAGCTATACTAAGTGCATATGTGTGTGTGCATTGGGGTGTGTGTGTTTGGTTGGACCATAACCCCACCTAGATACTACATACTCTGTTTAGTTCTCTAGTATGGAAATTATGACATAATACTTAAGTTATTTGTTCACATTTTCTTCAGCAGAATGTAAGCTACTGAAGGTCAGAGGATGTCATTCTTTGGTGAGTATTTAAATCACTTACCCTTACAGTGTATGTTCTACCTCCGACTCTGTCCCGGGCCTCTAAAACTAAAACATCAGCTTCATGTTCAGCTAACAGTTTAGCAGCAGACAATCCTAAAAGAAAAAAAAAAAAGGAAAACAAAATTGAGGAACATATTAACATCTAAATGTGAAACATCCAAGGTTAAAACCAGGTCTACACATAAAATGAACACAGGGCATCCTATATAGTCCATTGATTTTGCTGTCTTTCTAATATTCTGACCACACTGTGATTAACTGAACCACCAACTTTATAATGTATCACATATTACA
This sequence comes from Cynopterus sphinx, assembly GCA_030015415.1. Taxonomy (NCBI): domain Eukaryota; kingdom Metazoa; phylum Chordata; class Mammalia; order Chiroptera; family Pteropodidae; genus Cynopterus; species Cynopterus sphinx. The sequence goes on along the minus strand of CM057388.1, from coordinate 28,697,296 downwards.
TCATGTATCATACTTTCATTATCTATATCATAAGGTTAGTTGACAAGATGTAATAATTTTTAGAACATATTTGTTTTATTTTTTGATGATAATCAAATCATATTTAAGAGAACTTGTTGAACCCCTAAATCAACCTTTAATGTGCCCCTCTTCCAGAAATCCTGATTGTATAAACAAAAGAGTATGTTTTCCTGAAAACTTCCTCCGGTTAAACTAGTGCTCAGTATATCTGTGCTTTTCTCAACTTAACCCCCCCCCCCCAATCATCACCTCATATGGTTTCATATCTGCATTACATACTTGCTAGATTATGTTTTTCCCACTAGATTTAAAGTTACCAAAGATAGAAACCATGCTTCATTCTTTATTCATTGGCTTAATGACAAGAATAAGTTTTCACATATAAATAAAAACTTTAATAGATTGATTTTAAACCAGTATAATAGTATTAGAAAAGTAGAGAAAATATTGTGGGTTAATATTATATCAAGGGTGCATCACCATGACTTACAACTGATGCTATTCTTAATCATCTGCCTAAGGTATCATTTGCCAGGTTTCTCTACCGTAAACATACTCTTTTTTTTTCCTCCTTTTCCATGCTGTACTTTTTAGAAGGAAGTCTATGCACAAGCTACATTTAAGAAGTGGAGAGTTATGTCCCACTTCATTGAGAGTGAAGAGGTGACAAATTATTTAGAATTCTGTTGCTTAGGAGATGTCTCTCACCGCCCCCAATTATTTATTTAATCATTTATTTATATCAGTATGGACTCAATCATTGTTTTATAATACCATGTTATTTATTTTGTTGCTCAAATTGTTTCAGCGTTGGTCACTGGGAGTTCTTTCAGTTGGCTCCTGTGTCCCTTTGACATGTGCCCCTATCATTGTGTGTGTCTGTTTGAACACTTCCTTAATTTCTGGTATTACAAGATGTTCCAACCTCATCTTGTCTTTCTCTGCCCTAGCCGTAGAATCAGTCATTTCCCCAGTGAGTCTTGGTTCCTTTTATTACAGAATGGTATTAGAAATCAATATCTGGGTTCTAGATATGCCAATTGCTTCTGGGATGTTGTTGCTTCTAGGCCCTCTCAGCTCACAGAGTAAGAAATTATATGTGTATATATACTTTATTTTTTTTCACATTAGAATTCTTCTTCATGAATGCTATCAAATACATATAGTGCTAGCAAATTAACAGAAAACTTGTACCAAGGAAACATAGCTACACACTTATTTTTAAATTTGTCTTTTTAATCCTATTACAAAAATATGGATTACAGAAATGAACATATTTCAAAAAATGCTAGTTTGAATATTAGGATGAAGGAAAAATAAAAATAACACCAGAAATAAGATTAGTAAAATTATATGAATTATACCTAAATATGTATACAAGTGGTTGTGGAGAACTCTTCTAAGTGATTTGATAGTTTACTTCTAATGGTATATCTCATAAAGACATAAAAGAACTGCAAATATATTTTTTTCAGTAATGATTTCACTGGTGTTAGAATTGCTGTTATTTTTTTTTCTTTTATTATTATTATTTATGCCTACTGCACCTGGTCTTCCTAGGTGGTCTCCCATCCAAGTACTAACCAGGCCTGACCCTGCTTAGCTTCTGAGATCAGACATTGGGCTTGTTCAGGGTGGCATGGCTGTAGACTATGGACTGGAGTTCCACTGGGGCATGAACCCAGAACCTTCTGCATGTAAAGCAGACATGCTAACTGCTACACTATGGACTACATTCAGACACTACATTCTGACTACATTCAAAATGCAAAAATCTGAAAACAGGAGAGAATTATGGCAAGCCAAATCTTTAACAATTTTACAATTTAAGTATTTTAAATAGGGATGATGAGTTTAAAACAATACAATGTCTCTACTGATTTCTCTCTCTTTGATCATTTGGGCTTTACAGAAACCAAAATAAAATAGGTTAATGGATTTATTAGGGAAGTTAGGGGGAAAAAAGCAATACGCTAAAAGCACACCTCATTTGAGACTTCAGGCAATGGTAATCCTGGTTATTAGATCAGGAGAGCCTGGATGAGATGTATACAGCCAGCATTGGGGTTGCCATGGAAACCCTAAACCAAACTCCAGCTTCTTAAAGCCACCGCCCATGAAAATTGTATTCCCATGGATTCTGCAGTGTTTCAAGTGTCCTGAAATAGCTATTGTTTCCATAAAAATGGTACAGAAAATGACTTAACATACATAGTGTACCTGGAGAAAGAATTGATAATATCTGCGATGAAACCTTCAAGGAAATGGTCCTTTGCTTCTTGGGATATAAATCTCAAGTATCCTGTCACTGTGAAACCTAGTTTCACACTTATCCCTGCTTTCTTTACTTTGACAAAGACCTTTCCTTTACCTTATCTCTTTAAGTACATTCACAATGCTCTATTTCAGAAAAAAAATAATTGGTCCATTTCAATCATGCCACCTTTTCCGTTCAATTTCTGTTTTTTCTTCTACAACCAATGAGCTAGTGTCTCATCTTGTAGCGTATTCCACACACACACACACACACACACACACACACACACACACACAAATGTCCAGTGATCCTACTGTCAATGTAGATAAGTGATATAATCATCTGTCACACTCTGTCCCTATTACCCTGTTTTATTTTTCCTAGCAAACTTTGTTACCTTGCACATTATGAATACTATCAGTCAGCAGATTCTAAATACTACTATTACATTTTCTGGTCTTTGAACCAGAATACCAGTATTGTAATTTTTAGTAAAAGAGAACAAAGATCAATGTGCATACACATTTGTCTGATACATACAACCATTCCCCCCACCCCTCTCTCTCTCACTCTCTTTCATCTATCTATCTATCATCTATCTATCTGTCTATCCATCTAATGTCTATCCATCTAATCTCTATCTATCATCTATCTATTTCTATATCCATTTGTATTTTGCATTTCCTTGCAGAAATAATTCTCTGCTTTTAAAAATGCCAAATTTCCTAATCCCTTTAATAAGCTCAAAGACAGTGTTGTCTCAAATGATTAAATGATAAATAGATGAAAGTTAACAATTAACTTTAATTTGCCCCGAATTGGACAGACTGGTTGTCTAGACAGTTCTAATTTATTTAATTATTGTTCAGCATTCATCTTCACGTTAGATGGATCTAACCCAAGTTAGGAAATGCAATTACCTCTTAATTCATTATTTGGCCCATTGTTCCACTAAAACTTAAAAATACACCAAGGGTGCTCCACATTGCTGTCTTCAAATTCTGAGCACTAACCTGCACTATGGTTTAAAGCAGTAATTTCCAAAATGTTTTATAGGACACTAGTCCTCAAGATGCTCCAGGGAATAGTATCAATGTTCATAGAAGTTGGGATGTCTTATGTTGTTTCTCTTTCTGAAAAATGTTTGCTGCACACTGACACATTAAAGCCCCTGATAAGTCTTACAGTGAAGAGACCTGTTTATCACAGTATTTCTCTATCTTCTGCAAAAATAACAATAACAAACTATACTTCAAAACACACTTTAGAAAAGTTGATTTAATCTCTTATGTGATTGTTCAAATATTTACAGTAATAAATTCCCCTGGGCAGGGTCCCAGGTTAAAAATGCCTAGAGCATAAGCTAAGAGCACTGAAGCAAAGCTTTAATGTAGTCTTGGCTTATGCTCTATTCACTCCCAGAATTCTTCTGGTTTATTCCTAAAAGTGACATTTCTTCAACTTCTACATTTGTTACCACCTGGCAATGTGTATAGTATACATCACATATTAAATTTTTAAAGTTAATTTTCTATTATTCAGTGAAATAGTCTCTGATCAACAGAATTCTTACATGACTGAATGTTTGGACTCCTGGACTGAATACTTTTAGGACAATAAAAAGTAGTCAAACTACAGCTCATACTGAAGTTTTAGAAGCACCATTCCCAAAGCAGGAAAATAGAGCAAAAACCATAAATTTTGTTGAAGGCACATAGTGACTATTCAATCAATATTTATTAAATGAACAAAATGAATGAATGAATGAACACATGCAAGAAAAAGGTCTCTAATTTAAGCCACAGCTCACAATGAACACATTTAATCTAGAAATGGTTACCTTAAAAGTCATCTTCATTATATTTCAGAATTTATACAAAATGCATACCACTTCTGTTAAGAATTACTTCATGCACAAAATATTTTCCTTGTCATTCATTTCCTGCTCCATTCTCTGTCACCACTGAACCCCTGAACCAACCTCAAGCACCAAGAACACTTCAGGGTCATAGCTATAACCACCACTATGCAGAAGGGGTCCTATATCTCATACGGTCACTGGAGAGACAAATGAATGGACAGATAAATTAGATAACTTAACTCTCCATTTGTGTCCAAATTTTGTCAAATGCTTCAATGACCAACGATCTTTAGAAGTTAGTACAAATGCATATTAAATTAGAAAGTATATAGTCATGTGCTGCATAATTATATTTCAGAGTCAATGATAAATAGCATATGTAACATACAGACTAGGTGTGTAGTAGGCTATACCATCTAGGTTTGTGTAAGTGTACTCTATGATGTTTGCACAGTGATGAAATCACTTAATGATACATTTCTCAGAACATAGCACTGTTGTTAGTGGTGTGTGACTGTAACATTGACGGCTTCACTTCAATATATAAAACTAGCAAATACAAACCTTGGAAAACTACTTTAAAAAAATCACATCAACCACCACAGACTTCCATTTTCTTCACCAGTGTTTTCCTCCCAAATTATTCCTTTTTAGACTATGTCAGGTTCACTGTTCTATTTATCAATGCTCTTAATGTAGAAAATGTAGGTGCCTTACATTTGACTTTTTATCACTGTCTATTTAAAAAATTGATTAGTAATGTCTAATGATTTAATAAATACTTTTAATTCTTATTTTTCACCACTCCTGTGAAGTCTCAGTATGTGCCCAAAATATTTGGGCTACAGGGGTAGTGGCACTAAAGAAGTTTTCATAACACTGGATGTTGGCCTGGTACAAGGGAAAAAGTTTATGCATAAAAATATGTATATGCTTTGGTAAAAAGTTCCAATAGCATTCATCAGATCTTCAAAGGGACATTTGATCCAAAAAATTAAGGACCACTGATCTAAACTATTTAAACAATCACTACACATTATCCTGAACACACTCAGAATGACTTTTCAAAAAAAGAAATAATTCTTTATATGAAAGTCATTTGACCTAATAGGGTACCCCATGTTTTTAATTTAAATATTCATGAAGCAGTAACATTATATGCAATACATTCTAAAGTATAAATTAGTGTGAAATAACATTCACTAGGTTTTAAAGCATCAAACCTCAAAGCAAAGCAATAATAAGGTTTACTATAGTTCTTTGAATGGCATTTAGAGCAGCCCAGTGAGGCAGGGTATAAAAGGAGCACTGTTCTGTTGGTCAATATTTTTGGAGTCCAAGGTCATGTTATGCCGCTAAGAATTTTGTGGTATGTGGTAATTCACTTGACCCCTGTAAATCTCCATTTTGATCCCTTTGAGTTCTTACAGGCTACAATTCCGTGACCCTTGAAGATTGTTAATATATAAGTCAATTCTCAAAGCTTATTGTCTGGTTTTTATGTTCATATCGATACTCTTAACTAATCAATCAATTAAATATTGCTACAAAGTGAGATTTTAATTACTCTGGCCTAGCAACAACTAGAAAAGGGCTTTTAACTAAGGCTCAGCGGAGCCACGGGGAAAGTATGAATGAGCACCTGTAAGAAAGACCGAGATGCTGATTTAAGTTAGTGTAGGATGTCAGAATACAAGAGAGATGACAAAGTCATGGTTCAAAGATTTTAAGCTGCTCTGATTCATAATGTTAGATGACAACATAATAAGGAATAGATTATCCAATGAAAATACAAATTGCTGGTAAAAGTATAAAATGTTTTTCAAAATAAAAAGATAAAGCAGCCATAATAATCAATTTGTCTCAGACCTTGCAACACTTAAAAATGTAACCAAAGTTATTTTGATTCATTTTGTGCAGTTTTAACCACTCAAAGTTAAAATGAAAAGTAACTCTCATTATGAAATCTATCCATTTCATATACATGCAAGTATAGTCTTCAAAGAAATGTTGACTGAATGTCTACATTCTTGCAAACCCCTGTATATGAAATAAAACTATCATATAACCTCAGCCTTTCTAGGTACTCCTGAATCTAAATACTGGCAAGATCTGTATGTAAAATGTAAAATGTTTGTCACACCTGCACAAAGACCGTATGGCCCAATATTTGCCAATAATGGGCTTCTGCATTTCTTTTCCTCAATAATTTGTCTATAAGATCTAATTACATTATAGTTATATTAATATAATTATACTATACTTAAATCTATTGTTAAATATATTTTTTCACGTTAGCTGAGGATTATGTACAAATTCAAGTCAATTAGTATTAGCAAAATGCTAAAACTCCCCATGTCAAATAAACCCAAAAGTTCATCTAACAATGAAGATACTAAAAAATCAGAACTCAAATAAATTTAATTATTGTATTTGGTGCTCAACATAAAAACGTTTATAAAAAAGTACTTAGTTTATTTTTGAGAAATAATATAAAATAGGGGCAAAGAAGTATCCTAAAAGGCAGAAAGTTAATGCTCAGCCTGCACTGAACCTCAGAGTATCTAAATAACTAAGGCACCACAAATAAAAGGCATTTTTAAATATAAGCTTTTCTTAATCACTATAAAACCACTAGCATGTACTGCCAATTTCTGGATTAAAATGTCTGAAATGCTCTTATGATTTTTCAGGGTGAAGTATTTCAGCAAAAAGGGATATTATGTGAACTCAATTGTTAAAATTTAAAACAGTATTAGTCAATCTTCTTGCAAAATGGCTTTCCTGTTTCATGACAAAGATTCAATACCTGCTGATTTTATATAGCACCAAGTTCAGGGTGGCTCATGCTCTTAATTCTTTTAGTGGAGCTCAGCACACGGTTAAAAATATAGGGAAGTTTTCTATTGCTTAGACCTTATTTGGAAATATCTCTTTCTACATCACACTTGGAACTTAATTTAAAAAAAAAACATGGAAAAACTCTCTCATCAGTGAGGACTATCCAGCATTATGACTAAAGTGTTTTTACTAAGTTCTTGCTAGGTAGCTATTCACAGCTCACCCAAGCACAAAAATCACACACATTAGAGTGATTTCAACGGCTACCAGGATTATATCCCTAGAGGTACAGGAGGCAACTACTTTCCTTCCCTGAAACTCTTGCCATTGGGTTCAATTAAACACTGCTCAGGTATGTCCCACAGTCTCACAATTCTGTATTTGTGCTTCTCCAGTTTTTCCTGTTTGGCATGCAATTTTTCCATCCTCTTAAAGTCCTACTTACCTGTTAAAGTCCTACTTACCTCTCAAGGTCCAAACACTGTTCATAATCATAACATTAATACTTTTTTCACTGTATTAATGTCAATTATTTTCACACTTGATTACTGCTTACAAGAGGATGGGGTACCTAATGGGCAGGGACACTACTTACTCATCTTCATACACCTCTTTCTCTGTGATCTAGACAGTGCCTGTAATATGGTAGAGGTTTCTATGCCCAAAAGTGATGAAGAGTTGAACCTTGATGACATTTCAAACTAGAAGTTCACAAGAATATGGGCACAGCGAAAGGAATAGAAAAGGATCAATCAGTGTGGAATAAATATTCAGGATCCAATAGTGTCACAGAACACATGAAAGGAGTTTCAAAAAGGACTCAATGATAGATGGTGAATGATAGAGCCAGAGCATCTAAAAGATACCATTATATTACCTATAAATTAGTGGGATTTTCCTCCTCTCAACTAAAAACACAGTTTATAAAATTATTTAATTGGTGATTGTATAGGAATAGGGATTTTGCGACTGTAAGCTATGCTTTGTTTTATGTACATTAATGACAGGAGGGAGATATATTAAGATGTTTCTATTCTTTGTGCAAAGATATTTATACAAAAATAAACATAATTCTGTTAATATGGAATTGATTTTGAGGAATGTTATCAGAATTTGCACTCTTCTAGGAGCTATTACATTATATAATAGGAATAATACTGAAGATGCTAAGTATTGGCTATATAAGTGTGCGAGTAACATATTAAAATGTACAAGTCCTAACAAAATTTATAAGAAACATCCAAAAACATTTAAAACTGATATAGGGACTATTGAGTAACTCATGGGATACTGCTAAATGTACAAAGATGATGTGGTCCTAAGTGCTCAAGAATCCTTGGGAAATAATGCCTCTCATCTGCTCATGAAACTCCCAGTCTGTATGCAGGGTTTCTCCTGAGCCAGACTTGCATCTGTGAACCATCTAGATGGGCACTGGAGCCATAATACAATGTTTCTGGTCAGTTTTGGTGTTAAAAGCACTAAAATCTGACTGATAGATATGAGAGGAAGCCCAGTGCCTTTTTCCATTGTCACTGTGGATTGGAAGTTGGCTTCTGGAACAGAAGCGTGAACTCCTGTGCAAAAAATGTTCTTTACTTCTTCCAAATGGTAACAACAAATTAATAACAACAACCATGGGCACATCCAGGTTGGGAAGGATCTGAAGCTTATAAAATTTAGGTGCCCTTTTTAAGAAAAAGGAATGCAAAATTACAAATATAAGATTTAGTATGAAGCTGGTAATTTATTTAAAATGAGAACCAAAAGGGACTGAAACTCCAAAAGCATTTTAAACTGACATAGGGACCGTAAAGTATAAGGGTACTTAGCTGTATGGTAAATCTACCCCTGCTCACCATCAACTACTGGTAGTAAAATGTGGAAAGGGGAAAAGAGCAGGTAATCAGGAAGAGAAAAAAGAAAAGACAAAACTCTCCTGAAGAAATAGTGGAGCATAGAACAAGAAAAAAGATAATAAAATCCCAGAAGGAACCTGAATTGTGAAATATGAAGTATGGAGATGGGAAAGGAGTTAGAACTCCCAATCAATTTATACAATATATTATCATCATATTTATTTTCCAATGATCAACAATCATATTGCTTCTAGGTGTTTGGAAACACCAGTCCATTTCATTGCAGACATTCAACAAGTGTTTGTAGAAGAAAGGAAGGAAGGAAAGAAGGAAGGAAGGAAGGAAGGAAGGAAGGAAGGAAGGAAGGAAGGAAGGAAGGAAGGAGGGAGGTAGGGAGGGAGGGAGGGAAGGAGGAAGGAAGGAAGGAAGGAAGGAAGGAAGGAAGGAAGGAAGGAAGGAAGGAAGGAAGAAAAGAAGGGAAATGCTTCTTTTTCTTACTCTCTACCAGTTTCTGCTTTCCTCTGATGCTCCAACATACATACATGTTTTTGCCGGAGCTGGCTGGAGTTTTCAGAGCAACAGCTATGCCAGTCTCTTCTTTGGTGATTAAGACTGATTACCCTCAACAGGCCAAATCAAAAGCTATCTTCATCCAAAATTAATTTGTATGCATGTTCAGAGTCTCCTCGAAAGGATTATACATAACAATGGCTGCTGTGGGGCCACCTTACTTATGTCCCTCCCACTTTCTTTTTCCCTCTTTCTAAATCAGATCCTGCAGGCATACTTCAGAAATTGTTAACACCCTCCTGGATCGTGGACAGATTAGTGTGGGATTCTAGCTAGGGCTGAAATGCAATTTGTAAATTTCAAACATTTATATTAGTTATGATAACATAAGTGACAATTTAATATATCAGTCATGATGGGGTTTCCTGGAAGATACTGAAAAGCCCCATGCACTACTCCATTGGTCAGCTACAAACCCAAGCCAAGAGCAGGGGAAACCAAGTTCACCAAATGGCTCAACATAGGACAAGATTTAGGGTATGGGAGCTCCCATTAAAGGAAATAACAAGGTATTCCCTGACCTGTCCTTGGCCCCTGTTTCATATAGGACTTCTCTTTGGGCAATAAATGTTCCATACCTTCCTGCAAACTATAAAAAAAAAAGGGAGTAGGTAAAAACTAAGAGTCTGCCCCTGTCTCCTTTTTTCTATTTTTTTTCATTGAGGTGACATAAGTTAATAACATTATATAAATTTCAGGTATACAACATTATAATTTGATATTTGTATACATTATAGCATGCTCACCACCAAAAGTCTAGCTTCCATTCATCATCATATACTTGAACCTTTTTTCCATAACAATTCTTCCTCTTACCCAAATTTTCTAAAGAAAAAGTGCTTTAAAAAGATCAGGACTGTATTAACACTATTACTACCTCAATAATACAAAAATCCGCATACTGATTGCCTATTTAGGGTAAAGCACTTGAAATGGTGAGGCAAAGAAGCCACCTCAGGAATTAGAAGTGAGAGTCTTAAATGGGAGAAAATCATTTAACCACTTCCCGGTTAGGTGATTTGACCCAAAACTCCGCAGACCTCAGTTTCCTAGTTTTATAAAATGAGGGCGAATATGTTACCCACCTCACAGGACTGGCTGAGGACTGAGAAAATCCACATAAAGTGCTAAATATAAATGCACAGCAACAGCTAATTAAATGCTAGCATTTAATAGTAGAAACAAATTATTTCTCCTACTTCTCCCAGTTCACACCACCAGCAAAACTAGCCCAACCCTCATTCCCACCTTGCCGGGCTGGGCCAGGCCAAGCAAGTCGGTCCGGTTGCTACTGCACTCGCGAATACAAGAGACACCCCAAACGCCAGGGCGCTGTCGCAAATCTCCCACCCCGGGGCGACCAGAGTGACCAGGGCCTCTCAAGCTACCGTCACAGTTCACGCTGACCTGAAATGCCGCCTCCTATCACGACTACGTCGAACATGTGTCCCTCAACACTCGATTTCTCCCGATTCGCCATGCTCCAGTTGATAGTCTCCCCCGGCGTGGGCACAGGAGAGAGGCTGGTCAAGGGCGGAGCGGACTCTTTTACCAACTCTCGGGGGGAGTCCAGGGGCGGAGCCGATTCTTCCACGGAGAGCAGGGCGGAGCCAAGCACGGAGGGCGGAGCGGACCCTTGTATTGATACTCTTGAGTAGCCTGGGGTTGGAGCTGATCCTTCCACGGATGTTCGGGGCGTACCTTGCATGGAAGCCTGGGTGGACTTTTGTGCTGACATTTGGGTGAAGTTCGTGGGCATAAGAGGTCTTTGTACCGAACCCCAGAGGGAGGCGGGCACTGAGGGCGAGGCAGACCCTTGCACCGATCCTTGGGAAGAGCCATAGTGTGTGGCAGATCCTTGTACCGAACTCCTGGGAGAGCTGAGCACTGAGGGTGGGGGAGACCCCTGTATCGACGCGCGGGAGGTGTCCGACAGCATTACAGATTCTTGTATTAAACTGTGGGGGGAGCTGAGCACTGACAGAGGGTACTCCTGTGTCGACTCTCGAAAGGAGTCCAAGATTGTGACAGATTCTGGTACGGAACTCCGAGGGGAGCTGAGCATTGAGGGTGGTGGGGAACCCCGTATCGATGCTCGGGAGGAGTCCGAGAGCGTGACAGATCCTGGTACTGAACTCTGGTGGTAGCTGAGCACTAAGGGCAGGGGCCGCTCCTGTACTGGTGCTCCGGATAAGCTCGAGAGCGGGACAGTTTCCTGTATTGAACTGCGGTGCGAGTTGGGCACTGAGGATGCAAAAGAAGAGTGGAAGATTGGAGCAGATCTTTGTATAGATATCCGGGGGAAGCTAATCAGTGAGAGCTGGATAGACCTTTGTAATGACACCTGGGGGATGCTATTTGGTGTAGGAGGCACTTGGATGGACCCCTGGGGAGAGCTGGGCACTGAGATCAGGGAGTACTCTTGTGAGGATACTTCAGGAGTGTCATTGGGTGTAGGAGGTGTTGGTGGTACAGATAGCCTGAGGAAGCCGGGCATCAAGGGCTGGATGGATTCTTGTACCGACTGTCGGGGGTTGTTATTGGGTGTGGGAGGTTGTACTGATACCGAAGAGTTGTCAGTGTTCAGGTTGGAGTCGGGGCCAGCCCCCTGAGAGATGCTCGAACGGGTGGCAGACATGGGGATCCTGTCGGTCAGGCCATGGGCGCCAAAGCCCCAGAGGCCAGTGCTGGAATCTGTGTCAGTCCTCAGACTGGACCTGAGTTGGGAAGGTGCAGTGAAGTTCCAGGAGTCAGCAGCATCCGCTATGGAAGCGTTCAACTGGTAACTGGAAAACAGATGGGAGGCTGTCTGCCACTCAGAACGAATGCTCGACCCTGACGTGGAGGCTGAGGCCGTGCCCAAGGTAGAGGCTAGGTCTGGGATCTGGGCTGCGGTGGCCGCAGCTCTGGGCGCTCTCTCTGCCTCTCGCCCACTCAGGCTGCGCCCGCTGCCGTTGCCCAGGGAGGTGGCGGAGCTGTGTGAGTTCATAGTTCAGGAGCGCGCCGGGAGGGGCTGGGGTGATGTCTTGCTCTCCTTCGCCCCTCCCCCCATCCTGCCCTGGTCTCTTAGGCCCAGGCTTTGGCCTCTCGACCCCGTAGTCCCAGATTCGCACTCTCCGAGGCCCACCTCGGGACCCCCGCCCACTCCGGGGCTGGAAGAAGAGGCGCTGTTCTGGCCTGGATCCGCCTTCCCCCACTGTGGGTGGTGAGCGCGCAAGCAGCGGTTAGGCCCCTAGTGAATGAGTGGCCGGAAGAAGCCACGGGGCTGGGGTGGGGGGTGGCGGTGGCCGGCTGGGAATGTAGCGGTGGCAAAGCGAGAATGTGGGTGTGGCCGCACGGGGATTTCAACCTGATGATTTTATTCCTATGCTTTAACTAAAAGGGGATTGTACCTGGGCGGGATTAAAAAAACAGGTACTTGAAAGAAGCGGACCTGGTTTGCAGGGTCGCAGAGCCTCCATCCAACTTGGTTTGGCTCCTTTCTGACGTCACACATCATGGTGAGGTCTGCGCAGCCGCGTGTTTTCCCTAGGGACGGGGCGGGGTGAAGTGGGAACTGTCACTGGGGCGACAGTTGGCAGTTACTGGTGTTCTATGGGATTTTGCAAGCTGAGATGCTTAACCAAAATTGAAGCAAGTAATGGAGAAAATTGAGAGCTTAGCTATCATAAATTAGTGTGGGGCCTGCAATTTAAAAGCGAGGGTCAAGGAATGGCTAAGGTGCAGAAACCAAACAAAACAAAAGCTCATCTGTTCCCATCCTATTGAGAAGAATATTTAATGCGTATATATTACTCCACAGCCTACCTCTTGTCTTGCTAGTTTTATCCCTCAAATTTCCACTTTATCCTCCTACAGCTGAATTTGTCATCACTAAAACTTCAAAAATAGATGAGTGGTAATTACACAATAGAATATATAGATGCCAAATTATAATGTACACCTGAAAATTATACAATTGTATTAACCAATGTTACCCTAATAAACTTAATTTAAAAATAGATGTTATTATGACATGAATTTAAAGTAAATAATGAGAACTCTAAAACGTTAACTAGTATACCTTCCCACTATAAACATATCTCTGCCTGCCCCTCACCCCATTCTCTATCAAAGAATATCTTGTTGAAGGAACTGTAAGAAAATATATAGATTTAGTTTTTACTTTATCCAGTTTTAATAGAAAAATAATTGAGACTTGTGACTAAATTGGTATTATTTTTATCTTGTTAGACTTTGAAGTGAAACAAGAGAAAATAATAAAGAATTAATTCCTTTCAAATATGAACCTGTCCAAATTTCTCCTTACTCCCGTTGTTTTAATTTTATTCAAATATTCGAGTTCATACTACATGCTAGGCTCACAGCAGGTACTAGGGATACACAGGCAACCAGAGACAGTTGGAGACCTTCGATTATATAGTCACTAGAAGAGCTAGTAGAGTAGATAGACAACCACACGCTTGATTGTCAATCCAAACTTTGATTAATGTTATGTTGGAAAATTCCATAGTAATAATAAAGTGTTAGGGAGTCCTGACCAGTCTGGAGGTTAACTTTGGTAAGGGAAGGTGTAAAAATGTCCCAGAAAGAGGAAACAATGTGAACAAAGGCCCAGTGGTAGCATTGGAGCAGTTAAAGTCCAGCCAGTGGAGAAGCTGGAGACAAAGTTGCTAAGATGGGCTGGGCCAAAGAAACATCCTCCATCTGTATTCTAAAGCAAGGGAAACCACTGCAAGATTTTAAGGAAGGAACAATATGACTAGATTGCATTTAGAAAAGGTCTATATGCCTGCCATGTGAATCATGGGTTTAAGAGGGCAAGAATAGATAGATATAAGGAAACTAAAATTTGGAATTCTTCAAAGAAAGAGATGATGTGTCTTGGACTAAGGTGAGTGGCAGCAGCGGAGTGGGAGAGAAGTGGACATATTAGAGACATTTACATGTAAAATTGATAGGACTTTGTTGGGGCTAGGATTTGGAAAATCATGAGCATGTTTTTGGACACGGTGAGTTTCAAGTGCCTTTGACAACTGGATAAAGGTGATAGAGGAGGTAATTAAACATAAAATCTGAGACTCAAAGCAAGAGTTTGGCTGGAGACAAAAATGTGGGAGTCTTATTAAATAAATAATGGATGCAATAGATGAGTAGAAATATGTATGTTTTCTCTCTTCACTTGTTTGTATTGTATATTTTGTATGTCTTTTGTAATAAAAATAACAAATGCTATTTTAAAATAAATAAATAAAGCAATAACTGTGACATATCCTACAGGTATTATTTCATCTCTTGTGTGACCTGGGACAAATTATTTAACTTCTCTGTGACTGTCTTCTCAACCATAGTACCTCATAAGTTGTTATCAGTCAGGGTTCCAGCAGGAAACAGCAACCCTAGTTCATTTGAGGAGAGTTATCATAAAGGAAGTATTTTAAAAGATGCTGGCAAAATGGAAAGAAATCACAAAGAATTGTACAGCACCCCCAGACTGGTGACAGAAAAAAAGCACCACTATAAGGGAGAGGGCAGTAATCAGAACCAGACGACAGAGGTTTTTGGAAAGGGCTACCTGTGGTCTTTAGTTCAGAGAGGCAATGGGCCCACAGGAAACCCAGAGAAGGAGACAGTACAAATGAATACCCAGCCTCCCTCATCTCCCTCCCTCAAATCTCCTGCTGGTCCTTTCCATTGGCCTAACACAATCAGAAGCTATAAAGCAAAGGAGACTGTTGTTGTGGTCTATTCAAGTCAAACTTCAGGGCACAGAACAAAATAGAGAAGGGTGGTGTGTGCCCCTAGAAAGGCCAGGAGAAGATATCCAGTACCTTTGTAGTGAGGGTTCAATGAGTAAATAAATATAAAATACTTAAACAATTACTCAATAGTACTCACATTTTAATTTCTAAAAACTATTCATGTCATGGGCTGTAATTTACTTAATCATTATTTACTAACATTGAGCATTCAGTACTTTTGAATTTTTTAATATAATAATATGAAGACGAACATTTTTGTACATAAAATATTGTACATATTTCTTAGAATTTCCTCGAGCTAGACACCTAAAAATAGAATTACGTGGTAAGAAAGTAGGAGCATTGTTAAAGCTCTTTGCAATTACCCAATTAGAGTACTTGTCCAAGAGAGAATATAAACATCAACAATCTCTAAGAATGACTGTCTTCTCGCCTCCATTCCAACATTAAGCAAGTTAACTTTATCACCTTTCTTAATTTGAAAGGGGAAAAATCAGCGTGGTGTTGCTATTCTAATCAGTAATCCTTGATAACTGATGAAACACTTTTCTCATATATTTATTAGCCATTTCATTTTCTTCTGTTGTGAATGATTAATTTATGCCTTTTTGTGTTTTAATAATAAGATATTAACCCCTTGTTTAGTATTTTCACTGCAGAAAATTTAGTCCAATTGATATTTTAGCATTGTTTATGGCATTTTAGATGTACAGAAATTTTAAGTTTATGCGCTTATACCTATCCTTTAGTGATTTCTTCCATTGTTTTTAAACTTAAATACCTGAAGGATAAAATCTGTCTTGTTTTTTGATAGTTTGATATTTTAAAATTTAATTATTTAACGTGCTTGGATGTATTTTGTTATGTTCTACAGGGTAAGGATCTAAATACACACCCCCACACAAACTGAAATAGTTAACCAATCATGACAAAACTCTCTGTTGAAAATCTTTCTATTCTCCACAGATTTGTTTTACCTCAAAAACATAAATACTGAGGTCTGGTTTTGGAACATCTCTTCTGAATATTGACCTGCTTGTTTTTGCCACTTTGCTATCAAGGCCACATTGATTTACTTACTGTTGCTTTATAGTAGATTTTACCAGATGGATGGATTAGTCTCTTTCTAATATTCCCTTTTTTTTTTTTTACAAATTATTTATGATATTCTTACATTCTTTCCATTAATATATTCCTATATATTTAAATTAATTTTAGAATCATTTCACAATTTAAAACTGTCTTGTTTAATTTAATGGGAATGATGATTATTTTAAAAATTATTTTTTATTAGTTTCAAGTATACAATACACTGGTTAGACATTTATATACTTTATAAAATCATCTCCCTAATTACTTCCCTCTCCTCTTGTTTTCCACCTAGCCAATATATTAATGTTAACTGTATTCCCTATGTCATGCTCCCCATCCCTGTGATCATATACCAACTACTAATTTGTACTTCATTAACCCTTCACCCTATTTTCCCAATCCCCCAATCCCTCATCCCCTCTGTCCATTGCCAAATTGTCCTCAATATTTATGAGTCAGTTTTTGATTAGTTTGTTCTTTTTGTTCCTAAGATTCCACATATAAGTGAAATCAGATGGTATTTCTCTATCTCTGTCTTATTTCACTCAGCATAATAACCTCTAGGTCCATCCATGTCATTGAAAATGGTAGGATTTCATTTTTTTTTAATGGCTGAGTAATACTGCATTGTATATATGAACCATAACTTCTTTATCTAATCATCTGTTGCTGGGCATTTAGGTTGCTTCCATATCTTGGCTATTGTAAATTGTGCTGCCATGAATATTGGGATGCATAGAACTTTACAAATTATTGTTTTGGTGTTCTTTAGATAAATATCCAGAAGTGCAATTGCCAGGTCAAAATATCCATTTTGACTTTTCGAGGAACTTCAAGACTATTTTCCAAAGTAGATGTACCAACTTGCAATCCCACGAACAATGTATGAGGGTTTCCTTTTCTCTGCATCCTCGCCAACACTTGTTCTTTGATTTATTTATGATAGCCATTCTGACAGGTGTGAGGTGATATCTCATTCTGTTTTTAATTTGCATTTCTCTGATGATTAGTGACCTTGAGCATCTTTTTCATATGTCTATTGGCAATCTGTATCTCCTCTTTGGAAAAGTATCTGTTCAAGTCTTCTACCCATCTTTTAATTGTTTTGTTGTTGTTGTTGTTGTTGTAGTTGTTGTTGAATTGTATGAGTTCTTTATATATTTTGGATATTAACTTCTTATCAGATGTATCATTAGTGAATATTTTCTCTCAATCAGTTGGTTGTCTTTTGTGTTGTTGATGTTTTCCTATGCTGAACAAAAACTTTTTAGTCCCAATTGTTTATTTTTTCTTTTGTTTACCTTCTCCAGGGAGATATATCTGAAAAAAAAATTACTGTTAGTAATATCTGAGAGTTTACTGCCTATGTTTTCTTCTAGAAGTTTTATAGTTTCGAGTCTTACATTTAAGTCATTAACCATTATGAGTCTATTCTTGTATACTGTGCAAGAAGGTGGCCCAGTTTTTCTTTTTCTGTATGTATCTGTCTAATTTTTCTAACACCATTTATTGAAGAGACTGTCTTAAGTACATTGTATATTCTTACCTCCTTTGTTATGTATTAAGTGAGTGTATAGGCATGGATTTATTTCTGGGCTCTCTAGTCTGTTCTATTAATCAATATATCTGTTTTTATGCCAGTATCATGCTGTCTTGATTACTGTAGCTTTGTAGTATAGTTTGATATCAGGTAGTGTGATACCTCCAACTTTGTTCTCTTTCTCAAAATTGCTGTGGCTATTCGGGGTCTTTTATGATTCAATGTAAATTTTAGGATTATTTGTTCTAGCTCTCTGAAAAATGCCAATGATATTTAATAAGGATTGCATTGAATCTATAGATTGCTTTGGGTAGTATGGCCATTTAAACGATGTTAATTCTTCCTACCCAAGAATCTTCTTCAAGTTATATCTTCTTCAATTTAATTTTTAAATGACATGTAACTTTTGAAAACAGGTATTCTACCTTCTTGATTAGCTTGATTCCCTAGTATTTTATACCTTTAGATGAAATTGTAAATAGAATTATTTTCTTAATTTCTCTTTCAAAAAGTTCATCATTGGTCTTGGGAGATTATATGCTTTTAGGAATGTGTCCATTTCTTCCAGATTTTATAATTGTTAGCATATAATTGCTCATAATATTTTCTTATGATTCTTTTTATTTCTATGGAGTCCTTAGTTATTTCTCCACTTTCAATTATGATTTTATTTATTCAAGTCCTCTCTCTTTATTCTTTAATGAATCTGGCTAAGGGTCTGTCAATTTTGTTTAGCCTTTCAAAGAATCACCTTTTGGTTTTGTTATTCTTTTGTATTGCTTTTCTAGACTCTATTTTGTTTATTTCCACTCTGATGTTTATTATTTCCTTTTTCTATTCACTTTGGGCTTTGTTTGCTGTTCTTTTTCTACTTCTTTTAAGTGTAACTGTTTATTTGAGCTTTTTCTTATTTCTTGAGGTAGGCCTGTATTGCTATGAATTTCCCTTTTAGGGCTGCTTTTGCTGTGTCCCAAAGATTTTGAGTCATCGTGTTTTCGTTTTCATTTGTCCTTAGGTATCTTTTGATTCCTTCCTTGATCTCCTTAATAACTCAGTCATTGTTTAGTTGCATGTTATTTAGCCTCCATGTGTTTCTGTATTTTCCAGTTTTTTTCTTGTAGTTGATTTCTAGTTTCATACCATTGTGATCAGAGAAGACGGTTTATATGATTTTAATTTTCTTAAATTTATTGAGATTTGTTTTGTGGTCTAACATGTGGTCTATCCTGGAAAATATTGCATATGCACTTGAGAAGAATGTATATTTTGCTGTTTTGGAGTAAAATATTTTGAAAATATCTATTAAATTCATCTGGTCTAGTGTATCTTTCAGGCCCATTGCTACCTTATTGATTCTTTGCCTGGAAGATCTGTCCATTGGTGTCAATGGAATGTTAAAGTCTCTTACTATGAGTGTATTACTGTTGATCTTTCCTTTTATGTCAGTCAATGATTTCTTTATGTATGTAGGGGCTGCTATGTGTATATGTTTACTAGCATTATGTCCTCTTGATTTATCAATCTCTTTATCATTATGAAATGTCTTATTTTTGTCTTTTATTATAGCATTTATTTTTAAGTCTATTTTATCTGATATAAGTATCACTACCCCAGGTTTTTTTTTCATTTTCATTTACATAAAATATTTTTTTCATCCCTTTACGTTCAGTCTGTGAATGTCATTTGATCTGAAGTGGGTCTCTTGTAGACAGCATATGCATGGGTCTTGTTTTCTCATCCATTCTGCTACCCTATGTCTTTTGATTGGAGTATGTAACCCATTTACATTTAAAGTGATTACTGATAGGTACATAGTTACTGCCATTTTATGATTTGTATTTTTTATTTCTATTTTCTTTTTTACCCCTTCTCTTTCTACAGAAGTTGCTTTATCATTTCTTGTAATGCTGGCTTGTTGGCGAAGGATTCCTTAAGCTTTTTCCTGTCTGGGAAGCAATTTATCTCACCTTCTATTTTAATCGAAACATTGCTAGGTAGAGTATTCATGGTTGTAGATTTCTGTTTTTCATAACTTTGAGAATTTATTTCCATTCTCTTCTTGCCTGCAAAGTTTCCCCTGAAAAATCAGCAGACATTCTTATGGAGGCACCCTTATAAGTAACTAGCTACCTTTCTCTTGCTGTATTTAAGGTGATCTCTTTTTCTTTAATCCTTGGCAGTTTAATTATGATGTGTTTTGGTGTGGGTATGTTTGAATTCCTCTTATTTGAGACTCTTTGTGCTTCCTGAACTTGTATATCTAATTCCTTTGCCAGGTTATGGAAATTTTCTGTCATTATTTCTTCAAATAGATTCTCAATCTCTTGCTCTCTCTCTTCTCCTTCAGGCATTCCTATGATCCAGATATTCTGAGACACTTCATGGTGTCTCAGAATTCTCTTAAACTATCCTCACTTTTAAAAATTCCTTTTTCTTTGTGTAGTTCTGATTGGGTGTATTCTGCTACCTTGTCTTCTAGCTCGCTGATTCGATCTTCTGCTTCATCCAGTCTACTGTTGAATCCTTCTAGCATATTCTTCATTTCAGTTATTGTACTCTTCATTTCTGTCTGCTTTTTAAAAATGGTTTCTATGTCCTTTTTTTATATTTACTATCTTTCTGTTGATGTTCTCATTGTGCTCATCCATTCTGACCATAAGTTATTTTAGCATTATTATAACTATTATTTTGAACTCTGTCTCTGGTAGGTTGCCTGCCTCCATTTATTTCATTTAAATTATTTTATGGAGTTTTCTCCGATTGTTTCATTTGTGTCATGTTTCTTTGTTTTCTCATTTTGTTCACCTCTCTGTGTTTATTTCTATGAGTCAGGAATATTTGTTTTATCTCTCAACATTGGCCAGATGGCCTAATATGGAAGGTGTCCTGTGGTCCAGTGGCACACTCTCCTTGATCCCCTATGTTGGGGGCTCTGGACTTGTTCTTTCTGTGGGTTCTGTGTGATCTTCTGTTGTCATCAAGGCTTTATTTTTGTTAGTAGATCCATGGATGAAATTAATGCTCAGGTTGACTAATTTTAGAAATTGGCTGCAACCACAGGGTATGAGTTCCTGTGTGGGATCACCCCAGTGAGTGGTATTTGCCCTAAGAAGCTTGTGTTTTTGTTGCACCACCTTTTTGTGTACTGCTAATGGGGCTAGTCAGGAATTGCTCTGTTGTGGTCTGGTGTCAACCTCTGGACACGTTGGTTTTGTGGCCCATTAGGCCAAGATCAGCTACTGCTTTTGCTTGCTCAGGGCTACCCAGTGAGAATTACAAAGTGATCCACAGATGTTTGTCGCCTATGTTGGATATATACATAAGTGGAAGGAACAACACTGTATGCAGTGGTCCAGTCATCCTCTGTCCCTCACCTAGGGCAGTTTAGCAAAGGGACCAGTTCTCCTCCACGTCTGACACTGGATGAGCCTCTGGGTGACATACATGTTGGGTGGTGCAGGGACCCTGGGAGGCTTCCTGAGTCTGTTGAGTAAATTTCCCCCTGCCACTGCAGTGTTGGTTTACAAGTCAGCATTGTCTGTATGGCCCCCTGTGCAAGTTTCTAATCATAGCAAGGTTGGCTGCTGCCCACCTTGGACCTGTATGTGCCATCCCAGGTCAGGATCAGCTGCTTATCAACATGCAGTGGACACTTTGTGTATTGAATGGGGCAGGAATTTAGGGAGTCAAGAGCCATCAGGACAATACAGACCCTGCAATTGAAGAGGAATTTCTCACTTAAATGACCAATATTTCTAATCAGCTCTTCGTTCTGATTCTGTAAACATGCTTTCTGCATAGGCCAAGGACCTTGGGGTCAAAAGATGTATTGCTTTGTGATGATGTGCCCCTAGAAAGATGCAAGAAGGGGTTAAAACTAGAAGCCTCTATGCCAACCGCCACAGCAGCCACATTTTCTGATTGAATACCTGGCAATTACATTGGTAGGCTATTGTTTAACTCTGTTCCCACAAGAAAAAGGAGGAGGAATTTATGGGAAACATGGTATGGGAATCTGACCTTTTAACTTTCCGCTTTCTGCTTCTGCGCCCCCGCTTACGCATCATATCAGACCACCATTTGGTGACGGGTAATGAATAGATGATGTATACATCCATTGTGATTGGGATATAGTGATTAATGGATTTTTGGGTCTAAAACTGTGGACCTGAAATGGGTCGAGGCTGCTTCTTTGGAAGGACAGCCGCCGGCTAATAGACTGCTCTAGTACCAAAGCACTCAGGTAGAGTCTGGTTATTCCAGTCACAACAGCTTTTAGTGTTTCGATAGATGTATACCCTCCTCTTAACATGTGTTGCTTTTAGTGCTTAGATAGATGTATCTCCTCCCTTTAAGATGTATTGCTTTAGTGCTTGTATTACTTTATTTTGAAAAGATGTATTACCTTAGTGCCTGTTTGAAAAATCCCGTGCTCTGTAACTGCCTGTAGCCATGGCAATTTTAGGTGTCTGTAAATCAGCTCATGCAAACTGTAACAATGCAGGTATAAAAGTGAAATTGCCCTTAAGTTCACTGTCCAGATTTTCAGAGCACTAGCTCTTCTGGGACTGCTGGCATAATAAAACTGAGTTCTCTTTCTCTCTAGGTTACTGCTTGGATTTTCACTGGTCTGAGTTTGGAGCTTTGGGGATTTTTCCACAACACGATCTCCCCAAGAGATAGTGTAGCTTGTACAGGCAGCAGTGGTCTGCCCACAACTTTTCTCCCCAAAATGCTCTCACTGTGCTGTTGAAGCCCACTGGCCAAGATGGAACAGTCCTTGAGAGGGGGAGTGAGGATTAAAGAAAAAGACAGAGACAAGAGAAAGATTCAGGAGGGATAACAGTGAATACTGCAGCCTTGAGTTTATTCAGCATGCCCTATTTATACATCTTGACTGCTCAGGAAACTGAAATCCCAAGTATACACAAACAATTGCTGACATCTGCATAGGAAGCCTGTTGCTAATCTTATCTTCCTTCTTATCGAAGTCATAAAACATTCAGCTCACTCCCTGGAGCCACAAGTGTGCTTCTCAGCCGTTACAAGATTAGCAAAGTATTTGCCAACTACGTAAAACATCCTGCCGAGCAATCAATCCCTTATCTGCCCCAAGGGGCAGCCATCAGACAAATGGATCCCAACACTGTGCTAGGCAAGGTCTGCTGCCTGCACAGAAAGTACCACCCCAGAGCCATGCAGGCCATAAGAGGCTGCTTGTCAATGGGCTGAAGGCACTTTGTGGCTTGGGTGAAGTCTCAGGGAGACAAGGTTTTTCCAGCCAATACAGTCTCTGTTTTGCTGCACTTTCTGTTGTTCCCTGGTGATTCCACTGTGGTCACAGATCACAGTGAGACCAGCTGCTATCTGGGGTGGTCCCACAGACCCCTGTGTTCTCCAGGTATAATATTGCAA
This sequence comes from Cynopterus sphinx, assembly GCA_030015415.1. Lineage (NCBI taxonomy): Eukaryota > Metazoa > Chordata > Mammalia > Chiroptera > Pteropodidae > Cynopterus > Cynopterus sphinx. Next base: position 28,674,078 of record CM057388.1, on the reverse strand, counting down.
CTCTTGTAGGTAGCAGACATCTGCCTGCAACTAATTTCTGTCCAGCGTCTGGCCTGTGCTAGCTAAAATTTCTTGCTTCCATGGATTTTGAACTGGGGAAGAAGAGAGGGCTATGGCAGTTCACTCTCAATGGGCCACCTGGGGCAATTTGTGAGTAGGGTAGGGTGTGGTCTCAGGGAGACAATGGCAATCAGATCAATACAGCCTCAGTCTTGCTGCAACTTCAGTAACTGTTCTAGCATTCCCACAGAAGTCTCAGATCATAGCAAGACCAGCTGCTCTCTGGGCCTTGCCCACAGTTCTCCGATATCCATTCAAGTTTGTGTTGGTAGTGGTGATCTTCCTGAAACTATCTCGGAAATGTGCACTCACAGTGCTGGCCGCCAGCTGTGAATGTTTGGCTTTGAATCCCTGTAGCACGGCAGCCATCCAGCAACAAAAGCCCCAGGCAATCTGCTGATTGGATGAGGCTGTCTGATCTTCTTAGGCTAGTGCTTCCTAATGACCCTGTGGGAGGGGTCTGCACAACCAAGCTTATGTGGTCTTTAGATTGCCAGGTAGCAGGGCCAGACTGAGGCACAATGGTGGCTGCCTTTCCAGCCCTCCTTCAGTCACTAGATAATGCAGACTTTCTCAGTATGAATTCTTCATGAAACTCTGACCTACCGCCATGTCTCAGGTGAGTGTCTGCAGGTCAGAAAGCTGGTGTAAGGGTCTTTCAAATGGGTGTCTAGGGTTTCAGTCTCTCTCCGTCTTGCCCACATGCCTGTCATTTCCTCTTGTTTCTGCAGTTAGAGTTATTGAAATCTCTTTCCTGGTTTGGGATCCTGGTCTCTGGAGCCCCTGAACAAGGTCAGGAACCTCCTCCCTTTCACATGAACCTCTTCTGCCTTGCTCTCCCTCCTGGTGATCCTTCACCACCTGTGGGTGCTGGTCCAGCCTGATATTCGTGACTTTACCCCTCCTACCCGCTTCAATGTGGCTCTTTTATATTATCAGATTTCGGTATTTCTATCAGACAGACTTCAGGTGATTTTCCACATTGATTATTTTATAATTTGGTTGTAATTTCAATGTGGTCCTAGGAGGAAAAAAAAAACCCTGCTTTTACCTAGTCCATCATCTTCCCCTAAAGTCTGATAATTATTTTTAAACATTAATCTAGAAAATTTATATTTGGAAGTTTCATTTAACATCTCTTAAAAAGAGATCTTTGTTTCCAGAATACTTATAGGAAATTGTTTTATTGATGTCTCAAATTAAACAATTTTTGTGTGTGGATAATATGGGTCTATGTGCAGGCATGTGTGTGTGTGTGTGTGTGTGTGTGTGTGTGTGTGTGTGTGTGTGTGTGTGTTAACAAAAATTCTTTAAATTTGTGGATTTTTAATTTTGGGTTTTTATTAATCCCCATGCTAGGACAGTTTTCTTCTACTCTAACTTAGATTATTATGTCTGTTTTAAGGGCACAAATAGGTGTTTCTGAGAAACACCTATAATTATGTTATTAGAGCATCTTACTATGTTCTTTATCATCTTTGTTTTTTTCCTCTTAATTCTAAGAGAGATAATCAAATTTATCCTTCATATTACTGATTTAATTGACTAAAGTTTTAGTTCTATTTATTGCTTCCACTACAGATTTTGACTCTGCCATTTCAGTCTAGGTTTTTTTTTTTTAAGCTGTAAATTCTTCTTTTATCTAACTTGCTTTTTGTTTACACCATATATATTTCAGTGTATTTTCTCCTACGACTTCCTAATTGTGTTTCACAGACAACTAATTTTACACATTTTGGGGGGATAAACATCAATTGTTTTTGAAAATGATCTACTTTGCAGACATGTATTCCACTCTCACACACTGCTAGCTCAAGTGCAAAATGTTACAATCCCTGCTGATAGAAATTTGGTAATATCTAACAAAGTCACTTATATGTGTACCCTTCTACCCAGAAGTCTTACTTTTAGGACACTTCCACAGACAGAAAAGAACACATGCACAAAATTGTTTATTGTGGAATTATTTTTAATAGCAAAATATTCAAAACTATTTACATGCCCACCTATAGGCAACTGCTTCCATAAATGTTGCTATGTCTGCACAACAAAACACAATGCAGTCATTAAACAAGAATGAAGATGGTTTCTATGAACTAATATGAGTGATTTTCAGAATATAAGTGATAAAATCAAGGTATGAAATAAGATATATAATATATATTTATATATGTGTGTGTGTGTGTTTGTACCTTTGTATAAGAAAAATACTTATATTTGCAAAAAGAAATGAAGAATAAACCACAAATGGAGAATGTGTGAGAATGGGATGGAGGGGGTATGGATGGGAGTGAGATTTCTCTGAGTATTCTTTTTAAAATAGTACAATTCCCATTAGGGGTCTTCTTGGGTTCAAATAAAACTTCAGACTCACAAAACTTCTATGGGCCACATTTAGCATCAGTCTGCTCAGAGAGATATAGCTTGCCAGCAGGGCTGTGTCCAGTGTTTATATTCCATGGGAGTCCTTACAGTAGCAGATCATATAGCAGTCCAAATAGCAGTACTTCATCTATTCTCTTTGGCCCTCAAAGTTGTAGTTCAGGTATGAGGGAAAACAGTTTCACATCAGACAAGTGTGCGACCCAGCTTGGGGTAGCAGTCTTTTGCCTTATAGGAGCCAATAACTTTTGTATTACTCCAGAGGCGTAGTTTCTAGGGTTCATTATATAGGACATACCCAATTGTAACAGTCACTACACTTAAGGCAGCCCAAAATTATGGCATTTGCATTGAGTGTTTATAATTCATTTATAGTTTCTACCAGTTCAAGTGTTATTTATCAACCAGAGGATACTTTTTTGCCATAATGTTGTCATGTCAAAATAAATACATTAATAAAATATAGAGAGAAAGGAGTTAAAGAAGAAAAATTCTTCACAAAAAACCATCAAATAGTAAATACAGAAAATTTATTTTTTAAAATATCATTTTTAACTCTTGTAGTAATTGGTAAAATCAAGAATCTCAACAGATGCCAAAAACTTTGAGTGAAAGACTATTGGTAAACAGCTTATTCACATGGCCTCCAAGTATTACTCCATAAGTTATTTTATTAATTATAAAGAAGAAAACATTTTTTTATACTTAAGAGATCTGGTAGTAATCACCTTAACCACTTAACCAGATGATTAAACTTAAGATTACTAATCATCAATAATTTAATATAAAATGTCCTTTTATGGATGCAATAAGTACACAATCTGGATTATGCAATACTCTTATCAAAAATGTCTAACTTGAAAGAAAAAAAATGGCATAGATGATAGAGGCTTTGTTCATTCCTTTTGTGACTAAATCAAAGTTGTGACAGAAACACAGAGCAAACAGCAAGGAAAGCTGCCGGGGACCTAGATGAACAAGCCCTACCACTAGGGAGAGAAATAAGAAATCATCTTGCAACAGGAGGAGGTAGGATGGGGTGAGGATGTGAGGCTGCCCTGTCCCAAGTGGCTGAGTGGGACAAAGGCTTTGGCAATGGCAGCCTGCAGCTGCAGATGTCTCCTAAAAGGCTACGTTTGTGAGTGGACTTTTGTGGTGATGGGTCTGCTTGCTGTGAGCACTAGTGCTGGGTGTGCTGCTTGAGGGGCACCAGGAACTTATAGGGGGACACTGAGTTATTGGAACAAGGGCCACAGGCAAGGCTCTCTCCTGGGCAAAAGTGCTGGCGATATCCATTGCTCCTCAGCTAAGCCCTACCCACTCCCAGGGTCCAGACTCAGTCCTGCCATAGCTGAGATGTGCCACTGGACACCTACTTCATAAAGCCGCACTAAGAAGACTGGGAGATTGAAGAGCTTTGTTTAGTACATAGAAACTGACACAGAAAGACAGCCAAAATTGGAAAAGAAAGAAGCAGAAATCATATGAGAGAACAGAACAGAGATCCAGGAATAATGGAGTCAAGCAATCTAATAGATGCAGAGTTCAAAACACTGGTTATAAAGATGCTCAGGGAACTTAGGAGAAATGTAGATCAATTCAATGAGAACTTTAACAAAGGGATAAAAGACATAAAAATGGAGATGGAAATTATAAAAGAAAACCCATCAGAATACATTATCTGATATGAAGATTATATCAAATGGAATAAACAGAGGGAATAAAAAAAAGGATTGAACAACCAATATAGAGGAGAGGGGAGCCAAGGACACTCAATCAGTATGGCAGGAAAAAAGAAACCAAGACTATAATGATACTTTAAGAAGCCTATGGGACACTATTACATGTAAAAGTATCTGTGTCATAGGGACACCTGAAGGAAAACAAGACGTTGAAGAGCTATTTGAAGAAATACTGTTGGAAAACTTCTCTCACTTGGTAAAGGAAATAGACATACAACCACAAGATCTCTGAGAGTTTCAAAAAAGATGAATCCAAAGAGACCCACACCAAGATACATCATAATTAAAATGCCAAAGATTAAATACAAATAGAAAATCTTAAAAGCAACAAGAGAAAAGCATTTAGTTACTTATGAGAGCACCCATAAGACTGGCAGCTGATTTCTCAAAATAAACCATGAAGGACAGAAGGGCTTGGCATGAAATATTCGATGTGATGAAAACCCAGGATCTACATACAAGAATACTTTATTCAGCAAAGCTATCATTTAGAGTCAAAGGGCAGATAAAGAGCTTCCTAGACAAAAATATGCTAAAGGAATTCATCAACACCAAGCCAGTATGACAGGAAATATTGGAGGGATCATCTTTAAGAAGAAAAAACATGTATCAAAAACATGAATAAAGAATGGTAATAACTACATTCCTATCAACAAGTACCTCAAATGGAAAAGAATTAAGTGCTGCAACCAATGTTTCAATGGATAAGAAAAGAAGACCCCTGCATATGCTGTCTACAGGAAACCTACTTCCAATTAAAGGTCACACACAGACTAAAAGGCAGGGTATGGAAAAAGATATTGCCTTGAACCTAGAGGGTAATGAGCTGAATGAAATGGATCAGATGGAAATTAACAAATATTGCATGATTTTACATACATGTGAAATCTAAAGAACAAAATCAACAGCAACAACAATAACAAAAGTGAAATAAACTCATAGATTCAGAGAATCTTTTCAGGGCTAGTAGATGGGGTGAGGATTGAGGGAGATGACAAAAAAAGGCAAAGGGATTAAGTAGTACAAATGAATAGTTGCAGAATAGACATGGACATGTAGAGTGTAGCATGAGGAAGAGGGTTAATAACATTGTAATAAATATGTAAGGGGGAAGAGGGGTACTAGATTTAGGAGGGTGATCATATTGTGAGTTACGCAGATCTCTGACCACTGTGCTATACAGTTGAAACTGGTATATTATTGCATGCCAATTATAATTTTAAAAACTGTAAAAAAAATAGACTCTCTCAAAGTTTAAATTTTTTTTTCTACAAGTCACTAAAAATGTAAATAACTTTAAAAAATGTCTAACTTGAATCCAATCATTACAAAACAATCAGACAAATCCAGGTATGTGATATTTTACAAAATGACTGGTATGGATCCTTAAAAATATGTCGATGTTTAGAAAAAAATAAAAAGCAAGAGAACTATTTAAGATTAAGAGAATAAAAAGACATAATGAGCAAACACTGTATGAGAATCCTGATTAGATTCTGGACAGGAAAATAAAAAAAAACCTTTAGACATTATGAAAATTGAGAAAATTTAAATATGGACTGCATATTTGATGACATTATCAGTTAGTGTTAATCTAAATGCGATAATGGTACTATGGTTATGTGGAAGTATGTTCTTAGTCATAGGAGACATTAACTGAAGTTCTTTGAGGTGAAAGTTGAATATTTTAACTTATTTTCAAATAATTTATTAAAAAACAGACAAATAATGAAAATGTGATACTACAAAAGAAGTAAAAATACAAATACAACAATTGGCGAATCTAGGTGAAGGATAGATTCATGTTGATCAAAATATTCTTTTAAATGTTCCATAAGTTTGAAAATTCTCCAATATTAAGTGTCGAGGAAAAAACAGTTCAGAGGAAAACTTATCTTGAGCCAAAAACTCTTTACCAAGCTGTTAGTAATCAGTTAAAAAGGCAAAAGAAATTCATCTTACAAGCAAAAAAGAAAGTTTACCTCTTTATGAAAGAAATCTTTTAAAAGATGTGCTCCAGAAAAGGCTTAAAGCTGAGAAAGAGGGTTATTCCATGGTGAGGCATAAACTAGAAATTCAGTAAAATATCAGTGACTTCTGGTTGGTAGTCTAGAAAGCAAATAGACCAAATTAGAATTCAATGGGCCCTAAGAAGGATGTTATGGATTCCAAAAGAGATATAGAATGAGTAAATTGGAAGACATTAGAGATACAAAAGCCTATTATTATCCTCTCAATTAGAGAGAAAAACAAAGTTGTGGCATTACTTAGTGATTTGTTGCATTTAAGAAAAACACATCCATTTGACCTTGATACTAGGCAAATTCTTCTTTGGAATCATGACTTTGGAACCAGAGAGAAGAAAACACTGCCATACTACTCAACTTTACAATTAACAGTATTCTTATAACTATGTAAGTATTTCATTGATTTTTCTACTTTTAGAATATTTAGTTATGCTTACAGAAAATAATGTAAATGTAATCAATCTTGACAATATAAAAATAAAGGAACAGCTGACAAGATACAGAGAGGAAAGATTAGAGAAAAATGTGAGTGTCACAATATTTATCAAGTGTCAAAAGATACTGCAGAAAATTGGTAGAAACAAATAAAGGTTTAAGTATATTACTCAAAGATATAAAGCAGGAACTAAATTAATGAACTGACAACAAAATATGGTAGTGTTAATAAAGAGGAGAGAATATGGGAATAATGTAACTGAATTAAATCCTTACCCAAAATACAGGGAAGTCAATAGACAGTGTCTAAAGGAGACAAATGAATAAATAGTACTGATCTGGGATTGTGGAGAAAATGTACCTCCATATATTTCTGATAGAAGTGTAAATTGCACAAGTCTATTTGAGGGCAATATGTATTTAAAAACTTAGAATATGAATACTCTTTCACTTAGTATTTCTACTTGAGGGAGTTACCCTAAAGAAATAATTATAAGGGTTTACCTACAGTCATGTTAACTGTTATACAAGTGATATATTGAGAATAACCCAAATATAGGAGATATTAATTAAATACATTTGATTTATCCATAAAAGGGCAACCTTAATCGTTAAAAATGATGACACATGTTTCATTCAAGAGTAATCATGGCTATCTTCAACCATTGATTTATTTAAGAAATATTTATCAAACACCTGTTACGTGTTAGCTATAGTGCTAGATGACATGGATACATAAGGGCAGAACATATAAAGTCTCTGCCCTCATAGAGCTTAGATTTTAATGGGGTTGTGGGGAGCATAGGACACAATGAATAAATAAGTAGTTATAGGATGGTAGGTGGTAAAATTACCCTGAAGAAAAGCCAAGCAGAGCAAGAGGAAGGAAAGCAATAGGGTAGGGTTTATTATTTTGTATAAGGTGGTCAGAGAAGGCCTATTTCATACAGTGACATTTAAGTGGAGATATTAGTGAATTGAGGAGCAGAGTAAAGAAGATATCTGGGTAAGAGCATTTCAGGCAAAAGAGGAACAAATACAAATACCTGAAGCTAGAAATATGCTTAACTTGTTTGAGAAAAGCAAGGAAATCGACAACGTTGGAGTGGAGTGAGCAATGGGTGAAGTAGGAGGAGACAAGTGTGGCACAGGGATGGAAAGATCTCATAGGACCTTGTAGACTATGCTAAGATCTCTTGATTTTTTTTTTCTGAGAGATGGGAGGCCATTCAAGGTTTTGAGTAGAAGAATAAAATAATCTGACTTTCATTTTAGAGGGATAATCCTAGCTACTTTGTGAGTAGATTATTAGGGCCCTTGCCCTTGAATCTGGGTGATCTTGGAACTGCTCTAACCAACAGAGTTTGGTGGAAGTGATTCTATATAATTTCTGAGGCTATATTATAAAAGGTCATTAAGTTTCCACCTGATTGTCTTGGGATGCTTTCTCTGGGTGAAGCTGGCCACCACTTAAGAAGCTTGAATGAGATCCCCATGCCAGAGAGTTTATGTGTTAGGCACCCCAGCCCATCAACAGCCCAAGGTGACCTCACAGCTGACAGCCACCATCAACTGTTGGGTTCATGAGTGAGCCATCTTGGACAGCCAGCCCAGTTGAACCTTCAGACTACAGTTCCAGCTGACACTTGGCTACTACAGTATGAGAGACTCCAAGCAAGAACTTCTCAGTTGAGTCCTTCTTGAAATCCCAACCCACAAAATTGTGAGCAAAATAAGGTGGTTGTTTTTTGATACATGTTGGAGTAATGTGTTATGCATAAATAGTAACCAGAACACCAGGTGAGAGATGAGTGGCTTGAGTCTGGGTGGTAGAATTGGAAGTAGCCAGATATAATTAGATTCTGGAAATATTTGGAAAGTAGAGCCAACAGAATTGGATGTAGGGGATGAAGAAAAGAGGAGTCAAAGATAACTAGGCCAACGAGGGTGAGGCAAATAAAGCACTTTTCTCAGGTGCAAAGTTTAAAGGGCACCAAACACTGAGTAATCAAGATAAATAATATTTCAATCCAGTATTTAAAGAAATCAAAATCAATGCAAAAATTCATGATGAACAAAATATCAAAATGTTAAATAAAGAAAAGATCTGTAATTGATTTTTAAATTTTGCTTTCATGTTCCAATATGGTTAGGCACAGCACTGCTCCTGGATATTCTCAGTGTGCTCATTCATTGATTTTTCTCATCTCAGCAGGGAGAAGATGCATACAGATCACTCTGTTCAGTTTCTCTGTGTGTCATCATTGCTTAGGTGCTTTCCTCAGCTCCTCAGGTCACTGGGGTCCATGGGAATTCTTTTTAATTATTTTCCATTGACTTTCCCCCACTTTTCCAGAGCATTTGCATGTGAGTTGTAGGGACCATTTGACAGCTGACTGCCTGTCAAATTCACAGTATATTTGTGTCATCTTTGTAGATTTAGTTACCTCCCTAAACTGTTTAATACAAGATTGACAGATGCCAAATCAGCCTTATAACTTGTACCTGCTCACTTTCCTCCAGCCAGTGCGCATCCTTCTCAACAGAATCACAGCCCCTACAGTCACAGGGGCCATGAATTCTCTGAAAGAAGAGGATGCCTCCACCTCCCTCAGAGCTACTACAGCTATCCACTCTTTTTGTCTCCCTCTTTAATTCCCCGCCTCGCCCCATTTCCATCCCTGACCCATGGATGTTGCAGATTCCCCTTAAGAACTGGATCTCTGAAGGCGGGGCACCCCCTCCCACACACTTATGGTGTGCCTCTGGTGTATTCGGTGCACTTGGGGGACCTGGCATCTGGATTCACCTGGGGCACAAACCCAGGACCTTCTGTGTGCAAGGCAGACATGCTAACCACTACACCATGGAGGCACCCCCCAGCTAGCCACTCTTTGAAGAAGGGCCTCATCAGGAAAAAAATGCACACACAAATTAGAATAATTTGATAAAAGATTAGTAATTGAAATATTTACTAAGGTGTGAGCAGAGTACAGGGAGACTGCAAAGGAGAGTGAGGCACCCCTGAGGAAGTAATAGCAGAGCTGTTACCATCCCTAGATAGGACTAGAAGAAATGGTATCTGGAAGGACAAAGTCATTTGGAGAGGACCACCATGAGAGGAGCTGTGAGCACAGGTTGAAGGACACAAGTAGTCCCTGGAGACCTCACAGGGTAGGAGCCATGGGATTATTACCCTAAATTTGCTCCATTTGTTCTGTAATCTCCCCATTGAACTTCCCATTTGATTGACTCAACCAGATGCCAGAGCATATGGGGCCTGTTATATACCATAGCGTACAGCCTCTTATGGCAGAAAGCAGTGTGAAGAAAAGTGGAAAGCGGATCTAGGTGGCTAACTGGTTACATCCAGCACAAGTAGCCTTCAATTAAAGCAATATTATGAACCAGATACCTCGTTTTCACAACAAAAAATTGTCTTTGCTGTTTTCAGGCCTAGTATCCAGAATTTATGTATCTTTTAATAAATTTATTTTAACTTGCAAGCACTTTCAGTCTTTGTTTGCTATTCATAGCCTATAACAAATTTAGCTGACAAAAACAAAATCTCTAGGTGTGATCCAGCAGTATGTGCTACATCTGAAAGGGACAGTAAAATCTATATTCATCTTCACTTCCCAAATTCTCCAGTAATCTGCTGTTTGAAGTGCCTCTTGATGAATTCTTTCAGAAATGATGATTTAAGAGTGCAGTGAAAGGTTCTCTCACACACCTAACTCAGGAGAGTGGATCAGTACAAACTTAATATAAAAATAATTTACAAATGTGTATCAAAAGCCTTAATAATGTCTACTACTATTATTTCTATTTCTGGGGATCTTCAATAAATATAAAAACACAGACAAAAGATTTATGTTCAATAATTTTTATAATAACTCTTTCCAAAAAAGAACTCCTACAGCTCTGAATAACTAAACATGCAATGATAAAATGAATAGGAATATGTCACAAATATACCATTGTATATCACACAGTCTTCAAAAATGTTTATAAGGATTTTTTTTTCATGGAATAGGGAAATTATGATATAAGACTGAGTGGTATGTGGTCTCAATTGTATAAAGCAAAATATATAGGATAGAGAATCACTAAAACACTCAGCTAAAATTTTTTTTATTTTAAAATAATTATAGACTGACATGAAGTTGCAATAATAGTATAGAGAAGTCCAGTGTGCCCTTCACTCAGCTTCCTCCCATGGGAACATCTTATTTAACTATAGTACATTATCAAGACCAGGAAACATACTTATGTAGGTTGATACGTGCTCACCAGCATCATTGAAGCTATTTCTGAATAATAGTTCATATGAGTCCTTAGCGATTACACTTGATTTATACACATATCATGATTGAAATGCTAATACTTCAATTTTTAACATACTTATTTGGTAAAATTCAAGTAAGAGTTGTAGTCTAGTTAATTATACTGCTATGTCAATTTCCTGCTTTAGCTCTCCCCTCTACCTCCCTACATCCTGAAACACACATTCTATGCACCAACAAGAGTGGCACAATGTTTCATAATTATTTACTGTGCTGCTTCTTGGTCTTCATTGTCCCTCTATATGCATATTTCCCTGGATATTCTCTATTCATTTTTCTATGCCAGATTATTGTCTCCTAATAAAGCTGGCACAGGTTTGGTTCTCAGGGACGCAAACACTGAGATGGAGCTAGGAATGCAGAAGTTTTATTGGCAGTAACACCTATGAAAGGAAAAGAGCAGAAACAGGACTGGGCAGGAGCCAGTAGAATGGAATGCTCCGAGCATAGGGTACCCTTAACAGAGACCCAAGCCCTGAATTGGGTAGAAAAGGCCAGCATGGAGTATCAGCACCTTGCTCAATCATTCATTGGTGGTTGCCCTAAGAAGACTGCTTCGATTAATCATTGGCTTGCACTCCACCAAGAATATTGTGAAGTTGGCTGTAAAGCTGAGGCGGATCCTGAAGAAAATCACTGCTAGAGGCTGTCAGCTAACCACACTCCACAGTCCTGGGCTAGCTTCATGAGCATGCGACCTGTGCATTTCCACAGGGCCCCATGTTCAATAGGGCCTGCTTTTGTTTTAATGCACTGTTGTCACTGTCTAGAAACTCTTAATAATTTTATCTTCAAACTTGCGTTTTGTAAGTGAAGCCCAATGAGACAATGGAGCATATATGTGAACTGAGGAAATAAGCGCAAAATGCATCTACTCTGTTCCTTGTCACTTTATTTACATATAGTATTAGTGATGCCCTTTTAAAAAAAGAGGCTTCGTATTATCATTTGCATTGAGATATGGAGATTATTAAGCTGGCCCTGATGATAGTTCTCCTTGACCAGGCTTCAATCCTGAAAAAATGATTATTACCTGATCCTACTGTAGGTATTACATTTTCTACTGCTAGTAATATAAATATATTAAAATTGCCTGTTCATATATCTGTTGCTACATTATGGAGTATGGATTTTTTTAGTATACTCTAACCTTTTTTCTCATTCACTGAATTTATTTTTAGTATACTCCAACCTTAAAAAGCAAAAATGTCAAGAAGTTATGCATTGTTTCTGTTTTTTTTTTAATCTTTCTTCCTCTCATCTACCCATCTCCTACTCCATTGTAACTTGTTAAAAAATAAAATTCAACTGAGTAAAGTTTAAAGTTGTCCTTGGCTTTATTCAATGACTTGATTTGGGAAGCATCCAATCTAACAGATAGAAAGGAGCTGTAAAAATTAAAGATTTTTATAAGCAGAAGGGAGAAGAAAAAAGAAAGTTATAGTAAAAAAGCAGATCAGTTATTGCAAGGTTACCTTCCTTTAGGGAATGACAAGGGTCTGTTGGGCAGATTACCTAATGCTAATCAAAAAATTCCTGATTGACTGGTTTAAAAAATATTTTAAAAAAATATTTTATTTCTAGAAGAGCCAAAGATTCTCAGTGTGGTGACTTTGGGCTTACCCTAAGTGACTCATTTTGGGACTGTTGTGCTGTTTTTAACAAAATGAAAGACCAAGTAATTATATTTGTGGAAGAGACAGTTAATTCCAAGTCCCTGCTTTCCCTTTTTTCCTTAAAAATAGAACTCACAGATTTTGCTGCTCAGAAAAAAAGACTATAATTTCCCAGCATCCCTTGCTGCAAAGTTTGACAAGTTCTGGCAAACAGATATAATTTGAAATGTCATGTGAAACTCCCAGGAAGTTTTCTTATTTTTTTTTTCCAGAACAAATTTATTTTTTAAATTTTATATTTTTATTGTTTCAATTACAGTTGACATACACTATTATATTACTTTCAGGTATACACAGCGATTAGATAGTTATATAACTTATGAAACAATCACCCTGATAAATCCAGAACCCATCTGACACCATACATAGTTATTATACTATTATTGACTATATTCCTCATGCTATACCCTACATTCCCAGTGATTATTTTGTAACGACCATTTTGTAACTCTTAATCTTGTCCCCCATTCATCCATTCACCACTCCCCAATCCAGCAACCATGAAAATACTCTCTGTACCTATGAGTTTGTTTCTGTTTATGCTGTTCTCTAGATCCCACATATAATCAAAATCATATGACATTTGTCTTTCTCTGTTTGTTTCACTCCACTCAACACTATACCCTCTAGGGTCCATCCATGTTATTGCAGATAGTAAGATTTCATTATTTTTATGGCTGAGTAATATATCATTTTATATGTGCATCACTTTTATAAAAAAATTATAAAAATATAGCTAACATACAATATTATATTAGTTTCAGTTGCACACCATAGTTATTCAATACTTATACACCCAAAAAAGTTATCATTATATGACAAGCAACTATCAGAGACTGTACAATGCTATTACAATATTATTGACTGTATTCCCTAGGAGGTACACCACATCCCTGTGACTTTTTTTATACCAGAAAATTTAAACTTATTACTCTCTTCACCTTTCTCCCTTTTTTATTATTAAATTACAGTTGTGATTTAATTAATTAACTTTTTAAGGAGACATTGGTTAATGAAATTCAGTAAATACAGCTATATATTTTAAAATAAGATATATATATATATATATATATATATATATATATATATATATATATATATATAAAATTTACATTGTATGTTCACCTCCCATAGCTATATTTCCATCTGTCACTACATATTTGACCCCTTTTACCCATCTACTTTCAACCTCACCCTTCTCTTCTACACTCTGGTAGCCACAGGTCTATTGTCCATGTTTATGAGTCTGTTTATTTGTCCTGTTCATTTGTTGTTTTTAGATTTATATTCCACATATAAGTGATATGATGTGGTTTTCAACTTTTCTGTCCAGTTTATTTCGCTTTGCATAATTATCTCAAGGGCTATCCATATTGTTACAAATAGCAGTATTTCATCTCTTCTTATGGTTAAATAATATTCCATTTTATATATGTATCACTGATTCTTTAGCCATTCATCTATTGTAGGACACTTCAGTTGCTTCCATGTTCTGGCTATTGTGAATAATGCTGCTATGAAGATAGGTGTGAAAATACTGTTTTAGATATGAGTTTTCAAGACTTTGGGATAAACACCCAGTAGGATTGCTGGATCATATGGTAGATGAATTCTTAGTTTTGAGAGGAACCTCCATACTGTTTCCCATACTGTCTGTACCAATTTGCAGTGCCACCATCAGTGTATAAGGGTTCCTTTTTCTCCACATCCTCTCCAACATTTGTGATTACTTGTCCTGTTGAAAACAGTTACTCTAACAGGTGTGAGATGGTATCTCACTGTGGTTTTGATTTGCATTTCCATAATAGCTAGTGATGGTGAACATCTTTTCATATATTTGTTGGCTATTTGTATGTCCTCTAGGGCGAAGTGTCTGTTCAGGTCCTCTGCCCATTGTTTTGATTGGATTGTTGGTTTTTGTTTTTGTTGTTGTTGTTATTTAGTTGTATGAGTTCTTTGTATATTTGGATATTAGGCCCTATTTGGAGGCATTGCTTACAAATATATTTTTCCATTGGGAGATTGTTTTTTACCTTGTGGATGGTTTTTTTTTTTGTTGTTGTGCAGAAGCTTTTTAGTTTTATTCACTTATTTTTGCTTTTACTTCCCTTGTCTTTGAAACTAAATTCATAAAATCCTCTTTAAGTTAAAGGTCCTTGAGTATATTTCCTATGTTTTCTTCTATGAATTGTATTGTTTCAGGCCTATGTTTAGGTTCTTGATCTATTTTGAGTTAATTTTGGTGAGTAATGATAGACAACAGTCTAGTTTCAATCTTTTACAGGTGGCTTACCAGTTGCCCCAGCACCATTTACTAAAGAGGGTTTCTTTTCTCCACCCTATGTTTTTGTCTTTTGTCAAAATTATTTGCCCATATAAACACTGGTTTACTTCTCTCTATTCTGTTCCACTGGTATGTTTCTCTGCCAATACCATGCTGCTTTGATTATTGTCACTTTGCAGTATAATCTGAAGTTGGGCATGTTGATGCCTCCAACCTCATTCTTTTTTTCTCAGGATGGCTTTGGCAATTTGGGGTCTTCTGTGTTTCTATACAAATATGATGATTTTTTTTTTCTATTTAAAAAAATGCCAATGGGATTATGGAGATTGCATTAAATCTGTACTATGTTTTTGGTAATATGGTCATTTTAACTATGTTGATTCTTTCAATCCAAGAAGAGGAATATCTTCCCATTTCTTTGTATCTTCTTCAATTTCTTTTAATAGAATCTTGTAGTTTTTATTATATTGGTCCTTCATATGTTTCATTAGATTTATTCCTAGGTATTTTATTCTTTATGTTGCAATTGTGAAAGGAATTATTTTTTCCACTTCTATTTCTGACACTTTATTATTAGAGTGTAGGAACACTAAAGATTTTTGAACATTGATTTTGTATCCAGAAAATTTACTGTATTTGCTTATTGTTTCTAGTAGTGTTTTGTGGAGTCTTTAGGGTTTTCTATATAGAGACTCATGCCATCTGCAAATAGTGACAGTTTGACTTTTTAGTTTCCTATTTGGATGTCTTTATATCTTTCTCTTTCCTGATTACACTCACTAATATTGGAGATTCAATATTATTTTATATTAGTTTCAGGTGTACAGCATAGTAGTTTGATGTAATTTATTAATTAATCCCTCTTACTAGTCAAGTACCCACCTGGCACTATACATAGTTACTACCATATTATAGATTACATTCCCTATGCTGTACTTTACATCTCTATGACTATTTCATAACTACCAATATATGCTTATTAATCCCTTCACCTTTTTTGCCCTGCCACTCAACCTCCTTCCTATTTGGCAACCATCAACTTGTTTTCTGCGTCTGTGAGTTTATTTCTCTCTCTTTTTTTTTAACTTGTAAAAGTTTATTTTATTTTTATTTACTTAATTTTATTATTTATTTTATGTATACAGTACATTGGTTAGACATTGATATCATTTATAAAAAGATCCCTCTGATTAGTTTACCTTCCCTCTGGTTCTACACATAGCCATTACATTACTGCTGATTGTAATCCCTATACTGTGTTCCCCATCCCTGTGAGCATCTATCAAATACTAATTTGTACTGGTTTAACCCTTCACTGCTTTCTCCCTGCCCCATGTCCCATCTGGCTGTCACCAGATCATCCTTAATATTAATGAGTCTGTTTTTGTTTAGTTTGCTCTTTTTGTTCCTTAGAGTCTGCATATAAGTGAAATTGTAAAGTATTTATCTTTCTCTGTCTGACATTTTGCTCAGCGTAATAACCTATACATCCATCCATAATGTTGCAAATGGTAGGACTTCATTTTTTGTGGCTTAGTAATATTCCATTGTATATATGAACCATAACTTTTTGATGGGCACTTAATTTGCTTTAATATCTTACCCACTGTAAGTAGTGCTGCAGTGAACAGAAGGATGTATAGATCTTTATGAATTAGTGTCAGTTTTCTTTAGATGAATACCCAGAAGTGAAAATGCTGAGGAAAAATTTAGATATATTTTTAATTTTTTGAGGAAACTCCAGACTGTTTTCCATAGTGACCATGCCAATTTGCAATCCCACCAACACTTGTTCTTTGATTTACTAATGATAGCCATTCTGACAGATGTGAGGTGATATTTCATTGTGGTTTTAAATTGCATTTCTATGATGATTGGTGATCCTCAGCATCTGTTAATATGTCTATTGGCCATCTGTATTTCCTCTTTGGAGAAGTATCTGTTCAGGCTTTCTGCACATTTTTTAATTGGATTGTTTTGTTGTTGTCGAGTTATATATATATATATATATATATATATATATATATATATATATATATATATATTGGATATTAACCCCTTATTAGATGTATCATAAGTGACTGTCTTCTCCCATTCAGTCAGTTGTCTTTTTGTTTTGTTGATGCTTTCCTTTGCTGTGCAAAAACTTTTTAGTTTGATGTAATCCCATTTGCTTATTTTTTTTCTTTTGTATCCCTTGCCCAAGGAGATATATCTAAAAAGATTTTACTAATAGCAAAATCAGAGAGATTACTGACTATGGTTCCTTTTAGAAGTTTTGTGATTTGGGGTCTTATATTTAAGTCTTTAATCCATTTTGAGTCTATTGTTGTACATGCTGTAAGAAGGGCATCCAGTTTCATTTTTTTTTGCATGTATCTGTCCGATTTTCCCAACATCATTTATTGAATAGAATGCTTTTACACCATGGCACGTTTTTCCTCTTTTGTCATATATTAAATGAGTGTATAGATGTGGGTTTATTTCTGGTCTCTCTATTTTGGTCCATTGATCAATATATCTGTTTTTATGCCAGTACCATGCTGTTTTGATAACTGTAGCCTTGTTGTATAGTTTAATATCAGGTAGTGTAATTCCTCCAACTTTGTTCTTCTTTCTGAAGATTGCCATGGCTGTTTGGGGTCTTTTCTGGTTCTATATTAATTTTAGGATTATTTGTTCTAGCTCTCTAAAAAATGCCATTGGTATTTTGTTAGGAATTGTACTGAATTTATAGATTACTTTGGATAGTGTGGCCATTTTAATGATGTTGATTTTTCCTACCCATGAGCATGTTATATGCTTCCATTTATTGGTATCTTCTTCAATTTTTTTTTTCAAAGACATAATTTTCTGAGAACAGGTCTTTTACCTCCTTAGTTAATTTGATTCTCAGGTATTTTATAGCTTTCAATGCAAATTTAAATGGGATTGTTTTATTAATTTCTCTTTATGAAAGTTCATGATTGGTGTATAAAAATGTCACTGACTTCTGAATATTTATTTTGTAACTTGCTATTTTACTAAATTCATTGATCAGTTCTAATAGTTTTTTAGTGGGCTTTTTAGGCTTCTTTGTTTTTGGTATCATGTCATCTGCAAATAATTACACTTTTATGTCTTCTTTTCTAATATGGATACATTTTATTCCTCTTTCTTATCTGATTGTTGTGGCCAGGACTTCCAATACAATGTTGAACAAAAGTGGTGAAAGTGGTCAACCTTATCTTGTTCCTGATCTTAAGGAAAATGCTTTTAGCCTTTCCCCATTGAGTTGATGTTAGCTATACGTTTGTCATATATGGCCTTTATTATGTTGAGATATATCTCCTCTATTCCCACTTTGATGAGAGTTTTTATTATAAATGGATGCTGAATTTTGTTGAATGCTTTTTCTGCATTTATTGATATGACCATATGATTTTTATTTTTTAATTTGTTAATGTGGGATATCACATTAATTATTTTGTGGATAATGCACAAACCTTGCAACTCAGGAATAAGTCCAGCTTGATCATAGTGTATGATATTTTTAATGTATTTCTGAATTTGGTTTCCTAATATTTTGTCGAGGATTTTTTGCATCAATATTCATAAGAGATATAAGCCTATAACTTTCTTTTTTTGTAATGTCTTCTTCTGGCTTTTGGAATAAAGATAATGATGGCCTCATAAAGAAATTAAGGAGCCTTCCCTGTTTTTGAAATTGTTGGAGTAGTTTGAGAAGAATAGGTGTTAATATTTTTTTGAATATTTGGTAAAATTTGCCCATGAAGCCACCTGGTCCAGGACTTTTGTTTGATCACTAATTCAATTTTGTTGGTGGTAATTAGTTGGTTCAGGTAATCTCTTCTTGACTCAGTCTTGGGAGATTGTATGTTTCTAGAAATGTATCCATTTCCTCCAGATTGCCAATTTGGTGACATATAATTGCTCATAATATTTTCTTATGATCCTTTCTATTTCTATAAAGTCCATGGTTATTTCTCCTCTTTCATTTCTGATTTTATTTATTTGAGTCATCTTTTTTTTCTTGATCAGTCTGGTTAAGGGTTTGTCAATTTAGTTCATCTTTTCAAAGAACAAGTTCTGGGTTTTGTTACTCTTCTGTATTGTTTTTCTAGACTCTATTTTGTTTATTTCTGCTCTGTTCTATATTATTTCTTTCCTTCTATTTGCTTTGGGCTTTGTTTGCTGCTATTTTTCTAGTTCTTTTATGTTTAAGATTAGAACGTTCATTTGTGATTTTCCTTGTTTCTTGAGGTGAGCCTGTATTGCTATGAATTTGCCTCTTAGGACTGTTTTTGCTGTGTCCCATAGAATTTTGAGTCCTTGTGTTTTCATTTTCATTTGTCTCTACACATCTTTTGATTCCTTCCTTGATCTCACTGTTAATCCATTAATTGTTTAGTATCATGTTATTTAGCCTCCATGGGTTTGTATATTTTCCATTTTTTTGTCATTTATTTCTAGTTTCATAACATTGTGATCAGAAAAGATAGTTGATATAATTTCTATCTTCTTAAATTTATTGAAATTTTTCTTTTTGTGACCTAATATATGATCTATCCTGGAAAATGTTTCATGTGCACTTAAGAAAAATGTATATTTTGCTGCTTTTGGGTGAAATGCTCTGAAAATATCTATTAAATCTAACTGGTATGTCTTCTAGGCTCATTGTTTCCTGTTGAATTTTTTATCTGGAGGATCTGTTCATTGGTGTCAATGGGGTGTTACCATCTCCTATTATGAATCTATTATCGTTGATATCTCTTTATGTCAGTCAATAATTGCTTTATGTATGTAGGTGCTCCTATGTTGGATGCATATATGTTTACTTGTTTTATGTTTTCTTGATTTATTGATTCCTTTATAATTATGCAGTGTCTTTCTTTGCCTCTTATCATAGCCTTTTTTAAAAGTCTATTTCATCTGATGTAATTATTGCTATTCCAGCTTTTCTTTTTTTCATCTCCATTTGCATGAAATATCTTTTTCCATCCCTTTACTTATAGTCTGTGAGTGTCATTTGATCTAAAGAGTGTTTCTTACAGACAGCATATACCTGGGTCATGTTTTCTTATCTGTTCATCCACCTTACATCTTTTGATTTGAGTGATTAATCTATCTACATTTAAAGTGATTATTGATAGGTACATTGTTACTGCCATTTTATTATTCATATACATTTGTTTTTTTTTCCTTCCACTTTTTTTTCAGAATTCCCTTTAACATACCTTGTTGGTGATAGATTTTTTAAAGTTTTTCACTGTCTGTGAAGCTCTTTATCTAATCTTCCATTTTAATCGAAAGCCTTGCTGGGTCAAGTATTTTCAGTGTAGATTCTTGTTTTTCATAATTTTGAATACTCCCTGCTAGTTCCTTTGGGCCTGCAAAGATTCTGTTGAAAAATCAGCAGACAGACATTATTATGAAGGTACCCTTGTAAGTTACTAGCTACCTTTCTCTTACTGCTTTTAAGATTTTTTTCCTTTTTTTGACCTTTGGCATTTTAATTATGATGTGTTTTGGTATTGGTCTGTTTGAATTACTCTTATTTGGCACTCTGTGTTTCATGAAATTGTATGTCTAATTTCTTTGCCAGGTTAGGAAAATTTTCTGTCATTATTTCTTTAAATAGATTCTCAATCCCTTGCTTTCTCTCTTCTTCTTCAGGCACTCACATGATGAGGATATTGTTACACTTCATGTTGTCCCAGAGGTCTTTTCAACTATCCTTTTTTTTTTCCTATTATTTTTTATTGTGGTAAAATATACATCTTAAACTATCTTCATTTATTAAAATTCTTTTTTCTTTTTGTTGTTCTGATTGGGTGTTTTCTGCTACCTTGTCTTCCAGTTTGCTGATTTGATCTTCTGCTCCATCCAATCTACTGTGGAATCATTCTAGTGTATTCTTTATTTCAGTTGCTGTATTCTTCATTTCTGTCTGTATTTTTTTTATGGTTTCTATAACCTTTTTTATGCTTACTATCTCTCTCTTGAGGTTTTCATTGTGCCCATCCATTCTCTCTCTAAACTCATTGAGCCTTCTTATAACCATTATTTTGAACTCTGCCTCTGGTAGATTGCTTTCCTCCATTTCATTTAGCTTTAGTGTTCTCTTGTTGTTTTATTTGTGACATATTTCTTTTTTTCCATTTTGTTAGCCTCTCTGTGTTCATTTCTATGTGCTAGTAATATTTGTTTCATCTCACAGTCTTGACCAGATGGCCTTCTGTGGAAGGTGTCCTATATGGTCCAGTGGCACACTCTCCCTTATCACCTTTGCTGGATGCTCTGGACATGATCTCTATGTGTATTCTGTGTGATCTTATGTTGTAGCTAAGTATTTATTAGTATTAGTTAATGAATGGGATTAATGCTTGGGTTGACTAACTGTGGGCATTGGCTGCACCCACAGGGTAAGTGTTGCTGTGTGGGGGCTGATCCCACTGAGTAAGATTTGCCCTAGCAGGCTTGTGTATTTGTTGAGACCGCCTTTTCTTTGTACTGCTTTTGGGACTAGTCGGGAGTTGCTCTGTTGTGGTCTAGTGCCAGCTTTCAGGTGTGCTGATTCTGTGGCCCCTTTCTAGGGGTTCCCCAGCAGGCCATAGTCAGCCACTGTCTTTGATTGCTCAGGGCTACTTTGTGAGTGCTACAAAGTGATCCACAGATGGTTACTGCCTATGCTGCATGTATAGGTAAGTGGAAGAGACAATACTGAGGGCCTCAGTCTGGTAACCCCTAGTACCATGCCTGGGGCAGTTTGGCAGGAGAATCAATGCTCCTCAAGGCTTGAGGCTGCCTGTCATTTGCCCATAAGTCTCCACAAATGGAACAGCCTCTAGGCAATATGCATGTTGGGTGGTGCAGGGACCTTGGGAGTCATCTGTATATACTGAGCAACTTCCCCCTGCCACTGCAATGTCTGTTTACATGGCAGTGCTGTCTCTGTGGTTTCCTGTACAAGTATCAGATCACAGAAAGTACCAGCCACAGCCTACTTTGGGCCTGCAAACCTGAGATCTGCTCAAGAATTACTAAAGCTCATGGGCATGATTTTGTGCACACATGGGTTACCCAAACTGAGTGCTGTTGTTTGCTTTTGAATTTATGTCCCAAAGAAAGCACTAGATGGGACTGGGTTGCCTGAAAAGAGGTTTGCCAAATGTAATTTGTGGGTTAGGTGAGGCACCGTTTCAGTGAGACATGGGGCTATCAGGCCTATATAGCATCAGATTTGCTGCCAGCTCTGGGACCATAGGCTCCCACAAAAGTCACATATCACTGTGAGACTTATTGTTGTCTAGGATGGGTCCACAAACCCCTGTGAGCTGCCCAAGCAATACTGTATCTCATGCTGGCAATAGTGATCTGCCCTTGACTGTTTTCCCTAAACTTTGTTCAATGCACTAGCTGAGATCTGTTGCCTGTGCAGAATGCACAATCCTCAGTAGGAGCTGGGCAGGGGTGGCTGCCTGTCAACTGGCTACAGGAACTTTGTGCATTGGATGAGGCAGGTCTCAGGGAGGCAAGGGCCATCAGGCCAATACAGCCTGTTTTGCTGCAACTTCTGTGTCTGCACCTTCTTTCAGAAGTCGCAGACTACAGTGAGATCAACCGCCATCTGGGGCAGTTCCACAGACCCCTGCGATCCCTCCTCAAGAGATATTGCAGCTTGTGCAGGCAGCACAATTTATTGGTTTTCCAACAAATGATTTCCCTACAATGAGCACACTGAGTTAGCTGGGGTCTGTTGCCTGTGCAGAATGTACAACCCTAGAGAAGAACAGGGTGTGTTAAGCTTCTGTTAATGTGCTATGAGCTCTTTATGGCCTGCAACTGATTTAATCATAATGCGTACACTGCACTAGCCAGAGTCTGTTGCCTGCATGGATTTGGTGGAGATGGATCTCAGATAGACAAGGGCTATCAAGTGAATACAGCCTCATTTTTGCTGAAACTTCTGTTCCCATGTTTCCACTGTAGTCACCTATCACAGTGAAACCAGCTGCTATCTAGGGCTGTCTCACAGACCTCTGTGCTCCCTTCAAGCGATATTGCAGTTCTTCCAGGCAGCAGTGGTCTGCCTGCAAGTGACTTCACAGCAATGCGCACACTATACTAGCCAGTTTGTTGCCTGCATGGAATGTTCGGCCACAGAAAGAGGCAGGGCAAGGGTGGTTTGCCTGTCGATGGGCTGCTTATTAATAGACTACCCAGGCCATTTGTTGGTTGGGTAGGGAAGGATTTTAAAGATATAATGGCTGTCAGGCCAATATGGCCTCGGTCTTGCTACAACTTCTCTGTCTGCCTAGTGTTCCCACAAAAGTCACAGATCACAGCAAGACCAGCTTCTGTCTGAGTGGTCCACAGATCCCCATGATCCATCCAAGCTAATGTTGGCAGCAGTGATCTACGTGAAACTCTCCCTGAAATGTGCTCACAGTACTGGCTGAGATCTGTTGCCTGCACCTAATGTTTGGCCCTGGAAAGGAGCAGGACTGTGCAGCTGCCTAGTGATAAGTCACCCTGGGCAACCCGCAGTTTGGGTAGGGCAGGCCAATCACCTCAGGCCAGTGCAGCTTCAAAATTCATTGTGAGGAGGGAGGAGTCAGCACAGCTAAGCTGGCATTGGTCTGTAGACTGCCCCATAAGGGTGTCCCCAACAAGGCACAATAGCAGCTATCTGTCCAGCCCTGTTCTGATGCTAGGTAATGGAGTCCTTCCTTGTATGAATCTTTCCCAAGTCCCTATTCCACCACCGGTGTCCTTCCCTCTATGAATCTTGCCCGAGGCTCTGATTCACCACCAGTGTTCTGGGTAAGAGTTCATGGGCAAGAAAGTGTGTGTGTGGACTCTTTAAAGAGGCATCTGTGATTTTAGTCTCCTTCTATCTCACAATCAGATTTTTTGGGAACTCTTTTTTTCTTGGCTGGACCCTATGTTGGGGAGCCTCCAAATGGGGCTAGGACTCCTCTCTGTTTCAAGGGTGCCTCTGCAGCTCTGCTCTCCCTCTCAGCGCTCCACTGCCACCCGTAGGTGTGGGGTTAGCTAATTTCATGACTTTGCCCTTCCTACCAGCTTCGATGTGGCTGCCTTTTAATATAATCAGATGAAGGTGTTATGATCAGCTAGACTTCAGGTGATTCTCCACATTGATTATTTTATAATTTGGTTGTAATTTTACTGCAGATCTGAGAGGAAGCAAACCCTGCTTTTACTTAGTCCATCATCTTGATCCACCCCCTCTTTTTTGTTGTTGTTTATGCTGTTTATACTCACATATAAGTGAGATCATACAGTATTTGTCTTCCTCTGTCTGACTTATTTCATTTAGCATAATACCTTCTAGAACCATCTATGTTGTTGCAAATGGTAAGATTTCATTCTTTTTTATGGCTAAATAATATTTCATTGTATATATATATATACCACTTCTTTATCTAATTGTCTATTAATGGGCACTTAGGTTGCTTTTATATCTTAGCTATTGTAAATAATGCTATAATGAAGATAGAGATGTGTACATCTTTTCATATTAGTATTTTGTTTTGTTTTTGGGTAAATACCAAGAAGTAGAATAGCTGGGTCATATAAAAGTTCTATTTTTAATTTTTTTAAAGAAACTTCATATTGTTTTTTATAGTGGCTATACCAATTTACAATTCCACCAGAAGTTCATGAAGTTTCCCTTTTCTCCCTATTCTTGCCAACACATGTTTGTTGATTTATTGATGATGGCTATTTTGAAGGTGTGAGGCAGTAATTTATTAAGGTTTTAATTTGCATTTTTCTGATGATTAGTGATACTGAGCATAAGTCTATTGGCCATCTGTATGTCCTTTTTGGAGATATGTCTATTTGGGTCCTCTGCCTATTTTTAATTGTATTATTAGTTTTTTGGTGTTAAGTTACATGAGTTCTTTATATGTATTGGATATTAACCTCTATCAAATGTATCATTGTCAAATATCTTGTCCTATTCACTAAGTTGTTCTGTTTTGGTGGTAGTTTCCTTTGTTGCACAAAAACTTTTTAGTTTGATGTAGTCTCATATGTTTATTTTTTTTTCTTTGCCCAAGACGACATATCAGAAAACATATTACTAGGAGCAATGTCAGAGAGTTCACTGCCTATACTTTCTTTTCAGGCCAGAAGAAATTGGCACAAAATATTCAAAATGGGTTGTTCACAGGTTATAAGTTGGCAGAGTAGGAGAATGGGGGTGTCCCTTTTATTTAGCTTTCTGATTATTGTGACAGAAAATTGATTTCTCCTATTTCTCTGTCATTCATTTTACATTTGAGTCACCTTTGCCATTACTTTCTACTCTGCCTAGGCTCTGTCTCATGTAATCTCTGAGAGGAAAAGCTGGCACACATGTTTCTGAGATTCTTCAGTTGAAAAAAAGTTAAAATTTTCTTTGAATATTTTTTTACCTTTATTTCATCTTCAATGTAGACAAACTAGAAGGATGAAATTGGCCCTCAGCATACCAGTGAAAGCAATTATCAATCTGCAGGGAAAAAGAACACAACCAGGATAATATTTTTGAAATATAATTTCATTGTGGGAAGGAACAACATTAATTTTCATGATGATAACCAGTGATAGCATCACTGAGTTGTGGTATATGTGGACCTAATTAAATTATCAGAAGAGTCTCTCATATACATGAAGAAATACAAATGTATGTGGTTTAGTTACCTAATATGTAACAGGTGACTTAAGTTTAGAGCAAGGCACTGGATATAGAGCAATGAAATAAGAATGACATCATCCAAGTTGTTCAACGACTAAAGCTCAAGTTTTCATACTCAGACACACAGGAGCTTCTGGTCCCTTTAAAAAGGTTCTTGCATGCAGAGGATCAGAGAAAGGTAAGGCTTTCTAAGCATATCAACATAATTTCTTTCTGAAACTTCTGATCAGCAGTGATATTGAATCAAGCCCTTTGGATAATTTTTTAATGCTGGCTCTGGCTGTCTGCATTAATGGCCCCTACAGGGGCCATGTCTGGCATTTATAAACATGTTTGCTCTTCATCTAAATAGAGCTGGAGAACCCTCTGATTCATGTGGCTTTAGGCAACTTGAAATCCAGGTTCTTCTTTAAATCATCCCTCTAACTTTCAATATTTCAAGGAAGATTTGACAAACAAGAATGATTTAAAAAAATGTAGTGCTCTCCTTTGAGCAGATAAACAATTAAGTTCAAATCAGACTTATTTAAGAGATGTAGCTCCAGGCATTCCCACTGACTGGGACCAGGAAGGCAAAGTAAAATGGTAAGGTAAACAAAGAATTATCTACACAGTTTGATCAATATGGAACCCAGAAAGCCAGGAAAACAAGACCTTCCTTAAAAGCATCATCTTAATAGGGGCTTGAATTATAAACCAAATAACTACTTTCAATTTTTTCAATTCTGTTTATATAAAAAACTGTTCAAAAGGGCTGAGGGCATGTGCTTGTTATTCTGTTTCTTTTTCCTCCACATTGATTTTCCATGCTTCTCTGCTCTGACCCCCACACAATACATGGCCTTGGTATCCCTGCCTTTAGTTTGTGGGTAGGTCGTGCTATAGGGATGGGGTTTGGTAAGAGACTGTATAAGAGGAAAGAAAGGTCAGGACGATTATGCCATAACCATCAACATATCTCCCCCCCACCACATCCATGTAGATAAGGTCATTGCCATGGTTATCTTTTTCTAGCATCTATTCTGCCATATTCCATAGCTCCAGCTCTCAGCCAGGATCTCCTAACATAATTTTCTTTCCTTGCTTTGTCAGACCAAGTAATAACTTACCACCTTTGCTAGACCCTGCTTGCTTTTGCATCTCTTATTTGTTCCTTTAACCCAACCCATGCCTCTGCAAATATTCCATTCTTAAAATAATTTATTTAAAAAATACCAGCAATTTTCCATGTGTTTTTTATCAGAACCCTTATTAATAGTCAGCTGCATCAGTGTGACTTACTGATAAGCAACATTATGGAGCTATGTATACTTTTTGTTCTATTTTTGCTTGAGTCAATTAAAAATATTTCAAAAATGAAGTGATAATCATGGTGTATATGCATGGTAAATATACCATTCTAAATGTAGTGAGTTGGAAAAGAAAAGGTATGAATTGACATTGACCTGACAACTGTTATCAGTCACCAGAATCTATTACATGAGGATGAAAAGTCTTTAGAACAGTTTGGTTTGGTAAGTGTACATAAGTCAGCCTCATTTTTTCATTTGTTTTCTGTGGTGAGAGGAGGCAAACACAGCATTTATTTACTCTGCCACCTCGACTGGAAGCCTCTTCTGAAGCTAGCAGCTCTTGCTACAAATGCTGAACACCTGTGTCCACAGAAATACTTCCAAGATACATCTGTGATATAATAAAATAATTTTAAAAATTCCAGCTTCTGGTCAAGATGACAAAGTTAGGAAATGCTGTGGTTGCCTCCTCCAATGAGGACCTAAAATTACAACTAAACTGCAGAACAACTATCACTGAGAATGACCTGGAGTCTAGCTAAACAGAAGTCCTACAACTAAGGAAACACAGAAGAAGCAACCTCAAGACTGATCGGAAGGGAGAGAGACACAAAACAGACACAACCATGTGTGATAGTTAAAAATCAGGAGGAATATCTCCTCTGCAGAGATCTCCTTGAGGAGCAAAGGGTCCCCACCTCACACTGGGCTCCCCAGCCCAGGATTTCAGTGCCTGAAAGAGAAGTTCCCACAACTTCTGGCTGTGAAAACCAGTGAAGATTGTGGCTGAGTAGGATTGAGGACTACTGGAGTACTGGGCATTCTTCTTAAAAGTCCAGTACAGGGACTTACTGACAGACTCACTCACTCTAAACTCCAGAGCTGAAGCATCAGCTCAAAAGGTACCAATTACACATGGGGAAGAACTGAATTGTCTGTCTTCAACATGAGGGTCAGTGGGACAGCTTTCTCCTAGACAGAAATGTTGGCAGAAGCCATTGTTCCTCTGTTGAGTGCTCCTCAGACCCAGTATGCAGACTTAGGCAAGAGCTGTATCTGAGTCTTCATCACCCTAGCTAATATTGTTCACTCTGTCCTGGTGATTTCTTGAGATCCCATCCCACCAAACTTGCAGGCCTGCCCAAGCCACTTCTAGTGGATTTAACATACAAACTACCTATCTTAGTTCATGCTTCAGACTTTTCTAAAAATCTCTCAAAGGTTCAAAACAAACAAACAAATAAACAAAAACAAAAAAAAACAAAAACAAAAACAAAAAAACGAACTAGCAGCATCTGGCCTTGCCATGCCCTATACCTCTTGCTAAGCAGCCCTAAGCTTGGCACTAGTGGCAGCCAGCCTCAGTTTGCAACTTAACTTCTTCCAGGCACCTACAATCCCAGAAGAAGTGGGAAGCATCTGCACATCACTTTGTAGGTTATAACAAGTGGCACCAAACAGGACATAGGCAGGGGTTGATGCTGGCCTGAATCAGAGTGCCGCCTCCCCCTAAAAATGCTCCAGAAACAATACATCTGGTGGCCAGCTTCAGACCACACAAGAGCACCACCCAACTACCTTCACAAATGACACACCCAAAGGGCAGACTGATCAGGTAGGCACCAGAAACTCTTTAAAGCAAATCATGCTCTGTGAGATCAATCCCTGCACAGTAGCTCTTCCACTTACATCATGGTCAGTTCTCACAACCAATCAGCCTGAAGGTCAATCACTTTCACTGACATGCCAACAGCAACCTAGGCTCAACTACAACACACAACCCCCACGAAGGACACATTTGGAATATCCAGCTCAGGTGACCAGGGAGATTAAACCACTAGGACCCTCAGAACACCTACTTAAAGCCACTCTG
Organism: Cynopterus sphinx; assembly: GCA_030015415.1. Taxonomy (NCBI): domain Eukaryota; kingdom Metazoa; phylum Chordata; class Mammalia; order Chiroptera; family Pteropodidae; genus Cynopterus; species Cynopterus sphinx. The sequence continues at coordinate 28,645,253 of CM057388.1, read as the reverse complement.
CCAAGACAGGAAGACATAGCACTCCTACCTAATACATAGAAAGGAAGACAGGGAAGTTGGAAAAATATGGAGAGAAAGAAATATATGTTAAATGAAAGAACAGAACAAAGCTCCCCCCACCAAAAATAAGCAAACATAATGGAGACAAGCAACTACTGTGTGCAGAGTTCTAAACATTGGTTATAAGGATGCTCAGTGAACTCAGTGAGAACTTCAACAAAGAGATAGAAAACAAAAATGAAGATAGGAAACACAAAAAAGAACCAGTCAGAAATGTAGATTACAATAACTGAAATGAAGAATACATTAGAGGAAATAACAGTAGGTTGGATAAAGAAGAGGATTAAATCAGCAATTTGGAAAATGAGATAGTAGAAAACACCCAATTGGAATAACAAAACTAAGAAGAAAAATGTGAATATGGGCTACTTTAAGGAGCCTCTGAGACAACATCAAACATACCAACATTTGCATCATAGAGGTACCAGAAGTAGAAGAGAGAGAGCAAGAAATTGAAAATCTATTGAAAGAAATAACGATGGAAAACTTCCCTAACCTGGGGAAGGAAATAGACATACAACCCTAGGAGGTTCAGAGGGATCCCCATAGAGGCCCATACCAAGACACATCATTATTAAAATTCCAAATGGTAAAAACACAGAGAGAATCTTAAAAACAGCAATAAAAAAGCAGTTAGTTATCTACAAGGGGGCACCCATAAGAAGGTCAGCTGACTTCTCAACATAAAATTTGCAGGCCAGAGAGATTGGTATGAACTATTCAAAGTCATGAAAAGCAAGGACCTACAACTAAGATTACTCTACTTGCAAAGCTATCATTCAGAATTGAAGGACAGATAAAGAGCTTCCCAGACAAGAAAAAGCTAAAGGAGCTCATCATCACCAAATCAATATTACAAAAAATATTAAAAGGATTTATTTAAAAAGAAGAAAAAAATCAAGAATGTTAATAATAAAATGGCAATCACTACATATCTAGTAACAATTACTTTAAATGGATAAGAAAACAAAACTCTTACACATGCTGCCTATAAGAGACTCACTTCAGATCAAAAGATACACATAAATTGAAAGTAAAGGGATAGAAAAAGATTTTTTATGAAAATGGAAAAAAAAAGCTGAAGTCCCCACACATATACCAGACAAAATAGACTTTAAAACAAAGCCTATAATGAGAGACAAAGAAGGACCCAGTAATCTCAGTTCTTGGTATTTGTCTAAGGAAACCCAAAACAAGGGACATGTGCATCCATATGTTTATTGCAACATTACAATAGCTAAGATATAGAAGCAACCTTAGTGTCTATCAATAGATGAATGAATAAAGAAGTAGTACATATATATAATGGAAAACTACTCAGCCAGAAAAATGAACAAAATCTTGCCATCTTCAATAACATGGATGGATGTAAAGGTTATTCTGCTGAGTGAGTCTGACAGAGAAAGATGAATATCATGATTTCACTTACATATGAAGAAAAGACAACAGGCTCTAAATGGAGTCACTTCTGTTGAGCCTCATATCACCAAATTCAATTTCAGTTTCAGCCTTCCCCACAAATGGAATCTTAAACCAGCCAATCACAAATTCCCTGGTAATCTGCCTGATACCTATAAGGTATTCCCTATGAAGAAATATCTGTCATCCCTTATAACGAAAGTAACCTTGCAATAACCAATCCCTTTTTTGCCTATTACAACTTCCTGGTTCCTGCTCCCTTCTGACTGTAAAATCTCTTGTCTTGTATAGCTCTTAAGAGCTTCTTTTTATCTACTAGATTGGATGCTTCTTGATTCACAAATCACTGAACAAAGCCAATAAAATCTTTAAAATTTACTCAGTTGAATTTTTATTATTTCACCAAAGCTACCTCAGTAGTCCAGGAAAAAAGGATTAGCAGTTTAGATCAGGTTGAGGAAGTTAAGATGGAAGTAGCAGTCAAATTCCAGACTTGTTTTGAAAGTAGAATTTATAAGGGTTCCCAGTGAGTTAGATATGGTGTGTGTGTGTGTGTGTGTGTGTGTGTGTGTGTGTGTGTGTGTGTGTGTTTTCTCTTACACTGTGGGGTTGGAGGTGGTGGCAGATAAGTGAAAAAAATGAGCTAAGGTTGATGCCTGGGTTACCCCTAGAAGCAGCTAGATGAATGGTGGAATAGTAGAGCCATCATTTACTGAGAGAGGAAAGTTCAGTTTTTCTTCACCTGTTCATAAAATTAAGACAATGTCTTTTTTATTGAGGTATTCTCATAAAAACTATTACAGCACTAAGTTAATGCTTGTTGAAAAAACAAATGAGTTGAATGTCCTTTAAGATTAACTATTACTTTCATTGCTATCAATGTACTTAACCCTAATAAAGACACACCTTCTGAGTTTTTTAAAATCCTATGTGGCCTGAGAAACCAAATAACAAAGTCCTATCAACTCTCTGCAATTAAACCTACAATCCTTTATCAGCATCCATACCAGTCTTTTCCTCATTCCTTCCAGCTGCAGTAGAACCTATACTCTGGATCTAATATTGAGTATTTATTATTTCTGACTCTTTTCATTCCCTCTCTCCCTTCTTTCTATGCCTCTTTCTCCTGTTTTATTTTAACTTCTTCTTTTAAATATTTTACTTTCCATCAAACCATAAATGTGCTAATTTCTCCCATTAAAAAGACAAAAGAAAAAGCAGAAGCCTTTTTGCCCAGTTCCACTGTACATATTGGTTATTCGTTTAATTCTCATTTTCTTGCTCTCTCACTCTTAGCTCCCTTGTTTCTCTTTCACAGATAAACTTCTAGAATGTGTTGCCTATCCTTGATGTTTCTCTTAATTCAGTTCCCACTCTTTAGCAAACTGTATTCTGTCCTTATCACTCTGTTTAAACTGGTTTTGGCAAATTTATCAATAAGCTGCTTATTGCTAATCTGATGAACATTTCTCAGTTGTCATTTTAGTGCTCTGTTTTCCTTCTCTCTGTGAAGCACTCTTCCCTTTGCTTCTGGAGCACCATACTCTTGGATTTCTATTTACTTTTCTGGCAGCTCTGTCTCTGTCTCTCTGTCTCTGTATCTGTCTCTCTCTGCCTCTGTCTGTCTCTCTCTTTCCTCTCTCTGACTTTTTTTCTACCTGTTTCTGGATGTTTTTGTTTTTCATGATATTGCTCTAGGCATCATCTCTTCCTCTCTTTTACTCCATGTCCTCTGACTGGGTGAGCTCATTTACTCCTTTGGCTTCCTTTACCAGCCACAGGGTGAAGACTCGCAAGTCAGATATCTTATGTGAGATCTAACCAAGATTCATCTGATTTCCACCAAAATATAATAGATTGTGTGTAGGTATCATAAGCTCACTCCATAGGTCTAGAATAAATTCTCCATTTTCCCTGCCATGATTCTTCCCCTCCTCCTTATCTTACTTTGTAGCATAATCTCTAATCAGGCTGAAAAACCACTTCCTACAGGAAAATTTTCCTGATTGCCCTCACTAGGTATCCCTGCCATATGCTTCCTTAATTTTCCTTCACTAATGGCACACTATTTTACTACAGTCATTTGTTTAATTACATACGTCTCTCTATACAATGTAAATTTCATAAGAGCAGAAACTTTCTATTTTGTTGTCATAATTCTAACAACTAGCATAAGGAACTTACATATAGTAGGTGCTCAATATTTGTTTAATGAATGAGTGAATGATCTGTGGAGAAGAGATTTTTCTGGTGAGAGTAAAAAATATAGGGGGAAGTGGGAAATATGGTGTACTGAGAGATGTCCTCAGATCTCTCCCTCTGAAACAACAATAAGCTGAACATCTAAAACTCAATAAAAATACCCAAACTGCACTCTAGAACATCTGAGCATGGAATCTGTGCATAAGAACTACAATAGGTCAGAACATTGGGTTTTGGGCAGTGGACTCAGAGAAATAAAGAAGCTGCCCCTCACAGCCTCTGGAGTTCCTTGCAGAAGGAGGGGGAAGGATGAAGGTGTGGTGACTTCCCTGATCAGACTACCTGGAAGTGCAGAAACTTTTAGCAGTCAGCAGAAGGGCCCAGTCAGTCATCAGGACAGAAAATAGATAAGTGGAAGTGACAGCAGAGAAGCAACAGTTGATTTTTACTGGCCCCAGTTGCAAAAAACTGAGACTGAACCTCAGCCCCCAAATCCCAACCCAGAGGGTCCTTCCCCCTATACCCTTTGAGACTTATCACCACGGAGCCCCAGGGGAATGTGAGCAAACACTACCCAGCCTGAATTTACCTCTCACAGCCTCTGGAGCTCCCTGCAGGAGCAGGGTGAGGGGATAAGATGTGGTGACTTCCCTAATCAGCCTACCTTGAAGTGCCAGAACTTCTAGCAGCTGGTAACAGGGTTCAGTCATTAGGGCAGAAAGCAGTGAAGCAGGACAGGACTACAGAGAAACAACAGTTGATTTTTACTGGCCCCAGCTGCAAAAAACTGAGACTAAACCTCAGCCCCCAAATCCCAACCCAGAGGGATCCTCCCCCCATACCCTCTGAGATCTATCACAGCAGAACCCCAGGGGAATCTGGGGAAATGCTACCAAAACTGTTGCTAACACTGACAGGGAATAAAACTGAGAGTAGAAGTGTGATTAAATATCTACAAGAAAGAAAAAAAACATTTAGGCTTTATATAAAGCAGGGATCCAAGAGGATTAGATGCCACCTACTGGAAACCAAAAGAAAAGCACTTTTTTTTTTTTTCTTTTTTTTGCAGCAGGCTAAAGAGAGATCTTTATATAATAAATCTATAATAAATCTTCTTTCTGGAAAAACAACAGAATATGCTTTCATTAATGCCCAGGTGGAGAAATAGTCAATTAAACACCATGAACAACTAAGGTGACAAGGCATCTAAAAAAGAAAGAGAAACATCTCCAGAAAATAAGTTTACAGACATAGAAATATGCAAATTAAATGACAGAGAATTCAGGATGGCACTCCTGAAAAACCTCAATGAGATTAAAAACAACTGAAATCAATAATTTCAGGAATTTAGAAAACAACTAGATGAGCAGACCAAAGAGATTGAAACCCTCAAAAGGAACCAAATAGAACTTCTGAATATGAAGAACACACTGTAAGAGTTGAAAAATGAAATGGCAAGCTTGGGAAATAGAGTTGATCAAATGGAGAAAAGAGTCAGTGGTATCGAGGATAGAAATCTAGAAATAAATCAGAAGGAAGAAGAGAGAAACCAAAGGTTGAAAAATAATGAAAGAGAAATACAATAACTAGCTGATACCATCAGCAGAGGAAACATAAAAATAATGGGCATTACCAAAGACGAAGAAAAGGAGCAGGGACTAGAAAGCATTTTGAGATGAATCATTGACGAGAATTTCCCAAATCTAAAGAATGAGCTGGAGCATGGAATTCAAGAAGTAAATAGAACACCGAATTGTCTCAACCCAAAAAGGCCTTTACCAAGACACACTGTATTAAAATGATCAAACTCAATGACAAGGACAGAATTCTCAGGGCAACCAGGGAAAAGAAGATGGTAACTTATAAAGGAAAACCAATTATATTATCTTCAGACTTCTCAGCACAAACTTAAAAACCAGAAAGGAATGGAATCAAATATTAAGTGAAAGGAACTATCAGCCTAGAATAATGTATCCAGCTAAGATCTCCTTAGATAGGAAGGAGAAATAATGACCTTTTTCAACATACAAATATTAAGGGAATTCTCCATTATGAGGACTGCACTACAGGAAATACTGAAAGGTGTCGGCTCATCTAAAACAAAAAACAAAATAAAAAAATTACATAATTAGGAGTAAAGTGACTATTAGGCAAAGAGAAGCAGAGGAGTGCAACCCTTACTGAGAACAGTGCATCATAAGCTTAAATAATATGAAGAGAATTGCTATAGCAATATAGTAATGAATGTTTAGCATACATAAGGACAAATTGAGATAACAAGAAATAAAAAGGGGAGGATTCTAAGATCTAAATTCACAAAGGGGAAAGGAGATAAGGCATGCACAGAAGAAAATGGATGACTGTATATATTTAACTATCCTTTACATATTTGTAATTGTAACCATACACTAAAGATTCAGAACTAAAGTATATAACATAAAACAAGAAGAAGCAGGTGCAAAATCCACAAAAGCCAACCAAAATAAAGTAAACAGAAACACAAGAATAAGGAAGCAATGAAAGCACCAAGCTACCAGAAAATAAGAGATAAATGGCTGTAAGAAGACCTCACATTTCAATAATCACCATAAATGTAAATTGACTGAACTTATCAATAAAAAGGCACAGAGTTGCACAATGGATTAAACTCCAAACATATGCTGCCTCCAAGAGACACATCTCAGCTCCAAAGATAAATATAGACTCAAAGTGGAATGGTAGAAAGTGATATTTCAAGCAAATAGCATTTAGAGCAAAGTGGGAGTAGCAGCACTAATATCAGATGAAATAGACTTGAAAATAAAAAAGATAAAGAAAGATACTGAGGGACACTTCATAATGATAGAGGGAATCTTGCACCAAGAAGACATAACACTTACTAATATCTATTCTCCCAATCAGGAAGCCCTGAAACATGTAAAACAATTACTAACAGAAGTAATGGAAGAAACAGAACAAAACACTATCATAGTAGAGGACCTATATACTCCATTGTTGGATATAGATAGATCATTCAAACAAAAAATCAATAAGACAATAACATCTTTAAATAACACGTTAGACCAACTGGATATAATTGACATTTACAGACCCTTCCATCCCAAAACAACTGCTTATACATTCTTCTCTAGTGCACATTCTCAAGAATCGACCACATACTGGGACACAAAAATAGCCTCAACAAATATAAGAGGTTTGAAATCATACCAACTATATTCTCTGACCATAATGCTTTGAAACCAGAGGTCATCTGCAAAACGAAGTGGGAAAACCACAAATACATGGAGATTAAAAAACATGCTATTGAAGTATAACTGGGTCAGAGAAGAGAAATAAAAACAAGATCAAGAGATACAGAGAAATGAATGATAATGATAGTACAACATATCAAAACTTCTGAGACATGGCAAAAGCAGACATAAGAGGAAAAGCTCATATCATTATAGGTCTATCTCCAAAAACAAGAATGAGTCCAAATAAACAACCTAACACTTCATCTTAAAAAACTAAAAAAGGAAGAACAAATGAGGCCTAAAGTCATCCGAAGGAAAGAAATTGTCAATATTAGAGCAAAAATAAATGAAATTGAAAACAAAATAAGACAAAAAATAGGAAAATAAATACAAGGAGCAGGTTCTTTGAGGACGTTAATAAAATAGACGAACTCTTGACTAGACTCACTAAAGAAAAAAGAAAAAGGACAGAAATAAACAAAATCAGGGATGAAAGAGGGGAAATTATGACTGATATTGCAGAAATACAAAGGGTCAGGTGAGAATACTATGAAAAAGTATAATAAAAAATTTAATATCCTAGAAAAAATGAACCAGAACTTCAAAATATATATTCTTTCTAGACTAAATAAAGAACTGGAAAGTCTAACTACACTGATCAGCAGTATGGTAATTGAAACAATCATTATAAACCTACCAAAAAGTAAAAGTCCAGCACCAGATGGCTTCACCAATGATTCTACCAAACATTCAAAAAATATTTAATACCTATTCTCCTCAAATTCTTCGAAAAAATCGAAGAGGAAGCAATTCTTCCCAACTCATTTTATGAGGACAACATTACTCTGATACCAGAAAAGATACCTAGTAAAGAGAACACACAAAAAAGAATACTAAAGTTCAATATCTCTCATGGACACAGATGCAAAAATCCTAAATAGAATACTAGTGAACCAAATACAGCAACATATTAAAAAGATTATACACCACGATTAAGTTGGCTTCATCCCAGGGGCACAAGGATGGTTCAACACATGCTAATAGATTAATGTGATACAGCCTGTAAACAAATTAAAAACTAAGAATCATATGATCATATCAATGGATGCAGAAAAAGCTTTCAACATGATACAGCATCCATTTATGATCAAAACACATCACGAAATTGGTAGAGAAGGAAAGTACCTTAACATAATAAAGGCCATCTACAACAAACCATCAGCCAACATTATGCTTAATGGTGAAAAAATAAAAATCTTCCCTCTAAGATCAAGAACAAGACAAGGATGTCCACTATTGCCACTCTCATTCAATATAACATTGGAGGTCCTGGAAGTGCAATCAGACAATAGAAAGATATAAAGTGCATCCAAATAGAAAATGAAGAAGTCAAACTGTCGCTATTTGTGGACAACATGATTCTCTATATAGATAACCCTAAAGACTCCACAAGAACACTACTAGAAACAATAACCAAATACAGTAAAGTATCTGGATACAAAACCAAAGTTCAAAAATTCATGGTGTTCTTATACTCTAATAATGAAGTGTCAGAAAAAATAATTTCACAGTTGCAATGAAAAGAATGAAATACCTAGGAATAAATCTAAGAAAACATGAAGGACCTATATAATGAAAACTACAGGACCCTATTAAAAGAAATAAAAGGAGATAAAAAGAAATGGAAAGATATTCTATGTTCTTGGATTGGAAGAATCAACAGAGTTAAAATGACAATATTACCTAAAGCATTATACAGATTTAATGCAATCTCCATAAAAATCCCATTGGAATTTTTTAAAGGAATAGACCAAAAAATCACCAGATTTTTGTGGAAGCACAAAATACCCCGAATTGCCAAAGCCATCCTGAGAAAAAAAAGATGAGGCTGGAGGCATCACTCTGCCAGACTTCAAATTATACTACAAAACGACAGTAATCAAAACAGCATGGTATTGGCAGCAAAACAGACAGTGGAACAGAATAGAGAGTCCAGAAGTAAACCCATATTTATAGGGGCAGATAATTTTTGACAAAAAAGCCAAAGACATACAGTAGAGAAAGGTAAGCCTCTTTAATAAATGGTGCTGCAAAAGTTGGAAGGCTACCTGCAAAAGAATGAAACTATACTTTTGTCTATCACAACATATTAAAATTAACTCAAAATGGATTACAAACCTGAATAGAAGCCCAGAATCAATAAAATGTATAGAATAAGACATAGGAAATAAACTCAAGAGCCTTAGACTTAAAGAGAATTTTATGAATTTTTCCTCAAAGGCAAGGGAAGTCAAAGCCAAAATAAATGAATGGGACTACATCAAACTATAAAGCTTCTGCTCAGGAAAAGAAACCACCAAAAGGATAAAGAGAACACCATATGAATGGAAAAATATATTTTCAAGGAACACCCCTGATAAGGGCCTGATATCCAAAATATACAAATAATTCATATGATAACAACAACAACAAACAACAACAACATTAACAACAAATGATCCAATCAAACAATGCACAGAGAACCTGAACAGATACTTCTCCCCAGAGGACATACAAATGACCAAAAAATATATGAAAAGATGCTCAACATCTCTAGCTATGAGGGAAATGCAAATGAAAACCACAATGAGAGACCACCTCACACCTGTCAAAATAGCTATAATCAAAAAAACAAGTAATAACAAATGTTGGAGAGGATCTGGAAAAAAAGGAACCCTCATACACTGATGGTGAAACTGCAAATTGATCCAGCCACTATGAAAAATAGTATGGAGGTTCCTCATAAACCTAAGAATCAACCTACCACATGATCCAGCAATCCCTCTACTGAGTAAACTTATATCTGAAAAGATACTTGATACCGATGTTCATAGCAGCATTAATCACAGTAGCCGGGACATGGAAGCAACAGAAGTATCCTACAATAGATGATTGGATAAAGAATCTGTGGTACATATATACAACAGAATATTACACAGCCATAAGAAGAGATGAAATATTGCCATTTGAGGCAACCTGGATGGACCTTGTGATAATCATGCTAAGTGAAATAAGCCAGACAGAAAAAGTTGAAAATCACATGATATCACTTATGTGTGGGATATAAACCTAAAAGCAACAAATAAACAGGACTAACAGAGGCTCAGGGACATGAATAATGGACTAGTGGTTTTCAGAGGGTAGGGGGTGGGGGAAGAGATAGTCAGAGTAAATGGGGGTCAATTATAGTGGAACAGGGGGAGGGTGAAGCAGGTAAGGGGATCAAATATATGGTAGCTGATGGAAACTGGATTCTGGGTGGTAATCGTACAATGGAATATATAGATATCAAATTATAATGTACACCTGAAAATTATATAATTGTAATAACCAATATTACCCCCAATAAATTTTTAAAAATGAATGAATGAATGAATGAAATATGTTAAAATTTTAAGTAAACCTAGAGTGACAGTTTGGAGCTTTATAATATTAATAAATCACATGAGATTTAGTGCATGAACTTTCTTTTACATGACTGAAGAGAAGGTGGAGAAATTTTTCTATGTGTTGCTAGACATTTCATCAGTGTTTTTCCTCTTATAATCATTAAGAAAAAAAAGAGTTCCTGACCTGAAGTCAAGCAACCAATGTCCTGATTTAAACTGTCACTGCCTACCAAACTAGTTAAGCATTAAACACATAACTTATTAAGCAGCTCTGCTAGTTGTTCTAGCCAGTTCTTTCATTTTTAAAAACTAGTGTCATAATGAAAAGTAAATTTGACAGTCCTCTAGTGTTAGAGATTATTAAATTATTAAAATCAATTATTATTATATTTCCCATAATTGTTTACATGCATTTTTATTTGCTGATTTGCTTCTGTCTCTTAGAGTAAAATTATTGAAAATATATGTTGCTCTCTGCCTCTGGTTCCTGGAACATAGCTCTTAAAAACCTTTGTAATTTTCCAAGTAATAAGAGCACTAAGAGCACCATTTGTTCAAATGTTTGGTTTTTGACCTTAGTTCTTAACATAGAGTTCCTAAAAGTCTTTCAATTTCCTAAGTGATAAGAGTGATAGTAGTGTCTTTTGTTCTCATGAGGCAATGCTTGGTGGGTTCTTGGCTGGGGCTTGGCCATGAGGAAGATCAAGCTGTAATTAGAAACTTGGAACTTTCAGCCACATCTCTATACTTCAGGAAGGGAAGAGAGGCTGGAAATTGAGTAATAATGAGTGGTGCCTAAGTGATGAAGCCTCCATAAAAATACCAGAGGTATTTGAGAGCTTCCAGGTTCCTGCACACGTTAAAGTTCTGGGTGCTAAGAGGGTGGTGCTCCCCGAGGGGTCAAGGAAACTTTGCACCCCTTCCTATATAACTTGCCTTATGCATCTTTATCATTTGGATATCCATCTGTATCCTTTATCATATCTTTTTATAATAAACTTGAAAATGGTAAATAAGTGTTTCCCAGAGTTCTGTGAGTTATTGTAGCAAATTATCCAACCAAAGGAGAGAATTGTGGGAACCCCTATTTATAGCCAGCTCATCAGTACAGATGGCAACTTGGGACTGGCATCTAAAGCGAGGGGTAGGGTGGTCTTGTAGTACTGAGCTCTTAATTTGTGCGATCTGACACTAACTCCAGGTACATATTGTCTTAATTAAATTGAATCAAACTGAATAATAGGACACCCAGCGAGTATTGTAGATAATTGTTGGTGACCAGAAATGTCTGAAAGCAAGTGTTCTATGTATGTAATAAAAAGATACACAGGACACGTGAGTTTTTTCATTTTCACTCAGCAAGTCATAGAGTTGAAGTGAGAAAATAAATACTAAAAAATCAATATTAAGTGAGCATTGCATAATATAGGTGGAATATCACATAGGAAGCTTTATAATTGAAGACTACTAGTTTGCCTTCATTTTTTGTATTTTCTATATTTTTCAAATCCTTAAACATATATAAAAGATTCATTACAATATGAAATCTTTAAAAAATACAAACATAGCTCTATATTACATGAATCTTTTTTCACATGGAAATTCTTGAACCGTTACCTTAATAACACTGCTTTTATGGAATATATGTCCTAAGTATAAGACAATTATTAATCACATGATGGGTGCACACACTGCATAAATGTACAGAAAAGAAAAATGAGACTGACATACATATTTGACATTATAAATATGTCACAACTTGGCATATTGACACATTTCCCTAAAAATATACAGTATAAAAGAGAATAATCTCAGAATTAAGACTGGAGGGTATTGTGCTCAGTGGAGTAAGTCAGGTAAAAAAGACAAATGCCATGTGATTTCATATACATGTGGAATCTAAGGAACAAAATAAACAAAAAAGAAAAACAGAAACAAACTCATAGATACAGAGAAACAACTGATGGTTGCCAGATGTGAGGGCGGTTGGGGTGCTGGGTGAAAAAGGTGAAGGGATAGGAAGTATAAATTAGTAATTACAAAATAGTCATAGGGATATAAAGTACAGCATAAGGAATACAGTTAATAATATTGTAACAATTATTTATGGTGCCAGGTGGGTACTTGACTAATTGGAGGGATCACTTCATGAATTATACTATATAAATTTCTAACCAGTATGTTGTACACCTGAAATGAATATAAAATAATATTGAATGTCAACTGTAATTAAAAATAAAAGAAAAAAATGGGGGAAAACAGCCAAAAGAATTTATTCAAACTCAAAATCAAGACAGCAAAAATATTAAAAGTAAATATAAGGCTGGAAAATATGGATGAGGGCATCTCCCAGAAATTAGAGCAAAAAGGTTGTGACTTCCATCTTTCTCACACTTTCTCTTTGGCTCTTCTTGCTTGCTTGCTCTGATGAAGCCAGCTGCCATGTCGTGAGCTCCCCTACAGGGAGGCTCACATGACATGGAACTGAAAATGACCTTCAGCCAGCAGCCATGAAAGAACTGAGGCCTCCAGTTCAAAAGCACACAAGGAATTGAATCCTGCCAACAACCTCATGAATGAGGTGAGAGGTGGGTTCTCCTCCACTTGAGCCTTGAGATGACTGTGGCCCCAGCTAATGCCTTGATTGCAGCTTTGTGAGAAACCCTGAACTAGAGGACCCAGTGAAGCTGCACACAGATTCCTGACCCATAGAAACTGAAGTGTCATATGATAGACGATTGGACAAAGAAGATGAAACACACACACACTCACACACACACACACACACACACACACACACACACACACACACACGTATATACAATGGAATATTACTTGGCCATAAAAAAGAATGAAATCTTACCATTTGCAATCACATGAATGGACTTGGTTATTGTTTTCTTAATGTTCTTTCTGTTATAATATTGTAGTCTTTTCTTACAGGTGCAATATTTTCTCTTGACTATCTGAGGATATTCATAATGAAAATATATGTATTCATTATGGTTTAATTAGAGAAGCAGAATCACAGGAATAAAGGGGTGTGTGTGTGTGTGTGTGTGCTTGTGTGTGCGTGTGTGTGTGTGTGTGTGTGTGTGTGTGTGTGTTTAAATCTTTGTATCTGATGCTCAACTGTGAAGTCCACAGGGCAGGCAATCAGGAAGGGAAGATCACTGTGAAGTGGGGAAGAAGAAATGTAGGCTGGAATGACACAAGGACAGACTGAAATCTATGTCGGTTTTTGTTGCATCTAACCTCAGTGGTATGGGTGTTCTGTTTCACCATGTGGTTAAACACACACACCTGCCTCAAGAATTAAAGAAGTTGAAGGAGAATCCAGGGAAATATAGAAGAGTTGCAGGTCCAGCCACTGCCTCACACCATAAGTGAGTCAGAAGATCAGCAACATATGCAAACTACAAAATAGCCACTGCTTCTTTCTGTACTCCAGATTTCCCAAGAATTTCCTTTGCGGCTGACACTAATGGAAAACACATAACCAAAAGAAATTTTGGAAAATGAAGTTCAGTCTAGCTAAATTGGTACAATATAAAGCCACCACAATTACCAAACCATTCCTATAGTTTGCCATCTAATAAAAAATACCACAGAATTTCAAAAGTAATCTTATAGAAATTAACTCATCTAACATTTAATGAATCCTAATAGGTACTAGGTACAGTCCATACTTTCAAGGAATTCACAGTTCCATTGGAAAAACAGGCAAATCAATGGAAAGCATGAGTCCAGAGGGAGTATCAGAGCTCTATGTTCTCTCATTATCATAATTCCTCAGTTTTCACATCACCATTGGCAGAAATGAAAAGGAGACTAGAGTTCTATGTGTTTCTGGCAAAATCTCCATCTCCAACCTTTCTTCCCCTATCACAGCCTTACCTTCACTATTTGTTCACCTTGGGAGCATTAGGAATAATCTCACCTGAAGCCCATTCCTTTTTTTTTATTCCTATAGATCCTAATTATCAATTAGTTCTTTGAGCTATGAAACTCCCATTTCAACTCTCATTTTTCTTCCTTACTCTATTTTTCTCTATAGTAGTTACAATTTTGGAGACATTATTTTATTGAATTATTTCTACCCATTTGAATGTAAACTTTAAACAGGCAGGGAATTTTTCTGTGTAATCACTGTTATATCTCCGCATGAAACCTCCTCACATATGACATATGCTAAATAAGTATTTTTAGAGTGAAAGTAAATCATCTACTCATTTCAAGAAGGCAACTTATGGTACCTATCTATCATGGTTTTATTGAACTGAGAAAGAGATAGAATGAATAAAATATATTTAGGTGCCATTATTATCTATAGGTTTAAATAGCATGAGTGTTCAGGACACATTCTGTTTATTCATACTTTTAAAAGAAATGATTCACAAAAGCCACTTCAAAGAACTCCCTTATCTTACTTTCTGAGAAAGAAAACAGAAGAATTATTATCTAGCTTCATGGTGTTTTGACAGACCACCAGACCTCTATTAATTCTGGTTTTCTTTCTTTCTTTTTTTTGTTCTAATTCTGGTTTTCTTAAAATTGTGAAAAATATTTCTAAAATATTATTTGAACCTGAACACATTAACAGTTTTCAGTTGTACTTATCATTTTTATACCCCAACAATTTTTAAAAATTCTTTAATGTCAATGACTCCTTTTATTCCATCTACCTCCCCCCTGCTGCTTCCACCCCTAACCTCCAATAACCACTAATCTATTGTTCATGTCCATGAGTCTGTTTGTTTATCCTGTTCATTTGTTGCTTTTAGGTTTATATTCCACATATAGGTGATATGTGATTTTCAACTTTTTCTGTCTGGCATATTTCGCTTAGCATGATTATCTCAAGGTCCATTCATATTGTCGCAAATGGCAGTATTTCATCTCTTCTTATGGCTGTGTAACATTCCATTGTATATATGGACCACAGCTTTAGCCAATCATCTGCTGTAGGACACTTTGGTTACATCCACATCCTGGCCACTGTGAATAATGCTGCTATGAACATCGGTATGCAAATATCTTTTCAGATATCAGTTTCCAAGTCTGTGGGGTAAACACCAAGCAGAATGATTGCTGGATTCTATGGTAGATCAATTCTTAGTCTTTTGTGGAACCTACATACTGTTTTCCATAGCAGCTGTACCAATTTTCAGTCCCACCAGCAGTATATGAGGGATCCTTTTTCTCCACATCCTCTCCAACATTTGTTATTACTTGTTTTGTTGATTATAGCTATTCTAACAGGTGTGAGATAGTCTCTCATTGTGGTTTTGATTTGCATTTCCCTAATAACTAATGATGATGAGCATCCTTTCATATATTTATTGGCCATTTGTATGTCTTGGAAGAAGTATCTGTTCAGGTCCTCTGCCCACTTTTTGATTGGATCACTTGTTTTTCTTTTTGTTGTTATTGAGTTGTATGAGTTATTTGTATATTTTGGTTATTAGGCCCTTATCGGAGGTATTGCTTGAAAATATGTTTCCCATTCAGACAGTTTCTTTTCCTGAGCAGAAGCTTTTTATTTTGATGTAGTCTCATTTGCTTCCTTTAGCATTTACTTCCCTTGCCTTTGAGGTCAAATTCATAAAATCCTCTTTAAGTCCAAGGTTCTTGGGTTTAGTTCCTATGTTTTCTTCTATGCACTTTGTTGTTTCAGGTCTTATATGCAGTTCTGTAATCCATTTTAAGTTAATTTTGGTGTGCGATGATAGACAATAGTCAAAAATCATTCTTTTGCAGGTGGCCTTCGAATTTTCCCAGTGTCATTTATTGAAGAGGCTTTACTTTCTCCACTGTATGTTTTGGGCTTTTTTGTCGAAAATTATTTGCCCATATAAATATGGGTTGACTTCTGGACTCTCGATTCTGTTCTACTGGTGTGTGTGTGTCTGTTTTTCTACCAATACCATGCCACTTTAATTATTTCAGCTTTGTAGTATAATTTAAAGTCAGAAAGAGTTATTCCTCCAGCCTTGTTCTTTTTCTCAGGATGGCTTTGGCAATTCAGTGAACCCCAGAAATTGGTTTACAAATAAGCTAAGGAAATAATCTCTGAGTTCCATTTGTCTCAAAAGTATAATTTAATACCCTCTACCCCAAAATAGTTGTTTCACATTGTTGGTATGTTGCTCCTAACTTGGAATTATTTAACCCAGATAATAGAAAGAGAAACTGAGAAGTTGGTTTTAAGGTTCATCAGGCTTTTCTGCAGAACCAGACAGCTAGCTGTTCCTCATTTGTCAGAGGTGTTGCTATGTTCTCACCAAATCCCATTTTATATTCCACTATCTGGATACACAGATAGGTTATAATCCTCAAATTCCATTGCATTGAGGATGCAACTATGTGAATGGATTCTGGATAAGTTGCCTATGGAAGTACTTTGAGGAAATGTTTTTGGAATGATATAGCTTCAGGATAGTGGAGTTTCTATGTCTTGGGTGACTGGGCATGTAGCCACTGAGATTTTAGGGTTTATTTGTTATTGTTTCCTCACTAATCCACTTACCATTAATAGGAACCTGTGACTAAACTGAAAATTTCAGAAATTAGGTTATAATTATATTCTGGTTCCTAGGCAAACATTTTAGAAAAAGCTACTTTATACTCAATAATGTGGAAAGTTTGTAAGTAAACGGGGTCTCTCCTTTCTTAAGATGTATCGTTTGATTACCTATAAATATGGCCAAAGATTTGGTCTTATTCTCTGCATATGTTCTCTCCAGAACATTTTTTTTCCATAGGGGCTTGGTGCTTCCTGTAGCCTCTAGGAAGCTTTCTAGGGCCAGAAATCACCACTATGTTCTTTCTCAGAGATATGAGAGATATCCTCTCATTACCCTATCCCTAAAGGGATGAAACATTTTTAAAAAGAGAAACAGGGAATGGAGATAGAAATTAAAGTTGTTGCTGCATTTAAATTTTTTTAATTTCCATCTCCCAAGAGATTCACTCAGAAACATACATTTTCCCTTGGAGAAGGCTACCCTTTGCCAGCTTCTCCCAACTCCTAGTAGGCTTTTCTTCTCTTAGGTTTGGCCTCTTCTTCTCAAGAATCATTTCAAATCTCTGTCTGAATACTTTCTCCTCCTTGTAAGAAAAACCATAACCCATCCTACAGGAAAAGATCTATCTGGCTCTTTGTTCAACACAGAGATACATGACCTAGACCCTTCTTCAAGGAAAGATTTGTGACCTAGCTGTGAAGAATGCAGTCAGCAGGCAGCTTCCAGCTGTCAGTGCTTTCAAGGTCTGCTTCATCTGCAGAGAGCAGCCTTGATGGAGGTCACGCCCTCCTGGGGCAGCACACATCCAATGATTGAGGTATAAAGTCCCTGCTATTTTGAACTGATGGGAGACAACTTTGATAGACAATTATATCTTCAGAGATCTCCATTGGGTTGAACTAGGTTGTATTGGAACTGCACTCTAGTTCAGCTTATTCCTCTGTTCCTTCTTCTTCAAACATGTAGATCTCTAATAAATATTTTGTACCCCAAACTTTACCATAGCATCTGCTTCCAGAGGACTTAACCTGCAAGAGGCTCTCTGGACCCTGTCTGGTTCCTGAAGTCATCACTAAGTCTCCTACATTTATCTGGGTAGACCTTGATGTTTGTCACTAGTTGTTCAGCAGGTAGTAATGAGGATAAGGTGTGTGTGTATTTGGTTTGAGTTGTACTATTGTACAAAAGAGCTGCCAGCCATGTAGCTCTGTGACTCAGTGATCTAATCACTTCTTTTAAATGCTAATGTTCATTTATTTTAGAAATCATACAATCTAAGTACATATTGAAAAACTATTACCCCAAATTAGAAAAAGGCTGTCTTTGCATTTAGAGACAGTGCAAAGTGTGTTTTTTGTTAATATTTGAGAATATCATTGCTATACTTTATATTTCTATAATTCAATAATTCAATTCTGATATATAAAAGAAAATTCAGTGAAATAGATGAAAGTCATAAGAAGTGTTAATCATAAATTTAAGCTAGAACCTTATATAATAAAGGCAAGATTCAAAAGATGTGTTTAGTATAGATAATGAGTAAGCACATAGCTTATTGGACAAGCAGAACATATAAGAAATTTTAAACTTAGATAATAAGGTAATAACTTAAAAGATATGTTATTAGATAAAATAAATTGAATATATAATAGAACAGATAAGAGTGTTCTTATGGATATAAAGTGATAGAAATCCAAGAGCAGATCATGATCATGATAACCCTGGCTATGTCACTCCTAAATTCGCCAACCAATGATGACATTTGTAGGATAAAATTATGGCATCTTATGTGCTCTTCCCAAGAAAAACAAATGAATCTCATAGTTGTTTATCAGGCTTATTGACAAAGTACATCTGTGTTCAGGTGTGCTTGTCCCTGTATCTCTTCCACAGAGCAGTTGTATGCCATTGGTCTTAGGGATCTTCCTTTAGTTGGCTGAGAACCCACAGTGAGTAGTTTTATAGCTACAATATAAGTGGGGTCGTTGATGTGGCAGCGGGGAAAGAGATAGAGAAAAGAACATTCAAAGGATTCAGGCATGTGATCCTTCTACCTGCTTATATGCCATCCTAAGTGTATTAAACTGTCCCATCTTTCCCCTCTTGTTTCTCACTATGTTTTAAATTGATTTAATAAACTGTTTGTTGTTTGCATCATAATTTAGTCTATGAACTTTTCTGTTTCATAACCTCTGGGTGTTCTGGGGTAGCTTACCTGATAGTGATGATGGCCACCATCAAGCAGCAATATGGTAGGACCTACCTCGTGAAGAACTGAGGCCTCTGGCCAATGTAAGTGATCTTGGAGTTGGATCTTCCAGCATCAGGTTTTTTTTTTCTCATTGAGTATAAGATGACTTGAGCTTTGGCCAACATCTTTATAACTTATGGAATACCCCTGAATCACATCTTTTATTCTCCTAGTTTTATAAATATAAAGAGTTTATAGTTTAATAAATGTACAATTTAAGCAATAAAGTATTAAAATAATATAAACAAAATTCTTGGGATCTGCAGAAAATAAAAAAATTAATAAAAAAATCTATTTTAAGGGAAAATTTTATTGCAATTGCCAACATCTTGATTATGACCTCATGGCAGACCCTGAATTTGAACCACCTACTAAGTCACTCTCAAATTGTTGACCCACAGAAACTGTTAGATAAATTTTTGTTGTTTTAAGCCACCAAATTTTGGGTTAAGTTGTTACCCAGTCATAGGTAACTGATAAAATAATCTACTTTGATGGTAGATAACAGTAAGGAATTCTTATGTAATCAATATTCATGAAAAGGGAGTCCTTCATTTCTTTCCAAAAGTCTGACTTTATCTTGTGACCACAGAGAGTAAGGAAATCAATAGCTTGTATATCATAAGAATCATCATTTCTAGATTTGTGGAAAGAATTACAAAAAACTCTGAATTTAAAATTGTTTAAGTTTAATAAGACTATGTCACTTTCATGATATTTGAAAAGCTTGGAATAATTTTCTTTACCCTTTCTGCATCTGAATGATAAATGATATAGATAAGGAAGTCAATGCCTCATCAGGGGCAAAAACCTCATATGAATTTAATGCCTTATCATTGCTCCTCAAATTTATATTTAATGTAAAATGTATATAACAAATCAGAATCCAAACCTCTCCTTTCTCATGGAAAAAAATGTGTTTACTTAATTTAATAGTAAGCTTAAGTCAATCTTTAGGGAATCTCAGAGATTCAGTACTTGCAGTAAAATTGATCCAGAGTTCTACAGCAAGCTTACTTTACAACACAATGTAGTACTATGTGCATTTCTTGTTATAATGCCCTGCCTATCTTGTGGTAATGCCAAAGTCACATTTTTTTCTTGGTACACTTGATAATAAGTCAAAATGTTAGGAGGAAGAAATATTTGAGCTTTCAGAAACTCACAGCCCTGCCTTTCTATCAAAGATTAGCTGAAAATTTTGAGGGATGAATGCATACCTTGATTTTCTCTAACAATGCACCCATAGAATTGAGACTGTTTCAGAAATGTGTTTATACATTTAATAGTCATTATAAAACTTTGTGGCATAAATATAAATGTTTATTTCTGTGCTAAGGTTCTAATACCCTCACTAGTTTGTAAATTCTTTGTGGGCAGTGTAGAGCAAAGAAGAAAGCACAGACAGGCTTTAAAACCAGACAAATGTGGGTTTAAATTCTGGTTCATGTGCTTACTAGTAGCATGACACAGGTGCAGCATATAATGTTCTTGCTTTGATTTTGCTCATCACTAAAATGGACATAAGAAATTTAGTCTCACAGTGGTCTTGTAAGGCCTCAGTGAAATAATATATACTAAAAATCTGTCACTTCATAGGCACTCTTTCCTTTTCCACCTTTATTCATCCTGCCCATACATACTCCATAACATTTCATGGTACCTACTATAGTGTTTCTCTGTAAATATTTATTGAATTTATTATTATTTTATTAATATCAGACACACTTTGGAGTTGTATAAACTCTAGCGATATCAGAAATCTGTTACTGGCTAACCAAATTATTTTGTATATGTGTGTGTTATAATTATTATACTATCTGCTGCATTCTTACTAACATGAAACAAATCAGTCTAGACAGAGAATCGTGGAAGTAGATGATTTTCCTTTAGAAACTGCTACTCGCATTCCTTCTCCCCAGTCATCTAAGTTTTCTTTTAGAAACACACTTTATTAGAATATTCAAGAGATTTTTTTCATTGTTATCTGAATACCATTTTCATGTTAACCAGAAATAGTGACTTTAATAAATTTGTAGATTAATCTGATTCTATTATCTATCTCTTAAAAATATTGCTGTGCTTGTGCAGCTTATGTTTTTCTCATTAGACAAGTGAGTCTCAACCTTGTACATAAGAACCTTGCAGGGCTTGTTAGAAAAGCAGATATTGGTCTTATGTCCTTTCATTCCAATTCAGTAGGACTAGGTTGAGGCACAGGCATCTGCATTTTCAGCAAAGAAAGGAGACTACAAGGGATTCTAATGCATATCAAAGTTTGAAACCCAAAGACAAATATTTATTTTTTAGAGTTGAGATTATGATCTCTTGAAAAAATAAAATCCAATTCTTAAAAACTTTACTTTGTAATGATAACTCAATTGACCTTATTAGTCAAGTGAAAATCAAGTTATTTTAGTGTCCTTCCTTCCCCTAGTCCATATATCTAATCCACAGGAGAGTCTAGTACTTTATATCTCTAATACATATCTTGAATCTGCCCTCTTTTGTCACTCACCCTTGGCACTATTCTAGTTTAGGTATGGAGCACTCTAACAGTCTCAAACTGGCTTTCTTGGTCCACTTTGGATCAGCTTTAGTGCATCATTCCAAGTAGCAGCAAAATTAATATTCTTAAAGTCCAAAATAGATCATATTATCCCTTAGCTTAAAGCTTTTTCTTGTTTTCTCTTTGTACCTGGAATGAAAACCAACCTCCATCTTATGATTTGCAAGTCTCTGCATCACTTGTCCTTGCTTATCTCTCCACGTCCATCATGGACCACTTCCCCCATCTTGGTGGGCTGCAGCTCCACGCATTTCACTTGCTCCAATATATCCAGTTTTCCCACCTCAGGGATTTACATAAACTATTACAGTGCTCTTCCCTTCTAATCTTTGTGGAGCTATTTCCTTCATTCTTTAGGTCTCAGCAAAAATGTCATTTTTCTAGATGAGCCTTCCCTGAAAGCCCATTCCAAGGTAGATTTCCCTTTCCTTCCACCTTCTTCTCTGTCTTAGGCCCTTATTGGTTTCCAGTTTAGCAGTTATGACAAGTTATAATTATTTTACCGATTATAATTATTTTGTTTAATTTATTTTTTTCTCTCTCCTACAAGAAAGTTAAAAGAAGACAGGAGCTTGTCTCAGTCTTTATTATTTTCTCAGTGACCCTTGCACCTTACAGTGAACAATATAAAACATTAGTTTGCCCTCATTTTCCTTTTCAATTTATCTTCATATTATCTTTTTTCCATCTATATATGATGGCTAAAAATGATATTAAGTTATTGATAGATTGAGAACACTTGATTGATTTAGTCTGAGATATTTACCTTTTCAGTAGAAAGTTTTCACTGGGTCTCCTGGACAGCTTAGTAATGGAGTTTGCAAATAAATAAAGCTTAACCAAAAAGCTTTAATGTTTCTTTGAATATTGAGAAAAGCTACAGAATATATTGAGAAAGGGGAGCAGAGGATGTGAGCTGTAATACATCTCCAAATTAAGGCAGAAATGTGACAACAAAGAGAGGATAAATAATCTACCATCTTAAGGAAGTAGCTGAAAGTCATCTAGCACAAAATACTCCCACCTAGTAAACTAACCAGAAAGGTCATTTATAGGGATACTATTGTTATATTATCATTGTGAACCCTCAGTAGGGCTGCTTCAGTACAAGGGTATAAAAGATATTGCTAAGCACACCTAGGTCTGCCTAAGCAGAAACTCCAGCCATTAAAACAGATTTCCAACATGTGTCAATGGAAAACTGCCTACAGATCAAACTGGTGGCATTTGTTCCACATACCAATAAAGTAGCAGATAAGCTTTCTTGAAAGGAACATTTGCAAAAGAATTCAAAAGTTCTAACAGTCTGTCCAGTAGTAATGGTTTCTCTGACAGTCATGTTCTTCCCTATTGGTGGACTCCAGAATCCAACTGATATTGGAGGAATGTGGGGGTAAGACAGGAAGTAACAAGTCCCTCAGAGATCTATGTTCCTCTCCTATCATAGACAGAACTCCAATCCTAGAAATATTTCTCCTCATCATCAAAGAAGTTATTTTTTCAGGGTATAAATGTATTTTGGGTTGGATGCCGCTTTATATTCCTGAATTGACTATAGAGGCTGTGCAGGTGACAGAGAAAGGTCATATTCAGTCATCAGAGGCCAACCATCACCTTGTGAATCACAATGCTGTCAAACAGAAAGCTTTTTCGGTTAATTTTTTTTTATTTTTAAATAACTTTAGATTTAGAGAAGAGTTGAAAAAATAACATAGCTTTCTTGTATACTCTCTACCTAGCTACCCCTAATGCTAACGTATTTTTTTAAAATTTACCTTTTTCCCCCCAGATTTATTAAAATATAATAGACAATTCATTGCTTTTATTTACATTGTACAATTCAATGAGTTTTTTTCAATTATAGCTGGCATACAATAATATACCAGTATCAGTTGTACAGCATAGATATCTGAGATCCACATAACTCACAAAACAATTGCCCTACTAAATATAGAACTCCTCTTACCCCTTACATATTTATTATATTATTAACCATCTCCCCCATCCTACACTCTACACCTCCATGTCTATTCTGAAACTATTTGTACCTCTTAATCCTTTTCCCTTATTTTTTATTCCCCCAATTCCCCTTCCTTCCATCTAGTAGCCCTGAAAATATTTTCTGTATCTATGAGTTTATTCTCACTTTTTTGTTGTTCTTTATTATTTTTTTTAGATTCCATATGTACATGAAATCATGCATTATTTGTCTTTCTCTATCTGACCCATTTTATTCAGCACAATATCCTCTCGGTTCGTCAAGGTAATATCTTTTTCCATCCCCTTCCTTTTAAGTCTCTGTGTGACTTTTAATCTTAAGTGAGTCTCCTGTAGGCAGCATTTGTAGGTAGTCTTGTTTTCTTATCCATTCAGCTACTTTTCCTTTTGGTTGGAACACTTAATTCTTTTCCATTTGAGGAACTTTTTGATAAGAATGTAGTTATTGCCATTCTTATTCCCGTTTTTGATATATGTTTTTTCTTCTTAAAGAAGTCCCTCCAACATTTTCTGTAATATTGGTTTGGTGGTGATAAATTCCTTTAGCTTATTTTTGTCTGGGAAGCTCTTTATCTGTCCTTTGACTCTAAATGATAGCTTTGCTGGATAAAGTATTCTTGGTTGTAGATCTTGGGTTTTCATCACGTCAAATATTTTGAGCTAAGCCCTTCTGTCTTACATGGTTTCTTTTGAGAAATCAGCTGCCCATCTTATGAGTGCTCCTGTCTAGACAACTAACTGCTTTTCTCTCGCTGCTTTTAAGATTCTCTTTTTATATTTAATCTTTGGCATTGTAATTATAATGTGTCTTGGTGTGGGCCTTTTTGGGTTCCTAGTTTTTGTGACTCAGCTTCCTGGGGTTGTATGTCTATTTCCTTCACCAGGTTAGGGAAGTTTCCCATCATTATTTCTTCAAATATCTCTTCAATGTAGTTTTGTTTCCAGTACCTCTATGACATGGATATTTTTACTTTTAATAGTGACCTATAGGCTCCTTAAATTATTATTATAGTCTTGGCTTTTTTCCTTGCCATTCTGATTGAGTTTCCTTGGCTTTCTCATCTTCTATGTAGGTCATTTGATCCTCTTTATTCACTCTGTTTATAATGTCAACTTCTTATATAACTACTTACATTTATCAAAACTAAGAAATCAACATGGGTATAATACTATTAACTAAACTACAGATTTTATTAGGATTTCATCAGTTTTTTTCCACAATAGTAATTGGTGGCTATGATTTCTAATAAGAATACCTCTGAGCCAAAAGTTAAAAGTGGAGCACCTGTTTAATAAGTCAAAAATGAGTCTCAGGTGTCAGTCAGTATTCAACCAGCAGATCTAGAAGCCAATCTATATAAAAAGAGTAGCCAAAAATCACTTGTTTTCTAAATGTGATTGATAGGTAATTCTTCTTAGTAGCTTTGGTCTTTTGTTTAGATAGTATAGCTCTTTCTTTAGTTAACTTTCTTCTATTTGCTGTTTTCTTTTGTCAACTCCGGTCTTTGTGAATCAGTGGTCCAGTGGAATAACAAAGTGGTTTGTTAACTATAAATTAGAGCAGCGGGCCTATTTTACTTTATTCTGGATTAAGATGAATCATGTAAATTTTGAAGTATAGTCAATGTGTGGGAATTATAGTAAATAACTGTAAGTAAGTACTATTAAAATGATTTAACAGAGACATTTAATCCAGACTTTTGATTTTTTCTACTTAAAACTACCTTATTAAATTAATTTAAGTTTAATTTATGTTTCTATATCTAAATCTGGTGTCTGCCATTTAGTTCTAAATTTAAAGCTCTGCCTGACTTAACTTTTTGGAACAAATAAGAAACCAGACATTAAAGGTAACTTGTTTTTTAGAGACTACACTGCATAAGACAACCATAGATCAGTGATTTCAGACACTCATTACATTCTTCATCTCTTTTTTTGGTTTCCTCATATGTTAATTCTTTTCCAAATACAATTAACTTTCAGTACTGCACCTGTGAGTTTAATCAAGAGGATGTCTCAGAAAACACTCTAAAAATTTCTAAAAATAATTTATTAATATTTATGGATCATTCCTGTACATAGGACTTATCTCAAAATTGGCACTACCTGGATTTCTTCTTGTCCTTAAGACTTGCCTGAAAGGGATCAGAATCTTGGCCCATCAGCAATAACAACTTTACACTTTGCAGTGCACTGTAGCTCACAAAGCTTTCCTACTTTTGTTCTCATTTCATCTTTAGGCAGCTCAGTGAAATCTGTATTTTATGACTCAAGCAACTGAAGCCTTGGGTGTAGTTTCCCAAGGACACATAGCTAATAGGTGACTGGGCTGGGATGAGACTCTAGGTTTATTTTTCCTGGTCAAGCAAGTTCTTAGTCTATACTCTAAATGAATTTCAATAACATTCAAATGCCAATGACTTTCAAATATAATTTGTCTTTGAAATCAGCTGGCTGAAACTAACCTAATAATATGGGTCTTTCTTTGTTTAATTAAATTGCAAGAGAGGTGGTAATAAAGGACTTTCTCAAATTGTTAGCTGGGGTTATCACTTCTATTAATTTAGCTGTTTCTAGTAGAAATTTTTGGTATGGTAGAATAACTTGAAATTTTGGTTCTGTTCTGCTCTAACTGACCTTACCTTTTCTGGACTCTTGCTCAATCAGTTGCCTTGATAACTCTACCCTAACCTAACTTTTGTTCATGTATGTTTGCCTTTCTAATAAGATTAATATTCAAGAGAAAATGTTTTATCTTGAATTTCCTCATTTGCAAAGCACAAATAACATTAATTTTTCCTGACCTTAGTACTATCAGAACTTTTAAGACCTAATCAAAGTTGGACAGAAACTTAATTTCATAAAAAAAAAAAAACACTGGCAGACAAATCATGGGCAGCAATAGGCCCTGCTTAGATGTGTATTAAAATTTAGCTTAGAATGAGAAAGCAGACATCTGTCTTGCTAAATATCAAATTAAGATAACAGATTCAATTAAAGCTAGCTTCAAATTATCAGAAAACATTTTTTAAGTTATCACAGCTATAAAGTATCATATTTTACTTTATGTTATACCAAAGAGAGATATACTATGGCTAAGGGACCAGTGTGACTTAAGATTAGAAGCTCTATGGACCTAATCTATCAAAGAAGCAAATTAAAGAGAAAAAGTTATGTGATTATAATAATATTGGCTAAAAAGCCTGATAAAATATTGCCAGACATCCTTATTTGAGTCACTACTTTCTTACTCACTGAAAAACTTTGTTCTCTAAAATCATAGACTATAGAAATTTAACTATTTAAATTAGATCATTAAGATGAAACCCCCAGCTCTTGCCTGCAGTGTGAGTCTCTGTGACAAAGAGAATGATCCTGGGTTTTCAACCCAGGTGCATATAAAGAGTTTCAGGACACAAAATTCCACATTTGTTTTAACTTTGTTGTCCCCAAGGACGCAAGAGCTCGGGACTACTTCACACTGGAGACCTGATGTTGATATCTTTACATGCTACCTGGCTTTGCTTTGAGATCATTATCGACCTGAACATTCCACACCTCCCCACCGCTGTCAAATTCTGCAGTAAGTACCTTTTCCTTTGGTGAGAGATGCCCTGCAATTTCTCTGCTGTTCATTTTCACTTATTGCTATGAGTCGACAAACCTGCCTTTGTCAGATGACAAGTTTGTCCCTTTGTCCCTGGAGGTTTGATACTGATTGAACTAAAATAGATGGCCAAGGTTTTTTTTTTTGTTTGTTTGTTTGTTTGTTTTGTTTTTTTTTCAAGTAAATATATGTTCACTTAAAAATCACCAATGCAGAACGATCTCAGAAAAATGGTGGAGTCAGAAATGTCTTCAAATCTCTTGCCTTGAAGTGACAATGGGCTGAACAGCTAAAACTCAACAAAAACACCCAACCTGTACACAAGCAAATTTGACCTAATGATCTTTGAATAAGAGCAATCATGTCAGAACCACGGGAGTCGGGTGATAGACTGGAAGAAACAAAGAAGCTATTTCTCACAGCTGGAGCTTCATGCAGGAGGAGGGGTAGGGGAGAAGGTAGAGTGGGTTCCCTGAACAGCCCTGCCTGGGAAAGCTGTGAACTCTACACAGCCGTAGTGCCCAGGGATCAGAGTAGAATGCATAGAAGTGAGAATGGCAGAGAAGCAACAGCTGATTATTAGTAGCCACAGTTACAAAACACAAGGTTGAGCTGCAACCCCCATCCTCCAACCCAGAGAGCACCTCTCCCTATATTCTATCAGACCAAACAACGTCGAGTCCCAGGGGAATCTGAGCACACTCTACTGAAACTGTAGCTAACATTGACAGGGACTGAGACTGAGGGTAGCAAGTGTGATTGAATGTTTATAAGAAAAAAAGGCATTATTAAGGCTACATAAAGCAGGGCTTCAAGAGGCTTAGATACCACCTACTAGAAATCAAAAGAAAACACCTTCTTAGCAATAAGCTAAAGAGAGCTTTACATAAAAAATCTTCTTACCGGGGGAAAAAAATTAAAATACACGTCTAATAATGCCCAAGTGGAGAAATAGTCCATTAAACATCATGAACAACCAAGGTGACAAGGCAGCTCAGAAAGAAAGAAAAACCTCCAGAAAATACACTTAAAGAGATAGAAATATATGACTTAAGTGACAGAGAATTCAAGATGGTACTTCTGAGGAAACTCAATGAGATCCAAAGTAATTTATATCAACAATTCCAGGAACTGAATAAAACAGCAAGATCAACAGAATGAGTTTTTCGTTTTTTTTTTTTTTTGTTTGTTTGTTTGTTTTTTAGCAAGGAGATTGAAACCCTTAAAAAGAACAAAATAGAACTTCTGGAGATGAAGAACACACTAAAAGAGATGAAGAATGAAATAGCAAGCTTGGGAAATAGAGTTGACCAAATGGAGGAAAGAACCAATAATATCAAAGACAGAAATCTAGAAATAAATGAGAAGAAAGAAGAGAGAGACCAAAGCATGAAAAATAGTGAGTCATTGAGTTACATCATATCCTTTAAGATATTAGGGACTTGACTTGGCTTACAAGGACCTTGACTTTGCCTCTAACTTGCCATGTTATCTTGGGTGTATCTCTTTCCAGTTCAGTTTCCCAGTCTGTGAAAGGATAGATTGTTTCATTCTATGAGTATAAGCTCTATTGGATTCTGGAATTTTTCAGAATTTCCTGTTTGGTTTTCAGAGATTCCTTGGAGCTCTAAGGCAGGTTTTGCTTTTCAAAGGTTTGCCCAGCTGAAAGACTATTTACCCTTTTAGTGTACTCTGTGGCTGCAGTTCCATTTAAATCTATGGGCATTACATATGGTTAGTTCCTAAAGCTACAACCTTCTCACCAATCTAATTTGTTCCTACCAGGGAAAGGTTGCCTAATTGGACCTATCTTGGAGGTAGTAGGGAAGGACTTTTGGAATCCTGCTTGGATCCTGAACCTAGGAAATGACCTGGTCAGTATAAGCAGCTTTGACATGTACCAGACCTTGGGTCTGATGGGTTGTTGGTTAGCTATCTTTTGAATTTTGCACTTGATTGACACAACTTCAGTGTCCATCCCCAGAAAAAGAAATCTGTTTATTTTCAAATTGGGATTATCTAGGATTGTTCTTTACTTGGCCATGTCTCCCAGAGGTCTGTTAGATTTTTTGCTGAAGTATCTCATGTATAGAAGACCTCCTGATGCATTCATCTTATCATCTATGTAGTCATTTGCATGTTAAGGCCAGGGAGAATAGTCTCTGCTTTACAGACTCCCAACACTTAATAGTCATGTTACATTATAAGACCTTCGAGGACCTCAAGGGTACTCTATTAAATTTGAGGTTACTGTTTGCAAGATCTGCTGCTAAGACAGCGAGTAGGCAAAACTTTCATTGAGAAGGAGATGCCTACTTGTTTGGAAAGCACTGGGTGAATATCTGCTTATGTCTAATTCTCAGAGGAGGGGATGTACAGGAAAAGGGGACAAATAAGAACGTGAAGAGGATGATGTCTCAAACTGAGCAAGGGAGGCAGTTGAATACATTTAAGAAACAAAATAGGTAGATATTTAAAACAGAAGTCAAATAACCATACATATAAGGAACTTTAGTTACTAGAAAGAACAACCAAGAGTGGAGAAGAGATATGGCTTACTACTTTATCTCCAGGATCTATAATGAGTATTAGTTCTTAAGAAATTTACATTCTACCTCAGTGAGATAACACATTTATGTCAGAATATTTAGAACCAAGTTCTATAAAGATAAAACAGAGTGATGTGGTTGAAGATAACTACAGCAGGGGTAGCTGTTTTAGTTAAGGATATGAGGGAAGCCTCTCTAGTATAGAAACCTGAATGAGAAGGAAGCAGCAGAATGAATACCTGGAAGAAAGAAGTTTCTATTTAACAGAACTATAAATGCAGAGACAGAAATATGAGCAATGTAACTGAAGAGTCTTGAGTAAGGAGGAAAATGGAAAAAAAATAAGGTAACAGATGCTGGTTTATATAGAGCCTTATAGACCATAGTAAGAAGTTGGGATATTTTTAAGTATATTTTCAATCTATTGGGAGGTTTTGGGCACAGATATAATATTTGAAGTATGTGGTAGAAAGGTCCCCTGACTTGTACAGAGGTGAGAATGTAGCAGGACCAGTTAGAAGGATTTGGCAGTAGTCTATCAGATGGTGGTGGCTCAGGTGAATGTGATGGAAGGTAGTGAGAAGATCTAATTTTGAAAACTTTGAAGCTTAAACTTCTATAACTACTGGTAGATTGACTGGGATAAGAGATGAATGAAGGGTAACACAGATTTTTTGACTAAAACTTCTGGATGAGTGATCCCAGTGACTGATTTAAGTAAGACTGGGTGTGTGGGATGCTGCATGGGGATCCTGAAGAGTTCTGTTTTCATTATATTGATTTTGATATGCACACATATGAGAAATGTCAGACTACAAACTCAATGTGGTCAAGAATAGTCATTTACCTTTGTATTCCCAGTGTCTAACACCTGACAGATAGCAGGTGCTAAAATGGTTAAAATGGATAGAAATGCTATTTTTTAGAGTGATCAAATGAAAACTAGAAAATTTAGCAGAGATCTCACCTTCCCCTTAGTAGAAAGGCTTCCCCTCTCTATCTTTTGTTTCCTGATTATCCAGATTTTCTAGTGCGTGAACTTTAATTCTCTACTGGTCACTTTGTTTCTAAGACTATTCATGGGAGATCTTGTTGGTTAAATCATGGAACCTTCTCTGCAGTGTACTGAAGTATTTGTATGGATCCTGTGTGTGGGTGTCCAGGTTCTTCTGGGGCTTCTCCAAAAAACCTACCTGTAACTTCCAACTGCCCTAGGCACAGAGCACATTACACCATGGTTGCCATGCTTCCTTTATAAGGCTTTTTTTTTTTCCTGGAGTAGGAATATTCAGTTAGATTTCTTAGATCCCAGGGACTTTGGCTTATACTTTTATTAAGTGACATAGTTGGAAGAACTCATCTTCCTTACATCCATGAAGTAGAAATGAATATTTACAAACTAGTATTAACTCTGCTGCCCACAGTAATGATGCTAGATAAAGCTAAGGGATTTTTCTGAAAAATCAACTGTAGCTCTGTAGACATTGCCATTTTGGAGTGGTATAAAATCCACTTTACAAATTTGTAATAATTATGAACAAGATATATCTGAAATATCTATTTGCTTGCATCTTTTAGAGTTAAAACTTTTCATATAGAAAAGCCAAAGGCTTATTCTTTCCCTTTGTTCCCAATCAGTTGGCAATATTGGCCATTCCAGTACACAGCATTAAATTGAGGTAGGAAAAAGCCATGGGCTTATTGTCACTAACTATATTTCAGTATAGCATTTTAAAAAGTGTCTGCAATGTTTCTTTCTGCTCTCTGGAAGGTGTTTTCCTCTCTCCAATTGCAGGCAAGGACTCCGTATTTTATTTATTGTTTTTGGAAAGATCTCTTTGGCAGTCTGAAATGTACATAAAATTATAAAATAAAACTAATGAGAGTTTCAAGAAAAGAATTAGAAAGGTATCCATTTTAAAACAAACTTTTGATATAAAAACATGTATCTTACTGCATTAAATAACAAGAACATACATTTTAAGCACTGACAAGTTAAAGTTTAAAAACATCATTGGAAAGATTGCTAGCTTGATTTATAAAATTAAATTGAGGTGGTCTTTGGGCAAGAAATATACATGTCATATCAGATATTTAACAAATTCTGATTTTGTTTAATGTATACAAAAGTTTAAAAATCTCAACTTCACAAGTATGTTGTTTTAAAAAGAATGAAAAATTCCATTGCAAGGCAAAAACACTTGAATTCCCCAACTTTTTTTCTTAGTTAAATTACAATTGTATCAATTGGCTTACTACTTTATCTCCAGGATCCATGAAT
This sequence comes from Cynopterus sphinx, assembly GCA_030015415.1. NCBI lineage: Eukaryota > Metazoa > Chordata > Mammalia > Chiroptera > Pteropodidae > Cynopterus > Cynopterus sphinx. The sequence continues at coordinate 28,613,129 of CM057388.1, read as the reverse complement.
GCTAAGATCAATAGGCTATTTTATAACTCAATAGAAAAATAACCTATTTTTTAAATGGGCAAAATATTTGAATAGACACTTTTCCCAAGAAGATATACAAATGGCTAATAACCACATTAGTCATTAAGTAAATGCAAATCAAAGTCACAATAAAATACCACTTCAAACCCACTAGGATGACTAAAATAAAAAAGACAGACAATAATAAGTGTCAAAAGCATACAGAGAATTGGACCCTCATACATTGCTGGTATGTAAAATGATGCCACTGCTGTGGGAAAAGTTTCTGTTTCTTAAAATGTTAAATGTAGAATTATCACGTAACATAACAATTCCACTCCTAGGTATATATCCAATAGAATTTACAGTATACATCCACATAAAAATCTGTACAATAGTCCCCTGCTCCCATTATCTGTAGTTTCATTTTCAGCAGTTTCAGATAACCACGGTTAACTATGGTCCATAAATATTAAGTTAAAAATTACAGAAATAATTTATAAGTTTTAAATTGTGTGCTCTTCTGAGAAGCAAAATGAAATCTCATACCATCTAGCTGAATCTCACCCAGTATATTCACACCATATATGCTACCTACCTGTTAGCTTCTTAGTGGCCCACTCAGTTATCAGATTTAATGTTGTGGTATCACAATGCTTGTGATCAAGTAACTCTTATTTTACTTCATAATGGCCCCAAAGTGCAAGAGTAAAAATGCTGACAATTAGGATATTCCAAAGAGAAACCATAAAGTATATGTACGTGTAGGAAAAAAAAAAAGTCTTTATAGGGTTCAGTACTATCTGTGGTTTCAGGCATCCACTGGGGTTCTTGAAACATATCCCCCATGGAAGGGGGTTGGCTGTATTTATAGTCGTTTTACAATTCAATTGTAGAATCTAAAGAACTAGTGATAGAGGAATGAGAAACTAAGAAAATAAAAAAAACAAAACAAAGCAAAAAGACATCTGTGGACCATTTTCTAAGCTGGCAAGTCCCAGGGCTGAGACAGCTAGAGTTTGTAAGGCTTCTGTAGGGGGTTTTCACCCCAACCCCACAGTTGACTTCCATGTTGAAGCCTCTGGACAACACTGCCCCCTACTGGAAAACTGAATGCTCTGAGCAATGTACAGCCACGGGTGTCTTTACCACCTTTACCAGATTAGAGCATTTCTCAGAGGTTCAGTGCCTTTTTGATGCCTAGCCTCTTCCCAGTGCTCTGTCTCTTTCAGCATCTTGTGCTTCTTTTGTTTCAATACCTTCCTGGGATTTACAGTTTTCATCTGGACGGCTGTAACACTTCCATTTCTGAGGAAAAAAAATCAAAAGACTGATTTTAATCTCTTTCCCAGTTAAAAAAAATAACAGATGGAAAAAAAGAAAGAAATGAGTATTTTAGTATTTTGTGATACCTGTGATCATGGCTTCAGAAGTCAATAAAGTATGATAAACATTTCTCTGGATATGCGAAATCTCTTTTTAGTATATGTGAAAAGATTGTCCTGTTCTATTGGAAAATTAATCGTACTTCTCTTTTTGAAGATGATCAAGTCAGAAGATTGCAAAATGAAGAGAAAGAAAAGAAAACCATATACAATTCAAGTCAATCTTGAAAGGCAGAAAAACAAGAAAGGAGTAGTATTGGTGTCACAGTGTGGCATGAAAAAGGAGTAAATGGCAAAGATGTAAAGTTGTGGAAAATATATCAAAAATGGAAAAATGATTTTGCTGGAAATAAAGCAAAGAGTGGGTCAAGTGATTGCTAGTGTGTTTCAAAAATTGAAGGCCTGCTTGATGTAAATGTTAAAAAAGTATACCAAATGGCTTTAGATTCCCTTAGTATTTTGGCACTTGAATTCTGAGTCTGTTATCAAGAAAAATTCAGTAAGTTCTGATATAACTAAGGAAGTGACACTGATTCTATGCTCAGTAATGAGCAGTTATGGCATACTTTCAGCTTTGGAGAATGAGAGAAACTGACGTTTCCTCTTAGTATTATTGCTAAGAATATCCACATCAGTCTTCATCAGAAAGTGATTGAAAGAAATCTCTCAAAAGACAAAGAAGAAATATTGACAATTATGAATGCCAACCAAGAGAAAAAAGCCTCATGCCCTTTTGCATTTACTTCTCTTCCTTCTTACTGACAAAGAGTACACCATCAATAGCTCCTAAAATGTGTGTAGTCTTAGGTATCCAGCATAAGAAAAATGTTATTTTGCAGTCTATGTGAAACACCAAGAATGTATAGGGGTCTGTTTCAGCACACAAAACTGAGGCATATAATAGTAGTATCTTTTGGTTCAAAAAGGTTTCCCTCTACTAATGACTGATAATTAAATTTCAAGTCTTCTAAGACATGTTGGATTTGCAAATTGTTTCCTTTGAATCTATTCAGAGAAGTATTTAACCAAATAAATAAATTAATTAATAAATAAAATAAAAACAAGATAAATTTTAGGAATAGGATAGAAGAGCATCAAAAAGAAATCATAATCACATTTACCACATAGCTTCGCAGTGAATCATAGCAGTCACAGTAAGGTAAATATTAAATACTATCTTATTAAGAAATTGATAGAATTTAAGGGGGAGGAAAGCTGACATGTGAGAGTGCTAAATCCTCATCTTCTTTAATAACTCAAATTATGAAATATTATAATTTAGAAATATGGAGACCTGTTTATTTTCATTTATAAGTCTTGTAGCCTATGTTAAGTTTGGACCATGTTTGTATCATACTTTCATAAAACATAATTTTAGAGTTCAAATAATGCTGCATTATACTGCTGTATATCACCCCTGGGACCTTGCTAGAAATGTATATTCTCTGGTGCCACCCTGGACCTATGGAATCAGAATATGTTTTCTAGCAAGGGATGCAGGCAATTCATATGCATGTTAGAGTTTGGAAAAAAAAGTATTCCAAACCCATGATCCTCAAGCAGGAAGCTGTTCAGTATTCCTTGTTATAGTCAGCCTTAAGAGATGAATGAGTCTAGAGATGGTCGAACCACTCCTTAAGAGGGTGGTGCCCTCAAGTATGCCTTACTTTTGAGGATACCAGATATGAAGAAGCTGGCCCTGTTTTCTTGTGTCAATCCCTTTAGAGCAATAGTCTGGGGTTTGTTTTTTGTTTTTTCAGGACTCTTACAAATGATATCAGGAGGAACCCTAATTGTTCCATCAGCAGAGTCATTGTTTAGTGGTGTTATCACTTGAATCAAAATCGTTAGACACAGAAAACTGGCTCTCCATTTCCTGGATGGAGGGTAGAATGATGTGATAGGGGTGGATTGCTTAGGCTTGCCTTATATCTATCTCTTGCTGTGAAGTGTCTTTGTTCCTTGCAGGAAAGAAAAGATGTTTTCATTCTACTTCAATGTAAATAATAAAAGGACTGAGGGATAGATATCTGTATTAGAGTTCTCCAGAGAAGCAGAATCAATAGTGTGTGTGTGTGTGTGTGTGTGTGTGTGTGTGTGTGTGTGTGTGTGGAGAGAGAGAGAGAGAGAGAGAGAGAGAGAGATTAAAGAATTAGCTCACATGATTATGGAGGCCAGCAAGTCCAAAATCTGCAGTCCAAATCTAAAGGCCATCTGGTTATCTGTTGGCAGAATTATCTCTTGTTCAAGAAAGGTCAGTTTTCTGTTCTATTTAGGCCTTCAAGTGACAGGATAAGGCCCACCTACACTGTGGAGATTAACCTGTTTAACTCAAGTTCACCAATTTAAATGTTAATCTCATCCAAAAACACCTTTATAGAAATACCCAGAATGTTCTTCCAAATGTCTGAGCTGTGTGGTCCAGCCAAGTTGACACATAAAATTAACTATCACAGCATCTCTTTGCCCACTGCTCTCCATGCTCTTCTTGAGTGATGATTCTTCCAAAGTACTCCCAGTTGACTCCCAAAACTATATTTTTAACTTTGCTCCAGAACTCTCTACTTCAGACTTCTCTATTCCTCTGGAACTTAAAATTTATCATGACCCAGGTCCAACTATATTTCTCCTTGCCTGTCCATCCCTCCCACCTTTTCTTGTATTCAGGGTCATAGTTAATAGTATCTGTATCCAACTAGTCATACAAGCCAGTAATCTGAGAGGATCTTTAACTGTTTTATCACTTCCCCTCCTCCCCTCACCCCCATCAAATGAAATGTTCTACTTACAACAGTGTTTTCAGAAGAGGTATTAGAACTGAATGTTGGGTGTCATCACAACTGGCTATAACTACCTGATGCTGACAAAGGACCATGATTTTTGAGGTAAGCCAAACACTATCTGGCACTAACCAATGATACTGGCCAGTGAATGATAGGACTTGAGTAAACCAACCTTGTCATACCTATGAATTTATTCTGTTTTATTCAGAGTGCTAGTTTTTAATTCTCAATTAATACAACCACTATCAAACCTCCTTTATGGCACTTTAAAATTCTTATAATTTTTTTCCCCTTTAGTTAACTTATCAATACATTTCTTCTGTCATGTGTTCATGTGATTGGAAAGTTAATAGATCCTACTTTGTGGTTTTTTAACCACTGGTTGTTTTTATTTGATGCTGTGACTCCATTACCATTTGAGTTTCTAGTTTGGTCAATTTTTTTACCTATTAAATATTTATCAAACACATCCCAAATACCATTAATCTGTTTCAAATGATTATCTCTTGCCTGGATTATGGTAAACTCTTCCTAACTGGTTTCCATATTGCCAAGTTTCTACTCTAACCACTCTTCCTACTTCCTACATTGGGTGGACACTGTTCAGAATTCTCAAATACTAAATTAATCAACATCCTTCAAGAGCTGCTTTTTTCTCTCAGATACTCTCTCTGACAACAGGAGACAAATTTGAGTGCCAAATAAAGAGAGCTTCATGTATCATTTTAACTACCTTTCATTTTCAACTAAACTGTCATGTCTTGCCTCAAAGCTTATTTTCTGATGGTGCTGAATTACTTATTGTCCTCCATGAAAACATGTGAACAGCCTCCATGTAAACCACTCCTTATTCTCATATTCCTTTGCCTGAGCTCAGTCTTAGGGAAGTGATATGATTTATCCAGGTGTTGAATCAAGTGGGGCCCCAACAGGAAACAGAACACAAATTGGAATCATTTAAGGATGCTTATTTACAAAGGGTTTAATTAAAATATAGGTGGCGTGAAGAAGACTTGAGATAGTGCAGAAACCCAGGACTAGAAGGTATTGTTACCACTACTAGGTCAGAAGAGATGAGGGAAAAGAGCTTTTACTAGAAATTAGAATGGGAGAGAGTGTTTTAGGGCAGGACCCTTAAGAGAAGCAGTGACTTTCCACAACAGGGCAAGCCTAAGGCAACCTTGCAGGGAGAGAGTCATGGGAACTAAAAGCCTGATGTCACTCACATTCTCTCTTATCTTTTCACTGCATTTACTGACCCCTGTGTCTTCTGACTTCTAATCTATACAGATCACTTTCTTGGGGCAGGGAGCAGTAAAGCAAAGGGTAGAACGTGGATTTGGAGGGCAAAGGAAAATACCCAGGATAGGTCTCATTCCAAAAACCTTGGGCATTGGCATGCCTTTTGTTTTTCCTCATATTTACCATGCACATCTGGTTTGTTTCTCTCACTAGACCAAAATTCTCAAAAGAAGAAATTGCTATACCCATTTTAGGATCCACCAAGCCTAGAACCTAGAAGTTTTCAATGTATTTAACTGACCAGATTTACCTTTACCTTTCCCTATTCTCCCCTTCACTTTGAAAGTACCCTCTTTTGAATGATTGAATCTAGGCCTTGTTCCTGGTGTCTCTCCCTTGACTCCAGATATGGTGTTCCTGTACAGTGGCAGAACACTAAGCTCAGTCCTGAATTCAGGTGAGGACCTAGCAATCAAAGCTAATTTATGCTTCATGGGGATTGCACAACATGGTGACTATAGTCAATAATATTGTATTGCATATTTGAAAGTTGCTAAGAGAGTAAATATTAAAAATTTTCATCACAAGAAAAAATTTGTAACTGTATGGTGACAGATGGTAACTAGACTTATTGTTGCGACCACTTTACAGTGCATACAAATATCAAATCATTATGTTGTATACCTAAGACGAATATAATGTTGTATGTTAATTATACTCTAGTAAAAAAAAGTAATTTGAAAAATTAAAAATGCGAAGCACAGAGCATAGTACTTAGCACACAGAAGGCTTTTGAAATGGCCAGGTATTTTTATTAAGAAAAAGAAACAATATAAAATCTGGATTCATGGTCAGAAAGTGTCCTTTATGTTTAAGGCTTTAATAGACACAAAGGAAAAAAAACTCCTAAATAAACGTTTCTGGTATAAAAATCTGAAAAAGCTAACATTCTTCTCTGGGCACCTTTTAGAAAGACTTTCCCACTTGATGGTGTTTTGCTGCCATCTTCTGGTATCCTGTCACCACAAGCAAGATTATTTAGGAAATTGCAGTCACACCTCCACTGCTGAGGTGGGGGCCAGGAGGAATGGAAGAGTACAACTTGTTAAAAAAAAAAAAAAAAGCTGACCATGCTGGCCCTAGTCCCTTGTTGGTTATAGGGCAGGAAAACAAGTATTTCAATAAGTGGCAAAATAAAATTGATCTAGTCTTTAATTACCAAACCCCAAGTCTTTATTTTATCCCATCACTATAGCTTTAATGCAAGACTAAAATGTTAGCTTGTGACCATTTCTTTGCTTCTGCACTGACTACTGTTCTACAACTGCAAGCGCAGATATAGCATACTTCTCTGCCACACTCAAGTGGTTGCCAAAAGAGCAAGAACTTGCTTATAATGTTGTTTATTGAGGTAAAATATACATAACATAAAATTTACAATGTTAACCATTTTTTTAACTGTACGATCAATTCAGTGGAATTAAGTACATTCATATTGTTGTGCAACCATCACCACCATCCATCTCCAGAACTGTTTTTATCTTCCCAGAGTTTTACAGAAATTCTGTACCCATTAAACACCAACTCCCCATTCCTTCCTCCCATTAGCCACTGGCAACCACCCTGCTACCTTCTGTCTCTATGAGTGTGACGACTCTAAGAACTTCAGATAAGTGGAATTATACAATATTTGTCCTTTTGTGAATATTTGAAATATTTGAAATCCTTAGATTTCATGCTTATTTTATTTAGCATAATGTTCTTGTTGGGTAGTGGGAGAGAATTTCCCTACTCTAAACTTCTTTAATTCTATGGCTGGACTAGTAATAAAATAATAAAATTGGTATGAGACTAGGTTAACAGGAGAAAAAACAATTTAATATATGTGCATGAGAGAATCAAAATATGTTGCTCAGATCATAAAATGAAGCTTAAAGAAATAACTGAACTAGGTACCTTTTAAAACTTTTTAGACAAAGAAACAACAAATTTGTGAAAAATTGACAGGACAAAGAAAGTGCTCATTAGAAAGGAATCTAAATAGTTTTGGGTATTCATTAGTGAGGAATTTAAACAAAATATGGGCTTAGGTAGTAAATAGTAAGGGTTATAAAGTTTGTTTATATACTTTTTTCAACTCTAGATTTTATGTCTTATGGTAAGTTGTCTCTCAATCCTTCTGGAGTGAGGAGGACACCTGTCAGGAATATTTATCTCCTGCTTTTAGAGGGACAGAGAAGAGTCAGAGAGCTCTTTCTGCTCTTGCAGCTTCTCAGGTGATTTTAGTTCAAAATAATCAACATGCCATTGTGGGGTATATTGGGGCAGCCTGCCCTGGGCCCTGACCATCTTCACAGTTCATCCATGTTGTAGCATGTATCAGAATTTTATTCCTTTTATTAGCTGAATAATATTTCTTTATATGCATATAAATATGTAGGAAATAGGAAAAATATATAATAAATTATTTTTATTTATATAAAAATGCAATGATATCAGAAGCATGGTGGACTGAAAGATGTCCCCAGAACTCTCTCCTTGAAACAGCAATAAGACAAACATCTAAAACTCAACAAAAAAACCCCAACCTGCACACAAGCATGTCTGAGTGAGGGATTTGTGAATAATGGCTACCACAGGTCAGAACTCCAGGAATCACGTGGTAGACTGGGAGAAACACAGAAGCTGCCTCTCGCAGCTGGAGCTCCCTGCAGAAGGAGGGGTAGATGAAAAGGTGCGGTGAGTTCTCATAACAGCTCTGCCTGGGAGAGCTGTTAGCTCCATGCAGTTGGTGGCAGTGCCCAGGCATCAGGGCAGATAGCAGAGAAGTTGAGAAGGGAGAGAAGAGGGGACAGGAAAGAAACAACAGTTGATTTTTACCAGCCATCGTTGAAAAACACAAGGCTAAACCACAGCCCTCATCCCCCAACCCAGGAGGCCCCTTCCCCCATATCCTTCAAGACCTCAACATCCTGAAGCCTCAGGGGAATCTGAGCAAATACTGTGGAAACTATTGCTAACACTGACAAGGACTGAGACTGAGGGTAGCTAATGTGATTGAATGTTTATAAGGAAAAAAAGGTATTATTAACACTTTATATAAAACAGGAATCCAAGAGGCTTAGATGCCACCTACAGGAAACTCCCAGTCATTGCGGAGTCCCAGGGGAGTCTGAGCAAATGCTGCAGAGACTGAAGCGACCTCTCATAGCCTCTGGAGCACCCTGCAGGAGGAGGGGGAGGGGAGAAAAAGCGCGAGTTTCAGCAGCAAGTTCCCTGAACAGCCCTGCCTGGGAAGCTGTGAACTGTGGCTGGCCAGCTACAGGGCACAGTCATCAGGGCTGAAAGCAGAGAAGTGGGGTGGGACAGCAGAAGAACAACAGTTGATTTTTGCTGGCAAAACCAAGTCCGAGCCACAGCCCCCCACCCAAAGGGCCCCTTCCCCCATACCCTCTGAGATCAATCACCATGGAGCCCCATGGCAATCTGAACAAATGCCACCAAAACTGCTAGGGATACAAGAGGCTTAGACGCTACCTACTGGAAACCAAAGTAGAGCACCTTCTTTGCAGGAGGCTAAAGAGAGGACTTTATTTAATCTTTCTGGAAAATACAGCAGAATACACTTTCATTAAAGCCCAGGTGGAGAAATAGTCCATTAAACACCATGAACAAACAAGGTAACAAGGCACCTCAGAAAGAAAGAGAAAAATCTCCAGAAAATAAGCTTACAGACATAGAAATATGCAACCTAAATGACAGAGAACCTTGGAATGGTACTTCTGAAAACTCAGTGAGATCCAAAACAAATCATATCAACAATTTCAGAAATTAAAAAAAAAAAAAAACAATTAGATGAGCAGAGCAAAGAGATTGAAACACTCAAGAAGAGAAGAATAGATATTCTGGAGATGAAGAACACACTGCAAGAGTTGAAAAATGAAATAGCAAGCCTGGGATATAGAGTTGACCAAATGGAGGAAAGGATCAGTGATATTGAAGACAGAAATCTAGAAATAAATTAAAAGGAAGAAGACAGAAACCAAATATTGAAAAATAATGAAAGAGAAATACAAGAACTAGCTGATACCATCAGGAGAGGAAACATAAGAATAATGGGCATTAACAAAGGCGAGGAAAAAGAACAGAGAGTATAAAGCATTTTCAGACAAATAGTGGACAAGAATTTCCCAAATTTAAGAAATGAGCTGGAATTCAAGAAGTCGACAGAACACCAAATTATCTCAACCCAAAAAGGCCTTCACCAAGACACATTATATTAAAGTTATCAAAAATCAATGACAAAGATAGAATTCTCAAGGCAGCCAAGAAGTAAATGGTAACATAGAAAGGAAAACTCATTAGTTTATAATCAAACTTCTCAGCCCAGACCTTACGAACCAGAAAGAAATTAAATCAAATATTTAAACTATTAAGCGAAAGGAAATACCAGCCTAGAATAATGTATCCAGCTAAGCTCTCCTTTAGATATGAAGGAGAAATGAAGACCTTTCCAGATATACAAAAACTGAGGGAATTCTCCACTACGAGTCCTGCACTATAAGAAATACTGAAAGGGGTCAGCTCACCTAAAATAAAATAACAACAACAAAAATACATAATTAGGAGTAAAGTGACTATCAGGCAAATAGAAGCAAAGGAGTGCAGCCCTTATTAAGAGCAGGGCATTATAGCTTAAATAATAAGAAGTGAATTGTTATAAAAAGATAGTAAAAAATGTTCAGCATACATAGGTACAAATTGAGAAAACAATGACTGAAAAGCAGAGGATTCAAAGATTCAAATATGCAAAGAAGAATGGAGATAAGCCACATGCAAAAAATAGATGACTATATATATGTAACTCTCCTTTACATATTTGTAATGGTAACCACACAACAAAGCTTCAGAACCGAAATATATAACATGAAACAAGAAGAAGCAGGGGAAAAATCCACAAAAGCCAACCAAAATAAAGTAAGCAGAAACACAAGAATAAGGAAGCAATGAAAGCACCAAGCTTCCAGAAAATAAGAGATAAATGGCTATAAGAAGACCTCATATTTCAATAATCACCCTAAATGTAAATGGATTTAACTCACCAATAAAAAGGCACAGAATTGCAGATTGGATCAAAAAAGAAAACCCAACAAAACTGAACCATATGCTACCTCTGGGGGACACATCTCAGCTCCAAAGACAAATATAGACTCAAAGTGAAAGAGTGGAAAAACATACTTCAAGCAAATGGCATTCAGAGAAAAGTGGGAGTAGCAGCACTAATATCAGATAGAATAGACTTGAAAATAAAAAAGGTAAAGAAAGATACTGAAGGACAATTCATAATGTTAAAGGAAATCATGCACCAAGAAGACATAGCACTTAGTAATATCTATACTCCCAATCAGGAAGCCCTGAAATATGTAAAGCTATTACTGATAGAACTAAAGGGAGAAACAGACCAAAACGCTATCATAGTAGGGGACCTAAATACCCCACTGTCAGATATGGACTCATCATCCAAACAGAAAATCAGTAAGGAAATCACATCCTTAAATGACACATTAGACCAACTAGACATAATTGACATTTACAGAGCCTTCCATCCCATAACAGCTGCTGATACATTCTTCTCTAGGGTACATGAAACATTTTGGAACACAGAGATAGCCTCAACAAATATAAGAAGCTTGAAATCATACCAGCTATATTCTGTGATCATAATGCTTTGAAACTAGAGATCAACTACAAAAAGAAATCAGGAAAACCACAAGGACATGGAAATTAAACAACACGCTACTGAAGAATAAGTGGGTCAGAGGAGAAATAAAAAGAGAGATCAAGATGTACATAGAAAAGAATGATGATAGTACAACATATCAAAACTTTTGGGACACAGCAAAAGTGGTTATAAAAGGAAGTTCATATCATTACAGGCCTACCTCCAAAAACAAGAATGAACCCAAATAAATAACCTAATGCTTCATCTTAAAAAACTAGAAAAGGAAGAACAAATGAAGCCTAAAGTCAGCAGGACAGAAACAATCAAAATTAGAGCAGAAATAAATGAAATTGAAAACATAAGAACAATAGAAAATAAATGCAACAAAGACTTAGTACTTTGAGAAGATTAATAAAATTGACAAAACCCTGGCTAGACTCACTAAAGAAAAAAGAGAAAAAACACAAATAAAAAAAATCAGGAATGAAAGAGAGACAATTATGACTGATACTGAAGAAACACAAAGGATCGTAAAAGAATATTATGAAAAAGTATAAAACACCAAATTTAATAACCTAGAAGAAATGGACAAGTAATTAGAAAAAATACATCCTTCTTAGACTGAATCAAGAACTGGAAAATCTAAATAGACTGATCTACTGTGTGGAAATTGACACAATCATCAAAAACCTAACAAAAAGTAAAAGTTCAGGACCAGATGGCTTCACCAGTGGATTCTACCTAACATTTAAAGAAGAGTTAATACCTATTTTCCTCAAACTCTTTCAAAAAACCTTACTCTGACACCAAAACCTGGTAAAGATAACACACACACACACAAACTACAGACCAATATCTCTCGTGAACACAGATAAAAAATTCTAAATAAAATACTAACGAACCAAAAACAGCAGCATATTAAAAAGATTATACACCACAGTCAAATTGACTTCATCCCAGGGGCAAAAGGATGGTTCGACATATACAAATCGACTAATGTGATACACCACATAAACAAATTAGAAAACAAAAACCATATGATCATATCAATAAATGCAGAAAAAGCCTTCAACATGATATAGCAACCATTTATGATCAAAACACAATATCCATATAGAAGGAAAGCACCTTAACATAATAAAGGCCACCTATAAGAAACCATCAGCAAACTTTATGCTTAACGATGAAAAACTAAAAACCTTCCCTCTAAGATCAGGAACAAGAGAAGGTTGTCCACTATTGCCACACTCATTCAATATAACATTGGAGGTCCTAGCAAGTGCAATCAGACAAGAGAAAGATGTAAAAGACAACCAAATAGAAAACAAAGAAGTCAAACTGTCATTATTTGTGGATGACATGATTCTCTATATAGAAAATCCTAAAAACTCCACAAGAACACTACTAGAATCAATAAACAAATAGAGTAAAGTATCTGGATACAAAAATCAACATTCAAAAATTCATAGTGTGCCTATGCTCTAACAATGAAAAAGAAGTTGAGAAATAGTTCCTTTTGTAATTGCAACAAAAATAATAAAATACCTAGGAAAAAAATTAATGAAACATATGTAGGTCCTATATAAGAAAACTACAGTACCCTTTTAAAAGAAATCATAGGAAATACAAAGAAATGGAAAGATCGTCAGTGTCCTTGGATTGGAAGAATCAACATAGTTAAAATTACCATATCACCTAAAACATATAGACTTAATACAGTCTCCATCAAAATCCCATTGGGATTTTTTTGAAGAAATAGAACAAAAAATCATCAGATTTCTATGGAAGCACAAATTGCCAAACCCATTCTGGGAAAATGAATGAAGCTGGAGGCATCACTCTGCCCGACTTCAAATTATACTACAAAGCGACAGTAATCAAAATGGCATGATATTGGCAGCAAAACAGACATGTGGACCAGTATAACAGAATTAAGAGTCCATAAGTAAACCCACATTTATATGAGCAAATAATTTTCAACAAAAAAGCCAAAAGCATACAGTGAAGAAAGGAAAGTCTCTTCAATAAATAGTGCTGGGATAACTGGAAAGCCACCTGCAAAAGAATGAAACTGGACTGTTGTCTATAACCATACACTAAAATTAATTAAAAATTGAGAAAGGATCTAAATATAAGACCTGAAACAATAAAACACATAGAAGAAAACATAAGAGCTAAATTCAAGGACCTCAGACTTAAAGAGGATTTTATGAATTTGACCTCAAAGGCAAGGGAAGTAAAAGCAAAATTAATGAATGGGACTATATCAAACTAAAAAGATTCTGCTCAGTAAAGGAAAACTTTAACAAGATAAAGAGACAACCACCTGAATATATTTGCAAGTAACTCCTCCATTAACGGCCTAAAATAAAAAATATACAAAGAACTCATACAACTCAATAATAACAATAACACCACCACCAACAACAGCAACAAGAAACAAACAATTCAATCAAAACGTGGTCAGAGAACCTGAAAAGATACTTTTCCCTAAAGGACATACAAATGGCCAACAAATGTATGAAAAGATGCTCAATATCTCTAGCTATTATAGAAATGCAAATCAGTACCATCTCATACCTGTTAGAAAAGCAATAAACAACAATAACAAATTTTAGAGAGTATGTGGAGAAATAGGAACCCTCATACACTACTGGTGGGACTGCAAATTAGTACAGCCACTATGGAAAACAGTATGAAGTTTCCCCAAAAAAGTGAGAATTGATCTACCATACGATCCAGCAATCTCTCTACTGGATATTTACCCCAATGTCTTGAAAACTCATATCTAAGGAGATATTTACACATCAATGTTCATAGCAGCATTATTCACAGTGGCCAAGACATGGAAGCAACCTAAGTGCCCTATGATAAATGATTAGCTAAAGAAGCTGTGGTACATATATACAATGGAATATTACTCAGCCATAAGAAGAGATGAAACACTGTCATTTGCGTCAACATAGATGGACTCGAGATAATCATGCTAAGTGAAATAAGCCATACAGAAAAAGTTGGAAATTGCATATCACTTATATGTGGGATATATACTTAAAAACAACAAATGAGCAGGACAAAGAAACAGAGACTCATGGACATGGACTATAGACTAGTGGTTACTAGAGGACTATAGAGTAGGGGTTACTAGTGAGGTAGGAGAAGAGGGGAGAGGTAGATGGAGTAATGGGGGTCAAACATAGGGGGTAGGGGGAGTGTGAAGTGGGTAAAGGGGATCACATATATGGCAGTTGAAGGAAACTGGACTTTGGATGGTGAACACAATAGAATATACCAATGTCAAATGATAATGTACACCTGAAAATTATATGATTGTATTAACCAATGTTATCCCAATAAATTTAATAAAATAAAATCTTTCTGAGGAAAAAAGAAAAAGCAGAATACACTTCCATTAATGCCCAGGTGGGGAAATAGTTCATTAAACATTATGAACAACCAAGGTGACAAGGCAGCTCAGAAAGAAAAAAAAATCTCCAGAAAATAAGCTTAAAGACATAAAAATATATGACTGAAATGACAGAGAATTTAAGATGGTACTTCTGGGGAAACCTAATGAGATCTAAAGTAATTCATATAAACAATTCCAGGAATTGAAAAAAAAAACAACTAGATCAGCAGAATGAGCACTTTAAGCAAGGAGATTGAAACCCTTAAAAAGAACCAAATAGAACTTCTGGAGATGAAGAGCAAACTAAAAGAGATAAAGAATGAAATAGCAAGCTCGGTAAAAATACCTCAAACGATATTAAAAAGTGAAACTTTGCAGATATAAATTCTCTTTATCCCACTCCTCAATCCCATTCTCTTTCCTCCATTACCAAAGGCAACCAGTGTGTTGAAGTTGGTGTGTTTTCTTCAATTGTATATTTTTATATTTTATTATATACTTAGTTCTCCAAAGGCAATATATAGTATTGTGCTTTTATACCCACACAAATAGTATACTGTACATGTCATTTTGAAGTTTGCTTCTTTCATTCTATTATTTTCACGATTCATCTATGTTGGTACATGTAACTCTTGTTTATTAGTTTTACTACTTTATGCTGTTTAAGCATATGCATATAAAAAATTAGCCATCTTATAGCTGAACATTTAGGATGTTTCCAGTTTTTGTTGTTGTTATTGTTACTGTTGCTATTACAAATAATGCTGCCATGAACATGTTTGGAATACATTTTCTCAAGTATTCACATTTCTTTAGATCTAGAATATATATCCTGGGTTAGAATTGCTAAACTGCAGATCATGCAATTCTTCACTTTTACTAGATATTGTTAGATTGCTTTTGGTACAGCAACAACACTTCAAATTGGAACAGTTTTTTGAGAGTTCCTATTTTTTCACATTCTTACCACAGATTAGTACTTTGTAATATTTGACAATCTGTTGGGTATCAAATATTATGTTATTGTTTTTACTTGATTTTTAAGGAAGATACATATACTTTCCTGTGTATATTGGTCATTTGAGTTTTTTTTTTTTTCTGTAAAAAGTCTCAAACTGGTTTACATTATAGAATATGAGAGGGTTCTAAAACATAGCAAACTGCTGAAACCTTGTGGTGGGTTTTGACCTATTTGCTTCCTGAAGCATTAAATAAGATCACTATAATTCAGTGTTCCATGGCTTGCTGCCACCGATGCCAGCACTGTACCAGTTTTAAAGTCGTGTTGTGCCTGGAACTTGTTTTCCATAAGATTCAAGTTGGTGGGTCTTAATCACAGTGCAGCTATGTATTTCTGGACCTTTGTGTAAATAACTTGTAAAAATTAAACATACGTAAGCAAATGCTATTACATTTAAAAGAAAATTTTAAAGCAGCTCAAGCTCTGAGTCTAAATATTAGATTTCTGTTTTCTACTGTGCCAATCTTAAAATTAGTTGATAAAAATATTAAAAGCAAACATCTTTTGAGTGACTATATACTAGGGACTGTGCTAAGCAGTTTTTATGTGTTGCCATGTAATTCTTACTGTAATTGTGTGAGGTAGGTATCCTTACTTCATCTGTTAAATAGGGATAACTGAGATCTAGCGGAGTTAAGTAAATTGTTCACTAGCACATAGCTAGTTAAATGTCACAGTCATGTCTTTTAACATAAAGAGACTGGTTCCAGAGTTTGTGTTACCCACTATTATGTTACTCTGGCTCTCAACATATGAAATTCTGTAATCTACCTATGTCCAAATCCCCTAGGCAATTTGTGCTTAGGAATAAGAATAAACTTGAGATAACAAGGGGGAATCTTTTCTAAAACTGTCTCCTGGTGGTGAAGAAACATCTACTTATTTCTGAGGTCAGCTGTATTGTCTAGTAACAAGCCTTTTAAAAATTTTCTTTCTTTCAAAACTTTTCTTTCTTTCTGCAAAACTAATCCAAATTTTCTTTCACTCTTCCTTTTTGTAAACTTTCTATAAATTTTACAGTATCCAGGAAAAAAAATATTTGTTTGCTAATGTTGTATGTGTCAGAGTAATTTCCAGCAAGTCTGTCTTCCTTTAACCTCTCAAAGACTCCAAGTCTTCATTTCAATTCTCTCACTGAAGCTGTGTGTTCAGTGGGTAATCTTTACTATTTTTCACTAGTGATTGGGCTTCCTTTAGAACTTTGTGCTTCTGTGTAGGAGAGTGAAAATAATGTACCCTTTACCCTTCTGAGTCTTTGGCTAAGACCTCTGTAATAAGACAGATTAACAAGAAAAAAGCAAGCAGAACTTTATCGACATGCAAACCACATGTATACATGGTAGCTACCCAGGGGAAAACTCCTCAGTAACTCCTTGAGATGACTTAGATTTCAGGCTTAAATACCATCTTCAACTAAAGACAAAAGGAAAGAAAGGTGTGGAGAGGAAACCAGTTATGGGGAAGTGACCAGGAAAAGCACAGTAAACAAGGGTAAGGTTGTTATGCAGATTAAAGTTCCTGCCTTCTCCACTGATAAGATTCTCTTGTGATTTAGAATTGTCCTTCTCTTTCTGATACAGAGAGGCAGAACAGCCTTACAAATGGAGGTTTCGTTTATAAATGTAAATCTCTATTACAGAAGAGTAACTTCTGCTCTATTTTCAGTTTCTCTAGGTCCGCTGTTTCTCAAAATAAGCAACTCAAGTTAATCCTTATGCCAAGGAGGCATATTCTGGGGTGACATATTCATTCTGCTATCCTTCAGCTGTATCTTTGACAGATTGGTAATACTACTTACAACGAAACTGATATTTGCCATAAAGGAGTCCTCTTGGTCATCACTAAACATGTTCTTGGCTTACTCCTTGTTCCAGCTACTGTGGTAGTGGCCAGTCCTGACCAGGCTTTGGCCACTTTGCTCAGGGGCCATCAGACAGCCCCTGGCCCTGAGCCTACACTAAGGAGTCCTCCTTGTTTTCTGCTCTGGAACTTTTCTGACTCTGGTTCATATTGTATAAGGGAACTAATGCCAGTAGGACTTCCTTGATCAAAGGAGGACAGGAACTAATGGACATATGCTTCCCTCTTTTCTTCCCTAGACAGATAATTCTTAGACACATTTTGTAAGTTTCCTTATAAGGTCCTAGAAATCAGTCATCAGTCACTCATTGAATCACTGAGTCATCACTAGTAGTAACCCACTTGATAACATACCTTTTTATTGAATTTTCCTCCTTTCATTTCTCCACCTCCATTCTTTCACTCCTACTCCCTGATAGCATTTCCAAATAAACTACTGTTACAACCCATGATCAAGTACCACTAGGAATATACCTGTAATAATAATATAAAAAGATAGGTCTGTTTAGCTTGCTGAAGCAAAGCAGAAAACACTCAAGAAAAATCTTAGTAAGAGGGAATAGGGAGGGACTTCTTACAGGATGTGGGGTTGTGGTGGATGATCCTAAGAAAGATTTAGCAAAGTGGGAACCAGTTCTGTTTAGATGATATCAGGAAGCAGGGCCAATTCAGTTGTTTGTTACTTTTCATAATTTTTATTTAGAAGGTAAGAGCATTAAATTGGAGCTAGAGTTATCATTGATAGGAAGCACAGGTCATTTATATTAGTCAGAAAAGGTATGTTAAGTCATGGTGTGTACATGTGTGTGTTTATATGTTGTAGAGTGGCCTTGTCCTTTCATGTTCCAAATGTGGTCACAGAGTACTTGTCTGGACATTGTTCCTATTTTGTGACCATTGTTTATATTCAGTTAGGAACATCATGATCTAGCCATTAGCAGGTGGGTTTTCACTTTCTCATTACTTACTTACACTTCTTAGCCCAAGTTCCTCCATATCAGAACCTGAGGACGATGGGAGGAAATGGCATTAAGGTAGGACTAGTTCCCTTTCTAATCAAGCAATTCTGCTTTTCTCTCATGGCTGGTCTGCCTTTGCACATGTTATTTCTTCTGAGAATGTCTTTTTCTTGTTCCTGGTGAAAGGCTACCTACTCTTCAATATTTAGCCTAGACATTACTTTATCCATGCTGCCTTACTGGATTCCACTAGGTAGAGCAATGATAAGGAGATTCTACTCTGTGTCTAGAAATTACTGGGTTTACCTCTCTTATAGCACTTATCACAATTGTTTTGTAATTTGGCCTTCTCTAACAAGACATGAGAGACAAAGCTGTTTAGGATCTGAGCATATACATCTAGATCATGTTTCCATCACAATTAAATTAGAAAATCATATAAACAATATTCATCAAAATAGGCATTTAATACTTACTCGGTACTAGAAATTGTTCTAGGACCCCAAATACAAATTAGACTTTTATTTGGTCAGAAAACCTGTAAATAATGAAAGCATCAAATTGAAATTTGATAGC
The DNA here is from genome assembly GCA_030015415.1 of Cynopterus sphinx. NCBI lineage: Eukaryota > Metazoa > Chordata > Mammalia > Chiroptera > Pteropodidae > Cynopterus > Cynopterus sphinx. The sequence goes on along the minus strand of CM057388.1, from coordinate 28,594,172 downwards.
CTAATAGTCAAGACCACCCACCACTTGCTCACAAGCTACATTTCTTCCAAACATAAGCAATTTTTTCCAACCTTTTCTTACAGGATTATTCTATGTCATTTAAGTTGATAAACCCACTGCCCCTTCAGTATATTTGTTGCCTTCCCACTTTAGTATTGCACTCACAATATACCCCTCACCAAGAAATAATGCATTTTCCTTCTCTCTGCATCTTACCTTTTTTCGTCATAACAGATTAATGCCATGCAGATAACAGATATGATAGGTTATGGTTTAAATGCTAAGGCGAAATAGAAACAACTGACACTGGCTCTCAATTTTTTGGACATTCAACCCTCATTTTTTATTCCCCATTGTACTGACACTGTGTTTTACCAAATATGGGACAATATGATCTCTGCATGTGTAGTGACAATTTCTCCATGAATTTCATGCTTCTGCTTGGTGGAGATAGGGGTCACCAAGTTTCTTCTTCAATGAGAGACCTAGAAGTCTCTTGGGAAATAAATCCTCAGAACAAATTGGATTGTTTTAAATATCTTTTCAAAGAACAATACTCCTGACTTGAATGGCTGGGGTGATTCTGAGTGGCCTACCACTCAGCCAGTCTTCCAGTCCTCACTGACCAATGCCAGATTCCTGGGTTAAGAAGGCTATAGGTAAAAATGAGCATAACAGTTACATAGCAATGTCTGGGACTCAGGACTTAAAACAATGCAGATTTAATTCTAGAGTAACATTTAAAATGCATAGAGGAAGGTAAAAGAATTATCCCCATGATCAAGGAGAATATAACCCATCTATTATATTGTGAAAGTTCTGTATAACCCAGTAAGTTACTCTATTAAGTTCTCTCAAAGAGTATCAATGTCAGGGTCCTCATCTATGATTACAGGTTGTTATAATCTGAAGGGCATTGCCTCTCAAGGGCATAAGTAGGCTGACATCTCAGCTACAAGGAAGCACAGCAGAAAGAGAGAAATGCCTGATGCCATGGAATGAAAAAAAGAAATGTATTTCTCAGGTGAGATGACCCTGGAGACTCCCAGAATAGTGCCTTCCACCTTTCCTCTATCTCTGCCCATGCCTGAAGATCCTGTTTCAGTAGGTGTAGGGAGAAGATTCAGAGAAATATTATGGATGATTGTGACTTGTACAATTCTATATTCAAATAGGACCTCCAGGAATCTGGACAGGTCATTTTATAACAAATCAGAAAAATTTGCCTTTAGGGTTTCTTGCAGGGGTGTGAAAACAGCTTTATAATTAATGTTTTCTGAATCACATTACATGCAAGGAAAAATAATGTCTGAAAGTACAATTCCCCAAACTTCTCTTGTCTTTCTATATTTATATTAGCAGAGAGTTCAGCCTTTCTATCTGAGTCCACCCCCCACCCTTTTTTTTTCTTTTTGCAATAAGCCCAAGAATAGTGGTTTAGTTAGGGCTAATGGTCCATCCTTATTGTTATACCTTGAGGAAGAGAAAAGCAAATAACCTTCTTGGGACTCTAAAAGGTACCACTTGCCTTGCTGTGAAGTTCAATTTGTTTCTACCAGGTGGCCTTGGGTGATTAAGATTGCTGTTCTTGATCTGATGGTAGTACTCCTTGTGTCACCCACAATTACAGACTATTCTAGACTTGCCTGGGTCTTCAAGTTATAGTTCTTTATCTATAATGCTTTGTTATTTAGTATCTTTACTCACAGGAGTTTCTTGGGTCAAATTCCACAACCAGGAGAAGCTTTGGGCAAAATCTTCAGTTGGCCTTTTCGCAAACCCATAACCATATTCCCCTTCAGCAATGTAAATCCTGGCATAGAAGCCACCATTCTGGTTTAGTCTCTTTCTACTTGCACTAAGGTTTTATCAAGGTGTGGCTTTCTTTTCTATCACAAGGCTACAACAAGAAACAACTCTAACCAGCACATAGATTTCAATAACTTTGAGTCTCAAGAAGTAGTTTATGATCTCAACCTCTTCCTTCATAGAAGGTCCCTAGCAAAATTTCCATGTCTTTCTCAGAAAACATGGAGCTTTACAATAAATGAAAATGGATGGGATTTGGAGTATGGCTGGGTGATTCTGCCCTAACTATCAAAAGATTTAGAGCTCCACACTTTCTTTTTTAAACAGTGAGTTTCTGTTTGCCTTGCTTCTGTGCAGCCAGAAAGGAATATTTAATTTATTCCCTACAAAACAAGGAAGGTCTGCTTCAAAATAATTTAATGTCTCCATTGTGACACATAGAAAGAATTCTTAGGGAAATAATTACTCATAAGTTATGAGAAAAAATAATGGCTTTATTGAGTACCCTACAGATTTTCCTTTATTGTTTATGGTAAGACTGAACTTCTGCCCCTTTGTGGGTAGGTGGGACCATATGACCTATTTTGGCCAAAGAATTGTTAGCTCTTATTGCTGTAAAGCCTGCTAGAGTTTTCCTTCCTTCTACAACAGCTACTGCTGATACTCCAAAGGATGGCTTCTCTCTTAGCTTGGGTCTTGGACTTGAGGACAAAATAAAATAGAACCACAGCCAACACATGAGGGAGACATAATATGATTGAGAAGTGAACCTTTGCTGTTCCTATCTTGGATCCAGTAGACTTGATTATCAAGGCAAATATGATGTATTCCTTGGATCTCTCTTTAATAAAGAACTCACTGATCAGCTGTGAGGCAAGAGATGCAGCTAGCTGACAGCCTCTGGCTGTGGCACCTTTAGGACACATTACTGTGTTTGAGTCAAGGCAGTGCCCTTTATGGGTCATCCCCAGACAGTGATGGGAAGATATTAGGGCCTGGTTCTTTCTGCCCAGTGTGAGACTCTGCTAAATGACAATGTGGCATTCTTTGCTTTGGTGCTCTCCATTGTGTTGGTCAGACTTGTCACACGTGCATTACATTCTGAGGCTCTCACTGCTGGATTCAGCTTCCTTTCTTTTGCTTTACAGGAGTCTTATTGGCATCAGGTTCTGAAGTCTTCCTATGTCTAATTCCGCCTTCTCTCCATTTATCTTTCGCAGACATTACTCCTCAATACAGATATTCGATTATGAGTTCATTATCAGTGTCCAACTACCAGAGGACCTAAACTGATACTATTATACTATGGTAAAAGCCATTTATTTTGTGTGCATAGTGATTAGGGCACATGTACTATAGCATAGTAGATGCTGAAGAAAGGAAACTATGAGAAATGGGAAATGATGAAGCAATATCCTTTAGGAGTAACTGACAGTTACATTTAAACCATCAGTGTCTGAAACTAGCAGAGGAGTTTAAGACTAAATTTGTTTATTAAATAGTTGCTATGTTTATTAAATAGAGCCAGATTTTCTTTTCAAGATCAAACTGAACCTCTGTTCATTTAGTTTTCAATGCCTATTCTGTCTGTGGACTGTACTGAGTTGGTGTCTACCACTTTTCCCTAACAAAAAGTAAGAAAGAGAATCATTTTCTCCTGCCCTGAACATTTCCTATTTAGAAAAACATGTTGTGGACATATAATGCTTCATAATAATGAGAAAATAATTTGTTTCTTCCACTCTTGAATGGTTATTATTTAGCTGGGAATGAAACCACAAAATAGGTCAAAAGGACATAATCTGCAGCTTCTGCACATGTTGATAAAAATAATATGCTTTGGATTTTTTAATAATCATCTTAGGTGACCTCTGACTCATTAAGTATGATATGTCTTACAAGTTGTTCTTACTGACACTGGACCAGAAGTTATGGTTCCATACTTAAGTGTTTCACAATTACCTTCCTCGGGATATTAATTGTCAACTTGGATTTATCTTTTTGATGACTCAGTGGGCTATAATAGCCCTGACGGTAAGTATTTATGGCAAGGCTACAAAGCAATCATCTCCATAAAAAGGGACTGAATCGCTAAAACAGAAATGGTCGCATAAATTCTAGTGTCTGTCAGATCTCAAGGAGGCACTTCCTCCAGTTAAGAGAAGTAATTTGGCAGATTCAGCACAATCTACTTTACTGAATGAGAATCACTTTGCTTTATCACTGCTGACTTATCTGTAGGAAATCGTGTATTGGAAAGAATGATTCTCCCTTGAATTCTATGTCTCTTGCTTATGTGCTTATTATTTAGTGTTCCAGTTGGGTCTTCCAGGAAACAGAAGCTGAGATGGATTTAAAAGTACAAGTACAGCAGGTCCTAAAATAAGAGTTTTGTTCAACATTATTTTATTATAACATTGATGATATGCTATAGAAACTTAACTCTTGTTTGTATCAATTAACCTTGGTAAAGTTGGCTTCATTATATGTTATTTTGTGTAAAGTTATAGAACCTATTGATGATGTTAAGGGAGGATTTATGGTAGTTTATTTGGGGATAAATGCCTATGGAAGGTAAGACAGAAGTAGGATTAGGCAGGACAAGCCTTCAGACCATAATGCTGAGCTGGTTCCTGGGGACTGAGAAACAGGACTGGGCAGAAGAGCTTCAGACCCTGACACATATATGACAAAGTATTGGCCACCTCAGTTGGGATACCCAGAGAAAAGCTAGCTCATTAGAGGAGTTTTATATTGAACAGAAATGAGCAGGCTCTACTGCTGCTGCCATGCTCATTAGGCAGCTGGGGCTTCCTGGCATTGATGGTTTTGGCTCAAAAGAGGAAAACTGTCAGATAACTGCAGTTCTCACAGCTGAAAGACAAGTACTTTTTAGAAGAAATATCTGAGTGATGCACATCCATGGTGGCCTCATGGAGTGTCATTTTTTGAAAGTGCCAGGTGGATTCATTTTAGGGTTACCCTCAGGGAATACACAATACAAAAATAATGATGGTATTATTATGCTAAATATGACCTCACAGAGTTTTAAGGTCAGGGATTGAGATAAAGGACACTTAGGAAAAGCCTAGTGCTCTGGGATCATCTGTGGCTCTACCACTACTAGTTGGGTAACCTTTGGTAAATTGTTTCCTAACTTCTCTGAGCTTCTTTTCCCTGATAAATGAAATAGAAATATCTATATCACAAGATAACTGAGAGGGTTAAATTTTAGTTTAAAAATTCTCTTTGTAGAGAGTGAGGAAAAAAGTGTGGTGGAGTGAGAGAAGTCCCCAGATCTCTCCCCTTGAAATAATAAGATGAATAGTTAAAACTCAACAAAAAATACACAAACTGAATACAAGTATGTTTGAGCATGGGATCTGTGCATAAGAGCTACTATAGGTCAGAACCATGGGACCTGGTTAGTAGACTGGGAAAAAAATCAGATACATTTCCCAATAGTCCATGAACAACCAAGGTAACAAGGCAGCTCAGAAAGAAAGAAAAACCTCCAGAAAATATGCTTAAAGACATAAAAATATGTGACTTAAATGACAGAGAATTCAGGATGGTACTTCTGAGGAAACTCAATGAAATCCAAAATAATTCATATCAGCAATTCCAGGAACTGAAAAAAAAAAAAAAAAACTAGATCAACAGAATGAGTTTTTGTTTGTTTGTTTGTTTCTTTTTTTAGCAAGGAGATCGGAACCCTTAAAAAAATAAATAGAACTTCTGGGAATCAATAACACACTAAAAGAGATGAATATGTAAGGTAAACGTGTGACACGCAAAGAGAAGTGAGAAGTTTTAAAAGTAAGCTTTTACTGGGAGAGCGCTCCCTGGTGAGGTTCTCTGGTCCAGAGAGGTGAGGGCCAGAGAAGTCTCGCCTTGAGGAGGGAGGGTGCAGCTTTTATAGAGTTATGTGGGGGTTGGGGTATGGGGGGGGAATGTTAATCAAATGCTAATTGAGCATCCGGATTAGGGTGGTGGTGCCTAGGGTTTTAGGGTGGGCCCTATTCAGAAGGTCTGGATTCTGGTATCAAGCTGAGAAGTCTCCAGGCAGGCATCTGGCTGGCCCTTCCCCAACCGACCTAACAGAATGAAATAGCAAGCTTGGGAAATAGAGTTAATCAAATGAAGAAAAGTTTCAGTGATACCGAAGACAGAAATCTATAAATAAATGAGAATGGAAAAGAGACTGAAGAATGAAAAATAGTGAAAGAGAAATACAAGAAAGCTGATATCAATAGGAAAGGAAACATATGAATAATGAACATTCTCAAAGGTGAGGAAAAGGAGCAGGGATCAGAAAGCATTTTCAGGCAAATAGTTGACAAGGATTTCTCAAATCTAAGGAATGAACTAGAGCTTAGAATTCGAGAAGTCAACAGAACACCCAATTACCTCAACACAAAAGGCCTTCTCAAAGACACAGTGCATTAAAATTATCAAAAATTAATGACAAAGGAAGAATTCTCAGGGCAGCCAGGGAAAAGAAGACAGTACACTATAAAGCAAATCCCATTAGATTATCCTTGGACTTCTCAGCACACACCTTAACAAACCAGAAAGGAGTGGAATTCAATATTCAAACTATATAAAATAAAACTACCAGCCAAGTATAGTGAGGCCTGTATTACAGAAAATATGAAAGAGGTCACCTCACCTAAAACAAAATGACTAAACAAAATATATAACAATGAGTAAGGTGACAAGCAGGCTGATAGAAGCAGAGGAGGGCAAATCTTATTAAGAATAAGGTATTATAAACTTAAACAATAAGAGATTTGCTATTGCAAGATAATAATGAAAGTTCAGTATACATAGGGACAAATTGAGACAATAGTAACAGAAAAGGGGAAGAATCAAAGATCCAAATTTGCAAATGGGAATAAAGATAAGGCACATGCAGAAGAAAATGTATGTATGTATGTATGTATGTATGTATGTATGTATGTTTATATATAGATTAAATTCTTTCTATATTCATAATGATAACCTGTGGAGAGCGGATTGTAAACTGACAAGGTCCTTGCAATCTGTGAGGACAGCTAAGGGTTGCTTCCCCTCCACAAATCCTCCTAAGAATGGAAAGTAGGAACTGATGGGAGAATAATGCGGGGTGTTGAAATGCAAATGATTATAGCAGGGTGTTTAGGGTGGGGGGTACCCTATGGAAATGTAAATGATTATAGTAGAATGTGGAGGTAGGGTGGGGATAATCTCATTTTAGCCAGCAAATGTATACTTTTGTATAAAAGCAACTTGCAAAAATAAAATCGCCCTATACTCCATCATCACTGCATTGTGGGCATCTCAATCCCAGCTTTCTGTTTTCTTTCTTAGCCTCTTACTGTTACCACTCAGGATTATCTTCCAGGGCAACACTGGATGTGGCAGGATTTACCACTTGCTGGATGCAGCAATAACCACATGCCAAAGATTCAGAACTGAAGTGTATAACAAAACAAAAGGATCAGAGAAAAAAATCCACAGTGCCCCCCCAAATAATAACAAACAGAAACACAAGGACAAGGAAGCAATGAAAGCAGCAAGCTATCAGAAAGCAAAAGATAAAATGGCTATAGAAAAACCTCACGTTTCAATAATCACTCTAAATGTAAATAGACTGAACTCACCATTAAAAAGGCACAGAGTTGCAGATTAGATAAAAAAACATAACCTATCGTATGCTGCCTACAGGACACACATCTCAGTTCCAAAGATAAATGTAGATTTAAAGTGAAAGAGTAGCAAATGATATTTCAAGCAAATGGCATTCAGAGAAAAGCTGGAATAGTGGTGCTAATATTGGACAAAATAAACTTTAAAATAAAGAAAGATAGTGAGGGACACTTCATAATGATAAGGGAATCATGCACCAAGAAGACATAAAACGTATTAATATCTATGCTCCCAATTAGAGAGACCTGAAATATATAAAGTGATTACTAACAGAACTAAAAGGAGAAACAGACAAAACCAGTATCATAGTAGGAGACCTAAATACCTCACTGTTGAATATGAACAGATCATCCAAACAAAAAGTCAATAAGGAAATAACATTTTTAAATGACACATTAGACCAAATGGACATAATTGACATTTACAGAACCTTTCATTCCAAAACAGCCACTTATGCATTCTTCTCTAGTGTACATGGAACATTCTCAAGGATTGATCACATACTGGGACACAGAGATAGACACAACAAATATAAGAGGGTTGAAATCATACAACCCATACTCTCTGATCATAAAGCTTTGAAGCTGGAGATCAACTGTAAAAAGAAAGTGGAAAAAAACACAAATACATGAACATTAAACAACATGCTACTGAAGAATGATTGGGTCAGAGAAGAAATAAAAACAGATTAAGAGACACATAGAAATGAAAGATAATAATAGTACAATGTATCAAAACTTGTAAAATGACAAAAGTGGTAATAAAAGGAAAGTTTATATCATTACAAGCCTATGTCAGAAAACAGAATGAGCTGATATAAACAATATAACACTTCATCCTAAAAAAAATAAATAAATAAAATTAGAAAAGGAAAAACAAATGAAGCCTAAAGTCAGCAGAAGGAAAGAAATAATCAAAATTAGAGCAGAATTAAATGAAATTCAAGCAAAAAAGAATTTAGAAAACATAAATGCAAAAAAGACCTGATTCTTTGAGAAGGTTAATAAAATTGACAACCCCCTGGTTAGACTGAATAAAGAAAAAGGAGAAAGAACACAAATAAATAAAAACAGTAATTAAAGAGGAAAAATTATGACAGACACTGCAGAAATACAAAGGGTCATGAAAGAACCCTATGAAAAATTATATAACACCAAATTTAGTAACCTAGAAGAAATGGACCAGTACTTATAAAAATACAATCTTCCTAGACTGAATTAAGAACTGGAAAATCTAAATAGACCTATCAGCAGCATGGAAAATGAAACAATCATCAAAAAACCTACCAAAAAGTAGAAAAAAGTCCAGGACCAGATGGCTTCACCAGTGAATTCTATCAAAAATTTAAAGACTTAATTAATATCTATTATTCTCAACCTCTTGCAAAAAAATTGAAGAGGTGGCAATACTTCCCAACACATTTTATGAGGCCAATATTACTCTGATACTAAAACCTGGTAAAGATAATATAAAGAAAAAGAAAAGACAGAGCAATATCTCTCATGAACACAGATACAAAAATCCTAAATAAGATACTAGCAAACAGAATACGGCAACATATTAAAAAGATATACATTGTGATCAAGTGGGCTTCTTCCCAGGGGCACAGGAATGGGTCATCACAAGGAAATTGATTAAAGTGATACACTACATAAGCAAATTAAAAAATAAGAATCATATGATCATATCAGTAGATGCAGAAAAAGCCTTCGACAAGATACGACATCCATTTATGATTAAAAAAACAACAAAATCGGTATAGAAGGAGAATACTTTAACATAATAAAGAGCATGTATGACAAACCCTCAGCCAACATTATACTTGATGGTGAAAAACTAAAAATCTTTCCTCTCAGATCAGGAGCAAGGCAAGGCTGTCCACTATCACCACTGCTTTCAATATAACATTGGAGGTCCTAGCAAGTGCAGTCCGACAAGAGAAAGATATAAAAGGCATCCAAATAGGAAACAAAGAAGTCAAATTGTCACTATTTGTGAATGACATGATTCTCGATATAGAACACTCTAAAGACTCCACCAGAACACTACTAGAAACAATAAGCAAATACAGTAGTCTCGGGATACAAAATCTACATTCAAAAATCCATAGCGTTCCTATATTCTAATAATGAGGTGTCAGAAAAAGAAGTTGAAAATATAATTCCTTTTGCAATTGCAACGAAAAGAATAAAATACCGAGGAGTAAATCTAAGAAAACATGTGAAGGATCTATATAATGAAAACTATAAGATTCTATTAAAAGAAATCAAAGGAGATAGAAAGAAATAGAATGATACTCTGTGTTCTTAGATTGGAAAGATCAACATTGTTAAAATGACCTTACTACCTAAAACATTAGACAGATTTAATGCAACCCCTATCAAAATCCCTTAGGCATTTTTTAAAGAAACAGACCAAAAAGTCACCTGATTTGTATGAAAACAGAAAAGGCTCCGAATTGCCAAATCCTTCCTGAGAAAAAAGAATGAAGCTGGAGGCACCACTCTGCCTGGCTTCAAACTATACTACAAAGTGACAATAATCAAAATGGTATGGTATTGACAGAAAAACAGACACACACACCAGTGGAACAGAATAAAGAATCTAGAAGTAAACCCATATTTATGTGGGCAAATAAATTTTGACAAAAGCCAGAAACATACAGTGGAGAAAAGAAAGTCTCTTTAATAAATGGGACCTGGGAAACTGTAATGTCACCTGCAGAAAAATGAAACTAGACTGTCTATCACTACACACCAAAATTAACTCAAAATAGATTAAGGACCTGAGTATAAGACCTGAAATAATAAAGTTCAGAGAAGAAAACGTAGGAACTAAACTGAAGTACCTTGGACTTAAAGAGGATCTTATTAATTTGATTTAAAAGACAAGGGAAGTAAAAGCAAAAATACATGAAACATCAAACTAAAATGCTTCTGCTCAGCAAAAAATAAAAATAAAAAATCATCAAGAAGGTAAAGAGATAACAACATCTGAATGGGGAAATATATTTGCAAGCAACACCTCCCATAAAAGGGCCTAATATCCAAAATAGAAGGAATTCATAGAATTTAATAACAAAAAAGCAATCCAATCAATAAATGGGAAAAACACCTGAACAGACACTTCTCCCAAGAAGACCTACAAGTGGCCAACAAATTTTTGAAAGGATGCTCAACATTACTAGCTATTAGAAAAATGCAAATCCAAACCACAATGAGATGCTATCTCACAGCTGTTAGAATAGCTATGATCAACAGAACAAGTAATAACAAATGTTGGAGAGGATGTGGAGAAATAGAACCCTCATATGCTGCTGGTGGGACTGCAAATTCATACAGCCACTATGGAAAACAGTATGGAGGTTCCTCAAAAAACTAAGAATTGATCGACAATATGATTTAGCAACCTCTCTCCTGGGTATTTACCCCAAAGTCTTGAAAACTCATATCTTAAAAGGTATTTTCACAATGATGTTCATAGCATCATTATTCACAGTGGTCAGGACATGGAAGCAACCAAAGTGTCCTATGATAGATGATTGGTGGTACATATATACAATAGAATATTACTCAACCATAAGAAGAGATGAATTGCTGCCATTTGCAACAATATAGATGGACCTCAAGATAATCATGTTAAGTAAAATAAACCAGGCAGAAAAAGTTGAAAGCCACATGATATAATTTCTATGTGGGATATAAACCTAAAAGGAGCAAATGAACTGGACAAACAAACAGAGGCTCATGGACATGGACAATAGCCTGGTGTTTACCAAACACATTTATTAAACAATGTCACCATAATTAAAAAAAATTTTCCTTGTAAAGCACATACCAAAATTTTTTAGTGAATCCTCTTTTTCTTTTTCAGGTGAAGGCTGACCTTTAATTTAAGCTCAATTATCCTGATTAAAATGACTTTGATACATGCTGATTCATGAAGAGAAATGAGTGATTATTTCAGAATTATTAAAATAGGATATTTTAATAAGTATTCACATGTTTTTATTTCACTTGTAACCCCAAATTAGATGTTAAAAGAGTTATTATTGGCTTATGTAAACAATCTGTAAGAAGGCCAGCAACAATAATGGATTCTGAAATAATTAGAAACATGGGTTGAAATGTCAGGTGACTCTCAATCTTCACCTTTCTTCTCTGCTTCTTTGTTTCAGCTTTATTCTCTCAGGCTATTATTTTTGAAGGCTCACATTTTTCTGTTGGTGAGGCTGAAAAGAGGTATTTATGTGAATCACTACTAGTAAATTGTGTTTCGTTAACTCTAATTCAGAAAACCTTAAGGGCAATTCCCACTCAAATCAGATAGAGTAAGGGAGGGTAGGAAAGTTTATCAAGAGAATGATTTACTGAAAGTCACTTCCTTTAAGGACAGCATCTACAAAGACGAGATCTCTACTACACCAGATTGAAGATAAAGCAAGCATAGCTTCTGCACCATCAACTTACTTTTTTCTCTTTCCATTCTCACCTTTAGCAATGAGCTGTAGAATTCATTTTGGTGATGGTTATAGTTGGACTAAAAAGTATTATAAAATTAAGAACAGACATTTTGTCTTAAAAAAATTTCCTTAATTTCTTTCTGCACATATTTTTTCTCCCATAATTTTATCTTGTTTTGAAAGAGGATGAGACTCAATTATCTGGTGGTGTCTTAGGTTGGATTACCCCAAAAGCAGATGCTGAAGCAAGGGTTTGGGTACATGTACTTTGTTTGGGAGATGATCCTAGTGGTTGGAGATAGAGAAAAAAGAAGTAAAATGGAAATGCACTGAGAGCCACTAAAGTGTACATTAATGAGCAGGTTTTTTATCTGTGGGCAGCTATGTGTCAGTTCTTTTGGGAACCTCTGGAAGATGGTGTTAAACATTTAGGGGCAAGGAGACTGAAATGTTTATCTAACAAATTTTGTCAGTCATTTAAGGAGAGCTACTTCTGGGGATGTCAACTCCCTGGTACTTCTGGCCAGCCCCTGTATGCTTGAGAAGTGGATTTCAGCAGTCAGAGAAAGCAGGCACAGAGTTACAGGTTCTTTCAGTTGGTGGCTGTTGTGTTGCCATGCACTTAGTAAATATATTATCTATTGCTACATAACAAATTAACCCCAAATTTGGTGACATATATGTTTATTGTTTCTTTTTTTCAGTTTTAGTAAGATATTATTGACACACAGCACTATATAAGTTTAAAGTGTTCAGCATAATAGTTTCACTTATGTATATTTTGAAATGTTTACCACAATAAGTTAACATTGATCATCTCATATAGATATGAAAAAAAATGCTTTTTACCTTGTGATGAGAACTTTTAGGATTCACTAAACAACTTTCAAAAATTGAACTATAGTAATCATATTGTATATTACGTCCCCAGTACTTATTTATCTTATAACTGTAACTTTGTACCTTCATCCAACTCTCCCACACCGTGCCTCTGATAACCACAAATCTGATCTCCTTTTTTTTAAGTTTATTTTTTTAGATTCTACATTTAAGTGAAATTATACAATATTCGTCTTTATCTGTCTGACTTATTTCATTTAGCACAATGCTCTTAAATTCTATCTATGTTATCTCCAATGGGCACTTAAGTTGTTACCATATTTATCTTGGATATTGTAAATAATGCTGAAATGAACATGGGAACATAAATCATCTCTTTGACAGAGTGATTTTGTTTTCTTTGGATATATACCCAAAAGTAGAATTGATCCAGGTTTTTGAGCAACCTTCATACTGTTCTCCATAGTGGCTGCATCAATTTATAATTCCACCAACAGTGCATAAGGATTCACTTTTCTCTATACCCTTGACAGCATTTGTTATCTCTTGTCTTTTTTATGATAGCTATTCTAACAGGTGTGAGGCAATATATCTTTGTGGTTTTGAGTTGCTTTTCTGTAATGATTAGTGATGTCGAGCACCTTTTCATGTACCTGTTGGCCATTCGTATATCTTCTTTGAAAAAAAATGTCTGTTTAGGTCTTTTGCTCACTTTTTAATTGATTTTTTTTTTTTGGCATTGAGTTGTATGAGTTTTTTATTTATTAAGTTCAATGTTTTAGATGTTAACCCCTCATCAGATATATAATTCACAAATATTTTCTCCCATTCTGTAGGTTGGCTTTTAATTTCATTGAGTGTTTATTTTTCTGTACAAATTTTAGAGTGAGTTAGAAATGCTAATTCTCAAACCCCATTCTAGATCTACTGATTCAGAAACTCTGGGGTTCAGCAATCTCTGTTTTAGCGTCTTCCAGATGATTCTGATAAAGACATACATATGTATACACATACACTCAAAAGCTAACTCAGAATGCCAACTTTGATCACTTTTTCCCCCTTTAACTTCTGAGTTAGATTTAGTTTAACAAGTCAGGACTGTGTTCCAAGTATCCACTATTAATTAACCAATTAGAAATGTCTGCCTAGGCTGTGAGGTGGGGAAAGGGATGGAGGTTGCGCATGTCAGTTACAAGGTCATACCCAGGAAGGCACATGGATCTCAGACAGAACAAAGACCTCAGATAAATAAATATTTGAGGTGTTAGCATGCCACTTTTCTCTTAATCAGGGCTACTCAATCTTTCATGTGCAAGTAAATCCCAAGGAGATCAATTGATATGCAGATTCTAATTCAGTGAGCCTGGGCTGGGACCCCAACCAGCTTCCAAATGATGCTGATGCTGCAGATCCTCAGACCTCAATTTTAGTACTAAGTGTCTGAACTTTCTTTATCTGTCTTACTCCTGTGGGTCCCTGAAAAAATATTATTTTAGCAAAAATAAATACTATACCTTTTACAATAAAAAATATTTAACCAAATATCTGTTAAAATACTCTTAAGGTCAATTAGCTGCAGAGTCTGAGTGTATTTTTTCTGGAGTGCTCAGTAACTGCTCCTGTGCCTCTGTCAGGCCTGCACTGCAGCACTGCAAGTAATTTGTGGAACCTTCCCACCTTTATTTCTGTTTGTTCTATCATATCATTTTCTACCTTTGATTCAATGCAAGGTGTGATGTTGGGAGCCAAGACCCTCATCCTGACCGCCCAGCCCCCCGGCATGAGAACCTGGCCTTTAACACATACTCTGCACTTTCCAAGAAAGGGTTAATCACAAGATGTACCAACGCCCCTGCCAGAGGCTGTGGCCTTGCTGATTAGCTGCCATCCCACCCAACGACCCCCCTTTCACACTCCACTTCCTCTAACTTTTACAGCTCCTCACCCCATCAACCAAGGACCAATGAAATTGTAACAAGTATCCCCCTGCCTAGTCAGTCCTGCCCCCCTTTGTTCTTCTGTATAAATATACCTGCTCTAAAATAAAAATTTGAGCCTTGATCAGAATACTGTCTTGCCTCCGCTCCTTTTTCTCACCCGTTTCTCTTTCAGGCTGGATCCTGTTCGAGCCCACAAATAACTAGGTCCCGCAGGTCGGGACAAGTGGCGCCCAACGTGGGGCTCGAAGCACGGGTCCTCGCCGGATGGACCCTTGGCAAGACCAAGGAAGAAAAATTGAAGAAAGAAAAGGCCTGGCCAGGCACCATAAGAAGTGAGGACCGCTTTCACTGCTCATGGAAGTCGAGGGTCCTCGGTGAGTCTCTCGTCCGTCCAAGAAACGGGCATAACCCTTTTAGTTTTGTCCCCTCGTAAGCCCCCTTGGGGAAAAAGGAGTTTGAGCATCATACAAAAAGATATCGGTCATTGAAAGAGACCTCCTAAGATATTGATCGTTGAAAGAGACCTAAGAAATATTGGTCGTTGAAAGAGACCTAAGAAATATCAGTCGTTGAAAGAAACCTAAGGAATATCGGTCATTGAAAGAGACCTAAGCATATTGGTCGTTGCAAGAGACCTAAGAATTATCGGTCATTGAAAGAGACCTAATGAATTGCCGCGGATAGTCTCCTCTCACCTTCCTCCTTACTGCGGTATTCATCCTTCTTCTAGTTCTGTCTTTGCTTTGTGTTAACTTCCCGACTAAAACCCTGAAATTTAGATTCATTCTGCTATTTAGCATCCTACTGTTTTTTGGTGGTATCTTCCTTTGTACTTGCTTTTAAACAAAAACTTTAAAAAGAGAAATCCAAACGTTGCCAGTCCCAACCATTAGTTTCTCATTGAAAGATGAAAATGGGCAGCGGACTCTCTAAGGAGGTGCTCTTTATTAAGGACCTCAAGACATCCCTCAGGGAAAGAGGGGTTAGAGTCAAAAAGAAAGATCTAAAAAAATTCTTTATGTTTGTTGATAATGTCTGTCCTTGGTTCATTATAAATGGGCCAAAAATTGTCTAAAGAAGCGGCTTTTATTCAGGAACTAAAAGCCTTCCTCAGAGAAAGAGGAATTAGAGTTAAAAAGAAGGATCTTATAAAGTTTTTCCTATTTGTTGATAAAGTTTGCCCTTGGTTTCAATAACTCACTGTTATTGAGAAATTTGTTTTTCACTTGTAATTTCACATAAGATAATTGCTGTAAAATGTTGTTTACTAGCGTACTGTATTGTTAAAAGCCAATTATAAATAGGTAATTGTACTTATTATACTTAGAAAAACAGTATATTGAATAATTGAAAACATTATTTCAAATGTAAATATTTAGATAAAGTTTTTGTTTGTTTCAATATTCATTTACTGCATCAACCATAGTCTCAAATTTTACCTTTTAAACAGCTTAGTTTCAAAATCTGTAAAATGAACTAAGAATCTTGAGTATTAATTCATACATATAAGACTAATGTGTTTATAAAGCATAGATCTTACTTTGATTGTATAATTTTAAGTAAAGACTGCTGTTTTTATACCAACCACTCTGGCATAATTTGAGATAGTCTAGCCTTAGTAAAACAAAGACCTTTAATATTAGCTTTTCTAGGACTGCTATTTAGGCCATATATAGTAAATTACCTTATAAAGTACATTAACAGAGAGTCCAGGCTGTTAAATTAATAGTATTTTCTACTCAAGTAACAGGGGTATCTCAGTTTCCCCAATTTATAGGACATCAAAAATTTGATATGTGCCTAAAAACCAGTGGGGAATGTGACAGCCTACTAAAATGTGGAAAGGGTAAAAGTTAATTAAAAGTCCCAAAACTAGACAAAAGAAATCTTTACCTTAGCAATTTTTAATTGGGACAAGAATGCCTAGTTCTTAGAACTTTTAACTGCTTAATGCCTGCTATGAAACTTGTGACAAAGAGCTCTCTCATATGCTAAGAGCGCAACATTCCAGGGCACAGATAAGGAGAACATCTTCAAGGCCATGTTTAAAACTAACAAATTCCCTGGCTACATTTATCTTTGTAATGACCAGTTTCTGCTATCTTTGTAAAAGATTAACTTCTGTTCTCTTTTTAACTTCTGTTCTGGATCTCCTAAAACCCACAAAACCCACAATCCCCAGCCACCTTGAGTAAGGACTTGCTTTGTCCAGAGGGCGGCCGCTGAGAGATGTTTCTCAGCCCCAGACGCCAAGCAGCCTTGCTCATGAGGACAGGAGGAAAAGAAGTCTCATTTTAACTGTAATTGGGCATGAGCCACCTAAAGCAGCTTCACCGGTGAATAAGACTGCGTTAACATCTGTCTAGATGCCTCAGTTCTGTTCCTGTCTGATTGGGCCCTTGGTTAACTAGCGGAAGGCTGGACGCAGCAATACTTCCCTTGTTCGGTCGGTCTGAGACGTCAGACTCTGACCCTGTACATGTTCTGGTTCTGGTTTCTGATGTGCTAACGTTTTGTGTTATCTGTAGTTTGTCTTGTCTGTCTTGTGTCTGTCTGTTTGGGCTGGCCGAATGTACTGTTACCCTCCTATACTTATTTTGATTCTTTCCTTAGGTCTGGCCTCCATGGCCCCACCCGACTGGATGCTAGGTGAAAGGCTAATCCTAGCCCTGGCTTAGTTGGCTCTTGTGGGGACTTTCTCTTTTCTTACCTGTTTTCACTAACATGGGTCAGGCTTCCTTCTCAAATCGTCCTATGTTCCCCCCCCCCCTTTCAATACTTCTTTAACCATTTTAAGGATTTCAGGGAACAAGCCCAAGCCTACAGAGCTAAAGCGTCAATCCCTTCAACCTTCAAAGGTTCTGCCAGCTAAATTAGCCCACGTTTGGAACAGAGTAACCATCAGAGGGGCCACTCGACCTGCAAACAGCCTTTGAGCTGTGAGATATCATCTGTGGTAATCATAGGTTTCTTTTAAAACAATGCAGAAAATGTGCATTTGTGTTAGAGATTTAGGTCTGAAGAATGACTAAACATAAAATTGATTGAGTGTTTTCAGAGTGTCTGTGGGGCGGAGTCCTGAATAGTCAAGTCACCCTTCCGGCTGGTTCTTCAGTTTAGGTTGGAATTTATTTTTATTGAAAAATAAATTAATAAAAGATCTCTGCTTTAATTGGTTTAGAAAGAAATAGGAATCTTATAGATAAATTACGTCTTCCTAAAATTGTTAAAAAAATAGAAACTAATTCAAATGTTTTGTTTTTGTTTTATCAAATCTACATGATCTGAGATAATCTTTGGTAATAAGAATAGTTTAATATTATAAGTTAAGGAAAAGTAGTTGTGTCTTCAAGTTATCAGAAACACAATTTTATTCTACCTGTATTTATCAGGTTGTGCGTATACTAATTCTACTAGTTCAAGATTACAAAATTATAAGATTGGTATATTCATAAATTTGCTAATCTATTAAATGCTGATACTTAAAAACAGTCTTAACATTAAGAATGCTAAGGTTCTTTATAGTCATATTTACCTTTGAAATCTTTTATTATTGCATTGGTTAAATAGATAACTAAGTATTGTTTCATAGTGACCTGTAATCCTATTTAACCAGGTGATCAAACCTTATAACATAGTGACAAATTTTCCAACAAAATCTAAGTAGGATTTTTGTTTTAAATGCACCAAGGGTAATAAGACATATTACACCGCTAAATTAACAAAATGGGCTCCTTATGCCCCTAACACTGGCAACTGGGCCAATACCCTGTCAGCTATAGGCCCTGGAAGCTTCCCAATAGCCCCTTGTGGTGCATCTAAAGATGTTAGAAAAACAATTTGCTGTATCAACCGATCCTCCGCCTTATGTGTCAGACGGTGATGGTCCTGCTAATGCTCTTCATTATATAAAATTACAACAAAAATTTGAGGAATTCCAAAAGGCTTTACACCCCCCTTCTTATCATCCCCTAGCTATTCCTAGATCCCGAGGAAGTATTGACATTGACACCCAAACCAATAGTATTCTGGAAACTACTCTATGGGCCTTAAATAATTCTAATCCCCAACTTGCTCAAGATTGCTGGCTATGCATGATTATAGGCATCCCTATGCCCACTGCTATCCCAGTCTTAAACTCGTCTATTGACCATAACCTTAATTGCAGTCTCAGCCCTCCTTTTAGAGTCCAGCCTGTAGGTTTCAACTCCTCCATATGCTACCAAGGATCCTTTAAAAATAACTCTTTCGACATTGATGTAGGGTCTGTCACCTTTACTAATTGCTCTAGTTTTTCTAATCACACTAGGCCCTTATGCCCTGCCCCTGGACAAGTGTTCTTATGCAGAAATAACCTTGCCTATACTGCCCTGCCACAAAATTGGACTGGACTCTGTATATCAGCTAATATTTTTCCAGACATCTCCGTCATACCGGGAGACGAACCGGTCCCCCTCCCTAGCCTAGATTACATAGCGGGACGACACAAACGAGCCATCCAAGCCATCCCCCTAGTTGTTAGTTTAGGAATCACTGGAGCGCTCGCTTCTGGTTCAGCCGGAGTTGGTGTTGCAGTCCACTCCTACAACAAATTGCCCCACCAATCAATTGATGACGTTCAAGCCCTCTCAGGAACCATAAGCGACATACAAGATCAAATTGATTCCCTTGCAGAAGTAGTGTTACAAAACCGCAGAGGCTTAGACCTTCTTATAGCAGAACAGGGAGGGATTTGTTTGGCTTTACAGGAACGCTGCTGCTTCTACGCCAACAGATCTGGGATCGTACGAGATAAGATCAAGAAACTTCAAGAAGACCTCGTCAAAAGACGCAGGGAGCTCCAAGAGAACCCCTTTCTAACTGGGTTAAATGGGCTCCTTCCTTACCTTCTCCCTATCCTCGGCCCCCTTTCTTGTTTTCTTTTACTTATAACCTTTGGGCCTTGGGCTTTCCGGCGTATAACTGACCTTATTAAACAACAGGTAGATTCGATGTTACATAGACCATCTGCGGTCCATTACCACCAGCTTAGTTTACAGGAACCCAACGAAGACCCCCCATCTACATTGATATCCACGGGCCTCCATTTCTCCACTCTTGCCGCAGAGGTAGACCGTCCATGGTATCTCAGGCTGTGGTGACGTCTATAGAAAAGGGGTGTACACTGATACTAGCTCCCTCCCTACGGGGACGACATATAGAACAGAGGTATGTCTACCCTCACCCATCGAAAACTCGAGGGGGGGTATGGGCACCGAGATGGGTGCAAGAGCAAAGCATCTGCAAGGGAAGGTCACAATAAAGAGACCCCCTCTGTATTTCCCTGAGAACACACCTGGTTTGCATAGAGGTTGGTATCCAAAAACTACTATTTCAAAAATGGCTCTGCCTCTCCTCCCCAAAAGATACCAAGAGCCAAATACTAGGTGGGCCCACATAGCCCGCGGGAGGAACCAGGTCAATGTTCCCCCACTCGGTTAAGGCCCACCTTTTCTAAAACAGAAAGGGAGGAGATGTTGGGAGCCAAGACCCTCATCCTGACCGCCCAGCCCCCCGGCATGAGAACCTGGCCTTTAACACATACTCTGCACTTTCCAAGAAAGGGTTAATCACAAGATGTACCAACGCCCCTGCCAGAGGCTGTGGCCTTGCTGACTAGCTGCCATCCCACCCAACGACCCCCCTTTCACACTCCACTTCCTCTAACTTTTACAGCTCCTCACCCCATCAACCAAGGACCAATGAAATTGTAACAAGTATCCCCCTGCCTAGTCAGTCCTGCCCCCCTTTGTTCTTCTGTATAAATATACCTGCTCTAAAATAAAAATTTGAGCCTTGATCAGAATACTGTCTTGCCTCCGCTCCTTTTTCTCACCCGTTTCTCTTTCAGGCTGGATCCTCTTCGAGCCCACGAATAACTAGGTCCCGCGGGTTGGGACAGTGTGAGCCAAAATAGTAAATAGCATTTAATGACTGATGTCCTTCTCTTCTCTCCTTTCTCTCTTTAATAAAATCTACCTGTTGTCAATTACTGAGTGCTTCTAGACAGGATTAGAAATGTCACTAAAATTGAATCAGCAATACTACGGAACCTGTTCTACCTGGGATTTCCTTGTATTATAGCAATAATATTAGATTAAAAGCCTCATAACCCTCTCTTCTTCAACATTTCTTTTCCTTGACACATGTCTTCTTGCCCTAGGGTTGCTTCTATTTGGTCTTTTCCTAAAAAATGCTCAGTCATCACGGAGTACAGCCAGCTGCAGCAGAGGCAACCCAAACCCTCTCTACATTAAGAAACAACAAACAAAAAAGCTCTTTGTGTTTTTGTTTTTCTTCACCTAAAATTTCAATTTATAAGATATATATGACAGAAGACATTTCTTTCTTTCTTCTCTTCCTCCCTCTACCTTCTCTTCGTTTCCCCTCACAACTTTTCCCCTTCTCTCGCCCCTCCTGCAACATGTTTTATCTTCCTTCTCCCCTGTCAGGAGCCATTTGTTTGATGGCCACCCTCTGGGTAAACACAGGATTGTTTGCTCAGCAGGTGTTTGCAGTTACCTTGCTACTTTGGTAGTGACTGAGAAACACCTGTTGCTCCAGAGAACAAGCTGATTATTGAGGAGGATGGGAGCCTTGAGAGAGCAAGTCTCCCTGTGCAGGTGCAAGCAATTGTTTCTTCTTGTGCAGGTGCAAGCAGTTGTCGATCTCCCACGCAATCGTAATGCATAAATAGGGTATACTGAATAAACTCGAGGCTGCAGTATTGACTGTGAGCCCACCTGAATCTTTCTCTTGTCTCTGTCTTTTCTTTCATCCTCACTACCCCTCTCAGGGACTGTTTGACTTTCGCCGGCGGGCTCCCACAAGTGGCGCCCAAACAGGGACCTGAGAACTGGGGATACAGTGAAGGACACCACGGAATAGAGAGCGCTCGGTAAGGTAAGGGGTGCAGTGAATAATCTTCGAGAGCAAAAGAACAAGTTAAGAAATAATGGGAAATGGAAATAGTTGCGTGTTTTTTGTACAAATACTTAAGAGTATAGGGTTGTGGACCTTAACAAAGGATAGTTTGAATCCCAGGCATGAGAGAGACAAGGTAGAGGAAGAAGTTATGGAACCAGGCTGTTTAAGAGACACTTCAACAGGCTTGGGAGAGAGCGGAGCTAAACCTTCTGCGCCTCCGGCACTCCCCCCTCCCTGTTATCTTCCTTTTACCCTCTCTGATATTCATCTCTGCTCTTTTCTCTTTGTCCCTCTCTCTGTCCCCTCCTCCCTTGCCTTCCCCCATCATTGTTTCTGGAATATGTAGGTATTATAAAAACCTTTTTGCCAATGAAATTGTTGGGCATATCTAAAGTCTGTCATTGTGGAGCCCCCTGATCTTGAGCTCAGTATTACTGAGAAGCAACAGGTGCTTCTCAGTAAGAATTATTTCAGGCTCTCTTTAGTAACCAATCTTCAAATAAATGCCCCAATTATGTTTTAAATTAATGAATTATTGTTAATCAGTGACTTAAAATCCAATACTTACAGCTAGAACATAGTTTCCATTAATTAGAACAAACGTGATGTGTTTAAGGTAACAGTGTATTTACTGCTTTTCATTTGAAGGGATTAGGTAATGAGGTGGGATGTGTAGCCTCTGCCATTTCTGCCTACAATTCTCATCCTATGATTTGAGGCAAAGTGGCTCTGTCCAAGTCAGGAGTGCAGACATTAACCTCGTGCTCACCACCTGGAATGTCTCATTGATATGCTAAAAGTGTGGGCTGCAGCTTCCCTCACAAACATCTTGAGCCTTTAGGAGCTGCATGGGTGTGTGCATGACATCACAGTTTATCCAAATACTTCGACTAGGTCCAGGGCTCTGAAGCCATTCAGTGATATTTTAGCAATACAATGGGGGAGAAAGTAACAGCAGAACTGCTCCACAGCAGCCTCCCTGAGGTTCAGAGTCCTTCTCCCACCCTCCTGACTGCAGTTTCTCCTCCAAAGCTTGCTAAAAGCACTGCCTTCAGCCGATCAGCAGAAATCATGTTTTGTAATCACAGGCTCATTAGAAGCAACACCTGGGTAAAGAAGTTGACTAATGTACAGTCCTTTGGTCCTTATCATCATTACATTTCTGAGTCCTTTTGAAAATCCACACATCTTGCTTTGTTTGATAAATGTGTATGTAAGGCCAAGCCACTGTTTAACATATATAAATGTGT
Organism: Cynopterus sphinx; assembly: GCA_030015415.1. Classification (NCBI taxonomy): domain Eukaryota; kingdom Metazoa; phylum Chordata; class Mammalia; order Chiroptera; family Pteropodidae; genus Cynopterus; species Cynopterus sphinx. The sequence continues at coordinate 28,571,214 of CM057388.1, read as the reverse complement.
GTGTGTGTGTCTGTGTGCATGCACATGCGTGCAGGAAAAAGAGATGAAGATTTAAACACTTCAAGAAATTCTGCCCATACTTTACCTAATGGGCATCTACCTTGGATTGAGACTTCCTAAGGGGATAGCAGATTCTAGGCTTCCATCCCATGTTCTTTGAAAATTTTATCTTATGATTAAATTTTCTTAATCATAGAAGTATGATTCTAGTATCTAAAGATCTAATATTTATTTTGAATATAATGTGGACCCTGTGCGAAACTAGGCTATATAGGAAAATTCTGTTTTTCAACTGGAGTTGTAGTAGAACAATTAAGAGCACAGAGACTGGAATAAGACTGTCTGGTTCTACATTCTCATACTACTTAGTAGCTGTTTTGCCCTCAATCTCTCTGTGAATCGATTTCCCATGTGTAAATTGGGGTTTGTGATGTAGGAAAAGAAAACTTTTTCTTTCCCTTTTAATGCCCTGGTTTGGAACTCCATGAGCCAAGAAGGAAACTGACACTGATGTAAGCACAAGAGGGAGTTTATTGACAAATTCGAGTTTGGACCCCACTCATTCACTGACACAGCAGTCGGTGAGAGGTGCCCCGACTGAGGGGTTGGGACTGAATTTAAAGGGTAAAACCACAAGCCTGCCTCGGCGTTGCTTGATTGGAGGGTTAGGGTTGACCTTTAAGGCGATTGTACAATAGGTTATTAGGGCCGCCTGCAAGAGGGCTGTGTGCAATAAGGGCCAGGTGCAGAGAGGGCTTACTGATTAATGGCTTTGGTTGGCTTGACCAGATGGCAGGGTGTTGTCCCTATTTTTCGGGGAATTTTTCTTCATTTAATCTGGAGTGTACATAGCAAAATGGAGTTACTCTAGTCATTCATTCCCCCTTCTGATACTTGAGGGGCTTATTCTTAAGCATCCTCTGTTCCTAAATAGTGATATTGTGACTGTGTGACCATTATCTGGATGGTGCCTAGATGTTGTTTAATGAACCAGAGGGCACAATTAAGAATGCAAGGTCCTATGGTTAAAATTAGAAGGAAGGCCATGAGAGGTCCTAAGAGAGGCAATACCCATGCCATCCAGGGGGACTTGAACCAGCTAAACATGCCATGAGCCTCATTCTCGGCCAGGTGATTGCACATGGACTCGCAAAGTTCTCTAACTTTCGTCTCAACAATCCCTGATGCATTAACAAAGAAACAACATTCTTCATTTAAAAACTGACAGGTTCCTCCTTGATTACATAACTCTGTGTCCTTGTAGCAGGACTGATGAACATAGGTACAGTAAGAAACTGAACCTCCAACAGTCATATAACAGGCAGAGGGACAAGGCCCCGGAGACACAGAATGGAGGGAGAAAGACTGGAAAATTAACAGTCTTACAGTTTTTGTATGTGGATTTTTAGAGGGTTGCCAGAGTCTCTGGAGAATGTCCATTGCGACGGAGGGTGGATTTGGTCCTGGAGGGCGTGGAGGTCTGCAGGCCGGGCGTGAGTGTGATGAATCCAAGCAGTGAGGCCATCAAACTTGATAGTGGTGGGTGTTGTCAGGATGACTAGGTAAGGTCCTTTCCAGCGAGGTTCAAGGGTCTCGTGGTTATGTCTTTTGATGAAAACCCAGTCGCCTGGCTGAAAGGTATGAGGCTGTAGAGGCAGTTCAGCCTCATACAGAGTTCGTAATCTGTTCCAGGTGTCCCTATGAGCATGTTGTGGGGTTTGGAGAGATCGAATAAGCAAATTGTCATCAATATCAAGATTATTAATTATTTCAGTCTGGAGAGCAGGGATTATTGGGGGAGGTCTCCTGAACATTATTTCAAAGGGGGTCAGACCAAGTCTATAGAGGGTGTTACACACCCTGTAGAGGGCATAAGGTAGGAGAGTCACCCAGTCCACATCAGTCTCTTGGGCTAATTTAGTTAAGATTTCTTTTAGGGTTCTATTCATTCTTTCTACCTGACCTGAACTTTGGGGTCTATATGCACAATGTAATTTCCAATTTGCCCTAATTATAGATGCTAACCCTTGTATTACCTTGGAAGTAAAGGCTGGTCCATTGTCTGATCCAATCATAGCAGGAAAACCGTACCTGGGTAGGATGTCTTCTAGAATCTTCTTAGCTACTATGTTGGCAGTCTCATGTTTGGTAAGGAAGGCTTCTACCCAACCTGAAAAAGTGTCTATAAAAACCAGTAAGTACTTACAGCCAAAAGTCCCCTTTTTAAGTTCTGTAAAATCAGTTTCCCAATAGGCACCTGGTCTGGTTCCTCGCAACCTGGAACCAGGGTGTGCCGTGTTCCGCTTTGCATTTGTCATCTGGAATGCTCGGCACTGGGCTACAATGTCTTCAATTTTGGCGCTGGCACCTTGGAATCTGATATTAGCCCACCTGATGAGGTCTTGCATCTTCCGTACGCCCATATGGGTAGTCCGATGGATTTTGTACAAGACTTGTTCCCCTAGCTTTTTAGGGAGAATTATTTGTCCTGTTTTGGTGTGCCTCTAACCCAGGTGATCTCTAGCTGTGGGTTGTTTTGATATCCAATCTAAGTCTTCTTGGGTGTATGTGGGATTGTCAGGCAAGGTAGCGCCCCCTGGGTCTGGGAGATTGGCAGTCAAGATAACTTCAGATTGGGCTATTTCTCTAGCAGCTTGGTCTGCTAATGAGCTTCCCCTGGACACTGGCTCGTTGGCTTTCTGATGTCTCAGGCAGTGCATAATAGGTAGTTTCTTTAGTAGCCAGAGGGCAGTGAGCAAGGCCAGGATTTCATCTTTGTTCTTAATAGCTTTTCCTTCAGCAGCTAACATGCCCTGTTCTGTATATGGCCCCATGAATATGAGTAGTAGCAAAGGCATATCTGCTGTCAGTATAAATGTTCAGAGTTTTGTCCTTCCCTAAAGTTAATGCCTTAGTTAGGGCAATGAGTTCAGCCCGCTGGGCCAAAGTCTCGGGAGGCAAGGGTTCCGCCCATATAACTTCTTTTTCCGAGACTACAGCCGCTCCCGCATACCTTTGCTCCCGTCAGTGTAGCAGGTGCAGGCTCCAGGCATGGGTTGGTCCTTTAGGTCCGCTTGTACTTCGTGTACCTGGGCCAGGACATCTGCGCAGTCATAGAGTGGGGCATCTAGACCCGGTTTGGGCAGCAAGGTAGCTGAGTTGAGAGCTGTAGGCAGCTGAAAAACAATCCTGGTGGGGTTGAGAAGTAGGCTTTGGTAATGAGTGAGCCTGGCATTGCTTAGCCACCAGTCAGGGGGTTGTTTAAGGATTCCCTCAATGGCATGAGGGGTAGTGATGTAGAGGGACTGTCCCAGAGTTATTTTGTCTGCATCCTTGACTAGCAAGGCAGTTGCCGCTATGATGCGGAGGCAAGCAGGCCATCCTGATGCCACAGAATCAAGTTTCTTGGAAAGGTAAGCTACAGGCCGTTTCCATGGCCCAAGCTGTTGTAGAAGGACCCCTTTAGCAATTCCTTGGTTTTCATCTATGTATAAGAGAAAAGGCTTAGTTATATCATTTAGCCCGAGGGCCAGCGCGTTCAGCAATGCCTGCTTAATTTGGTTAAAAGAGTTGTCCATTTCCTGTGTCCGTTGAAAGTCATTAGTGGGCCATGTGGCCTCATATAGGGGCTTTGCTAGCTCAGCAAATCCTGGAATCCACAGTCTACAGAACCTGGCTGACCCGAGGAATTCTCATACCTGTCTTGGAGTGGTGGGTACAGGTATCTTAAGGACCGTTTCCTTCCTGGCGGAGGATAGCCACCGTTGGCCATCTTTTAGCTGGTGTCCTAAATAGTTTACCTGGGGTTTGCAGATTTGGGCCTTTTTGGCAGAGGCCCAGTATCCCAGGTCACCGAGGGTTTGTAACAGGTCCTTAGTGCCCTGTTGACAGGTGTCCAAGTCATCTGCTGCAATGAGAAGATCATCTACATATTGTAGGAGAGTTAGGTGAGGATGGGTCCTGTGGAACTCACCTAAGTCCTCATGTAGAGCTTCGTCAAAGAGGGTGAGAGAGTTCTTGAAACCCTGGGGTAGCCAGGTCCGTGTCAGCTGCCCGTGAAGTCCCCGTTCAGGGTCTGCCCATTCAAAGGCGAACAGATCTTGGTTTTTAAGGGTCAGGGGAAGGCTGAAAAAGGCATCTTTTAGATCTAGCACAGTGTAACATTTGTGGTCTGGAGGCAGAGAGCTCAAGAGAGTATACGGGTTAGGCACAGTTGGGTGGATATCTGTGACTCTCTTGTTGACTTCTCTTAAATCCTGTACTGGCCGGTAGTCATTTGAGTTTGGTTTACAGGCCAGCAGCAAGGAAGTGTTCCAGCCTGACTGACAGGGGCGCAGGACACCTAAGTCTAGAAGGCGCCTTATATGGGGCGTGATTCCTTCTTTTGCCTCTTGAGACATGGGGTACTGCCGAACCCTTACTGGGTCCGCCCCCGCCTTAATTTCAACAAAAATTGGTAGCCGATGTCCAGCTAGCCCCATACCCCCCGTTTCGGACCGGGCTCTGGGAAATTCTTGTAGCCAATCACTGATGTCATCTGTGACTGAGGGGGGTTGGGATATCAGACGATATTCATCTTCTAAATTGAGGTTTAGTACATGAACTGGCTGACCGGTATTGTTGGTCACGGTGGTTTTTCTTCCAGGTTGGAAAGTAATTTGGGCCCCTAGTTTGGTAAGCAAGTCTCTTCCTAATAAAGGGTAGGGGCAATCAGGTATGACCATAAATGACTGGAATACTTTGCCCGTGCCTAAGTTTACAGTTCTTTGGGTGGTCCATGAATATTTTTTAGTCCCGGTTGCCCATTGGACCCATGAAGTCTTATTGGACCGAGGTCCTTTGTCTATTAGTAGAACTGAATGTTATGCCCCGTGTCTACTAGAAATTGAGTGGGTTTCCCCTCCACCTTTAGGGTTACCCTGGGTTCGGGGAGGGGGACCGAACCCCGTCCCCTTTATTTGTCATCCTCAACCAAGACCTTTAGGTCTTTTCTTGGGGCAATTACAGACCCAGTGTCCTTCTTCCTCACAATAGGCGCATTGGTTTTTGCCCAAGGGTGGCCTACCTTTACAGCTTTTCTTCTGATGTCAGTTGTTTCAGCTGTCTTTGGCATTCTCTAGGTTCAGCTGTGGCAGCCAGCAGGATCCGGGCCAGGTCACGATTCTGTCTCTTCTCTGCCTTGATCTGTTTTTCCTCAGAAGTCTCTATTATTATAAACTTTTTCTGCTGCCTCAGCTAGGTTCCTAAGCTGCTTTTCACCTAATCTCTCTGTACTTTGTAACTTTTTCTTAATGTCCAGTGCCGACTGATTGATGTATGCTAACACCACTGTCCCTAAGTTTTCAGGCTTCTCAGGATCAATAGGGGTATACTGGCGGAAAGCATCCATCATTCTTTCTAGAAAGGCTGCTGGACTCTCGTCTTGTCCCTGTCTTAGATCATATACCTTAGTCAAATTAGTGGGCCTTCTAGCAGCCGCTTTGAGACCTGCCAATAGAGCCTGGCGGTACACTTAGAGTCTCCCCTTACCTTCTGTTGTGTTATAGTCCCAGTCAGGCCGGGTTACTGGAAAGGCAGCTTCAATGGCCGCCTGGATAGTGGTTGGGACATGGGTCGGGCCAGGAACCAACTTTCAGGCTTCCATGATGATCCTTTCACATTCTTCAGTGGTGAATAGGACCTGCAAGAGCTGCTGACAGTCGTTCCAAGTGGGCTGGTGAGTAAACAGCACAGTTTCTAACAGATTGATTAAATCCTTTGGCTAGTCAGAAAAGGGAGCATTTTGGGATTTCCAATTATAAAGATCACTAGTGGCAAAAGGCCAGTAGTGGAATTGTTGATCGCCATTGGCTTCTACAGGTCTGGCCACACGCAGCAGCAAGGCTGTGGAGTCCGCTTCTGAGGGTGATTGCCATTGGTGGGCCCTGTAAGTGTTATGGGCTGGGCCACCAGATGGCAGATCCAGGAAGGGGTTCAGGGGACCTTGGGGAGGTTCTGGTTGGGGAGGTAGGACAGGTGGGGGAGGTTAAGGTGTTGGGTAAGGTGGTGAGGGAAAGAGGACTTCTTCCTCAGAGCCCCCTTGCAGAATTGGATATAGGGGGACTGAGGGCGATGAGGTTTTATGGGGATGGTCTTTTTCCTTCTTTGAGGCTACCATTACTGGAACCTTCTGTGAGGGAAGAAAAGGTTTCAACCAAGAGTGGGGGTCTACTATGAGATCTTTCCACACAGTAATATAGGGAACCTGGTTGGGGTGTCCGTCACGTGGGCGGAAGATGTTTTCCACAACTGAAATGAGGGACAGGTCAAAGGAACCTTCAGGGGGCCATCCAACGCTGAAGGATGGCCATTCCACACTGCAAAAAGTGACTAATTTGCTCTTCCAGATCTCTACTGAGAGCCTATGAGCACGCTCGCGAACATCTTTGAAGTGGCTGGTCAGGAGATCTAGGGGAGAAGTAGTCTGACCCATGTTAAAGGCAAAGAAAAATGGAAAGTAGGCCGACAAAGGCAAAATAGGTGAGAGCTAGGATGAGTCGTTGACTAAGGGTCCAATCAGAAGGTGCAGCTGCTGCTAGTCCGAAGGCAAGGAGTAAGGCTAAAAAGCAAAAGAAAATTATAACCAAGACAGGATAGCAGTACATCAGAGAGGTCTGGACCGACACAAGACTGGACAGACAGGACACAACAAAATTTCACAGGCTCTATTCAGGAGGTCTGAAGACCCACATGGTTCCCCTACCCAGTAGTGGAAACCTGATGGGGCTTAGTACGTCTCCTAAGCTCCTGCAGCCATGGCCCCTGGGTGCGTCCACCCTATACCACGATATGCCACACAGAATATCAGAACTTTTCAGAAATTACAGGTTTCAGATAATACCCAGGTTGAAATTTTACAGTAAAGAAACACACGAATAAGAGAAACACACTTACCGGGTGGCCAGGCCGGGAGGTTCCCTCCGGTGTGTTCGTTCCAGGCTGTGGATATCCCGGACGAGCCCCCAAAATGTAATGCCCTGGTTTGGAACTCCACAAGCCAAGAAGGAAACTGACACCTATGTAAGCACAAGAGGGAGTTTATTGACAAACTCGAGTTTGGACCCCACTCATTCACTTATGCAACAGTGGGTGAGAGGAGCCCCGACTGAGTTGGGACTGAATTTAAAGGGTAAAACCACAAGCCTGCCTCAGCGTTGCTTGATTGGAGGGTTAGGGTTGACCTTTAAGGAGATTGGGTAATCGGTTATTAGGGGCCCCCGCAAGAGGGCTGTGTGCAATAAGGGCCAGGTGCAGAGAGGGCTTACTGATTAATGGCTTTGGTTGGCTTGACCAGATGGCAGGGTGTTGTCCCTATTGTTTTTCAGGGAATTTTTCTTCATTTAATCTGGAGTGTACATAGCAAAATGGAGTTACTCTAGTCCTTCACCCTTCTTAGGTTCAGTAACTGTGTCCTATGAATTAAATTGACAAAAGACAGATTGACAGGAGAAAAGATTTATTATGCATGCCCCCAGGACTTTCACAGAGAAAAAGTAAAAACCCAAGCCTGAAAGTATTTAGGCTTGAGAAGTTTTACACCATTTTAACAAAGGGCAGTACATTGTGGAGCAGAGAGTAGACAATTGAAAAGAATTTGGGCTTTCAGGGGCCATAAATTGTTGGAAGGTAAATATATGGGGGAAATTAATAAAAGATAAGGATTATTTAGTAAAGTTTGTTATGCAGATTCAACCTGGTCCCATCTCTCCAGTGATTAAGAGCCTTATTCTCTTCTTGGTATGGGAGAGGGGAGAGGAGCACCTTCATTAAGAGAAATTTATGCTCTGCTTTCAGGCAGAAAGCAGGAGGGCCAGGAGTTCCTCTTATGTCTACTGTTTCTTAATTGCCTTCAGGTCGAAATAATCCTTATGCTAAAGTGGCATATTTTGGAGTGGCATATTCTGATCTTCTTCAGTGTAATGTGTAAAGAGTAAGAAACTTATAGGGTTAACAATTAATATACTAAGAATTTTATAAATGTTATTTTTTTTCTCTCAGTGAGATAGGTGAGCAAACTTAAACAACATAGCTGGGGAAATACATGCATGCTCTTTGGGGACCACTGGGAAATTGGGGTTCCTTCCCCAACTAGCTTCCCACAGAAGCCAAGGGGGAGAATCAAATAGCTATGGAGAACAAGTCTTGATCCTGCTGAAGACATTTTCTTTCCTTGGAATGCACTGGAGGTGAGAGGGCTTGGCTAGTGGTTAGGAGGGGTTGGGTTGGGCTGGGGAGACATGGAAGGATGGTTTCCTAAGTATTCTCTAATGGCCACTTCTCCTACCCTCATTGTAGGTATTTCATTATAACATGCCTGTGTTCTAAAGACTTCAACAACTGGCTCAAGAGTTAGTCAAGATAAGGGTTAGCCAGAGGCAAAGCTGGTTTTATTTATAGTTCTCTATTTTGCTCTCCAATCAATATTTTCTCCACCCAATTCCATAAATACTTCATTTATCAGCATTTTCATGGAAACCCTAAGCCATTCAGAAAACTCCTCTTCTTAAAATGGGTCCATTTCTAGGGGCTTAGCTCTAAATCCAGCTAATATGGTAAATGAAGACCTGCTGAGATGTTAATGAGTGTTAATGAATTAGTCTCACTCCAACCCAGCTTAAAGTGATATAGGTAAGCATCTACAATTTATTTGATGGCACAATATTCTTCTCTCCCTCATCATTTCCACTGGCCTGCTGTGATTTTGAATATGTCCACATGAATCATTTATTTGGGTTAATAAGCTAGTATGTGGCCTGAAAGTTAAGTTCTTAAGTAGAGGTGTGTTAGAAAAACAAGAGATCTTAACAAGAACCCCTTGTTCAGACAAAATCTACCAGTTTGCTTTCCATGGCAAATGATGATTTGGGATGGGAACAAAACACAAAGTGCCCCTTTATACTTAAGAAAGTAATTTATTTTATTTTCTCCAAAGGTCATTTCTCTTAAAGCTTCCTATTTTTATCTGATCTGGAGCTTTTGCAAAATACCTTACCCCAGGACATATGCTCATGTGAAATATTTTGAATAAGAGTGTAATTTGTCAACTGAACTTTAAAAATTAAGTCTGTTTTCTATTCCTATATATTGGAAGAACTTTAAATCTTTTTGGAATACTCAGCCTCAGATTTGCTTTTTTCCCCCCTTGGACCTGCTGTGCACCTAGATGTGTCTTAAAAGCAAGTTAGTATATTCACATTCTGAATTCTATAAAGCAAAGAAAATTCTTAGAAGGCTTTCAAAAACTCTATGTTTGGGTCCAGATGCCTCAGGATGAAGCAAATTGTCCTTTCACTGAGATCATTTTCTCAGCAGAGGTAACAAAGAAATAATAAACAAAGAAATAAACAAATATGAGAACAAAGGCTATTTCAAAGCTTGCTATAGCAAGGGAGTTGGCCATCATCACTTATGTTTTGGCAGAGGCTTAAAGGCAGGCAGATGAGTGGGAGAGCTTTATTGTGAAAAAGGGGAAGACTTTAGGTATTCTTTGATTGGAGGCTGTTGTGATGGGGGAGCTGGAGGTGGGTTAACTAGAAGCAGGGCATTCTATGTAATTGGTTAGTGGTGCATGTTTGGCTTTCCTGGTTGGTCCTAAGTTTGAAATGAGGACAAAAATTAGGGAAACTGTCAGTCATTAGTCAAGTCCTGGCCATTGCGGCTGATTGTTGCATGAGTTATTGTTTGTCTTCCTGGATTATAGCTGGAGATAGCAAACTGACTTCCTACAAGTCTGACTTATAGATAGCAGGCTGGCTTTCTGGGCTGGTTACTGGAGGTAATGGGTTGTTTTCCTGGACTAGTTGCTGCAGGTTGTGAGTGAGAGTTCTATTTTTATATGTGGTCTGGCCATTGTTCATTGTCCATTCAGTCTCTCAGTTGAGAGCTATAACACTTATCTCTTTGTTTGGATGAAATTATAATTTTTTCATTGGATTTTATATACACCCTGATATGTTTTTGAGAAATAGATTCTTTAAGAAGTCTTGAAGTGGCTGCTGTGCTGTGTTGCCAAGATCTCTGTTCAGGATAGGACTTACTCTACCAGATGCTCTCAGGTGTCAGAACTCTCCTCTCTGGGAATTGCCCTTTC